>CM072998.1:169940225-172340225 GCA_037038555.1 Rhynchonycteris naso
CTTATCAAGGTGACTGTTCAGGAAGTGAATCTTAATGCTCATGTTGCATCCAATGTCACAGAAAACCAACAGCATCCTTTGAACCAGAAGTTCATAGTTGTCTGCTTTTTTGTTGCCAAGGAAGTTCTTTGTAACTGCCACAAAAGACTGCCATGCTGCTTTCTCCTCCTTATTCATCTTCCTGGCAAATTCTTCGTCATGTATGAGGGTTCAAATTTGAAGTCCATTGAATACACCTGCTTTTATCTTCTTGAAAGAAAAGGCAAAAAAAAAGCAGAAATAATATTTTTAAAGCATTCACTTTCTCTATTCAAAGCCTGAACAAACTGCTTAATTAAGCAAAGTTTGATGTGAAATGGAGAAAAATGATCCTGTCTCGATTAACTACAGATTCATTCACAATATTTTGCATCCCTACATTCAGAGCTTCACATTTCGGCCACTCCTTCTGTGTCCAGTGTTTCTCCCGAGCTCGGCTGTCCCACAAACACAGAAAGCAAGGATACTTTGTGAAACCTCTCTTTGTCCTAGCAGGAAATTTACCATTTTAAGATCCACACAAGTGATCCAGTTATGCTCCTCATACTTCAGAAAGTCGAGGACAATTTTTAGGTCATTATAAACTTCTCACAGATGAGTTGAATAACCAATTGGAACCACTGCATAAACATTACCATTGTGTAGGAGAACACATTTCAGACTCCATTTAGAGCTGTCAAGAAATAGCCACCATTCTGTTGGACTGTAAGTGGTAACACCTAGCTGGCTGAGAAGACTACTGATATCATGACAGTAAACAGAGTGTTTGTCTTTGGAAGAAAAGTCCACAAAAATTTGTTCATGCTTCCTGAAATGGGATACTTTAGCTGACCAGTGCAATACATTTTTTTCTTGAAGCCTGGAGGCTAATAACTCAGCTGCTTTCTTTGATAGGCCCAAATCTCTTACTAAGTCATTCAATTCAGGTTGGCTAAACTGCTGAGGGGTTAATGACTGCTTGGCATCAGAAGAAGACCCTTCAAAAACTTCTTAGTCTGATGTAGTCCCATTCATTTATCTTTGCCTTCACTTCCCTTGCCTTTGGAATCAAATTCATAACGTGCTTTTTATAACCAAGGTCCATGAGTTTAGTTCCTATGTTTTCTTCTATGTACTTTATTGTTTCAGGTCTTTTATTTAGGTCTTTGATCCATTTTGAATTAATTTTAGTATAAGGGGACAAACTGTAGTTGAGTTTCATTCTTTTGCATGTGGCTTTTCAGTTTTCCCAGCACCATTTGTTGAAGAGGCTTTTTTTTCTTTATTGTGTTTTGTTGGCCCCTTTATCAAAGATTATTTGACCATATACATGTGGTTTTGTCACATATTGGTCTGAGTGTCTATTTTTCTGAGTGTCTATTTTTCTGCCAATACCATGCTGTTTTGATTGTTGTGGCTCTGTAATATAATTTGAAGTCAGGTATTGTAATGCCTCCAGCTTCGTTCTTTTTCCTTAGGATTGCTTTGGCTATTCAGGGTTTTTTTATAATTCCATATAAATCTGATGATTTTTTGTTCCATTTCTTTAAAAAATGTCATTGGGAGGGAGCAAGATGGCGACGGAGTAGGCGGACATACCAACTTCCAACTCCCAGAACCAAAGTGGATTACAACTCAATTTTAAGAACCATCACCTGGATAAACCAACTTTGAACAAAACTAAGTGGACTCTTCAACCAAGGAACACAGAAGAAGCCACATTGAGACTGGTAGGAATAGCGAAAACGAGAAGAGGGCTGCCCGGCTCCCCGGAGCAAACGGCAGCCCGGAGAGACCCGCGGGGCAGGAGGAGAGTTTGGCGGGGAGGGAGGGACCTGGGTCCCAGGAACCAAGCCCCAGCCTCCAGTCCTAGAGCCTAGAAGAGGCGTTTGGACAGTATTGAGCGGTGAAACAAGTGAGGGAGCTCCCAGGCCTACAGTGTGTAGTATTAGGTCCCTTCCTACTCTGCTGAGGGCTGCTTAAGGTTTTGGGGCGGCAGGACGCTGAAAGGTGGTTCTGTCGGTGTGGGCAGAGGCCAAGCCGGTGGGAGATCGGTCTAGCCCAGAGGGTCAGAGGGGACCGCGAAAGCGGTCCAGAAGCTGTGGGCCCGCCTTTAATCCCACTTACGGGGACAAAGCGGGAGGCCAGGAACGGGCAGGCCCTGCGCAAGCCGGCCCTGACCGCGGGAACCGGGCTAGGACCAGGGACGGGCAGGGGCTCGTGGCTGAGCTGACGCAACCAGTCCCCCCCTCCCCGCTGGAGAAACCGCGGTTGGCCAGTATACGTGCGCGAGCAGGCTCCGAGCGCAGGAACGGGGTGGACCCCGAGACAAGTGGAGGCTCGCAGCTGAGCCCACACTACTATCCCCATCCGGCCGGAGAAACCCCGGATAGCATTCATACGTGCACGAGCGGGCTCCGAACGCGGGGGCGGGGTAGAGTCCGGGACGAGCTGAAGTACGCAGCTGAGCGGAAGCGAGCAAACAAGCCCACCCCAATAAACCTTGGTTTCCGACCCTGCGCAGAAGGGCCGTGGCCTCGAGGGCGAGGCTAAAGCTCCTGACGGGAAAAAGCTTACAACTGAGAGCACGTCAAAAGCCCTGCCTAACCCGCGGAACTGTAGCGAGCAGGCTCCGACTGCTGGTTCTGGGCGGAAGTCCGGAAATAGGCTGGGTCAGCAGCTGAGCAAAGGTGCTCACCTCTACCCTTGGTGCTAATCTTGTGGCTTCAGTCACAGCCCCTCCCACGGAGGAGAGGCAGAAATCATAGCAAAAGCCACAGTGGGCCGGCGCTGGCAACGCTCATACCCAACCACCCTAGGCACTGGCAGAGGGGGTGGGGGGCCTGCAGATAGACCACACCTAGAGAACACAAAAGCAACACCTACTGGACTCCAGAGGCCACAACTTGCTTATACACAGAAAAAATGGGCAGGCAAAGAAATGCAAACCAAATGAATCAAGAGAAATCCCCAAAGAAGGACCTGAATGAAACAGATATAACCAAATTACCAGAAGCAGAATTTAGAATAATGATAGTTAGGATGTTCAAAGAAATTAGAGCAACAATGGATAGTCATTATGAACACCTAAATAAAGAGGTAACAAGTATAAAAAATGAAATTGAAATAATAAAAAAGAATCAGACAGAAATGACAAATACAGTATCAGAACTGAAGACCACAATGGAAGGAATTAAAAGCAGGATGAATCACACTGAGGATCGAATAAGTGAGTTAGAGGACACAATAAACAAAGGCACAGAAGCAGAGAAGAAAAAGGAAAAGAGACTTAAAAAATGTGAGGAAACTCTAAGGGAGCTTTGTGACAACATGAAGAGAAACAACATTCGCATCATAGGGGTGCCTGAAGAAGAGGAGAGAGGACAGGAAATGAAAACTTTGTTCAATCAAATTATAGCAGAAAACTTTCCTAAATTAAGGCTGGGAAACACTCCACACATTCAAGAAGCACACAGAACTCCATTAAGGAGAAATCCAAAAAAATCTACACCAAGACACATCATAGTTAAAATACCAAAGCTAATGGATAAAGAGAAAATTTTAAAGGCTGCTAGAGAAAAAAAGACTATCACCTACAAAGGAGCCCCCATAAGGATGACATCGGACTTCTCAACAGAAACACTTGAGGCCAGAAGGGAATGGCAAGAAATAATCAAAGTAATGCAGAACAAGAACCTACAACCAAGACTACTTTATCCAGCAAGGCTAACGTTTAAAATTGAAGGAGAAATAAAGAGCTTCCCAGAAAAAGAAAGCCTCAAGGAATTCATAAAAACCAAACCAATTCTGCAAGAGATACTAAGGGGCCTCTTGTGAACAGTTTAAAGGGAGGAATGAATAGAGCAAAAGAAGAATACAGCTTTAAAGAATAAAATGGCAATAAACAACTACATATCAATAATAACCTTAAATGTAAATGGATTAAATGATCCAATCAAAAGACATAGGGTAGCTGCATGGATAAAGAAACAGGACCCATACATATGCTGTCTACAAGAGACACACCTTAAAACAAAAGATGCTCATAGACTGAAGGTAAAAGAATGGAAAAAAATATTTCATGCAAATGGAAATGTAAAAAAAGCAGGGGTAGCAATACTTATATCAGACAAAATGGACTTTAAAACAAAGGCTGTAGTAAGAGATAAAGGAGGACACTACATAATGATAAAGGGAACAATTCAACAGGAAGATATAACTATTGTAAATATCTATGCACCAAATATAGGAGCCCCGACATACATAAAGCATACTTTGATGGATATAAAGGGCGAGATTAACAGCAATACTATCAGTGTAGGGGATTTCAATACCCCTCTAACAACACTGGATAGATCCTCAAGAAAGAAAATTAATAAAGAAACAGCAGACTTAAAGGATACACTAGATCAACTTGATTTAATAGATATCTTCAGAACTTTTCACCCTAAAGCAGTAGAATATAAATTCTTCTCAAGCGCTCATGGTACGTTTTCTAGGATAGACCACATGTTAGGACACAAAAATGGTCTCAATAAATTTAAGAAGATTGAAATCATATCAAGCATTTTCTCTGATCACAATGCCATGAAACTAGAAATTAACCACAAAAGAAAAACTGAAAAATACTCAAACACTTGGAAACTAAATAGCTTGTTATTAAATAATGAATGGATTAACAATGAGATCAAAGAAGAAATTAAAAAGTTTCTAGAAACAAATGATAATGAGCATACATCAACTCAAAATTTATGGAACACAGCAAAAGCAGTTCTGAGAGGGAAGTTTATTGCACTATAGGCATATCATAAGAAGCTAGAAAAAGCTCAAATAAGCAACCTAACCCTGCATCTAAAAGAACTAGAAAAACAACAACAAATAAAACCGAAGACAAGTAGAAGAAAGGAAATAATAAAGGTCAGAGCAGAAATAAATGACATAGAGGCTAAGGAAACAATACAGAGGATCAATGAAACAAGAAGCTGGTTCTTTGAAAAGGTAAACAAGATTGATGAACCTTTAACTAAACTCACCAAGAAAAAAAGAGAGAGGACTCAAATAAATAAAATTAGAAAGGACAGTGGAGAAATAACAACTGACACAACAGAAATACAAAGCATTGTAAGAAAATACTATGAAGAACTATATGCAAAAATAAGACCATCTTGGTGAAATGGACAAATTTCTTGAATCATATAACCTTCCAAAAATCAATCTGGAAGAATCAGAACACCTAAACAGACCAATTACAGCAAATGAGATCGAAACAGTTATCAAAAAACTCCCAACAAAGAAAAGTCCTGGGCCTGATGGCTTCACAAGTGAATTCTATCAAAAATTCAAAGAAGAACTAACTCTTATTCTCCTCAAGCTATTTCAAAAAATTCAAGAGGAAGGAAGACTTCCAAACTTCTTTTATGAGGCGAGCATAATTCTGATCCCAAAACCGGGCAAAGACAACACAAAGAAAGAAAATTATAGGCCTATATCCCTGATGAATTTAGACGCTAAAATTCTCAACAAAATATTAGCCAACCGGATCCAGCAATATATGAAAAATATCATACACCACGATCAAGTGGGATTTATTCTGGAGAGGCAAGGCTGGTTCAATATTCGCAAATCAATCAATGTGATTCACCACATAAACAAAAGGAAGGACAAAAATCACATGATAATTTCAATAGATGCAGAAAAGGCATTTGATAAAATCCATCACCCATTCATGCTCAAACTCTCAGTAAAGTGGGAATACAGGGATCATTCCTTAACATGATAAAGGCCATCTACGATAAACCAACAGCAAACATCATACTAAATGGACAAAGATTAAAAGCAATCCCCTTAAGATCAGGAACCAGGCAGGGTTGCCCACTTTCACCACTCTTATTCAACATAGTTCTGGAAGTTCTAGCTACAGCAATCAGACAAGAAGAAGAAATAAAAGGCATCCAAATTGGAAAAGAAGAAGTAAAACTGTCATTATTTGCAGATGATATGATGTTGTATATAGAAAACCCTAAAGTCTCAGTCAAAAAACTGCTGGACCTTATAAATGATTTCAGCAAGGTGGCAGGATATAAAATTAATACTCAGAAATCAGAGGCATTTCTATACACCAACAATGAAATATCAGCAAAAGAAATTAAGGAAACAATCCCCTTCACTATTGAAACCAAAAAAATAAAGTACCTAGGAGTAAATTTAACCAAGGAGGTTAAGGACTTGTACTCGGAAAATTATAGAACATTGATAAAAGAAATCAAGGAAGATACAAACAAGTGGAAGCACATACCGTGCTCATGGCTAGGAAGAATAAACATCATTAAAATGTCTATATTACCCAAAGCAATTTATAAATTCAATGCAATACCAATTAAAATACCAATGACATACTTCAAAGATATAGAACACATATTCCAAAAATTTATATGGAACCAAAAAAGAACACGAATAGCCTCAGCAATCTTAAAAAGAAAAAATAAAGCAGGAGGTATCACTCGTCCTGATATCAAGGTTTACTACAAGGCCATTATACTCAAGACAGCCTGGTACTGGCATAAGAACAGGCACATAGATCAATGGAACAGAACAGAGAACCCAGAAATAAACCCATAGCATTATGGACAACTGATATTTGACAAAGGAGGAAAGACCATACAATGGAGTAAAGACAGCCTCTTTAACAAATGGTGTTGGGAAAATTGGACATCTACCTGCAAAAAAATGAAACTAGACCATCAACTTACACCATTCACAAAAACAAATTCAAAATGAATAAAAGACTTAAATGTAAGCCGTGAAACCATAAGCATCTTAGAAGAAAACATAGGCAGCAAGCTCTCCGACATCTGTAGCAGCGGTATATTTGCCGATTTATCTTCATGGGCAACTGAAATAAAAGGCAAGATAAACAAATGGGACTATATCAAACTAAAAAGTTTTTGCACAGCTAAAGACAATAGGAACAGAATAAAAAGACAAACCACACAATGGGAGAACATATTCGACAGCACATCTGATAAGGGGTTAATAACTAAAATTTATAAAGAACTTATAAAATGCAACACCAGGAAGACAAACAACCCAATCAAAAAATGGGCAAAAGAAATGAATAGAAATTTCTCCAAAGAGGACATACAGATGGCCAATAGGCATATGAAAAAATGCTCAACATCACTAATCATTAGAGAAATGCAAATTAAAACCACAATGAGATATCACCTCACACCAGTCAGAATGGCACTTATCAGCAAAACAACACAGAATAAGTGCTGGCGAGGATGTGGAGAAAAGGGAACCCTTCTGCACTGCTGGTGGGAATGCAGACTGGTGCAGCCACTGTGGAAAACAGTTTGGAGATTCCTCAGAAAATTAAAAATCGAACTGCCTTTTGACCCAGCTATCCCACTTTTAGGAATATACCCTAAGAACACCATAACACTGTTCGAAAAGAAGAAATGCGCCCCCATGTTTGTGGCAGCATTGTTCACAATAGCGAAGATCTGGAAACAGCCCAGGTGTCCGTCAGAAGACGAGTGGATTAAAAAGCTTTGGTACATATATACTATGGAATACTACTCAGCCGTAAGAAACGATGACATCGGATCATTTATAACAAAATGGATGTACCTTGATAACATTATACGGAGTGAAATAAGTAAATCAGAAAAAAAGAAAAACTGAGAACAGCACGATTACATACATAGGTGGGACATGAAAGTGAGGTTATGAGACATGGACAAGAGAGTGGTGGTTTTGGGATGGGGGGAGGGAGGGAAGAGTGGGATAGGGAGGAGGGGAGGGACACAGGGAAAACCAGATTGAAGGTGACAGAGGACAATTTGACTTTTGTGATGGGTATGCAACACAATTGAATGATAAGATAACCTGGAGATGTTTTCATTGTACATATGTACCCTGATTTATTGATGTCACCCCATTAGAATTAATAATAATAAAATATATATTAAAAAATGTCATTGGAATTTTGATGGGAATTGCATTAAACTTGTATATTGCTTTGGGTAATATGGTCATTTTGATTATATTTATTCTTTCTATCCAAGAACAAGGAATATTTTTCCATTTCATTGTATCTTTTTCGATTTCCCTTAACAATGCTTTGTAGTTTTCATTATAAAGGTCCTTTACATTCTTTGTTTTATGTTTATTCCTAGGTATTTTATTTTTTTGTTGCAGCCATAAGAAATGATGACATTGGATCATTTACAACAAAATGGATGGATCTTGATAACTTTATCAGAGTGAAATAAGTAAATCAGAAGAAACTAAGAACTGCATGATTTCATACCTAGTTAGGACATAAAAAAGAGACTAAGAGACATGGACATGAGTGTGGTGGTTACCAGGGTGGAGTAGGGGGGGAGGAGAGGGAGGGAGAGGGGGGAAGGGAGGGGCACAAAGAAAACCAGATAGAAGGTGACAGAGGACAATTTGACTTTGGGTGATGGGTATGCAACATAACTGAATGACAAGATAACCTGGAGATGTTTTTTTGAACATATAAACCCTCATTCATTAATGTCACTCCATTAAAATTAATAAAATTAAAAAAAAAGAAGACCCTTTAGATTCTACAACCATTTCCTCATGCATCTTATCAAAATACACTTGATCACCATGTTCACTTTCTTCATCCTTAGAAGAAATAAAACCATTGAAAACTGGAACCAAGAGTGTCTCAGAGTGTGGAATAGGTCGTATTGCTGAAGGAATATTAGGATATGCGATCATATGCTGTTTTTTCTTGCCGATGCCCTTTGTATGGATCAGACAGAAATAACAGTCACTGCTGTGGTCCTTAGGTTCACACCAAACCATGGCAATACCAAAAGGCATTTCTTTGCGTTTTCCTTTTGGCCAGTCATGAAGCATTTCCTCACAATTATGACACACAATATGAGGAGCCCAATTCTTGTCTTAATTGCCAGGGAAGCTTGAAAATAGGCAATATATGCACCTGTCACAAATGATGAAATATTGCATCTTTGACATTGAAGTGTGTAACAGCCACATATATAACAGAAGGTGTCAGGACTATTCTTACATTTACACCTACTCGATGAAGCCATGATTCAATCTTAAACCAAAATAAGAGGGTATTTTATCAGATAATAATTTTTTACACTTAAAAACAACTAAAATTATGTCATAGTGATATTTGTAAAACATTAACTGCCTTATGGTTATGTTCAATCCAAGAGTCGTTGTCCTTGAACTCCAATTTAAAAACCAATGCATGCCATTAACTGTAACAAAAATAAATTAAAATTGCATAAAAACTAGATCATGCACCAAAAGATGGATTTCAGATTTAAAATCAACAATGCAGATATATATAGAAAAAGTTCTAAAACCTCATGCAACAGAAAATGAAAAATAAATTGTTCCCCAGTGTAATCTATGTTCTCCTGGTTGTTTTATCAGTCACGAATATTTTGTTTAAAGACAAAAGCTTTCTTTCAATATAGCTGATAGGGATCCCAAATAAAAATAAAATCTCAAAAATACTTTACCAAAAGGCATCTGAGTAAGTCTTGTATAAATAATCAATTCATAAAAAATACCCTCTTCTTGGTAGCACATAACCTAAGCTGTGAAGGCAGTGAAACTTGGTACAGTGAAAGCACACTCTTAGGCTCCAGTGTGGAAGACATTTTCACCTCTTGGAGACTCTGGTTTCTAGGGCTATGAATAACCTTTTGCATTAGTTCAAGCTTTTGACTCAGTTCATAAATCTTTTAAATCATGACAAGTTCTAAATATTTATATTTGCAACCCACATTCTCCTTTCTAGCTCACATTCTATTTATTAGTTAGGTTTGGTTTTCCTACTATCTTAAATGCTGTTCTTTCTCATTTGGACAGTCAATCTGGGCAGAGTTACTTCGAATCTGTTTCTCACCATTGACCATTATCTCAACAGAAAAAGTATTTTTAGTTTTGAACAGACAATTCATTTCTATTTTTTTGTTATTATATCTTTCTGGATGTGAAAGAAACAGACTGGAAACTCCCAACATGCCCACCCATGATCAACTCAAAAAGAATATGAGGGGTGACAACTCAGCTGCCAACTCGCCTTGTCCCAGACTCACATTTCTGTCAGATGAACAGGATATGTACCACATTTCCCCAGCTGGACATATGGGCTTTGCAGCTGCCACAAGGACCCCATGTGGCTAGGAATGTCAGCTTAAATCTGAGACTGAGTCAAGAAAAGGAGAAATGGCAGGAGTCAGTGTGGTACCTGAGACATCCCATGTGACCACCTTTACTTCGTACCTTGGTCAAATCTCCAAGGATATAATATACACCGGAGGTACCATTACATCACAAAATACCAAACTGCCATGTTTTGGAAGTGAACAACAAACACTTGCCCTGTATCACTGAATAAGTGGCTCTCTCCAATTTTAAGGCCATTTGTTCCCATTGAGACTTAAAGTCTAAGAAAGGAAAAAGTGACTTGGGTCTGTTTGATCATGTTTCATACCCATTCTTTTTCTGCACAGGGACAATGATAAGGTGGGCTACACTCAATGTGGCAGTGTTGAATGATGCAGCTTCTTAAACTTCAGCTGACAATTATGGTAGCATTCTCCTGCCAAGATAAGGACTTCTCAAGGGACTCTCATGCATCTAAGTCTCAAAACAATGGAGAAATCCAGAAAGCTCTAGAAGGTAGTATTAGAAGAGTCCCTCAACAGTATCACTGTCCACAGATGTTAGAATAAGAGAGATGCCCTTTCTCTACCACTTCAGAGATCTAAAGTGCACCTGCAAAACCTGTCACTGATAATCTTATTCAGAGAGCAAGTCATGATTGGAAGGCAGTCAAAGGGATGGCTTCATTCCACAGCAAGATGGAACTCTTATCCTAGGTGTAATGATAACTGTGGAAAGTCAAATCCACGGGTCCGTTCAGGTTCCAATAATAAACAAAATGTATGTGTACTGAATGCAATTTCTGACTGTGACTATTTCTACATTCACCATGGCAGTGCAAGTTTCCAGAACTGTCGTGGCTGGAATTTTGGTCTAAACTGATCAGTCATGGTCCCCAAAGTCACTGTAATCAGAGTAACCCACATTCCTGTGTTTCTGCCAATTGTACTACTGTGTAGGCAAACCATGGATGATAAGATTGGCTTAGCTGCAACTGGAAGAGTCTTCCATGGGCTATACTGTGACATGCAAAATATCTTGTCACTTTTGTCAAGGCAGAGATGCTTGCTAAATGCCAGTGCTACTATATCTGGACATGTTTTCCCTGGGCTATCACCCAGAGAAAGCTCTTCAATGAGGGCAACTATAGTGTATGACAGAGCACATAAGGTCCAAGGACCCACAATCTCTTAGCCTCTCTGTACCTCAGTTTTCTTATTTGTAAAAAGCTACTTTATAAATTGTTTTGGGAATCAAACAAGATAACATTAATGTTCCTGTTACATGTTGAGCAATTTTAAGTGCCACCTATAAAATGCCATGATAGCCCTGCCCTCTTCCCTTCATCCCCTTCCCTCCCCTCTCTCCCTTCCACCCCAAACAAACAAACAAAAAAGCCATGATCTCATGATTGAACCGAAAGGGCGACCTTTCAATACAATCATGATGTCAACCAAAAATTTAAACCAAAACCAATTGTTTTTAACTTTTCTGCTGTCTGGAGGTATAACTGCCTTCCTTCAACCATTACTTAAGCCCTGCATACAATATCCATTCTGGCGGCCTCGTTTTACAGTGTGTGTGTAAAGTCAGCGTTAATGCTTGTAGGGATGAGGCTTGTCCCTGCGGCTCGCTAGAAATTTATTTCCTGCTGTTGTTGCAGTAACTCCATTTTTCCCAAAGGGGCCATGATATAAAGGAAATCACTATGTAGCTAAATCAGCCTGCAGCTAACATAGACAAAATCCCCAGATGAACATTCAAATTCCAATCCATTATACTGCCACTTCTCCAGCCAGCACCATACCCACTTGCCCTGTGTTATGGGTTGAATTATGTCCCCTCCAAATTCATAGAGTCCTAACCTTTAGTACCTCAGAATGTGACCTCATTGGGAGAGAGGATCTTTACAGAGGTTATCCAATTAAAATAAAGTCATTTTAGTGGACTCTCATTCAATATAACTGATGTCCTTATAAAAAGAAGACATTTGAAGGAAGAATGTTATGCATAAATAAAAAGAGAATTTGGGGTGATGATTCCACAAGCCAAAGACTGCCAAAGATTGCCTGCAAACCACCAGAAGCTGGGGAAGAGGATTGGGACTTCCTCACAGCCCTGGAAGAAACTGATTGTCAGCACCCGATCTTGGACTTCAAGCCTCCAGAATTTTGTTCAGCAGGTTTAGCAAAATAATACACTCTACAAGGTCTATCCTCTAACAGCGAGAGACAGAGACAGAGAGATAAAGAGAGAGAAAAAGATATGAGTTACTCTATAGGAGACAGAAAAGGAAATGAAGAGAAAGAACTAACATTTGTTGAGTACCCACTTTATTTTAAGGTTTTTAACACTGTTATATGATTTAATATTTATCATATCCCTACAGAGTAGACATTCTGCATTTTGCAGATGAACTAACTAAAACTCAGAGAATTTAAGTAACTTCCCTAATATCTTACAAACTAAGGTGCGGATCCAGGTCCAGCTCTGAAGACCTATGCTGTCTCCACTTCCTCACTTTGCCCTCTGACTCTTGAAATGAGGTCTCAGGTCATCTCTAGACATTTTAAAATTTCTGCTCTCTTGTGCTGTTCTAATAGAAATTCAATTTCTTGATCAAACTTCTCCTTACACTTACACTAAATGAAAGCTGAACCAACCACAAAAGAGAAGGTGATATTATCTTCTGGTTACATGATTATTTTCCAGTCAGCTCAACTGTAATCCCAATTTTCCTTCTCAAAGACAGCAAGACTGAATGTTTTCTAATTTTCCTCAGAGTTTGAGGACAGCAGAAGATGAAGTTGTCACTGTGATGATAACACGGGTAAGCCATGAGAGAAGAGTTGAGATCCAGTTTCTGAATGCTGGGGTATCACGGTGTAATCTGGAGATCTTTTATGTTCAGCTCAGCATCAGAATTCACCCACTCTCCCTCAAAATTCAAGTATGCAGTGACCATCTGGGAAAATACGTTTGCTGTGTTCCTGTTCTCACTCTTACGTGTTAACTTTTGGGTGGCTGCAGGGAGGTGGAGGGGAGATATTTATTGGTTTTATACACAATAAGAGTTCCCATGGAATGCAGCATTATTTACAATAACCGAGATATCAGAGTGTCCTAGCTGTCCATCAATGGATAAATGGATAAAGAAGATGTGATATATATGTATATGTGACGGAATATTACTCGGCCATAAAAAGGAAAAAATCTTACTATTTACGACATGAATGAACCTCAAAGGTATTACACTAAGTGGAATAAGTCAGACCAGAGAAAGACAAATACTGAATGATTTCACTTATATTAGACTCTAAAAAAAAACTAAAATAAATGAACAAACAGAACAGAAACAGATTCATAGATAGAGAGCAAATTTGTGGTGGCCATATGGGAGGGGGATGGGGGGTAGGTGAAAACGGTGAAGGAATTAAGAAGTACAAATTGCCAGTTAAAAAAACAGTCACAGGGATATAAAGTAGAGCATAGAAAATATACTCAATAATATTATAATAACTATGAATGGTGTCAGATGGGTACCAGACTTACTTTGTAAGGTATATGAATGTCTAATCACTATGATGTACACCTGAAACTAATGTAATAACATTATATGTCAACTATAATGAAAAAATTAATTAAAAAAAAATTTGGCAGATAGGATACAAAAAAACCGTTTCTATGGAGACCTGCTGGAAGCCAACCCCTGGAGAACATAAGACATGCCGACTCCTGTCTATCATTAGCAGTTGGTGCAGCTTTTACTGCAGGGCCTGATATCAGGTTTTTTCAGGAAGAAACACACCTGTCCTTAATTCTTACATCAGCTTTCAGAGTGGTGGTGCCCTAAACAGGCAGCTGGATGGAAAATGAGGTGGATGGTGAAGTCATTCAGAACAGGACTTTAGAGTCCAGACTTAGTTCAGATCTCAGCTCTTCATTGTATTCCACAGGGAAAGTAGTTAACCTCACCAAAGTTTAATTGCCTTATTTAAAAAAAAAAAAATGTACACAGGAGGGAAGTTTCTCAATTCAAACTCCATAGGGCTGGAAAAAAATTTAATTTAAATGACATTATCTATGTAAAGGGCTTGACATCCAGTAGGTGCCCCAGATGGCAGCTGGTGTAACGATGAGGTTAGAGTGTGCTCCTTGGCATCCTTGCAGCTCTGAGCCAGAGTGGACTAGCCACTTTCCCTCTCTGTGCCATGCGTTTTGACTATAAGGTGAGGCTAGTATCTTTCTCAGTTGCCTAGACCATGCTCACTATTTCATGCTACACTTGGGCTAGGGGTGAGGGGGATTGGGAGGGGAGAGGAGGAATCTCCAGGCAAATTTCAGCCTTTGTAATGCCTTTTCTGTGAAATAAGGTGACAGCAATTTTATGCAAGTTGGAGCCCTGCTGGCAAGGACTGGAGCACAAAAGGAGGCACAGAGCTGGAGCTGGACCCCAGACTTTGCAGCACTCAGGCAGCAGTGCAATTAACCTGCACTCTGGATGCTTGGTTTATTTGGAGCTTGCTTTCGCAAACTGCGTCAAAACATTTAGAAATACCTCTTTCCCCTACACCCTGCATGCCCTCGCCACCTGTGCAGGCGGAAGAGCAACCACTCCTCCAGAGAGGGCAAAGTGAAAACTGCTGGAGGAGGAGGCTGAGGGGAGAGGTCGCCAAGGAACAGGTGGAAGAATTTCAGAATGAAGCTCATATCTCAGGACTGGGGAGGTTGGGTCAGGGTCATGTCTTTAAAGAGTGTTTGAAACCTACCAGCAGATCACTCCCAAGCGTAAGCATGACTCTCCAGCCCTGACTAGACTTCCTTAAGCCCCAATTACACTTGGCTGCACCCTCATTTTCCTATAGCTACTGGGGACTTGAGAGATTTGGGCCTGGAGGCCACCACCACTCTGGACACTGCCAAAGGTGAACATGTGTCTCTACAGCACAGAGGGAAAGGGTGCTCACCAGATACACTGTGAATTGGTACCATTCAGAGAGCCAACAAAAACGAAGAAAATAATTATGATGACCCAGTCGGAATGGTACAACTTGGTCCCTAGATTGAGATGATTTTAAAAGCTGAAAAAATCTCCAATGTCTAAGCATTCATTTATTTGTTCCACAAATATTTCTTATGTACTTAAAATGCATTATTAGGCCATGTGCTAGGCAGGGGAGATACAAAGGTGGGGTGTGTGATAGGATGTGTTCCTGATCTCATACAAACTACAATCAAGGAGGTAAGAGAGACAAGTGGGATGTTAGAGAAGTAGAAGGTGTAAGATCGGGGGATAAGGGGGACAGTCACGTGAGGAACTCAGATCCCGGACTTTTGGCTGGGGCTGCCCATAACGAAGTGTGCCAAAAGAAAGTTCCCAGAGGTCCTTGAGAAAAGAGCGACTGTCTGTCAGCCAGTGAGATTTCACCATGTTATAATTGCTCACTTACCCTAGAGGACCCCTGTATAGCCAGTAGTCAAGGCCGCTATCACAGCAGCCTGACCCGTGCAGGTTCGCATTGGATTCGAACAGATGGCAATGAAACACTGGAGCCCAAAACTGGTGAGCCATCAGCTTTAATTCTAGCTTGCACCCGGCGGGCAAGCAAAAATACACACTGGGCTCCAAAACCCACTCATTCAGTGCTCACAAAGCTACTGACTTATCCAAGTTTCCTAGAATCAAAGGTTTCTAGCTCACCAGACTTATTCATCTCTGTTTCCCATCTCCTCCAGCACAAACTCTTAACAAACTGGCTTCTCACTCAGCACTCTGCCATCTTGACTGCTTCTCCTCTCCACGTGGCCTTACTCTGCTCTCCTCTCCGATACTAATCTCAGGAACCCAGGAACTGAGAGCGAGAGAGATCTAGCTACCGGTCCGCCCACTTTATAGCATAGATAATCCAAACCTTTAATCCAATTATACATACAAGAAAGTCTCTGATACAAAGCCACCCATCTGAGGCATAATGGGATTCCTCCCTACATCACCACCCTACATCATCCAATCAGTCAAGGGTGTGGAGAAGAGCTTACTCTTAAAACAAAGCCTTAAGCTATAACAACTCGGCCTGCTTACGTTACAACTTTTCCCCCACAGCCATCACAAGCATAAGGCCAAATAATATCACCTGGGTGACGGGCTTCCATGTGGGCAGCTCCATCTTTAACAAAGTGAGCATAATATATTTCATCTGCCGAACAACCCCTTTAAATACCTCTCACACAGTTTAATTCGTGAAACTCCCCTAGCCTCTGTCCCCAGGGCTAGGGGACATTGTCGGGAGGGATGCGCAGTACTTAATAAAGCCTTTTATTATTCCACACTTTGTGGTTCCGGCTCCCCTTCCTTCTTTCTCAGCAGGGAAAAATCCCTTACATTTGGTGCTAAAAACCTGGGAGGAGTTAGAAGCCCACTGGGGCCGCTCCTCTCCCCGTCCCCTCCGAGAAAGAACCAGGACCTCAGGATCTCTGACCATCCACTGACTTTAGTGCACAGTGCGGTAAGTCCCCTGCCTCCAAACTCCCCTCAGTTCTTTCTGCCCAGGCTCCCTGTCTGTATGGCCAGTAGTCGCGGCCAACATCAGAGCCGCCTAGCCAGTGCAGGTTCACATTGGATTCGAACAGTCGGTAATGAAACAACAGAGCCAAGAACTGGTGAGCCATCAACTTTAATTCTAGCTTGCACCCGGCGGACAAGCAAAAACACACACTGGGCTCCAAAACCCACACATTCAGTGCTCACAAAGCTACTGACTTATCCGAGTTTCCTAGAATCAAATGTTTCTAGCTCACCAGATTTATTCACCACTGTTTCCCATCTCCTCCTGCACAAACTCTTAACAAACTGGCTTCTTCCTCAGCACTCTGCCATCTTGACTGCTTCTCCTCTCCACGTGGCCTTAATCTGCTCTCCTCTCTTCTAATACTAACCTCAGGAACTCAGGAACCAAGAGAGAGATCAAGTTACTGGTCTCTCCCACTTTATAGCATAGACTCAAAATCTTTAATCCAATTATACAAACAAGGAAGTCTCTGTATAATGGTATTCCTCAGGAGAGTGCACCACCCTACATTATCCAATCAGTCAAGGGTGTGGAGAAAAGCTTACTCTTAAAGCCAAGCCTTAGGTCATAACAACCTGGCCTGCTTACATTACAGCCTTTCCCCCACACCCATCCCAAGCATAAGGGCAAATAATATCACCTGGGTGACGGGCTTCCATGTGGGCAGCACCATCTTTAACAAAGTGAGCATATTATATTTTATCTGCCCAACACTGTCTGAAACAGTAGCTATGTCAAGAAAGTCTTTTCTGTCTGATTGCGTGTGTGCCTGTGGAGACGTCCTGAGTACATCCATTTTCCCTATCCGTCCGTGGCCAGAGCTTGAGTTTTGGGATGCCAATTCTCATCTCTGACCACTCCAAGGACTGAGAGCAGCCATGGGGACACAGGAATCCCAAAACACTCCAGGAGTTGCCTTATCCAAAATCTCTCTGTAAAGTCAGTAATCAAGGCCGCCATCAAAGCTGCCTGGCCAATGCAGGTTCGCATTAGATTCGTACAGTCGGTAATAAAACAACGGAGCCAAAAACTGGTGAGCCATCAGCTTTAATTCTAGCTTGCACCCGGCGGGCAAGCAAAAACACACACTGGGCTCCAAAACCCACACATTCAGTGCTCACAAAGCTACTGACTTATCCGAGTTCCCTAGAATCAAAGGTTTCTAGCTCACCAGACTTATTCACCTCTGTTTCCCATCTCCTCCTGCACAAACTCTTAACAAACTGGCTTCTTCCTCAGCACTCTGCCATCTTGGCTACTTCTCCTCCACATGGCCTTAATCTGCTCTCCTCTGTAATACTTCAGGAACCAAGAGAGAGAGATCAAGCTACTGTTCTCTCCCACTTTATAGCAGACTCAAAACCTTTAATCCAATTATACATAAAGAAAGTCTCGGACACAAAGCCACCCATCTGAGGCATAATGGGATTCCTCCCTACATCACCAGCCTACATCATCTAATCAGTCAAGGGTGTGGAGAAGAGCTTACTCTTAAACTAAGCCTTAGGCTATAACGACCTGGCCTGCCCACAGCCTGTTCCAGAACACACATTAATATCAACAAACTTCCATGTGGGTAGCACCATCTTTAACAAAGTGAGCATAATATATTTTATCTGCCCAACACTCTCCCTCCTTAAAAAAGAGGAAAAACTGTTCTTCTTCTCCACTGTGGCCAGGCCACAGAACCCCCTGGATAATCGAACCAGGTAGCCTCCTGAAGGGACTTTCGGTTTTAACACCCTCACCAATTTAACTATTGCCAAAAATGCTGGGAGCTGATTAGAGATCCCTTTACATTCAGGACTTCTAGTTATTCGCGCGCCCGTCCTTAATCTCTGTGCTGCCTGTTCCACCACGCAGTCCGTTTTTGGCCAGAGAAAACCTCTGCTCCTAATTTCTCTTTCTCTGCGGACTCCCAACTTTCTCCCCCTCCCTTCGCTAAATCCTGTTTCTTATTCACTTGCAAATACCAGTCTCTCTTTCTCCTCCCCTGCTGGCCAGGGGCCCCTCCCTTCTCCACTGTGTTCTTAAGTCCCTCCTCCATCAGGCCATTCTCCGCCTATCATTGGCCCTTTACACCAGTTTGCAGGATGCCTAACCTCAATCTGCTTGCAGGAAGTTCTGACCCTGTCCTGCTGCTGGCTCCAGCATTTCTGGCTGGATCTGGGTGCCGGACTACTCCTATCCGGGACCTGTGAACATGGTTGCGGCTAGTAGAAACAGGCCAAGGCTGTTCGCTAGGCTCACATGCAGCAGAAGGTAATGCTCCAAACCCAGGCTCTTGTGGCAGCCCTGCGGTCTGCAGAGCAACAGGGGCAAGGCACAGGAAGTGCCCGGCTCAAGTCTGGACCACAAAGAGGAATCCCACCAGCAGCTTGCTTTAAGTGTGGCAAGCAGGACCACTGTGCCCCACAAACCCCTGCCCGTGGCTGCCAACTGAGCCCTGCACTAACTGCAAGCAGCCTGGTCATTGGCAGAGCGATTGCCCCTTTGGGAAGCAGGCTCATCCTCAATGTCTCTATGTGGAGGACAAGCTGCCCGAATGGGAGGCCAATCCAGCCAGGTGGGCGCATAACTCAAACTCCTAGGACACGGCCTAGACTCAGAGAACCCAGGGTATGCAGCAACTATTGGGTAAGTCCATGTTGGGCAGATAAAATATATTATGCTCACTTTGTTAAAGATGGAGCTGCCCATATGGAAGCCCGTCACCCAGGTGATATTATTTGCCCTTATGCTTGGGATGGGAGTGGGGGAAAAGCTGTAATGTAAGCAGGCTGGGTTGTTATAGCCTAAGGCTTGGTTTTAAGAGTAAGCTTTTCCTCACACCCTTGACTGATTGGATGATGTAGAGTGGTGCACCCTCCTGAGGAATCCCATTATGCCTCAGATGGGTGGCTTTGTATCGGAGACTTTCTTGTTTGTATAATTGGATTAAAGGTTTTGAATCTATGCTATAAAGTGGGGCAGACCAGGAGCTTGCTCTCTCGGTTCCTGTGTTTCTGAGATTAGTATTAGAAAGGAGAGCAGATTAAGGCCACTTGGAGGCCAGGAGAAGCAGCCAAGATGCCAAAGTGCTGAGAGAGAAGCCAGTTTGTGTAGAGTTTGTGCAGAAGGAGATGGGGAACAGAGGTGAATAAGTTTGATGAGCTAGAAACCTTTGATTCTAGGAAACTCGGATAAGTCAGTAAGTAGCTTTGTGAGCACTGAATGAGTGGGTTTTGAAGCCCATTGTTTGTTTTCTTTCCCACCGGGTGCAGGCTAGAATTAAAGCTGATGGTTCACCAGTTCTTGGCTCCATTGTTTCATTACCGACTGTCCGAATCTGGTGCGAACCTGCATGGGCCAGGCTGCTGTGATGGTGGCCTTGGCCTCGACTACTGGCTTTGCAGTCCATCTCATTTTTTGTGGACTGGGAACTGTCTTCTCTGTTTTGCCATCACACTCTAGACCTCTAATTCCCTCACAGGTCTTGGTTATGGGAATGGATGGGACCCTTCTTTTCCCCTTCGCATGCTACCCCTGACATACAGTTTAAACGGAATCCCCTTTTTTGCACTCCTTCTTAGTTATGCCATCGTGCCCTGTACCCCTTCTGGGTCGAGACATTCTTCCCAGTCTCAGAGCCACTATCTAGCTGACAGCATCTTCCCACTTACTCCTACCATTTCTCACTACCAAGGACTCCTCCATAATCAATGCTACCCTCATTTCTAACCATCTCTCTCACCTCAAGCTTGCTCCCATGCAGGATCACTGGCAGTCAGAACCACTGGGCCCTACTCGTCTGCGGCTCACCAAAAGGTTGGGCCCTGCAGACCCTCCTGTTACTCCTGTCCCTCCCACCAGGTACTTGCCACCAGAGTAAGCTGAAACAGGGAGCAATGCTGTTTAGTAAGACTGGCCTGATGAAAGAAGCTTCAATCTCCCCAACCATCTGCAAGAGAAATTAAACAAGAATCTCTCCTCCTACAACCTGCTTAACTCCTGATGGCAGCCACGCATTCTTACCTGGGCTGCCCCTATCCTAAATCTTCTTCTAATTATCAGCGTATAACTCATATTTGCTTCTCTTTTTTAAATTCTTACAGAACCACATCCGTGAAGTTTCTCAATTCATGGCCAAACAGATGTTCCTCCTGACTCCCCTCAAAGTCACTACCTTACAACCTCCCCTCCCCAAGACGCCCCTAACCAGCAGGAAGTAGCCAGATGAATAAACGGCACCCCTATTCTATTTAACCAAAAAGGTCAGAATGTAAGATCAGTGGATAAGGGGGATGGTCACGCGAGAAACTCAGACCCCGGACTTTTGGCTAGGGCTGCCCACAACTAAGAAACTTCCCAGAGGTCTTTGGGAGAATAATGACTGTCTGTCAGCCAGTGAGATTTCACCACAACATAATTGCTCACCTACCCTAGAGGACCCCTTTAAATACCTCTCACGTAGTTTAATTCACACGACTCCCCCAGCCTCTGTCCCCAGGGATAGGGGACATAATTGGGCAGGATGCACGGTACTTAATAAAGCCTTTGCTATTCCACACTTTGTGGCTCTGACCCTCCCCCCCCCTTCTTTCTTGGCGGGGAAAAATACCTCACAGAAGGTAACACATTATTTCTGTTTCCTCAGTAGAGACTTCTCAGTTACTGGCACAAAGCTAGAAACCAACTGATTCATGATGAATGAATAAATGAATGAAAGTAACTAATATTTATTGAGTGGGTACTATATAGCAGGCACTCTTCTAAGCATGTAAATACCTTAACTCATTTTATATATGTGATATATTTAATGAATTAATACACATAATTAAATATGTGTGATTCATTCATTTAGTAAGTGAATAACTGGTATACATTCAGCCCCAAAGTTTCTATCCTAAATGTGTTTTGAATCTGTAGAAGAACAAGAATAAACAATAATGGAGGATGACTTTTGGGTTAGACACCAAGAAATCTGTATAAATATGGAAGGAAACTGGATTTTGTAATGGCCAGAAAAAGAAGGTGAGTTCAAATCCTAACTTCACCTCATAGCTAGGTGATTTTACACAAATAGTTTATAATCACTCAAGCCTCAAATTCCTAATCTGTAAAATAGAGTTAATACACTCACTTCATGGGGATCTTATGAGGATTACACCCATCAGGTTCTATATGAGAATGCCCCTGAACTGGGAGGCACCCTCAAAATAGTAGTTGCTATGTATTTAGGACTTAGTAAGAGGCAGCAGAGCATAGTGGGAAGTTAAACTTAGAATCACAGTCCTAGTTCCAAATCTGGGTTCCATTAGCCAATTGAAATATGTAAACAGAGGATTAATTGAGATGATGTGGTTAAGATGCTTTAGCACAAAGCTACTGTTGTAGAATGGGGGGGGGGGGGACCAAGCCCTTTCTGGGAAATGAATCACCAAAGTCTCTCTAAGAGTCTCAGGATAATCTTTCTGAGCTTGTTGAAATGAACTGAATGAACTGGGTGAACTCCCAGGTCCCTGTTCTCCAGGGAGCCTGTGAGCATCCCACGTGGGTGTGAGAATCATGCCTCAGGATAAGCAAGACCTACCTGGTCACGGACTCCTATGGCTAACAGCGGAGTTACAATAGACAAGGAAGACAGTGACAGGGCAGGGGAGGCAGCCGGCAGGAGGGGCCTTTCTTGCCCCTCAGAGTCAGGGATTCTGCAGGTCCAGAGCAAGCACAAAGCACTGCTCTGAAAGAAACAACTGCCTGTTTTCCCCACAGTGCCAGGCTGTTTGGGGAAACTTGAACAAAATGCTCCTGCTCTCAGTATGGAGGATCTTCCTTGAATAAATGTGTCCAAGGCATAAGCACTATGGATTAAAAAATAATGCAAACATCATTTTACAGGCTATGCAGTAAATTCTTATTTTCTTGTCTTTGATCCACTGAATATGACATGTGTAGTGTATATTCATCATTTCTCATTTTATTTATTTATTTATTTTATTTCTAATTATTTTACAAAAAAAATTAGAGTACAGAGTCAATAAGGCCTCAAACGGCCTTCACTTTGAATGCATGTGTATTCCAAGGCAACCATGGTACATCTGAGGGTGACTGGTTTAAAATTAATTCATTAAGATCCTGGTTCAAAAAGAGTTAATGGATGTCAAGAACCACATCTTTTAGACTCTCAGCTGTTTTTACAAATACCTTTGACACCACAAGAATTTCAAGTTTTTGGTTCAGAACTCTGAACCTGTGAGGTTTTAAACGTGGCGAAACCTGTTCCGCCTTAGCTGTAAAGAGGACGCATGCTACTTTGAAATCTAAGTCTGCTCAGCTCCACTTATGGCTCCACTTAGGTTAAATGTTAGAAAAGTTATAATAGACTGGAAAATATGTGTAGCAAGAAATTATTTAACTTAAAAGGGGAAATTGTAAAGGGGTCCATTTGCCTAATGTTTTAGAAAGATTCTGTGGGGGAAGGTCTGGGTCTCTGATCCTTGGTGTTGCTGCTCTGGTCAGGTGACAAGAGTGCTCAGAACTGTCCATACGGGGTCGAGGTAATCAGTCACCTGAGGCTGACTTTCAGATTCTGTGTGCAAAAGTTAAAACCCAAACAAAACTAGTTCCAAGACCCCTCTGTAGGCCACACAGTCCCTTGTCACATATTGATGCACACTGCTACAAATTTTATCTAATCAACTGACATTTTGAGGAGTAGATAATTCAACAAGAATGACAATGTGGTGACAATTTAGTCTCTCCTCACCCTTCATAAACACACCATCTTCTATTTGGCCTCCACTCAGGTCAAGACATTTCACTAATTTGCTAGTCATTAAAAGATATTTTTATACCCAGCCTGTAATATTATACTCCTCGGTGGTTATAAAAGCTCCCAACAGAATTCCAGGCTCAGAAAATGAAGAATGGGAAGCCAAACCACAATTATTATCTGTTAAGGAATTCCACAATAGTAGAGCCACTGTTAAATAATTTATGGTCTTTGATCACAGATCTACTGAAATCATCACATCACTCAAGCTAAATATTTTCAAACAAAAAAGGGATAGTTTCTTCCCCACCTACCACCCACTCACCCAGGCTGAAGACACAGAAATAAAGCTTCCAGATGTTTGTCTGGAAAGGTCAGACCCCAGGAGAGGCCTTTCTGCCAGCCTTCGGGAACCTGCCTCCATCAAACACTTTGTTTGGCTGCATTGGCTCTGCTTGTCCAATTTGCATATCTCTAAAAGTGTAACTGGGAGAACATGAGAGAATAAATAAGTTTTAATTAAATTTGCCTAAATTTTTGCAAGAACTAGACCCATGGTTGTCCAACCTCAGCATGTGTCAGAAGTACCTGCAGGTCTTGCTGAAGCACAGAAAGTCTGGCCCCAGCCCCGGAGTTTCTGGTTCATGAGGTCTGGGGTGGGGTCCAGGAATGTGTCTTTCTAACAAGTTCCCAGGTGATACTGATGTTGCTGGTCTTGGCACCACATTTAGAGAACCCATGAGCTAGACCTATGGCTTCTGTTTCCTTAGACACAGCTAAATTGTGTCCTGAAGCTCCCTGAGTTCTTATACTCCATCATAGCTGTTGTAGGATACAAGTGGGAGGGAGGCAAAGGGCAGGGCAGGCCTTGGTCTCCCCAGTACCAAATCTAAAGCTTACATTGAAAGTGCAATCTTTTCTCAAAAGGGCCCTCTGTCTTCATGACAAGCCCTCAGCCTCAACGAGGCAGGGAAAGATAGTGTTTTTCATCAAAAGAGCAGCAGCCTGGGAACTGAGAGGTTTCAGCATCTGGGAGAAAAGGCACCTAACTGTGAAAGTTACCATATTCGTTAGAAAAATCTCATTTCACTTGAAGAGCAAAGAAAGAGAAAGAAAGAAAAACAACAACAGAAATAACAGTTTAGGATAGTTAAGATTCTTCTTTCTATAACTGTGTATTATATCCTTTAAACAACTGTCATATATGTCAGCTACTTAACATTTGCAAATAAGTTGTTTCCAAATTCAGTTTGGGTTGTCTTCATTTGCAAACTTAGGCCAGACCTTGTTTGGTGATTTCACATGACAGCAATGATTGTGTAAAATTTGCTTGCTATATTTGCTGTCTCAAAAAAAAAAGAAAGAAAGAAAAAGTGAGAGGAGGGGGCTGGGGCCAAAGAGATTATCGGGACATTATTTAGTTTTTGAAACAAAGAAAGCTGCAACCAGATGAAATTTCACAGGCTCTCTGCTGACTTGTTTGCAAAATCTGCACTAAGGAATCCTAGAGAAGGGTTAGGTGATGATATCACTGTTTCCTGATAATCCCCCTCAGTAATTATCCTCTTTTGCCTCAGGGACCTAGAGAACTCAAGCTAAAGCAGGTGAGTTATTTTACAATCATTTCCCAGATAACTGCAGCTGAGTCTATCTGGACAGAGTAGGAAAAGAATACCTATTAGAACAGAAAATGTTGAGGCCATTTGAAGTAATATTACAACTGTTCGTTTATGAACAATCTTTAAAGGTAGCATTCGCACAAAGTGGAGAACAAAAGGTAAGTGACTCATCTTTGGCTTGTTTTCATGAGGAAGGCATGTTATATTTTACCACTGCAAAACAAAGTAAAATGACAGGGAGACATCGAAGGCAAGGAAGCGAAGCTGGTGATGGTCAGACATTACTGAGCACACAGCTGACCTTTACAACAGTCCCAGGAAGCACAGGCCGGAGAGACAGGGTAACAGGCTCTGTCACGTGGTAGGCAGTGGGGCTGGTCTCCACACCGAGAGCCTGCATCTGTCTGACCCCAAAGCCCCTGCTAGGCCAGACAGAATTTGCAAAATTAAAAAATTTGTTTTGTATAAAGTAGGGGTGCTGTTGGGGTGGAAGGTGAGAAAATGCAAAAGGAATCTCCCTTTTTCTTCCTTGTGTACACAGGTGGAGAGCAAATGCCACAGGCCAGGTTCAGGGAAGTTACACTTTAGAACGCAGACTTGCCTATTTCCATTGTTGTCATTTGAGCAGACATTGTCTATAATTCTTCCTTGTGACAGTCAGTCTGCTGAAGAGGCCAGGTGCTCTGCAAACCATCTACTAAGTGTTTTGCCTTCCTTGGGATTTGATGTCATCAAACCCCTTTCCCAGACTTTAATAGCTCACAATGAGAAATTATGCAATTTATTAAAATGCTGAACTCTCTTAGTGCAGTAATTCTGATCATTTTTCAAAGGGCTGAAAATATATTTAGCAATTTACAAGTATGCTATAGCTGAAGTTCTCCTATGTTCCTCCACACCTGGTCCTCCTCATGTGGTCCTCATCTCAGTACACGGTCCTCTCGGCTTCTTAAGCTATAACGTATGCCACTCTTGTTTCTTCCTTTCTCCCTCTTCCTCTGCATCGGACACACTGGCCACTCCTAAAAAGTACCTCCAGATTGCATCTCAATTCCTTCCACTCTCCTCATCTCCATCATCACTTCCCAAATCCAGAATACTGTCACCACTCACCCGGATAAGTCCAATCACCTCCTCCCTGCTCTTCACATAGCAGCAAGGGCGCTGTGTTTCACCCATCTTTCAGAAAATTCGTTTTCTTTTTCATTATGCCACAAGTCCATAACTGCACTGTGGGAGGCTGAATATTCACCCTCTCCCAAGAGAGCCACATCTTAACCCCGCAACTGTAAATGTAACATATGTGGGGGAAAGGGTTCTTGCAGATTGACTAAGTCAAAGATCTTCAGATGAGGAGATGATCTTATATCATCCAAGGAGACTTCAATACCACCACTAGTGTCCTTGTAAGAAAAAAGCAGAGAGTTTAGACAGACACAGAAGAGGAGGAACTGATGTGGCCATGGAGGCAGGAACTGGAGTGATGCAGCCATGCTGAGGAATGCCTGCAGCTACCAGAAGAAGAGACTAGGAAGGATACTCCTTTGACAACAGCCTGGCCAGCACCTTGGTCTCCACCTGGGGAAATTGCCTCAGGCTTCTGGACTCTGGACCTGGGAGAAAATAAATATGAGTAGTTTTTGCCACCAAGTTTGTGGTGATTCATTACAGCATCCATAGGAAACTAATAGCATACACTATCATTGGAAAGTTTCAAAATTAGAGATAAGGTGGCTGTCCCCCTGTGTCTCTCCCTAGAGCCACAAACCACAGACTCTCCTCACAAGACTCTGAAACCTGTATAATTATGTTTATTAGTGTCACCCTAATAAATTCAATTAAAAATATAAAAATAAAAAATAAATCACAAAAACATTAGAGATAAAGTTTAAGTACTTCTTGACTATCCCCTCTCCTCCCACCCTCTCTATTCCCCTCATCGGGGGTACCCACTGTCACAAGTATTGGGTTTTATCAGTTCAGTCCCTTTTCTATACATTTATATAACATGAATGCACTGAAGAAAGATTCCATTTATTTTTGTTTTAGTGAGCCCAAATTGCTCCCCCAAAATTTATGGCTTACCAGTAGTTTTGTTGCTTTTGAACTTCACATAGATAGATAATGTGTGTATGCTCTTCTTTGACTTACTTCTTTCATTTAGCATTAAGTTTTTGACACTCATCCATGTTCTTGGTACTGATTTATAGTTCATTTGGTTTTGCTATTGCAGCGTATCCCATCGCGTAAATACACCACAATTAATGCACCTATTCCCATCTAGATTTATCTTAAGAAAGAATAGTTCCATCACAACATCCCCTGCTTGGAGCCCTCCACTGACTTCCTGCTACAGTCTAAGGACATCAGATTGATCCCATGGCCCACCTTTGCCTCTTTCACCTCACCTCATCCCACATTCCCTGATTCTCTCCTTTCTTTGGGTCCCTAGAGCTCACCCAACCCACTCCTACCTCAGGGCGTTTAGCCCCTCCCAACCACTGCATTTCCAGGTATTTGCATCTCAGCTTTGTTTTATTCAAATCTTCTCAAATCTCATCTCTGCACCTTCCCACACCATCTGGTTCGAATGAACCCCATCGTCAGTCCATTTGCTCCATAGCCCTTGTTTTATCTTTCTCAGTGTATACCTGTACCTCTCTGCAAGTGCCTATATATTTGCTTCCTGGACTACTATCTGTCTCCCTAAATGGAGGGCATGAGCCTGTCTTCTCCACCATTCTATCCTTAGCGACTAGAACGGTACCCACAGGACCTGGAGTGGATGCTCAGCATAGTTTTGTTGATGGATAAATGAGTGAGTAAACGAATGAAACTGTAAAGAAATTAATATCTTGTAAGTAGGTTAGAGCTACTCAAAATTTATTGACTCATTGATTCCTTCCACAGATATTTTCTAATGCTTATGTTTTGAAAGCCTGAGTTGGTACAGGCAAGGAGAAGACAGTTTGTTCACTATGACGATTTCTTATTCTGCAGATTTGGTCAGCAAGGGCTGATCTGTGGAAGGTTAGGAGCTGCAAGGGCATTTATTGAAAGGGGATTCTCACTTTATGTATAACTGTGTGCTTGCCCTTCATCTGTGTTTTCTAGCAGGGTGGAGTTTGTACTCTCAGAGGTGACTAAGCCTCTAGACTATTATTAGTGAAGCAGGGGTGCCGGTTACACACCAACCAGGCCTCTCCTTAACCCAGAGGGGAAAATCTACCCAAGCCTGTTGGATTATTTGGGCAAGATTCCAATAGGAGAGGACAGGAGAGGTTGTCCCCAGTGAGGCCTGCCTGTGAGAGTGCAAAACACCACGAAGATACCAAACGATTCAAAAATAAAGCAAAGTTTAAAAAAAAAAAAATGTGCCTTCTCAGTCACTGCCCAAACTTTTAGAGTCTTTTATTACACTCTATGACTTTAATTTCAAAATTTATCTATTTTACTCTACAGACATGTAGTATTCATAAGTTTTTCTAGACAGTCCATTTTTTAGACTTTGTTTCTTAATTTTCTATAGCCAGAAAATACAATAACTGAAACCTGTGCAAGAAAAAAATATAGCAAATAATTTTAGGGGTATCTATCTCATGCTCCCCTTCTCTGCACTGTTTTCTACTTGTTAAAAAAAATAGTTCTTAACTATTAGGCTTTATCTCTTTTAATATTAACTTCAAAAAATCAAATATCAAATTAATATGACAAAGAAAAGTGGAAGACAATGGGTGCTTACAGAATGCATTAACAATGGGGTATTGGGGAACAGCATGAGTCAGGAAGCTAGGAGTGGATAACAAAAGCCTCTCACGTCTAAAGCAATAGTCTGAGACCAGACCTCGGTGGGCAGCACCATGTGGAGGCGCGCAGTCAGTGGCTGAATACTTCCAGTAGGTGAGAGAGCCCATGGTGGAGCATTTGCACTGCAGGTGGAAGAAGCTGGATTCTAGTCTTTCCATCGCCACTTACTTCATGCAGAACAAAAGAAAGATGACCAACAACAGCACAATCATCTTTACCAAACAAGTCAACCTGTGGCTAGGGGTCATACTGTAATGTCACCAGGGACCAGAGAGAAACTTTTATGAGTCAAGTTGGCCAGGTTAGGACCATGCCTATTTGGAGAGCTGATATCCCCCCAAAAAATCATACAGATCCATGTATTACTAGATTGCCAGAATTTCCAAAAGAAGTCAGAAATGTGGAGGTTTTCAGAAAAATCTAGTTCTAATGTTTGCAATACATATGAATGATTTTTGAAATATTCTGTGATCACATCAAATTTTTCTGTGGACTCAATTTGGCATGCAAGCCATTGCTTTGTAACCTCTCACCTGAAAGCAGTGCCCTCAGTGGCAAATTTGACCTCTGACAGCCATAGTGTCCCTTTTCTTTTAAAAAAATATTTTGAAATATCTTCTATCCTTCCCTAAGATAAAACTTAGAGATAGCATAACACTGGGGAACAAAATTTTTGTTGCATCCACAGAAACACTTGTTCTTACCTAACTTGAGTGGGCTGATCTCAAATCTGACATTAGTTATTCTCTGTAAGCTACAGGTATTTTGCAATTCAAAATTTTCGGTTTTCATCTTTTTGTAAAATTTTCAACATTTAGTTTAACATAATGAAGTAGAATGTCTTCTTGGGCACCATCTTTGTGAAAATATAATAATTTATATAATGCAGTAAATACACTAATACACTAAAATATATGATTGCATCAAAATTTGTCTACAATTTTGAAATGGAACATACTAAAACACTTATTTTAATCATAAAATTTGTGCAAAACTTATTTAAATTCTACTCAGGCAAAAATTAGTGTTTGTAGCTCTTGTGTTTGTGTACTTGTTGAGGATAATCTCATTTGATGCTCCAGCATTAGTCTGCTCATCGCTAATAGCTCCAAGATTTTGGAAACTTATCAAGGTGACTGTTCAGGAAGTGAATCTTAATGCTCATGTTGCATCCAATGTCACAGAAAGCCAACAGCATCCTTTAAACCAGAAGTTCATAGTTGTCTGCTTTTTTGTTGCCTAGAAAGCTCTTTGTAACTGCCACAAAAGACTGCCATACTGCTTTCTCCTTATTCATATTCCTGGCAAATTCTTTGTCATGTGTGAGGCTTCGAATTTGAGGTCCATTGAATACACCTGCTTTTATCTTCTCGAAAGAAAAGGCAGGAAAAGCAGAAATAATATTTTTAAAGCATTTACTTTCTCTATTCAAAGCCTGAATAAACTGCTTCATTAAGCCAAGTTTGAAGTGAAGTGGGGGGAAAATGATCCTGTCTCGATTAACTACAGATTCATTCACAATATTTTGCATCTCTACTTCGAGAGCTTCACATATCGGCCACTCCTTCTGTGTCCAGTGTTTCTCCCGAGCTCGGCTGTTTCACAAACACAGAAAGCAAGGATACTTCATGAAACCTCTCTGTTGTCCTAGAAGGAAATTGACCATTTTAAGATCCACAAAAATGATCCAGTTATGCTCCTCACACTTCAAAAAAGTCGAGGACAATTTTTATGTCATTATAAACTTCTCACAGATGAGTTGAATAGCCAATTGGAACTGCTGCATAAACATTACCATTGTGTAGGAGAACACATTTCAGACTCCATTTAGAGCTGTCAAGAAATAGCCGCCATTCTGTTGGACTGTAGCTGGTGATACCTAGCTGGCTGAGAAGACTTCTGATATCATGACAGTAAACAAAGTGCTTGTCTTCGGAAGAAAAGTCCACAAAAATTTGTCCATGCTTCCTGAAATGGGATACTTCAGCTGACCAGTGCAGTACATTCTTTTCTTGAAGCCTGGAGACTAATAACTCAGATGCTTTCTTTGATAGGCCCAAATCTCGTATTAAGTCATTCAATTCGGATTGGCTAAACTGCTGAGGGGTTAATGACTGCTTGGCATCAGAAGAAGACCCTTCAGATTCTACAACCATTTCCTCATGCATCTTATCAAATTACACTTGATCATCATGTTCACTTTCTTCATCCTTAGAAGAAATAAAACCATTGAAAACTGGAACCAGGAGTGTCTCAGAATGGGGGATAGGTCGTATTGCTGAAGGAGTATTAGGATATGCGATCATATGTAGTTTCTTCTTGCCAATGCCTGTTGTATGGATCACACAGAAATAACAGTCACTGCTGTGGTCCTTAGGTTCACACCAAACCATGGCAATAACAAAAGGCATTCTTTTGCGTTTTCCTTTTGTCCAGTCACAAAGCATTTTCTCACAATTATGACACAGAATATGAGAAGCCCAATTCTTGTCTTGATTGCCAAGGGAAACTTGAAAATCGGTAATATATGCATGTGTCACAAATGATAAAATATTGCGCCTTTGATGTTGAGGTGTGTAACAGCCACATATATAACAGGTGTCAGGACTATTCTTAAATTTATGCCTACTCGAAGAAGCCATGATTCAATCTTAAAACAAAATAAGAGGGTGTTTTTATCAGATAATAATTTTTTTTAAGAGGTTTTTTATTTTATTATTTTTTAAATTTATTTATTTATTCATTTTAGAGAGGAGACACAGAGTGAGAGAGAGATATAGAGAAAGAGAGAAAGGGGGGAGGAGCTGGAAGCATCAACTCCCATATGTGCCTTGACCAGACCAGTGCAGGGTTTTGAACTGGCGGCCTCAGTATTTCCAGGTCGATGCTTTATCCACTGCGCCACCACAGGTCAGGCTATCAGATAATAATTTTTTACATTGAAAAACAACTACAATTATGTCAGTGACGTTTGTAAAACATTAATATTGCCTTGTGGTTATGTTTAATCCAAGAATTGTTGCCCTTGAACTCCAATTTAAAAACTAATGCATGCCATTAACTGTAACAAACAGAAATTAAAATTGCATAAAAACTAGAGCATGCACCAAAAAACATTTCAGGTTTGGAATCAGCGATGCAGAAATATATAGAAACAGTTCTAAAACCTCATGCAACAGAAAATGAAAAAAAAAATTGTTTCCCAGTGTAATCTACGTATGTATCTAATTCAAAACTTGAAACATGTCCTAGTTATCATGTAAAAGTGAAGTAAAAGATGGGTATTGGACACAAAGAATACATTGCAATGTATAACTGAGGGGACTCAACTATCCTGGAAGGTACAGTAAAATCATTAGATGCTTGGCTCTTTAGAGCAAATCCCTGAGCATGCAATAGCTGCGCATCACTGAGAGTAATATAGTGTGTTGGTTAATCATGTATAAGTGTGTTATATACCTCAATGTCCATTGGGATATTTATAAGCCACACAGGATACAGGAGAGTTCTCTGTAGCATAAAACTGTCCTGGTATTGCTGCTCCTGACCACTCATCATTATGACAACCAAAAGTGCTTCCAAAGCATTCCAAATCATTCCTTAGAAAGTGGTGCCACCCTTGTTAAGATACAGTGACACAGACCAACCAACCAAAGGCTGACCAATAAATTTTAGTTGTCAACCAGCTGTACAACCTGGGACCATTTGCTTAACCTCACTGAGCTTTCATCTGTCAGATGGGGAAACAGTGGTACTTGCTTCAGAAGTATTTTTGTGGAAATTAAATACTTCAATAATTGCAAAATGCTTAGATAATCAAGCTCTATGCAAATGTTAGCTTTTTGTGTTACCACTGGGTTGATATCAGATGGCAGTTACTCCAAGTCATCATCCCACAGTCTAAAGTTATTGCTAGTTCCGAGTATTCTTTAGAATCCTAGAGTTTGTTAAGCAAGCATGGAGAAAGAGGCAAGTCCTATCAGGAGGTAAGGCTTCATTCATGACCCTGAACAAAGTTTTTCATTATTCTCTGACTCCAGCTCTAGTTAAGAGAAAGCCACAAAGATACCCACCTTGTCATTTTTTCCCAAGTTGCTTCTGCTTCAGTACTCTCTATTTTTACTATATTAGAAAAATATGAAGTAATACTGCTATCATATCTTATGATAAATTGATTTTCCCAACTTGTTTCATGAGCTCTTTGGGGAAGGGCACAAGTGTTATTCTTTTTCTATCACTGCACAGCAACTGATATGGGACAAAGGACAGCGAGGGCTCTTAGCATGTGGCAGTCACATACTGCTGAAAATTACCTGGCTGTTCACTGTTTATCTGTCTACAGCTAGTGCTCGACTTACGACCACGATTGGTTCCAACAGACCGGTTGTAACACGATTTGGTCATAAGTTGAGTAGGCTATATGTACAGTACTATGAAATGGTGTTATAAAAATCTTTAAGTCATATTGTGTCATAATTTTCTTTCATTATTGTTATATATCATAATTTTCTTTGTTCATTTTATGCCATTTGTATCATCTCTACACCATTTTGTTTCTTATTTTTACATTCGTCAGGTTTAAGTAAAACACTGCATTACCAGTACAGCTAGTTTAATATTTGCAAAATATACAAAATTACAAAATACAGGTGCATACAAAAACTGCTCCAGACCCGGAGCAGTTGTGGCTAGTGATTGTGGTCATAAAGTCAAATAGTCGTAGTAAGTTGCATAGGTCATAAGTCGAACAATACCTGTACTTATCCATCCATCCATCTAACCTGGAGGTTTAGGGCTATTTCTTATCCTCCCCAAGATGTCTACACATTCCCTGGAGTTTATGTGGTCACTTCTAATCTGTGTCAGAGGCTACTGGATGATCACCCTCAGTTTCACGAAGCCCCACCCACATGGTTGTCCGGAGTCTCCATGCTTTGTATCAGCCCTGGGTGAGAACTCAGCACCATTCTTAATTGCTATAAAATGAAAACAAAACACAAAGACCACTCTCACAAAGAAGGTGTATGCAAGAAAAATTTTATTGAAGCTCTGTAGTAATGTGGAGTGTTTGCAGCACAGTGTTGCAAATAATGTATATATATATTTTTTTTTAATTTTATTTTTATTTTATTCATTTTAGAGAGGAGACACAGAGTGAGAGAGAGAGAGAGAGAGAGAGAAAGGGGGGAGGAGCTGGAAGCATCAACTCCCATATGTGCCTTGACCAGACCAGTGCAGGGTTTTGAACTGGCGACCTCAGTGTTCCCAGGTCGACGCTTTATCCACTGCGCCACCACAGGTCAGGCACAAATAATGTATATTTTAATATTAAACCCCAATTTCTCTTGCAGGTTTTTTGGTCACTCTGTCATCTTGCATGACTAACCTTTCTCCTACTGTCTCCCTGACATCTAATTACAAATAAATAAATAAATAAATAAATAAATAAATAAATAAATAAATAAAATTCTTCCATTTTATTTTGCAGAATAATTCCACTTCCTCCATTTTCTGCCCGTAGGCTGGTCCTGGCCACACCCAAAGCCTTCTTCACATCCTGTAATATCTGTCCCCCAGCCCCTGCTTTCCAGCCCATTAGTATTGGCTAGGGCAGTGGTTCTTGAATTGGGTTCCATCGAACCCTAGGGGTTTGATGAGTCGGTCTCAGGGGTTCAAAGAAGCTTCTGCCGCGGAGGCCAGAATAAAGTAAAACCGTAATTTGTTGTGAGTTTATGCACTTTGTTGGTTTTGTTCTTTGAGCAAGGTGATGTTCATGCATGGCTCATTTTGTGCCCCAGTAAAAAAACATATACCTATGTCTTGAATTTGGGGGAGAAAATCATATTTTATTTATCACTAAAGAAGGGTTCGGTGAATGCGCATATGAATCTGGTGGGTTCGGTACCTCAAAAAATGTTAAGAACCACTGGGCTAGGGGAAGGGACACAAAATATGCCACCCTCTCAAAAGGCAGAAGAAGTTTGGGGTTAGGGTTAGGCTTTATAGACAATGCTAGCTCCAAGTAATAATATTTCTCCTCCATTTAGAGCACATTTGTCACTGAGGCACAACGGCTTGACCTCAGACGATGACCAGAGAATTTTCAAGTTTTCACTTTACTATGGAATAGTTACTTAAGAGCTACTCCAGGCCAAACGCATGGTAGGTTCTTACAACACAACCAATCAGCACCCATATGAGCTCTAGATAATAATTCCATGCCTGATTTATAGACAGAATTTGTCAACCTGACCCCATTGCCCTCTGAAGAAGGTGGCTGCCAGTGAGTCAGCCGCTGACATTCTGTGTCTCTGGTTCTCATTCATCAGAGAGAGAAAGAGAAGGGACTAGATAAGCCAAATAAATCTAGGATTATAAACTATCATGTGGTAACATGCAGAAAAAGGCTGAGAGGCACTAAGCATGTTTAAATAAATACCTGCAAAAATAAAATAATTTCCTCCCAGATATTGTAAATTAAAGATGTTTTTATATCTTTCTATTTATCGGTCTCAGGGGTTCGGAGAAGCCTCTGCCGTGGAGGCCAGAATAAAGTAATACCATAATTTGTTGTGAGTTCATGCACTTTACTTTGTTGTTTTTGTTCTTTGAGCAAGGTGATGTTCATGCACGGCTCATTTTGTGCCCCAGTAAAAAAACATATGCCTATGTCTTGAATTTGGGGAAAAAAATCATATTTTATTTATCACTAAAGAAGGGTTCGGTGAATGCGCATATGAAACTGGTGGGTTCCGTACCTTAAAAAAGGTTAAGAACCACTGTGTTAAGGACAAACAAAAACAAGCTATGAAACAAAAAACATCTCTCTAACATTGAAATATTTTTCCCCTCTAGAGTAAAGTAAATATCTATATTTTTCCTCACTTAAATGCTATGATCCAGTGATTAAAGAGCCTGGGGGAGAATAATTTCCCTGGTCTCTAAAACATTGATTAATCATAACTAAATGTTTTTATTTTTCCCCACCCCCAAAAAAGGGAAGGAAAACAACAACTTTAAAAACTAACTCAAATATAAGAAATAAAAAATTGGAGGCAAAAACCCAAAATAAATAGACACAATTTAAAGAACTAAACAAAATACAGGGCGGGGGACGAATCTCTTTCTTCCAGCCCTGTGTTCATTCTTAGTAGCACAAGAGATACTTTATATTTTCTTGGCCATGTTTAAGCCATTCAAACACTATTGCTATAACTTTTTTTTGTCACTTCATAACCTTTATTTCACAGTTTCAACTTTTAAAAGAACTTTTATTCATCGCCCCAACTCAAAAACTGGTAGACACATTTTAGGTATGCTGCCACCAAGTGGCAGTCCTGTATAGTCACCTGATTTAAACAAAAACCTTTGGCTTGGCCTGCCATTCATAAGTAGGTCACTACTAACACCTTTCTCTTCATAGACTTATTAGGCCTTTATGTCAACTTATTTTGCCACCACTGTTTAGTCAAAAACAGCTACACTTGTCACCTAATAATATATTTCCTTTTCCTTTAGCATAAATTCCTTCAGAATGACAGTGCTAGGTAGAAACAGAATTGTCTTCTATATATGAAATACCAATAGCCGTATTTAGGTGGATAACCTCAAAGACTATATTTTAGAACTTTTAAACAAATAAACATTTAAGGTACAACCTAGTACCTTTCCACTAATTCTTAGCTCTGCTTTAAATAACCTGAACTGGATCACAAAGCTTGACCTCAAAATCCCCTCTCAGCAATTTGTCCAAAACTCCCGAGTTCCCTTAGATTCAAAAAGCCCTCTAGGCTTTCCTAACATCCATACATTTCCTTTCTGTCTCACTAATAGATCATGTGGGTACCTCATCCAAGCTGTTGGAATAAACTCAGTGCTCAAAGCCTCTTCTTGCTTTCTCTTCATGTGGCAGCAGAGAGTACACAAGCCTTCTTTTCTATTTCTCTACAACTCTAAGTAGTTACATTTCCACTTCATTCATTTTTGTCCCAATTTTCCTAATCCCCCAAGTAGCCATTTCCAATGAGAGCATCTGGCAGAACTTGTTAAGCCTAATTTCTATAGAGGACTTAATTAGTCACATTAAGCTCTCAACTACCTTAGCAATATCCTCATATCTTCCTGTCTCTTCAAATGTCTCAATGATACTAAAAACAAAGGTCTCGGAAACTGCATTCTGAGCACCTATATTTCTTATGCAGAACAGATATCTTTACCAACAAAAGACTGTATGTTTGTTTTTATTTTGACAGAGACTTAGCTCAGTTTTATGATAGAGGAGTATTCCACTATTTTTCTGTGGGTATGTTTTACAGTTCATTCAAATTCAAAACAACTTTGCTCATTATCTCTATAAGAAAGTGAAAATATAATAGGATAATTTTTAAAACAATATGAATAAATTGACCACAGAGGTTCTCTTCTGGTACAAAATGCCTAAACCTCTCTTTTCTTCTTTCACATTCTCGCCCCATCACCTGCCTCTTCCCTTTCCTCTTTCTCTCTCTCTCAGAAACTGATCCTCTGATTAACCTTTCTCAGTGCTGGGCTTTGCCTGCACGCCTGCTGACTGAGTTCACCACCAGCCTGCTTCCAGTCATTCTCCCAGAAGGTAAAAGCAGCCCCACATTCAACACCTCCATTTCTTCCTGTTCCCGGAGATGCTAGCCAACCCCACTGACAGTCCTGCTACGTGAGAAAAAGCCCATTGAGACACAACTGTGTCTTTTAATTTCAGAAGAATAAAGATTTGATTCACCTACCAATGTTTAAAATTCCTGTGTTTTTCTCTCTCTCCTCCACTGCCATTTCCACAGATCTAGAAGATAGGAAGACTGCCTGTGATTTCATCTCTACCTCCCTGAGGTTGTTTGCCTATAAATTTAGAAGATTGGACCCAGGGAACTGTAAGGCACTGTTCAGCTGAAAAATAACAAATAAATTCAAATAATTTCTGATTAACAATAATAACACTTAATAGAATGGCATATATGGGCTGCCTGCTACACACCAGACACTGATACACTACATATAATAATGACAATAATTAACATCAATTGTGTGCTGGTCACGTGCAAAGCTCGTGATACACATTGCCTCATATGCCCCTGTGACAACATTATGAGACATGCACTTTTTTGCATATGAAGAAAACAAGGCAAAGAGAGAGTGAAAAACTTGTTTCAGGTCACACACAGTAAGTGGTACAGATGGGAAATGAACCCAGTCAGTCTAACTCCAATAGACAAGGCTTCAATCACCACACTCTACTCAGAACAACTTTACAAAAGGTGGTATTATTATCACCACCTTGCAGTAAATGAACATTTACATGGTGAGTTACCTCCCAAAGAGTTACCATCTAGTTAAACAGAAAAATGCACCGGTTTTCACTGTAGTTGGAATGTAAATTGATATCCAAATAGAAATGTTAGGGTAAGAAAAATACAACTGCAATAAGAAAATATCCTATCACTAGGATGTTTTACATGAATTAAGACTAGAATAGAAATGGTATAAAAACATGTTACAACAATTTGACTTGCTCTTTGTTCATATTTTACTTCATCTTGTAAAACATTATTTTATAATCAGTACCTGATCTTTCCAAGTGATGAAGTTTTCTTCTAAGGTCATATTTTGCTGTTTTTTCTGTTGGTTCTTGCTAATGATATCTTATTTCTTTGTATGTTTAATTATTTTTTATTATACTAAAGAGCTAATTATCTTGAGAGTTTTACCTGTGGAAAATCTTGGAGGCCTTCAACGAAGGTAAATTCTTCAAGAAGAGATTAGTATTTGCTTCTGTCATGAATGGAGACATCAGCAATACTGGTATCAATCCTGGGAAATTTTTAAAAAACTTATCAGCTTGAGATACTCACAAGGTGTGTCAATTCAGTCAGCAAAGTCTCATAAGAGATGGTTTATGGTTATCAATTTTCAAGGAAGTTTCTCTCCCATTAGTTCATTGCTAGGGTTTGGAAAGTTTTCTCTGAGGTGCCCGGAGTGGCCATAGAGAGTGTTATTGTTATTTTTAACTCACCTTTGCACTGCTAGGGTAGCCCCATGGAGCTCCAGCTTTCTGGAGGGTCTTCTATTAGATTCCCTACCTTGGGTGAGCCCTGAACTTTGTTTTTCAAACCCCAAACCCCACAAGGTCTTGAAAAGTGATGATTATATTCACCCAGAAAATGCCCTCGTGGCAGTAGCTGAGCTCCCACGTTCATCTAGTCCTGTGCTTGGGTGTGCCTTATTTTCTAGCAAGCTCGTGCACAGACAATAAAAAGATTTCTTAAAATTTTATTTCGCATTATTTAGTTGTTTTCACTGGAAAGTTAGTCTAGGCACTTGCCCACCATTTTGTCATTTGGGCAAGTTACTGTATACCACTGAAACACAATTTCCAGAGACAGAAGATGGAGTCAATATTAATAATAATATTAAATCCATTGCTGATTAATGAGGTCGAATGAGATTTGCTATATGAAAAGCACTCTAAAAATTGTCAGGTCCTACATAAATATTAACCATAATTGCTATCCCTTCCTTTATTCATTCACAAATAGTTCTTAAATGCCTACTACTGTGTATCAGAAACCATTGTAGATGCAAAAGGCTTAATAGAGATAGAGTAAAAGAGAGAGGAAAGGAGAGGGTAAAGCAAAGGGTAGATAAGAAGTTAGAGTGCATCTCAGTATGTTAAAGTTTCTCAGGCTCTGCCCACACGAGGGAAGCCAGACCATATACTCTGCTTCAACCCCACTAGTCTCCCTTGGCATGGTAGGACTTGGGTAGGCAGCCTGGGAGCATCTTCAAAGCACAGAATGCTTGGTGAATAAACATGTGTAAGACCAGAGTCAAACAGAAAATCCTCTGGTAGGGCTAGGGTGGGGGCAGAGTGGAGGATTATTGCTTTTCATTATAATTTTTCTGAACTATATGATTTCTTTCTGTAAATATACATTGCTTTGATATAAAAGAATAATAAGAGAAAATTCCTACAATCATACCCTTAGCGTATGGCTAATGAATTCTAATGAGTAATGTGCACCTATTCTACAGGAAAGGCCTGAAGTCTATATTGGTCCATGTCGCCTAGAGACTCCCTAACACTGAAGGCATACCTTGGAGACATTGCAAGGTCCATTTCAGACCCCTGTGTAAAGGAGAAATCACAATAAACTGAGTTGTCATCTTTGGGCTGGTAGAGGGTTCTGTCTTCAGTTTGTAACACAGCACCTGGGAAGCACGATATAATTAAGTGTGCTTGGGTCAATATTAGTAAGCAGATGAGGGACAAGATGAATAAATGAAATTGAGTCATGTTTTAAAAAAAGGTAATAGATAGTGCTTAGGGCTAGAACACAAATAGTCTGCAAAGGAACTACAGATACTCTGTCCCTCTGGGAGCATACAGCCCTGTGCCAGAGTAGAGGCTTGGTAAACCGAGCTCAGGCTGGATTTTGGCTCCCACTAGGCCCCTTGGCTGGGCCCCTTCATGCAGTGAAAACCTGTGCAGCTGTGCAAGGCAGCGCTGAGTGAAGAGCACAGGTTTGAAATGAGATGTAAGGGTTCAAATCTTATCTCCGTTTCCTACTAACACTATGACCTTAGATAAGCCATTAAGTCTCTGGTTTCCTTGTAAGTGACATGAAGATTGAAGTACCTGCCAAATAGGCTTGTTATGAAGATCTAATGAGCGAGAACATGCAATACAGCACTGCGAATATTGCTTTTAGATAGTAATTGGTCAATCAGTGTTTGCCATATCCTTGCATCACTCAGACCGGGCACATGTGCAGAATGTATTTCGGTCTGCACAGTGCCTTAGCGGTAGTGCATATGTGGGTTATCTGCCAGAGGACAGAGCCCGAATGTGGAGATGAAGGCCTCTCTCCCAGGGACACCTTTACCACACATCAGCCACGTGACTTGGAGCAGCTCACGACCCCTTTGTGAGACTCAAGTTTCTCTGGCTCTTAAATCAAAATAATAATGCCTCATAGCCTAGCTCTGAAGTTGAAATGAGAGCATGTATATGAAAGTGTTTTCTTTCTGCTTTAAATTACTACACAGTCAGAAGGTACTGGAAGTAACTGCAAAGCATAAAACATAAACCCGTGCCTACTTTTCACCTACACCCATAGACTTGGGAGGCATGCAGTAGATAGTTCTGAATTAATAAATGAATAAAATTGTCAATGAGGGCTTAATGGTGATTTTCAAAAGGAATTATGAATCATGTGTCTCAATATTACCTTGGACACTGTTTTGAAAAATCCTGGGGAGGGGGCTGTAACAATATTCTTGACCTTCACTGCACACTGACCTAACTGGAGGAACTTGGAAAAATACAGAAGCCCCACCCCCCAAAATAAGTAAGTAAGTAAATAAGTAAGTAAATAAATAAAAATACAGAAGCTGGTGTCCCAACCCCAGAGATGTGGTGACATCGGTCTGGGGTGTATTGAACTTCAGGCATTTTAGAGCTCCTTTGGCTGAGTCTAAGGTGTGGCCAAGGTTGGGAATCCCTCTTCTAACTGAATGAGCCTAAAATTTAAGGCAGACACTGACACCTGTCACCCCAAAAGTCATCTCCCATACCATTCTCTCTTGCCACTCCCCTCCATGAAGGCTGGAAGAAGAAATGACTCATTCTCTCACCTTTCACTAAGTTTAGGGGTGACCAAGTACCCAAGTCTGGGCCAAGGTCAGAGGTCTGTCGGGTCAGACGAAGAGGCTTCTTCAATACTTTTCTTGTTCTGATGAAAAGAAATGAATGTGCCTAATGCTTCCTTCCCTGAACACCCACATGTGGCTGGACCTACCATGAGCCGTAACAGAAAGGCCACCCGACAGGGCCCCAGAAGGTCGGCCTGAGCCTCCACACCAACTTCAGCACTCACCTACCTCTGAACCTGTCATGGGAGAGAAAGAAACTACTAGTTTGTTTAAGCCACCAAAACCCAGCTTTCTATAGCGTGCAGATGAGCACAATCCTAACTGACAGAAAGAGATCCCATCTATTTTCTTTTGCCCCAGTCTTCAGAGGAGACGCTAACGTGTTAAACGCTTTTGTGGGAAAATGACTACAAGCTTATTTACAGGGTAAGGAGTTTGCCTGGGAAGGAATTTAAAGAGTGGCTGACTTGAAGGTGCGGTCTCCTCTAATTAAAAACTCTCAGACACTGTCCTACCTGCTGAAACACCCATGATGTAAGAGGGAGAAGGGGCTTTCATTGAATGATTTTCTGGAAAGTTCTCTTTCTTAATTGTTCCTTTGCAGAATTGCACAACATGTAGATAAAGGACAGGCTTTAAGAAGAAAAATACGCCCTCCATTCCCAACCGGCCCTGCCCTTGCACCTTGGGTAGCTGCCCTGGGAGACTCCAGGTATACTCGTTCTATTGGGCTTCACTCCATTGTGCTTCAAAGATGTGTTTTCCAAACGTGGAAGGCAGGACCCTCCACCAGAAGAAATATCAGAACTCGCTTACTTGCTTTATTGTAGTGATGTGGAACTGAATCACAACACCTCCGAGGTGTGCCCAGGTCTACCCCTGGGGGACTGTGGCAGTTTTTTTGGAATTACCTGACAAGGGCTAGCTAGTCTGGTGGCTTCTCCTGCCCTCCACAGTCTCATCTCTCCACGAAGTCGCTGGGTTCCCTCAGCACAAGTATGTTACACCTCTGAGCAGCTGACATTGCCTACAAGATATCTGTCCCCTTTAGCAGGATACCCTTGTGACAGCAAAGCCCCATTCTCATATTCTTTGTCAGAGGCTCCCCACTCCCAAAAATACCTATAAATGGGAAGGAAATAGGGGAGCAGGATTCCCCTCCTGGAGCCTGACTCATCGGTGAACATCTGTGCCTGTCTCTGTAGGCCTCTCCCTGGGTAGCAAATGAAAGCAGCTGCGCTCGTCCCACCGGTGACCCCTCTGCCTGGAAGTTCTAACCTGTCTCCTCCTTCTTCTTGCTTCTTGCTTGAGCTCTTCACACCTCACTAAACACACGGTTCCAGAGACTAAGCCCAGCTCTCCAAGCTTCTTCCTCCCCTTTCCAACCTCTTCTCTCGGATCTCTATTAGGTTAGTCACTCAACCTCTGTTGCAAAACAATCTATTACCTTCAGCTTCCCCTACTCAAAGAAGTTTAAAGGCACTCTCATACTTAAAAAATTCGAATTTTATGAATTGACAGGAAAGAATCACCATATTGTGAATCCTAACAACTCCGTTCCCATTGTCTGCCACCATTCTTAAGTGAAGCGAGCACAAACTGAAAAACCCAACAATACTCCTGAAGTCCAGATAAAGTGCAATACTTGACAAAATTGTTTAACTATTGGAGTTACCTGGAGCAGTTGTTTAAAATGCAGTTTCCCAGGATCTAGTTCAAGGAAGCTCACTCCTTTCGCTCTGGGACAAAATGTTATACTTTTCACAAGTATAAACTGTGACTTTAATAGCTCAACCAAATGGGAAAATGTGATGACTAGTAAAAGGGAATACCCCCCTCCTATCTTGCTCTGTTCAAATTCTAGATGTTCTTAAAGGCCTAACTCAGAGTTCTTGCCTCCAAGGCCCTCGGGCCACTGCAATCTGGGTGCTCTTACCTTCACGTGACACTTGACAATCTACTCTATGGCCACATTTCTATTTAACCTACCATGTGAGTACATACTCTATCTCGTTAATCCAGGGGTCTGTAAGCAGAGGTTTGTATCACAATTACCTGGAGAAGTACTTTCAAAGCACAAATGTCAGGATGGCTTTACTCCTATTGATTTTATCCAGAAGAATAAAGAGATTAATGGCAAGGCAACTGTAGTTTGAAAAAGCTGTCCAGATAATTCTGCTGAGTGCCCACCCTTGTTTACCCCACCTCATACCACACTTCCATGGGAATTCTTGCACTCATCATACTATGAGATCCTTGAGGTCAAGGACAGTGTCTGACACTTCTAGTTTTCACATGGTTTACCTAATCACCTTGAGTTTGGTAAAATAAGTGTTCAGTCAAGATGCATAGTCTATTTAAATGGTTGATGATTAATTGAAAAGGGTAAAAAAATGGCCAACAATTAATTTTCATTCAGCTTCTATTCCTAGTCCATGCAGCTCACTATACATATATGCTACAAATTCTGAACTGTCTAACAAATCTACTTGTTCCATGTGTTGGAATGTAACCACTGATACTCAAAATCATTAAGAGGTGACATATACATTAGAAACATGAACCATCTCTCACTTTTCTCAGAGCACCAAATCAAGGACTCCCCTAATCATCCCAAATGTCACATACATTGAAAAATCTAAGACCATATCCAGAGGCATTGTCAATATGAACATACAGTCACTATGGGGCTACTTCCAAGGTTGTTCTGAAATTCTTTAAAAATCTTCCTAACAAGGCTGAATTGGAATTTCTTTGACTCTTAAATCCAACAAGTAACAGAAACCAGCAAAAGTGCCATTCAGGAAGTAACAAAACAAGCAAAGGACAGAGATTACACAGTCAGTCCTAGCAATCAGAATAATATGGCAGCCCACTCTATACAATCTATAATTCTGACATTGTAGAAAGGTCTACGAGTGCTGAAAATCTTGTCTCTCCTGGACTGTCAAGGACTCTGGTGCAGCAGCTCCCTAAAATGTAGTATGCTGTTACCAAACAGCAATCAGACATCTCACAGTAATAGATTTGTCATGTTTATTTTAGTAAAACCGTCAGGGCTCTGACGGAAAGTATTGTAAGACAGGTACATTTTCATTGACTGGGAGACACTGGTAAGGGCAGTAGGGCTGATTCAGGCATGCCAGAGAGCGTTCTCACTGGCAAGGACACCTCAAGGCCGAGGACCAGAAAGAGCTAGAGGAGGGAAAGAGAAGGTGCTGAAAGAAAGAGATTTAAGAGTTGGAGGGACATTAAGCTGACTCTGGTTGTCATCATTCCAAAAAGGATTGGGAACAGGGATGTGACGTGTTTGACATTATGAAAGTGGTGTTCTAGGAATCTGTGTAAACCTAATTCACAGGATCTAAAAGGGACCAGCCAGTGTAAACCTCCAGACAGGAACAAAGTCTGATTTTTGTTCAGAAACTATTGGTGTAACTCGTATTAACACAGACCAGCCACCACAGATGGGGGTCATCCAGCCTGCTTGCTTCTCTCCAAACTTCTGCATTTCTTCTTCTGCACTCCCAGGACCCAATATAAGTAGACCCTCTCCTGATTAAAGGTTTATTGCTCAGTGGTCGTATGTCGACAGTTCAACCTTTCACTGGGCTGAATTCACTGGCTATGCAGGAGACAAACTGTCAATACTGACTTTGTTAAAATAATAAATCCTTGAAAAGCAAGTAAAATGAAGAAAGGAGGAAAAGGAAAGGGAGGGAGGAGAGCCAAAGAGAGAGAGAGAAGGAAGGGAAAAAGGCAGTGTGTGAGGGAGAGATGGATGGAAGGAAGAAGGGAGAGAGGAAGATTGAATGCAATGCTTTAGTCCTACATCTGTACAATCTTGGAAGTTCACATGGGGAGGTGTGGCCTGACTTGAGTAGAAATTGATAGCAAGAACCAAGAGGCAGAAAGACACTGATGGCAGCAGTCTTGCTCATGGTCACTGTAAGGTTCTAGCCTTCAGTGCATTCCCCAACTCCAAAAAGCCTCTCTTCCGGTGTTTGTTAGTTTCATCAGCTGCTGTCAGGACACCAATTCTGTCAGCAAGATCTTTAGAGTGTATGTGCATGGAATCTGCCTGGGGTGCTGGAAATTAAAGATTCCAGCAGTAGTCCATGTTTCAACAGAAACCAGAATCCTCTGTGAATCCCAATTTCCCTATCAAAGGAGGATCTTTATGTAAGTTACTGCACTTATATAGCTATATCAGGCCTCTTCCAAAAAGAGCCAGGGTGAATTAATAGCTATGCAAGTGTAAAACTTAATATCTCTAAGGGTTATTTCGAGGGGTAAAATTGCCTGAGGGATAAAAAAAGCATTGAATTTTTTATTATCTTTATTTATGTGTATATGAGGGGTTCTAAATATGCTAATATTTCATTGTGCCAGTCTCTACTACCCTTTCTCTTGACTCAGTCCCTTTTTCTACTTACTATCATGATTGAGTGCATATATCTTGAGGTATAACTCCTGATAATTAACAATAAAATGAAAAAGCAAACTGTGCTGCCCACTTTACCCAGAGCTGTGATTCACAATAACATACAATGAAGTGGTTCCATGAATAGGCTTCAGGGTCATCAGATGTGGGTCTGAGTCCAAGTTCTGTGGTTAATCAGCTACAAAACAGAGGGAAAGTTCTATAAGATTGCTAACCTGCAGTTCTTCGTTTATATAACGAGAATAATAAAGAGCTACTTTATTGGGCTGTATCATTAAGTAGTCTTTATTATGATGGTGACTACTAAGTCTCACCAAGTATTAGTATTATACTGGGCCAGGAGTCTGAAAGCCTAAGTTCTATGCCCAGCTCTGCCATAAATTAGCTATGTGCCCTTCCTTTGGTCCTTTTATTTCCTACTCTTCAACTAGCTGATGCTGGACTAGCTAACTGGAAATATATTGATTCTTCTGTGAAATATATTCTTTCTGAGAGTTGGAGAAAAATGTGATCACTACAGAGAGGTCACGTGACAGAAGCAATGCCTCCTGGAAATCTCAAATAACTGTGACCTTGATGACCTTCTTCAAAGCCCAATTAGACAGGAGCTAGACACTCTTAAACTTCACGCAAGAAGAGAAGTCTAAATATGGCATTTCCAAAACATGAACTCCATGTCCATCTCACCTGCTGAGCCCTTGATAGGCCCTCCAAATTAGTAGTTGCTAAAAATTTAAACACCACCACCTGACCCCCATTCCTCCTGTCCCCACCTCCCAATGCCATCCCAATGAATCAAAACCTTCTGCAGAACTGGTTTGGTGAAACTGTTAGGTGGGAAAATTCATTCCAATCAACACTAGATGGTTCAAGGAAATAGCTCAGGTCTGGTATTGGGTGAAAAGTAAAGGCACTTAAGAACCTGATTTGGATAGGATTTCAAAACAGACACACAGATCATATTTCTCAATGATGAGAAAAGTATAAAATCAGAATCTCACTGGGTGTGGTGGTATAAGGAGGGAGAAACAAAGATACTTCCTCTGAGGCTAAGAGCCCTAGAGAGCTGATACAGGGTGTGACCCCGAAAGTGGACTCTACAGACCTGACGCATAGGTACTCGGTAGATGCTTTCCTGGCAGAGTTCAGATCCTAAAACCTGGATCTCTCTATAAAAGGTATACAAGGGGAGATAGCTCAGAAGTGACAATTTTTAAAGAATTCAAGAAAACTGTAATAAAAATGTATCTTGATATACATTACTACCTGCTTTCATTTTCCTTACCATATTAAAATCAGAGATCAAGAACTGGCAGGAACATCACATGTTAATCTGTCCAAATTTCTGCCTCCCATAGGCATAGTCTTACCCTATGAGTAAGTAGTCTACTCATTTACCCATGAGTAGACCAGACCCCTGCTTGGCAAACCACTACTCACAAGCCACATGCGGCTCTTTGGCATCTTGAGTGTGGCTCTTCCACAAAATACCACATGCAGGCGCAAAGGCCAGCTTAGAAGTACCCTAATTAAGTTAATAACAATGTACCTACCTATATAATTTAAATTTAAAAAAATTTGGCTCTCAAAAGAAATTTCAGTCGTTGTACTGTTGATATTTGGCTCTGTTGACTGAGTTTCCCGACCACTGGCCTAGACCCTGAAAACATTAAGTTGAAGTTTTATGTCATACCTGTAGTTAACAATGAATAGCTGGGGAAGTGGAAGGTGCTAGGGTTGATGTATTATAAGGGCTCTTAATTTCTTTAGACTTCTTGCAATCATTTTGGTGATCAGCCAAATCAGTTTAGTTCTTCCAGGCACTAGCCTAGATCAGTGCTTTTCTCAAACTTGAGCATGCATCAAATTCACCCGAAGAACCCATGAAAACACAGATTGATGGGCCTCTACCCCCAGAGATTCTGGTTCAACAGATCTGGGATGGTGCCTGAAAATTTGTCATTCTAACAATTTCCCAAGCGATGCTGATGCAGCAGATCTGGGAATGGTCTAGATCATTTCTTGGGGGTCTGATTTTTGTAACTGGTGGTTGCCTTGGTCCAACTTACTCTACCCAGGGAAAAGAGGGGACAACTGTCCACACAGGTTGAGAAATGTGATATCAATTCTATGGCCAGAAGAAAGAAGTCCACTGCATAATGTTGCAAGCAGAGTGAGTAAAGAATCCAATGCAAACACACCAGCGGAAGAGCTGATGAGATGATGCATGTGTTTATCTGCTTTTCAGAACCCCCAAAAATCTATAAGTAGGATTCAACCTTCTGCTGAACCCTACAGGGCTTGCAGTAGGTACTATTTATATCTTAGAAATAATATAAGGTCTCTATAAATGTCTCCTTTTCTCCCTCCTTTCTTTCCCTCTGGAACGACTGAGTTAAAAAAAAAAAATTTTTTTAAAGAACTAAATTGACAAAATACAAGTTGCAACTCATGTCAGTTTTATGTCTCTTAAATTCCACCATTCTGCTTTCCCTGAGCTTTTTCTCTGAATGGAAAGGAATGGAGGTTCATCTTGGAATTTTCCCAGGAATCTCTACAGTGGCTCAGACCCCAACTCCACCCTGTCACTAAGTAGGACTTTAGGGTCTGGCCAGCACGAAGACAAGGACAGCCATGAAAGTCAGAGTGGGGGAACCATCCATCTCACTGTCAATGGCACGCATCACTCAGATGCTTCAAGCCCTATCTATATATACACATCATTTTGTGTGATTTATGGCCCTAATTAGATCCCAGTGGCAGCATTCCATCAGCTAACAATGCATATCCTAATCACCTTTTCTTCATACAAATGATTTCCTTAACTTTACATGCATAACTTAACAGCTTTTATTTTAAAAACTCCTGTTAACAGCTTTCCTGGAGTAACCAGTAGGGGTGCTATGATAAGAATCTAATTTGCTGTAAAAATGACTCATTTGTCAAATAAGCATTAAAATAATTGTTCCCCTTTTGACTGTTACCCTGCTGTTTCCAGTCATTTTCCAAAACTAAATTATTTACTCATTTGAAAGTTCAGCTGTGCATATTTTAATTGATATTCCCTCACAGGACTCATATTGTTAATGACAATAATTAACCCGAAAAGGCTGCTAAATAATTATGCTGGAAAGATATGAAGTATTTGCACAGAAAGTATAATCAGCATTTGAAAAACTATCAAAATGTAAAACTTTCATATTTTATGGCAAAGCAGAGTAATAGTTCATAATCAAATTAAAGAGGAGAAGGGAAACTGTGGATTGTAGAATTTGATGCAGAATACTTTATGTTTTCAATATAGAAAAGTAGTCTAGCTAACCAGATTACACTGTCATGTCGGTAAGCTTCCAATATTACTATTCTAGCTGGAATATAAATTGTTCTTTTGTGCATAGCATGGCTTGGAATGAAAGCCAACTAGCTCTTAATAATAATACTTACACATATGCACTGACTCTCTGTCAGATAAATCTCCCTCTGATGGGTTCGAAAAGTTCTACACACTTTCAAGACCCAGGAAGTCAACAGACTGTCTGTCCCCTTTCCCCAAGATGGCACCTGCCTCTCAACTTGTCAGGAAGTTCTCAACAGAAGTGACAAGTCATTCTCTAGGAGTCAAACACAGCACTGTTCAGAAGAAGGAACTGTTGTATCTGGAACCTTGTCAAATTAGACAAGGAGGGGACCACAGAGTGGCTCAGACATACTAATGTGCAGTCTTCCCTGGCCAGTCTGTCAGGCTGTAGGTCTCTATAGGCTCACATCCTCACAGAAATGGCCAGAGACCTCTTACATAAGTGGACAGTTATGACTTCTACACTTCTAAGAGTCTGAAAAGAGGCATTGAGACAGGATTATGTGTGTTCTACAATGCTTTCGAACTAAAGCAGAAACCAGCTGTATAAAACCAAGAAGGTTCTAGAACATCGGTTAAGGTTTCCATTAATATACAGGATGTGGCAGAATAGGCTTACAGTTGTGCATATGCAAAACACAGAGTTTATACTTGTGTTATTTATTAATTATCATATTATTTTCCATACAAACAACTGTAAACCTACTTTTGCCCCACCCTGTATTGATATATGCCTCTCATATGGCAAGAGCAGGCAAACTGGTCATCAAGAAATGCCTTTGTCATTGCTTCAACTCCCTTTATTTTTACCTTACAGTTGATACCACTCATAGCATAATAATGCTGTAATAAAGGTGGTGCTGATACTTGACATTTATATAGTTCTATTTATTTTTGCTCACAGGTGCAAAGACTAATGCTAATGGGAGGCAGAAGAATAACTTACACTATCACGCCTGACTTCCACAAATATCTCCGGCAAGCCTTGAATACATGGAATAAATGGGTGGGTGAGTATGGTGCTAATTATACTTGTCATCAAATAAAATTGCAACTTGCATAAGAATAAGATGTGATTTTGATGTATATCTAGATAGTTCATTTGTCATTATCTATGTCACATCTTCAATGATTTTTTAAATAAATATTAATTTAGCAGCCACTTTATACTTATTAGTAACAATATAGTGGCCAACAGAATTGACAGAGGCCCTCCCCTCAAGCTGTTTACATTCTGACAGTTAAACCAAAGGATATATAAGTAAATGTATTTTTAGTCAAGAATGGTGCATAGTGACATTTTTGATACAATCCCTCTCTCCAAATCTGTAGAAATAACACAAAGTCATTACTAAGCTCCAGAGTTAAACATTCTTGAAAGAAATGCAAAGAGGTGACTTGGCTGGAGCAACTGTCCACCTGGGCTCCAGGTCTAGACACAAGCTCTGGAGCTGGAATTCAGCGCCATATAACACAAGAGGTTGAAATTAGCAACTGAGCTGAGGCTCCCATACTAATGAAATAAAACTGAGAGTGAGGACAGGGGACTCTGCCTTGTTTTGCCGAGCTCTGAGGCTATGCATCTGAAGAGAAGGATAGAGGCATAGTCTGCTTTACAAACAAGAACTAAGTTAAGTCATTCATCTAGGTGGTTGCCACATTTCTAATATCACCTTAAGGAAGCATACAAAATACAGTTATTAAGAGATCAGATCCTGAACTTGGGGTAGAAGGAACAAAGGGTAAAGTAGAGGCAACCACATACCCTCTAAACAAGGAGAGGTGATCACTGAGGGATAGAAATATCGTTGGAGGCATCCACTCACAATGAGTCAATATAACAAAATTCAAAAATATACGCAATAGTGTAGTACTAAGAAAGATATAAAAAATTAGAACTAGGAATGTAAATTCATGCCAGATAAAATTGATTTTATAGAACAGTATAACAAAGAGTTTAAAGTAAGTATATTTAAGGTATTCTTTTGAAAATAAAATACTAGTCTTTGTTTCAAAGAGCAAAATAAATTGTGAAACAAGAACAGACTGAAATAGAAAAATATGTGAGCCTGAAAAAGAACCAATTAAAAATACTGGAAATAAAAATATCATCATTAAAATGATAAAAGGAAATTTATATAGACAGAATAAGTCTAGATTGGAAATAATCAAGAGCAGAATTCTAGAACTGGAAGATGTTATTTAGGAAACTTGTCCAGAACAAAGCACAGAGAGACCTAGGTAACAACACAAAAGAACAGCTAAGAGACACAGATTATAGATCAAGATGTTCTAACACAGGGGTCAACAAACTATGACCCAGAAGCCAAATCCAGTCCTCTGTCTCTTTTTGTACATACTGTCTGTGAGCCAGAGTGCTTTTTCAGTTTTTAATGGTTGAAAAGAAATAAAAAGAAGAGCAATATTTTGCAACCCACAAAAATTTAGTTTTCAGAATACATAACTGAAGCTTTATTGGAACACAGCCACTCTTATCTGTTTTTGTATTTGCTGTGACTGCTTTCGGATAACGATGGTAGAATTGAGTAGTTGCAACAGGAACAGAATGGCCTGCACAGCCTGTTTATGTTTACTATCTGGCCCTGTACAGAAAAGTTTGCAGATCCCTATTCTAACATCCCAGTTTAAGAATGAAAAGAGGAAATGGCATAGAAGCTATATTTGAAGAGACAATAAGTGAGAGCTTTCCATAATTAAAGAAAGCCAGGGCAGTGAGAGAGATTTAATACTCTGCTTTTTAACTGTTCCTTGTTTTAAGAATATTGATGGGCATTTGTTGAGCCATCACTGAGTTTTACAAGCTAAGGTTCACAGCCAAATGTACTATTTCATTGAACTGACCAATTAATTAGACACATTGTCAATCCAGTCAACCATCTGTTGTTGGTTCACTGAAATGATTGTTATATTTTGTTCAATGGCATCAGGAAGTTCAAACCCTATAAATCTAAAAAATTCTCTAGACTTGTACCCATCCATTTCACTAAACTCCTGTCCTCCCCTAAGACATCATTTCATATTATCTTACTCAGTCAGTTCCTTCTGCCAGGCATGCCCTTCTCATAGTTCTTCATGTTGCTATTTTTCAAGGTTCAGCTAAGATATCTTGTTTGTTCAGTATTAATTCTGCAAATATTTATTGTCTGCCATGTAGCAGGTACTCTTCTGGGCAGTAGGGAGACAAAGGTAAACAAGCAATTACCCCAACATTCAAGGATCTCACTGCAGTTTACAGTCAGGCAGATAAGTAAAATACACAATAACAAGTGGGTACAATCAGGAGCAGAATAGATGAAGAACACATAACACTTTGGATTTGGTGCAATCAGAGAAGTGCTCTCAAGGAAGAAAGATCTTAGTCGGGACACAAAAAATGAGCAGGAGTTAGCTGGACAATGGTGGCGTGGGGTAGAAGAAAGAGAGTTCTAAGCAGAAGGCATATCATGCACAAAGACCAGGAGGTAGAAGAGTGCACAGAATTTGAAAAAGTGTGTGCAGGTGAAAAGTAGACGCTGAAGTGGAAACAGTGGTTTAGTAATAAGGGAAGCTAGACAGGTAAACTGGAGCTAGATCATTAAGAACCATACCAAGTCTTAGCAAGGAACCTGGAGATTTTCCACAGGTGGAAGAAGAGGTCATGAAAGGCATTAGGCAGACAGAAGTATGATCATATTTGAACTTTAAAAAGATAGAAAGATGCCTGACCAGGCGGTGGCACAGTGGCTAGAGCGTCAGACTGGGATGCAGAAGACCCAGGTTCGAGACCCCGAGGTCGCCAGCTTGAGCGTGGGCCCATCTGGCTTGAGCAAAAGCTCGTCAGCTTGGACCCAAGGTCGCTGGCTCCAGCAAGGGGTTGCTCAGTCTGCTGAAGGTCCGCGGTCAAGGCACATGTGAGAAAGCAATCAATGAACAACTAAAGTGTTGAGACGGCAACAAAAAACTAATGATTGATGCTTCTCACCTCTTGTTCCTGTCTATCTGTCCATATCTATCCCTGTCTCTGACTCTCTCTCTGTCCCTGTAAAAAAAAAAAAAAAAGGTAGAAAGATTTCTCTGGCAGCAGTTAGGAGGAAGGCTTAGTGGGGGAAAGACAGCATGGTGCAGGCAAGTAAGTCTGTTTGCAGGCAGCTGAAGGACTTCTACTTGTGCCTTCCATTTCTCTGTGAAGTCAGACAGAAGGTCATGTACTAAGATAAATGAGAAGATGGTTGGTCAGGCCGTATGAAGATGGGAGAGGAGCTCCGTCACAGTTGTCATGAAAAGCAGGACAAAGAGATAGAACACTGACTGGGAGAAAAAAAAAAAACACTACCAAGTACACTGAGATTAGAGACCTTGAATTTGTACCAGTCCCTGCCACTCAGCAGCCTGACATGGAGAAGACAGAGGGTCACAACCCCATGGTTGGGGTACTACTTGACAAATGTGGTAAAAGGATAATGAGGTTAAAGATTTGAATAGACATTTAAGAGAATAGTTGAAAATAAGCCATGGAACTAGGATAAGTAGGGAAGGCCACCAGTCTAGATGGTAGCTCTGGGAGAAGATGGATAATACCTGGTGGAAGCTAAAATTAGGAACTCAAGTGATTGAGGAACCGAGTGGCCAGGGAGTGACTGTGTAATCACCCTGGATGATGGACAGAGAAGATTGAGCTGGATGTCAATGTCATCAGTGAAACAGAAGCAATGATACACATGGTGGAAAATTACAATAAGGAGAGGAGACTGCAGTATAATTGGATGGCATGAGACTCAAAGGAGGAAAAGTGATTGTATATATGATATATATGTGTGTAATATAGATACAAGTGATTTATATAATATATATGTATTATATACATCACATATGTGTGATATATGTATATACAAGTTATATATATAGAGTGGGCAAAAGTAAGTTTATAGTTTATATGGGAAATAATACAATAATGAATAATAACAGTACAAGAATAAACTCTGTTTTGTGTACTCGCCACTGTAAGCCTACTTTTGCTCACCCTTGTATATATACATATTTTATATAAATTATATATATTATATATGTGTGCATGTGTGTATATATATAAAAAGAGTGGCAAGCTCATAGTCTAAAAGGGACCCGGAAGGAGTCAAGGAGATGCTGATGACCTCCCAGACTGGAGTCACACTATGTGGTCTGGCAGAAATCAACTGCAGAGCCAGACATGTGCTCAGGGAAAAGCCAGGATTTTAGCTAACTGGGAGATGAATGGCAGTTTAGGAAAGAAATTAAGAATGTGTAAGAAAGAATTTATCTCAAAAGGGGGGTTCTAGGTGGTAAAGTAGAAAGGTTTGAAAAGGAGGGAACACTGAAGCTATTGAGTAAGTTCCGTTTATACCATTCATTCACTCAACACATGGTCATCATGCCTTCCAATGCTAGGCCATGCACGTGGTGCTGGGACATACAAAGGGATAAGTCATGGACTCTCTCCTGAGGCACTCTATCCATTCATCATAAGCTCCATTGGAGTCTTTCCAAGCACGCTCCCAAACACCATGATGGTGCTAAGACTGTGGAAGACTTTCAAGCAAAGACTGCAGCTCACTGCCACTTTCTTGAGCAAAGACAGATGATGGTGAAAGCACTGACTTCATGAGTCTCCTACAATGGCTCTAGGACAATCAGATACATAAAATAATAAAGTAGCATGGTCTGTTGCCAACTCTCTGTACAAATGCAAGAGAAGGGGAAATGCCACACTTGGTGACCCAACATCTATCTTCACCAAATGCTTTTTTAAAGGTGCCAACAATGAGCAAAATGAAGATGCATGAACTTCACCATCACAAGAGAACTATGCTTTGGCCATGTGACCTCTCCTCTACCAGATTAAAAGTAGAAGCCTTACTTTTTCTGCACCTAACTGCACTTAGCACAGTGCCTGGCACATATTATGTACGCAATAAGCATGTGTTGAACTGAAATGAACAGAACAGTTGATCAAGTAGCTTCTCACTAATTATCTCAGAGTTATACAATTCTTGCAAGGTAATCAGTCTCATAGCTAAACTTTCTTGAATGCTCCCTGCCAGTTAAAATCAGCATAATTATTTCCCTCACTTAACAGGTAAGAAAAGTGAGGTACAAAGGTGATTTGTTGTGGGTTTTACAACTGGCTGCTGGTGGAGACAGTACTAGAACCCATCAAATTCTGGCAGTTTCTGTCACGAAATGTTGTAGTTCACAGAGAATAAATTCCTTGGTGGTCAGTGAGTGTGAGAAAGAAGTAATGATAATAATGTTATATAATATAATAAATAATATTGATAGTATGGTACTGAAACATCACCATTAACAGTATTATCATCATTTACTACCCCTCTAACCTATGCCAGGCTTTACCTATACAATATTTAATACAAAAAGAAACCTGTAGGATATCTATCATTATTCCCATTTTATACATGAAAAAATTGAGAGTCAGAAAGGTTAATTAGTTTACCCAATGTCACAAAGCAAAAGAAATATTTCAGCTCCAAATTCAAGTCTGTGTAACCAAAGTTTAAATTATTTATCCCATTCTATTCTGCCTCACAAATCATCACAAGTCTGCCACTGAATGCCACCTTGCCTGAATCTTTTTACCCTATGTGTTCTAAAATTCATGGCCAGAAAAAATTTTGGTAGTTTTGTGATATGAGTGCTGAGAGCCAACCGTATTTACTGACTATTATTCATGATAACTCGGGGGATAAATAAGATTAACATAAAACAGAAAGAAAAATTACTCATTTATTATTTCTGTCTTTCTCTAAATATTTAGCAAGTTTTCACCTTGTGCTGTTTCCTGTTCTAGGCACAGGGAATGAAGAAGGGAATGAAACAAACAAAATCCCTGTCCTCATGGAAGGTCTATTCCAGCAAGTCCTTGTTCTCTGCAGTCCATGGTTCAGTAACAGAACCCCCTTCATTCATACAGAGATGTTCCCCTCTCTACAAAGGATGCTCATGCTCTCAGGTCCCCAGGTCCTGAGGAGAGAGAGGCCACCTTGCACAAGGATGTCCATGGGCTGGATTTTATGGGGTTTAGAAAATTGTGGCCAGTTGACTCTGCAATAGAGCAGTGGACTGGCGTGTAGAAGTCCTGGGTTTGATTCCCAGACAGGGCACACAGGAAAAGTGGCCATCTGCTTTTCCACCTCTCTCCCTCTTTTTTTTCCCCTCTCTCTCTCTTTCCCTACTGCAGCCATGAACTTTAATGGTTCAAGCAAGTTGACCCAGTACACTAAAGATGGCTCTATGGCCTCACCTCAGGTACTAAAAATAGCTCAGTTGCTGAGCAATGCAGCAGTGGCCCCAAATGGGCAAAGCATAAGTCCCAAAAGGCGGTTGCTGGGTGGATCCTAGTCAGGGAGCATGCAAGAGTCTGTCCCTCTGCCTCCCTGCTTCTCATTAAGAAGGATGAAAGAAAGAAAGAAAGAAAGAAAGAAAGAAAGAAAGAAAGAAAGAAAGAAAGAAAGAAAGAAAGAAAGAAAGAAAGAAGAGAGAGAAAGAAAGAAAAGAGAGAAAGAAGGAATGAAGGAAGGAAGGAAGGAAGGAAGGAAGGAAGGAAGGAAGGAAGGGGAGAGAGAGAGAGAAAGAAAGAAAGAAAGAAAGAAAGAAAGAAAGAAAGAAAGAAAGAAAGAAAGAAAGAAAGAAAATTGTACCCACATGACCACTTGAGAGGATTTGCAGCCATCAATGCCATTACTCAGAGGGTTGCACATATATACGAAGGGAGCAGATGGTAAACAAGCCTCAGATCATCAAGGCTGAATCTCACATGCTCAAAACTTCCTTTGCCCTACCAACCTCAGCTTCAAGTTTATTGTGTGCTGAACTAAAGGTTTGTGTTGAGATTATGGCTCTCAACCTCGGTCATCAGAAACGGTTGTGTTTCTTTTTAAAAGGCTTTTGTAATGCTGCCCACTCCTCCTCCCACAAGGCAGTCCTCCTCTTTGCCAAGCCTATTTTTATGGTCTGTCTCCAAAACAAGTGCAAAATAGTATTGGCCTCAGATGAGCTCTCCCTCTCGTCGGCCACTGGAACACCATCTGCAAGTAGAGTGGGAACAGTAAACACTGTAGGTTAAGTAACTCATTACTAATATTTTCCTTGAGCTCTGAAACTTTTTAAACAAACAACAACAACAATTGTATCATAATAACCTCCCAGAGGTTAACAGCCAGCAGGTGGTCCAGCTCAGTTGAAATGCAAACCAGACAACTGTTTGATGCTTATAGATATCTGGGGAAACCTTCTTGACAAAAAAAGGGTCTTCTCCTAAAAATCCCTTATGAAACAACACATAAATGTCAAAATGACAAAAATAAGGAAGTGTGTCATAGACTAAGCATTTTAATGTCCTTCCTGGCTTCTTCTAGCTTGTACTCTGGATCTAGCCACATGTAATGGCACCGAGTCTTAAAGAGGTGGTGCACAGCATGAATTTTTATGACCCAAATAAAACTTGGAGAGAGTCACTTTCTCTGCCATAGTCAGTGTCCTCAGCAGATGTTTGGAGGCTCATGTTTCAAACCAGCCACCCACGCCAGCATTTTACCTGGACCCGGAGGCTATACGGACTGCACATGTGAAAACGTAAGGAAACCCAGAGGTGTATAGCATTATCCTGTCTATCTCCAAGCCATTAAGACATTGTGGGGATTCCCCTGGGAAGCCTTTGGAAAGCTAGAGAAAATTCCAAGGGCTGATAAAATAGTCTGAAATGGTGGATGAAAAGTTTCTAATCAAAACCTTATACCATAGGGCCCCATAGATTGATGGCTCTGTTTTCTTCCCTTGATGATGAAATGGGACAAAAGGAAATCACTCCCTAAATCAGTATTTAATTACTGGTCTATTATATTACAATCAGAAACATTTCAGAAAGCTCAGTTAAGAAAACAAAATTGAACCTTCTTATACCAAAATCTGCAGCAAATAGTAAAATGCAAAACCTTTAGGACTCCAATAAAAAGCAGCTATGCAATGGCAATCATTTATTTATTTATTTTTAATAAAAGAGAGAGAAGGAACAAAAATAAAAAGTTTAGAAGAGAAGCTTTCCTAGCTCCAAGTTTAATTGTGCAATAAATTAGCAGAAAGATAAGATCACAGAGTGTGTGTAGCGTAGGTGGGGCTTTTCTGTTTGACCCACGTTTGATGGGGTTTTCTGACATGACCATATAAGCAAGAGGTGGTACTGAGCTAAATCTCCAAAGAAAGAATGAATAGAAAAAAAGAAGTAGAACAAGAAGCACCCAATATAGTATCAGGCCCTTGATATTTTCTGCTAGCTTGTAGAAAGAGGAATATGAGGATGGTGGTGCTTCATTCTGATAAAATAGGGTCCAAAGCCTTTTGAGGGCTTTTTATACCATGCTAGTCCAGCCTATGGCTACCTCTAAGTTTCTGGAGGCTCTTAAGGTGAGACAAATGTAATTTAATAAATATTTATTGAGGGTCAAAATATAATACATACTCTGCTTGGTACTGTGGAACTTTAAAAACCAAGATAGTTTTGACCTCAAAGAGCTTTCTGTTCCCAAAGAAAGAAAAAGACTGGAATAACTAACTAGAAGAGAAAATACAAAAGCATGAAGACTTTTTCTGTACTTCATTAGCCTGTTTGTTATACTTATATTTATCATTTAATTAGGGGGATTCCAGGAATTCCACATTGGGAAAGGAGACATTGAGTTTGACTTGAAATTCTGAGAAGGATTTCAATCATGATGACTAATCCCAGAGTTAGTGCAGAAGTGTGTAAGTTAAGTGCAGAGGGTAAAAATTAATGCTGGATTTACCTATTCACTGCACATTTCTTCACATGTTGCTCCTATTCCATTTTAAAATTCTAAATACAAGTAATTAGTGCCTCTATACATTTCTTAAAGAGTTTTTATTTTTTAAACATATTTATATGACTTTCTCTCTGAAATAGCTGTCTACCCTAGAAATAGTAGCCACTACAGGTCTGTTTATTAGCTAGCTATAATTACTGATGATGTATCCTTACCCCTACTACAAGAGGTTCTGCCCCACATTTGCATTCTACACATACAACATAAACGTACAATTCAAGCCTTCAATCTTGGTTGGTACACAGAGGTGGTATTTGCATTTTCGGTATTCCCCCCCAGTACCTTCCTTGTGCAGTCTGGTGAACACCAGGGCTCCATACTGCTCTGCTCTTGTTTGCTGGTTTTCCCTTTTCTTTACAACCCTCCCACTACATGGTTTACCTACCATTTCATCGGGCTTTTTCTCTTATTGAGAATGGCTAACTCAACTCTTGAGATTGGAAAGACTTCAAGGAAAGTTCTGCTGTTGCCCCATGTAAATGGACCTGTTTTAGTTTTTCAGGGCTGCCATAACAAAGAACCACAGCTTGGATGACTTCAACATAAGAAATATATTTCTCACAATTCTGGAAGCTACAAGTCCCAGATCAAGGATTCGTTTCTTCTCCCCTTGACTTGTAGATGGCTGTCTCCTTGCTGTGTCTGTACATGGTCTTCCCTCTAAGTGTGTCTCTTTCCTAATCTCTTCTTATAAGGACACAAGTCATATTGGATTACCGCTTGAAATGCCTTATCTGCAAATATGGTCACATTCTGAGGTTCAGGGTGTTAGGACTTCAATATATAAATTTAGAGGAGATACAATTCACCTCATAATCATACCCAAGTAACTAAATGTCTAATTATCTATTCTCATCTCTGTAGAGAGGATTTTCTAGGTATTTTTCAGTTCCACAAGGACATGGGTAGAGACCACTACATACCTATAGCCTGTCCCCTGGCTACTTCCTATGGATATCACCAGTTTGTCTCAGGGCCTAATGTCATCACCAAGTAAGGCATGAAACTCCTCACTGGATACCAGTGAGGGAGTTGAGATTCAGAATGTCTAAGAGATCTGATAAAATCTTCTCAATTAGTTGAAAAAGGAGCGGATTTTTTTTACTTTTAATGTAGTATCTTATATATAAATGGGTGAAAACAAGCTAACATCATCCCTCAGGTTTAAAAAGATGAATTTTAATATCAATTTTCTAGATATAATCAACCTCAAAAGAATAACCCTAAGGGTGGTAATTTAAGGCAGATCTTGCCAAATACATATATCCATGGTGTATTCACATTTCCCCTATTATATCAATTTTTTTTGATAATTTGTTTAAATTTTTTCCAAGGAAATTTAATTTATCAGTTATCTATTACTGCAAAATAAACCATTCCAACTCTCGGTGGCTTAAAACAACCATATATTATTTTGCATGATTCTGTATAATGCTTGGGTGATTCTTCTCCTGGTTCATGCAGCTGTATTTAGCTAACATCTTGCTTGAGCTGGAATAGCCAAGGCTTTACTCTCATGTTGACAGTCTTGATGAGGATGGCTAGGATCTCTCTTTCTATCACCCCCCCACACACACACACACACTAGCTCTCTCTTTCCTTTCTTCCCTCCTTCCCCCTATGTCCTCTTTATTGGTGGCTCAGAACTCACAGATAGAAAAGCAGATGATGCCAGGCCTCCTAAGACACTGGCCCACAACAGTGTCATTTCTATCACATTCTATTGGCCAAAATAAGTTAGGGTCAATTCAGCTTCAAAAGGAGAGGGAAAACCATCTCTTGAAAGAAGATTATAATTGTACAGAGACAGAAGAAATTATTGGTGACCATTGTTGTAGGAAAACAAACACCCATTAAAATTATTTGAGATGTTTCTGAAATCACTTTTAATCTATAAATTATTCCTCCATATTATTTCTTCTCTCACAATTAGTTTTAAAAATTGGTGTTTTGTTCTCTAGAGTTTTCCAGAGTCTATATTTTGCTGATTGCCTTTCCTGGTTTTTCAAATATATTCCCTCTATTCCTTTTATTTTCTGAAAATTGGTAGTTAAATATGTAAGCTTAATCAAATTAATCAAATTCTGGTTTGCATTTATTTATTTTCATGATAGATTTCTGCACCTCTATTAGGAGGCATGTAACCTAGTTATCTCTTTTATTGTGATGTCATCAGTCACTGATGACACTAGGGAACAATTTTATTCAGTTTTCTGTTGCATGAGGTTTTAGAGCTTTTTCTATATATTTCTGCATTGCTGAATCCAAATCTGAAATCCAATTTTTGGTGCATGCTCGTGCTCTTATGCAATTTTAATTTCTTTTTGTTACAGTTAATGGCATGCATTGATTTTTAAATTGGAGTTAAAGGGCAACAAATCTTAGATTGAACATAACGATAAGGCAATTAATGTTTTACAAACATCACTTTTACATAATTGTAGTTGTTTATAAATGCAAAAAAATATTATCTGATAAAAACACCTTCTTATTTTGTTTTAAGATTGAATCATGGCTTCTCCAAGTAGGCGTAAAAGTAAGAATAGTCCTGACACCTTCTGTTATATATGTGGCTGTTACACACTTCAACTTTGTCAAAACACAGTATTTCATCATTTGTGCCATGTGCATATATTTTCTATTTTCAAGTTCCCATTGGCGATCAAGACAAGAATTGGGCTCCTCATATTGTGTGTCATAATTGTGAAGAAATGCTTCATGACTAGACAAAAGAAAAAAGCAAAGGAATGCCTTTTGGTATTCCCATGGTTTAGCATGAACCTAAGGACCACAGCAGTGACTGTTATTTCTGTCTGATCCATACAAAGGGCATCAGCAAGAAAAAACTACATATGATCGCATATCCTAATATTTCTTCAGCAATACGACCTATCCCACACTCTGAGACACTCCTGGTTCCAGTTTTCAATGGTTTTATTTCTTCTCAGGATGAAGAAAGTGAACATGGTGATCAAGCATATTTTGGTAAGATGCATGAGAGAATGGTTGTAGAATCTGAAGGGTCTTCTTCTGATGCCAAGCAGTCATTAACCTCTCAGCAGTTTAGCCAACCCGAATTGAATGACTTAGTAAGAGATTTGGTCCTATCAGAGAGAGCAGCTGAGTTATTAGTCTCCAGGCTTCAAGAAAAGAATGGACTTCACTGGTCAGCTAAAGTATCCCATTTCAGGAAGCATGAACAAATTTTTGTGGACTTTTCTTCCAAAGGCAAACAGTTTACTGTCATGATATCAGTAGTCTTCTCAGTCAGCTAGGTGTTACCACTTACAGTCCAACAGAATGGCGGCTATTTCTTGACAGCTCTAAATGGAGTCTGAAATGTGTTCTCCTACACAATGGTAATGTTTATGCAGCGGTTTCAATTGGTTATTCAACTCATCTGCGAGAAGTTTATAATGATATAAAAATTGTCTTTGACTTTCTGAAGTATGAGAAGCATAACTGGATCATTTGTATGGATCTTAAAATGGTAAATTTTCTGCTAGTACAACAGAGAGGTTTCACAAAGTATCCTTGTTTTCTGTGTTTGTGGGACAGCCGAGCTCTGGAGAAACAGTGGACACAGAAGGAGTGGCTGAAACATGAAGCTCTCGAAGTAGGGATGCAAAATATTGTGAATGAACCTGTAGTTAATTAAGACAGGATCATTTTTCCCCCACTTCACATCAAACTTGGCTTAATAAAGCAGTTTGTTCAGGCTTTGAATAGAGAAAGTGAATACTTTCAACATATTATTTTTGCTTTTCCAGCCTTGTCTTTCAAGAAGATAAAAGCAGGTATATTCAATGGACCTCAAATTCTAAGCCTCATATATGAAAAAGAATTTGTCAGGAAGATGAATAAGGAGGAGAAAGCAGGATAGCAGTCTTTTGTGGCAGTTATAAAAAACTTCCTTGGCAACAAAAAAGCAGATAACTATGAACTTCTGGTTCAAAGGATGCTGTTGGCTTTCTGCAACACTGGATGTAACAGCGTTAAGATTCACTTCCTGAACAGTCACCTTGATAAGTTTCCCGAAAATCTTGGAGCTATTAGTGATGAGCAGGGAGAACGCTTTCATCAAGATCTGAAAATGGTGGAAGAGCATTATCAGGGGCGATGGGACAGAAATATGATGGCAGACTACTGCTGGAGCATCAGACGAGATTGTCTTCAACAAGTACACAAACGCAAGAGCTACAAACGCAAATTTTTGCCTGCATAGAATTAAAATAAGTTTTGCGCTATTTTTTTGATTAAAATAAGTGTTTTAATATGTTCTATTTCAGAATTGTAGACAAATTCTGATGCAATCATATCTTTTAGTGTATTTACTGCATTATATAAATTATTACATTTTTACAAAGATGATGCTCACGAAGACATTCTACTTCATTATGTTAAACTAGATGTTGAAAATTTTACAATAAGATGAAAACCTAAAATTTTGAATTGCAAAAATATTGTAGCTTACAGAGAAAAACTAATGTCAGATTTGAGATCAGCACACTCGAGTTAGGTAAGATCAAGTGTTTTTGTGGATGCAACAAAACTTTTGTTCCCCAGTGGATCATTATCTAGATCATGGGTCTGCAAACTACAGCCTATGGGCAAAATTCAACCTTTGCTCCCTGGATTTACAAATAAAATTTCATTGGAACATAATCATGTCCATTTGTTTACATATTGCCATTGGCAGCTTTCACACCCCAAGTGTAGACTTCAGTAGTTGCAACAGAGACTAAAATATTTGGCCCACAAAGCCTAAAATATCTGCTATCTGATCCTTTTACAGAGAAATTTTGTTGACTTGATCCAAATTCATTCAGATTGCAGAATCATATCTTAATTCTATCATTTCTCCATTTTTGATTAACTGAAATATTTCTATAAAGTGAAACTTCTCACCCGTCTGGTTATCTACAATACAGATCATACAGGAAAAGCAGAACACATGCAAGGTTCTTTCCCTTTCTTATCAGTACCAGTTTTTAATACGAGGCAGTTTAGTTTCCTAGCATTCGAGAAATGTGACCTGTGATGTGTGGAGGTTAGGGATTTGTTCGTTTGGGGGTATTTGCAGGCACTTTTGTTTGTTCTGTTTCAAGTCTCCTTATAAACTCATAGATTTAAACATAGTCTTCTTTATAAATCCACTGTACTCAATTCAATTCTTAATTAACTGTTCAAATTGCAGCATTTTTCTAAGTAGGAGTTTTTTTTTGGGGGGGGGGGGGTTTCAATTGTCTCCTGAGCCCTTTTAAAATAAACCCCATATTATTGAGACCTTTATTACTACCTGGTCTAACAAGCTACTTCTGGTTTATCTACATTTCTATCCCCATACAGGATTGCCTGTGTCTCCAAGGAGATGTGGTCTCTGGTGAGAAATGGTATTAATGAGCAGAATCCAGGTGCATGGGCTACACATTTAACTGAGGTGGTTATTATTTTTAACTCTTTTTTGACACAAGAGATTGAATATGTCTTAATTTAAAAAAAGAATATTATGCATTTACACTGATCCTTCTGATTCACATTCTGGACTATAGTACAGGATTTTTACTTTATCTCATTGATTTTACATCTTTATTTTCTTAAAACACTCTGAAAATCTCATTCTAAACAAACCAAAATAAATACTTGAATTACCCCATATACACAAACAACTGCAGGACAGCAATATCAGCACCATCATTATGATTACCAAAAAGTTTGATATTTTTGTTTGTATTTTCACACCATTTATTTGGTCTCATTTAATTCCATTATATCCAAACATAAAATGATACATCCCTGACATGTGAATTTGCAGACCTTCTCAGACCATTAACATTTTACAATAATACCAATTGTTATTATTATTAAACACTAATTCTGACTCAGTAGGTCTGAGAAAGGCTCAATAGCTTGAATCTTTCACAAACTCTTTTTTAAAGTTAAATAGTGCCCTGTGACATGTAATTCAGCTATAGACTCATGATATTTTTTTTCAAAATTTTTTATCTTTTCACAGATCTGTAACCCTATCAGCTTGTTTTCTATATCTATGGGTCTGTTTCTGTTGTGTTTTGTTTATTCTTTTGTTTTTTTAGATTCCAGATATAAGTATAATCACGCAATATTTTTTCTTTCTCTGACTTATTTCACTTCGTATTAACTTCTTGGTAACTGCTAGTAATGCTGCAATAAAAATAGGGGTGCATCTATCTTTTCAAATTAATGCTTTTGTTTTCTTCCAATACATACCCAGAAATGGTACTACTGTGTTGTATGACAACTCTATTTTTAATTTTTCAAAGTATTTCCATTCTGTTTTCCATAGTGGCTATGCTAACTCACAATCCCACCAATAGTGTACGAGGGTTTCCTTTTCTCCACATCCTCGCCAGCACTTGTTACTTAATAGATTTTTTTATGACAGCCATTTTAATATGTATGAGATTATATCTCATTGTGGTTTTGATTTATTTCCCTGATGATTAGTAATGTGCCTTTCCTCATATGTCTGCTGACCATCTGTATGTCTTCTTTGGAAAAATGGCTATTAAATCTTCTGTTTATTTTTAAACTGGATTATGTTTTTTTGGTATTAGGTTGTATATATCTCTTATACAATATATTTTAGATATTAACCCCTTATTAGATATATTATTTACAAATATCTTCTCTCACTTAGTTGGCTGTTTTTTCATTTTGTTGATGGTTTCAGTTTAAGATATTTTTTGGTAGTTAATTTTTTATTAGAGTATATTCTACAGGGATTATCTAATCAAATCACTCTGTTAAAAAGTTAAGCTGTTTTTGATGAAACAGGACATTTTGACATGATCATTTCAAAAGAACTCAAAGTGTTGAAGCATTGTTTTTATTACCAAATAATATTTGCAACAGAAACCATGGATCCTCACCCCATTTCTGAACCACGCCCAGGCCGGATTAGGAATGGGGTGAGGCTTAAAAATGAGGTGTGTACATTGTATATATTACCTTTAAAAACCTATTTCTTAGAAGGAAATATTACATTCTTTTATTTTATTTTATTTTCAAAGTAAAAATTCCCCTAGAAAAAGTAATAATCTAACCCATTACTCATAAATTACCCTTTCATATTAATGGGCTCTGATAAGAACAGGGGAAGAAGTATGAAGTCACGATCTAACCAAGAAAAGGAGAATCAAAGAAGAATGTGAAGGAAATAGGGCATAGCATGAAGATCTTCAGATTTTAACTCAAGAATCTTTCCTTCGTCCTACTTTTCCCAAGGATCAGCCATTATAGCGCAACCAGAGAGACGAGTGGGAGAGACTCAGTGGTAGCCAGCATTCTTAAGCCTCCTTTAAATCACCAAATTGCCTTTGAGTGACATGACTTTTTCTTTCCTCACAGGCACATGTCTGTTTCCTTTTTTTTTTCTTTTCCCCTTGACCCCTTTCTTCCTCCTATGCTTTGAGCCAGGGGATGGTAAGCCATAACCAATGGCTAAACCCAACTGCCACCATTTTTTAGAAATAAAATTTTACTAGAACACAATGAGGCCACTTGTTTATGTGTCATCAATAGTAGCTTGCACGTTCTAATGGCAAGACAGAATAGTTGAGGCCTGACCTGTGGTGGCGCAGTGGATAAAGCGTCGACCTGGGAACACTGAGGTCGCCAGTTCAAAACCCTGCACTGGTCTGGTCAAGGCACATATGGGAGTTGATGCTTCTAGCTCCTCCCCCCCCTCTCTCTCTCTCTCTGTGTGTATCTCCTCTCTAAAATGAATAAATAAAAATTAAAAAAATTTAAAAAAAGACAGAATAGTTGAAAAAGAAACTATATAAAATACTTATTTGAGTCTTTCCAGGAAAAGTTTGCCAACATCTGCTCTAAGCTATGGGACCCTAACTTCAACCTTTCAGGATATGGATGAGCCTTTCTGAGTTCAAACGATGGCTAAGCTTTTGTTTAAACTTGCCAATGAGAATAAGCTCACTACCTAAACAGGACAGAACATGGATTCTAGAAATTGAACTATAATCAGTTCATCCCACTGTCTGCTGGAAGTGATCCAAAGTCAAAGGTTCAGCTTGTAATTTTTTGAGAACTCTGATATGAGCAAAAAATTTCTTTTAGGCACAACACATCCAGAAGTACCCAAATATCTCAATTAAGGATAATAATGGCTATTATCATTATACACTTTTCATAGACTAGGCACCATGCTATACACTTTACAGGTAATGTTACCTCCTTTAATTCCTCTACCAACCTGAGGAGTGGGCACTATGATTACCCACACTTTGTAGCTGAAAAAACAGACTTAGAAAGAATAAGAAACTTTCCCAGGGTTGCAAAACTAAAAAAACGATGGAACCAAAATACAAATCAAAGCCTTTTAAAATATATCTCATGCTTTACAACCACCAAGCAATGCTACTCTTAAGGCAGGACATGGAAATCTGCCGTGATCTCAAGTCTAGAATCTGAAGGGCTCCTGAGAGAAGGCTGATCTTTCTTGTTCAGGGTTCAGACTGCCTAAAGAGAGAGCTGTTGTGAAAGATACAGGAAGGAGAGGCATCTGACACCAAAACTATAAGGTAACTTCTTTCATTAAAGAGATTGCCAGTTAAATATGGCAGCCTAACCTGTAACCTTTCTTCCTTTTGAGCCCCTATTAAATAATGATAAAGGAATAAAAAGGATATAAGTCCACAAGGACAAGGAAGCAGGAAAGGAGACATCATCAGATAAGAAATTTAATATATGATAGAAGGGAAATATATCAAGTAGGAGTGGTAACCAATCTACCAAGCAGGGAAAGTTTGAACCAGAGTCCTTGCACAGGGAGATACCATAACGGGCAGAGAGTGATGATCCCCTACAGAGTTCCTAAGAAGCTCAGGAACCAACAGTGCTGGATATTTTACAAGGCAGGGGTGAGGCTCAACTCTAAATACATTTGGTGAGGGGTTAGTAAAAGTCTTTATATAAAGTGGTGACCTTCTTAATTTCCTTTCCTCACACCGTATTATTCCGAGGCAGGAAAGTGTAAGAGTAGCCTTCCATAAGGAATAAAGTAGAGGGGCTCCAGCCATAGCAAACAAATGGGATAGCATGAAGAAGTAAAAACCAGAAGATTAAAAAAGCTTTGTGAGCCTGTCAACCAGCCTACTTTTATTTGTTCTGTCTCAAGTACTCTTACAGCAAAGTGTATGCCCCACCCTCAGAGATCCCACTGTCAGATTCTTTGCTCGAGATGGTGGATAGCCCAGACTTCCACACGCTGATGAGTAGAGCATTTTCCAGTGAAAATGCTACTGTCTGTGAAATGATGTTACACTGAGGCCCACTGGTTAAGAGACGCACAAAGCTTTCAATCACCCCATTCTTTGAAAAGAACATATTTTTAGGGATTACTTGATTTGAGGAAAGACTCTAAAATAAAAGAAATTAGAACAATCCAAGAAAAAAGAAGGGATTAAGATGAAACATAGATAATGTACATACAATAAAACAGTTTCACAAATTATAATTAATATCCTCAGACAGATAGGAGAATATTACATCAATAAAATAACAATTAGATGCTATAGAGGAGGGATAATTAGAGAAAACAAAAAGAATTCCTGAAAACTAAATTATGATAAATAAACCTCTTTTGAAAACTCAGTAGAAGATTTGGAAGGTAAAACTATGTCATAAATAAATAAATGAACAAACAAATAAGAAATAATGGTAAAAAGGAGACAAACAAATAGACATAGAAAATAAATTTGGTTAATCCAACAGCAAATTTATAAAACTTCAATATAAAGAAAACAAAACTGGGGAGACAGAAATTAGCAACTAGATATACAAGAAAACTTTTCTAAACAAAAATATGAATCTTCTGATGGCCTCTCACTTTTAGAACCCCAAGTGATCATAAAATATCCCCAAAAATCATTTTTAAGGCACTTGTAATAAGGCACATCATTGTGAAATTTCAATATAAGAATATTTAGAAAAATTTTAAAAAGATTCTTCTCAAAACATCCAGGTCACATGCAAAAGTAGGTAAAAGAAGCAAAATAACATAGTACTTCTCAACAGCAATAAAATGCAGAATGACAAAGGAATAACTCCTTCAAAATTCTTAGAAGGAAGAAGTAAATTTTTTTTACACAGCCAAACTAAAATGTGGGTGGAAGAGGAGGAAAAACCTGCTATGAAAGACTTAGCTATAACTTCCCTAAATTTTAAAGCTCCCATAACCTTTACTGGCCTGCTACTGAAGTAGTACCCCACTGATAGACAGGAATATACTAAGGAAAAATATTTAAGGAATGGCCAAGGAAAGTCTCCATTGCACAAGCCATGCAAAAACTGTATGGATCTTCAATATTTTTAAAGGGGATTGATTTAATAAATCTAAACATTGGAGGAAAACAAATAAAAGCTGTATTATAGGTCTGATAGACCAACTGGGGAAGAAAACAAGATTCAGTGCCTATCTTAAATGCTTTTTAACAAATATTTTTTAGTTCTCTGCCTTTCAGACACGTGGTAGAATTGTTCTTGAAAGGCATCTTTGGTTGGTGGGGCCATGTGACTAGTTCTGGCCAACAAATTATAAGCAGAAGTGATGTGCATCACATCTGGGCCAGGGCATTAAGAGCTGGTTCAATACATCCAGAGCATTTTTCTCTCTGGCATGGAGACTAAGTTCCAGATGATGGTTGTTCCAGAGCCTAGGACTCTTAGTGACTATAATGAGTAGAGTCACTTTTTTTCTTTATATATATATATATATATATATTATTATTATTAATTCTAATGGGGTAACACCAATAAATCAGGGTACATATGTACAATGAAAACATCTCCAGGTTATCTTATCATTCAATTGTGTTGCATACCGTCACCAAAACTCAAATTGTCCTCTGTCACCTTCTATCTGGTTTTCCCTGTGTCCCTCCCCTCACCCCTATCCCACTCTTCCCTCCCTTCCCCCATCCCTTAACCACCACTCTCTTGTCCATGTCTCATATTCTCACTTTTATGTCCCACCTATGTATGAAATCATGCTGTTCTCAGTTATTCTTTTTTTCTGATTTAATTATTTCACTTCCTATAATGTTATCAAGGTACATCCATTTTGTTATAAATGATCCAATGTCATCGTTTCTTATGGCTGAGTAGTATTCCATAGTATATATGTACCATAGCTTTTTAATCCACTCGTCTTCTGACGGACACTTGGGCTGGTTCCAGATCTTCGATATTGTGAACAATGCTGTCACGAACATGGGGGCGCATTTCTTCTTTTCAAACAGTTCTATGGTGTTCTTAGCGTATATTCCTATAAGTGGGATAGCTGGGTCAAAAGGCAGTTCGATTTTTAATTTTCTGAGGAATCTCCAAACTGTTTTCCACAGTGGCTGCACCAGTCTGCATTCCCACCAGCAGTGCAGAAGGGTTCCCTTTTCTCCACATCCTCGCCAGCACTTATTCTGTGTTGTTTTGCTGATGAGTGCCATTCTGACTGGTGTGAGGTGATATCTTATATTGTGGTTTTAATTTGCATTTCTCTAATAATTAGTGATGTTGAGCATTTTTTCATATGCCTATTGGCCATCTGGATGTCCTCTTTGGAGAAATTTCTATTCATTTCTTTTGCCCATTTTTTGATTGGGTTGTTTGTCTTCCTGGTGTTGAGTTTTATAAGTTCTTTATAAATTTTAGTTATTAACCCCTTATCAGATATGCTGTCGAATATATTCTCCCATTGTGTGGTTTGTCTTTTTATTCTGTTCTTATTGTCTTTAGCTGTGCAAAAACTTTTTAGTTTGATATAGTCTCATTTGTTTATCTTGCCTTTTATTTCATTTGCCGGTGGAGATAAATCGGCAAATATATTGCTGCTACAGATGTCAGAGAGCTTGTTGCCTATGTTTTCTTCTAAGATGCTTATGGTTTCACGGCTTACATTTAAGTCTTTTATCCATTTTGAGTTTGTTTTTGTGAATGGTGTAAGTTGATGGTCTAGTTTCATTTTTTTGCAGGTAGATGTCCAATTTTCCCAACACCATTTGTTAAAGAGGCTGTCTTTACTCCATTGTATGTTCTTTCCTCCTTTGTCAAATATCAGTTGTCCATAAAGCTGTGGGTTTATTTCTGGGTCCTCTGTTCTGTTCCATTGATCTATGTGCCTGATCTTATGCCAGTACCAGGCTGTCTTGAGTATAATGGCCTTATAGTAAACCTTGATATCTGGAAGAGATACCTCCTGCTTTATTTTTTCTTTTTAAGATTGCTGAGGCTATTCGTGTTCTTTTTTGGTTCCATATAAATTTTTGGAATATGTGTTCGATATCTTTAAAGTATGTCATTGGTATTTTAATTGGTATTGCATTGAATTTATAAATTGCTTTGGGTAGTATAGACATTTTAATGATGTTTATTCTTCCTAGCCATGAGCACGGTATATGCTTCCACTTGTTTGTATCTTCCTTGATTTCTTTTATCAATGTTCTATAATTTTCCGAGTACAAGTCCTTAACCTCCTTGGTTAAATTTACTCCTAGGTACTTTATTTTTTTGGCTGCAATAGTGAAGGGGATTTTTTCCTTAATTTCTTTTGCTGAGAGGTCATTGTTGGTATATAGAAATGCCTCTGATTTCTGAGTATTAATTTTATATTCTGCCACCTTGCTGAATTCATTTATAAGGTCCAGAAAGTAGTTTTTTGACTGAGACTTTAGGGTTTTCTATATACAATATCATATCATCTGCAAATAGTGACAGTTTTACTTCTTTTCCAATTTGGATGCCTTTTATTTCTTCTTCTTGTCTGATTGCTGTAGCTAGGACTTCCAGAACTATGTTGAATAAGAGTGGTGAAAGGGGGCATCCCTGCCTGGTTCCTGAACTTAAGGGGCTTGCTTTTAATCTTTGTCCATTTAGTATGATGTTTGCTGTCGGTTTATCGTAGATGGCCTTTTTCATGTTAAGGAATGATCCCTGTATTCCCACTTTACTGAGAGTTTTGAGCATGAATGGGTGCTGGATTTGATCAAATGCCTTTTCTGCATCTATTGAAATTATCATGTGATTTTTGTCCTTCCTTTTGTTTATGTGATGAATCACATTGATTGATTTGCGAATATTGAACCAGCCTTGCCTCTCCAGAATAAATCCCACTTGATCGTGGTGTATGATTTTTTTCATATATTGCTGGATCTGGTTGGCTAATATTTTGTTGAGAATTTTAGCGTCTAAATTCATCAGGGATATAGGCCTATAATTTTCTTTCTTTGTGTTGTCTTTGCCCGGTTTTGGGATCAGAATTATGCTCGCCTCATAAAAGGAGTTTGGAAGTCTTCCTACCTCTTGAATTTTTTGGAATAGCTTGAGGAGGATAGTAGTTAGTTCTTCTTTAAATTTTTTGATAGAATTCACTTCTGAAGCCATCAGGCCCAGGACTTTTCTTTTTTGGGAGTTTTTTGATAACTGTTTCGATGTCATTTGTTGTAATTGGTCTGTTTAGGTGTTCTGATTCTTCCAGATTGATTTTTGGAAGGTTATATGATTCAAGAAATTTGTCCGTTTCACCAAGGTGGTCTAATTTTTTGGCATATAGTTCTTTATAATATTTTCTTACAATCCTTTGTATTTCTGTTGTGTCAGTTGTTATTTCTCCACTGTCCTTTCTAATTTTATTTCTTTGAGTCCTCTCTCTATTTTTCTTGGTGAGTCTAGTTAAAGGTTCATCAATCTTGTTTACCTTTTGAAAGAGCCAGCTTCTGGTTTCATTGATCCTCTGTATTGTTTCCTAAGCCTCTATGTCATTTATTTCTGCTCTGATCTTTATTATTTCCTTCCTTCTACTTGTCTTAGGTTTTATTTGTTGTTGTTTTTCTAGTTCTTTTAGATGCAGGGTCAGGTTGCTTATTTGAGCTTTTTCTAGCTTCTTATGATATGACTGTAGTGCAATAAACTTCCCTCTCAGAACTGCTTTTGCTGTGTCCCATAAATTTTGAGTTGGTGTATGCTCATTATCATTTGTTTCTAGAAACTTTTTTATTTTTTCTTTGATCTCATTGTTAATCCATTCATTATTTAATAACAAGCTATTTAATTTCCAAGTGTTTGAGTATTTTTCAGTTTTTCTTTTGTGGTTAATTTCTAGTTTCATGGCATTGTGATCAGAGAAAATGCTTGATATGATTTCAATCTTCTTAAATTTATTGAGACCATTTTTGTGTCCTAACATGTGGTCTATCCTAGAAAACGTACCATGAGCACTTGAGAAGAATGTATATTCTACTGCATTAGGGTGTAAAGTTCTGAAGATATCTATTAAATCAAGTTGATCTAGTTTCTCCTTTAAGTCTGCTGTTTCTTTATTAATTTTCTTTCTTGAGGATCTATCCAGTGTTGTTAGAGGGGTATTGAAATCCCCTACACTGATAGTATTGCTGTTAATCTCGCCCTTTATATCCATCAAAGTCTGCTTTATGTATGTCGGGGCTCCTATATTTGGTGCATAGATATTTATAATAGTTATATCTTCCTGTTGAATTGTTCCCTTTATCATTATGTAATGTCCTTCTTTATCTCTTACTATAGCCTTTGTTTTAAAGTCCATTTTGTCTGATATAAGTATTGTTACCCCTGCTTTTTTTTCATTTCCATTTGTATGAAATATTTTTTTCCATCCTTTTACCTTCAGTCTATGTGCATCTTTTGTTTTAAGGTGTGTCTCTTGTAGACAGCATATGTATGGGTCCTGTTTCTTTATTCATGCAGCTACCCTATGTCTTTTGATTGGATCATTTAATCCATTTACACTTAAGGTTATTATTGATATGTAGTTGTTTATTGCCATTTTATTCTTTAAAGCTGTATTCTTCTTTTGCTCTATTCTTTCCTCTCTTTGAACTGTTCACAACAGGCCCCTTAGTATCTCTTGCAGAATTGGTTTGGTTTTTATGAATTCCTTCAGGCTTTCTTTTTCTGGGAAGCTCTTTATTTCTTCTTCAATTTTAAACATTAGCCTTGCTGGATAAAGTAGTCTTGGTTGTAGGTTCTTGTTCTGCATTACTTTGATTATATCTTGCCATTTTCTTCTGGCCTCAAGTGTTTCTGTTGAGAAGTCCAATGTCATCCTTATGGGGGCTCCTTTGTAGGTGATAGCCTTTTTTTCCCTAGAAGGTTTTAAAATATTTTCTTTATCCATTAGCTTTGGTATTTTAACTATGATGTGTCTTGGTGTAGATCTTTTTGGGTTTCTCTTTAATGGAGTTCTGTATGCCTCTTGAACGTGTGGAGTGTTTCCCAGCCTTAATTTAGAAAAGTTTTCTGCTATAATTTGATTGAACAAAGTTTTCATTTCCTGTCCTCTCTCCTCTTTTTCAGGCACCCCTATGATGCGAATGTTGTTTTTCTTCATGTTGTTACAGAGCTCCCTTAGAGTTTCCTCACAATTTTTAAGTCTCTTTTCCTTTTTCTTCTCTGCTTCTGTGCCTTTGTTTATTGTGTCCTCTAACTCGCTTATTCGATCCTCAGTGTGATTCATCCTGCTTTTAATTCGTTCCATTGTGGTCTTCAGTTCTGATACTGTATTTGTCATTTCTGTCTGATTCTTTTATATTATTTCAATTTTGTTTTCTATACTTGTTATCTCTTTATTTAGGTGTTCATAATGACTATCCATTGTTGCTCTAATTTCTTTGAACATCCTAACTATCATTATTCTAAATTCTGCTTCTGGTAATTTGGTTATATTTGGTTCATTCAGGTCCTTCTCTGGGGATTTCTCTTGATTCATTTGGTTTGCATTCCTCTGCCTGCCCATTTTGTCTGTGTATAAGCAAGTTGTGGCCACTGGAGTCCAGTAGGTGTTGCCTTTGTGTTCTCTAGGTGTGGTCTGTCTGCAGGCCCCCCACCCCCTCTGCCGCTGCCTAGGGTAGTTGGGTATGAGCGTTGCCAGCACCGGCCCACTGTGGCTTTTGCTGTGATTTCTGCCTTTCCTCTATGGGAGGGGCTGTCACTCTAGCCACAAGCCTTAGCACCAATGGTAGAGGTGAGACCTTTGCTCGGCTGCGGACCCAGCCTATTTCTGGACTTCCGCCCAGAACCCGCAGTCAGAGCCTGCTCACCACAGTTTCGCGGGTTGGGCGGGGCTTTTGACGTGCTCTCAGCTGTGAGCCTTTGCCCGTCTGGAGCCTTAGCCCCGCCCTCGAGGCCAGGGCTCATCTGCGCAGGGTCGCAGACCCAGGTTAATTGAGCCGGGCATGTTTGCTGGCTTCCGCTCAGCTGCATACTTCCACTCGTCCCAGACTCTACCCCGCCTCCGTGTTTGGAGCCCCCTCGTGCATGTATTATGGCAAACTGGGGTTTCTTCGGGCAGGCAGGGCTGGTAGCGTGAGCTCAGCCACGAGCCCCCGCCCGTCCCTGGTCCTAGCCCGGTCCCCGCGGTCAGGGCCGGCTTGCGCAGTGTTGCAGAGCAGATTTCTGCCTGTTCCTGGCCTCCGGCTTTGTCCCCGTAAGTGGGATTAAAGGCAGGCCCGCAGCTTCTGGACCGCTTTCGCGCGTCCCCTCCGACCCTGCTGGGCTAGACTGAGCTCACACCTGCTTGGCCTCTGCCCACGCCAACAGAACCACGGTTCAGTGTCCTGCTGCCCCAAACCCTTCAGCAACCCTCAGCAGAGTAGGAAGGGACCTAATACTCCACACTGTAGGCCTGGGAGCTCCCTCACTTGTTTCATAGCTCAAAACTGTCCAAACGCCTCTTCTAGGCTCTGGGACTGCAGGCTGGGGCTTGGTTCCTGGCACCCAGGTCCCTCCCTCTCCGCTTAACTCTCCTCCCGCCACGCGGGTCTCTCCGGGTTGCCGTTTGCTCCCGGGAGCTGGGCAGCCCTCTTCGCATTTTCGCTATTCCTACCAGTCTCAATGTGGCTTCTTCTGTGTTCCTTGGTTGAAGAATCCACTTAGTTCAGTTCATAGTTGGTTTATCCAGATGATGGTTCTTAAAATTGAGTTATAATCCACTTTGATTCTGGGAGTTGGAAGTTGGTACGTCCACCTACTCCGTCGCCATCTTGCTTCCCCAGTAGAGTTCCTTTTCAAACTCTTTTTGTCAATTCATAGTAGACATACTAAAAAGCTACACATGTGTGAAAATAGGGAAATTATTAGAATCATAGTATAGTATAAAATTCTATAGAGATAATATTTGTATCACTGTGATAATGGAGATTCTGACTAAAAAAAATTATATGACTATAGTAAGAAATTAGAGGATGAGGAAGTAATTGAGGTGATGGTTTAGGAGACTTAAATCATTACCTATCATATAAAAGAGCCAACATATAATGTATAAAATTGATAAACAATAGTATATAAAAGATATTATTTAGCAATATGTAAATAAACACAAGAAAGAGTTTAGAGTATTGAAAGAGATAACTCTGGCCTGACCAGTGGTGGCACAGTAGACAGAGCATTGACCTGGGACACTGAAGTCCCAGGTTCAAAACCTTAAGGTCGCCAGCTTGAGTGAGGGCTCACCAGCTTGAGTGCAGGAATCATCAAAATGATCCCTTGGTCGCTAAGCAAGAGAATCATCTTGATCAAAATGATCCCATGATCTCTGGCTTGAGCCCAAAGGTCACTGGCTTGAAGCTCAAGGTTCATGGCTTGAGCAAGGAGTCACTGGTTCAGCTGGAAACCCTAATCAAGGCACATATGAGAAAGCAATCAATGAACAACTGAAGTGAAGCAACTATGAGTTGATGCTTCTCATGTCTCCCTTCCTATCTCTCTATTTTGCTCTTAAAAAAAGAGAGATCTCTGGGTAATGGAAGTAATTGAGAATTGGAGCAAGGGACTGCTTTCATATGTCACTTAGAACTATTTAATTTGAACTATGTGCATGTATCACTTAGAACAAAATGAATTTTAATATTGACTCTAAGCACTGAGTTTTATTTAATATTTCTTTTTAAAAAGAGCTGAGCATTAGGTTGAGTTTCCTTCTGTTTTATTGAACTTGTGTCACAGAAGGGGAAGCCATGCTTTTCCTGCCCTAACTCTTGAGGTTTATCCCAGCCCTGTGTTTCCAAGACCCCAGGGAGGGGTTGGGAGCTGTATATCAAGCCTGAGCAAAGATATTTGAACTCTCTTGAAAAGGCAACAGTGTCATCGAGCCTGACTCGCCTAAAAACTAAACCTCCTACATAGCTAAACCTGGGATCGCTGCTGGGGTGAAGCTAGAAGCCACACACTCTGTTGGATGAATTATAATGCCTGACAACACAGCAAGGGCTGGTCTGAAATTAACTCCTGGTCTGAAAGTTCCATCTTTGCTTATAACTTTACCCATAAGTCAATACAGAGTCAGTCAAGGGGGAATTTCAACAAGACCCACCCTTTCATTGAGCTGTATCTCCAGTGAGATAAAACCCCAAGGTCCAAATAGCTCAAAGTAACCTACAAGTTTCAAGACCAACCTTCCCAAACTTCTCCCTGGGCTGGTTCAGTCTCTGAAAGAGAAGAGTGCTTACCTATATGAGTGAAAATAACAAGGCTTACCAAGCCACCCCAATAAATGTCTGGAAACACTCCAAGAATGATAGATTGTCAGAATGGATGCTATTTCTTTATAAATTATTGAAAAAAGAAATAATAGCCTTACTGTGTACTAGAAACTGTTCTAAGTACTATATGTATTTCATTGTATGATGATCATAAGTAGTTTATGATCATTTAACAAGAAAACTGAGGCACAGAGAGGTTAAATGTCTTGCTCCAGGTTGCAGAACTGGGAAGTTGCAGAGGTATAATTCGAATCCAACTATTTCACTGGACGTAGGGTCTGAAGGAATCACTGGTAATAGTTCTAAAATTCCACATCAAAGTTCTGCACCAGGTAGAGTGGCAGCTGCTTTTCAAAAATGCTATTGCTACCCACACTTCCACAAAGCATGATGTAGATGTGAAACAATCATTCCCCCGACTGCATAGGTCTACTATTTATATGAAGCTATTTAACTTAATTACAAATAATTTAGGCTACAGATGGGAGCAAAGCAACATTAAAGATCTTGATTTTGAAATCGTTCTAAAATAGCTTTTAAAATCTAGGAGGCAAATTGTCTTTCCAAATGGAAATGAATGTGTGATGCAGTGAGGTCTTAAAGTTATTAGCATCTTTTGCTGAGCTCCTAGTTCCTTTGTCATTTACGCGATGTACAGTCTTTAATTTGAGCTCTGTGATCAAAGAGATGAAACTCGAGAAGCTCACTATTAAAATCAATGGCTGTATTTGGAGAGAGAACAGTGGCGACGTGATGCCTGCTTCTCACCCACAACATGGGGAGATCAGACTCTCTTAATGGTTTCAGGCAGGGACCCCCAGACCAAGCTCTACAGGAGGAGTGTGAAGTCACACACACACACACACACACACACACACACACACACACAGACACACTCAAGAGAGACTTTCAGCCTCGCCCATCCCATTCCAGCGTACCTGTGAGGGCTCCATTGCTGAATGCAGTGCCAGGAAACATGTTTTTAGGAACCCAGAGTATCACATTTCATAATTTGATTTAAATCAATTATCCCATCCCTCCCTGGAACAGACACAAGCTCCAAAAATACAAAATGTAAATGGAACCAGCTGCAGCAAAAGCCCTTTGCCAGGATAGATTTCAGTCAATGCAATCAGCCTAGTTTTGGAAGTACATTATTGTTGAGACCCAGAGATTGCATAAAACACTTCCAGTGCCCTGGGAGGAACCAGAAAGGTAACCAATTATGGGAGGGGAGAAATATAAGGAGCTAATCTTCTCTGTCCTGGCCTGCCTTTGCCCCAAACTCTTAGGAAGAATTAATTCACTCCTCTGGGGGATACTGGGAGACTGAGGATACTGGCAGCCTTCAAACACTATCCCTAATTTATGAATATTTACTAAACCACATAATCACCCCAAGTTATCCCATTACAGGGCTCAGCAGAGCTAAGGCCTGCAGCCCTGGGTGTGAAGATCAATTGTGAAAGGTTTTGTGAGTGTGTGTTTATTAGAGAAGGCATGAGTGTACCCCACAGTTTTTTAGGCTCCCAACATACTGCCCAACAAATGGATACTATGCATAAGGTTTGGCATCCTTCCCTTGAAATCCTTCCCCGTAATTGATTTAAAATGATAATTCAATTAAAATAATTATTCTAATCAAACTTCATATCTTTTTGGCAGATTCTACAGAGGCCTCTGCCCTCAATGTTATTTTAGTATTTTCTTTATTTGTTTTCTCACCAGGCTGACTTTGGCTCTCTGAATTTTTGGAAAATTTTATGTCATTGGGTAATCACTGCGCCTTTCTGGAGCTTTCCACTTAAGGCACAGGGAAGGAGGGAAATAAAATATTGTAGGATAAGTTATGCTTTGAATTCTAACCAAGTGGGAGCCAAAACATGACTGAAAACGATGTATAGACATCTTACCCACCTATTCAGCTAAAATTCAGACATCACAGAGACTGGCTAGCTTGTTAGAGCTGTAAGGGGAGGATGAATGGTAGGTAGTCCATCCCTTTTACTCCTGTCTTTTTTTTTCTTTTTTGATGTACTCACTTTCTTTCAAGTGATTTGCACTCTTGAAAAGCATAACAGTTGCTTCAGATGTCAGGGATTCTTAAATAACTCTTCTAGATTTTTATATATTAGCATAACAGTTATCTGATTTCTTCTATACAACTGTATTAGAGCTAGGTAGGACAGATCCTTTCAGGGCCATTTTCAAGGTGAGGAAAAAGCAACACAGCAAAGGTAGGTAGTTCTACCAACAACACAGATAATATTGAAAGGGCTTTGTCACTCTCCAATTGGAGAACCAGACAACCATGTGCTTAAGTGAAAAATAAGCCATTCCTGTGTTTTCATTTTTTAGCACTAATAAAATTTGCAAGAACATTGGGCCAGTGGAATTTGTATAATGGCTGATTTTTTCTTTAAAAAGTGTGTCTGTCCTGAAGAACACTAAAGACTCCAGGTGCATTTTTGCCTGAGGGATGCCATTCTTCTTGACCTGAATCCCTGATGCCTGAGAATCCAGCTGTGGCCTCTTCCACTGTTCAGCCATGCAAATGAGCATGCAAAAGAAAAAAAAAAAAAAGATCTGTAATAGAAAAGACAGGCCGCTTTCTGGTGCTACTCTAAATTGAACATTGGACCAGGAGTTCAGAGACTTGATTGAACAGCTCTGTCACTTATTACCAAGGTGACTTTGGAAAATCCTATTTATCTCTCTGGGCTTCAGAATACCCACTGGACCTTCAGATTTTAGCATCTACTTTAGTCAAAAGTAGCTCAATTTCTGAGATCCCAATATTCATCCCATTTGAAAATTGTCTGGGCCCTGGCTGGTTGGCTCAGTGGTAGGGTGTCAACCTGTCGTGTGGAAGTCCAGGTTCAATTCCTAGTCAAGGCACACAGAAGAAGTGACTGTTTGCTTCTCCACTATTCCCCCTCTGTTCTCTCTTTCTCTTTCTTTTCCCCTCCTTTAGCCATGGCTCCACTGATTTGAGCATATCAACCCAGGATCCTGATGATGGCTCCTTGGAGCTTCCGCCTTGGGCACTGAAAATAGCTCAGTTATATGCATGACTGCAGATGGGCAGAGTATCAGCCCCAGACAGGGGTTACCAGGTGGATACTGGCCAGGGTGTAAGCAGGAATCTGTCTGTCTCTCTTTTCTTCTTGCTTGCGAAAGATTATATATATATATATATATAATCTTTTAAGATAAAAACTGGGCTTCAACAAGGCAAAGGCCCATCTTGATTAGTTTTTCCACAGCAAAAATTTAAATCTCTTGATCCCAAGGAACTCCTTTTTATCAGCATAAGCACACCTTTAAACAAACAAATAAACAAAAAGCTTTGATGGCGTATAAATTTAGCCATTTTACAGGTGGCAAAATACAAAACTGGAGTGATGTCCTAAGCATCTATATCATTCTGTGCCTAGTGGCAAGGCAGAGACTGAAAATGAAGAAAAGGAAGGAGTCGTGGCCCATGGAGCCTGAGTCAAAAGCCAAGAAAAATCCTATGCAAAGACTGGGACTCTGTGGGTCCTGGGCTTCTGGCTACCTGTTCATGGTGCTTCTTCTCTGTAAACCCTGCTCTGGTGAGAGCCCAGCTCAGTATTCACATTAAAAGCCACATGGAAAAAATCAAAGGGAGAAAACAAGGCTGTGGGAAAAATCATTCAAAAAAGAAAGAGGTCAGACAGAAAGTTCCTTCCAAATCTTATCCTTTCCCAAATTTCTTCTATGCAGGATTATCCATTTGCAATGAGTGATCTTCCAGAGGAAGATAATTACTTTCTCCATCACAATTGTATGGACCAACAAACTACAAACAAATCATGTGTACATAACATGTGAAAACAAATTTTATGCACATACATTACATATATGACCCAGGCAAAAACTGCAAGTTCAAGAAAAACAGTGTTTTATAAAGTATACAGTGTATATTGCTCTTTTATTTTATTCCTTTTAAATGTAATTTATTGATTCATTTTTTTTAGAGAGAAAGAGAGACAGACAAACAGGAAGGGAGAGAGAGATGAGAAGTATCAACTTGTAGTTGCATCAATTAAGGGGTTCATTGATTGCTTTCTCATATGTGCCTTGAAAGGGGCTCCAGCTGAGGCAGTGACCTCTTACTCAAGCCAATGACTTTGGGCTTCAAGCCAGCAATCTTTGACCTCAAGCCATCCACCATGGTGTCATGTCTATGATCCCTCGCTCAAGCCATTTTATGTAAATAAAGAAATATAAATAAAGAAAATGGAACTAAATCATCTCCTAAAGCCATTTTATGGACAAAGCCTCCTCAAACAATAGTTTCTACTATAGGAAAACATTTAACCAGCTGGCCCATTAAATCAGGGACTGTGTCACCAGAGGAAGGAGCAGAACATGCAGTCCTGGGTCATCCGGCAGGTATCCTGCTTCAGTTGTCCTGAGAAGCCCAGGAACATGCATTTTAATAAGAACTCAGGCTAATTCTGATGGCACATGAACTGCAGACCAGATTTTCAGATCCACTGCCTGGACAGTTTCCCCTGAAGACTCTAACTCAGTGGTTCTTAACCTTTTTTGAGATACCGAACCCACCAGTTTCATATGCGCATTCACCGAACCCTTCTTTAGTGATAAATAAAATAGGATTTTTTTCCCAAATTCAAGACATAGGTGTATGTTTTATTACTGGTGCACAAAATGAGCCGTGCATAAACATCACCTTGCTCAAAGAACAAAACCAACAAAGTGCATGAACTCACAACAAATTACGGTATTACTTTATTCTGGCCTCTGCGGCAGAGGCTTCTCCGAACCCCTGAGGCTTCTCCGAACCCCTGAGACCGACTCATCCAACTCCTAGGGTTCGATAGAACCCAGGTTAAGAACCATTGCTCTAACTTATTAGTGATTAATAAGTTTACTTGTGAGTGCTGTCACCTACCAGGACTTTTTAGACTAGTCTAAAATAGACTACTGGTTTAGAGAACAAGCATTAGCCTAAAAGGCCAGAAGGCCCAGATTATATTTCCAGCTCTGTTACCAAAGAGTTGGATGGCTTCATCTCTTCTGCAGCAAAATGAGCTAATAAATGCAGCTATTACTATATGGGGTGATCAATATTATAGCAGAAAAATCTATATCTCTTATGGCTAAGCAGTGAAAATCAGGAGCAGGTACTACAATAACCCTGTTGTGGTACTTTAGCCCCTTTTCTAGGTCTGGCATTGGTTCACCTACTCAATATTGGGAGGAAACACACAAATATGTTTAATGCAAATAGAATTGCTCAAATACCCATTCAAAGCCAAACCAAAACACTGAGCAAGATATGAAAGAAATAACACATGCATCCTTGCCTTTCTTAGCGAATTAATGTATAACCTATAGAATTCATTCTATATACTAGAACTCATTATTAGAATTAGGAGTCATCCCATATTACAGATATGCAAAGCCCATACAGAAAGGTTGAGAGACAGAGCAAAGAAACAGATGTTTAGCACAGAAGGAGTATGTCTTAGAGATTTTTGTGGAGAAGATAAGTGAGATGAGTAAGGTGTTAGCAAGACCTGATCCTTGAGCTCATCAGAAGGAAAGAGTCTTGAATTCTTGCTGTTGCTAAACTTAGGCAGACTTTCTGAGACATAATAATTTGTCCCTCCTTAACTGGAGAGATTATTTTCTCTCTCCTGGTATATTTTCCCAAACTAGGCTGATGCTAAGAATATACATACATGCATACATACATACATACAGCTATTCATTCATTCAATCTTTCACTCTTCCTATCAATAACTGTGATTTTCGCTGGGGATGAAAATAGGATGAAGCCATAGGGGCATTATCAAAGTTTACAAGATATCCGCAGAGTTCATTTGTGAGAATTTTATAGTAGCCACAGGTGCATCCCAGTGAGCTCTTTTTTCCAGATTAATTCATTCTGCCCAGTGGGAGAGTGACTGGGAGGATCATTATGGTATTATGATTCAGGTGTGGATTCCAGAGCTCAGTTGTCTGCCGAGAATCCTGGTGCTCGGTAACTCATAAATCACTGCCCACTGTGAAATCCTGGCAGCTCCACAGAACTATCCCAGGCCTCAGCTTCTCATCTGTAAAATGGGGACAATAAGTTAATATGTGTAAAGCATGGAAACCAGGGCCTATAAGCTCCATGTGGACATGAGGGAAGTGCTCACTATTAAGAGGATGCCTCCTCCCACATCAGTCATCAGATTCTTGGGAGCAGGAAACCCGTATCCCCCAACTCCATCACAGATGGGCTTTCCCCACAAGAGCATCTACTACATGCTAAACTTTCAACATGTGTATTTATATGTGGGCTTTATGGGAGCACTTCCTTTGAACAGATCTGCATTTCCCTCTGGTCTGAGGTTCGTTGTCTTCAGTGAGATGAAAACAGCTGGAGAACACCCTTTCTACAATAATACTCCTTCCACTTCATGACCATTCTCAGGTTACCCATCATGCTCTTCCTTTCCACATGAATCCATTCTTCAGCACTGCCACACACAGATGCCCTCCCAGCCCTTTAATTGCCTCTGTTCCTTGGCCCAGAGCCTGCCCCAAGCCTCTAATGTCCACTTTGCCCAGGAAAGCTTCAAATAGAACAAGCACAAACTTTTCTCCAAAAGATCTTCTCTAGTTTGGGTCTGAAAAAAATGCTCTGGTACATTTACACTTAAATACTTCTAAAAAACAAGATTCCATATACTTTCTTACTGTTTCCTTCACCTTAGCCTGATGGATTAAAAGGCCCCAGGTGGAAAGGAGCTGACTGTGCTCATTGCTAAGAAAAGTTAGGGCAGCTGATAAATATCTTCGCCCACTACGACTCATATCAGAGCTGGAAAGTAGGTGTCACTCCATGTGTCAACTCTACTGGGTGTAAGAACTCTGATAAAAAAGATTCTGAGGTGATGTCTAAGTTCAAAAAGAAGTGGGCTCTAATCAAATAATACTGTGTGCCATGGGCACACAGTTGGGGACAGTTTTGACATTTGCTAGACCTTCCCTGGATCCTTCTGTCAGTCTGTGTGCTAGCCTGGTAGGTTTGGAACATGCTGCTACATGAATACTCTAATGTGAAGAACATAGTAAGCCCTTCAGGTCAAATATTTTCTCAATTATTTTGATTTCTCAATAATCACTTTTTGGACTAAATCTCTTCAACAAGGTCCCAATTAACTTTAAAATGTACTTCTTGGTCGGAATACCTATGCTGTTATCAGCTATTCAATCTTAGAATAACTAGCTGATCACCTCTCAAGAGCCTGAAGAAATCAATCCAGGACAGTAAATGTTAACTTGGAAGCTGAAAAATAAAAAGGAATTTGGAGTACAGTAAATCCTCACTTAACATCGGCAGATTCTTGGAAACTGCGACTTTCAACAAAACGTCGCATAACAAAACCAATTTCACCATAGGCTAATTGATATAAACAAGCGTTAAGTTTCTAAGGCATATTTGTGGTCACTGGTCACAAAAGCATCACCAAACTTCTAAATAAAATCCCCAAACACTTCTAATAGTAAACACTGAAATAAATGTGAGCTATAATACACTTAAGTAACATGAATAAAAACAAGTAAGAGAATGATTTTCTAAACTGCTTATTTCAGTTCAGGGCAGGTGGCAGAAACCTGTCTCAGCAGCTCAGGGCAGCAGCAGGACCCCAACCTGACTGAACAGGATGTCGTGTTCAGGTACACAAACAGGGTCCACCCATACCCACACTCATTCAGATGGGACAAGCAGGCTTGCCAGTTCACCTCCCATGCACACCTTTGGTCTGTGGTATGAAACTGAAGTCCCCCGAGAAAACCCACACAATCTCGGGAGAATGTGCAAACTCTGCACAGACAGTGGCCCCAGCCAGGAACTGATTTTCTTCTCTCATTGTAAGAACAACACGATGTCAAACAAAACGACGTTATTCGAGGACCTGCTGCTGTACTTTCCCAAAACATACACATGGACAGAGTTCCACAGGGCAGGCTGGTCAGTCATTATGGGACATGAGGGCACACAATGTTGGAGAGAATAATCAATGGAGTGTCACAAAAATGAATTGGTTTCAGCAAGATAGAGATGTCTAAAAAGTATACACCATCTGTTTCACAAATTTGCTCATTACTGGGCTTAGGGAATAATTCTAACTTTCCAAAGTGCACAAAAGATATTCAGGAGGCCCAAATCACTAACCAGACAGATGAAGTAAACCAGCTAGGTCTATGTGGCCTGCTAGAGAGAACTCCAAGGAAGTACAGGCATTCAGCTCAGTGTTTTGGGAAACAGTAGGATCAGTAGTCTTTCTTCTGGATTTGTAGGCCTTTTATTACGGTATTTCACTTACCATAAGGATGTTCACATATGAACATCTCCAATATTAGAGTGCATCTTACAATCAATGGCACAGCATAGATTAATTGAGAACTTGATTTTCCTTTCCTAATGGAGCATAATATAATGGAATCTATTACATTGGATGACACCTTGGATGCTGTGAAATACGGTGTTTTGGAAGGGGGTTTGATACATGGGAATATACACGAATCTTTTGCTGTCTCTTCCCCAGGGTTCCGCCACATCAGCGCAGCCCTCCAACCTTCCGTCTTAAATCCAACAAGTGTTTGCAGAGCCCCTAAGACTTCCAGGCACAGTGCTTATACTTGTGTAGCTACATGAAAAATCTTGTCAGGAAGGTAAAAAGGCAAAGTGGCCCTATTTATTTTAGTATGTCTTCAGCTATTTAAAATGGTTTTTCCTTACTTCCATGTTGGAGGTCTTTTTAACCAGTTTGGAAGAGTGCTCCCCTTCCTCAATTCCCCAAGCATACCAGTTACATTTTAAAGCTTAGGGGTTTTCTATGTGGCCCTCTGTTTCCATGAGATCAGGGAACAGCCCCTGAAGGAGGAAGGAATGCTTTCAGAGTGTCACTTACACCCCAGAGGCTCCTTACCACCCACGGTCTTCCCTCTCTGCCTCTCAAATGGATCAGAGCAGACTTAAATATCAAAACTCACTCAGACACTCCCAGCTTCTCCAGGCCTTCAGTCCAGCCTTTGCCACCTGGTGAGGACTACGACTTAGCTGAGCTCTGGGAATATAAAATAGAGTTGCTATTGGTGCCTTGTCAATCAGCAGCCAATCCCACGCAGAGGCAGGTTGTGCAGCCATGTGCTTGCCACATGTAGAATGTTACTCAGCCACCTCGGAGGGAAGGAACCTCTCCTCCAGGAGAATTCTGATAGCCCAGACATTCAACCCAGGGATTCAAGCAAGGGAAGAGAGGAGAGACAGATCAGCAATAAATTCAAGGCAGGTATTAATGTAACTTTGGCCTCTCCAGTCTTGACCATCCAGCATGGATATATGGGGAAGAAAAATAAGGAAAGAGGACAAAAAATAAAAAGAAGAGAAGAGGGCAAGGATGTTTTCTTCCAGAAGCATAGACAGGAGTACAAGGGGAGAACATTCTCAAAAGTGGTACTTCTAAATAAAATTGCTTAAGGTACTATAATGACATCACTATTGTGTGTGTGTGTGTGAAAAGACAACAATGTGAAAGCAAGAAGCTATGAGAAACTTATGTGAGAAAATGTGGAAGTAAAGAGTAGGTGTAAAGCCAGTAGCCACGACCACCATCACAGCCGCCTGGCCCATGCAGGTTCGCATTTGACTAGGACAGATGGTAATGAAACAACGGAGCCAAGAACTGGTGGGTCATCATTTTTATCCTAGCTTGCACCTGGCAAGAAATACACACAGTGGGAAAACACTTCCCTTTCCATTCAGGGTTTCCAAAGCCACTGACTTACCCAAGTTTCCTAGAATCAAATTTCTATCTAGCTCACCAGCCTTGTTCACCTCTGTTCCCCATCTCCTTCTCCCTGCACAAACTGGCTTCTCCTTCAGCACTCCGCCATCGTGGCTGCTTCTCCTCTCCTCCACGTGGCCTTTCTCTGCTCTCCTACAGCATGGGCTCCTCCTAGAATGTAATTACTCTTTCCCTGGAAGAACATGATCTCTCTTCCTTTTCAAACCTTTTGGCACAAAAACCCTCCCCCAATACACGTTAATATAATCACACCAATCTTAAGCAAGAAGGGTAATTCCTATTATCACCTGGGCGATGGACTTCCACATGGGCAGCGCCATCTTTAACAAAGTGAGCATAATATATTTTATCTGCCCAACAGTGGGCTTTTCTCTTTCCCATAAATAGTGTCACATAGAAGCCTCTGCTCTTAGGGAAAGTGGCTTAGTGAGAAGCCAAAGATGGTGATAAGGAAGAAGCTGAGCTGACAGTCATCCAGGTAGACTTCAAGGACTTTATGCTTAGCCATGAAGAAAAAGAAAAACTCTGTTAGCTACACTAACTGGCTAACAGAAAAAAAAAATCATAAATATGTGCTTGCCCTCCAGTAAATACCATAGATGCCTGTCTCTGTCTCTCTTTGTCTCTCTCTTAGTTGATTGGCCTGAATCAGCTGGGAAAGCCCTAAAGGGAGTCCTACCTCCCAATGTTATTTCCCTTTAAATTACATTTGGTCATATCTACAGTCTTAAGACATTCGTTGATTTATCAAAGGAACTCACAGGAATGAAACCATCTTCAAACTGAGACTTCAACAGAATTGACAGCTGCAGTGGTTCCCTGTTGAATAGCATAGGCATGCAGAGAAACCTGAATCTCATTGTCCTACATTATCAGGCACAGGAACATGGCTCTTTCTCTGGGGATTGTATGAGAAAGAAATATACCTTTACTCATCTTATCTACTCCTTTGTGGTTTCAACTAGGGAAGAACAAGTAATGTATCCTAATCAAAAAGAGTATTTTTTCTTCTCTAATTGATAAAGCTCAAGAAGAAATTCTTACACGTGTATAGAACCTTCTACTGTTTCAAGTACTCTCTACTGTTCACACATTTAATGCTTACAGACATTAAAGCCATAAATGAGATGTGCATTTACAGTTTTCTTAATACTGTTAAGCAAACCAGTAATAGTCTTATAAACATTACATACCAGTTGCTCATAGCCTCAAATGATCTTTCTCTCCAGTCGCTGTCCTATCATTCCTAAAGCTTGTTTCCCCTCCTGGTCTGTTCTGTCTCTTTCACAACTTTTATTACTGTTGTGATACAGGTAGGTATTTGCATTTCTATTGTTTCTGAGGATCTTAATTCATAAAATGGTAAGCCTCCTCCATTTCTCTTTCTTTCTTTTATCTTTAACTCCCTCTTTTGTACTTCCATAACCTGATTAAATGATGCTCACATAGCTCACAACAGATTTTGTTCTGTTCTCCTTCACAAACCCCTGCTTTTGCCTTATCCTTTACTACTTATTCTTGTTTCCCTTGTGATTTCTGGAGAGTGTTTACCTGCACTTCCTCACTCTGGTTCTACTTCTGCTGTCGCTAAGATGAACTGATGTTAACCTCAAGTCATCAACTTCAAAAATGGAAATTACTTATTTGTGCAAAGAATCATTCCAAAATGTTTCTTTTTACAAACTCAGCCTAGACTCATCACCCCCCACAGGGTTTTAAAGTTGAAAAAGACCTATGAAGTCTGATCCACTTACCTTATTTAAAGATGAGTAAACAGTGATCTGACCTAAGGTCTCATAAGATTTGGTCTTGTAACATATATTGATATCTTGCCCAGTCACATCCTGTATCTGAACTTTATACTTGACATTGTCACCTCCTGGCCCAAATGTACTTTGAACTTATTCAAACTCCTTCACTGAGCTTCTCACCCTTCCCAACTTCCCCTCATCCCCCAAAACCTGCGGCTCCTCCTAGGTGTATATATCATCATCCACAAGATGTCATCGTTGATTTGGGTGTCATCCTGATTTCTCTCCTTCTCTCTTCACCCCCAGCTCATCTCTTGATTTGTCCCCCTCTCTCAAGCCTCTTTGTCACTAGCCTAGTTCAGGCCACCAGTAGTTCTTCTTACTTGAATAACCACAGCGGCCTCCTAAATTCCCTATTCCCCGTCTTGTCCATGTCCAATTGCAACCATATCTCCTTGCAGCAGCTAGAGGGAGTTCTCTAAAATAAAAATCTGATTTTGTCACTACTGATAAAAACTCTGGATGAACCCCATTGCCATTAAAGGAAAGTCCAGACTCTCAGCTGGGTTACAGTGTGGTCTGCATTTTGGCCTTTTCTTATCTCCAATTTCTGTATCTTTGATTGAAAGGCCAGAATTGGTCCATAGCCTTGCCCCATCCCCTGTCCTTGCCCTGAAAACAATTACATGAAGAACTGTTCTCTTCTGTTTCTCTCATGCACCATGCCACACAGCTTCCCCCGAGCTTGTGTAGGAGGCATTGTTACCCTTCTTGACCTCTTGTCCCTCATCATTTGCAGTGTCGACATAGACATCTTCTCTGATTTGTACTATTTTTCCCCAACTTAGTTCTTCTTTATTTTATAGAGATTATTTACTTTCTCTTCTGGGTTTCCGCTGAACCTTCCTGTGAATGATTTATTTGAGAATCCTGCCCTCTAGACTGAAGTTTAAGGGCCTCACCTTTCTTTCCTTTTTGAAACAAGGAACTGTTCTGACCCACATACCATTTCATTTGCTGGTCAACGAACACTGGCAATGACCTGCTCTCTCGTGTGCTGTGTGCTAGAATGTAGAAAGGCGACAGTCTGCTCCAGCCAGGAAATTAGAATTCCTCCAGAGCAGGGAGGTCCCTGGATCTGCTCATTCACATCGAGCCTCAGTTCCTTCCCCCTGATGTTTGCTCTTCATTTTACAGTCCAGCACCATTCCTTTTTGGCAAAAGAGATGAATGTAAAATAGGACTGATGAAGTTTTCACTGTACTGGTCATTCATCAACAGTGCCCTGGTGCTGCCAAGCACCCAGCCAAACAGTTTCTCTTCTTCTTATTCCATGCTTAGTTTTAATTCCTTTCCCCTCTGCTAAGCATTTTTGAAAGCCTCCATTCACTTTGAGCTTCAGCTTTCTGGCTTTATAAAGTTTTTTGTTTTTCTTTTTCTTTCTTTTTATTTTTATGCTAGACATTCTCTTTTATGCATCCTAGGTTTCAAAATTATTCTTTTAAATTTTGTACATCTTTAAAAATCTAAGTTCATTAGAGAATGACTAGTGGAGCCAACCTACATTCTACAGGTTTTCTTTTCCTTTTTCTATCTCATTTAGTTTCCATCCTTTAAAATTCTAAGAATGAAATCAGGACTAACTTAGCAAGAGCTTTTTTCATTAACTTTCAAGGTATCCATTGTAAACGTGATTCATGAAACATTGTAGAAAATACAGAAAACCAAAAAGAATAAGATTGAATTTATTCAAAGGCTGACCAATTAGGAACAATCATTGATATTTTGGAGGGTTATTTGTCCCCCTCTGCATTAGCAAAAAAGTGGGGTCATTTATTCATCCCATTTTACTGCTTGCTAAATTCACTTAACAGTCAACTGTGCACGTCTTTTTGTGTCACTGACTACTGTCCTATAGCATCATTTTTAAAAACTATGTAGTATTTCTCAATTCAGCAAATTCTCAGTTCAACAAATGTCTATTATGAGACTTAGGTTGTTTCCAACATTTGAGTTTAGAAATGATTGTATCATGAACATCGAACATCATTGTAATGGAAACTTTATGCATGTCAGTGATTGTTTCTTTAAGGTTCAGTCCCAGAAATGAAACTGCTAAGTCAAAGAGTATATGAATGAAATTCTGGAGATACAGATCAAAATCACCTTCCATATGGGCTTCACATTCTCTCTAAATTTACACTAATGTACCTTCTCTAGAAACAAGCATGTGTACTTCCCGCATTCAGGATGACAGTAGGTACTACACTTTTCTTTAAACCTTATCCAATTTTACAGGTGATAAATTATACTATTTCTTGTTTTCAATTGCATGTATTTACTATTAGGTAATAATATTTTCAAGTTTATTGACTTTATTTTTCTGCTTTTGTAAATTATCTACTTATATCCTTTATCATATTCTTACTAGAGTGCTTATATTTTTCTTAAGATGCAAGCATTTTTGGTAGGATTTTTGTAGACCTATATCCAAATATTTTATTCCAAGTTTTCACTTACTTATACATTTTCATTATTTTTTTGTTAAAAAGTAGTCTTTAGTAAATGTAAATTATTAGTCTTCTCTTACATATAATTACCTTTGGTAGCATGTTTTAAATGTCTTCCTCACGAAAAGATAAATTTTTTAAAGCATGCATATTTTCTTCTTGTATTTTTATTGATTATTTTTTCTACTTAAATACTGACTTAAAAAGGAACTTAATTTGGTATATAGTGTGTGGTCAGAGATTCATTTTGCCCCAAATGGGTAGCCATGTTTTAAAACCATTTATTAAGTGATCTTTCCTTCTCCAGGGATTTTAAGTGCCATACTTATATACAAATGTATGTTTAGTTAAGTCTATTTTTAAAAAATATTTTATCCTGTTAATTTGAAAAGAATTATCACTTTTACTTGTCTTCTTATTCAGAAATGAGGTAAGATATTGTTTCTCAATAAGTTTGTTTTTTCTTGAATAAGTCTAACATTTCTCATTAAGTTCATCTGAACATATTTTATATTTCTGGTTGCTATTAGAAATAGGTTTGTCTTTCTCATTGCACTTTTATTGGGTGATCACGAGTACACAGGAGCTGTAATGGCTGTTGTGGGGCGCCGCTCAGCCCCTCCTTTGGGTTTGCACCCTCATTTCCCTGGCTGCTGGGTGCTGGTGGCTGACAGATAGAAGCTGAGCCCCTCTCTGGAACTTCCCTTAGCAGAAGAGAGCTGCTGCCCGACGTCAAACTCCTCCCCTGGACAACCCACGTCCAGTGCTGATAACTTACATATATCAAAGTCTAAACTCCTTGATTCAAAAAAGGGAGATTCTCAAGAATTGGCCCAACTCCAGAACTCCCCGTGGATGTGGAAGCAACTGCCTGGCAGTCTAACCCCTCCCTACACTCGTCCTAAGGCATGGATTCTGAGAGCACTCACCAATAAAGTTCTGACATGCAAGGCTTCAACTCAGAGTCTATTTCCCAGGGAGCCAGTCCTAAGAGAGCTCTTGTCAGGAGTGGTCTGAAAAAGAAGATTAAATACAGTTTAATGCAGTTTTGGAACTGGATCACCTGCTAACCAGCTGACAGTGAGGACCCCATCCCTAGTGGCAGGTGGAGCACTGAAAACTACAGTCTTGCTGTAGCAGTGCAATTGCTAAAACTTTTCACCAGTGACAACCTGGGACAGGATATCCTGAGGAGCACATGCACTGGCAGGTGCAGTCGCTTAAGGTTTGAGAGATTCTGAGGAAGTACTAATTATAAGGACAATGGAATCTAACGGCTTGCTGAGTGGCACTGATGCATTGGAGAAAGACAAGAAAAAGCTGAGGATAATTAATCACTAATTGAAGGCTAAGTGTGAAAATCAGAGGACCTCCCTGGCAGCTTGTAAAAAGGCTCTGATTCCTGATCTCCTGGGGAAGGCGGGGGTTAAGGATCTAACCCAAGACTTAATTATAAGAATAGCAAAGCTCAAGAGAAAGTTGAATTCTCAGCCCTGGTTTGTCTGCTTTGCCGAGGTCAGGGCCCTGATTGGTAAAGAATGGGAATCTGAAATTTGAGATGTATCATTTGGGTCAATTCACTTGAAAACCTTTACACTCCAGATCTCCCTGGCCTCTCTGGGCCTACGGAAGTAGCCAACTGCTCTCTATTAGTCTAGAGCACCCCCTTGCTGAAGACAATGCAGAGAGCCTGACCAGGTAGTGGCAAAGTGAATAGAGCATAGAACTGGGAAGCAGAGGATGCAGGTTCGAAACTCTGAGGTTGCCTGCTTGAGTGCGAGCTCATCTGGCTTGAGTATGAAGTCACCAGCTTGAGCATAGGATCATAGACATGACCCCATGGTTGCTGGCTTGAGCCCAAATGTCAGTGGCTTAAAGCCTAAAGTCACTGACTTGAGCCCAAGGTTGCTGGCTGGAGAAAGGGGTCATTCAGTCTGCTGTCCCTCCACCCCCCCACCCCCCTCAAGGTACATATAAGAAAGTAATCAATGAACAACTAAGGAGCCGCAACGAAGAATTGATGCTTCTCATCTCTCTCCTCTCCTGTCTGTCTGTCCCTATCTGTTCCTCTCTCTGACTCTCTCTCTCTCTCTCTCTCTCTCTCTCTCTCTGTTAAAAAAAAAAAGATAATGCAGAGAGGGCTCTGTCCTACAAAGCAACATCTATCCTCCCTCAATTTTTCCCCCGCCTTCCCTGCTGGACAAGAGAACAATATGTAGGGCTAAGCCACAAGGTAACCTAAATGAAGATGTGCTGGGCCTGCAAAAGGAGAAAGGAAGCTGTAATGCTGGTGGTTGAGGCCAGGCAGGTTCTCACTGAACTCGGGCAGATGGTAGAGGAACTGTGGGGCAAGAAAGCACCAGGCCATACCCTTTTATTGGAGGCTCGCAAAGACAGGCAAGCGAATAAACAACAAAAGGAAAAGAGCTAATAAACAAAGGAAAATCTGCTTTCTGCAGTGAAAGGCAAGGGAGCATGGAAAACCGCATCTAACAGTGGCAGAAGAGTGATCTGGAAGAATCACCACCCAGAGAAAGCACCTGCAGCCTCACATAGACCACACACACATGGCGCTGCCACGCCCCCACACACCAATCCGGCAAAGTGCTTGCAGCCGGTAAACCCGCGAGCAAGCCTAACAGCCATTTTCCCCACAGAAGCTATATCCCCAAGATGCTGTAAGACATAGTCAATTTATCCTGATGGGACCTGGAGCATACATGTATAGGACTGGATGCTGAGGGCACTGGAATGAGGGTAAGTGCAGACATAAATCTGGGCAAGGGAGAGTTTATCAGTATGGGGAAACTATCCTATAAAACAAGATCTAACTTAATGTCCTGGCCCAGGAAATGGTACTAACGCATTGCTAGAATTGCTCTCAGAAAATCAGAGAGAGAAAGAGCCCATACTAAATGAAGTAGGAATGCCAAAACTGCCTTAAGAGATAGCAGGTGGTTTAAAAGCCCACAGAAGTAGGCATAGTACCGTGAATATACTATGTAGAACCAGAATGGTCACCTATTGATTATGTTCTGCAGTGTAGTCCAGAGAACACCCTATCTACAAAACAATAAGGTCTGGGCTGGTCAGAGAGGCTGTCAACTCCAGGTTAGGGCAGAGAAAAGGAGATGCTATTTAAAAAACAGGGCTCACTGGTAGCAATGAAGATGATAGAACCAAACTCCAGAGTGCAGCAGTAGGTTTATAGTTGTTTGTACAAAAAATAATACAATAATTAATAAATAAAAATACAAGAATAAACTCTATTCCACATACACACAACTGTAAACCTACTTTTTGCACTCCCTGTACAGAGGCCTAGTAGTGATACGCAACAGTCAAAAGCAAAAAGGACATACAAACACATTGAGTTTCAAGATCCACATGGCAGCCAGGAAGGACTGACTCACGCAGAGCTATATAGATAGCATCCCTACGAGCAAAACAAATGGGAAGCCAATAAGAGAACTGTTCGATCTAAATAAGCAAAGAAATCATGAAAGGATGATCAGAAGGCATAGGGCAGACACCTCCAATAAGAAGGCATGACCCCTTGCTCAGTGTCTGAGCTTGAGCTCCTTCTCTAACTCAGAAGCCATTGACTCAAGGCAAAGCAAGATACTCAGAAGGAAGGACCCTGCAACACCAAGGCACGTACACATAATCATTTCTCCAGTCCTTCTCTAAAGAGACCGATAGCCACTTAGTCTGGTAATCATATACTGGGGAAAGCAAAATAAACTAGCACTTTCAAGGACTACTGAACAAAGGACCTGAACTAACACCTTGCCACACCGAGTATCTTTATGGCCCCTGTTATAGTGGGAACTTATGAGAGTCAAGGAATAAATGTAGCCTGGCCCTATGCTCACTTGAAGACTCAGTAGGTCCACAAATCCACTGCATGAAAACGTCCTTGGATGCCAAGTGTTTAAATAAAATGAACATGCTTGGTAGTTGGCAGAATCTTTACATGGGTTCCTTGGCCTTTGGGGTAAGAGCTACTATAATACAGAAGGTCAAGTAGAAGCCTCTGAAACTTTCCCTTTGCATCAAAAGTTATAACTAAAACACACTATCACATCCCAAGGAAAATAGCAAAGATTAGTGCCACTCTGAAGAACTCATCATAATCTAGAATGCGGGGGTAATAATGCCATTATATCCATTTTATTCACCAGTCTGGCTACTACAAAAAGTAGCTAGATGTTGGGGATGACAGTGGAGTACAACAAACTTTGTAGCTCCAATTATAGCTGCTGTATCAGATATACTACCTTTTCTAGAACAGATCAACATGTCTCAAATATATGACACACAGTCATTAATCTGAGAATCCCTATTTCCATTCCTTATCATCAAAGAATGAGCATAAATAATTCTCCTTCACTTTGGAACAGACAATAGAATATATTAACCATCTTGCCTGTTATACTGTAACCTCAGGAGACTGAGATCTACTGGACATTTTTCAATATCATGATCTATGATACTGATCAGGATGAGTAAGAAGGAGCAAGCATGATGGAAGCCTTAGAAAAACACAGCTCCAGAGGGTGGGAGATAAACTCTGAAAATTCAGTGAATTTTTTACAGATCTAAGGATACTGATTCATGCCTTCCAAAATAAAGGACATAATTCTGCATTTCACACCTCCTGTCAATAATGAGAAAGTACAATGTCTAGTAGTCAGGTTCTGGGGGAAGTATTTTCCCTATTTTATAATATTTCTCTGATCTCCCTGTTGGGTGACATGATAGTCCGGGGTAGATCTCAAAAAAAGCTCTTAAAAGACAGAAAGAAGTTGTAATGAAAGCAGTTCTGCCACTTGTCAATATTAACTGGAAGACTCTATGGAATTAGAAGTATCAGTGTGGGGGAAGGATGCTCTACCACAGTATTTTTCAACCTCCAGTCCGCAGACCGGAGCTGGTCCACAAAAGAATTAACTACCTTGATGTTGTATAAAGATAATTGAGTCTATAATCATTGGGCTGAAAATCCCTGTTCTATAGAGTTTGTGGTGGGCCGCAATGAATGAACCACAAAACAGCCCTCTAGGCTTCTACAGCAAGGACATGCTACCAGTAGTGGTGAAATGGCATTGGTTGAAAAATGGTTCTTATATGGTACTGGCTTCTGGTAGAAGTGTAATGCCCAATGATCAGACATCAAATGAAAGTGTGGCCAGAACTGCTCATAATGTTCGATAATCTGGCATTGCATCATGTGGCCAGAGCTGCTCATCATGAACTAAGTTCTGTCAAACCTAACAAGAAATAAGGTCAGGCAGGCCAGGCAGCAATTCCTCATAAGGTAAATGTTGTCCAAAAAGCAGGGCCAGAGAGCACAAGCAAGCAGCCTAAACCCCAATTCATTCACTGCCGTTACACCAATACCTCATTCTCAGCTCAAATCTATGGCCACATGAGCAGGGTCCTTTAAAACACTCTCAATAGAACCAAATAACAAGGCAAAAATGCTGTCTGGGATCACAGGATGAAAATGGGCTGCTACTATATAACAGCCCCACTCAGGGGTGGTCTCGAAAGCAATGGTACAGAAAATCCTCCCGAAGAACAGAGCTTGAGAAGATGCACCTGGTAATGCACTTCGTGTGGAATGAGAAGTGAATCAAGGCAAAAGTAAATGTTGACTTAAGGCCAAGGTGAATGGCTTATCTGGTGTGCTGGGAGCCTGAAGGAGAGATTGAAAAATTGTGGACAAGAAGAGTTCAGAAAGAAAGCACAAAGATGAATTTATACAAATAGGCACAGAATGTTAAGATCTTTCCCTCTCACATTAACTGGCCCACTGGAGTCTCTACCATAGCATTAAACAAAGAGGCAGGCAGGATGAGTCATCCAGTTGATGCTAGCCAGCCTCTGCATCAGCCATTCCAGTGCTGACTGAATGTGTCCAGGAACAGAGCGGCTATAGATTCAGGGATGAGGGCTGTGCATGGGTCTAACAGCATACGCTCCCAGTCATCAGAACTGATATAGCCCCTGCTGCCAACAAAGCCTAACCTACCAGCAACAGAGTCCAAAGTTGAGTTTCTGAAATGGGATCATCCCTCAGGGAGACGACCAATGTTTATGTTGCACCTCTTCTCTTCTAGAAAGGGCAGTGATTGACCTTGCATTGTAATTGAAACATGTTCTAGGTATGGATTTACCTTTCCCATCTACCGCCCTCAGCCAGCACCACTATTTTAGCATAGACTATCTGATCTTCTGACCCATATCCTACAAATATCACAATGGACCGAGGAGCCCACTTCACAGCAAAGAAAGCATGGCAATGGGGACACAGTCATTAGATACACTAGTCCTATCACATCACCCAAACGCTGTCAGCCTGACAGAGCAATGGGATGGCCTTCTGAAAGTGCAGTTGAGGTGCCAGTTGGAGATGATACTCTGTGAGAATGGGGCATCCTCTCCAGAATGTAATATATACCCTAAATCTATGCATATTGTAAACAGAATATACAGGTTCAGTGGGAAATAGCTGGAAACAGAAGAGCATCACTTACCATCATTCATAGTGACCCCCTTGTCGGGGTTTATGATTCCTGTTCCTGAGCTCTATAGATTTAATAATCCTGGGTCCCAGAGAAGGAGAATTTTCACCAGAATGCCATTAAACTCTAAGCTATCACTTCCATATAGTCACTTCAGGATCCTCGTGCCAAGAAACCATCAGGCAATGAATCACTAGGGAAACTGACCTGATTGTCAGTAGGAAGCAGGGCTGCTGATACACACTGGGCCGGGGAATAATGTTCTTGGAAGCCAAGTGATCTACTGAGGTATCTCTTGGTAGAACCTTGTCCAGTTTTGATAGTAAATAGACAACTACACAGCCATTGCCTGAGAAGGGCACAATGACCAGGGACTCTGGCCACTCAGACATGCAGGTCTTACTCATCCCATGGTAAACATCTAGACCAGCAGAAGGGCTCAACTAAGAAGGATGGTAGAGAAGGATGGTGAATCCCAGTTGCCATCATGAGATCAGTTACCGAATAAGGACTGTAATTCATTACATTTACCTACCTCCTATAAGGTGCTCTCTCTCTCTCTCTCTCCCCCCTCCTCTTTTATCATTAAAATCTTCTTTTATATTTATTAATTTCTTTTTAAATTAGTTATTTTAGCTGAATACTTTGCCTGTTTATTTTAGTCTTTACTATCTATTAATTAAAACATTTACAGTTATACATTTTTCTTTGATTATAGCTTTAGCTACATTCCATCAATTTTTTTGTGTGTGGACGTGTCATTTTGTGTTTAATAATCTAGAATTATAATTTTATTTTTCTTTGAACTAAAATTTAAGAGTGCCTAATTTTATCTTTTGAAATTTTACTAAAAATTACTTTTTAACATATTTTTATAGGGTACCTTCCTCAAATGTTTCTATAAATTCAGTAATCTAGTATCCTTGATTTCCACAACCAAAACACTTGACTTAATAGCACACTGCTACACACAAATGATTTCTTAGGTCACATTTTTACTTTTTATATAATCCATGTGCCAGCTAAGATTCTCTTCTCCATCCTTAAAGAAAACAATAAATAAATAAACTTCCTAACAAGTATTAGAAACTGTCCTCCAACTTGCTACAGCCCAACTTCCCATTTGGATTGCCAAGTTCAAACCTCAAACCAAGCTGCTTTACTGGAACTGTTACCACAAGCAAAATCCCTCCTCAACTAAGTTCCAGTGTTTTCTATACTTTCCCTTTCATTCATGAATAGAATGAATAGAGCCTCTGACCCTGACCTGCTCAATGAAAACCCCTCACGTTCTTCAAGCATTTTCTCCTGGTAGAACCTCTGTGCCAGGTCCAATTTCTCTGTAGCTCTAAATCTGACATGTGTAGCTCTAAATTTGACATGGAACTCCTTGCCGGTAGAAATATGCTATACTATAAATAGCATCTTTTCTCTGAATTCATAATCAGGGTTCCCACACAATGTTGTCTATGAGAGGGAGGCTCAAGATTGAAATCCGGTATGTGCCCCAAAAGTTTATTCCTGTTCTATCTTTCCCCCTGTCCCAGGAACCGCACAAATTCTCTTTTCTTCTGAAAACTCGGAAAAATAAGCAATGCACTCATATGGTTTGCTCTCTCCCTCTGCCCACATTCCTATATCTTTCCTGTTTCACATATGCTACAGTTCTAGAACATTTTATCTTCCAAGGCCCAATATAAATGACCACGAGCACTCCCATGTTGCCACAATAAGAGACAAATAACATTGCAGGGATCTAGATAATTTTCTGTAGTTCTGCTCCTTAAACACACCCTCCCTTAGGAGAACAAGTTGACCCCAGCCCAGACCCCAGCAAACAGGCAACTGCCAAGACTTCAGTACAAGGCAACCCACCATGATGAGCCCAAGTTGAATTCTGCAAGGTGAATGCAGAGACACATGAAAATGTCAAGGCCTAAAACAGAAGAATGGTTTCCAGGGAATGCATGTTTGGAGAAACAGTTGTCTCTAAGTCAGCACAAGGAAATCTGGGTCTGATGGAACTACTCTGTACCTAACTGTGGTGGTTGATACATAGATCTACCAATGTGTCAAAATCCATAGAGTGGTTCACCAAAAATAATGTTTTATCATTAAAAAAATAAAATTAAATAAATGACAAGGCCAGAACACAGCAGAGGCAGAGCCAGTGTTCACATGAACTGGGTTGAAATGGGAATAAATCAGGCAAGACTGGCCACCAACTGCATTGTATTTCCTGCTTCCCTCAGTTGATCAGTGTGAATATGGTGTACATGGATGGTGAGCTGACTTACAGAAATATTGTTGAACCAAATATTTGCATCCTCCTGCTAAGAGATACACAGTTTTTTGTTTGTGCCAGATTTTGCATGTCTTATACCCACACTACCTTCCCCAGCCACCTCCTTTACCTAGTGTCTTCCATTTGTACCACTGAGATATCTCATAGTTTCTCCCTGAGATATTTAGGGGTTCTTTTGACTAGCTTCATCTTAACATATACTGCTCATTCACAGGCAAGGCTCATCTTACCCTTATAAGAATGAGATGAAGTATGTTGAGTAGGCATTGTGCCTCATCTACAGATGAGGAAATGGAGGCTTTAAGAGAGTCAATTACTTGTACTAAAATTAGTAGCTGAGAAGCATCTGGGCTAGCATTTGTATCTCCTAACTGCCTCTCCAATTACAGTTACCTTAGAATTACGTGGAAGTACGTAGACATGTTTTCATTCTCAAGGGGGAACTTCAAATGGAAAGCAGTAGCTATCTGTGCTTCAGTGTCCACATAGTAAGATGGCACAGGTATAAACTCATCACCAGCTCAAATTAGATATGCATATTCTTACTCACATATCCTCAGGCCACCAGCACACTCCCTTGTCAATGTCAGATGACTGTTCTTAGTTTTACCCTCTTTTACCTTCAACCAGCAGTATACCCCAGTCCTATAGCCTAGAGCTTCTTTTAATACTCAGTAGATTTTCCAGTGTAAATATTAAGTGTCTAAATTTCAATAGTTCTTAGAGATGAGAAATAGTTACCAGAGCCCCTAGAAACAGCAACCTTGCTCCATTTCTTATGTTCAACCACATAAGCCCCTTCTTCCCTCTAAAATTAACCAAGTTCCATGGTGTTGTGCAGTTGGCACAATTTAGGAGGGAAAGGATTTTTCTAAAGTTATGAGTATAAAGATAAGAGAAATCAAGCTCTGGTGTTGATCTCTCTTGTGTTTCAGGAAACAAGATGAAAGTAGTCTTTTTGTTTGTACCCACAAGCACAAACACACATAGATACATATTCACACAGGACTCCAGTGTTTCTCCAACACAACATATCCTAAACACCACTGTTTATCCATGATACTTCTCAGTGTCATGTTCTTTATACTACTCTCTAAATGGTAGGAAATGCTATTGCCTAGCCAATAGAAATGGCAAACTCCTGGCAAGAGGGATGCCGTGTCCTCCTTCTATTTAACAACGGTGTTCTTACCTGCTAAACCCTACCTTGCCCTGACACTCTTAAAACACAGTGCTCCAGATAGCCACTACAATTAGATCTTAGCTGGCAAGGGAGTAGAACTGTGCTTGCCATAGCTCATTAAAATTTAACTGCACATTTTGCTTTTTGTCTACTCACCACTAATATATTGATTTAGTCATACTGATTTAACATATGTTAAACTCTATTATATATTGTGCACAGTGGGGATAAAGGAACAAAGTGAAGTCAAAAAGCCCAGGTGGGAGGCCATGTCAGGTGAAGGTTGGAAGGAAAAGATGGGCATGATTTGAGAGTAGAAATACAGGTGGATGATCAGGTTTAGAAAGAAGTTGATGAATATGGGTTTGGGCTTTTTTTTTTTTTTTTGTATTGTTGAAAATTTCTTTATGATAATCAAGTAGAGATATTCATTAGGCATATCAATAAAAAAGGATAGAGGTATGGGATCAATCTATAGATTAGGGAGTCATAAGAAAAATGGTGTGGGCCAAGAAGGCTGCCAAGACCTAACCAGGAAGCACACCAGACTGTGAGGACTGAGGACAAGTTGAGGAGAAAAATGAGGAAAACCAGGCAATTGTATGAGGAACTGAAAAAGCAGGAAGCCAGGGTACCTAAAGGAGCAGGGGTTTCCCTTTTTAGAAGATACAAGGTACGCAACATTTTTCTTTCAATTCATAAACTTTCTCAATGAAACCATTCCAAATACTCATTAAGGGTAGACTCTGAAGAAATAACTAATATTATGAGAGACTGTCCTCACCTTCAAGAACCCTGAGTCTGGGAAGGCATGCACATGAATAGATATGGCATGCAAGCATTTTATTTCTCACCAACGGTGAGTAATGACTGTAGGGTGATTACAAAGAATTTTTTTAAGTTAATGGCATAAATGAACAATACACTAGTAAAGCATTTGCATTAGGATTTTGATCTGTTAGCCTTTAAATATGTGTATTTCTCTACCTTAGCATGATGTGATGTCAGCGGGAGCTTTACTTCCTTGAAAGCATACACTGAGGCTTAAGTTTCAGAACATAGCCAGGACCAAACAGAGTGTTCAGTAAAGGTAGCTGAAAGCAATAAAATTAGACAGACAATCTGAACTGTGTTCAAAGCCATGGGGAAGGGTCAAAGCTAGAGCAGTGGTACCTGACAATTAGATCAATGGGATGAAGCAAGGCCATCAACATCCCATTCCCCCCTCAGAAGTTTCACATCAGCCTACGATTGAGTCTGACCGTGACCAGGGGCTAGCCCGTCTCCCTTTGTCCACCAGGCTGTAATCACTGTTGAAGACTAGGTGTAAGTGATATACTTGTAAATGCCTAATAGAATGGTAAGTGAGTGGGCTGTATCTATAAAATTAGAAAATAAGTGAATGAAATAAATCAACACCTATCAGGACAGCTGAAAACCAGGGTCATTAGAAAATGTTTCTTATTAACAAAAAGGGTATGAAAAAAAGGGAGGGCATAGAAGACTTTTTGGCTTTTTCTTTCTATTCCTTTCATTTACCTTTAATTCTTTTCCCTTGCAGGTTAAAGCTGACTCCACATCTTAAGGGACCAACACAAGCCATCAAGTTAAATGATGTCTCTGATAGCTCTGTGGATCAATAGTTATATAGGCCTATCCTTCATCCGAGCTCTGTCAGGGCCAAAATTATACATTGTACATGAAAACCGCCTTCTGGATTTACTGCCCTGGCACCACCCAGCCATGGCAGTGGCTTACTGCCCTGCTTTTTATTTCTCCTCAGCTTTAAGTAAGTTTTTGCTCCAGATTTTTCAACATTTTCAAAGTGACAGGGCTGCAATTAGCCGAGTTCTCTTTTCTTCCCCAAAGCAGCAGTGATTTCCTTGACTTCCAAACAAACTCTTGAATACCCTACTTCTCTCACAGAGGGAAGAGAAATCTTCCAGTCAAAGTACACGTAACTCGCAGATTGACGAAAACAATATGAGGAAGCAGATGAGAACTTGGCCTTCCACAGAGTCTTTGATGCTCCTAGGACTATGCACAAGAATCTGGGCCATCGGCATTTCTGGGAGAGTGACCGAAGAACTGAAATCTCCAGTTCTACTTCTGAGAGTCAGGGGTGAGGTAAATCCCTCATCTCTCTATGTCTTGGTTCTTCTCTCTTAAATAGGAATGATTTCACATCCCCATGTTACCTCATGGAGAGGACAGTCACCTAAATCAAAGAGTATAGGTAAAAACATTTCATCCCCTTGAGAGGGAAGACGTCCTATAAATTCTAGGTTCTGTTATTATTTAATATTTCTGTATCTCAGACTGATCTGGTCTCATGAATCACTTTCTAACAAAATGGACATGAGTGATATTGAATTGTTTTTGAGCTTCCTAATCTCCCAATTGTGTCAGGTGTCTAGAATTACAGCCCTCTGAAATAATGTGCGAAGCATGTTTCAAGAAATCGAGACCAACTCTTCCCTGTGGTTAAGAGACAACAAACATCACATGTCTTTCTAGGGCAAAGAGGTTCTCCAGAGGTCAGCAGGTAGCCAAATTAATGAGTAGCCTTTTCTTTGAACTGCAATCCTCAAATTGGTCTCAGTGTGACCCATCTTTCTTATTTTCTTGGGAATATTTTTGAAACATTTCTGTTTAGTGAATAGCAATAATATCCACTACTTTATTTTTAAAAATAAATAAACAAGAGACCCTGTTTTCTGTCAGTTCAATGTGTAGATATGATTTCAATGTACATTCTCTCCATGCTGTGTGCAATAGTAAATATTTTATTTTATACTGTAGTGCCCCATTACCCACTTGCTGACTCAATCATAATGTCTTGATTGTGTTAGCTATTTAACAATAAGTAAAAGTGATGCAGTCCTCTAATTTCAAGCATAATTCTCATTAGCTACTGTACTCTTACATCCAAATATATCAGCCCAATGTTTTCTACACCATCCTAATCTGGTCCCACTGCCAAACACTTCATTGTGACCTGTCATTTTTAGCTCATTTTAACCAACATTTATTCAGCTAATTAGAAACATTTGAGTACCCTCTACTTCTAAATCTGACTCAGCTATAAAACTGTAGGGAAGTGGTCAGTGCTGCTTTTGCATATCTGGGGCCAGACCACAGTTTTGTGGCCCTGGGTACAGGTCAGTTTCTGAATGTTTGAATTTAATCAGCATTCAATTTTGCAATCTGTGCAGAAAAAGAATTGCAGGTTTTCACTGACTCTCCTGCCTGAAGGACAGAATGATCCTTCCCATTGATACTCACAGAAGGCAATATAGACCATTTTCTCAAGACCTGCTAGCACTGCCTGGAGACCTCAAATCTGGGTTGGGTCATCTGGTCTCTGCTATATTCTTTGCTGAGTGTCCTCCACAGCAGTGGCCCTCATCTTGTTCCTTGCATTATGTTGAATACAGTCCTCTTTTTCCTCTACCTTCCTGAATTGGTGTAAAACTCAAATGAAGTAATAGAATAATAACTAGTATATATAGCTTTACAGCATTAAAGGTTTTTTTTCACATAAATGGGAGGGGAAAGCCTTGAAAATGTAAGTCTGTTGTTAATAATAACAACATTAAGTGAATGTTTTATTCAGTTTTTCTTCTATTGCTGGGTGGTAGGCTCTTTGGAAGTACCGGCACATCCCAGATGTTAATGGGTTTCCCTTAGTCCTCTAAGATCAAAATATTTTAGTTTTCTGACCACAACCCAGCCATCAGAATGGAATGCCTTTTCACTGTTTGGATTGACTGGCATTCATTGATACCCCAGTTTAACTGCAGAATATCTCTAATTTTCTTATTCTGCTTAATAGCTACATCACTGTGCTTTTGAGTTGGCAGAGAGCTCAAAATTACCCATGCACGGCAAATGGCTTATGAAGTGATATTGGTATTGATATCTGATCTTAAACCCAAAGTCAGGGCTATTTAGTTTTATCCTTTAGGGATTCAGTCCACAAGCAGGATTACAATAGACCAAGCAAGTCTTCCTGAAACAGTCACTGCTTTAGGAGTATAGCCTTTAATTTGAAGGTACTTTCCCCAGCTGAAAGCTGTAATAATGCTTCATTCCATTTGGCAACAAAACAAAGAGCTGTAGGATTTATAAACTGACAGATCCTCTAATAAGCGTGAGTAAGAGATCAAATTTGCATTCTTTTATGTGACTGGGTGAGACATCTCATCACCTATTCTGACTTTGGGACCTTATTAATAACCAATTTGCACACACGCAATTGGCATGATGACCCAAATCAATCTTAACCATGATGAAGAATGCTCCACAGGACAATGACAAAATACATTGGCACCCTGGTTGTAAAGATATGGCAGGCTGTGGAGGTAATCTCCCTGAACACGCCACTTCCTAATTTCTAAAGATTGACTCAGCTAGTCTGACAAAGAAGTTCGTGCCCTTCCTCACTGGTCTACAAACATCCCTGACACAACAGCCTGGTCAATAAAAGGAATGAGTTTGACAAATAGAAATTGACAAGAGACAAAAGCCAAAGGTATTTCTGATTGGTTTGAAAGGATTCATGGATAGGATATGGTGGTAAAATGAGTTCCAAAAGAAATTAGTTCTGTGCCCATCAAATCTTATGTGGTTTGTAGACATGGACTTCAATCCCTATGTTCTCAAGTAAAGAGACATCCACTAATTAATACATCTGGTCTCATGGGCAAACAGTCCACAGATGAAAGGTAAAGACTACAGGCCCACTTCTAAGTTATGAAAGAATTATGAACTCTGAGAATTTAATTTCTTTTTCTCTTTTCTTCCTTGAACCAGAGTAATACTGCAATCTTAGATGGGTATATCTGCTTTAAAAATGCTAATTTCCATTTAAGTGGGAGATCTTTGGGTCTAAACTGGGGTGGGGGTCAGCAGAGCATATTAGCAAGCCTACTTGGTTGCATATCTATGTAGCAATTAAAGTTAACCCATCTGGTTTCAATCTGAGTGGCTCCTGTACTGATTTTCAGTTGGCTCTGAATTAAAGCAAGGGAGAAAGGGATGTTATTTATGGATTCCTTCAAATCCAAACATCTTCATTTGGTCACCACAGGACTGATCTAACAAACTCACCCCAACCTTTTACTGGCTTGGAAAAATAAACTCATGTAATAGGTCAACTTAGCAGTTGAGTGGCTATCCTCCAAGGGTAAATCAGTGGCCCAGCTCCTTCCATGGTCAGGTTCTGTTATCTTCAATGTGTGATTTCCAAAGCCACCATAAAAGTCAGTGTCATTCTAGCAAGTCAGATGAGAAGGGAGCTTGAAAGATGGAGATAGGAGGATTTTCAGAGCAGGCCTGGAAGTGGTGCATAGCACCTCTCTTCACACTCCTCTGACTAGAACACAGTTACATAGGCACAAAAGGAAGGCTGGAAAATGTGTTTGAACTGCATATTCAGCAAGAAGAGGAAAAGGTTTTGGTGAGTATTTCACTGTCTCTGCAATAATCACAGCCTTGGAAAAACAAAGGGCCAATTGATTAGGTTTTAGATCATATCAAGAAAGTTACATTTGGATGGAGATGTCTCAATAATAAATAATTTTTAAAATAATCTTTCTATATATCAGTGTTATTAGACAACCAATTAAATGATATAAAGAGTTGGTAAGGGCAGACCTTGAGACTTGCATTGTCTACCACAAGCCTGTACTTTGAACCCACTAATCATTCTGTGCCATGCCACCAGCAGTGAGTATGTGCTAGATCCTGGCACTCCTGCCTTCATCCTGGACGCCAGCTATTTCCCATCTTGCACTCCAATTCCCTTCCCAATCTTGACTGCCCAGCCCTTGACTTCTTCATTGCTGTCCATTGTGTCACCTCTAGATATCCCCTAGGCTCTGACCCTTATACTGTTTAAGTTCATTAACTAGCCCTGATGATTAACACTTACCCCTCAGACCCAAGTTTCTGGCCGCTGAAACTGACAACTCAGTCTATTTCTGGTCTGGATCAATGAGCGCAGACTCAGCACCGGCCCCAGGCCTGCCGAGGCTTTCTCACTTCCTAAAGGAAAAGTGTGAGAGGCATGCTTTAGGAAAATATGTTGTTCATGACTTACAAAATACCCCCCACCTCCAGAATTTGAATTTTAACTGCCAGAAAGCATTCTACACATATCATCTGACTTTAATCTGATCCAAACCTTATAAGAACCCAAAGATGATGGTACCATCGTCATCACCATTTTAACAAAGAAGGAAATAAGACTTTGTGAAGCATGGTCTCTTAGGAACATCACACTGAAGGGCTTCTACTTGAACTCAGTTATTCCTGACTCCTAAGTTTGAGCACTGTGAAAAAGCACTGTGTATAATTAACAGTGATCAAGGTTTAAATGAGACAGAAGTATACCGGGTTAATAGGTTTCGGGTTAACAGCTATGGATATTGATCTGGTCGTGGGCTATCCAGGTCTCTTCCCAAACAACTATTAAAGAGCTGTATGATAGGCCAGTCCATAGACAAGGAATCCCAGACCCTCTGTCATTGAAATCCCAGAACACAATCACAGTTCCAGATGGTTCTGATTGGTTTCGCTGTCCTTGATGTTCTGGGGTATATGGTTGTTACCTCTTGGTCCAAATTATAACATATTTTCTGTTTATTAGTCATGACCTGATTTTTCTGACAATGTGAGGAAATTTTCTCAGCCCCACATGTCTGCCAATGATTTGTGGCTGGCAGGTAAGCGTATTAGCAGGCTATATTTAACGCAATTTGAAATTTCATTGTCGTTCAGTAAAAGGCAGCTGTTTCCAGTTGTCATGAATCAACCTTTATGTCTGACTGACGTGGTGTTTGCAGGAAACATCTTGCAATACTGTCACGTGTTATTGGGAGCTTCTTAAACTAGATTATTTGAAAGTCAGAACCTGCTGTTTTCCAGTGAATTGTTATTTGTATGGCTTCCATAACATCCTATTCAGATATGACAGTAGGTTGACAATCCATGGTTCATGTGCCCCATCTGGTTCTCTCACACCCACAATGCTGCGGCAATTCTGTATTAGGAACCTCGCAAACATTTGCCAATAATTCAATCACACAACATATTAGAGGAACAAACTCAGTGAAAGCTAATTCATACTACTGTCGAGCCCAAGAACATTTTATTTGGTTTTCCTAGAATTACTTAATTTTTGAAATCCTGGATTTCCTTCTATTTCTGTAATGTTTTGAGAACTGAGTTAATTTTTATTCCTTTGTCAATTATTCCCATCAACTTATCTTCACTTAAGTCATTCAATGTAAGATACTAATTAGCTGAGTAATTTTATTGTTTAGTCTGTCAGATCCATGGTTATTTTTATAGCACATAAGTCTTCCCAGGCTTTTGGTGGCTTTGCCAAATTTCTGTCCCTCTGTTTTCCTAAATTTCACTCTATTATCCCTTTACTGCTATGGTGTGAATTAATTTAAGTAATTTTTCCTACTGCTGTAACAATCCAATAGTAAATGCTTTATGCAGTTATTTTAGACCTGACATGTCATTTGGCTATTGAGGTAATACATAATGGCCTAATTATTGTAGAGTAGAAAATTTGGGAAGTAGAAAATTTGGGTCAGAGTATAAAAGAAATTCAAAGTCAATGCAATTCTTGTAAACAATCTTTGGGTGCCATGGTTTTCAAAAACTATCAGAATTCAGTTTGATATTTTTACCTTTCTTTCCTTTTTTCAGTGTTCTCTATGTTTATCCAAATTTCCATTCAGTGCACCCAGAACTCAGTTCTCACATCTCATAGTACATCCACTTCTGATTCAATAACTAGGCATCTCTTTACCATGACTTGTTTTAGATTTACCACATTTTACTCACTTAGCCTGTCTGTCAGTTCAAGGTATTTGGTAATAAAATGTAGCCACCTTGTACATTCATACAGCATCACCTCAATTCTCAATAGAGAGTTCTCAAATAACCATGTGTATATTGGATCTTCCTTTAATGCCCTCTCAGCAATCTGGCTTGAGTGGATGACTGACTCTGTCAGCCATAACCCTGCAGACAGTCACAGCTCGCTGGGCTTGGGTGCACCTTCAATCTCTGGTTCCAGACCATCAGGCCCAGGCAGCTACATGCAACCATTTCCAGTATGTAAGGCCATTCCTGAGTGAAAAGACCATTACTCTCTCCATGGACTCACCTCTACTTCTCCTTTCCCTGACAGAGTGGCTGTTCTGGCCCCATGATGAACTACTAAAACCTTTACAGGATATCGCAGCCACATGAAGTGACTGTGGCACAGCTTGTCTCGCATGCACAAGGACACTGAGCTGGGTTTTGAGAGGCTTATAATTAGTATAATTACTTTATTTTGATTGCTGAGGTTATCAACATGGGCAATGCCCAAGTATATTATCATCATCAATTGATGAGTTGGAGTTTTAAAAATCTGATTATATGACATGTGTTCAACCATATCGCCCTCTGTGTTGCTCTTAGGGAATAACTAATATCTTGTTCCTTGAGATGTTTAAATAATTTGCCCATGATACTGCACCAGGTGTGAGCAAATCTAAAGAAATGAGCTCCCCGAATATTCTGTCATGTGAGTGTATGTGTGCTTGTATGGGTGCCATTTTAAAATGGCATCCAGGAGAGCAGGAAGCTCGTTGTTTGGTGGATCAGGAGTGTGCCAGCAAGTTCAAAATACTTTGTGACACAGACAGCACTTCCTGCTGCTACTCCCCAGAGGAACTGATAAACAAATGGTTCTCAATGGGGGTCATTTTGGTAAAGTAAAAATTTGACAAGATTTTGATAAGCATTGTCGGTTGTCACAACTGAGGGTGGGAGCAGTATGCTACTGGCATCTAGTGAATAGAGGCCAGGGGTGCTGTTAAACTTCAGATAATACACAGCATACGTCCCTCCCTAACCCTCCACCCCCGACACACACACACACTCACACAATGAAGAGCCATTTTGTTTGGCTCAAAATGGAAACCTGGATTAAAAAGAAGAAGAATACAAGATTTAAAAAAATCAAAATCATAGGATTATACAAAAAATAATAAGCTTAAACAATTTACTCATTCAAAACTATTCAACAAGGACTATGAAAGTTCCAAAACAGTAAGCTTCATTTGTTGAAGTATCTAAAAACTTAAGAATCTCAGCTTGCTTTTTTAAAGTTTAACATTTTAGGCATGTTGAAAACTCCTTGAAATTAGGACTTTAGATTCAAATGAACAGTCTGCCCTTTCCCCAGTACCAAAGGTTCTTTCTCTAAGAAAGAAAGATCGAATGATAAATCCTCTCCACCCCCACCCATACCAGGAATCTACCAGGAATCCCTCATGAAATCATGCTGTGCATGAGATAGCCAATAGGCAAAATTTTATTTAAAGGTGATTATTACCCAAGGTTATAAAACACAGTTTGAGTAATCAAAAATTAAGAGCTAACCTTGTATTGCAAATTGATTTATGGTTTAATTTATGTTAAAATAGGTTACTGTGACATAAATTCTGACTCTTCTCAACATTATTCCTTTTCTTGTGCACTATAGCTCAAATATAAAAAATAAAAATTAAGGTTAATTTTTTAAATTTTATTTAGAAAATTAACACTGTAACATTTATCTATAAGAGTACATGGGTTTCAGATGAGCATTTCTATACCATTTCAACTGTTGATTATGTTGTATACATATCACCCAACATCAAATCACTTTCTGTCACCTTAGATTTTTCCCTCTTTAGACCGTTCCCTTCACCTCTTGCCTCTCCCCTACATTCCCTTCCCCGCTGGTAACCACTTCACTTTTATCTATGTCCATGAGTCTCAGTTTTATATATGTGTGAAACTATACAGTTCTTAGCTTTTTCTGATTTACTTATTTCACTCAGTATAATGTTCTCAAGGTCCATCCATGTTGTCATAAATGTCACTATGTCATCATTTCTTATGGCTGAGTAGTATTCCATTGTGTATATGTCCCACATATTCTTTATCCAATCCTCCATTGAGGGACACTTTGGTTGTTTCCATGTCTTGGCCACTGTGAACAATGCTGCGATGAACATGGGGGTGATGTTAATTCTTGATCATTTAAAATGTGATATTTCTTGCAGGGGTAGACTTTTAATCATTCATATCTTAGCACAAGGTAGTTATAAAAGTTTGCTAGATTTTTTATGTCTATTTCCAATGATCATGGGGCTATTGATTTAACAGGTCCCATAATCACCTAATCTTCAAAAATCAAGGCATTTCTTCAGGGAAGTTCAGGAGTCCCAGGATCCTGGTTTCAACTAGCCACACAACCCTGGGAGTGGTCCAGAAACCCCTTCACATACAACATTTGTCCTTTATTAGCAGCCTGGGCTTTTCCCCCAATCCCCCAGGTGGATCTTAAGCCCTGTTGAGCTCGGCTGCCAGCCAGAAATCTTCTCAGCTAGACTCAGCAGGCTGAAGTATTTTTCTTCCCCTTGAATATTACCCTAAATTCCATTTAGCTTTTTAAAGGAAGCAGGAAGAGGGGCATCTCTTTCACAGTAGAAAGGGGGCATCTCTTACCTCTGGTCTCCTAAAGAACTGAGCATGAAAACATAGGTTATACAGTAAGAACGAGAAACAGAACAGATGGATCCCAACAGGCCTTCCTCTAAGCACAGAGAGTCTTCACATAGCCCTGCCTTAACTCTATAGATGCAGGGAAGGAGCTGTATCCAGAAAGACTAGTGGGGCAGTTACCATGCTGTGGGCTTATTTATCCCATTCTAGATAAGACTCTACCCCTTAGAAAATGAGACATAGTGCATGCCCTCAAGCCTCACCAATCTATGCATAGCCAAACTCCTCCTCCTTGGAGGTAGGATTCAGTGAGATGGAGGAACTGTAACCTCTCTCAAGCACCATTAACTGAAATAATTAACAGGCTCCCATGGAAGTGTGTAGGAATGAGGAGTCATGTAATTCTGGGTCTGTGGGCTTCATGAGCAAACAAGTCACTGGAGAAGTAACATAACCAGGAAGCAACGTGAAAGTTCTGAGCATCAGGAAAACAGAATGAATGGGTTGGAAAGGAGCACAGAAAGTGGCTATGAGAGAGTCAAAGATAAATAAGCTTTTCTAAAATCTTGCTTCGATAAACCTAATGTCTGAAGGTCTTTTCATATGGATGGCTGTCACCAAGGTAGAGCTACTCTGTAGGAATGACTCCTCATTCACATCCAGAACTTCTTACTCAAGCACCCAGAGTTCAAGTTGCCACTCAGGCAAATTTAAGTCTTGGTACTTTATATTATAGCCCTAATCAGAGTCATTTTATAGAAGACTCTGGGCAGCAAATCAGAGATTGCTGAGGTATTAAGATAATACAAAAGACAACCAGCAATGTGGTATTATGGCCAAAGATTCAGGAAGTAAGATTGGATGCACCAAAAGGTAGGTAGTTTGAACAGGTTGACAGTTTCCAGAAACATTCAGAACAGTTATTTGGGATTAACTGTACAATTATGTAGACCCCAGTTCAGCATAATATGCAGGTTCAGGGTAGAGAGGATGTCCACACTTTTTTAATATTTCCTCTGGTGCTATGCTGGGTCGGGTGGTGGAAGAAGGACCACAGTGTAAATACAGGCATTCCTAACTACCAACAGTTTATTTTCAGCTATTCCTGTTTGGTCCCAAAGTTGTGAACAAGCCTGTTGTTGGACTGATTTGAGATTCGTGAGTATTCTGCTAAAGAGGATAGGGCTTATGAAACGGCCTCAGAGAAATTGGCAGAAATATGAAAAACAGGGGGCTTAGAAAATCTATCTAGAATATACACAGCAAATGCTCCATCCCATTTTTTTTTTAATTTTTAGAAAATTAACACAGTGACATTTATCAGTAAGAGTACATAGGTTTCAAGTGAACGTTTCTATAGCATTTAAACTGTTCATTATGTTGTATACACATCACCTAAAGTCAAATCATTTTCTATCACTTTATATTTGTCCATCTTTATACCCTTCCCCCCATCTTCTCCCCTCCCCCGTATTCCTTTCCCCCTGGTAACCACTTCACTTTTAGCTATGTCCATGAGTCTCAGTTTTATATCCCACCTATGTGCAAAATCATACAGTTCTTAGCTTTTTCTGATAAACTTATTTCACTCTGTATAATGTTCTCAAGGTCCATCCATGTTGTTGGAAATGTCACTATGTCATTATTTCTTATGGCTGAGTAATATTTCATTGTATATATGTACCATATCTTCCTTATCCAATCCTCTATTGAGGGACACTGTTTCCATGTCTTGGCCACTGTGAATAATGCTTATATGAACATGGGACTGCATGTATCTTTACATACCAATGTTTTTTGAGTTTTTGGGTTAGTACTCAGTAGAGGGATTGCTGGGTCATATGGTAATTTTATTTTTAACTTTTTGAGGCACCATCATAATTCTTTCCATGATGATTGTACTAATTTTTATTCCCACCAACAGTGGATGAGGGTTCCTTTTTCTCCACAGCCTTTCCAACACTTGTTATTACCTGTCTTGTTGATAAGAGCTAATCTAACAGGCATGAGGTGGTATCTCATTGTAGTTTTGATTTGCATTTCTCAAATAGCAAGTGAAGATGAACATCTTTTCATACACCTGTTGGCCATTTGTATGTTCTCTTGGAAGAAGTGTCGCTTCAGGTCCTCTCTCCATTTTTTAATTGGATTGTTCGTTTGTTGCTGAGCTTTGTGATTTCTTTATATATATTGGATATTAACCCCTTATCAGAGCTGTTGTTGGCAAATGGCAAATATCATCTCCCATTTAGTTAGCTGCCTATTTGTTTTGTAAGTTTCTTTTTTTGCTGTGCAGAAGCTTTTTAGTTTGATATAGTCCTATTCATTTATTTTTGCCTTTACTTCCCTTGTCTTTGGGGTCAAATTTATAAATTGTTCTCTACGGCCAAGGTCCATGAGTTTAGTACCTATGTTTTCTTCTATGTAATTTATAGTTTCAGATATTATATTTAGGTCTTTGATCCATTTTCAATTAATTTTTGTGCTTCCATTCCATTCTTATTATTGAGAATATGTGCCTTGTATGAGCTGAATTGGACCAATGTACCTTCACAGTGTGTCCTTGAAAAAAGATAGTCATAGAGGGAAGGTCAGCCAAGATTAAATCAGGACTTGCAGAATTATTGAATTCAGGATGAAAAGAGTTAATTTTAAATGCTTTAGGTAGTAAAAGAGTTGGCAAAGGACAGTAGTTGGTGAAGACGTTTCCAAAGTAAATTTGCCCTTGGTACCGAGGACACAAATGCAAGGCTGGCTGCTACTCAACAGGAAAGGAACTTCAGCTCTTATCATTATTCCTCTAAATTGGGGTCAGTCCTAGGGATGTATCCACAGCTCTAAAGATACACATTTGTGGCACCAGGTGAATGCGGCACCTTCCTGGCAAGCCACAAAAGTAGCTGGCTACTAAGCAATGCTTGTCTCTGGACTTCAGAACCTGCCATTATCCTGCTGGCCCTCCTGCCCAACACTGTTTTCTGTCTTCTTCTAGTTAACCCATCCTCTTCCTCTCTTCTCCTTTGTGTGTGCTGGGGACTCTTTCCCATCAGGCTGATATTACAACAGCAGCCAAGCTTCAGCTTCTTAATTTGTTTCACTTGGAGTTTTCCATTATAAAGCTTTCAGGAGTTTCATCTCATATCATACTCTGATTAAATGGTGACTACTTTGCCTCCCTCCTTACGCTTGTTATAATAACAGAAGAGTGTTGGGTTCTTTGTGTCTATAATGGGCCCAGAGCTTTATAGAGAAAGGTTTATATTTAAGACAACAAAAATAACTCTCATTACAATTAATTAAAAAAAAATGAGGCTCCCCGTGTAGAATCTCAATAAGCCCCAGGATATTAGACATTCAGGAAAGAGATTTGCTGAAGACTCTGCCTGTTATGACCCAGAAGGGGCACCATAGTTAACGGGACTGGGAAGCAGATGACATCAGGCTGAAATCAGGGTTGCCGGTTGCCACAGCAATTTAAAGTATTTCCAGCAGCATTCTCATTTCTATATTAAAGAAATCACATTCTCAAAGCAGAGAGGTTACAGAGGTTTGATCAGCTTCCCTCTGACAACCGCACTCTAACTCACTGACCTTCCCCTCCCTTTGGTGACAGGTGTGGGGAGGCACTTCTGAGATATTCATCATCTTATTTAACTTTAAGCTTGCTCTAATACAGGGCACTTTCCCTCAAACAATTATGCAGCTTTGAAATGGGGTAGACCACGATTTGAATCTAGCCTCTCTCTACTGTGCCATTTCAGTGATTCTCGACAAGATGCTTAAATTCTTTGAAATTCAGCATCCTGTCTTAGAAATTAGGATTGTGTGTCAGTTTTTGCTGGATAAAAAAATATCAAAAACTCAGTACCTTAAAAAACATTGGCTCTCGCTCACAGATCTATAGGCTCTAGGCTGTGGGTTGGATACATTTTCCTTATTCTCCTTGGACCAGTGGCAACCCAGGGAATGTTTTTCCCATGTCAAGCCACAAGAACACAAAGGGGCCAGCTGAACTGTGTGAGCACATCTGAAGTCCCTGCTTAAGTCATGTCTGCTAAGACCTCCTTGGTCCAAAGCAGTCACATAACCTAATCCAAAGTCAAATAGGAAGGAAATGTACTGTATTACCCCTCCTCCCATGAAGTCTTTGTAAAGTCACAGAGTGAGAAATTGAGAGCCAATCTTAAAATAAATTTCACATAGAGAATTAAATGCAATAAAAATATGTAAAACTTAGGACAAAGTATGTGCTAAATAAATGATAGTTATTACTATGGGTTAACAAATAGTGTTTCTGAAATGAGATCTGTGCCTATGTCATCAAAGTTCAAGAGTGACATAATTACTTTGTAATTTTATTTATTTATTTATTTATTTATTTATTTATTTATTTATTTATAATTTTTAGTGAGAGGAGGGGAGGTAGAGAAACAGATTCACACATGTACCCCTACAGGTATTCACCAGGCAAGCCCATTAGAGAGAGATGCTCTGCCCATCTGGGGCCATTGCTCCTTTGCTCAGCAACCATGTCATTTTATAGACCTGGGGCAGAGACCATGAAGCCATCCTCAGCACCCGTGGCCAGCTCACTCAAACCAATTGAGCCATAGCTGCAGGATGAGAAGAAAGAGAGAGAAGGGGAAGAGGGAGGGGTGGAGAAGCAGATAGTCACTTCTCCTGTGTGCCCTGACCAGGAATCAAACCTAAGACTTCCACATACTGAACCAGTGCTCTACCACTGTGGCAACTGGCCAGGGCCAAGATAGTTACTTTCTTAGCCTTTAATGAATTTTATTAACTGCAATTACTAAAACATAGTCCCAGGCTTGTATTGTACTCCCCGTCTCTGAACAACTCTGATGACACAAATCAATCAGGACAATTTACCAAGAGGTTTACACAGACTCAGAAGCTAAAGACATTTGTCCTTGGAATCCCAGGCTCCTTGTTCTGAGCAGCTTGCTCCAACTGCTCTGGCCTTATTTGGAACCACAAAGAAGGTCTCCAAATAGCCAATCCTTGCCTTAATTACAAACCATTAGTACCTCTGTAGAACTGATGCTCCCTTCTCCCCATATCCCTATAAGGCTAAAAGGAGAACAGGTATGATGGCATAGTGGCTCATTTCTATCTAGTCTTTCTCATACAAATCTTTGTCTCCACTTCCTATAGGAAAGAGCCTTTCAATGCACAGGGAGGAGATAATCTTAGGGTACAATTTCTTGGGTCCACAGTCCCTCCCTCCTACTCCATTTTACATGCGTTTGCCTCTCCCTCCCACCCATCCTTCACAGGGACTTTTAAACCAAATTACCTGAGATATAGGGACAATTTAAGTTAGCAGAGATCTGAGAGGTTTCAGATCATCTCACAGCACTCCAGAATGCTAAGACTTTGGACCTGAAATGGCATTCCTGGGTTGAAATAGCTACTCCATCATCCCTTTGGTGGACCTAAGTCATGGTATTTGGACTCTTTAGGACTCCTTTGAGTAATTATAGAATGGAATTTAAAATACCTTCCCTGAAACCTCACTGATAGCATCAGATGAGATGGTAACCAGTGAGAAAATATTTCTTGAGTGCTTTCATCTCTCAGATCCTAAGGATGAAAGACTTGACCACTTCCCAAAGTTTACAAGTTAGTCCCAGGCATGTAGTGGGAGCGCAGTAAACCATAACTACCATCACCTCCATTTATCTGGTGGCAACATGTGAGTATTTAACAAGTGGCACAGTACTAGAACCCTTCTACAGGAAGGAGCACTAGTCCTAGTACTGTAGGTGGTGCTGGAGGCTACCTACTGTGCCAGGATCCTGGGGAGTCATGCCTGTGTAATAATCAGAGAGGCAGTGGCAGTGCGGCCACACAGGAAACTCAAGGCAGGAACTATGTGCCACCCAGTAAAGAAGTGTTTTGACATTTTTAACAACTGGTATGGCATTATCAGAGATATTATCTCTGATTTATTTATCATTTAAAGTCATATCATGCACTTTTTGGTATTTCTTTTCTCTACCTAAATGTTACAATAAAGGAATAATGCTCTCGTACATATGTTGCTTTCTCTGACCAGTCATGCAAGGAGAATTTACCCTGATATTCCAGGTCCAGCTCTGAGATGCATGTGTGATGTGGCCAAGGAGAAGCCACTCTGCACAAGCATCAAAGATCTCACCCCAACCACCACACCTGGGTCCAAAGCACAATCAAATGACTCCAAAGTCAAGACTGAAGGAAGCATCGCTCTGTCACATGTTAGGGATTCCAAGGCAGTGTGCATAAATGCTCCACCCTCCTGAGGGGCCCCTGTTCCATGAGGACTCACTTTCTCAGGGATGTCTAAAGTTTCTCTGAAGTCCTCAAGTCAATGAGTAACAAAGGGCATGGAGGACCAGTTGCAGGAGAGGGAAAACAAGTATGAAAGATTATTAAAGTACAGAGAAAAGACCCTCGTGATGTTCATATGAACCACAGTAAAACAATGCCTTGGGGTAGCGCTGACCTTCTGCCAGTATCATAGTATCATGTGTTTACTTGGCAACACTTAACCCTCCCCCCAAATTCTGATGATTAACGTAAACAAACTACAGTGGTACCTTGAGATACAAATTTAATTTGTTCTGTAACCGAGCTCGTAAGTCAGTCAACTCGTATATCAAACTAGTGGCAGGTTCCTGAATCACAACTCGATCTTGGAGTTTTGCTCAGATCTCGAGCAAAAATACAGACCAAGTTGCAGCTCGTATCTTTAAAAAAAAAAATTGTATGTTGGTCTGTTCGTATCTCAAGGTACCACAGTAACATATTTCAGAAAATGAAAAATATTCCAGTCAATGAAAGAGCAAAGAATTGGAAGATTTTCTTTCCATGATGGAGAAGATTCTTGTAAGAACCCTGCAAGTTCTTGCGCATTCATACCTCATTCAGGTTTAGGGTCATGGCAATGCAGAGCTTGTAGACATTATCCAGTCTATTTAGTATGGAAAACTAAAGGCCAGTAAGGTTAAATGTCCTGTACTAACTGAGGACTCCTGATCCTCAACCCAGGGGCTGGTTACAGCATGCTAACATTTCTTTCTCAGTACTACAGAAAACAAACACACACACACAAAAGGAGAACACTGAGGAGTAATCAGTGCATCATAATACAGGCATTCTTGGAAAAGATAAAATATTCTCCAAAGAATATATAAATACAGACATTTAAAGTTATTATTCCAGTTGCCAAGACAACAAAAGAACAAAATCAGAGAAAGAAATAACCAAGAAATCTTCCCCCAATTTAAACATCCAAACCATCTTATAACTAAGGATGAGGCGCCTCTCACCTTGGGACTGTTGGCCCAAAGAAGGCACCTCTGATCACAGAAACCTGGGCTGCCTGCAACCATGAAAGTACTACAAAGCAAAGGCATTCACCGCCAGTGCACTGCAGACCAGAGTGATCTGAGCACTAATTCCCTTCACATGTGCCCAAAATATTTGTGCAAGGGAAGCAATCCAGGGCCAACTGCAGAGTTCATTTTAATAGCACTGAGGTTTGTGTGCATGTCTAATCATGGGATCAGCAAATTACATGCCTGGTGCATGAACCACATGACCCTCTTGGATTGTGGAACATCTGACTGCATTTGGGAGAAAACCTAAGAATGAAAAGCTCACCGAGCAGAAGGCCAAGTGGTGAAGCTGTTGCACAGGGCATATGGGCAGCAGGGATGATCAATGGGTTTTGAGCATCTCCTAAGCCTAGGGCACTGAACTGAGCACTGGAGGAGAATTAATTTCCCCCCAAAGCCACAACAGAGGAAACTGCATTACTCCTTTAGTAAATGGGCAACCCTCAAAGGACACTCTAGCTGCTCGTCATCCAAAGCGGACTGGAGGTTACAGAGGGGAAGCAGGTCTGGAAAGAATCTGCTTCCACCCCAGTCTACCTGGGAGTGCTCTTCCAGGTTCTCAGAGCTCATAAGATCCAAAGACCTGGAGAACCTTGAACATTTAAAGGTCTAATAATATACTAACACAAACTAATTAAACTGGTCAAGCATTAACAGGGTCAATGTTGGTGAGTGAGAAAAGAAAGAGCTAAGTTACACACCACCCTGCCCTGTCTTCCACACCTCCCCCAGTACATCAGCATCTCCACACACAAACATGGATGCATACATACATACATGCACTCGTGCCTGCACACACACACATGCACATAGGAAGTACCATCTGTGATAATACAAAGGCCTGGGCAAGGTGAAGTTCTAAAACTTTGGTAACAGTCTACCTCAGGGGTTGGGAACCTTTCTGGCTGAGAGAGCCAAAAATGTAATGCTGTGAGAGCCATACAATATGTTTAACACTAAATACAAGTAAATGTGTGCATTTTATGTAAGACCAAAACTTTTAAAGTACAATAAATCTCTGAATTCTTTTTAATAACATTGTTATGCTGTTGCTAACTAATGATGAATAAAGTACTTCTTACCATTAATGCAACTTCTGGTGCTGCATGGTTTTGCTGATGGCTTTGTAGTCTGGTTGATACGTGGTGAGGTTAAGCTTCATGCAGGCATTGAGATTTCCATTCATTAAATGTGATCGTAGGTTGGTCTTAAAGTTCTTTAGATGTGAGAGAGACTGCTCACATGCATATGTAGGGCCAAACATTGTCAGTACAGCAATACTCACACGCTGCAGTGTGTGGTATGTGACGGGAAGCACGTTCCAAGTTTTGACAATCAGCTGGTCCACAGGTTAAAGTTTTTTCATTTCTCCCCATTTGTGCTGGCTCGCCAACTCTGCTTGCTGTCATGCAAGTCTTTCCAAATCTTCATTCAGTGACTTGAACTTATTTATCCACATGTCTGAGTCCTTCAGGTCAGCAGTTTGTAGCTCAAAATCTCTGACAGAGACACCAGGGATGTTACTCAGGTGGGCGCTGTCCACTGCACACTTGTGTGGATGGGTGATAAACTTAAAAAGACAAGTGCGCTCACGAAATTCTCCAAAGCACACTTTGAATGACTGCAGGAGATTAGATGTGAAGCCCACTAGCTGCTGGAGATCAAGATGATGAGCAGGGTCACTTGCTATGCATGCATCTTTAAACTCTCCCAGTTTTTCAAAGTGTAGTAAATGATCTCTTTCAATGCTGGTGATGAAGTGTTTTAGCTTGTTTTCAAATGCAAACACTGCTTGTTGAAGTGATAAGACTGTATTTCTAACACCTTGCATTTTCACATTGAGCTGGTTCAGATGTTTAGTCATGTCCACGAGATAGTAGAACTTCAGGAGCCACTCAGTGTTAGCTAACTCAGGATGCTCGACATTTTTCATTTCAAGAAAAGTCCAGATTTCACTCAGACAAGTTGCGGAACAGCTGAGCACCTTCCCTCTTGACAACCAACACACATTGCTGTGCAGAAGCAGACCAGGAAAATTATTTCCAACTTCATCTAGAAGTGCTTTAAACTGGCGATTATTTAAAGCTCGAGCAACAATAAAGTTGACCACCTGAATGACCAGCAACATCACCTCACCAAGCTGCTTGCCACACATCTGAGCACAAAGCGTCTCCTGATGTAGGACGCAGTGAAAATTTAGGATGGATCTCTTTTCATATTCACAAAGAAATGCTACGAATCCTCTGTTTTTCCCCACCGTGCACGGAGCACCATCAGTACATACCGAAATAAGTTTATCCATTGGGAGATTTTTTTTCTTTAGCAAACTCAGTTAAAGACTTGAATAAATGCTCCCCTCTTGTTGTCTCTTTCATAGGCAAAACAGCAAGACTTTCCTCACGTAGTGTGTCACTGACAGCATACCTTGCAATCACGCTGAACTGGGATAAATGGCTTACGTCTGTTGACTCATCCAAAGTGAGAGAAAAGAATGGTGCTGCATTTATGTCCTTCACTTGTGTTGCCTCAATTTGATTTGCCATCATGATGGTACAATTGTGAACAGTTCTTGCTGACAGAGGCAAGTCTTTTATTCATTTGATTATCTTGTCTTTATCCAAAAAGTCATCAAAAAGTTCACTGGCAACATCAAGCATGAATGTTTTGGCATACTCCCCATCTGTGAATGGCTTTCTGTTTCTCACAATTGCTAAAGCACCAGCAAAGCTAGCCGAATTCCAGTCACCTTGTTGGGTCCAAACACAGAGTTGCTGCTGACTAGCTTGTACTCTGCACTGTAGCTCTTGACATGCTTTCTTCCTGCTACCCCCTCCAGATATTTCGATGCAAATGTAGTATGGCGTGTGTCGAAGTGCTGCTTTCTATTTGACCGTTTCATTGATGCAATTTTATCATTGCATATTAGACACACTGCAGAACCTGTTCTCTCCACAAAGGCAAATTCCTCTGTCCATTCCTGCTGAAAAGTACAATACTCCTCATCTTTTATTCTTTTAGCCATCTTCTTCTTCAAAAGGTTTTCTGCAATTAGCTAGCTGACTGCTTGATTAAAAGGAGGGAAGTTTACTTCCTGACCTCACAATGACCTGTGTACATTACACATTATCCAATAAAAATTTGGTGTTGTCCTGAAGGACAGCTGTGATTGGCTCCAGCCACCCACAACCATGAATATGAGCGGTAGGAAATGAATGGATTGTAATACATGAAAATGTTTTATATTTTTAATTTTGTTATTATTTTTATTAAAGATTTGTCTGTGAGCCAGATGCAGACATCAAAAGAGCCACATCTGGCTCGTGAGCCATAGGTTTCTGACCCCTTGTCTACCTTGAGAGATGTCAAAAGTGTCAGGGAATAAGGAGACTATGCTGTCAGAGAAGACTCTGACCTGAATTATAGAAAAGAAATGGCAAGGAACCCTTTTTCCAAGGGAGTCCTCTGGAACTGAATAAAGACCGCAATATGCAGTGTCAGCAATACAGAAATCTTTCCTCCTCTTTTCAGTGCTTCCCAAGGATACACTCTGTGTGAGAACCAGTTGTGATACATCTAAGAAGCCAAGTCCATGAGCTCATGAGAATCTTAGTCCCTTGAAAGCACAGGCTGCATTTCTGTCATCTTTGGACATCAGTGTCCAGCATATAAGAGGTCTACCTAGATGACTATTATTGCAATGGCCTAGACAACTCCATATGCCCACCCTGAAGAGCTACTCACTTCCCCAGAGCACACCTCTGCCCCTGACCTGAGATGAGGCAGAGCTCAGTAAACCGTCACTATTACTATCATTGACATTAGTCTGGTGGAAACGTGTGAGATATTTAAAAGTGGCACAGGACAAGACCCTACTCGTAGAGATAATAGCACCTTTAGAGCTGCAGTAGGGTTCTGGATGTTGCCTCCTATGTCAGTACCATCCACCCATTCATTCAACAGATACATATATACCAGGCACAGTTATTGGCATAAGGATAAATTCCACTATGTTCTTCCTGTAATAGTCATCCAGCCAGTCCTAATTTTTAAATCAATCAGTAAATAAACACTGATCCAGGTAACACCTGCTATATGCTAGAATATGTTCTAAGCACTTTCAGGGAAATGATGTAAGAAATAGGAGCTGACTGTGTCATCAAGAACCTAACCACTCAGTGGAGCAGTTGAGACTACACAGGGCAGAAGAAAATGGTGAACAGCAGAATGAAGAGGACAGCACTGAGAGGAACAGTCGCTGAATATTGCAGTGTGCAGACGGGGGAATCCGCTGTTCAGCCTACTTGGGCCTGTTATATCTGGGTTTGGTTGGAGGTGGTTCTCTGAAGACAGAGAGATTTACAGCCCTAAGCAGAAAGGTGAAAAGGGAAGAGAAAAACTAACACTCATTGAGCATAGTGCTGGGGCTTCATAGCCCTTTCTCCATGCAAGTCTCTCAGGAGCTCTGTGCTATGAACTTTTGTCATTTTGTTAGGCTTCTCAACACCCAAGCCTCACCCCTTCTGAGAAAACCTTCACTGTTTTGCCCAATAGGATGTCCAGCCTCAAGTAGGTTTAAATGTGGAGTTAATGGCACCAAGAAAAACAGACCTGAGAGCCATGCAGTGTCAGACAGCTGGGGTGTCACACAGGAATGCACCCAGAGGAGACAGCGTTCTACTGGACCTTGGCTAAGGTTCTGGCTGCCCACTTTTCAGTCCTGATTCCTCAGCCTTCTCCTCAGTTCTACTAGTTACTTGACATCCCTCCAATGAATTAAGTTAACTAGAGTTATATTTGACTGCCTGCTACAAAGAACACTTGACTAATACACCTGTAATATAAGCCTCACTCACTATATTTTACAAAAAAAACCAAGGCTCTGGGAAGCTAAGTACACAGCCAATTAGTGATAGAGGTAGGATTTAAAATCAGGTCTTCTGACTTCAAACTTAGGAAGGTTTCCTCTAATTGGTGTGCTAATCAGAACGCCTCCTGGTTGCAAGTGACAGAAGAAACAGCAAGTGAAATTGGGTCAAACATAAGGGATATGTATCAGCTGAATAGCTGAGATGTACAAAGCATGCCTGACTCTATTCCCCAAAGGATGTTGAGTCTATCCACTGCTGGTATCTTCTCTCACCTATGTCGACTTGACTCCTAGGAATCTCTTCCATAGTAGTGGCCTTCTCCAGGCTTAAAGTCTCATAACCACAAACCCAGTAGAAAAGGGGAAATTATTTTCCCCAAATGATTGAATAAAAGTCTTGGGTTTGACTCTCAGTGAACCATCTCAATGGCCAGGGATAGTATATATTGCTGGCCAAGCCTGAGTCACCTGTGCTGCACCACCCCCCACCCCACCCCAAACCCTGTAGTAGAGTCAACACCACTCAAACTTTATAGGCCGACATCTGTAGAGTGACAGCTCCAAAGGAGAATCACAGTTCCTTACCAGAAGAAAGGTGAATGGATAGTGAGTGGCCCAAACTACAGATGTCCACTGATATCTACTGCCTCTACAGTAGAGGTGACACTAATATTTTCAGCCCTCTATCAGACTGAAGTAGGACCTTTCTCCAATACTGAATCCTGCCACCCATCCACTGACCACAAGCTCTCTCTTTTCCCTTCCAACCAAAAGTTTCCAAATTTTTTAATACACATTATCTACTCTAGAAACTTAAATTACTCCTTCCATGGATGGCCTTTGCATTTTAAATCAAAGTAGCAAACATCTCTGTAGGCCATTCTGAAAGCTGTATGTTAAGAGAAGAAATTCAGTGTATGGAGAATTGATTGGTTCATCAAGGCTTTATCGGTCCCTTGAAATCCTATCACGGAAGTAGCCAGCCACTGTGGATCCAGCCACTGTAGGATCTTGGTCCCAGGATCTCAGAGCAGAGGTTTAGTGCCAAGGTATGTCAAAGGGAGTCAGACTGCTAAGAAAAATCATGCCCAGGCAGTTTATAGAGAAAGAAAGCCCTGAGATGGGCATTTAGAGCTAGAGTCTGCAGCTAAGGGATTAGAAAGCCACGAAAGACAAGAAAAGAACGGTGAAAGGTGCTGAGTATGACTGATGTTGAAGATGGCAAGCATATTAAGAGAAAAAGTTTGTGTTTCCTTTGTTGTGCAAAGGCTGGCTCTACATAAGCAGCTGGACTGAACAGAACACGGGCCTCCACAGAAAGCCACCTTTAAGACTCTGCCTTGTTTACTCCCTGAGTCTAGATTTTTCCTTCCAGCCTTGACTCTAAAGTTTGTCTTAAAACTGAGTTTGTACCTAGCAGCTGACTTTTACTGAAAATTGCAAAACTTGAATATTTACCAAACATCACATGTTAGCTCAGCCTTGGGCCAGTGTTGGGTGATACAGAGAAGAAGATGTCATTTTCAACCTAAGACAAATTTCTGAGGGTGGGAGAAGCAGATGTGTTTTAAAAATATAATAATGACCATGAAATATTACTTCCATAATAGATATTTATATAAGGTTTTCATAAGAATTTAGAAAAGGAGCAATTAACCCGAGTACCCTTTAGGTTGTGGGAGAAAACAGGAAGTAATGAAGGGGGGACAGGGTGAGGGCTGTTGGACCTGATCCTCCATGGGATGGCACCGGCTGAGGAAGGAGGAACAACAGGAATTAAGGGTTGTATCAGAAAACAGTCCACACAGTGATCTGAGGTTCCTCCCTAGGGCATGAGCCCTCTAGTTTTTATATGCCTACTGCTTGGCATGGGGCCGTCTATCTAGAGGTGACTCGATAAATGTTTGTGAATGAAGCAGTGAATGCTGTTTTGCCTTTGGAACAGACGGTAGATCTGAAAGACCAAGGAACACTGCTTCCTAAAACATTACACAGCATTTAATTTCTCATTATGACTCTCTGAACAGTTTAATGAATAACTGCTCTGGGAAGAAGAGAGCAAAGTGATCATTAGTAGATTTTGGCCAGAGCTATTGCTGAATTGAGTCCAATTACGAAATGAACAAAGCACACTCAAAAAGAAGCATGAGTTCGGGAGTGAGGAAAGGCCGTGGACACCAAGGGCTCTGAGGGGCATGTTTAATCGGAGCAGCTGTAAGGGAGGTGTGCTCGAAACAGGAAGTGTGGAGAAATGATAAATTTGAGCATTTGTCGGGAAATGACACCTTGACCGTGGTCTGCACTTCCTGGAAGGGCAAACATTGCCCTCAGACTTCGTTTCTTCCTGACCAACAGCACAGAATAAAACAAGAACAGAAAAGGAGCAAAGGGGAGAGCCATCTTATCCAAGGTGTCAAATCCCCAGGAGGCAGCAGACCCGCACTTCTGAGGTCAACAAATTTCCATGACTTGATGGCTCTTGATTCCTCCTTTAAAAGGTGACATGGTTGTATTTTCAGAAAGATGACGACAGGACTGTTTCTATATAAAGAACCTCAAAAACACTTGTTTGAACAGCTTGACTGACTGACCATCCCACTGATCCCTGAGGTCAGCCTGTATGTTTGTGGCCACAGCTCCCAGCAGGGATCTTCCTGTGCTGCCTTGTCCAGGCACCCTTACCCTCCTGTATCAGCTGACCTCAGGCCACACCACAGACTGCCACTTCCCCACAATATAGGTCTTCAATTTTCAGTCTTGGAAATACATAACATCCAAACCATTAATATAGCTAATGTTTATGCTTTCTTTCATGAAGAGCCTATTATGACTACAGGATTCTTGGTATAGGGACCTAAAAATTTCTAAAACTGAATCATTTTAGGCTCCAGATTAAATAAAATCTAAATAATGGGTACTGATTTTTTAAAGAAATAATGCATAATTTATAAACTCTTATGCTAAAGAGAAATTAAGTAGGCCCACAATTCCTGTAAACATGAGCCCTGGCCAGTTGGTTCAGTGGTAGAGCATTGGCCCAGCGTGTGATGTCCCAGGTTTGATACCTAGTCAGGGCACACAGGAGAAGCCACCATCTGCTTCTCCACCACTCCCTCTCCTCTCTCTGTTTCTCTCTCTTCTCCTCCCACAAACGTGGCTCAATTGGTTCGAGTGCATCAGTTCGGTGCTCAGAATGGCTCCCTGGAGCCTCTGCCTCAGGCTCTACAAATAGTTTGGTTGTGAGCATGGCCCCAGATGGGCAGAGCATCGGCCCCAGATGGGGGCTGCCAGGTGGATGCTGGCCAGGGTATATATCGGGGTCTATCTCTCTATCTCCCCTCCTTTCACTTGGAAAAGAAGGAAAAAATTCTTGTAAACATTGCAAACAATAATAATCTGGGGGTAAAAAGCTGAAGAGAAGAAAGGAAAAATTTTTCATCCCAATGATGTCTTTGACTTTATTTAAGCACTAATTGGAATAATTCTGTACTTTTACAGTAGATCCTTTAAGAAAATTCCTCTTTTTATACCTCCCAGGAAATAATGTTATTCTGAAAATTATGTTATGCAAAGGTGACATTCTGTGGCTAAACCAGGGTATTGCAAGGATGTTTGGCAAATATCTTGGGCTTCCACCTAACTCTCCTTCCCTTCAGGTCTTCATTAACTTGTAGGCTGAAGGTTCAAAGTTAACCTAATCAACTATTCCTTCACATTTTACAGAGTAAACTGCAACAAATTTTTAAATGTAAAGCTCATCTGATTTCTTTGCAGCTTGAGATCTGAATCTACACCAGTTGCTACAAATAACTCCTTCATCAGAGGCACTTTAAGTAGCAGAAAAAGAGGGAGGGTTGTAATCAGAAAACTAAGTCACAGCTCTGCTCTCTAGATGTCATCTTGCCCCTTCTCTGGTCTCTCTTTTCTCATTTGTAAATTATGAGTGGTCATGCCCGCCACCTACAGACCATGGGAAGGGGTTCACACATGGGATATGCGTGAACCCCTTCCCATGGTCTGTAAGTGGCGGGCATGACAGAAGGACGCGATGTGCCGTGGAAATGCTGTACCAAGACAGGTTTTCCACTTCCAAATGGAAAAGCACCTTCTTTCAGGCAGAGAACTCAATCCATTTGCGGTATCCCTACCTGCCAAGATGACTCCAAAGTACCCTCGCCTTGTGCCTTTCACAGGTCTCTCCAATCTTCCTGCTCCCTTACTAATGTGACTACTGGAAGTGTCTCAGACACATAGTGAAAATACTCTCTTCCTCTACAGGAAGCATGCTGCAAATTCAATGTCTAGTTCATCTCCTATGGCCTAGGTTTTCGGGGTCAGTATGTTAACACATTACTGGGTGTCATGCAACGGCACACTGAACTCGAATCCAGATTACTGAATTCCAAGTCACAGGCCAACATTTGCATCATCTGATCCTCTTCTTCTTGGAGGCCAGGAACTACCGAGAACTTACTTGGCTAAGTACTTTCCAGAGTGTGGAGACTTGCTTAGCCCTTCAGCCAGTCTTATTTTGACAGGCAGAAGTTTCATTTTCCAGATGTTCTGTGGGAGCTTAGCATTTTCCTTTTGCCCCTCTGGAGCATAAACCAAAACCACTAATAGACTGAAACTCTAAATAGATTAACTCCCAACACTACCTGGCTCAGATTCATCTCTGTATTGCTGTAGTGGTCCTTTCTTCTACTCTACTTTTTTACTTTTATTGGATTTCTATCTTCCCATTTATAAAAGAAATAGGAAAGAGCAAAACGAGATGGAGACTTAACATCAAAATCTATGACTTACTTTTGCCTTTTACATTTCTTTTGTTAGAAGAAGAGCACAGAAGTATATTTGAGGGAGCAGAGAGAAGGAGAGTAATGCAACAGACACTACCTGAACTAAAATAAAAATAAAGTGAAAATGAGCACTAAAGATAGATGGGGACAGATGATAGAATGGTGAAAATTGGTAAGAACTGTGCTGACTTTGTTCTTAGCTGCTTTCATCAATATGTATTTTTTGGAGTTTTTGGCTGTTTTGAGAAATTTTCTCTCTGTCTTCTAGAAGATACCAAAAATGTTTGTACTTGAGGCTAAGCAAACACCTGACAACAGAAACAGCTTTGTAGCACTGTGCATACAAATAGACTGAAGGGTTTCAGAACTTCTGGACCAGAAAACATATGTCTTTCCAAGTGAGTAGAACTGACATCAGCTTAGAACAGAATTAGACACAAGTGGCCAGTTAGGATTCACTTTACAGGAATCTGATGGTAGAGAGAAGACTGGCTGAGGGTGGGCCTGCAGAGTCCTGGCTCTGAGGGGGAGCATGCCCTGCACATGCAAGCTCTTCTGAGGATGCGTCCTTGTGTCTGGTCAACACCACAAGCCCACTATTTATGCACACCCTGCTGGACATCACTCACTGCAACAGTCACGCCTTAAAAGGTTAAAGCACAGAGCTCTGATGCTTTATAACATTCCAAAGGAAACTTACCATGGAGTTCAAATGTATTTGGATAGGTCATTTAGGGTTGGCAGGTCATACAGTCTCTGTTCCAATTTTTGTTTCAGAGCATAAACAGCCCTGGATAATATGCAAACAAACGAGCATGGCTATGTTCCAATAAAACTTTATTTACAAAAACCGGCAGAGGGCAGACCTTGGCCCATTTGCCAAGTTTGCCAAGCCATATATTAGAGAACACAGAACTTCTTAGAGGAAAAAAGAGTTTCTACAGAAGCAGGGGTTTCTATTTAGGCACCTTATTTGGCTGCAGGCTTTCTCCCCACATTCTTAACCTGTTGGCTGGGCATCTCTCAACTACAAGATGCGTGATGCTCCAGTGAGCATCACATTTGACAGTGAGGAAGTAGAAAAGAAGGACTAAAGGATGGGCCAGCCAACCATAATTTTCCCTTTTTATGAGAAAAGAAAAAGTGATCCCAGGCACACTCTAACTCAGCTAATAAGCGAATTCTACTTAGAGCTTATTGGTTAGAACCATGGTGCCTGGGTAGCCATCCTTTGTTGCGCAAAAAGATGGGGAATTTAGTATTTACTTGTCTAGCCTTCGGAGTAGAAAAAGGAGAGGGAAAAGAGTATTGGGGGTGAGAACTGAGACAGCCAAACTACATCTCTGGGAGTAGGACACTGTGTTGATGATAAGAAAAGCATCCTAAGTCAGACATTCTAACATATGTGTTGGGCAAATAAGTTTGTAAAATCTGTATTTCGGGGGTTTGCTCACTTTTATTGTTAAAAATGGTGCTGCCCACATGGATTATGCTGCCAGGTGAAACAGCTAATTACCTTCCTGCTTGGGAAGGGGCTTGGTTATGCTAATGTTTGCTGGAGGAGGGTTTTTTACACCAAAATATTTTAAGAAGAAGAAGGAAGGAAGGAGGAGGCCATTTGGGGAGAAAAAAAGTCAAAATGGCAGGGTGCTGAAGGAGAAACCAGTTTGTGCAGAGAGAAGAAGATGGGAACTAGAGGGGACTGAACTAGTAGGGGCCTTTGATTCTAGCAAAACTCAAATGTGTCAGTAGCTTTGTGAGCACTGAATGAGTGTGTTTGGAGCTCTCTGTGTGTTTGTGTTTATTCGCCAGCCCAGTGCAAGTCTAGAATAAAGGAATGGCCCACCAGTTTTCGGCTCTGCTGTTTCTTTACCATCTGACCGAATCTAATGTGAACCTACATGTGTATGATTGTGATGGCCATGACTGCGGCCTTACAATATTCTAATCATGAAGAGCTCCTAGGAATGATCCCTGGTGAGAGGGCATTGTGGGTCCCCTCTGTCAGGGGAAACCTTGACAATAATGTACCGTGCTTTTAATGAGCTCTATTGTTGTTAGTATTTTAATCATATCAATAGTAATCACATGTCTACTAATTAATATTCCTGTGACTGAAATTTGTGACTTTCCCCCATCCTTGACCCAAGAAAAGTATAAAAGAGGGTTTGCTGTCTATGGTTGTGTATAAAGACAGTTAGCATAGGTAATCCTCTCAGCCACTATAAAAAGCATTTTACCATACAAAGGCAAAGGCTAAACATCAAAGAGTATACTATATATACAGCTGAGACTCTAGAGAGGACTTTCTGTGACTAGAAAGCAGTTATCTCAATATTAGCATAATCTCAGGGTTATATTACTGATCATATTTTTGATGAGAGGTAGTCCCAACATGTTAATGTCCACAAGAGGTTAGCACTTTGGTTTTCAGTCTTGCCTTGACAATAGTATCACACATGACTTCAAAACACAATTTCATAGTTTAACTGATTTCAAGGCATTGCTATTCTGTTAACATTCTAATAGTTAAGGTCTGAGGCAACCTTCAAAATAGTGAAGTTGTTCTTTTGGAGGTGTTTGCTCTGCAGGAAATAAACAGAACAGTTAAATTAAGAGTAGGTAATTTTCTGGAAGAGAGATGAGAAAAGAGATACACAACCATACAACCATGACACATGCACATAAAATGCCACCACATTTGAGCTGCATTCTTATTTTCAATGCAATAAAAATACACCCATGGTCATGAGAGTTTTGCAATTTGACTATAAAATGTAGATAACCACAATTATCTACAGCCTAGTTTGAAGAATTTCTTTTACTTTCAAAGCAAGTTCATTCCTATCATCTCATCTGATCTTTATGGCAAATGTCTGGTGTCTACCTGTTTATGTCAAAGGGGAATCCTACACAGAGAAGGAGAACAATTTGCCCAAGCACTCACAGATCTGTGAATCTATGCCAATGGATTTTCTATTATATACTCACTGGCAAAATACAAAAGATCAGTTCATCTTCTCTTCAAGATCATGCTGCATTTCCCTGCCAATTTCTTAGCATTTTATGTAGCCTTTTAAAATATTTAATTAAGTGCTGAACTTGCAATTTACTACCCAAGCCCCCTGTTTTCCTTTCATTCTGTAAATGAATGGGAATCTGAACTGGTTCTACCAGCTTTAAAATACCTCTGTTGGGTCTCCATGACAATAATGTGCTGTCACTTTTAGAAAGAACAAGTTGAGTCACCTCCTGGAGTTTTTCACTCTCAGGTCCCAAACCTCTCAGATTAGATGAACTCTCTCCTATGTAGGGGCAAGGGGGGGGATGGGGAAGAGGGTTAAGTTTCATGTCTCAGGGCAACACCTCAGTGGAGAAATACAAAAGATAAGAAAAAATCCCAAGTGGGTAATTAATAAGAATAAGGTGAGGCCAGGTTTCGGGGTCCAAGCCACACCTCAGAGAAAGGCTGAGCTGAACCCATCCGTGACTCCTACCCGAAACGCGAAAATTGCTTAGGAGGAGCTGCCCCTCCCAAACGGAGCCCTGTTCTGGGGCCTGAGCTCCCCGGCCTGTTTTCCTAGCTGGGGCTTTCTCTGTGAGGTCCAATTTCTTTTGTATTCCTATTGGCCTAGTCAGCCCGCTAAAGTCAGCGTTTTGCATATTAAAACTTAATTTGTTTAGGGACAAACAGTTGGAGGCCTGCTTCGCAGTAAGGGGGGGAGGGGGGCTGGAGTGACATATCACAGGAGGGGCACTTTTTAAGAGGGGGGGCACCGATCTGACTGTCAGGACTCCAAAAGGCATTACCCTGAGCTCCAAGGTGGAGCTGTTTACCAATACCGTGATCTCTCCCTTGATGCAGTTGCTACTGCAGCTAATTAAGAGAACAATTAAGACCAAGGCTATCAGTCAAGTACACAGATCTCAGTCATCTTCCCAGCTCTCAGATGCTGTTCTGCTCCCAGAGGGCTGAACCGTATTCAGTCATTCAGAAAATGACAGGAAGAAGCTATTAAATATCTGAAAACCATAAAAATGCAATCATACCGTTCTTTAGCTGAGCTATCCACCAGAGACCAATGCCCAGCAACTTTAGAAACTTAGCAGTCCTCTCGAATTCACACGCTCACAAATAAGATTAATCAAAGCAGCCCAAATCAAAATTTAATTACAAGGTGGGGATGGGAGAAGCTATGCTGGCCATTCTGCTCTTTTTTGGTTTATGACTGATCAATACCCCTTGTATCAGCCAAATGCATGACAAAGTCCATGGGGTATCTTTAGAAAGGAAGTAACAGATTAAATATTGAGCTAAACAATTTAATCTTCTCCTGGAAGAATTCTCAGATATTTGTAAAGGTAAATCCTATTAGAGGGGAACAGTCTCCATGTGGTAGATTATAGAGCTTCATTGAGAGAAGTTCATAAACACATATATACAAGCCACTAAAACAAAGCTGTTCCTAATAGCATAGCAAATGAAGACCAGTAAAAAAAATTTCCTAAAAAGAAAAGCATTATTTATATTAACTCAGTAATCTTATTACTTGAGTACTGGCTTTATCTGAGAATAGGTAGTTATTCTCTCTGAATCCACTCAAAAGAAAAATGGAAGTTTCTGGTAACCTGCAGCTAAGAAATGAGGTTGATCATCTTAGAAAGAAGCACCATACACAATGTTATCAAAACATTTGTATTGCACACTTACTAAATGTGTTGTGAGGAAAACTGAAGGAGTAAGTAGAAAGTGTTAAGCTATATGGGCATGGACTGTGGAGTCAGACCTGGGTTCAAATTCCCACTCACCACATACTAACTATGTCTCTTCAGATAACTGACTAAACCCTTATGCTCACTTTACTACCCACAATCTATACCACCAGAATCCCTGTGCAAGGAAATTAGACACATTACACAAATCACAACAACATGACAAATCATACAATTTCAACAATTACAAAAATACATTTCACCAGTCTCTGAGCACTTTGCCAAAAGTGTAAAATGTCCTCAGACTTCTCTCTAGCCATGAGAAAAGCTTTCCGGGGCAGGGGAGCGCTTCCAGCAAAGCTGCCCCCCACCCCCATCAGGGTATTTCACATTGTCCAAAATCTGTAAGTCCATTCAACAAAGAAGCCAGTGCCCACTCCGGTCGTAGTCCAGGAATTAGTCCACGCACATGGGGCCTCAGCCACCACCACCCCCCATCCCTACCATCCTGGCAGGCCTTACACTGTCCCAAGGAGGAGCACATGGAAATGGCAGTCAGCATTTCCATCTCTGCCCCTATGTCCCAAAATCACAGACCTACCAGAGGCATAGCAGGTACCCTTTGCTGCTAGGCTCTCATCTTCTGCAGGTGACAACTCCAGCCTGATTCTCCTCATCCTCCAAAAAGGAACTGAAAACACCAGTTCCCGCTGCCAGGCTTGAACCCCGGGTTGCTGCCTTCTGCTCTGTGGGCCTTGCAACCCTGGTCCCAGCCTCAGCCCCAGCCTCAGCCCTGGCCTCCCACTGCTGCTGGCTCTCCACACATCCAGGGCAATCTGCAACTCACAAACCTGTGATTCCTTCTCCACCTGCTGCTCCATTTTCAAGTGAATCACAAGAACCTGGTTGGCCTCCTCTGATGCTTGCTCTGGTTCCAGGGTCGGCATCTTTTTCTCCCACATTTGCTTCAGCTCCTTCCACTGCTTCGTTTGCAGGTCCCAGGCAGCCTTTTCCACAGAGCTCTCGGTTTCCTCACCCATAGCTGTAAAAAATCAGCCAGCCTATGGTCCCTAAAAGGACAGCCATGGAAAACCATAACAGCAACCAGTCCTCTACTCCAGCGCTGAAAGGTGGTGGTGGCTCCATGACGATCTGTATCGAATCCTGTCACAGACTACACCAAATATATGACCAGTTGGCACAGCCACCATCACAGCCACCTGGCTCATGCAGGTTAGCATTAGATTCGAACAGACGGTAATGAAACAAGGGAGCCAAGAACTGGTGGACCATTAAATCCTAGCTTGCGCCCGGCAGGCAAGTAAAAACACATACTGAGCTCCAAAACCCAGTCATTCAGTGCTCACAAAGCTACTGACTTATCCAAGTTTCCTATAGTCAAAGGTTTCTAACCTCACCAGCCTTATTCCCCTCTGTTTTCTATCTCCTTCTCTCTGCACAAACTCTACACAAACTGGCTTCTCCTTCAGCACTCTGCCATCTTGGCTACTTCTCCTGGCCTCCTCCATGTGGCCTTTCTCTGTTCTCCCCTCTAATGCTAATCTCAGGAACAGAGAGAGAGAGAGCAAGCTCCCAGTCTGCCCCACTTCATAGTGTAGATTCAAAATCTTTAGTCCAATATACAAACAAGGAAGTCTCTGATACAAAGTTACTTATCTGAGGCATAATGGGATTCCTCATGAGAGTGCACCATTGTAAAGCCAGGAGCCAAGGCCACCATCACAGCCGCCTGGCCAGTGCAGGTTCACGTTAGATTCGGACAGTTGGTAATGAAACAACGAAGACAAAAACTGGTGAGCCATCAGCTTTAATTCTAGCTTGCACCCAGCAGGGAAGTAAAAACACACACTGGGCTCCAAAACCCACTCATTCAGTGCTCACAGAGCTACTGACATATCTGAGTTTCCTAGAATCAAAGGTTTCTAGCTCACCAGCCTTATTCACCTCTGTTCCCCATCTCCTTCTCCAGCACAAACTCTGCACAAACTGGCTTCTTCCTCAGCACTCCGCCATCTTGGCTGCTTCTCCTGGCCTCCTCCAGATGGCCTTACTCTGCTCTCCTCTCTAATGCTAATCTCAGGAACCAAGAGCAAGCAAGCTCCCGGCCTGCCCCACTTTATAGTGTAGAAATCCAAACCTTTAATCCAATCTACAAACAAGGAAGTCTCTGATACAAAGTCACTTATCTGAGGCATAATGGGAGGATTCCTCATCAGAGTGCACCACCCCACATCATCCAATCAGTCAAGGGTATGGGGAAAAGCTTACTCTTAAAACTTGCACGTGGGCAGAGCCATCTTTAACAAAGTGAGCATAATATATCTTATCTGCTCAACAACCACCCTACATCAAAAAGGATGGGAAAGGCTTAGTCTTAAAACTAAGCCTTAAGCCATAAGGATCCTGCCTGCTTACAGCCTGTTCCCCAGCACACATTAATATAATCACGCCCATCCCAAGCAAGAAGTGCAGCTAATATTATCACTTGGGCGACAGGCTTCCACGTGGGCAGCACCATCTTTAACAAAGTGAGCATAATATATTTTATTTGCCCAACACACTGTTTCCTCACGTGTTAAATGGGGGTATAGAGCCAGCGGCCACCATCGTCATGGCCATGAAGGTTCACATTGGATTCGAGCAGACGGTAAAGGAACAGTGGAGTCAAAGGATGGTGGGTCATTTTGTTTATTAAAGTCTCCTAACAACGTATGAGCAAACAGGCAGGAAAGACTGATTCCCTTTCTTTCAGGGCTCCCAAACTTCTCAGCACTCCGGACTCAGCCAGACTCATAGGCCCCCACTTGCCTCAGCACTCCCTAGCCAAACAGGTCAGGCGGAAATCAGGGCTTTCAAACCCCAACTGGGTCTCTGGTTCTACAACCAGGGCTCATTCTCCAGACTCACCCTCTGGACTTCTTCTCTCACTCCCTCCTTCCCTCCCAGTAAAACTGGCTTAACACTTTTTATTTATTCAGTTTTCCTCACAACACGTTTAGTAGGTATGCAATACAAATGTTTTGATAACATTGTGTATGGCTCTTTTTTTCTAAGATGATCAACCTCATTTCATAGCTGCAGGTTACCAGAAACTTTCATTTCTCTTGTGAGTGGATTCAGAGAGAATAACTACCTATTCTCAGATAAAGCCTGTACTCAAGTAATAAATATACTGAGTTAATATAAATAATGCTTTTCTTTTTAGGTGGCAGATTGCTCCTCAACAGTCTTTCTCTCCCTCTGGACTTTCTCTCTGCTCTCTCTAGCCAAAACTAGCTGAAGGGAAAACCCTTTCTCCAGCGAACAATGGCCCCTCCCAAACAGGAAAGCAATCCACAATTTGCAATCAGCTGCCCTGAGGGCAAGCACTGCAGCCATCCATGGGCTATACACACAGGGCACTGCCCCAATACAAGCCGGCCAACTTAAAAAAAACATTTGTTTATCCCACGGGAGTAATACTATCCCTGTTTCAAGGAGGTGGTTTGAGGTTTAAATGGGACAACACATGCAAAGTTCTAATAGGTTGGTTCACAAGTACTCCAGAAAGTGATGATAATGGTGATGATTTTTAAGAGCTACCATTTGTAGATGACTTGAAGAATCACTGATTTCTACATACATGTGATCTTTTCAATACTTATTACAACTTTACATAGTAAAATTTATTATTACTGTAATTGTGGAAAAGATGAAGAATCAAGTATCATGAGCCATAGCATCTCATGGAGGAAGTGACTGAAGTACATTTGACCCCAGCCTTGCCTTCACAAAAGGCTTTAATTCAGACTTTTGTTTTTATCGCCTAATGAGGTAATACCATCACAGATAGAAACCAAGACCACCAAAAGTCAGCAACAGTTTTTCCTGGTTAAAGTCCGGGAGGACACATCTTTTAGTGTGCTATGAATTAGCATCATTTTTAAAAATTTAAAATTATCTTGTGAATAGCAGAATCATAATAATTATGTTGTGTACTAAAGTTTTCCATTTGTTCCACATACATATCTATCATGTATGTGTATTTTCAGCTCTTTTGGTCTTCTACCTTTTTATATATCAAAAGCCTTAAAGAAAATAAAATGGGAGTGTCCTGAGTCTTTGTTTACCAGATTTCAAGTTACCAAATGGATGTCACTGAATTTAGAGTTGGTCAGAGATACACAACAGACAACACTATGGAGTGTTTTCACTGTGTAGACACAATAGTCCATAGTATCCTCAAGAGCACAGATAATAGTAAAATGTAGTAAATTCATTAGAAAGGGATAATCTTGGATCATTTATTAGCTTTGTTTTTAATATAATTTATTTAATTATAATTTTACATAAATTTTTTACTAATGACTTGTTTAGCAACCAGCTTGCAAAATTTCTGAAAATCTAGCAATGTCATCCCTAGGAGCTGTCTAAGCCAACTCCAGCACATCACGACTCCACAGAGATTTTTGCACACACAAATATTTCAGCAAGTGCATATATCAATATAGTGCCACTTATAGCAAGACACTTCTGAGTAGTTCAAAAACATGCCCAGGTAGATTTCTTTATATATATAAAAATATGTGCCTCATCCAATTCAGGTGAGTTCTCTAGACATTACTCTCAGTCTCTCCAATAATACGTTTATCCACATGCACAAAACCCTTGTACTGTCTCCTAGAGATCTTTGTTGGGATTGATCAAGAATAAAAAAATACCCATTCTATATATAACTACTGATGGAATAAGCTGAGTTTTACCTTGTTAGCTTTTGCCAAACCCATCCCAATGTCACAGATGAGATGGTGACCTCCAGGTGACCAATTGCAGGGCTACTTTCTCTCCCAATTTGGTGTTACAGACCAGAATACTCTTTTAATCTTATTATAAAATCCATCCAATGCTCAAAAATTGAATGACCAATGCCCACTCAGGTCAGGGATTTCTTTTCTTTTTTTGCATTACTGTGTACTCACAGGCTCACTTATATACATTCACACTAAAGAAAGCCCGTGTTTTAAGCAAAATATGGTACTACTCTCCTGAAAGGTATAATAGCTGTAGAAGGATATGTTATAGTCATTTCCTGATATAGAATGAAAGCCAAAAAATACATTCTTTTAAGAACTAAATTCTGCACCAGCTTTATTTCTACTATAATATTTTAGTGCACCCATGTTACCATTAAAATTTTTCAAACTACCACCTCAAATATCCTTCAGCCAAACTACTACTATTGGAAAGGAATTTGTCCAATTCTTATTGCTTCTCCTTTCTTTTGAGATGGGAAACCAACTGATCCAACATCAATTGATCAGATCTCCACAAGGAGAAGCAAGTTCAAAGCTTTTCATTAATACTCCAAATTTAAGAAATGTCTACAATTGACAAAAATTTAAGTAATTCCTGGCAGGAAACAGAAGGCTATGGTTTTCAAACTCTGCATTTTCTCTGAGTAATTCCAAATAATTGTATTAGGATTTTTTTCAGGCCATTAGCCCAAAATGTCATCTGATGCCTATGACTATTTTGAAAAGGAAAAAGAAATTAAGCAGGAATCAACCAATGAGTTTAGAAAAATAGTTATGCCTTTATGTAGCAGTATTTTTATTCCTGCCTGCATTGTAAATAGATATTTTTTGTCAGAACTATTGGTCTCCACTTGAAAGGTACAATTTTCCTAAACAGTATTTTCATGCAAAAAAAAAAAATCTCTTGACTCAAATAGTATCAACTGACCACCAAAGTTCTTTGTTAAGAATCTTTAACTACCATTTAAAGAAATGTTGTAAAAAAAGGAAGAAGATGCCCTCTACAATAAAAGAAAGCATTTCATAATAGATAACAATGCACCATCCTCTCAGAATGGCAAAGATTTGTTCACCTACATTTTTTAAATGAGTTGTTTAGAAAGTAAGCAGAAAAATGTCAAGCGAACCAAGAGCAAAATGTTCCAACAATTCTTGAAGAGCAGAGAGAAGAAAAGAAAGCTCCCTACGTATTTTTATTTATCCTCTTTCTGCCAAAAATATCCACACAGAAGTTCTCTGGGCTGCTATTCCTCTGAAAACTGAATTCCTAGTCTTCCCATTACATAAAAACCAATTTAGAGGTAAAAAATATAAGTCCAGACTATATTTAGACATACTATTCATTATTTCGTAACCAAACACAAACTGAGTTTATCCACTTATTTTGAAATGACCTATACGTTTAATTGCATGTAATTTTTCATACTTCTTTCACATTTAGAAACTCACAGGATTTAGAAGAATTATCTGGATAATTTTTGCAAACCAATTCACTTTGAGGATCATTACTAGGATATTCCTAGGGGAAAAATTGTTTTGACATGTAGCTTGTTTTTACTATCTCAAAATAACTCCAAGGGCATTGCTACTAAAAAAGCAAGAAATTTCTAAGAGGAAGATTTTTTCATTGCAAATCTCTGGTTTCAGAGCTTAATGAGATTTCAGCAAAAACTGGGCATCTATATCAGTCAACATGCACTTTCTGCCAGTATTTAATATGCTAATCTATTCTGCATATTTTCTAAAAATATCAAAATGAAGAGTATGTGGGCAGTCATGGGGTATGTGCTATGTGAACCTCATTTCACCTAACATCTCAACACTCTTCCAGTTTTCATGCTTCCAGGGCAGTTGTGTGTTTATTCAGGAAAAATCAAAAAGAAATTGGGAGGGCCTGACCAGGCGGTGACGCAGTGGATGGAGCGTTGGACTGGGATGCGGAAGACCCAGGTTCGAGACCCCAAGGACGCCAGCTTAAGCGCGGACTCATCTGGCTTGAGCAAAAGCTCACCAGCTTGGACCCAAGGTCGCTGGCTTCAGCAAGGGGTCACTCGGTCTGCTGAAGGCCCGCAGTCAAGGCACATGTGAGAAAGCAATCAATGAACAACTAAGGTGTCAAAATGAAAAACTGATGATTGATGCTTCTCATCTCTCTCCATTCCTGTCTGTCTGTCCCTATCTATCCCTCTCTCTGACTCTCTCTCTGTCTCTGTAAAAAAAATAAAAATTAAAATAAAGTAAATAAAGAAATTGGAAGAGTTTAGAATCAACTCAGGGATTCAAGGATGGACTGAGTAACAATCTGTTTTTTATCCAACATGTATATTATGACCAAAGCAACTGCAAAGATATATGCCTATCAAGGTTAATGTTTTTCCCAACAATTGGTACTCTCTCCAAACATCCTTGTTCGGGTCAGCGTAACAGTCTCTTTTCTACTTTCACAAACTAGAACCTTGAAGTCATCCCTGAATTTTCTCCCTCCTCTGTCCTTTGCCCTATTCCCAGGTCTCTTCCTTACTTATTCATGTCATTCCTCAGGTTCAGTCCTTTCTTACATTTCCAAAGCCATCTGCCTATTCATACCTGAGCAACTAAGCCAACTTCATATTTGGTCCCAACCTTACTCCAGCTTCTGTCACACTAATCCAGGGGCTATACCACTATTAAACTAACTCCTAAAACCCTGTTGCCCTCAAGTATTTCTATCCATATATCAGTAAAGTTCCCTCATCTGCATTCCCACCTCCTGCTAAAATGATAATCCAGCTTTCCCGATCGTAGGAGACATGACTAGTTAGTTGTTCCCCAATATCTAGACTCTTCTTTCTTTGGTAGTTAGAACACCCAGTTATAGATGAGCAGATCATCACCTGAATAAAGGCTAATTCTTCTATATACCTTTGCAACCAGACGTGCTTTTACACTCAAGTTCTGACCAACATGATATGAACAGAAGCACTATCTGAAACCTCAGGGTCATGCCTTCAAAACGCAGTGCGCACTTGCATTCCTCTCTTATTCATCACATCGACTAGGATGCAGGTATGAGAGCAGAATCTGGAGCAGCCACTTCACACACAGAAATGGAAGCCAATCTGTGGTGGCGCAGTGGATAAAGCACTGACCTGGGATGCTGAGGTTGCCAGTTCAAAACCCTGGGCTTGCCTGGTCAAGGCACATATGAGAAGCAACTACAGTACTATGAGTTGATGCCTTCATTGCCTCACCCCCCATTCTCTCTCTCTCTCTCTCTCTCTCTCTCTCTCTCTCTCTCCTCTCACTCCTCTCTCAAAATTCAATAAATAAAGTTTTAAAAAAATTTTAAATAGATATGGAAACCATTTATCAGGTGTAGTAGAGACACTTGACCAACCTATCGGTTTTGTGCTTTCAGGTTGTTAAGAAAAAAGAAAAAATAGGTACATTTGGCTTAATCTATTGTTAAATCTATTGTACTTTTATGACAGCAACTTAACCCATACCCTAATTTTTACCCCAATATACCCTCAATTGTTTGATAAAATCCAACAGTAATAACTTTCTAAATTGATTTGTAAGTATATAAAACCATAAGAACGGAAAGAACGACCTGGAGTTTTTATTCAAACTCATATTCACTTTTGGCACAGAGCCCAACATGAACCAGCAATATGGCACTATCCTCATTATTCCAAGACATTTTTTTAAATCTCTGGTTGAGTGTGGTGATTGCTGAGTGGAAGGTGGGAAGACAGAGAGAGGTAAAGGAGGTTATGGAGGGATAAATGATGATGGTTGGAGACTTGACTCGGGGTAGTGAACACACAACACAGTATTCAGATGATGTGTTGTAGAATTGTGCACCTGAAACACACATAATTTTGTTAACCAGTGTTACCCCAATATATTAAATAAAAAGAAAAATATATAATAAAAAACAAAATCTCTGGTGGAAATAAAACATATTCCTTTATACATAGTAAACTTTCTGGTTGCAATTAGTTGTTAGAAACTTAAAAAATTTTAAGAAAAACAAAAAATTTTAAAATATGCATACAGTGGCATCTAATGGCCCCAATGGTAATCATGAATATCAGAACCTCCCCAGCCCATTTCTCAAGTTCGTTCTGTATGGCTGTTTCATCCTTCTCTCACTACAAACCAGCTTCTGCTTCTCTGTTTGAAGGTAGGATACAGCTGCTGCATTATAATCCAGATGCCCAGGAGAGAGGTCCTTCCTGTTCTTCATTGAGTCTAATCATGTGCTAACTCAGGCAGACTTGAAATCAGAGCTATATAAGATAAAATTGGCTAACCAGTGGTAACATATTTGCTTTAAAAAAAGGGGGGAAAAAAACCCTGCTGAGTCATGGGAATATGCAAAAAGAGTCCCTAATAACAAGTATATTTTTTCCTGGTCAGCTGCTGAGGGAAGTACACTGGACCTGTGAGATAGCTGACATGCTCCTCAAAGAGTTCAATGAGCACAAAGTCATTCAGAGTAAAATTTACATTGAGACTCACTACCTTTTCCACTGTTCTCAAAAGCCATAAACTTGATGTGGAAATGTAAGGAGACAGCCAGCTAAGAGACATTAAGAAAAGCTATAAAAATGTACATAGTGTCCCAACATTGTATTTGCTAACATACATATCCTCTGTTCTCACAACCTAGACGGACAAGGCCCTCAAACAACAGAAAAACTAGTTTGGGCCAGAATGGTCCATTTCAATTCAGATTCTGATGCCCTCATTATTGGTTAACAGGTTATACAGAAGTGGCCAGCTACAGTGAACTAGTTATTTATTTATAGGTTTGTCTGCTTGTATTCAAAGACCCACCAGGGGAATCCAGCTACAAAGTTGTCTTTCTCTGTTCCTGATTTTACTCTTTATGTTTTACTTAATTCCTCATACGCGCCAAGTCTCTGGGTTCTGATGAGTGTGCATGAATGCTACACACTTTTGTTTAAAAACCACACTAGTGGTTGCCTACTCTTCAACAGATTTGAGATATATATTTATACCCATGCTTTTAATCAACTTTATTAAGACACAGTTTATGCACAAAAAGTGCATCCACTTTAATTTCATAGTGCAATGAGCTTTGACAAATATGTACAACTGTATGATTATAATCAAAATCAAGATATAGGACATTTTGCTACCCTTAAAGAGTTCCTTATATTCCATTCAAGTCTCAACCAATCTTAGCCACAGACAAGTGGTAACTCTTTCTTCATTAGACATTAGATTTGTCTCTGATGTTTCATAATTAAATGATACTCTTTTGTGTCTGATTTTTGTACTCTTTTGTATGACATTTTTGTCTTGCTCAGCACTATGTTTTTGCAATTCACAATGTTGCACATATCACAGTTCATTCCTCTTTGCTGTTGAGTAGTATTCTGTCGTATTGCTATACCACAATTTGCTTATCCATTTCATCAGCTAATAGACATTTGAATTGCTACTAGTTTTAGGTTATTGTAAATAAAACCACCATGAAAATTTGTGTGGACATATGTTTTTATTTCTCTTTCATAATGCTTCTAAGTGAAACTTCTGTGTCATATCATAAGGGTATGCTTAGATTAGTAAGACACAGCAACACCATTTTTTAAAAATGGTTGCATTACTTACTTGCTTTACATCCTCAGCAGGACTTAGTATTGTCAGTCTTTTTGTTTAATTAAGTTTATTGAAGTTACATTGGTTAATAAAATTATATAGGTTTCAAGTGTACAATTCTATAATACATCACCTGTATATTGCACTGTGTTTACTACCCAGTCAGATCTCCTTCCATCACCTTATATTTGATACCCTTTATTCTTTACTATCCCCTCCTGCCCCTTCCCCTCTGGTAACCACCATACTGTTTGTTGTCTTTGTCTATGAGTTTTTTTTGTTCGTTCATTTGTTCTTTTCAGTCTTATATCCCACATTTAAATGATATAATATGGTTTTTTACTTTTTCTGTCTGACTTACAGTGGTACCTTGAGATACGAATTTAATTTTTTCTGTAACCAAGCTCGTAAATCAGTCAACTCTTATATCAAACTGCCGATACTGGACCCGTGAGCCAACATGCCAACTAGCGGCAGCTTCCTGAATCATGACTCATATCTTGGAATTTCACTTGGATCTCAAACAAAAATACAAACCAAGTTGCAGTTTGTATCTTAAAAAATTCATATGTGGGTCTGTTCATATCTCAAGGTACCACGTATTTCACTTGGCAGAGTATTCTCAAGATCCACCCATGTTGTTGCACATGGCAGTAACTCATCTTTTCTTATGGTTGAATAGTATTCCATTGTATGTATGTACCACATCGCCTTTACCCAATCATTTGCTGAAGGATGGTTGTCTTGGCCATGGTAAATAATGCTGCAGTAAACATAGAAATACATACATCTTTAAAAATAAATGTTTCCAAATTTTGGGGTAGGTACCTAGGAGAGAGGTTGTTGGGTCATATAGTAACTATATCTTAATTTTTTGAGGAACCGCCATACTGTTTTTCATAGTGGCTATACCAGTTTACATTCCCAACAGTAGTGAATGAGGGCATCTTTTTCTCCACCTCTCCAACATTTAATGTTACTTGTCTTGTTGAAAATAGCCATTCTAAGAGGTGTGAGGTGGTATCTCATAATTTTTATTTTCATTCCCTCATAGCTAGTGAAGTTGAGCAACTTTTTACATATCTATTGACCATTTGTATGTTTTCTAAGACAAGGGTCCCCAAACTACAGCCCGTGGGCTGCATGCGGCCCCCTGAGGCCATTTATCTGGCCCCCACCGCACTTCCGGAAGGGGCACCTCTTTCATTGGTGGTCAGTGAGAGGAGCACAGGATGCACCAGCACCCATAGTTCCCATTGAAATACTGGTAAGTTTGTTTATTTAAATTTACTTGTTCTTTATTTTAAATATTGTATTTATTTCTGTTTTGTTTATTTACTTTAAAATAAAATATGTGCAGTGTGCACAGGGATTTGTTCATAGGTTTTTTAATAGTCCAACCCTCTAACGGTCTGAGGGACAGTGAACTGCCCCCCTTGTAAAAAGTTTGGGGACCACTGTTTTAAGAAGTCTCTGTTCAGGTCTTCTGCCCCATTTTTTAATTGGACTGTTTTGTTTGTTGTCAAGTTATATGAGTTCTTTATGTATTTTGGATATTAACCCCTTATGGGAGGTGTTGTTTGTAAATATCTTCTTCAGTTTGGTTGGTTGCCTTTTTGTTTTGTTAATAAGTTTATTTTGCTGTGTAAATCTTTTTGGTTTGATATAGAACCATTCCTCCTCATCCTCTTCTTCTTCTTCTTTATTGTTTCTTTCTTTCATTTTTTCTTTCTGTTTTTTTCTTTTTGGCTTTTACTTCCCTTCCTTTTGTAATCAATTTAGGTATTTGATCCATTTTGAGTTCATGTTTGTGTATGGTAACAGATAGCAGTCTAGTTTCATTCTTTTACATTTGGCTTTCCAATTTCCCAGCACCATTTATAGAAGAGGCTTTCTTTTCTTCACTGTATGTTTTTGGCTCCTGTATCAAAGATTATATGCCTTTAAACATGTGGGTTTATTTTCTGAACTCTCAATTCTGTTCCATTGGTCTGTGTGTCTGTTTTCATGCCAATACCATGCTGTTTTGAGTGCTGTCACTTTATAGTATAACCTGAAGTCATGGAATGTAATACCTCTGACTTTGTTCTTTTTTTCTCAGGATTGCTTTAGCTATTTAGTGTCTTTTGTGATTCTATACACATGTGATTATCTTTTTCATTCTGTTTCTTTAAAAAATGTCATTGGGATTTTAATGGGGATTGCATTAAATCCGTATAATGCTTTGGGTAGTATGCACATTTTGACTATGTTGATTCTTCCAATTCATGAACACAGAATAACTTTCTATTTCGTTGTGTCTTCTTCAATTTCTTTTAATAATTCCTTATAGCTTTTAGTGTACAGGTGCTTCACATCTTTTGTTAAGTAATTTGCTAGGTGTTATATTCATTTTGTTATAATTGCAAAGTTTTCTTTTCATTCTTTTCCTGAAATTTTATTGTTAGTATAGACATGTAATGAATTTTTAAACATTGATTTTGTATACTGCAACTTCACTGCATTTGTTTATTGTTTCTAACAGTTTTTTGGTGGATGGAGTCCTTAGAGTTTTTTATATTGTGTCTCCTGAAAAAAAAAATGACAACTTTACTTCTTTTTTCCCAATTTGAATGCCTTTTATTTCTTTCTCTTGCCCAATTGCTCTATCTAGAACTTCCAATACTCTGTTTGGCAACCTGTCTTGTTCCTGATTTAGAGAAAAATCTTTCAGTTTTTCATATTATTAGCTGAGGTTATGTCAAAAACAGACTTTATTTGTTGCATTACTTTCCATCTTTAGCTATTTTATTGTTTTTAAATCATAAGTGAATATTGTATCTTGTGAAATGCTTTTTATATATCTATTATTATGATCATATAATTTTTATCCTTTTTTGTTTTAAGGTGATGAATCACATTGATTGATTTTCATATGTTGAGCCATCCTTGTGCTGCGGAATGAACCCCACATGATGTCAGTCTTTTTTATTTTAGCCATCTTGTGGATCTGTATTAGTATATAATTGTGGATTTATATTTCCCTAATGAATAATGATATTGAATATCTTTTTATGTTCTATTAGCCTTCACACATCTTCTTTTGGAAATGTCTCTTCAAATGTTTTGCCCACTTTAAAAAATAATTTGTGCTCTTATTATTGAATTGTGTAAGATTTTGTATATTCTATATACAAATGCTTTATCAAACATATAAACTATGACTGCTTCTCCCCCAGATGTGGCTTTTTTATGTCATTCAATAATAATGAATTATTAATTTTGATGAAATCTTTATCATTTTTGTTTTTATTATTAATATTTTTCTCCTCTATATAGAAATCTTTATTGGATCCAAGGTGGAGAGAGTTTTCTACTGTTTTATACTAAAAGTTTTATGAATAAGGTTTTTAAAATTTCCATAATCCATGTTCAGTTAATCTTTATGTATGATGTGATGCAATGATCAATATTCATTTTTCCACATGAAAATACATTTATACCATTATAATTTTTTGAAATTATTCTCCTTTCCCCTATTAAACTTTTTGGGACCTTTATCAAAAATAAAGTGACCACACATGTGGTAATATATTTTTTTTAGAATAACTATTGTGTTTTATTTTTATCATGTCAACATGTCCAAATGTCTCTCCTTATGCCAATGCCACACTGTCTTGGTTACTATATCCTTACAGTCAGTCTTGAAATCAGGGAGTTATTCCTATGTTTCAAAATTGCTTTAAAATATTAGGTATGTCCCATTTCCATGTACATTTTAGAATCAATTTGCCATTTTCTGTTTTTAAAATGCATACTAAGATTTGATTGAGATTGCATTAAACTTATATGATAATGTAAGGAAAATCAACATCTTAACAATATTAAACTTGATCCATGAACAAGACGGGTCTCTCCCCTTATTTAGGTCTTCTTCATTTTATCTCAGCATTTCTTCAAATGCTTTTGTGTATAAGTACTATACATATTTTGTTAAAATTTTTACTAGTTATTTCATGGGTCTTGATGCTATTTCAAATGTTATCTTTAAAATTTTAATCTCCAATTGTTTTTTGCTAATATATAAAAATACAATAGATTTCTGTACATTTTCTTTGTGTCATACAATCTTGCTAAACCCACTTATTAGATCTAGTAATTTTCTTGTAGATTACTCTGGGTTTTCTATAGATATTATCATGACACTTTTACTTTTTCCTTTCTAATCTATATGTATTTTATTTTATCTCCTTGCCTTATTACATTGGTTATGATATCCAGTAAAATGTTAATAGAAGTGGTAAAAGCAGATATTCTGCCTTGTTCTTGATCTTAGAATGTCTTCAGTCCCTCATCATTAAATATAATACTGTATATCATAATCTTTCTGTTAGTGATTTCTAGTGTATGTTTTTCACCGATGCTCTTTTAGAAAATTCTCTTTTATTGATAGTGTTCTAAAAAATAAAATATATTTTCAAATGTTACACCATTTGTGCATTCCTTGAGATAAATCTTACATAGTCATGGTGTGTAATTTTAATTTACTGCTCAATTTAACTTACTACAATTTTGTCTAAGAATTTTTGCCTATGTTCATGAGGGATATTATTGGTCTATAGTTTTATTTTCTTATAATGATTTTTTTTATTTTATAAATAATACTGGCCTTCTAAAATAAGTAGTATTCCCAGCTCCTTTATTTTTTGAAAACCTTTGTGTTAGAATAGCATTATTTCTTCCTCAAATATTTGATGAATTCTTTAGTGAAACTATTTAGGGCTGAAGTTTCCTTTATAACAAAGTTTTCATTGAAATTTCTTTTTAACTACTAGACAAGAACTTATTCAAATAATCTATTTCAACCTGAATAAATTTTGGTCAAGTGTATCTTTCAAGGAATTTGTCTATCATATTTAAGCTGTTAAATTTATTGACATTTAGCTATTTGTACTATTTCCTCATTATACTTAATGTATGTAAGATTTGTAGTTATATGTTTCCTTTCATTCATAATATTGATAATTTGCATCTTCTTTAAATCAGCCTAATTAGAGGTTTATCAATTTCATTGATCTTCTCATGGACCAGCTATTGGCTTGATATATTTTATTGTTTTTGTGTTATCTATTTCAATTATATCTATTCTTTATTATTTTCTAACTATTTCTTATTTGGGGTTTAACTTGCTTTTCTCTCTTTACTTCTTTAAGTAGAAACTTAAATCATTTATTTTGGACCTTTTTTACTAACATAAACACTTAGTGGTATAAATTTCTCTCTGAATACTGTGTTAGCTGCACCCCATAAATGTTGATAGGTTGTGTTTTCATTACCACTTCATTTAGAATATTTAAATTTCCTTTGAGATTTTTTTTTTGACTGACAGATTTTTAGAAGCGTGTTAATTTCCAAATATTTAAAAATATTCCAGATATCTTTCTGTTAATGATTTCCAGCTTAATTCTGGTCTAGTCAGAGATTATTATGATTTCAATCTTTTTACATCATTGAGACTTGTTTTATAGCACAATATATTGCGGTTAATGTTCAAACATATTGTTCATACTTGAAAAGAGTGTGTGTTCTCTTATTACATCAATTTTTAATGGCCTTATTTGTTTCTCATATATTTGCTAATTTTCTTATCTACTTTTCTATCAGTTACTAAGAGTGTTAAAATTGTCACCTATAATTAAGGAAATAACCACTTCTTTCAATTTTTTCAGGTTCTGCTGCATGTCTGTTTTCTTTTTTAAGATTTTTGATTTTATAAAAGCAGGAGAGGAAGGAACAGGGAGTGAGAAGTATCAACTCATAGTTGTTTCACTTTAGTTTTTCTTTGGTTGATTTGTTGTATGTGCCTTGACCAGGCAAGCCCAGGGTTTCAAACCGTTGAACTCAGCGTTCCAGGTTGATGCTCTATCCACTGTGCCACCACAGGCCAGGTACTGCACGTCTCTTGAAGCTTTGTGATGGGTTGCATGACTATTTATGGGTGTTATTTTTTCTTAGTAGATTGATCTCTTTGTCATTATGAAATTTTCTTCTTTTTGGAGGCTGACTTTGCCTAATATTAATTTAACTACTCTTAACTTTCTTGTAATTAGAGTTTGCACAGTATATATTGTCCCTCATACTTTTACTTATAATATATCTCTGTCTTAGTATTTAGAATGTGTTTTTTTATACAGCATATAATTCAGTCTAGTTTTATATCTAATCTTACAATCTCTGTATGCTAATTAAACACATACATCATTCAGATTTAACGTAATTACTAATGTCATTGGGTATAAATACACTATTCTTCTGTTTACCTTTTATTTCTTCTATCTAATTTTGGTACTCTTTTTCCTCTTTTCCTGCCCTTTTTTATATTAACTCAGAAATTTCTATTTGGTTGTATATCTATCACTGGCTAATTAACTATAACTCTTTGGGGGTTTGGTGGGGGTTTTTTTTTGCACTTGGGTGTGATTTTAAAAATTGTTCTAAGATTTTCAATAGATCTCTAAATGTTATACAGCCTACCTTCAAATAATATTATACCAATTACATGTAATGTAAGAACTTTATGATGAATACTTTCATATCCTCCCTCACATTCTTTGTACTACTTTTTTCATACAGTTTACTTCTATATATTTTGTAAGCCTCACAATTCAATGATTATTTTTGCTTTAAAAAGGTCAAATATATTTTGAAGAAATTTAAATATGAAAAAAATGTGTTTGATAGTCCCCACATTTTTAACATTTGAATACATTTTATTTCTTTGTGTAGAAATAAGTTTCCATATGGCATTATTTTCCTTCCACCTGAGGGAATTCCTCTTATACTTCTTATCATGCAAGTCTGTTAGCAATGTATTCCCTCAGCTTTCATTACTCTGAAACCATTTAGTTTGCCTTCAGTTTTGAAGGGTATTTTCACTGGGTAAAGAATTCTAGGTACACAGGTTTTGCATCTTTTTTTCTTTTAGAACTTTAAAGATAATGTTACATTGGTTTTGGTTTCTGATGAGCGCTATATAATTTTTTTTCTTTGTGACCTATTTCTCTGGCTACTTATAAGATTTCTCCTGTATCACAATTTTCTTCAATTTAATTATAATGTGCCTTGGTGTGGTATTCTTTGTTAATTAGGCTTGAGGTTTAATGATCATCTTGAAACTGTGGGTTTATAGTTTCCCTCAAATTTGAAAATGTGTGACCACTGTTTCCTCAAATAATTTCTTCTGTACTCCCCCTTTCTGGGAGTCCAATTATACACATAATAAAACACTTACTGTACCATAGGTCATTGAACTTCTGTTCATTTCTGTTTCATTCTATTTCTATGTTTCTTTTAAGATCATTTCTGTGTCTTAAAATTCACAAATGTTTTGTTGTTTCTGTAGTATATAATCTGCTATTAATATCACTCAGGGAAACAGCCATTTCCGACATTGTATTTTTATCTCAAGAAGTTCCATTTGCATGTCTTCCATTTCTCTTCTCATCGTGTTCATATATCTTTAAATACTTTAACCTAATAATTATAATAATTTAGTCATCCCTTAGTATCGCAGGAAATTGGTTCCAGGACCTCACAGAGATGCCAAAATCTGGGGATGTTCAAGTCTCTTAGTTGACCCTCTGTATCTGTGCATTCTGCATTCACAGATATAGAGGACAAACTATATTTTAGAATTCTTTTCTGTTGATTCCATAATTTCTGTTTCATTGACTGATGTTTCTTTTGGTTATAAGCCATGATTTTCCTTCTTCACATGTCAAGTAATTTTTTACTAGATCCTAAACATAGCACGTTTTGCATTTTTGAGTATCTGAATATGATTGTCTTGCCTCAAAGAACTTTGGGATTTATTCTGGAAGGCAACCTAAATTACATGCTAAGTTTGATGTTTGTTTTTAAGACTTTTAAAAGTGTGTCTAGAGAAGTTTTTATTCTAAAGATATTTTAACTCCACTACTAAGTGTGACCTTTCCAGAGTCTGTCTCCATTGAATGTCCTGAATGATCAACAAAAACTTTTCACTGTCTCTAGTCAGATCCTAAACACCTCCAAGTGCTGGGTTATCAATAGGACACATTCTTCTCACCGGTTGTTTTATCAAGTTCTTCTGTTTGTAGCAAGGAGATAAAATTTGTCCCTCTTATTCTATCATGGCCAGAAATGAAAGTCTGCTGTACACTTTTATTTTAATTCTTTATCATTGTGCTCTTGGGTTTTAAATTGAAACGAATATAGAGACAATAATGACTGGCTTTTTTTTTATTGTTTACTATGTTTGACTTATTAGGACAGGAAGTTTTACTTTAATTGCTTTACTTAATCCTTATAATAACCTATGCACCATACTACTTCAGTTTTAGAAATAGGAAAGGTGGGACTTATAGAAGTAACTTTCCTATAGTCACGTAGCTAGTAGATTTTCTTTTGAGATTTTTAATCCAGCTCCTTTGGCCTCTACAGCGGGGCTCTTAGCCAATATATTTGAAAAACACTCTGATCTACCCAATATACTCATTCCATTTGACAATATACCAAGCATGTATACCATTATATATGTACACAGACATTATTATTTCATTATATAATGCCAAAATGTTTATACCAAAGCACAGTTTTTTGAAAAAATAAAAAATTGTATATATACATATATTTAATGGTAATGCATAAAGTTGGAAATAAAAGAATTTTGCACTTACTGTCCAAGGATACAGAAGTTCTTAAAACTTACCATTTCTGCAATTCTTAAACAATTGTAATATAAATACTTCCTTTGTTATCAATATCCTGTTATTCTATTTTATCTCCTCCAGGAGATTATAAACAAGCTTTATGAGAGGGAAATCATGTCTCAGTCCTTTTTTGTACATTCTTTGTTGTCTAGGACAATGCCTTATATATAGTACACACTAGATTATTTTCTAATTTATTAAGTATTAATTGATTAATCAAGAGAAGTTTTTTAATGTAATAAGCTCTATTTTTATTTTGTTTTTAAATACAGATCCCAAAGAATGTTTACTATTATATTAGATATTTCTTGCTAATTCTTTTTAGATTACAACCTTCTTGAGGGCAAGAATACATTTTACGTATCTGTCTCTGCTCAATACAGGGTAGAGACCCAAAGAAGTCACTAATATACAACCAATCGCTGGCTTTCAGTATGAACATACAGTCACGAGTTCCAAAACTGAAGAGTTTACTAGGCTTATAGGCCAACTGACTAGCACAAGCTGGACCAAGCTCAAACCACAATTCTCTTCAGATATAAAAGTCTTAAAAGGTAATATCATAATTACCACATCTACATTTACATTACAGTTTAAAAAGCACTTCCATTTTACATGTTAGCCATGACCTAGTCAAGAAACTAGAAATTGCTAGTTCTCCTATAAATAGAAGAAAGTTAATACAGGAGAACTGGTTACACTTTGGGAGGGAAAAGTTAGAAATACAATCAGGGTCATTGGAAGAACCCTGGCATTATCAATAGTAGGAAGCTATTATCACCCCCAGGTCTGGAGGGAATATGGGAGAAAGTGATAAAACAGCTCAGAAATTAGGGCCATCCAGTGGCAGCTAGAGCCATGGAGGAAAGGACTGGCCAAAGATATCACAGGAAACCAAGAGGATAATTGCTCTGGCTTCTCTCCCCTGATGCTCTCTAATATTTTGCTGCTGCCTCTCATTGGTTAAATCAACCCAGAAGTCAAAGAGCAGGGACATCTGGGAAGTAAATGTAGCTTCCTGTATTATGAAGTAGAATAGGGGAAGGCAGAGAAAGATCTGAGAGCTATCAGGCAGTTGATTTCACATTTCATCTCATTCTGCAGAGGAGAACATGCAGACTTGTAGACTTAATCAAGGCCACACAGCCAGTAAGTGGTAGAGCTAGAAGTTTTTAACTACAAACTAGTTTCATACATATTTTTTTCCTATAGACTATGATTTCCTTTTACAATAGAATAAAAGGCAATAAAAAACTCTATTTACTTGCTTGGACTAGTATAACTGTCTCTTACCTAATTTTGCCATTTTCTATCTCATCTACTTTTATTCTCTATTTTTGCTACACATGACTGCATTTCCCCAGAGTTTTCTTTAAAGTGGCATTCACTTTGGAAGTCTTAAAAGTGTTCTTTTATTTATTTTTTTTTTCCAAGGACAGAGAGAGAATCAGAGAGAGGTATAGATAGGGACAGACAGACAGGAACGAAGAGAAGTGAGAAGCATCAATCATTAGTTTTTCGTTGCTGTTGCAACACCATCGTTGTTCATTGATTGCTTTCTCACATGTGTCTTGACTGCGGGCCTTCAGCAGACTGAGCAACCCCTTGCTGGAGCCAGTGACCTTGAGTCCAAGCTGACTAGCTTTTGCTCAAGCCAGATGGACCCGCGCTCAAGCTGGCAAGCTCGGGGTCTCGAACCTGGGTCTTCCGCATCCCAGTCCGATGCTCTATCCACTGTGCCACTGCCTGGTCAGGCACTTTGGAAGTCTTAAGCTCTAAAAAGGATGATCCTCAGGACCAACACTGCAGACATCCCTCATTTTTCCAGCCTGTCCCCCTGTGCTCTTGGGGCTCCTTTTGCTTTGTTCCCTCACAGCACACACTGCATGGAGCAGCAATTCCTTGTTGCCTGTCTCCCCTCTTAAACTGATGGGAATCAATTCTCAGTTACCTTGCTATCCTAAGAAACTGACATAATGTTTAACACATTGTCAGTGATCTCTAAGTGTCATTATTCTATAACTGCATGAAAAGATGAATGAATATAACTGAAGATATCCTCTCACGAGACAAAGCATTCAAAATAGAAGCTGCTAATCTGTCCTTAAGTCTGTGAAAATTGTAAGGCACACCAGTTGACAAAAGGTTAGAGTCACTGGGAAGAAGACTATAAACAGTCCCCTCAGTTCCCATGTATTAGCTTAGGTGCCTGACCTTTACAATCATCCAATGCAAGGTTGTTGGAGTCATAGCTTTTCATTTAGTCACGTAGATGAGAAGGATGAGCACAAGAAAGTGGCTGCCAGGATTGAGAATCTATTCAGATGCTGATATAAAAATAATTGAACAACAAAGCCCTGTTTTATCACTTTCTCTACCGTGATACACCAGAGGCATTTGTGGACCCACAACAATTTTGAAAGCATAGTTCTAGGGAATAGTGCTATGTAATCATAAAATTACACTTGAGATAAGATTTAATTATCATTTTCACCTTTCCAACACCTTTCACAAAGGAATGCTTAAAAGCTTTGCAAGGCAAAATATTACCCTTAAAGTGATAACATGCAACAATGCAAGCACAAGAAAGATCCACCAGGCTTTCATGGGAGCTCAGGTTCAGGGCATGATTCAAAATTATTACAAGTGACTGCCATTTAAGGGAGTTATAAATTGGCTTCAAAGGGGCAAGCTGTTGGGAAAAATAAATGGACTCTGTTTCCTAAAAGAGATGTTTTCATTTCTCCAGACAGAGAGCTAATGAAAGCCACTGGCTGACACAATAAGCAGTCACTGATCACAACGTAAGAAACACGTCCTCAAAATCATTCTGTTTTCACTATAAATCACAACCCACTCAACATTATCAGGGGAGGAGATGGGCAAGGCAGAGGGGGGAAGTAGGTAGAGACTAATCTGTCTTCTAAGGGAGGGGACCCTACTGGACAATAATTCTTACCTGCCCTGAACAGAAATATAAGATTTTACATAGTGTTTTCATTGCATTCATAAACTCTCAGCTCATTTAAAAAGTGATGAGCAAACTGTCAAGGTCATAAAAGATAAGCAAAATCTAAGAAACTGCCATACATGGAAGGAGACCAAGGAGATAAAAATGCAATATAGTCTCTTGGATTGTGTTCTGCCCCCAGAAAGGGGCATTAGTGGGGAAACTGCTGAAATCCAAAGAAAGTCTAAAGCTTAGTTAATAGAAGAATGCCAATGTAAAGTGTTAACATCAGGGGAAAGTGAGTGAAAGGTATGTGGAACTCTCTGTACTCAATCTGCAATTTTTCTTAAGTCTAAAACTATTCTTTTTTAAAAATTGTTTTATCGAGGTGAAGAAGCAAAGTTCCCTGGTTATTCTGGTGATTTTCTCACATGGATAACAACAAACTGAATACTTCTTTCTAGTTGCCAACTTCCTAAGGACAGAAAGTGTGTCATCAGACAATGTGCATATGAAAGGGGCTCATGAGTGGCCCTACAGGTCAAATGGAGAATCTGCCACCATTAATTTTTGTGTGATGACCTTAGTTGAGGGGTTTAGCTAGCCTGGGGTTCTTCATGGACTTCTTACTTTTGCTGATCAGTTCAAACCACAATCAGGGCTTTTCTTCAAAATAAGATCAAAATATTTCTCAAGTCATTTAAATATATATATGCACACACACACTTTTCAGTGTATTGACCATTTGCACGACAAGTTTGTGTGCTCGCTTACTTTTCTCAGAAATACTGAAAAACAAGCTGCTAAGATGTATGTCCTCAAGTTTTAATAGGTCATTCTAGCTTTATGCTTAAAGGGGAAGAATGAGATTGAATTTTAGAGGCATACAGGTACTGGCAGGAAATATATGCTATAATCAATTTGAGGAGAATTTAATAAAGGCCTGATTCCCAAGATATGGATAAAATTTAGAGAAATCTGTAAGGAGCAGTGCAGCACCTCAGGGTCGCCAGTTGTGAAGAGCATTTATGAACACTCTTGAGAAGATGTTCTTGCCCTGAAAGAACAAAGGCAGGATAAGTTACTGGAAACTGAATATTTCTAGCTGGCCACCTGTATAGCACCCACTGGACAAGCCAAAGAAGTCAATACCCTGACCGTACTCTCCCCCTGCCCTCTGATTCTCTACTACTGTCTCCCATTGGAAAGTCTCACTAGAAACCAGACCATTGCCACACCCACACAGAACAGCCTTCTGAAGGCTCAGAACAGGCTGGAGATAGGTGCAGACAAGATCTGACAGGGAATTGTATCCAGGCTACCTACTCTGTTGCTCACCTTGTCCTGAAATTTCATTGCTATTGCACCTGTTAATAATAATGCTAATCTACTCATTGCTCAGTTGCAGATTTTTTCTGAATCCAATTTGGCCAAATAATTTTGTATTTTTTTAACTCTTTGATGGGAGTCAGGCCACACTCTGAGAAGATGCAGTCACCTCTGAAAGAAAAGGTATTATGTGACAAATAACTCAGGCAGAACAACACAAGGCAGCTGTCTGCTTTCAGCAATGAAGTAGACTCAGAAAGTACCCAGTTTCCCTCTGTGGCCTCACCTGCCTTCAAATAAGAGTTTTACTCCCTCTTTTAAGTCTGTATTTTATATTCCCTTTATCTATGAAACCCTTTAAAGAAGCCAGTAGCAAAGGTAAAGGTTTCTCCCGAGAGACAACAAAGAGAGCAGGGGCAGAGGAACTGCGAGAACACCACTGGAACACAGACAGAGACTACAAACACCAATGACTCCAGACTTCTGGCACTTAGAGATTCACCAGGGGTTGGATTGTCGTTTTGGTTTTTGTTTTGTTTTGTTTTTTAATCAGCTTCATATTTTGGATCAGTGTAAGAAACACTCCAAAGTGAGCAAATATATAAGGCAGTGAAAAGAGAGAGGAGAGGGACCCATGAGTTGAACTTGGCAATTGAGCTAAGAAAAAAAATGTCAAGGAGAAAAAAGAACTGGGTAGACTCAAGAGAGAGGTGAAGTAAAGCATCATCTTGGATGTGAGGTAATCCAGTTCTCACTTTCAAGGACAGTGAAACGATGTGTGCCAATGAGCTGGCCATGTGGGTAGGCTGGTGTTCACAATATATATAACAGAAAACATGTGTAATGAGCATGTAACTTAGATACCCAGAAAGTCACACTTCTTAATGTTCAAATGTTGTAACTTCAAGGCTAAGCATCCCAGGATAGTAGTGCTCCTCTTTCCCAGACATTCCTAAGAACACACAGGATACTCCTGTCCATAATGTGAGTCTTGGTGTTTTGACTTTACAGCAGAATCTGTATTCATTCCATCACTCACTTATTCATTCATCCAATAAATATTTATTTAGCACCTGCTTTGCATAAGGCACTGTTGTAAATACGGTGAATGCAGCAGAGAAAAAGGAAAGCAGTTTCCCTCACTCTCGTGGTCCAAACATTCTCGTGGTGTGAGGTCGACCAAACAAACAAAATGAACAAGATCAGTTCAAAGATTCATATACCCTGGGAGGAAATAAAATAGGATGGACTGTTAAAGAGGGCCTGATAGTGGGAAGGCAAGTACTTGAGTTTGAGTGGTCTCAGAAAGCAGCACTGATGAGGTGGCATCGGGGCTGAAATCCTTGATGACAAAAAGGAATCAGCCAAGCAACAAAATGGGACATGAACAAGGAGAAATGGACTCTGCTGATCTTACAAGGTGTCAGGGTCAGGTGGAGTTGCCCCTTGGCCATAGGTTATATCCAGTGCTGACCCTTGCTCAGGACACACTGGCGGGATAGGGGCTGGTGTGCTAAGTCTGCATCATGGATCCAGATTCTCACAGGCACCGCCTCACCCCAAGGGTCTCTGACTGATCCCCATCGGCACACAAATTTTGATGAACTCATATAGCCCTGAAAAAGACCACCTGGGAATAAAAGGACTATGGAATCCTTAGAATGAAGATTTTACCTCTTCCCAACACAGTGCAGGAGGGGGAATTTATTATAATTTTGGATAACTAAACTTCATTTTCAATATTTTTTTTCAAAACAAAGGAAGTTAATAACAAAGTTACTGGACAAGCTCCATCCTTAGACAGTAGACTGCCCACAAAGCCTCAAGTGTCTGGCTTTCCTAAAATAAAGGACTTAGGTTTAGCCCAGCAGATTCCCTGCAAGGTGTGCCTGGTGTGGCTCTCCTCGGGCAGGCAAGGAGAAGCTAAGAGAACTAGCTGCAGCCCCTGGACAGAAACATCGCAGCGCCCTCACTAGTACCAGTGCAGAGTGCTGAGATCTTACAGTACAAAAAAGAAATAAACATTCCAATGTAAAGCAGGCCACAGTGGGCAACGACCTGGCTTTAAAATATGTTGAAAAATTCTTTGATGCTCCTGTCTTCACAAAACGGGGCCTAATTCTCATTCCCTTGAGTGTAAATTGAACTTGGTGACCTGAGGCAAAGAATGTAGTAGAAGCAAAACAGCGTAACTCCCAAAATGAGAGGACATAAAAGCAATTGGGCATCCCCCTCACTCGTTCTCCAGTCACTTGCTCTGGGGAAATTCAACTACCCTGTCATGAGGACACTCTACCAGCCATGTGGCAAGAGGGCCAAGTGACAAGTAACTGAGGCCTCCAGCCAACAACCAGGTGAGTTAGCCATTTCAGAAGCTGATCTTATAGTCTCAAACTCTCAGATGACTGCAATCCCAACTGATACTTGATTATAATTTCATGAGACACACAGAACCACCCAGATAAACCACTTTCAAATTCTGACCCCACAGAAAACTGCATTTCTGGAAGTGATAGATGTTTGCCGTCCTTCGCCACTAAGCTCTCAGGTAATTTTTTATGCAGTAGTACAAGCAGTGAGGTCTGGAAGCATTTATATGGGGTCCTGCAAGAAGGCACTGAGCCTCAGAAAAAAGCTATGTTAGTATTTAGTACTCAGAGTCTATCTCCAAGCTGGCATAGCCTTGGGCCATCTCTGTTATATAGGAAAACAAGGGGAATCATATCTAGTTACCAAATGTGTCTCAAAATCAGGAAACTTGTTTATTTCCTGTTTGCAACTGTTAATAATCTTACTGTGATTATATCATTATTGTGTTTTATATTTTCACATTATACTAATAGACATCAGTCAGTTGACAGACACACATATGCACATGCACACAATTCTGATATCAAATTGGTCTCAAAATTCAAGGAACTGAATGTAAAAAATTCTACAGAGAGTAAAAGACATAAACCCTTGTGGCAGAGAATTTTGGTACCTTTAATTCAAGCTTATTATTTTTTTTCTTACAGAGACAGAGAGAGAGTCAGAGAGAGGGATAGATAGGGACAGACAGACAGGAATAGAGAGAAATGAGAAGCATCAACCATCAGTTTTTTGTTGCGACACCTTAGTTGTTCATTGATTGCTTTCTCACATGTGCCTTGACCACAGGCCTTCAGCAGATTGAGTAACCCCTTGCTGGAACCAGCGACCTTGGGTCCAAGCTCGTGAGCTTTTTTTCTCAAGCCAGATGGGCCTGCACTCAAGCTGGCGACCTTAGGGTCTTGAACCTGGGTCTTCCACATCCCAGTCAGATGCTCTATCCTCTGTGCCACCACCTGGTCAGGTTAATTCAAGCTTACTAGGTGGCAGACAGAATTCTGCCATTTTTAATCATTTGATTTACTAAGCCCTAGATTCACAACATAGCTCCATGTGCAGTGTCTCTCTATAGGTTAGAAAGTTAAGAGAATGCAAACAAGCAGTATTATTTTGGAACCAAGAGATGTTATTCTCAAGCTGAAATTTTATTACCCTCATCAGAGCTGCTTCCCAAAATACCAAAAATATTAAAAATCAGGAACTGTCAAAGGCAAATCAACTCAGATGGGCTTATTCCGAGATTAGCATGTCAATAATGTTTATAGCCCTTCTTATACCACATAGTCTAATTACCTCTGATTATATATTTTAGGAAACTTCCATGTGCTGTAAACACTGCAAAAATATATCCCTTCAGGTTTATATTTTCTCCATTAGGTAGAGACTAGCAGTCCCCTAGTCAACTAAAGTCCTTGACTTAGGACACTTCACCTATCAGTTAAGGGATAGAGAATATATGACAATAACAGTTGCTCACGAGCAGTGTATATTTCTCTTTTATCACCCACTTCTCCATATTGTAAAAACCTCCAGCCTAGGAACGGGTGTAATGCCAAACTGAAAATCCAGATGATGCCTGCACTATCAAATATGACCTCACAAACTAACCTGGCTACCAACAGGGACACCATTCCTTGCCAGATTCAGGGGCAACTGCTAAGGGTAGAAAACTATAAATAAAATAATAAGTGGAGAAACGAATGGAGGCTCGCAGCTGAGCATGCGCCCACGGCCTAGCCCAGCCGGAGGAGCTGGCTGACAGAGACCAGCAGCTGATCTAAGGTGCTCACCCCTGCCCTTGTTGTCCAGGCTTATGGCCCGAGTGTGGTGTGCAATCCCACTGGTGGGGGAGGGGCGAAGGCCAAGACAAGCTGAGGTTTGTAGAGCCGGGCACGAGAACACAACCCCTCCAACGGAGGCAAGGCAGAAACCACAGCAACAGCCACAGGGGGCCGGCGCCGGCAACACCCATACCCAACCGCCCTAGGCAGTGGCAGAGGGGGTGGTGGGCCTGCAGACAGACCACACCTAGGGAACACAGAGGCAATATCCATTGGACTCCAGTGGCCAAACCCTTCTTAAACACAGAAAAAATATGCAGGCAGAGAAATGCAACCCAAATGAATCCAGAGAAATCCCCAGAAAAAGACCTGAATGAATCAGATATAACCAAATTACTGGATGTAGAATTTAAAATAATGATTGTTAGGATGTTCAAGGAGCTTAGAGAAACAATGGATAGTCATCACAAACACCTAAATAAAGAAATAGCAAGTATAAAAAAGAAAATTGAAATAATAAAAAAGAATCAGACAGAAATGACAAATACAGTATCAGAACTGAAGACCACAATGGAAGGATTTAAAATCAGGATGGATGAAGCTGAGGACTGAATCAGCAAGTTAGAGGACAATATGAACAAAGGCACAGAAGCAGAGCAGAAAAAAGAAAATAGACTCAAAAAATCTGAGGAAACTCTAAGAGAACTCTGTGACAACATGAAGAGAAATAACATCTGCATCATAGGGGTTCCAAAAGAAGAAGAGAAAAAACAAGAGATAAAAACTTTGTTCAATCAAATCATAGCAGAAAACTTTCCTATATTAAGGCTGGAAAATCTTTCACATGATCAAGAGGCACAGAGAATTCTATTAAAGAGAAACTCAAAGAAATCTACACCAAGATACATCATAGTTAAAATACCAAAACTAAGGGGTAAAGAGAAAATTTTAAAAGCTGCTAGAGAAATAAAAGGCTATCAACTACAAAGGATCCCTCATAAGGATGACATATGACTTCTCAACAGAAACTCTTGAGGCCAAAAGAAAATGGCAAGATATATTCAAAGTAATTCAGAACAAGAACCTACAACCAAGAATACTCTATCCAGGAAGGCTAACATTTAAAATTGAAGGAGAAATAAAGAGCTTCCCAGACAAAAAAAACCCTCAAGGAATTCACTAAAACCAAACCAATTCTGCAAGAGATGCTAAGGGGCCTGTTGTGAACAGGTCAAAGGGGGAAAATAATATAGCAAAACAGAAATACAGCTTTAAAAAATAAAATGGCAATAAACAATTAATATCAATAATAACCATAAATGTAAATGGATTAAATGATTCAAACAAAAGACATAGGGTAGCTGAGTGGATAAAGAAACAGGACCCATACATATGCTGTCCACAAGAGACACAACTTAAAAAAAATGATGCACATAGATTGAAGGTAAAAGGATGGAAAAAAATATTTTATGCAAATGAAAATGAAAAAGAAAACCGGGGTAGCAATACTTATATCTGACAAAATGGGCTATAAAACAAAGGCTGTAGTAAGAGATAAAAAAGGACACAACATAATGATAAAGGGAGCAATTCAATAGGAAGATATAACAATTATAAATATTTACACACCGAACATAGGAGCTCTGACATACATAAAGCAGACTTTGATAGATATAAAGGGCGATATTAACAGCAATACTATAATAGTAGGAGATTTCAATACCCCACTAACATCATTGCATAGATCCTCAAGAAAGAATACTAACAAAGAAACAGCAGATTAAAGGATACACTACATCAACTCGATTTCATAGATATCTTCAGAACTTTTCACCCTAAAACAGCAGAATATACATTCTGCTCATGGTACATTCTCTAGGATAGACCACATGTTAGGACACAAAAAATTTAGGTCTCAACAAATATAAGAAGATTGAAATCATATCAAGAATTTTCTCTGATCACAATGCCATGAAACTAGAAATTAACCACAAAAGAAAAACTGAAAAATACTAAAACACTTGGAAACTAAATAGCGTGTTATTAAATAACAAATAGATTAACAATGAGATCAAAGAAAAAATTAAAAAAAATTCTAGAAACATGATAATGAGCATACATCAACTCAAAATTTATGGGACACAGCAAAATCAGTACTGGGAGGGAAGTTTATAGCACAACAGGCATACCATGAGAAGCTAGAAAAATCTCAAATAAGCAACTTGACCCTGCATCTAAAAGAACTAGAAAAACAACAGTAAATAAAGCCCAGGACTAGTAGAAGGAAGAAAATAATAAATATCGGAGCAGAAATAAATGACATAGAGGCTAAAGAAACAATACAGAAGATCAATAAAACCAGGAGCTGGTTCTTTGAATAGGTAAACAAGATCGATGAACCTTTAACGAGACCCACCAAGAAAGAAAGAGAGAGGAATCAAATAAATAAAATTAGAAAGGACAGTGGAGAACTAACAACTGACACAACAGAAATACAAAGTATTGTAAGAAAATACTATGAAGAACTCTATGCCAAAAAACTACATAACCTAGTTGAAACGGACAAATTTCTTGAAACATAGTATCTTCCAAAAATCAATCTGGAAGAATCAGAATACCTAAACAGACCAATTACCACAAATGAGATCAAAACAGTTATCAAAAAACTCCCAAAAAAGAAAAGTCCTGGGCCAGATGGCTTCACAAGTGAATTCTACCAAAAATTCAAAGAAGAACTAACTCCTATCCTCCTCAAGCTATTTCAAAAAATTCAAGAGAAAGGAAGACTTCCAAACTCCTTTTATGAGGTGAGCTAAATTCTGATCCTGAAACCAGGCAAAGACAATACAAAGAAAGAAAATTATAGGCCAATATCCCTGATGAATTTAGATGCTAAAATCCTCAATAAAATATTAGCCAACTGGATCCAGCAATATATGAAAAAAATCATACACCATGATCACGTGGGATTTATTCTGGGGAAGCAAGACTGGTTCAATATTCGCAAATCAATCAATGTGATTCATCACATAAACAAAAGAAAGGACAAAAATCATATAAAAATTTCAATAGATGCAGAAAAAGCATTTGACAAAATCCAGCACCCATTTATGATCAAAACTCTTAGCAAAGTGGGAATACAGGGAACATACCTTACCATGATGAAGGCCATCTATGACAAACCCACAGCCAACGTCATACTCAATGGGCAAAAATTAAAAGCAATACCCTTAAGATGAGGAACCAGGCAGAGTGCCCCTTTTCAACAGTCTTATTGAACATAGTTCTAGAAGTCCTAGCCACAGCAATAAGACAAGAAGAAGATATAAAAGGCATCCAAATTGGGAAAAAAGAAGTAAAACTATCATTATTTGCAGATGATTTGATATTGTATATAGAAAACCCTAAAGTCTCAGTCAAAATACTACTGGATCAGATAAGTGAATTCAGCAAGGTGGCAGGATATAAAATTAATACTCAGAAATCAGAGGCATTTTTTATACCAAAAATGAACTGTCAGGAAGAGAAATTAAGGAAACAATCACCTTCACTATTGCAACCAAAGAAAAAAAATACCTAGACGTAAATTTAACCAAGGATATTAAAGACCTGTACTCAGAAAATTATAAAACATTGATAAAAGAAATCAAGGAAGATACAAACAAGTGGAAGCATATACCATGCTCATGGTTAGGAAGAATAATCATCATTAAAATGTCAACATTACCCAAAGCAATTTATAAATTCAGTGCAATACCAATTCAAATACCAATGACATACTTCAAAGATATAGAACACATATTCCAAAAATGTATATGGAACCAAAAAAGAACACAAATAGCCTCAGCAATCTTAAAAATAAAAATAAAGCGGGAGGTATCACTGTTCTGGATATCAAGGTATACTACAAGGTCATTGTACTCAAGACAGCCTAGTACTGGCATAAGAACAGGCACAGAGATCAATGGAACAGAACAGAGAACCCAGAAATAAACCCACGCCTTTATGAACAACTGATATTTGACAAAGGAGGAAAGAGCATACAATGGAGTAAAGACAGCTCCTTTAAGAAATGGTGATGGGAAAATTGGACAGCTACCTGCAAATTAATGAAACTAGACCATCAACTGACACCATTCACAAAAACAAACTCAAAATGGATAATAGACTTAAATGTAAGCCATGAAACCATAAGCATCTTAGAAGAAAACATAAGCAGTAAGCTCTCCAACATCTGTCCCAGCAATAAATTTGCCGATTTATCTCCACAGGCAAATGAAATAAAAGGCAGGATAAACAAATGGGACTATATCAAACTAAAAGGTTTTTGCACAGCTAAAGACAATAAGAACAGGATAAAAAGACAAACCACACAATGGGAGAACATATTTGACAATACGTCTGATAAGGGGTTAATAACCAAAATTTATAAAGAACTTATAAAACTCAACACCAGGAAGACAAACAATTCAATCAAAAAATGGGCTAAAGAAATGAATAGAAATTTCTCAAAGAAGGACATAGAGTCGGCCAATAGGTATATGAAAAAATGCTCAACATCACTAATCATTAGAGAAGTGCAAATTAAAACCACAATGAGATATCACCTCACACTTGACAGAATGGCGCTCATCAGCAAAACAACACAGAATAAATGCTGGCAAGGATGTGGAGAAAAGGGAACCCTCCTGTACTGCTGGTGGGAATGCAGACTGGTGCAGCCACTGTGGAAAACAGTATGGAGATTCCTCAAAAAATTAAAAATGGAACTGCCTTTTGACCCAGCTATCCCACTTTTAGGAATATATGAGCCCTCATGTTCGTGACAGCATTGTTCACAATAGCGAATATCTGGAAACAGCCCAAGTCTCCGTCAGAGGACGAGTGGATTAAAAAGCTTTGGTACATTTATACTATGGAATACTACTCAGCCATAAGAAATTATGACATCGGATCATTTGTAACAACATGGATGGATCTTGATAACATTATACTGAGTGAAGTAAGTAAATCAGAAAAAAACTAAGGACTATATGATTCCATACATAGATGGGACATAAAATTGAGACTCAGAGACATGGACAAGAGTGTACTGGCTACCCGGGATGATGGGGAGGCGAAGGAGGGGGTAGGGAGAAGGGAAGGGCACAAATAAAACCAGATAGAAGGTGACAGAGGACAATTTGACTTTGGGTGACAGGTACGCAATATAATAAAATGTCAAAATAACCTGGAAATATTTTCTCAGAACATATGTGCCCTGATTTATCAATGTCACCCCATTAAAGTTAATAAAAAAAAAAAAGAAAGGAATGAGCAGAGGGCTGAACCCAATATGGCCCTTTGTAGAGAGCTGTTTAGTTTTGGAGTTTTTCCCCTCCTTCCTTAGGTAGCTTTCCAGTGGGTCCTAAGGAATTCTCACTATTCAGATTCTATTTTCCCTGTTCCTGTTACAACAGTCTTAGAGTCAAATGCTTTAGATTTCCAACTGGCTAGCTCCAACTATTTCAGCTTGGGTTCTTATTCACAGAATAGACTAGGCCAAGTAAACAAAAGCAGCATTTGTATAGGGCTTCTTTCATCAGAGAGATCATGATTGAAGTGGAGGGTCACTGGGGAGAGCTGGGATCTCAAAGAGTTCAAGGAAAAGGCAAAATATCTTCAGAAGAATGTTATATTTTTATACAGAGAGAGACTTTCCTTAGGCTCCTTTCAAACAGAACAGAGAATAATGATTGCCATTTTTCTAACTATTTAAATGATGCCCATCATAAGACCAGCAGTGAATTTAATATTTCAAGAATACAATAAAAAAACAGACAACTGACACTGGTTCCCAAGATGGTTTTAACTTTCACTCAGTAATAATGAATTATCAAATCATATGCTCATGTGTTTGTACATTTATTCATTTATTAAGTACCTTTTAGATTCTACACACTATGCTAGATATTAGGTGAGCATTGTTAAACAAAGAAAAAGGCATGGTTTCTATATTTATGAAATTTACAATCTATAGGGAAGACAGAAATTGAATGGATATGTAGAAGATAAAAAGATAGAATAATTGATAACTAGAAACATGTATATTAAAATGGTACAATTGACCCAAAGAAGGCATCTACAAAGGAAGGCTGATTGAATTGAATTCTGAAGAAAGAGTGTGTGAGTCATATGGGGGTTAGAGAGTGAGAGTAACTTATGAGATGAAGGGAGAGTATGTACAAAGGACCTGTGGCAGAGAAAAAGAACAGCACATTCAAGAAACTGAAAGAAGACTATTGTAGCTGCCATTGCAAAGACCAAGAGGAAGCCTGGTGTCAGTAAAAAGCTATAAAGATGAACAAAGGGGCAAACCACACAAGGTCTTCTAGAACATGTATGCAAAGGATTAGGCTCATACACTAATATAAATGGGGATCTATTGGAAGGTTGTAAGCAAAGTAACCGACACAATTAGATTTTTAACCAGGCCAACAGTGAAAAATATTGCCTTAAACTATCCTTATTCTTTTTAATTATTTTTTGTTTATACTGCTCTAATTGGGTGTTTTTTCTACCTTGTCTTCCAAATTATTGATTCAATCCTCTGTTTCATCAAATGTACTTTTTATTCCTTACAGAGTATTCTTGATGACAGATATTGTATTCTTCATTGCTGACTGGTTCCTTTTTATGGTTTCTATAACCCTTTTTATGCTGGCCAAGTCTTTGTTGAAGTTCTCACTTTGTTCCTTGAGCATCCATGTAATCATTACTTTGAACTCTATTTCTGATAGGTTACTTATCTCCATTTCAGTTAGCTCTTCTATTCTGTCATTTGGGGCCTGTTTCCTTTTCTTGTTATTTTGGCTGCTTCTTTTTGTTTGTTCTATGTGTTAAATAGATCTGCTATGACAAACCTTTAACCAGACTCATCAAGAAAAAAGAGAGAACCCCAATAAATCAGAGATGAAAGAGAAGTAACAACAGACAACAAAGAAATACAAAACATTGTAAAAAAATATTACAAACAACTATATACCAACAAATTGGACAATCTGGATAAAATGAATAAATTTCTAGAAACATACAACCTTCCAAAACTCAATCAGGAAGAATCAGAGAATCTGAATAGACCACTTATAGCCAATGAAATTGAAACAATAATCAAAACATTCTAATAAACAAATGTCCTGGCCCTCATGGCTTCACAGGTGAATTTTACTAGACATTCAAAGAAGAATTTGAACCTAACCTTTTCAAACTACTCTAAAATATTCAAGAAAAGAAAACACTCTCAAGCTCATTTTACTAGGCCAGAATTATCCTAATTCCAAAATCAGATGAAGACAGTAGAAAGAAAGAAAATGATAGTCCAATATCCCTGATGAACACAAATGCTAAAATCCTCAACAAAATATTAGCAAATTGAATCCAGCAATACTTTAAGAAGGCCATAAACCATGACCAGGCAGGATTTATACCAGAAATGCAAGGTTAACACTATCCACAAATTAAGAAATATGATGCACCACATAAAATAAAGTATAAAAATCACATGATCATATCAATAGACTCAGAAAAAGCATTTGATAAAATCCAGCACCTGTTTATGTTAAAAACACTCTCAGCAAAGTAGCAATAGAGGGAACATACCTCAACATAATAAAAACCACATATGACAAACCCACAGCCAACGTAATACTCAGTGGGCAAAAACTAAAAGCATTTCCCTTAAGATCAGGAACAAGACAGGGATGTCTGCTAACACCACTTTTATTCACTATAGTACTGGGAAACCTAGCCACAGCAGTCAGAAAAGAAGAATAAATAAAAGGCATCCAAACAGGAAAGGAAGAAGCAAAACTGTCATTTTTTTTTTAAAGATGACATGATACTGCATATAAAGAACCCTGAGCCTGACCAGGTGGTGGCGCAGTGGATAGAGCACTGAACTAGGATGCGGAAGACCCAGGTTCGAGACCCCAAGCTCGCCAGCTTGAGCACAGGACCATCTGGCTTGAGCAAAAGCTCGCCAGCTTGGATCCAAGGTCGCTGGCTCCAGCAAGGGGTTGCTCGGTCTGCTGAAGGCCCGCGGTCAAGGCACATGTGAGAAAGCAATCAATGAACAACTAAGGTGTCACAACGGCAATGAAAAACTAATGATTGATGCTTCTCACCTCTCTTCGTTCCTGTCTGTCTATCCCTCTCTCTGTCCCTGTAAAAAAATAAAAATTAAAATTAAGAAAAAGAACCCTGAACATTCTACCAAAATATACAAGAACTAATAAATAAATTCAGTAAAGTAGCAGGATACAAAAATAAATACATAGAAATCAGTTGCATTTTTATATGTGAATAATGATCTATCAGAAAGGGAAACCAAGAAAACAATACCATTCACAATTGCTTCAAAAAGTATAAAATATCTAGGAATAAATGTAACCAAGGATGTAAAAGATCTGTGTTCAGAAAACTATAAGACACTGAAGAAAGTAACTGAAGAAGATACAAACAATTGGAACCAGAGACGGTGTTCCTATATAGAAAGTATTAATATCATTAAAATGTTTATATTATCTCAAACATTCTATAGATTCAACACACAATTCCAATCAAGATACCAATGCTATATTTCACAGAACCAGAACAAGTATTCCAAAAATGTATATGAAACCACACACACAAAAAAAAATACCAAATAGCCACCTCAATCTTGAGAAAGAAAAACAAAGTTGGAGAAATCATGCTACCTCATATCAAACTATACTACAAGGCCATAGTAACCAAAACAGTATGGTACTGGCATAAAAATACTCATATATATCAATGGAACCAAATAGAGAGCCCAGAAATCAACCCAAGCCTAAATGGTCAATTTATATTTGACAAAAGAGGCAAGAACATACAATGGAGTAAAGACAGGCTATTCAATAAATGGTGCCAGGAAAATTAGACAGATATGTGCAAAAAAAAATGAAACTAAATTACCTTCTTACACCATACACAGAATAAACTCAAAGTGGATTTAAGACTTAAATATTAGACATGAAACTATAAAAATTCTAAAAGAAAACATAGGCAGAAAAATCTCAGATATTTCTTGTAGCAATGTTTTTTCAGATACATCTCCTTGGGCAAAGAAAAAGAGAGCAAAGATAAACAAGTGGGACTATACCAAACTAAAAAGTTTTGCACAGAAAAGGAAGTGAACAAAATGGAAGGATAACCCACTGAATGGGAGAATATACTTGCCAATGATACACCTGATAAGGGCTTAATATCCAAAATGTATAAAGAACTTATAAAACTCAACAATGAAAAAAAATCAATCTAATTTATAAAAATGGGCAAAGGACCTCAGTTGACACTTTTCTAAAAAGGACATACAGATGGTTTATAGACATATCAAAAGATGCTCAATGTTACTAAATCATCAGAGAAATGCAAATTAAAACTACAATGAGATATCATCTCACACCTGGCAGAATGGCTCTCATCAATAAATAAACAAACAAGTGATGGTGAGGGTGAGGAGAAAAGGGAACCTTCATGCACTATTGGTGAGAATGAGGACTGGTACAAACACTGTGAAAAGTAGTATGGAGTTATCTCAAAAAATTAGAAATGGAACTGCCTTATGGCCCAGTGAACCCACTCCTAGGGATATATCCTAAGAATCCTGATACACTAATTTGAAAGAATATATTGACACCTATATTCATTGCAGTGTTATTTACAATAGCTAAAATCTGGAAAAAGCCCAAGTGCCCATCAGTAGATAAGTGGATAAAAAAGCTTTGGTGCCTTTACACAATGGAATACTATGCAGCCATAAAAAGAAGGAACTCTTCCTTTTGCAACCGCATGGATGAACCTGGAGATCATTATGCTAAGTAAAATAAGGGAAAAACAAGCACCGTGTAATTTTATTCATTTGTGGAATCTAATGAACAAAGTGAACAAGCAAAATAGAAACAGACTCATACATAAAAGAACAGTCTGACAGCTATTGGGGGCCATTAGGTGAGGGAGGTGGAGGGAGAGAGCACAGAAGAAAAAAAAAACTCATCGATCTACACAAACAACAGTGTCGTGATTGCCAGGTGCCGGGGAGAGAAAGGAAGGTATAGAAAGATATGGGGGGATAAATGCTGATGGATGAAGACTTGACTTGGTGGGGTGGTGAACACAAAATACAGTGTACAGAGATGTGTTGTAGAATTAGGCACTTATAACCTGTATAATTATGTTAAATGGTATAGCCCCAACAAAATTCAATTATTAAAAATTAAAAAGAATTGACTTCTTCTGCACCCACATACAGCAGAGGTGGAATAATTAAAGCCACTAGAAACTCTGCTTCCAGATGTATGGGGACCAAAGCTCCACCCTCCAATACTACCCATTGTCCTTGCTACATATACACATCCTGACTCTCAAGAAAGATTAAGCTCTCCTTCAGAAAATAAGGCCATCAAGTGGGAATTCTTTAAACTATAACCTCCCTACATCTGCAATTTTATATCCATATGTATCTACTCTAATTATATGCTATTCTATTCTTTGTCCACTATGATCCAGCCACACTAGTCTTTCTAGTCTTTCTCTTCCTTGTATAAAATAAGCCCAATTCCTTCTCAGGATTTTTGCTTCCCAGCTGTTCATTGCTAGGAATGTGCCTCCTGTAATCTTTACATGCTAGCTCTTCCTTGGAATTCAGATATTTGTTTTCTCAATAAAGTTTCTTCAAACCAATCCATATAAAGTAGTCAACCAGGTCCTCTATCAATTCCCCCCAAATCCCTCATATAGCTCTTAGTAAATATAATCTGATATTTATTTGTATATGATCTGTTTGCTACCTTAAATGGAAACTCCAGGAGAGAAGTTTTCTTTCAGTTGTGTTCACTGATTGGTCTCCAGCTCCTGTAGCTGTGTTACCCATAAAGCTAATGCTCACTGAGTGCATCTTAAATGAATTAATGAAATAATCACTTGGGGAATATGAACATGCATACACTATTAAGGAAGTGTGGCAGATGGCAGAGCAGTGTTGAGTAACTATTCAAGATGTGTTCTCCTGAATCAAAGGTATGACTGGCTGTTGTTCTCCTGTTTGTTCACTTGCTTGAGTGCATGTATGAGATAGATGAAGAGACAGACAGAAAGCAGACGGATGGACCAACAGATAGTATTAAGTGTGGTTGGGGGTTTGTCAGATGAGTTTCATGGAGTGAGGGAGAAACCAGGGAGCAAGTTCATTACAAGGAAGAGTTTTGAATATGCGATTATGAAATCTGTGCTGGTAAAGGAAGTATTTAGGCCCAGGGAACAGGGTGAAAAGTGAAAAAAGTGTCATATAGACCAATAAATTAGGGCTCTAGAGGAGGATGAAAGTTGAGAGTGGAAGATACTGTTCATAGAATGAAAGCTTTCAAAAGAGATGCAATTATTTGGTGGAGGAAGAAAGAGGCAACCCTATTGCATCCTGAGAGTGGAACATTTACAAGCCAATAGCTCTTTATTGGCTACTGCTGACCACCTCTTGACATACCTCCTGTGCATTTTTATACCCAAAGAATCTTTATCCCTTGTTATGCCTTAGTGGCATCACCACAAGCTCCTTCTGTTTATCTAACTTTGGAGCGTGCCAGGCCCCACCTAGAATGGAAGAAAATAGGAAGGGAAAACATGATATCCTATTAAATATCCAGTAAGATGCAGGTTATCTGTCACTTTCTCCATAAAACTGCTTCCTGATACCTCGTCCATTCCTTTAAAACATCTATGTATAGGTCTGTTTTCTCTACTAGATTCTGAGTCACCTGAGGGCAGGTATTGCCAGATGAGAATCATGTTCCCCTGCCCAAAGTCTAGGGCTCAGCATATAGCTGGCAATCAGTAACTTTTTTTTTTTTTACAGGGACAGAGAGAGAGTCAGAGAGAGGGATAGATAGGGACAGACAGACAGTAACAGAGAGAGGTGAGAAGCATCAATTATTAGTTTTTCATTGCCATTGCAACAACATAGTTGTTCATTGATTGCTTTCTCACACGTGCCTTGACCGTGGGCCTTCAGCAGACCAAGCCACCCCTTGCTGGAGCCAGCAACCTTGGGTCCAAGCTGGCGAGCTTTTGCTCAAGCCAGATGGGCCCGTGCTCAAGCTGGCGACCTCGGGGTCTCGAACCTGGGTCTTCCACATCCTAGTCCGACGCTCTATCCACTGCACCACCGCCTGGTCAGGCAATTTATAGAATAATTGAATGGATACACAAGTGCATAAATTATTTCAGGAAACAGCAGACTGGTGTAAATGCTATAATAACACATGCCAGGTAGATGCCCAGGGTATCTGGTCTCCTGTGAGGACCAGAAGTCATAATGTTTTCTCCCCATTCTGCCCCATGGCACTGACCCTGTGAACCACTAAATGTCAGACAGAGATGAAAGGCCTCTCTGAAATGATCGGGAAAAACATGCATACGGAGGACACCTCTAAAAAACTTTGGCTCCTTTGGCAGAGACCATCAACAAACACAGGTATTATTGATGAACTGATATTTGCTCAGTTCCCAAAAGTCCTTGAAGAAAATAAACTCTAGCAAAGTTCAAAGTACAATTCAGCTCAGTAGAAGGCAGCCTTATTTGTTTCTCTAGAAATAGGTTTCCTGTTTCTACTTAGAAGTTGGGCTTTTAATTGCTAAATCATTACTTCCAGTTATGAGCATTTATTGTGAAAACTAATGAGGTGCCTCCAAAAAAATATTTTCACAACTTGTTTTTGAACATTCTGAGTTCTTTCCTGAAAGCTACAATTGGGGTTTTTGTGAGAGAACTTGCCTCTGTCCAGACCAGTTGTGCCTGGCCAGCTGCATGCTGACAGGGCCACCGGCCCCTCCACCAAGGAGACTCATCTTCCCAGGCCTATAATGGGTCCTCAGAATGGCAAAGCCAGCAGGCAACCCCTTTGCTTAGACGAGGAAGACTTGTCTCGCTGTTCTCAGGGAACTCAGCCTCTGCTACAGCTCCCTGGGAGGAAGACAAGTGGTCCAGTCAAGTAAAGCTGGCCTTCCTAGAGCTTGTCCCCCACCCAAGATGCTTCCCAGATCTCTCTTCCCCACAAGAGTGCCCAAACTCCACTGGTTGGTGAAAGCCTGGGCCAAAAACTGAAACTGTGTGTTCTAATATTTCTCAACCCAAAGGTGGAAATATTAGCAAAACCTAGGGAACTTTTTAAAAATGTACATGTCTAGACTCCCTCCCAAAGATTCCAATACACCTTCTCATGCTAGTAACCACAGATACAGTGATCCACCCTTATCTGTGGTACATTTTCCAAGATTTCAGTTACCTATGGTCAACCTTGGTCTAAAACTAGTAATAGAAAATTCCAGAAATAAAAAATTCATAAGTTTTAATTACCACTGTTCCAAGTAGAGTGACTAAATCTCATGCCATCTCACTCCCTCCTGCCCTGGATATGGGCCATCTCTTTGTCCAGTTTGTCTATGGTGTACAAGCTCCCTGCCCATCAGTCACTTAGCAGGCATTTAGGTTAGCAACCTGGCTGTATTGCAGGGCTTGTGTTCAGGTAACCCTTATTTTGCTCAATGATGTCTGTGGGGCAGCTGTGTTAGGCTTGCTTGCAGGTTTACCACTTTGCTTGATTAGTGTGTGAGCACGTGACAGAGGCACGTGTGCAGAGCCTGTATAAGGCTATATGGGTGCTTCCCTGGGGTGGTAATTTTCCCAGATCACTCTCCTACCACCGTGAGGTGTGGTTTTCCTTGCTCCCTTGCAAGTAGATTTTCCTTTGTTTTTTAGCTCTTATCCTTCTGTTGTTCATTTGCTCACCTGTCCTTGCAAGTCTCCAATAAACAGGTATGACCCAACCCTTTTCAGTTCCACAGTTCCTCTACCATCTGCCCAAATCCATTGTGAACCTGCCTGACCTCAGCCATCAGCATTGCATCTGACGTAGTGGGCAGGGTTTGGAGCAAATGATTATGGAGCGACCGACACCCTTGAAGGTGGGGTAGAGCAGTAGTTGCTGTTTTCCAGTTTATGGTTTCCCATGGCTGTCCTTTTGGGGACCATAGGCTGGCTGTTACTTACAGCCCTGCAAGAAGAAACTGAGAGCTCTGTGTGAGAGGCAGCCCAAGGTCGAAAGCTCCAGGGTGAGCTGTGGAGTGAGCGACAACAATAGCACAAGCTGGAGCTGTCACTGGAAAAAGAGCTGCAGATCTGAGAATTGCAAGTCAGACTGCAGGCAGAGAACCAGTGATGATGTGAACTGGAGCCAGCACTGGAGAGGAAGGCCAACTGGGTCCAAAAGTTGCATTGTGAGGTGCAGGCTGAACACCAATGGCACCTGGAACTGGAGCAGTCTCTGGAGAAGGAATTGTGGGTTCACAAGTTGCAGTTTACCCTGGAAGCTGAATGTTAGCAGTGACAGCTGTTGGAGAAACAACTGCAGGTCCAGGAGCCCAATAGTCAGCTTCAGGCTGAGAGCCAGCAGCTGCAGGAGCCAAAGCAGGTGCGGAGGATGGAGCTGCATTCCTGCCAGCAGAGCAGCTCTGAGTTGGCGGGAGCAGGCTTTGCCAACTCCCCTCTTCTGATTGGGAGGCTCAGGCTGCAACAGCCCTCCCAAGACTCCAAGCCCAGCTGGTGGTGACCAAGAAGGTAAAATCCCAGCAACAAACAGTTCCTCAGGGGCAACTACAGCCTCCTCCCCAGGTAGTGGAGCACTCTTTGGTCTACCAGCCCTACACCCAGGCAGAGCTGATGGAGTTGGGGGCACAATTCAGGCAGAAACCCATGGAGCCACTAGCAGCCTGGATACTGAGGTTGTGGAACATAGGGGTGGATGGCATCATGCTCTATGGAACAGAAATGGAGAAATTGACCACCATTACCACACACTTCTCCTTGAAGCAATATCTTCAGAGCTGCCATGACAACCTAGGGAACCATACCCTATAAGAATGGGTGATGACTGCCATTTGTTCAGTCTGGCAGAATGCTGGTGACTTGCAGGGGGCAGTGAGTCAGTGGCAATGCTATAGTTAGTTAAGGTCCTTTGGGAACTAGGTATGAAGAATGCTGTTTTCCATCTGGGGTCCCAAGGACCAGACGAAGTGTTTACAGTGGGGATGCGGGATCTTATCCTCTGCAGTGCCCCATCAGCTTTTTGGGGGTCACTAGTGGCTATCCTGGGCCCATACATAGAACAGCCTATCACTATGGTTACACAGATGGAAGCAGATTTGGAGGTAGCATGGAATCACAAAGCTATGAGGGCTGCTGCTCATGCTGCCCATGCTGCTCCTCCCACCAGCAGGAGGAATGGGCCTGTGAAAGTTACCCAAACACAGATGTGGGTTGATTTGATAGTGGCTGGGACAGAGAGGGAGAAATTGGATGGCAAGCCTAATAAGGTTCTTTTGGAGCTTTGGTAGTAGCTTAAACCAGGACAGAGATTCCAGCCGCTGAGATAAATGGCCCCAGCAACTGCCAATAAAACAGTTGGTGCACAAGTTGGCATAGTTATAAGATTACCATATTTCCCCATGTATAAGACAGACCCTTTTCTGAAAATTTTGGGGTCTAAAATCTGGGTGCATCTTACACAGTGGTTATAGATTGGTTTTATTTGCATTTCCCCCTTTTTCTCGCAGATGAGAAGTTGTATGAATTTTATGATGAATAAATTTTGAGTTCAATAACTTTATGTAATAAATTTTTATTCAAATTTCAGACCCCAAAATTAAGGTGCATCTTATACATGGGAGCATCTTATACATGGGAATATGATATATGATGGAGATCACTGAAGGAGGACCCCCAAGACCCACTGTTCTAGTTTGAATAGGGGAAAGGCCAAGGGACCTGTCCAACAGGGATGGGTGGGGACCAGAGGCCACACATAGAACTGGCTAACCACTGGTCCCCTTCTAATGTACAATGGGTATTGGCCTTGGTGGATACATGTGCAGAATGTTCCCTTCTTTATGGGAACCCAGAATGGTTTGCTGGGACCCCAATGGCCATTGATGAGTATAGGGGCCAAACTGTTCAAGTGAAACCAATAACTATTCCATTGGGGATATAAAGACTGCCTCCTAAGCCATATAAGGTAAATGTATCCCCTATTCCTGAAATTATTTTGGGGGTAGATGTCTTACAAGGACTGTGGTTGGAAACTATAGCTGGGGAGTTTTGCCTGCGAGTCCGGGATACAAAGGCAATGTTGCAGGGACAAGCAGCACATTCCCTGTTGCACCCATTCCCTGATGTGTGACTAGCACAAAGCTGTACTGTCTGCCAGGCAGCTATGAAGAAATCACTGGGACAGTCCTCAAACTAGAAAAGGTGGGGATAATCCAGCCAGCACACAGTCCTTACAACTCCTCAGTGTGGCTTGTGTGCAAACCAGACAGAACCTGACAAATGGCAGTGAATTACAGGAAACTAAATAAAGTTGTTCCCCCTTTGCATGCTGTTGTTCCCTCAATAGCTAACCTGATGGATCGGTTAAGCCATGAGTTGGGGACATACCACTTTGTCGCATATTTGGCTAACGCTTTTTCCTCTATTGATATAGCTTCAGAGCAAGACCAATTTGCCTTCACTTGGGAAGGGTGGCAATGGACCCACCTTGTGCCATGGGCTGGTGGCTACTGACCTGGCTAAATGGAAAAAAACAGAGGCAGTTCATATATATCATTATATTGATGACAGTATGCTAACTAGTGACTCTTTCAGAATTGGAGCAAGCAGTCCCTACCCTGCTATCTGATATGAAAGCATATGTCTGGGCAGTCAACAAGAGGAAATTACAAGGACCTAGGTAATCTGTTAAGTCCTTGGGAGTTGTCTGGTTGAGTAAGACAAAGGTTACCCCTGACGCAGTTATAGATAAGATCCAACCATTCCCTGTACCCGCTATGGTAAAGCAGTTACAGGGACTCCTAGGTCTGTTGGGGTATTGGCGAACATTCATACCCATTTAGCTCAGTTACTGCATCCCTTATATCACCTTATTCGGAAGAGGGTTTGCTGGGATTGGACTGAGTAGGCACAAGGTGCATTTGCAGCAGCTAAGAGAGCTGTCAAGGTGACATAGCCTTGAATGTGTTTGATTCTGCCAGGCCCTGTGAGCTTGATGTCCATATAACCCCTGAGGGGTTTGGATGGGCCTTGTGGCAACGGACAGAGCGCCTACAGCAATCTATTGGGTTCTGGTCCCAATTATGAAAAGGCACTGAAGTCCATTACTCATTAGTGGAGAAGCAGCTGGCAGCTGTGTATGCTGCCCTCCTAGACACTGAGAGTATTATAACCACAACACCAGTTACAGTCAAGACAACATATCCTATTGCAGGATGGGTGAGAGATTGGGCAACCAAACCTTGTAGTGGTATGGCCCAAATGTCCACCCTGTCCAAGTGGGGTGCATACTTGCAACAACACTCCCCTTAGCACTTGCCCATTGAAAGAAGAACTGCAGAATGTCTTGGGTTCAGTCACCTATGTGACCTTAGAGTCAGGTGCAGCTGGGGCTCCGGAGGCAGAGCCTGAAGTCAGTCCCTACCAGGAGGGGCAAATGCCCAGCCCTGAGGATGCCTGGTATACTGATGGTTCTAGCAGGAGCCAACCGCCCAAATAGATGGCCATAGCCTTCCATCTGGGTACTGAGACTATTTGGATAAACACAGGAACAGGCCAAAGCAGCCAATGAGTGGAATTAAGAGCCATATGGCTAATTGCCTATAATGAACCTTCACGTCTGGTGGTTTGCACCAACAGCTAGGCTGTCTATCGTGGACTGACCCTTCGGATCGCTACTTGGCACATTAACCAGTGGATGGTAATGCACTATCCGCTCTGGGCTCAGGCCATGTGGCAGGACTTATGGGAAATAGGTCACCAGAAGCAGGTGACAGTATACCATGTCATAGGACATGGCCCTCTAGCCATCTTGGGAATGATGAGGCAGACACTTTGGCAAGGTTGCGATGGTTGGAGACTGTGCCTGCATGTGATGTGGCACAGTGGCTCCACTGGTGCCTGCTCCGTATGGAACAAAAAACTATGTGGGCTACAGTTAAGGCGTGGAACTTGCCTGTGTCCAGAGGTAGATTTAATGGTGGGCTTTTTACCCTTCTGTATCCTAGACCAAAGGGCAGTCATACCGCATCTGGACTGCCTGAGTACTGCATACAAGCAGTCTCTGGTCCTTGAAAGTGACAATGGGAATCATTTCACAGGTTCAATGGTGAGGCAATGGCTTAAGACGTAGGAGTAAACTGGAAGTACCATGTTCCCTCCCACCCCCAGGCTGCTGGTATCATTGAGCAGTATAATGGACTCTTAAAACAGAAACTGTGACAGGAGGGGGACACTGGCTCCTATACTGGATGGACATGGCACCTGCTGACAGTTGTCCAGATTTTGAATGAGAGACCGCAATGGGGGGGGGGGGGACAGCTGCTCCCATCCAGTGGCAGTTATTCACCAAGGACGCTTTGCTCAAGCCGGACTTTGGATGGCAGGGCAATGTGTTCTTGCCTGCCCCAACAGCCCTCCTCTAAGGCTGACGGCTTCAATGGACATGGCCCTGAACTGTACAGGCTCCCCACCTACAATGGGTGGCCTTATTGGCACCATGGGGAAACAGGTTAGAGGTGGACTTCCAGTTAACTCTCTGGATGCAACCAGCATCTGGCCACCTAAGGTAGAAGTGTATTATCCCTTGAGTGCTCAGGGGGACAGTATAATGAAGGGCACCTTTGTAATTTCTTTATGGCTCATAATGAGTTCTCCCATTTTGCTGCACATCGAACCAGCAGATCCTGGTGTGCAGGCCAATAAAGTTTGGTACACCCACCAGGGGCTGCCTCTGGTACCTGCTACTGTGCTGTCTGCAGACAGAACTCTGGCCTGTATTCTGCCAGAAGGGAAAGATTTGCCTCTCTTGGTACTGCTGACCACTCTATCATTTCACCCATAGCTGTGTTTGTAATTCTGTTGCTGTAGACTGTACTGTTTTGGTTTTTGTAATGTACCTCACTCCTCACACAGAGACCATTACGGAAGATACCTGTCACATAGATTGTGAGGCAAGTAACCCTAAAAGGGTGGAATGTGGGGCAGCTGTATTAGGCTTGCTCACAGGTTTATCAGCTGCAAGTACTTTACTTGATTAGAGTGTGAGCACATTGCAGAGACACATGCACATAGCCTATATAAGGCTATGGCTGCTTCCCCTGAGCGACAATTCTCCCAGATCGCTCTCCCACCACCATGAGGTGTGGTTTTCCTTGCTCCCTTGCACTTACTGTGAAAGTAGATTTTCCTTTGCTTACTAGATTTGCTCGCCTGTCCCTGCAAGCCTCCATTAAACAAATATGGCCTGACACTTTCCAGCTTCGCAGTTTCTCTACCGTCTTCCCGAATCCAATGTGAACCTGCCTGGCCTTGGCCACCAGCATTACAATAGTCTATCTGGGGTTCAGTATTATGCAGGTTTGAGGCATCCACTGGGGGGGTTGGAACATATCCCTCACAAGTAAGGGAGGGACTATATAGTATTCTCTAAGTTCCTTAAGCTATATTTGTCATGCTAATATGAAGGATAAAATAAGAGCATTTTAAATTATTTTAAAGTTTAAGTCAGGTACAGTAAAGGAAGCTGTCCGCAGGAAATTATTGTAGTTAGTTGGAGAGGACAAGGAGGTTGTATCCATGGGTCAACTCTAGTAGTCGTCAGTGGGCCTGGGGGCCATGTACAGACGTAACATGAAAATAATGCTAGGTACAATTATTGATGTCTTCTGTAGCTTAGGGAAGAGACAGTAAGGGCACATGTGCCATGTATTTGCCTCAACAACCTAGATCCTCTACAAAGCCAGAAACAAGGCTCAGGTCTCCAAATTTCGCATTCCAAGTAAAATCCCTCCCATGAAGCCAGAAACTAGTTGGAGTGATGCATCTGCTGAACAGTACCTATTTAAAGATGCATCAGGGCTGGAACAAAATTTACAAAGGAAGTAGAACCACGTGCTTTCCCAAATACCAAGCAGAAAATATCCTTACAAGGCAGAAGAGGCACAGCTAGGATGTACAAGGGAGTGTTAGCAAAATGATGTCTGCCAGTTCACAGGATTCTCTTCGCATTGCTCAAGGGTAAAGTGGAAGATAACAACAGTGTTTTGAACATGTTCAGATGTTTTGTTACCAGAGGGAGATACGGAAAGCCTGAATTCTCTGAAATGGAAACAGAAGAACAAAAAGGTGTGCTGTACATTTTGCTTACTGTCAGCTGCTTTGCAGCCTTTCTCCAACACCTGAGGCGCGACTTGGTAGGGAGGAGTTGGTGAATACCATTTTAAATGAAGGCAGTTTTCAGATGTTTAAAAAATACCTTCAAAGAAAGGTTATTGGGGACACTCCAAAGTCAGTATCAGAAAATGGTCATTTGTGGTCTCAGCTCATTCTGAGTTGGCTCGACCCCGGGTGGCCATGAGTGACCAACTGCACCCATGTTCTCTCCAGGTGGACTCTACTGAGGACCCATCCCCTCAGCATCTCCCCTCATCATTTAGCAGCTTCTCTGTGTGAATTTACACACATGCTGGCATCTCTCCTGGGTGCACTGGTATGTACTTACTGGCAGCTCCAATCCACTGTCTGGGAGGAAGACACTCCACTTAGACTGAGACTGTCTGAGTCAAGATGCAGCTCTGAGCACTCTACCTCATCACTTAATTGCCTGCACTCAGTTGCTTCATCTGAAAGTGGGGATATCAACACCTCCACAGGGCTGTTGTGTGAGAACTTAATGGCATGTTAAAGCACTTCATGCATTAAAAAACAAATGCAAAGCACCCAATGCCAAATTTCCCCAGCCCATTAACCGCAATCTCAGCTCCAACATCCTGACCTCACTGCAAAAAGGACCATTCCTCCCCCTCTCTATCACCATTCCCTGTTTTCTTTTCACTGCTTTCTAACATTATAGTTTACAGTTAGTTGGTGATATAGTGTCCATCTCTCCCACCAAAAGTTCATGGGTAAGGACTTCTGTCCTGTCACCAACTATGATTCCAGTCCCCAGAACTGCACCTGACTGATCAAACACTCAATAAATATTTTTTGAGCAGATGAGTGGCTCTTTATACCCCATATCACCCAGCAGATGAGGACAGGGGCAAATAACTCTCCTTGGTGCTATAACCCAGCTTACCACCAAAAAGAAAGTAGATACCTACTCAAAGACAGGAACAATGCTAATGTATCTGCAACATTTTCATGTAACAAGAAAACATGATCCACCCTGGCTGGTGGCTCAGTGGGTAGTGTGTTGGCCCACCATATGGACATCCCAGGTTTGATTCCTGGTCAGGGGACACAGGAGAAGCAACACTGTTTCTCTTCCCCCTCCTTGTCACCCTTCTCTCCCTCTTCCCTTCCTGCAGCCAGTGGTTCAATTGGTTTGAGCAAGGCCCTGGACACTGAGGATGGCTTGGTTGGTCTGAGCACATTGTGCTTAGGCACTAAAAATACCTCAGTACTCAAGCATTAGCCCTAGACAGGCATTGCTGGGAGGATCCTGGTCAGGGGGAATGCAGAAATCTACCTATTTCCCTTCCTCTCACCTAAAAAGAAAAGAGAGAGTTAAAGAACATGATCAAAAATTCACCTCAATAAATCCTAAAATGGATGGATTTTAGTATGCCAAGAAGTTCTAAGTTCAACAACTACAAAATGAAAGAAATTCTCCATAGGAAAAAGAGAGGGAAAAAAATTTTTTAAGTGGAAACCACTCTGTTTATTAATTTGTTACATAAGAGAAACTCCATTAAGAATGAAAGAAATCTAACCTAGATCAAGCTAAATTTGAATAATGGCAGAACTTTTTTATATTTGACTGAAGCTGGCCTTAACTGGTCCTTATAGACATCAGCCTCCTAGGAAAAGCACTCAAGAAACCAGAAAACACGACATTAAGAAGCCTGCTTATCCATTGCTGATGTTAACTACTTCTTATTCATGCCCAGGAAATAACTCCATTCATAGTGCCACAGCCCATTAAAGGTCTTCATAAAGGCCTTTAAGGTCCCATCAGCCATTTTAAAAGTTCATAATTAAATATGGTCAGCTTAGAGAGCAAATGGATTTTAGTCAGGGAACCTAGAAAGCAAAATAGTGCAAAAATAGTGATCTTCAGAAAACACTGGGCCAAGAATTACCATCTAATTGGCTTACCACCTATGAAAAAAAGGATAAAGAATATAGTTAATTTTCTACAAAACTCAAAACACATTCCCTCTGTTGAGAGAAGCAACAACTATCACTTCTTACTTTAAAAAAATGTTTCAGGATTCCAAAGAATCCATTCAAATTTCTCCTGAAATGTTTACCCAGCTCAATCACAACTCCTAGAAAGGTGCCCATCCTTAAGTATTGATCCTGGCAGACCTGAGGACAGCAATGGAGAGAATGAAAACAAGTATCATATCTGTACTGGCTCGAAGGCAATAAGGATGCAAAGCTCCTCTTGGGATAAGTCTAAACCAGTGCAATATATCCACGGTCCTCTAATTGGATCTTCATTTCCCCTGATAGTCCCTCAAAGCTTCCCCTGCCCACATACTGCAGTGTCACTGCATGAGACGTCAATGCACCACTGGCTCTGTATTTCCATTTCTAGACCTCTCTTCCAAGGTACCCACTAAACTATTTATCTTCTCTTGAAATCCACACTTTCTATTTATGCCAAACTACTCTTATTCTGATTGTTTGCTGTCTATGGACTCAGGATATCCTGCTTTAATAACAGCTTTGGCTTATGGGTCTTCTCTCAAAGGAACACAGACTCGGGGTGAGACTCACATTCACAGTCTATATCCAACATGTACCACCAAGGAGACCTTGGGCTACTCTGAGAGTCTTTGGTTTCTCGTCTATAAAGCTCATGGGGCTACCACTCCAAGGCTGTTGTGAGTATTAACTGTTATAATAGATGTGAAAAACTTTTGCATACTGCCTGGTCATAGAAGGCCTTCAACAAATGATAGTTTCTTTCCTTCCTTTTCCGCCCCCTGCCTTGAACTTGGGTGAGTTCAGAATCTATATTGATGATTCTTTCAGCACTGACCTACCACCCACCACCCATGCCTGAGGAACTTCAAAAACCTCATCCCATTCTATGTCAACATTTTCTCAGCCATACCCTCAGAAATCACAGTACTGGAAACCACCCCAGCTAAAAAGTCCAAACCCCTAAATTTCCTTCTCTTAAAAGCCCTTGCTTCCCTACATGCTCACTCCTACTAAATATATTTTTATGTGTATCAACTACTCACCCTCTCCTTGCTCTTCTAGACCAGAGTCTCACGCCTTCCAACCTACCATTAATCCTATGACTCAGGCCAGATCTCATACCAGGTATTTCAGCCTCTTCCCCTACAAGACCATGGAATCCTTCAACTCCTTGGTCTCCTACTGAAATTGCCTTGCCACTTTCCAACACCTAGGAACACTGCCTATCTACTTTCATCAAATAAAATTCTCAAACCATGCTGATTAAATTCAACTTCCAATTTTATTTCAGTTTAGCTGGCCCCTCACTACTGCTGACCCTTTGGCTCTTGTGAACTTCTTTCCATTTACAGCCCTGTTCTCATCTGCAACCCTCTAACTCGCAGCAGTAGCATTCCCTCCTGCACATGGAGACATCCAAGTTAATATTGACAGAAGCTATCTCAGCATCTCTCTAAATGGAACTGCTCACTTAAGAGTTTCTGTTGACCACTAATAGCCACATCTTCAAATACTTCTCAGCACTTGATTCTATGGCTTACCACTTTCTTGAAGCTTACTCTTTCCTTGTCACCCTTTACACTGTACTTAATTCTCCTGTCTCCCTTCTCATTGGTTGACTTCTTCCTCCAAACCTATAAAAACATATATTTCCACTATTCTGAACCACAGGCCTTGACCCTCTGCCCTTAATATTATCTCTCATTGGAAATTTCATTGGCCCTGGCCAGTTGGCTCAGCAGTAGAGCATTGGCCCGGCATGTGAAAGTTCCAGGTTCAATTCCCAGTCAGGACACATGGGAGAAGCAACCATCTGCTTCTCTTTCCCTCCCCCTTCTCTCTCTCTCTCTCCCTCTCTTTGTCTGTCTGTCTGTCTTTCTCTTCCCCTCCCATAGTCATGATTTGAAAGATTTGAACAAGTTGGCCCCGGGAGCTCTGTTGCTGAGCTGTTGCTAAGCAGCAGAGCACTGGCTCCAAATGGGCAGAGCATCGCCCTGTAGGGGGCTTGCTGGATGGATCCTGGTCAGGGTGCATATGGGAATCTATCTGTTGGCCTTTCCACCTCTCACTTGAAAGAAAGAAAAAAAAAAGAAAGAAGGAAAGAGAAAGAGAGAGAGAAAGGGAAATCTCATATATCCCTGTTACTTTTACCATTACCTCCAAGAATTACTTCCAAATTCCATGCCTTCAGTTCTACCCAAAACTCCAGAGGATTCTGTCAGGATATACCATGGGTATCTCAAATGCAACATCTTTACAACTTATCCCTTTCCTTTCTCCCATGATCTTTTTCCTATTTCAGTTATAACACCACCAATCTTCTATTCAGGCAATCATTCTATACTCCTCCCCTTCCCACTTCCTTGATGATCCAATCATACCAAATCACACCTATTCTAACTCTTGAACCCATCATGGCCTCCTCTTTCCATTTGCAATTCTCTGCTTCAGGCTCTCAGAACTCTCACCTAGAATATTACAAGAGTTTTATACCATATTTCCCCATGTATAAGACACACCTTAATTTGGGGGTCCGAAATTTGAAAAAAAATGTATTACAGAAAGTTATTGAACTCAAATTTTATTCATCATAAAATTCATACAACTCCTCATCACTGTCAAAACTCCCATCCATTAGCTTGTCCTCCTCTGTGTCTGATGAATCACTGTCTTCAACAATGAACACAAAGACAAGCACAAAAAAGTGGAAAATGCAAGTAAAAAAATCTACAATCACTGTATAAGATGCACCCAGTTTTTAGACCCCAAATTTTTTGAAAAACAGTATGTCTTATACATGGGGAAATACGGTAACTGCTTTTCCTTCCTCCTAAACCCCAGGCTTTCCACCACCAGATTAAGGGGATAACAAATTAAATATAAATTAGAGTTTAGCTTGGAATTCCCGAATCTCCATGATGTGGCCAAAATCTGATCTCCCAGCTTAATCGTTCTCTACTTTTCTCAATGAACCTGAAACCATTCTAGTCTCCCTATTCACTCTTCTCCAAACACATGCTTACAGTCCCTGCTCTGCCTTTCTGCTCTCATCATTCATCCTCCCCATTTGTTATCATCATATCATTTCCCCAAATGTCTGCTGGAAAAAAAGTCTTATGCATTCTTCTAGACTCTGCTCAAATGTCATACACACCCTGCAGCCTTCCCTGAGCCACCATCAAACATGATCTCATTTCTTCCTAAGTAGAGCATTTTTGTCCTTCCATTGCTTATGGGATTTAAAACATTCTGTATGACTTTCTAATGTCTCCTGCTTATAGTAGTGTCACCCTCAGCAACAGGCTCACTTCCCCTCCCCGCCAACTTCTCACGCCCTCTAAAACTGTCCCTTCTAAGCTACTGCGGCTGATTTGGACCTCTCCTTTCTCTTTTCCCTTTGCCTTGCTCTGCTACTTCTCTGCAGCCAAAGTCTCCAGCCCTCACTGTCACCATCTATCCCTTTCAATTAAAGAGATAGGTCCCTTCCACCCCATGTAGTTATAGTGTCCTTTAATTCCAATCATACTGACCTTGATATATATTTGAAAGTCAAAGGTACGCAGGCTAAACCATATACTTGTGTAGAAGTTCTGTTCTCAGAGGGCTAGAAATAAGCTCACAGAATTTCTAACTATATTTTCTTCCATACACAGTCTTTAATAATATATTCCCATCATATTTTGTCATGTTTTCTTTCCTTCACAACTGAACGCTCATTTGCCTAACTCCATAGGATGAGAGGGTCTAAAGTTCCCAGTTACAACATAACAAAAATGATCCAATCTGTCTCGTTTATATGCACCCGATGAAACCTACACTTTGAATCACCAAACTAACATTTGTATTCTCCTGTTTTAGATTAGTTTGTTTTAATAATCAGGGGAAATTAAATAAAATATTTTTTAAAATTGCATAGATAAATATATAACTAGAGATTAAAAAGCACTGTGCAAACAAGTAGAGGCTGGCAGGTGGTATCAAAATTTGGAAATATCCTATTGACCACTAAAAGAAAGGCTAAGTTTAAAAGATAATTTAGGGGTATCAACTACCATGTGTAAAAGTGAAGAGTACACCAAAGTTGGGATCCACTGGTGTTCTTCAGCGAACACTGAGGATCATGTCCCGACACCTTGGTAATCCCATGTCCAAGAGAAGCAGGCAAAGGAGAAGCTCAGGACTCTGATGGTGGGAGCTCTGGATTTGAGCAGAAATGACTTCTCACTACATTTTTTTTGACTGCATGAGGAGATAAGAGGCTTTTGTTCTCCCACCTAGGATTATGATCATATTTTGTAACCAATATAGTATTATATAAATATAATTGCAATGTGTTAAACCTTGTTTAAATGGAAAATTCATTCCAAATTCCAGATGACTTCAAAATGCATTTTAAAATGTGTCTCACTGTAAGCTCATAGAAAGCAGGGCATGTTTCTTATCTTTGTATCTTATCTCTCGTGACATCTTTAATACAAATATTCAGAAGTTCTTATCATAAGCATGATTAGATGAATTGATATAAAAGAGAAGCCAGAATTAACCAAAAGAGATCTTTAAAATGTAATCACTTGGCACTGTGTGAGCCCGTATATGTTATTTCCAAGGGGCATATTTAAATCCGACTCTCCAAATAAAAAACAGCCCACAAATAAGAAAACTATTGTGTACATTTACATCTCCATCAGATTATATTTCCTTTCATGCAAATCAATGAAATCAACTTGCATGGAATTTGACAGCAAGTCTTTCAGCAAAGACTAAGGAAATTTATGCAGCTTCCTTGGCTCACAAGAAACTTGGGCTGTGGCTGGAATGGAGAGGAAATAAAAGGCAAGAGAAGGCGCCTACGGAATATGGTCCCTTTCACTTCGAGTTTTCATTCACTCTCTCACACTGGCCACTATAAGAGAAGGAAAATGTTTAACTTCTGCTTTAAATGGTGTTGCCTGTGCTTGCTATTCAGGGAATCACCTAGCTTGAGACTCCCGTATCCTCACTGCATGGTGATTGTCCGTCTATACACACACAAACACACACCATTTAAACTGCCACTGCTTCCTCTGAATCCACAGTTGGCTCCTCTACTGAGATTCTCTTCCCTAGGAGAGACATCAATGGAGCAAGGAAATTGTCTGTACCTCTGGCTGGGTTACCAGGGCTCCCTCTTTCAGGGCTCGCCCCAGCCATGCTTTGAGAAACATTGATCTGTGCTCCCCTCATTGTCCTGCTGCACCAGAAACAAGGAACAGCAAAAGAACAGTCATTATTTGCATTTGGCAAGAAAGGCAGCAGTAAAAACTGCGAGGCAGTGGGCATGGAAATGTCAAAGTGAGGGTCTGAATGAGACAGGTACAGCAAACATGGCAGAGCAGTCTCAGTGGAGAGGAACCCCCATTATAGACAGATAGCATCTATTTATGATGGAAAAGGAAAGAAAGAGAAAAGGGGGGAGGAAGGCATACAGGGGAAGTCCACTATACTTAGGAGCAAACAAACTCAGGTCAAATACTGCTTCTACCTCCTGAGGGATACAGCGTAATGACTGAGGACCACCCAGACTCTGGAGCACAACATCCACAGTTCAAATCCTGGCTCAGCCTTTTGCCATTTAAATGATTTGTGTAGATAAATTTCTTAACCTCTTGGTGCCTCAGTTCCTTCACGTGTAAAATAGTGATGTGATGCCAATGACTACCTACTAGAACTGTCATGAGGCTCAAATAAGCTAATGTTCAGAATAGTTCATGTTAGAACAGGGTCTGGCAAATAGTATGTGTGAGTTGCTATTATGATGGTGATCTGGAAAAATCATTTCAACATATCTGACTTCCTTTTCTTATTTCAAAAAAGAGAAAAAACTAACCCAGTTACTTTTATCTCTAATATTCTATCATTCTACCATCAAATATATATGTTTTATTTGCCAGGTGTCTTGAGAAAACAACTGCCTAATCCTGCAGATGTAGGTAACCCTGTGAGTGGATGTCCCACAAAGCAGGATTTCTGGTATTGTTTAATACCAAATAAGCTTCCCCCTATAGCCAGCTCTACAGCCTCACACATAGGCATTACCTTGGGGATCCCCACTGGGCTGGATTCCTGCCTGGCAGCTGCTCCCCAGGCTCTGACGGAGAAGGTTCTAAGAGTAGGTATCACTCTCAAAACAGTACACAACTTCAATAAGTGAAAAATGCTACTGCACAAAGACTGTCAGCAAAAATAAAATAACTAGTATGTGTCTTATTTTTTTCTTCAAATTTAACTTCAAGATGGGTCTTTAGCCAGATTGATTAACTAAAATCAATCTTCGATGGATCTCCTTTGGTACTCTATCCTGAACCCGCTCAGGCTGATCTGGACTAAAAAGCAGAACGAGTGAGTAGAAAGTTCTGCAGAGACCAATTTGTAAGGGACACTAAAACATCACTAGGACACAAAACATTTCTAAAAATGTCATGAAATGGTGAAAGATGTGCTGCTCAAAACACTTCTAGGGAGCACACTGTGATTGGAAGAATACAATAACTCAATGGATCTTATCTGGGATTGTACTGTTCTCCAGAAGTGTCTGGAAAAGGATGCAGAGGGGATTTGATAGTCACAGCTATTAGGAGAGCACTATTGCCAATTCAGTGGGTGGGGCCAAGAACGATAATCCACAAAATAGAACTTTTTGGTCTAAGATGCCATTGGCTACCTTGTTGAGAAACAGCGTCAAGTGCTTCTAGGGCGCATGCACCTTCTAAGGGTGATGGTTCAGCTAGCTCCTCACTCCCTGTTCCCACTCACTGCTAGTAACATGAGCATGCCCAGAGGGGCCATAGATGGATTTTTAGGTGATAGAGAAGATAAGGCTGCCACCAGCAAGCCCCCACCATGCTCTGACCACTCATGGCTGGCTGTCTAGCCCCTACACCTAGAATTCAAGGCCAAGCACCTATTTGTGGAATGCAGGAGTGGATTTTGACAGATTTGCTGTAACTATCTCCATATGGTTTCACATTTACTTCTCAAAGCAACTCCTTGATGATGATAGTAATGTTCACAGAATCTAGGGGACTAGAGAAGGAGAAGGAGAGCTATGGTCACAGACCCTTCCCTGGGCTCTGGATCCCACAGCAGGACCCAGGCCACCATCCCTGCTGCACTCAAGTATTGCAGGCAATTCTCCAGAGAGCCCACTTCTCTGTATTAACTAGCACCCAAACCAAAGTGCCTTGGGGAGTGTTTGCTGGGCAAATTTGGTCACATGTCTGCACCGTCATGCAAAGGTGTCTCAGAAAACAGAGTAGAAGAAAGCCCCTGACTCCTAACAAGACTGAGAAAGATCAAATATCAAGCTGCAGAAATAAAGGCAGTCATGCAAACATAGGACAGTGAGAAGAGAATTCACCTTTAAGGACTTGACTGCAATCCCCCCTCAAAGTAAGGTGACCACATATCCTGTTTGCCAAAGGCCATCTCACTTATGCCTGTTGTCCTGGCTTCATGATTAATAACACTCTTTTTATTCTCAGAAGCATCGCAGTTTGGACAATGAGTTATACTGTCACCCTCCCTAAGACAGACTCATGTCTGCACTGAGTCTCAAACAAAGTGTGCTGGATTACCTTGTATGCATGTGTACATGTGTCCATGTTCCCAAACTGTGTGAATCATGAAGCAGAGTCCAGGCTCTGATGCCAGGGACACTTCACCTCCACTTCCTGGGGTCAGTACAATGTGAGACTCCAACTTAAGAATGATTCGCAGGCGCCACTTCCCTAGTAACAGAATTACCTTGACTTGGTGTTTGATTTGTTGCTTTGCAGTTGGAAAACCGGGAAGTGATAATTCTTGGAAAAGATTCTTTTCACTGTGTCTGTTCCATTAAGTACATTTCTCAGACTCCGTTATTTTATCTCACTTCCCTCAGGATTCTACCCTTAACTGCATTCCAAGAAGCAATAAAATTCACCTTTTTTGCTTTAATTTTAAAATGCCAGCATATTCTCAGTATTTTAGCCTTTTGGAGAGCAGTGGCTGGGGGAGGAAGAAGAAAAGAAACAGAAATCCATAAAGGAAGGTTGAACAACAAAGTATAGAAAGCCGAAAAGGATAGGGGATAGAGAAGAGAGGGAGAAAATTAGGAGACAGGAAGTAAAAAGGAAAAAGAAAATGAAATGAGAGGAAAAAGAGAAGGGAAGAGAATCATCTTACATTATACATTACTGAAGTGTTTATTTCTCTTAGACTAGAACATGTGTTGGTAAAAGCTAGCAATTCATCAAGCATGGTGGTCTCAGACTGATTCCAGCAGGTTTCTACAGCTAAACTTGCTCCCAGTGTCTGAGCCAGTAAGAGCTTCTGCCACATGTTACAGGACCGCAGAGTCCTGAAGACCAAGAATCCACCCAGCAGACAGCTGTCAGGCAGGAGGGGCGGGTATCTGAGTCCATCCCAGCTGACATTCACAGTAAACCCTGAACACAGTCTCTCGTGATGTTAATAACCCTAATGGGAAATATGCCCAGATATCATCGCACCTTGATTTTTACTCCCGGTGAAGCAAAATGGAGAAACCTTTCCCAAGCTGCGTGTTACCTTTACCTGGAAATATTAGCTTCTTGAGAAAAATCCTTCCTCATCTTGAAAAATCCTTAAATCAATTCCATTTGTGTCTTCTGTTATTTCCAGCAATGTTTTAAAACAATTGTACCCAAATACATATTCTTAAACTATTAATAGAGGGGAAATCACACTTCACAAATTAAGACAATGCCACTTGGGGGACTGGGTAAAAAAGGTGAAGGAATTAAGCAAAAAAAAAAAAAGGAAGGAAGGAAGGAAGGAAGGAAGGAAGGAAGGAAGGAAGGAAGGAAGGAAGGAAAGAAGGAAGGAAAAGGAAGGAAGGAAGGAAAGAAGGGAAGGAAGGAAGGGAGGGAGGGAGGGAGGGAGGGAGGGAGGGAGGAAACCTCACAGACAACAGTATGGTGATGGGGTGGGGGTAGAAGAGGGTGAAGTGGGGATAAATGGTGATGAAAGGAGACTTGACTTTGGGTGGTGAACACACACTACAGTATACAGATGATTATTATAGAACTGTACACTTGAAACCTATATAATTTTGTTAAACAATATCACCCCCAATATATAATAAATTCAATAAAAATTAAAAGAAAAATAAAAGACAATGCTACTTCTCAAAATAAAGCATACCCTATAACCCTGCTATGTTACTGAGTGGTGGAGCCAGCATTTTCTCTCCCTGTTTAGAGGTAATTTAAGCCATGCAGCATGTTACGGTCACTAAATATTGAAAAATTTTTAAAGCTTCTGTTTTAACCCACAACCTTGTTTTGATTTGCACATGTCTACAAGGACAGAGATGGGGAAAATATCACTTCTTCTGAATGATCCAACCTCACAATTAATAATTGAGAATCTCTTTTCCTCTCTCCCTTGCCTTTTTCTCTCCGAACTAGAGTGCACTGTTCAGCTTGTTAAGCTCAGCTCACTCCCACTGATAATTCACTAGAGATCATAATTTATGGACAATTGAAGCTGCAGAAACATCTCTTAGAAGGAGCAGAGCAGATCCATAGCAACAATTCTTCAGGGGAATATTAATCCCCGGCTTTATGTAGTGCTAAGTGTACAATAGTAATCAGAACTTGAGTAGAAGCTGCTAATCATTGAGGGAAAAGGCTGTATAAAGAATTCATAATGGAATTAGCCTGCGGCAAACAAAGAAAGACAAAATTAAATCAGCCATCAAATTGCACCAAGGAATTTTAATTTACAGGTTAATGTAGGATTATGTAACTAATCACAGCTAACATTTTCAATGAACAACCAATAAAATTCGGCTCTTTTTTTACTCTCTAATCTTGCTAATGGTATTCCAATAACATGCTTTTATTACCCGATAATATGTTAAAAATGATTCTCAGAAATTCTAAGTCTTTCCAATGGTCAGAACTAGCGTAAAATGGTAGCTTTGAAATAGTCAAAGGTGCGGATCTAGAAAGATCCACTCCTCAGTTCAGTCCAAACTCCAAAATATCTGGTGAGTTTGCATAAAGTAGATTCACATAACCGTAGAGCTTTAAAGTGTATGCATGTTTTATGCAGGCCGGGGAGCTAACACGGACAAAAGAGACTAAATTAAATATGTGAAACTAATTTGAAGCACAAAGCATATCAGCTAATTCTAAATAAAACCACTGTCATAGATTTATATGTCAATACTGCAGACATATCCAATGACATACACACCAAGGACTCCTCTAACAGGGTTTTCATGGTTTATAAATGTGAACATCATAAAAAGAAATAAGGTTTCTAAGATAAAAAGTCGATTAGCATTTCCCATGGGAGGGGCGGTGGACTCTTGTATCCTCCCCAGTTATATTGTGATACCATCCAATGCATGACAAAGACAGAAAAAAAGAAACCCTCTACACAATTTGAAAAATTATATGAAGCCCGCTGCTTCATAAATATAAATATATATATACAAAAAAGACAGCATAACTCTTTGCACATTGGCAAGGAGAAACTCCAAAATTATACTGTATGCTTAAAAAGACATCAGTTTAATCAAAAAGATCTTTTTCCAACATATGGCAGAAGAAAAATTATTATAAATGGAGTAAAAAGTATGTTCATAAGCTTTACTTCACGGGGGAAGAATGCTGGGAAGAAAGGCGACGGCATTCCTCCTGCATATGTTTTTCTTGTCGAAAACAATGTGGGAAAGTCTCATTTTCCTTTAATCTAAATGTTCATTTTATGGAAGCAGCAACATTCGGCCCAGTTATCAGCAAAGGAGTTTTGTTGCTTTATAAAGTCTAATTTAAAGATGCTCACTTCCAAAAAAAAAACATTATGGTGTCAATTGCACTACCCTTCAGCAATCCTGTAATAACTTTATTCAACCATTTCTAATTATAATTATATTTTCAATTCCTTTTAGCTATAGAAACTCTTTATCAATCAGAGCACAAGACAGAAAATTACTTTATTACAGCTACAGCTCGTTAGGCTGAGTGCTCTTAATGAAGCAGCCTCATAATCAGATGAAAATCATGCTGGAGAAAACTTGCATCATTAGTCTGGGCCTTAATTACCAAGAAATATAGTCACTAACAATGATATTCCATTTCATGATATGGTGCATGCACCTTCTACACTAGTTGCAATTAATAATTCCACCGACTGCTACAGAATCTTTTCTATTTATTCATAACAATGGAGGGGGGATTCTAAGTTTAATTGAGCGCTTCAGATTGCACTCTCTTTCTCCCTCTCTCACGCGTGCAGATTAAAATGTCACAAGGCTAATATTCTATCTTACAATAATTCATCATTTTAATTACATATTTTATGTATGCGAAATGTCTTTTTCAGCTTTATAGTCGAGGTTGACATTTTTGGGGACGCATCTAGGAAAATGTGTGGTTTCCTGTGAAGGTGGTTCCTACCACCCAGGACCACCACATCAGGAAAATTTGAAAAAAATAAAAAATCACTGCCATCAGTCCATCAGCTCCATCCATGTTGGGAAAAGCTGCCACAAGAACAGGGACATTCATTTAAATTAATGTCGGTGTCTTCTGATAGGCTTTGGATGGCAGAATGGCGATGTTCTGCGAGGAACAAGGCCTTGTGTCACGGGTCTCTTTGTTAGGCATGATTGATCACAGACAGAATCAGCAACTTTCCTTTGTGAAAGCCTCCTTTCTTCTGCCTCATTTCCTTTCACCCTTTCCTTGCCTCCCTCTCTCACCAAGATCCTTGCTTTTGACCTCCTGAGAAATACCCTTAGCCAGGGAAGGAGAGCTGGCCTCTGGCCCTCCTGCTGGGTTCTGCACACTACCAGGTCCCAGCAGAGACCGCCTATTTCTCCATCCTCTGTCCAGGCTGGATTCATGCTGGAATTCAAGGTGCTGTTGCAACTGCTGCTCCTTTTCAAACGCAAATTAGGTTACTGGGTGAGGGCAAAGAGCACTTGGGGGAGGGCAGAGGGCAATGGGGCTGGCATAGATAAATGAGATCCCCATTGACCTCCAACCCAAGTGTGCCTAGAGCTGAACTTCCTGCCTGACATTGTCTTTCATAGGAATCGTTGCCAAACAGCTTATTTGATTAATCTGGTCTCACTTTTCCCAATCATCTGCCTATGATGCACCAAGCAATTTGATAAATGAAATTGATAGAAGAAGAGAATGACTTGGAAAAATCCACAAGCCACAAGATGAAGAGTTGGCTATAACATAAGAGAAGGCTAATTTTTTAAAGAACTAAGCATCCACTCTCTATACCATGAACACAAAAATCCCCTACTTAAAGAGCATTGGCTTCATACTAATTAGCATTGAGCAAGCAGTGGCCCAGTTCCTAAGGGAGTATAAGGAGGCAGGAATTGTCCACCCTATTTCAAACCCCAGATAAATAAACAACTGCATAAATTATAAAGAAAACCCTGCCACAATGAAAACATCAGATGACAATTAGCTTGAAGAGGGGAAAGAAATGACTGTTATTATTAGTGAAACTGTTCCTTCTAGCAGTGTTACGGTTTAGAGAGATGTAGTGAGAAGTAGTATAATATTTCATGTAGACTTAACAGGAAAAGAGGGCTCCGAGCAGGGATTTGGAAGATGAGAAGCAGGAGGACCAGAGTCATGAGGCAGAGCAGGAAAATGAGAGCTGCTTGGAGAAGAGTGCTAGGTGGGCAAGAAGAAGTGGGCCTGGGCCAGGGGGGAAAACACAGGAAGCAGCCAGAAATGAAAGCTGACCAGGAAGACAGCAGAAAAAGCAGGGACATTCGTCAGAACCACACAGAGCACATTTCCATAGGAAAAATGCTTGGCGTTTTAGACAGCCCAGTGGCTTGCAAAGCAGCTTGCGACGTATAGGGATCCCCAAAGAAAACTGGGTTGCAAGGCCCAGTGTAAGACCCTCAGAAGCAGCTGCCGGAGAGCCGAGTAAAAGTTAAAGGGACTGGCTGTGTTTCCACATTCTCCTATCAATGCAATGTTGGGCAAATGAGTTTGTAAACTCTGTATTTTCTGAGTTTGCTCACTTTTATTGTTAAAAATGGTGCTGGTCTGAAATTGCTAATTAGCTTCCTGCTTGGGAAGGGGCTTTGTTATGCTAATGTGTTCTGGAGGAGGGGTCTTTGTGGGCCCAGGTAGTTTTTTAGAAAAAAAAAAAGGAGGAGGAGGAGGAAGAAGCCAAGATAGAAGGGAAGGAGAGAGACACCAGTTTTGCAGTTAGAAGCCATGTTGGCAGATGGGGAACCAGAGGTGATTTAGACTGGTGGGGTCTTTGATTCTAGGAAAACCCGGAAAAGATTCTCCTGGTTGTGGTAGCAGAGAATGTGTCAGTGGGTTTTGGTGCACCGTGTGTTTTTACTCACCTGCGGGTGCGAGGCTAGAATAAAGGAATAGAGCACCAGTTTTTGGCTCCACAGTTTCTTTACTGTCTGCTCGAATCTAACGGGAACTGCATCTGCCTTGCAATGACAATGGTGGTGACTACTGGGCCATACATGCAATGTCAGGAAAAGACCTCACCATTATTATCCTCACCTTCAATCACTCCAAAATGTTTCCTCCTAACAGCACTTCATTTAAGTACAGAAGTCAGAGCAAGTATTTCCATCTGGTAGTGGCTACTCACAGGGACATGAGAGAGACCCCCAGGGGTGCTCAAGACCTTGTCAGGGGCTGTCTCCAGCCTTCTGGTGTTGCCACTCTCTGGGCCTGGCAATGTCCATGTTCAGTTCCACAGTGAGACAACAGCACAATGGCAGAATCTGAGGAGGCTGGGGGCTCCTCCATCTAGGAGGGTCTTTGGTGGCCACAGCAGATCCTCCTGGGCTCTACCACATACTAGCTGGGTGATCTCGGGAGGATAACTGAACTCCTTTGTGCCCCAGCTTCCATAGCTCCACATGAAGGCCATTGAGCATCTGCAAAGGTGATCTGAGATGAGGCATGTAAAAGTGCTCAGACATGATCTAGCACATAGAAAATTTCAATAAATGTTAGCTCTGATCAACATCATTGCTGCCATCATTATAACATTGACCACAGACACAGAGGCAGGCATGACTTGCTCTGAAATAGGTTCAAGGATTTCAAATAGTGGTTTTAAAACCTAGCTATACATTTAGAGAAAGAAAGAAAGAAAGAAGAAAGAAAGAAAGAAAGAAAGAAAGAAAGAAAGAAAGAAAGAAAGAAAGAAAGGAAGAAAGAAAGAAATTTAGTTACCTGGCCTGAATTCTCCCACCCCAGACCAATTAGGTCAGAATCTCCCAGCTGGTATTTTTAAAGCCCTTTGCATGGCTCCAGTGTGCAACCAGGACTGAAACCTATTGATACTGTCTCAATGCCCAAGCATGATGTTGTCAGCTAACAGGCCTATGTTTTGGCAAGTGGCAAAGCCTTTGTCTGGGTCTTCAAAAGAGCAAGGGGAATGTTGTAGCTACTTTGAGATGGGAGGGTTTAGAGCATTTATGGTCCATGAAGGAGCAATCACAGCCTTGGCTGAAGGAATGTGCCTGTCATCTTTTCCAGCTGGCAAAGTGGTCCACTTCCAGTGCACAAAGCATAATGCATTCAGCCAAATGTTCCCACAGGACGACCACCTGTGACTTGAAAACTCTTCTGTCTAGGGCCAAGATATGCCATACCACGAGCCAAAAGATCACTTGTGAGCACCAGGGAAAACCTTGTCTTTCCCCATGGTTTAGTAAAAGCAGCCTATGCAAAACCTACCCAGAGAGATCACATTGAGGCCACAGATGGAGGAAATGACTATCATTCAGGTCTCTGAAAGTGAAGATTAACCTGTCACAGTGGACAAAGTCAGACTCAAGCTAACCCTGAATGAATGTAACAAATCTAACTGGTTAAATCCTTAACTATCTTGATGACTTTGACAGCTGTTTGACACTTGCATTTACAGGATCTAGGAAAATGAAAAATCTCAACTACGTAGATTCCTCAAACCTAAACAAATCTGCCAGGCACTCAAAAGACAATCCTATATTTATTTGCCTTTAATAATTAAGACACTTCCACCACAGAAAGATCTCCAAGACCATGTATGCAATAATAGAAAAACCACAATGTAAAAAAATAAAAAAATTTTAAACTCTGAACAGCATCTAAACTCATTCATTTCAACTCACATTTTTCTTCCAGCAGGAAGGGATTTACTTAGACTGTGGTGGTTACTAGAAACCCTGGTCTCAGTTCATCCCCAGTAGTGCAGGTAAGCACAGTCAGTGGATAATGGGGAAAGGTCATGAGAGGAACCAGACAGGAACTTTGGCTAGAACTGCACACACCCAGACATGCCAAAAAAACTTCCCAGGAGTCCTTGGGAAAAAAGTGACTGTCTGCCAGCCAGTGAGATTTCACCACGTCATGTTAGCTCAACCACCCTAGACGAGACCAGTTAAATATCCCACATGTGGTTTCATCCGTGCGACTTCCCTGGCCCGTGTCCCCCAGACCAGGGAATATCATCCAGGAAGCGCTCTGTACTAAATAAAACTTTTATTATTCCACACTTTGTGGCTACACCCCTTCCTCTTTCTCAGTGGGGAAAAATGCCTTACATTTGGTGCCGAAAGCCGGGAGGACCCAGAAGTCCACAAGAACCACCCCTCTCCCAGTTCCCTCTGAGAAAGAACCAGGACCTCCAACTTTCTACCCACTTCAGCACATAGTGCAGTAAGTCCCCTACCTCCAGCCTCCCCTCAGTTCTTTCCGCTGAGACTCCCTGTCTGAAACCGCAGCTGCATCAGGGACCTCTTTTCTGTTCCGAGTGCGTGTGTGCCCGTGGAGATGTCCCGGTCACTCCCACTCCACCTAACCATCCGGTGGCCAGAGATTGAGTTGCAGGATGCCAATTCTCATCTCTGACCACTCCAAGAACTAAGGGTGGCCATAGAGGCACAGGAATCTAAACCTAATCCCAAAATACTCCTGGAGTTGCCTTATCTGAAATCTCTCCCTCCCTAAAGAAGAAGAAACTGTTCTTCTTCTCTGCTGTGGCCAGGCCACAGAACCCACTGGATAATCAGACCAGGTGTCCTCAAGGGACTTTCAGTTTTAACACCCTCACCAATTTAACTATTGCCAAAAGAACTGGAAACTGGTTGGAGATCCCTTACATTCATGGCCTCTAGTATTTGTGCTCCCGTCCTAATTTCTGTGCCACCTGTTCTACCACGCAGGCCCTTTTGGCCAGAGAAACCTCACCTAAACCCTCCGCTCCTGATCTTTCCTCCTTCGACCAACCCCCAACTCTCTCCCCATCCTGCCTGACCCCCAGGGGCGCCCCTCTCTCAGGATTCCTCTCTGGTCCCTCTGAGGACCTCTTTTGCTCGGGTCTCTTCCCTCCAAGAGCCCCCTCCACTCTCTTCGCAGAATCCTGTTTCTCATTCACCTGCAAATACCATTCTCTCTTCCTCCTCTCCTGCTGGCCAGGAGCCACTCCCTTCTCCACAGTGTTCTTAAGCCCCTCCTCTGTCAGACTATTCTCAGCCTTCCATTGACCCTTACACTGGTTTGCAGGACGCCCAACCCTAATCTTTTTGCAGGAAGACCTGGCCCTGTCCTGCCTCTGGTTTTGGCATTTCTGGTTAGATCTGGGTGCAGGCTCCCCAGGAGCCCCCCTCCTTTTATTCTTACCCCCAAACCCCTATCCAGAACCTATGAACATGCATTTAAAGTTTTTAATGGTCACGACTAGTAACAAAAGGCTGAGGCTGTTCGCCAGGCCCGCATGAAGCAGAAGGTAACACTCTAAACCCAGACTCTTGTGGCAACCCTGAAGTCAGCAGAGCAACAGGGGCAAGGCACAGGAAGTGCCCAACCCAAGTCCAAGCCACAAAAAGGAATCCCACCAGAAGTTTGCTTTAAGTGTGGCAAGGAAGGTCACTGGCACCCCTGCCCATGGCTGCCCACTGAGCCCTGCCCTGACTTCAAGCAGCCCGGTTACTGGTGGAGGGATTGCCCCTTTGGGCAACAGGTTTTTTTCTCAACGCCTCTATGTGGAGGAGAAGTCACCCAAATGGGAGGCAAATCCAGCCAGGCAGACCCACCACTCGAACTCCTAGACCTCATGAATGACTAACACGGCCTGGACTCGGAGACCTCCATCATCCTCACCCATGCTGAACCCAGGGTAATGCTGCAGGAACAGGTAAATCCATCTCATTTCTTGTGGACACGGGAGCTGCCTTCTCTGTTTTGCCATCACACTCTGGACCTCTAGTTTCCTCACAGGTCTCTGTTATGGGAATGGATGGGACCCTTTCTTTTCTTCTTCACACGCCACCCCTGACATGCAGTTTGGATGGAATCCCCTCTTTGCACTCGTTCTTAGTTATGCCATTGTACCCTGTACCCCTTCTGGATTGAGACATTCTACAAAGTCTTGGAGTCACTATCCAGCTGACAGCATCTTCCCACCTACTCCTACCACTCTTGACTGAAGGCTCTCACACTACCACAGATCACCCTAACCCGATCACACCCCCTATTCCACCAGATATTGTCAACCCTCAAGTCTGGGACACTTCTACCCCTGTGGTAGCAATCCACCACCCACCTGTACACATCTGCTTAAAGAATCCCTCCCAATTCCCATCTAGATTTCAATTCCCTATTTCAGCAAGTCACCACCAGGGCCTTAAACCAATAATTACCCACCTCTTAAACTGAGGTTTACTCATCCCCATGGACTCTCCCTGCAATACCCCCATCCTTCCTGTTCAAAAACCTTCAGGAGTTTATCACCTCATACAAGACTTACGCCTAATCAATGAGGCAGTAGTTCCCCTCTATCCAGTAGTCCCTAATGCTTACATATTACTGTCACACATTCCCTCAGACATCACTCACTTCATGGTCCTAAATCTCAATGATGCTTTCTTTACCAGTCTTCTATACCCTGACTCTTACTTTTTGCTTGCCTTTACTTGGACTGACCCAGACACTAATGCAGCCCAGCAGCTTACATGGACTGTCTTACCCCAGGGGTTCAAAGACAGCCCACACTTATTTGGACAGGCTCTGGCTCAGGATTTAGCTACATGCAATCTTGAGACTAGTACTCTCTTGCAATATGTAGGTGACCTACTCCTCTGTAGCCCCTCCCTGTCTGCCTCAAGAAGACACACTGCCACCCTTCTCAACTTCCTTGCCATGAAAGGATATCGTGTCTCCCCTACAAAGGCTCAACTTCACTCTCAGTCTGTAGTCTATCTGGGCATCACTTTAACCCCCACCACCCAAGGTCTTACCCTAGATCAAACTCAGACCCTCCAGTCTCCAACCACCTACCACCACTGATCAGATTTTTTCTTTCCTCGGTCTAATAGGCTTCTTTAGACATTGGATTCCCAGTTTTGCTCTCTTAGCCAAACCCCTCTACAAAGCTGCAAAAGAGACTCCCACAGGACCTCTCACATCCCCCAATACCATCAAAAGGGCTTTCTCTACCCTTCGAGACACCCTCATCTCCTCTCCCCCTCTTGCTTTACCTGACTCCAGATGCCCCTTCCATCTTTTCACTGATGAAAAGAACAGTAATGCTATTGGCATGTTAACTCAACCTGTAGGGCCTACATACCTCCCCATAACATACCTCTCTAAACAATTGGACACCACCATCAAAGGCTGGCAGCCCTGCCTCCGGGCACTGGGTGCAGCAGCTGAACTCACCAAGGAGGCTACTAAGCTCACCCTTTCCCAACCCATCACTGTCTTCTCCTCCCACAGGCTCACCAACCTCCTTTCACACAAATCTCTTTCTCTATTGGGTCCTTCCCACCTACAAGAATTTCACCTCCTGTTCATTGAAAACCCTTCAGTCACTCTTTTGCCCTCTCCCCGACTCAACCCAGCCACTCTATTGCCAACTCCAATGACACTTCCGAAACCCACTCATTCTTGTACAGAGCTAATAGATTTCCTCAACAGACCTCGAGATGGATTATCAGATTCTCCTTTAAAAGATCCAGATCTAATACTCTTTGTAAATGGGAGTTCTGTACAGGGACCCAACAGACGACAATGGATGGCCTATGTGATGGTCACCACCTCCTCCCCCCTAGAAGCTCAACAGCTGCCAGAGGGCACCACTTCCCAGAAAGCAGAGCTGATTGCTCACACAGGCACTCACTCTGGCCCAAGGAAAATGCATAACTATATATACTGACTCTAAATAAGCTTCTCTTATTACCCACAGCCACTCTGCCCTCTGGAAGGAAAGGGGCCTCCTCACTACCAAGGGCTCCCCCATAATCAATGCTACCCTTATTTCTAAACTTTTGCAGGCATTACAGCTTCCTGCTGAGGTGGGCTGTGGTACATTGTAGGGGCCATCAAACCTCTCAAGACCCAGTGGCCCTGGGAAATGCTCGGACCAATGCGATGGCTCATAACCTCATTTTCAGAACCCCCCCACCACTCCTCTCATGTTTCTTTCCAACTCCTTAAAACCTTCCTACACTCTTGAGGAAGAACAGACCCTCCTCAAAAAGGGTGGAGATGTGTGCAACCAGGGATGGATATTTCTCGAAGATAGAATTGCCTTACCAAAAGGACAGGCTGAAACTCTCCTTTCTGATATCCATTGTTCCTTACACATAGGGCCAAAAGCTCTCTATCCATTTTTACAACCACCCTTTTTCTTCCCAGGCCTCCAGCAGACTATTGAAAAGGTATATGCAGCATGCACTATCTGTTCCAAAGCCTCTACACAAGGGGGACTCCACTCCCACTTCCCTACTCATCAACTAAGGGGGCACATACCAGGCCAGGATTGGCAAATTGACTTCACTCATATACCCCCTCACAAAAATCTCAGTTATCTCTTAACTTTTGTTAATGCCTTTTCAGGATGGATAGAAAAGCCTTTTCCACCTCTCAAGAGATGGCAGACACCATTGCCTCCATTCTCGTTGAACGTATCATCCTGCAGTTTGGACTGCTGACTACCATCCAGTCAGACAATGGCCTGGCCTTCACTGCCTAAATAGTCCAGCAGGTTGCCGCCTCTCTGAACATTACCTGGAAACTCCACATACCCTATCACCCTCAATCATTGGGTAAGGTGGAATAAGCCAATGGCATCCTGAAGGGTCAGCTAATCAAACTTTCCATTGAGACCAGACTCTCCTGGCCAACCCTCTCCCCATGGCTCTCACTAGAATCAGAGCGACTCATGAAACCCCACTGGACTCAGCCCCTTTGAGCTGGTTTATGGCAGACCATTCCTAATAACTCACAACTTACCTATTAACCCCCCTCCTTTTGCCACATACCTCTCCTTTCTGTCTTTACTATCTTCTCAGGGAACATGTGGACCAGACCCTTCCTCCCATAGGGGGTCCAGATGAAGCACACCCAATGGTCCCCCTCCAAGCAGGAGACAGAGTTCTTCTGAGGGAGCTCCAGCCTGGCTCCCTACAGCCCAGATGGATGGGACCCCATAAGGAACCTGCTACAAGAGTGAGCTGAAGCAGGGAGCAATGCTGTTCAGTAAGACTGGCCTGATGAAAGAAACTTCAATCTCCTCAACCGTCTGTAAGAGAAACTGAGCAAGAATCTCTCTTCCCACAACCTACTTAACTCCTAGTGACATCCACCCATTCTTACCTGGGCTGCCCCTATCCTAAATCTTCTTCTAATTATCAGCGTATAACTCATATCTGTTCCTTTTTTTAAATTCGTACAGAGCTGCATCCGCAAAGTTTCTCAATTCACGGTCAAACAGATGTTCCTCCTGACTCCCCTCAAAGTCACCACCTTACAACCTCCCCTCCCCACAACGTCCCTAACCAGCAGGAAGTAGCCAGATGAATTAGCAGCTCCCCTATTTAACACAAAAGGTCAGAATGTAAGGTCGGTGGATAATGGGTAAAGGTCACATGAGAAACCAGACCGGGGAACTTTGGCTAGAACTGCCCACATCCATATTCACCAAAAGAAACTTCTCAGGAGTCCTTGGGAAAAGAGCGACTGTCTGCCAGCCAGTGAGATTTTGCCACATCATATTAGCTCGACCACCCTAGATGAGACCATTTAAATATCCCACATGTGGTTTCATCCATGCTACTTCCCTGGCCATGTCACCCAGACCAGGGAATATCGTCCGGGAAACACTCTGTACTAAATAAAGCTTTTATTATTCCACACTTCGTGGCTATGCCCCTTCCTTCTTCCTCCGCAGGGAAAAATACCTTACAGACATTAAAACCCCTTCTGTAAGGCCAGGAGCCACTGCCATTATGTTCATGCACATGCATGTTCCCATTGGATTCAGACAGACAGTAAAAAAAACAGTGGATTGAAAAAATGGTGGGCCATTTCTTTATTAAAATCTCGTACTGGCCGACGAGCAAACACACAGGGAAACCGCTTCCCTCTTTCATTCAGAGCTCACAAAACTCTGACACATTATCCGGTTCCTCAACCAGGAGAATCTTCTCCAGTTCCTCCTGAATCAAAGTCCCCACCGGTCTCAGTGGAGCTCGCAAAAGTCCCCTCATCTCTGGCTCCCCCTCTGCACACCTTCTCTCTTCTCTGCCAACATGGCTTCTTCTTCAGCTCTCTGCATTCTCTCTGCGCTCACTATGCAAACATGGCTTCTCCCTTCTCCTCTCTCTTCAAAACTTTATGGTGTAAAAACCCCTCCTCCAGCAAACATTAGCAAGACAGTGACCCTTCCCAAGCAGGAAGGTAATTTACAATTTCACAGACCACATATACCTGGCGCTGCCCAGCCTCCAATGCAAACTATAAGCGAGCAAACATAAAACTCATATTTTACAAACTTATTTGACCAACACTTTCTCTGGCTTATTTTTCACCCCAAAGAAAAGTATTTTGGGAGAGAGACAAGCTAGGAGAGAAAATAAGCAACAGTGGTTAGGAAATACCAGCAGACTCACAACCATGGGGTTTAAAATGGAAACTTAAAACAGACCGGCACATCGAAGAACTTAAAATCAAACACAAAAAAGAACAAATATTGTATGATTTTACTTATATGTGGTATATAGAATAGCCAGAATCCTAGAGATAGATTCTGGGTTATTAGGAGTTAGGGAGGAGGGGAAGAATAGGGAATTATTTAATGGGTACAGAGCTTCAGTTCAGGATGATGAAAAAGTTCTCAAGATGGACGATAGTGTGGCTGCAAAACAATGTCAGTGAACTTAAAGCCACTGAACTAACTGTACATGTAAAAATGGTTAAAATGAAATTTTATGTTCTCCATATTTTAACACAATAAAAAAAATCAAATACAAAAGAACATTTACCTTGAGGTCATAAGAAAACTGTTTAACACTTCATGTGTTTTTGTTTTAGTGATTAAAAGAAAAAAGCAAAACAAAAATCATTCAAGAACGTGAGTTCTCCTTTAAAATACTGGAAGCAGATCAGAAAAAGAAGATCTGAGGTGTAAGAGAGAGAGAATGACTGAGTCAGGCATCCTAGGTTGAAGACTTCTCTCTGACCCAGTGAGCTGAGTGACCTTGGTCAAGTCACTAAACCCCTCCATGCCTTGGTTTCCTCATCATTGAAACCAGAGTTAAAGATGATCACCAAGTCCGTGCTAACTCTGAAGTCCACAATTGTACACTTTCCTTTGCCTCATTTTTCTATTGCACCATGCCATTTACAGAAATACAGTCATCCCTTGCCATATTGTGGTTCACTTTTCATGGATTTTTAAATTGTATATATCTAATTTTGTATCGTGGATTTTTGCTATATCACGGGATTTTGCAGTATATAGGTATTTTTATAATATATTTATTATTTTAATTATTTTTGCAGTAAAATAAGTGTGGGGAAAGTTAATAACAGTGTGGGAAAGGTTTATAAGAGTGTGGGGAGGGTTTATAAAGCCTTAAAATATATATAAATAATAAAATAAATATAAAATCACTACTTCACGGATTTTTGCCTATTGCTGGGGGTTCTGGAAACTAACCCCTGCAATAGATGAGGGACTACTGTATTTTTATAGGAAAGCCACAGCAGTCACTACAGACAAATATCACTGTTCTCCTCTGTAGTGGCTGTATAAAGAAAATAACAAACACCCTGGCCAGTTAGCTCAGTTGGCTAGAACATTGTCCTGAAACACCAAGGTTGCAGGTTCAATCCCTGGTCAGAGCACATATGGGAAGCAACCAATGAATGCATAACTAAATGCATTCATTTTCTCTGATTGTCTTTCTCTCTCTCTCCCCACCCCCCACAAGGCCTTCTTCTCTCTTTTCTCTCTAAAAATCAATCAATAAAAATAATTTAAGAGGAAAGAGTTTAGGATGATTAGATAAAAATAAGTTCATTGTCAAACCTGCAAGTAAAGAAACCCACAGAACTATGCAAACCCCTTGAATGAGTGGCTGAGCCTGTCCCTTAGGACCCAGAAGACCAGTGAGGGGTCCAGAGCTCATGAACAGCTAGATCGGCATCACAAGACTTGAAGCATCTCTCTTATCACTGGGCTGTTCCTAAACTGTCACTGATCCCTCTATGCAACAATCGTGGCAATCAATGCCATGGTTTCAAGGGACCAATATCCCAACCATAATTTGCATTATTAAGTATCTTTTCATCTGATTTTGTTCCTTCTTTCCACTTTGACTCTAAAGTGTCTGGAAAGCAGGAACTCTGCGATGCATCTCCTTGCTAGGCCCCACGGCATCTAGGGGAAGGTAGGGGTTCACATCAACCAGCTTCCTCCCAAGTGCTACAAACCATGCAATCTGCATCTCTTTCTTTATGCCAGTGATGCTCAGCAAGGAACAATTTGACCCCATCCCCACTCCAGGGACATCTGGCAATATGTGGAAACATGTTTGGTTGTCACTTTGAGGGCAGGGGAGCTACTGGCATCTAGTAGGTAGAGGCCAGGGATGCTGCTAAATATGCTACAATACTCAGGACTGCCCCCACATAAAGAATTGTTCCACCTAAAAAGCAACAGGACTGAGTAACCCTTCTTTATGCAGTTGAAAATTTCACAGAATTTATTAAATAGGTTTTCTCATCCTTATTTTACAGCTAAAGCTCAAAGAGGATAAGTAACGTCTCCAAAGTCACCTGGTAAGGCAGTAGACAGGTCAGAAATAGATTTCAGGTCTATGGTCCAAGGAGCTGTTATCTCTCCTTGAATTAATGAATGAGCAGAGAATGAATAAAGTCAGCCCACTGTTCTGTGCCCAGGAAGCTGAAGAAGGGTGGATTGCTCTAAAAACAGATGCAGGTTGACCTGAGACCAACTCTGGGTATCACTGTTTATGCCCCGGGCCAGATGCTAGGGCAAGACGTTCTTATGACCTCTCCATCACTGTTCATTGGAGCTGCCCATGCCAATGGAGTGGAGACAGAGAGGTTGGTCCCAAGTCCCCATGTCTCTACAATACTGCCCATCTTCAGGGGGCTTTGGGGAGGGCACAGCTACTACTCCCCAGAGGGTCATAAGGAAGCTGAGAATTGGGGCCACAGGGCTGGATACACAGAAACTATAGGCCTGGAGAGGCAGCCCCTGCTTGTCGACTTGCCCACTTAGGCCTTCTCTTCCAGGAGATGGAGACGAATGAAAGAATGGAGACTGGAAATGGCCCCTGAGTTTCCTCTTGTGGAAAGGCCGCCCCTTGAATAGCTCACTGCTTTCAGTCCCACTGAAAAGTAAGCCACTGACTAAGCCTATGACGGCGAACCTGTGACATGCCTGTCAGCACTGACACACGCAGCTGACACGTGTAGCCATTTTTGATGACACGCAGACACATGCAGCCGCATACCAGAGAAATATGGTGCCGCATGCCAAGAAAGATGTTTCATCCTCAGCTCCTGCACGGCCAGGTGTAGTAGCCGAGGATAAAACATTTGCTGTAGTATAGACACTCTGTGCCGGAGGTCTGTAGGCCAAAACAACAGAACTCCGGCACGGAGCTTCTAGTTCTGGGACTTCCGGTTAGGCCGTTTTTCTCGAAGTGATACACCACCCGAGTTATGCTCGGTTTTATGGCGAATTTTGACACACCAAGCTCCAAAGATTGCCCATCACTGGACTAAGCAAAACCACGTACAAGATGGTGGTGGTTTTAAAAGAGAATAACTGCCCTCTCTGCTACACCTCACCCCTCCCCCGCAAAAGCCTGCTTCACACACTATGGTTTCCAAATATCCATGACAAGAGCTAAACTTCGTGGTGAAGTGGAGTGGGGAAGGTTTGTTTCTAAAACCTGGGGTTGCAGCCTGGGAGATCCCTCTCCTCCCAGTGCCCCCTACCCCCTTGCATTTCCACTGACCCCTTGAAAACAAGAGCCCACCGCCGGAGGCACTGAAGACTGGTGAGCTGGATGAAGTAATTAAGGGCTGCTTCTGTCAACAATTTGTGTTCAGACATCTTAAGTATTTTTAACTCCTGCAGAGCCTGTGCATTGATTAAATCATTTTTACCTGCTCTCTCCAATTTTTCTGGGAGCAGAAGACTTCTGGAGGGAGAAGAGACATTCTATGGTGTGTCACACTACAGACATTAAAACCTTCTGCCAGCTGTTTGGAAAGTGCCTTCGTGGTTCCTAGCACCTCACCCACCCTTAAGGGCCACTTTCCCAGGGCACAGGGCACAGCGTCAGAGATAGATATAAGCCTGCAGTAGCCTCTTAAGGCCACTACAAAGTCACTGTGCTTCTTGAGTTGTCCCCTAAGTACCCATGCCTGGTGGAGCTTTTTCTACTACTGAGCAAAACAGACAAAATTTATTAAATAATACATGAACTAGTACATTAATTAAACTTCTGACTTGATTTAGATTTCACTAGTTTTTCCATTCATGATCTTTTTCTGTTCCAAGATCTAAGCCAGGATAACTCGCTGCATTTAGCCCACTTAGGCTCTTCTTCTCTGTGTCACTTCTCAGTCTTGCCAGGCTTTTCATGACTTTGACACTCTCGAGTACTGGTCAGGTGTTCTGTAGAATGTCTCTCACTTAGGGGTGTGATTTTTTTCATGATTAGACAGGTTACAGATTTAGGGGAAGAATGTCACATAGGTAAACCCTTCTCATCACATTATATCAGGAGGTATTTGATATATATACATCCACACAATATGTTCATCTTGATCCTGTGGTTAAGGTGGTGTTTACCAGGTTCCTCTACTATGAATTTACCACAGTCCCCTTTCTATATTCTCTATTGTTTTAAAGCTAGGCAGTAAGTTCAACCCATATTCAAAGGGGAGTGAGGTATTTTCATCATGTCATCTGCCTTAGGACAGACAGACTCCTCACTAAGAAATAAAACATCAGGGAAAAAAAAGGCACGTTCTGGAAGTCAGGATCTTGGGCTCTTGTCTCAGCTGTGACCCAGGATTCATCGTTTTGTTGCAGTCTCCCCCAGTACGATAGGCAGGGTGGCCCTGGGGGTTGCTAAGGAATCCAAGGGGCAAGACATAGGAAAGGAGTTTCATCTGCCACGCTCCACCCCGCAGCCCCCATATTAAATTCATGCCACCGTCTTTACCTTTCTCCCGCAGCAGCTGTGCCTTCTGCCCTGATATCCTGACGCACACCCAGCCAGCTTCTCTACTTCCGACCTCTAATCCCTTTACCAAAAATGCTCTTCCCTCAGGATCCAAGAGCTTTCCCCCTCACTTCACATCCCTCTCTGCTCAAATATCACCTCCCTAGGATAATCTTCTATGGCCCTGCTATTTAAAATAACATTCCCACACACACTACCCCTTCACCCTGTCCAGGGTTCCTCGTGGCTATCTGTACTACCTACCATTGAAGTCTGTACTTCTGTTCCTAGTATTTTGTCTTTTGCTCCTTGAAGAGCAGAGGCTTGGTATGTTTTATGCCCGCACTGAATCCCCAGTGCCTAGAACACAGCCTGGCCCATAGTAGGCTGAGCCTCAAGAGACATTTATTGAATGAAAAACACATGGGAAGTTTTGTTTTTTTGTTTTTGTATATTTATAGTGCTTGATATCCCTGTAGATTCATAAACCCTTGCAATAACTCTACAACATCACACAACCTCCCACCAGGCTGAGAATGGCTGTCTAAGCTATTAATGACTATGATTATAACTCTGGCTGGAGCTACCTTAGACAGGAGAAAAACTTTAATACAAGGATGGAAAAATGGTTTTATCTACCATGATTCCCATGGTCCATGGGGCAATGGCAGTCTGAAAACTATTTTGAGAAAAACTCTGAGACCAGATATGGGTGCAGTAGGGGAATGTGCCATGATTGATTTCTAACTTTGTAATGTCTGCCATGAATGAAAGAATGGGAGAAGTGATGTGCATAATATATGAATATATGTTATTACTGATCCTCAAATCATTCCAATGTGAACAGGTGTGGCTTTCTAATTAACACAAAATAATTGCCACTTAACCAAACTCCTGTAAGGTCATTACCTGTACCAAGGTTTGGCAAATTTTATATGTAAAGGATCAGATATTAAATACAGTGTTTCCATAAAGTCATGGTGCACTTTTAACTGGTCACATGGTCAAAAGTGCACCATGACGTTACGGACACACTGTATTTTAGGTGTCATGGACCAGATAGTAGTCTCTGTATAAACTGCTCAGTTCTGCCATTGTAGCACAAACAGGGCCATAGACAAAACATAAAGAGTGAATATAGCTGTGTTCCAATAAAACTTTATTAAAAATAAAAACAGGCTTCAGCTATATTTGGTGGGCCGTAGTTTGCCAACTCTGTCCCCCATGAATTTCTCTACAAGGAATATCTTTCAGCTCCCTACTCTCCCCACCCGACCAGAAAGCAATAAGGTCTTTAGAAAAATCGAAATTATTACTCAGCCCTTGCTAGAGCTTCTGACTTTTTGCTCTAGAGTCCAGAGATTATTTACATATCAACATCTTCTGGCACTTTAGGAGTTACTGAAAATGTCACCAGTCACCAAATGTTTCATTAATTACTGCAAACATCTTTAGAAAAAAAATGCCACAGTGGGTTTCTTTCACCAAGTGATTTATTTTAGATATAATTTCAGTTTAATTAATAGGGGATTTCATTGTGACCTGGAGGGTGTGAAAATCAGCAGAGTCTGTGGTTTGGTTAGGAGCAAACTAGAACCTGTTCGTGCCTGTAGAAGGAAAATTTTACAAATAAAGAAAAAAAAGCTGGCATTTTTTTCCAGTTGTGAACACCCAGCTGATACCTCATTAAATAAGACACCAATGGAGCAGCTTGAAAAAGCAAATTAAAAGGAGGTAGAGGAGTTAAGAGTTAAAAATTGGAGGGTAGGGGCTGGCGAGATGGCATTTGGCTTATTTCTTCCCTGAAAATAATTGTTCCTTAGCTGTATTGTGATCTGTATCTGTGCCATATGTCTTTACAAAATCCTAAACCAGCAAAAGCAACAGCAAGATTCACTGGGCCCTGCCTGGCACCATACAGCTTAAAGGTCCACAGACACAGTCCCTGCACTTGAGAAGCCAAGTCTTTCTTAAAGTGGCTTCCCTTGAACTTCCTGGCATTCTGAAAAATGTATAATCACTTATCTAAGCAATAAAGCTTATTTTCTGAGGGATGCATTTGGAGGGGAAATGTTGTTTTCAATTACCAATAAGCAAAATGCCTCGTCCACATATCCCAAAACACTAGGTTACATTAGTTTCAGTTTTAATATCCTGCCAAAGAGGAAAAAAAAAAGTCCCCAAATATGAAACAAATACAGCTGTCTAATATTGCTGTTCAAATGCCACTGCATTAAATAAAATTTCATGCTGTAAAATTTTGCAAGGTGCTAAAACAAAAATGATATAATAAATATAAAACATCTGCATTTTTTTAACAAGACATTTGGAAACCAATTTCATTTATATTTAAACTTGTTTTGAAGTGTTCCTAGTTTTGAAAAACATCCTAGTTACAGTATATTAGATTTCTTTTCCCCAGGCAAAAGATTAAAGCACTGATGCCCAAGTGAAGGATGGTGAGTGGAGAGGAGAAGAAACCACTGTGTTTTCCAGCATGAACCTTGTACTTGAATCTTCCGCTGGCCTTCAGCAGTAAAAGTGGGGGGACGTGAGTGCCCTCCATTAGCAGTGCTGGAAACGGGATTCTCACACACGAACAAAAATGCGTTAAAACAACATTAAGTTTCTGGCAACAGCTCAGGCACATACACCCCAGGAAGTGGAGAGTTTAACAGCATCTCTGCCTCTCTCCGTGTGCCTAGGTGGGGTAGTTCCTAAAACACTGGGAGAATAGTAAGACCACCCACCGTTTTGGCTCAGGCAGGCTTTGGTATGGAGGGGAAGGGCTCAAATATGGGAGCTCTGCCGCTGTATCAGGCTGGGAAACCCAGCATCTGAGCATCTGGGCACTGGGCTTACAACAGCCCTAAAGGGTCTCACATTTCCTTTGGAAAGCCGAAGAAACAAAGGCAGTGTCATGTGGGGGAGAGGTAGAGGGGACAGAACATGTGCATTTGTTTATTACTGTTTTAAGTACCCTCGTTCCCCATTGCTAGAGAGAAGGATGCATGGATACCTGAACCCACAGATCGAACTCCTCTACCAGTCACCTACCTACTCAAACACCATTTTATCAACAACTCCCACATTTTGACCCAACCACCAGCTATAAAGCTGCAAAGTCAGGAGCAAGTTCTGTGTTTATTTCATGGCTCACAGCAGTATGGATAAATTGTGCTTGGAACAATCAAGGGAAGAGAATCTGGCCCGAAGACTGCTCGTAAATGAGTTTTCAATATTAATGTGAGCTAAGCTTACATTGAGCACATTCCTGTGCCTGGCATTTTACAAACACGTCCACATTTCATCCTTATGGCGACTGCTACTATAGGTGAGCATTCTTGTCATTTTCCCAATGAAGAAGATGAGCTTCAGCAGAGCCAAATAAATCACCCAGGTCACCCAGCTGGGCAAGGGCAGAGCAGGAATCGGCACCAAAGTCTGGATGACTACAAAATCACCACAGGACATTCCTCAGACTCTGCTAAATGGGGAACGGGGTGTAGTCCAAGTTTTACATAGGAGGTTTACTCACTGTGGCCACTAAGGACAGGAACTTTGAGTGGAACAAAATCTACTTAACAGAGTATTTGAAGAGAAATGCAGTTAATAATTTTGGGGTAAGACTGCATTTAGAACTAGGTTAACCACAAGTCAAGTAGAACTAGAAGACCATGCCTTGATGCTCAGGGGATAGTGGTTTGTGTACAACACATGTCACATACACATAAAAGCACCTTTCCGGGCCATTTGCACAGACTTGATCCTCATAAACAACCTTTTCTACACTCTTACTTTATTAATTTGTTTAGAAAACTTTTTCTTCATAACTGGTTTAAACTGGTTTTTCTTCATCCCATCTTCTACCCAATTCACACAAAAATGCTTCAACACCATCCCACATACATAACTATCTACCAAAATTTCAACTTTCTCTCTTTACATAATATTTACCATGGCATTTAGTATAAAACAAAAACAAAAAACCCTAAAGATGCTATGCAGTAATTCTTATGTAACTTAAAGTTTGAAACGCAAATACAGGAGAAAATGTTTACACATGCTCTATTTGACATACTTATACCCATAGATTAATGTACCTAAGATTCAATAGTCCTCCACTGAAACCTGCTCTTTAAGGAGGTAATCAAGCTCCTTCCCAATCTGACCCCATCTACCCCTACTTAACTCGCCACATTTTAAGCCTCCCTGCTCTTGTATATATTGTTTCTATTGAAGTTTCTTTTACATTTTTCTTCACCAGGTATACTACTCCTACTTATACTCCAAGACTCAGCTCAAATACCCCACCAGCCTTAGGTCTCTCTTCCTGGGAAATTTAATCACCCTTTGCTCTGGACTCTGATAGTACTTTGTTCACATTCCATTAAAGCACTTACCTTGTGGCATTTGATTTCCCTGTTTACACAACTTTCTAATGCATAGACCCGTGATGGCGAACCTGTGACACATGTGTCAGCACTGACGCACGTAGCCATTTTCAATGACACGTGGCCATATGCGGCAGCATACCAGAGAAGTATGGGGCCGCATGCCGAGAAGGATGTTTCATTCTCGGCTCCTGCACGGCCAGGTGCAGTAGCCAAGGATAAAATATTTGCTGTAGTGTAGATACTCTGTGCTGGAAGTCTGTAGGCCAAAACAACAGAACTCCGGCACAGAGTGTCTAGTTCTGGGACTTCCAGTTAGGCTGTTTTCTCTAAGTGACACACCACTTGAGTTGTGCTCAGTTTTTTGGTGAATTTTGACACACCAAGCTCAAAAGATTGCCCATCACTGGCATAGACCATGAGCAATTCTAGAGTGGAAGCATGTCTTATTCAATGTTGTATTTCTTGCTTCAGCATATAGGACTCACTCAGAGTAGGCACTCATTCAACTTGCTGTATAAATGCTCTTAACTCAGTTGCCATATCCTAAATCCATCCACTTCTCTCCGTCTTCATACACATGCTCTAATCCTATCTTGCCGGTGACAGCAAGAGCTTTCTAAATCATCTGGCTGCTCCTAGTCTTACCTTTTTAATCTCTTTAGGACCAGAGGTACCTTCATAAAAATTAGACAACACTCCATCTCCCCAAACAGAAATACCTAATACTTTCTTCAAAAAAGAAGCTGCCTGACCTTCTAAAAAGTGTTTGAATGTTCAGATGGCTTCATATTATTTTTAAGTGTTCAAAGATACCCATGAAATCCTATAAAATATTGAACAGAAAGCCTTGAGGGCAAGTCAAAAGCATCCAACATTATTAGACAGCCTGCCCTATTCTAGCCAAGGTTATAACTGTGGCTTAAAAAGTAAACTGTGCCACCTGACCAGGCAGTGGCGCAGTGGATAGAGCATCGTACTGGGATGCAGAAGACCCAGGTTCGAGACCCCGAGCTCGCCAGCTTGAGCGTGGGCCCATCTGGCTTGAGCATAAGCTTGCCAGCTTGAATCCAAGGTTGCTGGCTCCAGCAAGGTGTTGCTCGGTCTGCTGAAGGCCCGCGGTCAAGGCACATGTGAGAAAGCAATCAATGAACAACTAAGGTATCACAATGGCAACGAAAAACTAATGATTGATGCTTCTCACCTCTCTCCGTTCCTGTCTGTCTGTCCCTATCTATCCCTCTCTCTGACTCTCTCTCTGTCCCTGTAAAAACAAAAAAAGAAAAAAGTAAACTGTGCCAATGGTTTATTTTCTGCTCAGACACATCCATTGCCCTTCCCACTTACCCACGTCCCATCACACCCAGGTTGGATGATTTAAGAGGCCTTGTGACCTGGTGGATGGGCTTTGGGTGTTTTTCCTGGTTCTTCTACTTATTTTCTGGGTGACCATATGCCAGTCAATTACCCTCTTTGGATTCAATTTCCTCTGCTGAACAAACAGAGATGGTAAAAAAAACCACAGACTCTCGTGAGAAGAGAAGGAGAACCTCATTTCAGAGCCCCCAGCACAGTGTCAGGAACACAGCAGATGCTCCGAACACATCTGTCTGATTTCTTGTCACTGAATAACTGTCTTTGGCAAAAACTAGCCAGTTATTTTGGTATAAAGTAAGGTAATTTTGCTATTTCTTGTCTAACGTGTTCCCTGGCTAGTAAATTCCACCAACAGTAGCCACGCGATCACTCTATTAAAAGTTAAGCACTATCTTGAACCTTGTGCCCTCCCACCACATACACACTCTCCCAGCAAGACCTATTGTTGTACCCCAATAAATACCTCAATATGACAATCTCCCCTTTCTTCTCACATTTCCGTCCATTTCGTCATTATCTCCCAGCTGGATAGTACAACAGCCTCCTAACTGGTTTCCTTCCTCCCCTCTCAGCTCTCCACACCTCCACACAGCAGCCAGGGTGAAATGTCCTGAAGTGCCGATTGGTATCACTTCTGCTAAATTCCTCCCATACCATCCAATGATTTTAATAACAATAATGATATCTATAACTTATTGAGCACTTTCTGTATTTAAGAACTTGTACATATTAAATTATTTAATCTAAAACAACTGTCCGTCCAATGTCTGTTGACAGATGAACAGATGAAGAAAATGTGGTATGTGTGTGTGTGTGTGTGTGTGTGTGTGTGTGTGTGTGTGTGTAAAATGGAGTAGTATTCAATCATGAGAAAGAAGAAAATCCTGCCATTTACTACAACATGGACAAAACCAGAGGGTATTATGCTAAGTGAAATAAGCCAAAAACAGAAAAACAAATAGTATATGATCACACTTATATGTAGAATCCAAAAAAGTCAAACTCAGAACCAGAATGTAGAATGGTAGCTGCCAATGGTTGGGGGGGGGGGTGAATAGAAAAACGATGGTCAAAAGGTACAAACTTCCAGTTAGAAGATTAATAAGTTTTGGGTCTAATGTACAGCATGGTGGTTATGGTTAATAATACTGTATTGCATACTTGAAATCTGCTAAAAGAGTAGATGTTAATTAAGTGCTCTCACCACACACACATACACACACACACACACACACGGTAACTGTGAAGTGATGTATGTTTTAATTAGCTTGGTTGTGGAGATCATTTCACAATGTATATGTATATCAAGTCATCACATTGTATACCTTTAAAAAACATCATGTTGTATAACCTAAATATATATAATTTTTGTTAATCATACTTCAATAAAGCTGGGTTAAAAATAAAATAAATAAAACTATACCAAGTAGGTACTGTCTTATCCCCCCTTTTTTGTATATAAAGGCCATGCAGTTAGTGGCAGGAGCCAGGATAAGGTATAAACCTTTTTCCAGGAGTCTCTGTAAGACCCACCCCCCATCACTGTCTGCTTCCTCACTTCTCCTCCCTTCCTATTCCCTAAGCTCTAGCCACTCTGACCTGTTTTTGTCCCTCAGATATGCAACGGCTCAATTTTTTCCTCAGGTTTAAAGACTCTTTATTCAAGTTCTGCTCAAAAGTCCCCCTCTTGGAGAAGTCAGCTTCGACCACACTGAAAGGTGAAATGGAAGCGCGCTGATCACTGCCATGGTACCACCACCATATCGTGAGTCCAGAAGGACCTCTGGCTGGCTTTGGTGCAGTTTTAAAACACAGTGAGGATACTGACTCTCAGAGTTCTATGAATTATCATTTTGTGTATCAGGCAGTTCATAAGTTTCTGAGTTTGATTCTGAACAGAAAAAGAATGTTTATGAAAAGAGTGGAAAGTCCATGGAGTGTGTTTGGAAATTGTTCCTTAGAACCCTTAAAGGGTTTTTGCCCCCTCAGTGAATGAACTACTTTTTGAAAAACTCTGAAAGCCGAAAACTGTACTGAAAACATTCTTTCACAAAAAGGGCTTATTTTAACTTTTCAAAAAATATTTGTGTTTCTCCAAATATTTCTTAGTTTCTTTTTTTTAAGGCAATTCAATTTGGGGTGTACATTATGACAATATGCTGCTTCATGCCAAAGAAAGCTTTGCATTGGCTTCTCTTGCGTCCCTGGCTTTCTTTTTCCAGCTGTTACAGCAGATATAATCGTCCAAGACTGCGATTTGTCATCTCCGTCAAATCTGGTTTATAATTCTCAATGTTGCAGTTTATACAAAAACATTTATGGATTAAAACTCAGAGTAAAATGAAAATTTCACAATTGGGGACAAGGTTAATATTCCTCAAAAGGTTGAATTACAAGCAAACCTGAAAAAACACTGGAGTTTATTCCAGATGTTAGACCCACAGTACTGCCTGGTGGACTGACAGGTGGGGGAGCAGAGACCATCCGCCCAGCAGAGGCAACCTGGGGACTTGCTTCCCTCCTATAAGTAACTGGAGGACTGAAGGATGGCAATGAGTTCTTAGATCACTGGACCTGTCAATCTCAACAGAAGGATCACATTTAGGCCTCTGATTAAAAGTGACTGGATGGTTACTGTATACTTCCAATCTACTGCCCAATGGCTGCAATATATTGATCAAAATTGCTACCATTTATTGAGTGATTACTATGTCCCAGGCAGAGCTGGGTTGGGCTACGTGCAGGCAGTATGCTAGGCAATTTGCATTGTTTATTCCATTAAATAAATATCTGTTGAGTAAGGGGAGGTTCTATTAGGATGAATTATGTCAAATTGACCTTTTTGTAGGGAAAAACAGTCCAGTAGCAACAATTGCATGCCGTTCTTTCTAATACTTGTTCTGTCTCGCACCAGACCTGGCACAATGCTTATCACACACAGCAAAGTTCAGTGAGCTCTTATGTATTAATAGTGTGACATGGCAAGAGCCTCGGAGCCAGGGGGTGGGGAACAACAGTATTTCAAGTAAGATTCAGTCCAGCCACCTCTGCTGTGTTGGTCTCAGCCACACTGGTTTCACCTGAAATCTCTCAGGCCACCCACATGCCTCTACCCCCAAGTTTACTTAGCAAAACAGTGAACCTTGCCTGTGTGCCCCTACCCAGTGTAGCTGCAGGGAGCTAGGTGATATTGCTGGTACAAACTCAATTTCCACTCTTCTCACCCATCTCCAGGGAACCTGCTTTTCTTTTTCAAATTTCACCATAAAAGGCATTTACCATTACATAGCTGCTCAGGATCACCCTGGGATGACTGAATTTCATGCTGGGGTTAACTTTAAAAACTACATTTTAGAACCAACTCGTTTATCATCAATTAGGAACTTTTATCATGGTTTAGAAGGTGAAATGAGATCACCAGAAATGAATGACAAGAAAAAAAATTTACTACTAAAGAACTTGGGAGAAAAAAATGCTCAAAAGCCCCAACCAACATCTTAAAATTTTAAACTAAATATGAACAGAAAAGCGGGTAAAGCCATTTGAGCAAAGGGATGTGAAGTTGTTCCATTTCCAAACTTTGCCTGAGAGAATGTTTTTGCCCAGTGACTTCTTGCCAAGGTCTCCGTTCTCTCACCCCAACCAAGAAACAAACCTAAACACAACTAAAACATGCCACAATCAAGAGGTTCCATTTCACTCAAAGGGTGACTGCAATATGCATAACAAAGACCAATGGCTAAAAACAGAATCTACTTCCATTCCTGCTACCATCACTTTAACAATTATAGCTCAGAATCACAGAAGATCAAGATGATGGTCTGGATTTGGTGTGTTTTAAATGAGGAATAATTTGCCATTTGGGGTAAGGGATGTCCAGAATGTCCCTAAGCCAATCTTTCTAGCCTGCTTGTCATAGAACTAAGAGACATCTGCTTGCCAGCTGTGAACATGATATAGACATCAGACACCCAATTGTCCCAACTTGGTGTGCAGGACTACTGGAGGGGAGGAGAAGGGAGACAATGGGGGGGGGGGGGCTAGGACTAGGTTGGAGAGGGAAGGGAAGGGAAACACTCTTCAGAAGCTGGAGCCAAGGAAGTTCATGTAAGGGCTCATTATGGCCCACATATGTTTCTACCTCTTTTCTCCCTTGCCCTGCCCCATCCCCCTATCTTCATGGGCTAACCAATAAAATTAATATCTTCCAGGTTTTAGCCACTGGAATACCAAATAGGAGATGTCTGTTCAGACCCAGTGACTGCAATATGCATAAGCAAATAATATTATCTTAATTTTGTGAAAGAAAAAAAAATGAAGCAGCTGTAGCATAAATCTATTTAGAAGTATGGCACAGGCTGAAAGCCACCTCAAGTGCATTAAGTGGTACCCAGAGTGCCCCATTGTTCTGTAAAAAGTGTGGCACTCCCAGCCCAGACAGGGTTCAAAATAGTGCATGTTAGACTCCAGTCTCCACCAAATGGATACAGAGCTAATGCCACGTAGGCAGTGATCAGGCTGGGAAAGGCTCTGTCCTCTTTGGCAAAGCATTCAGCCTTGTGAGAGAGAAGTGCCATAGCAGGAATTGGGGGTGGCATTCCTGCACAGGGGTTCTTGTATGAGCAGCTGCCTGGAGCAAACACCTATTCATCCCTCCCCTGCTTCACAGCTGCTGGACCACTCAGCTACCACCTGTGAGCACTGTAAGTCAGGTGAGTAAAGCACCAGAAATCTCACAAAAGACCATTGGCTCTTCCTCTTTTCTGCCAGCCCAGCTTTCTCCCATCCCTGTACCTCCTCCTATCCTTCAAATGGACAAGAAGTGAACATTTTATCTTAGTCTCCTCCACGTTCAAGCAAGAAATTTATGGTCTATTCTAATTATCATCAAAGAGACTGGCATTGCTGTTTAAGAGCATGGGCTTCAAAGTCCAAAAACTTAGTTTTAAATACTGATCTACTCCTTGCTTGAGCAAGTTACTTGACTTCCTTGTGCCTAATTCTTTCTGTGTAAGATAGGAATAATAATTGAACCTAACTGTTAGGGTTGTTGTAAGGATTAAATGAGTTAATTTAGCTAAAGGATTTAAAACAGTCCCTGGTACATAGTGAGCTGCAATCATCATCATCATCATCATCATCATCATCACCATCATTAACTTTATCATCATTTTCCCAGCATCCATTTTCAAAGATGTGAAAAACTCTGGTCCCCTGTAGTTGACGATCTGAATGAAGATTAAGTTGACACCAAAAGCAAGAAAACAAAAGCAACCGGAATTAAGTCAAGCATTGATTAGGTGACACAGACCATAGACTTTCTAGGAGTCTATATGAGGAGGGAGGAGCAGAGCAGAAATTGTTGGGGAAGGTTCACGGAGGAGGGAGGGCGGCACGAGATCTTGTACAATGACAGCATTTTGATTGTTGGCAAAAATATGAGAGAGAGAGAGAGGGAGGGAGAGATTGTAGTAGAATTCATTTCCTTTGAAAGATTCTTGGATGAAGGGCTCCTGTTATTTATAAGGGCTGAGAAGTGTTTGAAAAACCCTCTCTTAATTATCTCTATGGAAAAAAACATTTGATGGTGGTAAAAACTACACATTTAACACAGGCCCAACAGCAAACAATCAGGGCAAATTCCTACAAAAGCAGCCTTTCCCCCCAATCTAATCAACACTGTAAATAGAACTGCCATGTTATTATTGAGAAGGGTAGTAGCTCCCATGCAAACTATCTATTTGATTAGGATCTGAAATCTTTGCTGAACCATGAATTCAAAATAATTTAGGTGATACATATAAATTTAATTTCTTTGTTCAAAAACTCCACATCTGAAATGATGCTGGGCAAATGCAAAGCTCTCACTGAGGTCTACAGAATGAGTCTCCTCTAACTCGTCTATACTGTGTGGAAATCATCTTCAAGGAAAGGAATAAACCTATTTTAAAAACAGCTGAGTCCTTTAGATCATATACCCTAACCAATTTATGGAGATAAATGGAATTCAGTATTAAAGAAATTGTCCCACTCCTCCAGAAAATGTAAATGCCAGCTACAAAACAAAAGGAAAGGAAAAGAAAAAGAAATCAAGAATAAAGCAGCGCAGAAAGTCAGAAAAGTCAAGGACAACTGAAGAACCTTGACTTGTCGTTCCTTCCTGCCTTACCCTTTCACCCCCCAGATCTCCCACTGACCCAAAGCAATTGTATATAAGAACATCACAGAGTAGAGGAACCCAGGGGGAAACAACTGCTGAAGAAAATAGAATTCATTTCTACCATCCAAAATCAGAGAAGGCATAGATCCCTGTGGAAAAAAATCCCACTCTCTCTACAATGGGGCAGTATTCACTGATGGCCATCTTTCCTATACTGCACACTAATTGAGTAACTCTCACATTAACCCTGAGCTAATTACAAGGACAGATGAAAAAATAATATAGGAGAAAGAGCAAGAAAAGGAGAACAAAGTAACACTGTGCATGATTGTTTGTGTCCTATTAATATAAATGAATACAAAATACTTTTAAAAAAATGCATTAGGCAGATATTGGCTTATGATAGGGTCAATATCACGATTTATTTAACTCTGGGAACAATAAATCTTGATATTGACTAAAAACATAAGTCAATATGTGTACTGTTGTGTGCATTCTATTACAAAAATAGGTTTTTAACTCTAATGGCCCCTTTTGCAAAGTGGAAAATTTTAAAAGACCCTCAAATCACTGCAACACCAACATCTGCTCAGCATGAACAGACTGTTTGGCCCAGCTTCTGAGCATCATGTAGCATTGGTCAGTAGTTCCATTAATATGGTAGAATGAATTGCTGATCCTGATTCTTCACCCCTTCTGTATTCACAGCCTTTGGTGTTCATCCTCCACAAAGCAGAGGGTACCATTTGATTTGGAGCTTAGTTTGTGATACTTTAGCCAATGAAACATGAGCAAAATTGAGTTTGCCAATTCCCAGTCTAATCTTTAATAGACATCTCATATCATGCTTGCTTTCTTGTGACTCTGTCATCACAATTTAAAGAGCTTCCCTTCAAGTAGATGCTACCTCTTCTATGTGAATCCTCAAATAAGTCCACCTAGGGCAGAGCAGAGCTCATGACATAATGAGGACCCAAGCCCAGCTGGACCTACACTGGAAGCAGTGTCACCTAGTCAAGCTCAGCCTAGGTCACTGCCTCTCAAGTCAATTCACAGATATGTGAGAGATAAAGGCTTGCTGCAAATAAATGCAACTAAGATTTGATGGTTGAATCATTCAGTAGTACCTGAATGACACAGTTTGCATTCACTAAGAAATTGTTATTCACACATTTCTTACTCCCTTAATGAATCTTCACAGAAAGTTGGAGATACATGCCCTAACAGTGAGGAACTCACAGTTTAATAGGGGAAGAAGAACACCCCCATGATGGAATGTCTCTCTGTGGTGTTTATTCCACGTAATCTAAGTGACTGTCGACATTCCATTTCCATAGCCAGGAGTACTCACTTCCTCAGAACCACACATATCCAGAAGTTGAGTACAGCCTTCCTAACACTATCCAATAAAAATATAGTCATTCCAAGCATTAGGAATATTTGTAGCTTTTTTTCCCCAAAGATCATGGAGACTTCAGGGAAATAAATATCATTTTACTAAAATCTGTATTGGATATTTTATTTCCCCAAAATTCCTCCTCAGTTATATCATAACAGGGTTTCTCTCTGTTTCCTCTTCTCTAACCCAGTGGCCTGCCTCCTTTTACCTTCCAGATTACTCTCAAGAGTTTCAAGTTCCTTCCTCCATTTATTATGCAGGTAAACTTAACTATGTTCCAGCTTATACCCCTGATCTTGTGTTACCCAGCTCATTCTGTTATTAGTAAATACTGAACCCTTCAACAAACAGCACCACCCTCTTCAGAAGGTAGTTCAACTATTTGAGAAGATTATTTGGTGTCTTGAGCCCTACCCCAAGTGACTGATGAAAGTCTTCTTTTTTTTTAAATACAGGTATGAAAGCCTTCAAAGTCATTTTGATGAGTTAAATTTGTCCTTATAGCATTATAACAAGTCATTACTTTTTTTCAAAAAGTATTCATTGAGCCAGGCACTGTTTTAAAAGCTGAGGATACAGTAGTGAACAAAAAAGAGAAACTTCTCGATCTCATGAATTATATTCTTGAGAGTAGAAAACAGACACTAAGAATTAACCTCACAGATGAAGTCACATGGGACAGCAGTACATACTATGAAAAAATTAGCCCGGGGTCAGGGATCCACATGCTATTCCAGACAGGGTGGTCAGGGAAGGCATTTCTGAGGAGGTGATGTTTGAGCAGCCGCTGAATTGAACTTGAGCCTCTAATTGTTTTCTTCACTCATCCATCCAATAAGTATCTATTATTGTGCATCTGCTGTAGCAAAGTAGTGTTGTTGCTGAGGGGCACAGAAAAGAGTCCTAAGTGGATACAAGGAGAGTCAGTCACATCAAAGAGATAAGATATCTATATTTTTTTAAAAAATAGACAATATAATTTAAGATAGAAAATAACATGTGCTGTGGTAATAGAAGACCAGGAACTTTGAAATAATGAAAAACTCCCATGAGGCATCAACAGGTCCTTTTAAAATTGTAAATTTTAAATACAGATTTTTCTGAAGAATCTAAGGTAATTTTATCAAAAGTGGAGGGATTGCTCCATCTCAAATTTCCAGGTCCTTTTATATCCAGTCTATGCCATATGCAACAATTTCATGTGAAACCAACAATCCATATTTTATGTTGAAATCTTGATATATAAAGAAAAGTGAACCATTTTCATATTCTTGTTCTCCTCTTGCTTATTAAATGTGATGAGAATGGCAGATAATTTAGTAAAATATAATTTTTCTATGCTTGTTTTTTAAATTATTCTAGCAATAAAAATCTCTCCCGTTGGAGGCACAGAAGTAAGTTTAGATTAGGGATTCAGTAGAGGTAAGGTGACAACTCTGAGAAGTCAGAGAATGCTCTTATGTTAGTTGCTAATAGCCCTGAGCATTCACCTCAGTCTATGACTGACTGACTGCTACACACAGAAGGTAGACAGACCACTCACAACCAATCTAGCTGTCTTCTAAATTGAACTTTCAACTGAATTCTATAGGTGTACTGATTAACCATATCTCTACCTCAGTTCCCCTGTGTCCTTCTAAGAAAAGGCTTATACTTCCCTGCAGAATGGATTGGGAGTATATAGTTTATGGAGGAAGAGTGGGTTTAAGGAATGTGACAGACACTGCTAATTACCTGTCAACATCCAACAGTTTCTTGGGTGGAGGAGGGGGGACAGAGACAGAGAGAGAGAGACAGAGAGAGGGACAGACAGATAGGAAAAGAGAGAGATGAGAAGCATTAATTCTTCATTGCAGTACCTTAATTGTTCACTGATTGCTTTCTCATATGTACCTTGAATGGGGGGTTACAGCAGACTGAGTGACCTTGCTCAAGACAGTGACATTGGGATCAAGCTGGTGAGCTGTGCTCAAGCCATATGAGCCTGCACTCAAGCCGGCAACCTTGGGGTCTCGAACCTGGGTCCCCTGTTTCCCAGTTCAATGCTCTCTATTCACTATGCCACCACCTGGTCAAGCTACCCAGTTTTTATTTAATAATGAAACTCTAGAGTTTTAGCTAAATACATGGCTATCCAACAAAATAATACATTTCCAGACATTCTTGCAACAGAGTCTGGCCACATTAGCTATATTCTGCTAGTAATAATATAGGTGAGCAGAAGTCCTAAATCCTAACTTTAGGTATGCCCCTAAGGAAAATGGGCATGCACTCTTCCTGTTTTTCATTCTTACTCTTACCCCTTCCCATTGGATAGAAATGGCATAAGCTTTTGACCCAGAGATTGAAACCACATATTAAGGATGGTGAAGGCACCCTACCAAGTCCTGGATCTCTGACTATTGTGTTAGAGAGAAATAAATCCCTATCATTGTTAATCCACTATACTTGGGCATCTCTTAGATATAGCAACTTACTCTGTAATCCAAGTAATATAGCAGAGATAATAATATGGGGCTATTAAACCCAGCAAAATAACTAGCCCAAATGAGAATGTTCTTGTTCAGGTTATAAAACGTAGTTCTATTAACAAAAGAAAGATTATGCCCAAGTCTGGGCTTTGCATGAATCACCTGGCTATTTTCTCCCTTAGACATGGCCATATACTGCCAATTTCCACATGTGATCTGGTGTTGCTCGTGCTACATGGTCACTGACACTGTCCTTTCCTGAGAGAGGAACGAAGTCATTCAGCCTCATTGAATAAGAAAAGTCACCATTCCAGGAGTCAGGACATGAGTTCTTAGAGACACTAATAAAGTGAAAACCTCTTCGTTGCTTTTTAGCTCTAAAATTGGATGCTTTTTGAGTTTCTTAGCTGTTATGATCATCCCATGTTGTTTCCTAATACAGAAGACAGTTATTTTCTAAGCTGTAGCTTTACAGAAACCATTTCCCCTCAAATGAGGAGGAAAGTAGCAGAGAGGAACACAGAGTCCTTTTCCTTGAACCCAGCCCCTCTAGGGGGGGAACCTAAGAAGTGGAGGGTTTTCAAATTTAATTATTAAAACTGTCTGGGGGCAAAAGGGTAAATATTAAAAATATCAGATTTCAGGAGGGCTCCACTTTCTGCCCTCCTGAAATCTGAGGGCAGAAAATGGAGCAGAAGTGGGAAGTGGAAGAAGAGAGGGCCAGACACCATAAGTGGTTCTAGATTCAGCCTGGTTCTCAGGGCCCAATGGTAGATACACATGGACCTTCATTCTGCTCTTCACTGTTAACCTGATTCAGCTACTCCCACAGGAATGCCACTGTATTTTGTCCTGCCACCAACCAACTTGGGCTCTCAATATCCTAATTCCTTTTGACAAAGACCAAGACTACAGGCAGTTCTCAGAGAAAGTAGACTAAGGGTGAACCATAAATCACAAAACAATCCCACCATCCCAGTATTTGGGGGACAATACAGATGACTGGAATTTTCAGGGTAAGTTAGGGGGCAAAGTGCTGAATTCTTGATCACTTTTCTCGCTCTGGGATAAATACCTTTGGCCAAGATCATCTACGCTAAGAGACCTTAAATCACGTATTTATTCATTCAAATATTCATTCAGTAAACATTTGTGAGCACTTGCTCTATACCATGGACTAGGAAAACAAAGTTGAATAGAAAAGGATCTCTTTACTTCAGAAGGTCACAGGAGAACACACTAACAGTTACTTCCAAGGCAGCTGCAATATTTGAGAAAATTGAAGGAGGAAAGTCGCATATAACCCAAAACACAAATTTAAAAATAACTGGTTGAAATATGGTTGAAAATACTTTTAATGTAAAACTGATGTTTAAACTGAATGTGAACTCATTTATATAAGTAAACTTATTTGCACAAAACAATCTACATTTCTTAAAGATGTCAGCCAACAGCAGATAAAATGCACCAGTGTGATATTGCTTTTGCTAGGTAACCTCTCCTTATTGCAGATGGTATCTGCCATCCTCCCACTATATCACTGTTAATAAGGATTTCATATGGAAGTTTTATAATTCTCAACCTCTATCTGATATTATAGAATATTGTAAAAAGTGAGTCAAGGATATCTTCTGTTCCGAGAGTGTCAAAGAAACATTTTCCTTGTTTTTGGTCAAATAAGTTCGTAAAATGTGATTTTTATGTTTGCTCACTTATAGTTTGCTTTGGGGGCTGGACAGTGCCAGGTATATGTTGGTCTGTGAAATGGCAAATAACCTTTCTGCTTGGAAAGGGCCATTGTTTTGCTAATGTGTGCTAGAGCAGAGGTATTCATACCAGACAGTTTTTTGAAAAGAAGCAGAAGAAGAAGAGGCAGAAAGAAGGCATGTTGGCAGGGAAAGAGAAAGAAGCTAGTTTGTACAGAGAGAGAGAAGCCAAGTTTTGCAGGGAGAGCAGAGAGAATGCAGGGCGCTGAGGAAGAAGCCATGTTGGCAGAGAAAGGAAAAGGTGTGCAGATGGGAAACCAGAGGTGAGGAGCATTTGCTAGCTCTGCTGAGACTGGTGGGGTCTTTGATTCTAGGAGAAACCGGAGAAGATTCTCCCAGCTGTGGTACCAGAGAATGTGTCAGTGGCTTTGGGAGCCCTGCGTGTTTGCTCATCAGCCAGTGTGAGACTTCAATAAAGGTATGACCCATCATTCTTTGGCTCCACTATTTCTTTACCGTCTGCCCTAATCTAATGAGAACCTGCATGTGAATTGCCCCGACGGTGGCGGCTACTGGCCATACATTTGTCCTTTAGAAATCAACCCAGATGTATTCTTTCTTTCTAATATCAAAGGGCCTAAACCAGCATTGCATTATCAAAGTGGTTACAATAGGATCTTTTTTATGGTTGCCGTTTTGTTTTCAGTCAACTTCATGGATTCATGGAGGATGCAAAAGAAATTAATTTATTTTTTAAAAAAAACCTTAAAGCACACAATATATAAACTAGCCAGTGCAAACCTGGATGACCAAAAATAGACAATATGTAAATGACTAAGCACATACTTAATACATTTTCAGAACACAAAAGGGAAGGGCCAGTGTCATGGGAAGGTGGGCCAGGTGGGACACTATTGGGGAGGTGTTAAGGAAAAGCTTCACAGAAAAAGTCACTCTTGTGATGTAAGTACTATTGAAAATGAAAGAGAAACTGTAAAGCCAATCGTCGCAGCCGTCGTGGCCATTCACATGCAGGTTTACATTGGATTCGGGCAGATGTAAAAGAAACAGTGGAGCCAGGAAATGGTGGGCCATTTTTTTATTAAAGTCTCACACCAGCCAATGAGCAAACACACAGGGCTCCCAAAGCCACTGACACATTCTCCGGTTCCACAATCAGGAGAATCTTCTCTAGTTTTTCCTAGAATCAAAGGCCTCACCAGTTTTAGTGGAGTTTGTAAAGCCCCTCACCTCTGGTTCCCCATCTGTACACCTTCACTCCCTCTCTGCCAACCATGGTTTCTCCTTCAGCACCCTGCATTCTCTCTGCTCTCAGTCTGCAAACATGGCTTCTTTCTCTTCTTCTCCTTCAGCTCTCTCCTTTTCAAAACTTTTTGGTGTGAAAACCTCTCCTCCAGCAAACATTAGCAAAACAATGGCCCTTCCCAAGCAGGAAGGTAATTTGCAATTTTACAGTTCACATACCTGGAACTGTCCAGCCCCCATAGCAAACTGTAAGCGAGCAAACATAAAAATCACATTTTACAAACTTGCTTGACCAACAGAAACTACGCTTTCTTAAAGCTGAGGTAAGTATGATTATAGGATTACTTAACTGCCCTAAAAGTTGAGAATATATGACAAAGAGATAGTATCCACATAATGATTAATGTAAAGTCCGACTGTTTCTGTGTCAACCATCTGATAAAGCAATGTGATGTGTCCTCTTGTTAAGGATTGTTCAAAACAAGATAATTATTTCCCATAAACTCCCCTTCCAACTTGTTATTACTCAAAAATTCCTAAAAGCATTAAAGTAACAGATGGGCCTCCAATAAAACAAATCCAAAGTTCCATGCAGCTCGCTTTTATTGCCTTCCTTTAATAACAGGATAGTATGTGACCATAAAAGCAGCCCCTTTCAGCCACAATTCAACTTAGTCACCTTTCAAGAAAAAAAATTTAAGCCAAAATATTGTTGGTTACTTTTAAAGAAGAAAATTACAAAAAAAAATAATATAACCCATACAAGATTTTATTCCAAATAATTGAAGAGAAAATGACAAAACAAAAGGGGGAAAAAAACATGGGAAAGAACCACCATCATTTGCAAATTCTGTCTCATTGTACAGCCACCACTGCTGAGTCTAACGCATTACTAACTTAAATGGCCTAGCAGAGCGTTTCACCTCATATACCTGTAAATAGATTCAATGTGAAAAGAAACAGTGTAACAGCTTATTTATCCCTCTTGCTATTTCCCAAGAAACTCTAATGACCTGGGCATAAGAGGTAGTGAAGAAAAGCCCCTTTTTATTATCTTTCCTTTTTTTCTCTCTCTTTCTTTTCCTCCCTGATAACCTTTAAAGACTTCCCTTAGAACTAATACGGGACTCATCATCTGATGATGAATTTGCATGTCGATCGGCAGCCAGGGTAGCAGCTCTCAGATTAGGGACATTCCGCTGCACACTAAAAGGCACAAAGAACAAGAAGTGCATTTCCATCTGCCCTTCCTTTCCAGTCAGTGCATTCCCAGCCGTGTCTATTGATGAGCACTTGGAACAATACCAAAATGCAGTGCAAGATCAATCCTGCTATTTACTTCGCTGAGCTAAAGGAACAAAGAACAGAAGAAAGGCCTTAAACCCAGCCATCGTAAAGGAGCAGGATGAAGGATGAAAAATGGGTCTGATGGGCAGTTGCACAGAGTAAACGTATTTGGAAAAGCAGCAGCTCCAGCTGAGATAAAACCAACGATGATTTGTATTTCATACTGTATCTTCAGGGGATAAAAAGCACTTCTATCAGATAGCATTGGAGGCAGACTTGAAACATTACAGTAAAGAGCTATGTTCCCTGCCAGGGAAAGAATGAAAACTCCCATGATTGCTGAGGAGTGGTAAATATCTGACTGTGCATGCCTCCATCCTCCTATGGTGAGGCAACTCACCCAGGTCCTTTTTTTAACTCTACCAGCCCCAGCAAACCCAAAAGTTGGCTGGGCCCTCCTGTCAACAAAACAACAGAATATTGGGTTTTATGTAGGTAATTGTAATTTGTAGGATTGTTTGTCTTTAAGCCAGGGGTCCCCAAACTATGGCCTGTGGGCGCATACACTCTCCTGAGGCCATTTATCCGGCCCCTGCCGCACTTCTGGAAGGGGCACCTCTTTCATTGGTGGTCAGTGGGAGGAGCACAGGATGCATCCGCACCCATAGTTCCCATCGAAATACTGGTCAGTTTGTTGATTTAAATTTACTTGTTCTTTATTTTAAATATTGTATTTGTTTCCATTTTGTTTTTTTACTTTAAAATAAGATATGTGCAGTGTGCATAAGGATTTGTTCATAGTTATTTTTATAGTCCGGCCCTCCAACGGTCTGAAGGACAGTGAACTGGCCCCCTGTATAAAAAGTTTGGGGACCCCTGCTATAAGCCGTTTTAATGTTATTTCAAATAGGAAGTCCAACAACCTCATTGCTGCAAAAAATAAGAGTTGCTGCAAACAGGATGAGAGTGGGGAAGCAGAGTTCATGTTCAAATGCAAATAATTTGAGAAGGATCAGGCAGGGTTACAAGGCCATTGACAGCAAAGGTGAGAATTTTCTCTTTTGAGTAAAGAGCAGATGCAACATATTGCCTTGCCATTTGGAGAAACCACGTGATACTGACCAACCACAATGCAGGGGCACCCCCAGTAAAGGGCATTTAGGAGGCAAAGGATACAAATACACATCCCACCTGGGGTGCCCACCTCAATTCTCCTTCCAGGTCTAGATCCAGCTCACCCTTTATTATTATTTTTTTTAATTTTATTTATTCATTTTAGAGAGGAGACACAGAGTGAGAGAGAGAGATAGAGAAAGAGAGAAAGGGGGGAGGAGCTGGAAGCATCAACTCCCATATGTGCCTTGACCAGACCAGTGCAGGGTTTTGAACTGGTGACCTCAGTGTTCCCAGGTCGACGCTTTATCCACTGCGCCACCACAGGTCAGGCCCAGCTCACCCTTTAGCCTCAAAACTCACATGTGGCCCAAAGACCAGTAGCAGCAGCACCACCACCACCACCACCTGGGGGCTTGTTAGAAATGCAAAACCTCAGCTCCCACTCCAGACCTGCTGAAACCCAAACTCAGGCAGTACAGCCCAGTAAGAGTTCAGAACCATAGCCTTAGATTATCCCAAACAAAGCTGTCCTGACTCCTTAGGCTTTCCACAAACCCTCTCTTCTCTAAATCCTCTATCCTATTGTTCTGCCAATCATAGGCATTAATATATGCTTTTGAATAGAGAACGGATCCAGCAAACATATGTTGATGTGCTTTGTCCTTATTGCTGTTTCCTTGTGTATTTATGTGGCCTGAATCACCCATTAGATGTCAAGGGGACAGCAAGTCTCTCTTAGTCTTCTTTAAACCCTTCTCAATGACTAAGTACACAGTGGTACTTATTCATTGTTGAACGGCTGAGCTGGGCATTGAGCTTCCTGTTTCTATTGGGGGATATTATAATAAATGATTTGAGTAGACTCTCCCTGGCAAGGAAAGGTCAATATTTTTATACTTTAGTTACTCTGAAAAAAAGGACATAGTGGCCTAAAGGGAGAGTAACTGGACTCTCTATTTTCAACTGACTCAGTTTCCCCCATTTGCAAAGCAGGCATGGAAAATCATAAACGCATAAGTAAATATTTTGTAGAGATATTAAAAGTTAACTGAAAAAAATTATCTTTGGGAGGAAAATGTCCTGACTATATGCAATGTAGGCTAATCTGTGAATTTACAAAAAGTTGAATGCACCCCCTTAACTTAGCTTTTATGAGCAAGTCTATCCTCAAATTCAAAGCATCATATAGAGGCAATTGAAATTAATCCCCAAACAACTAAGTAAGCTAGATATAATTTACCCTAAAGTAGGGTAAGGGAACTGAGGCCCAAAGGGATTAGATAATTTGCTCCAGGCCACCAAGTTATGCAGCAGAGCACAGACTATGATCTGGTGGACTCCAGAGCCCACACCTGTGCCTGTACATCTTACTACAGAAAATAAAAAAATAAAAGAGGAATTAAATAATGCATCAAAATTCAACCTGAAGGTCTTTCTGCAGACTCACAGGAAATGGAAATGCACACACTGTAGGCACCTGAATTTTATCCACCAGAAGACAGATATGTTCAATACAGCAACTTTGTAATTATATAGATAAGTGAAAGAAAGATCATAGCATAAAACCATGTCCACATGATATCAAATAGCTGAATTTTTAAAATAAAAATATTTCATCAATCACCTAGATATTTAAATAGTGGGTTCTTAGGTTTTCCACTTTTTCCTAAAATGCTTGAGAAACATACAGACATAACTTGAAAGTCCAAAATTCCTGAAAGAGATTTTCCTCCAAAAAAAAACATTAACAAAAATCACATCAAGTATCTAAGATGTTTCTTTGTGTTGTTCATAATATCTGAGCATGGAAAACACACCAGACACAATACAGAACCATTAAGGGAGACTCAATTTCAATCAAGAGGGTCATAATATAAATTAGAAAGACACAATCTAAATTAAATAGACACAGTCTAAATTAGATAAACAATATCATCAGAGCTCTGATTCTTTTCCAGCAGAAACTGTGTGAGAGTAACTTTTCCCTGCACAGAAAGGTCTGTGTTTTCCAAGTCCAAACGTAAGAATAACAGTTTTGAAGGGAACTTCCACTTGACTAGAAAGTCCTATTTACCACCCACTTAGCCACAAAGGGCAGAATTTCCTACCTTTCTTCTTGAACTCCAAGTTTTTGCATCAAAGGGTAACCTGTGCTGATGAAAAGTGCCCTCGGTGTATTCTCAGAATTAGGAGGCTGTGGCTGCCTCCAGCCCACAGGGTACCCAAAGTGGCTTTAGGAATAAAAATAAGACAATTAACATATTATAATTGTATAGTTCTTCAAAACTGCTTCTTCTTTATTAGCTAGCAAAGCCTCTGGACAGCTTTTTTTATAAAGATCTAAAATGCAGAATGGTTAAATTCAAGGTTGCATACTGAATTAGTACAGAAGCAGATGAAGATAAGTTCTCTGGACCCTGATCCACTATTCTTCCCTCTGTCCTGTCCTGAAAGTGTGTCTCCTTTTAGCAATACTGCCCAAAGAAAATAGATTGCAAGTACCAATGTGAGCCGCATATGTCACTTTACATTTTCTAGTAGCCACAGTTTAAAAAATAGAAAGAAAAGATAAAACTAGTTCTAATAACAGATAGTACTTAACCCAATATAACCATCATTTCAACAACTAATCAATATCAAAAATTGTTAATGAAATCTTTATTTTTTAAGGTTTTTTTTTTTTTTTTTTTGTACAGGGACAGAGAGAGTCAGAGAAAGAGGGATAGATAGGGACAGACAGCCAGGAACAGAGAGAGACGAGAAGCATCAATCATTAGTTTTTCATTGCCTTTGCGACACCTTAGTTGTTCATTGATTGCTTTCTCACATGTGCCTTGACCGCGGGCCGTCAGCAGACCGAGCAACCCCTTGCTGGAGCCAGTGACCTTGGGTCCAAGCTGGCGAGCTTTTGCTCAAGCCAGATGGGCCCGCGCTCAAGCTGGCGAGCTCGTGGTCTCAAACCTGGGTCTTCCGCATCCCAGTCCAACGCTCTATCCACTGCGCCACCGCCTGGTCATGCTAATGAAATCTTTTACATTCGTTTTTTCATATGAAGCCTTCAAGGACTGAGGTATATTTCACATTTTCAGCACATCCCAATTTGGACCAGCCCCATTCCAAGAGGTCAAGGGCTACATTTGCCTACTTTATTGGGCAACGCAGCATTACAGTGTCTGCCTGAAATATGTCAACAGTAGAACCCTGCCAAGTCCAAACCTGGGTCAGGTATCTCATTTACAGTCAAAACTGTTAAACTGAGAGCCACACAGCAGTCCTATTGGGAAGTGTTAGAAAGGTTCCCAGGCTGCCTCCATCCCTAAAGAGACTCTTATACTGGATATAAACCCTGAGAAGCTATTAACCCCTCTCCTCCCTACAGTGCCCAGTAGAACAGCATTTTCACACAGCCACCTGGCCAGTGTTTAAGGGAACAGTATAGAGGGGAAATGCATCATAGACTCTTGGATATTATTATTTTGTTAAAAAAAATAAAGAATGCATAGTTAGTGTTTCAACAAATATCTGTTGAGTAACAATTATGTGTCAACAATTATGGGCATGAAGGTAGAGCAGTAAACAAAATTCATGGGCCACCTGTGGAGCTTACCTTCTAGTGGGGATGACCCCCAAAATAAACACACATACAAAAAATAATAACAATCTGTGATCATTCCTACAAAGGAAATAAACAGGGTAAAGACAAAGTGGCATCTAGAGACTGCCCACGACATGCTGGGCACTGCACTCGTGTCCTTTACCTGTGTTAACACTAGACATGGCCACCATTTATTAGTGCTTAAAACACATCAGAAAACATTCTAGGCTATTTATTTATAGTACTTATTACCCTCACCATAATTTTGAAAGTTAAATCTTATCTCTATTTAACACAGAAAAGACCAACGTCTAAAGCAGTGGTTCTTAACTTTTTTTGAGGTACCGAACCCACCTGTTTCATATGCGCATTCACCGAACCCTTCTTTAGTGATAAATAAAATAGGATTTTTTTTTTTTCCAAATTCAAGACATAGGTATATGTTTTTATACTGGTGCACAAAATGAGCCGTGCATGAACATCACCTTGCTCAAAGAACAAACCAATAAAGTGCATGAACTCACAACAAATTACGGTATTACTTTATTCTGGCCTCTGAGGCAGAGGCTTCTCCGAACCCCTGAGACCGACTCATCGAACCCCTAGGGTTCGATAGAACCCAGGTTAAGAACCACTGGTCTAAAGCGATAACTACTAAAAATCACACTACTAAAAAGTGGAATAGCCAGGATCCAAGCTCAGGTCAAACAACACCATTCTCTTTCTACTCTACCATGCTGATGTTTTTACCAGGTGGATTTGTTGAGGACATTAATTCAAGTATTAGGACATTGTGGGACATGGATTACCAATGAATTGCATCTCCCAGGCTATCTCTTGAAGTTACCTGGGAACAGTGGCAGTGCCTGAACTCAAGGCGAACTAGGTTGTGATCAACTAGCCATGAATGCCATGGCTGGGGGAAGGCAAAAGAGACACACTTGTTATGCATTTATTATCCCAGGATCTGACTAAAGACCCTAACAGGGCTCAGGAATCCTGGACTGTGGAAGGAGTAGATCCAACCTGAGACCACACTTAGTTAAATACCAGTCAAGGTTGATGAGCACTATCTGCCCTAGCTGAGGGTATATTTAGCATCTCTGAGCTTAATCACTAGATCTGAGACCCTCACAGACCCTAGGAGCAAACCCATGGACACTGGACTGCCTACCAGGTAGATCCAGCCCCAGACCACTCCTGGCTAATATCATACCAAAAGTTCAGTGAAACAGGTTTAGAAGTTGACAATCAAAGTACATTGCAGTTATAACTTAATTGCATTTGCCAATGATTTATTTATTATTAATCTACTTACGTATAAACTCTGTTTACTCTACATCAAAATGTCCATTAATCATTTTCTACTAATCATTTTGCTGTATTCTAAAAGCCTCCAACCCCTAAGCAAGAGAAACCAATAAGTTTTCCCATCCTAATTTTAATACCCATAGTGGGTCGGCCTAAAAAACATCACTTTAGGTCAGCAGTATCCACATGGAACACTGAAATGAGAACAAGCTAGGTTACCAGTGTCATTTTCTCCCCAGGGACTGGTTTGCCTAGATCACAATCCCCACTAAGCCCAAGGAGAATTTCCAAAGACCAGAGGAATCACACATAACATGAAGGCACCCCCTATGCAGCTCCTCTTCCTCTCCAAACTTCTCTAATCCCGGAAAATGGCTATATTACCTTTCAATGGCAAAAAGACCACCTCAAAATCTTCTGTAACTCCTACCTCACCAACCTAAACCCTGATATTACAATGTTTTCCACAACAGTCAGTCACAGGGAACATGAAAATCTCTCTCCCTTCCGATCATGGCACAATCACAGGAGAACATAATCTCTGGGTGAGCAAACTTCCTCTTCAAACAAAAGAATATTTCTCCCTGGGCGGCAAGAGACATTTAGCCCCTCTAATATGCCCTGTTGTGGAAGGTGAGCCTTCCAGGCTTCGGTAATGGGGATAATTATAAGGGGATTTGCAGGGAGGGCCTGCAGGTGGGAAGGAGGGAGGGTGTGAGGGAGGAGAAAAAGCAAGAATTCCAACAGCTTTTTCATAACAGTGAAGGCTCTTCACACTCAAAATGAGCATCGCTTCCTTAGCTCTGACCTCTCTCTCTCATAAAGTCTTCTTGGCTGTGAAAAGATGCTTGTAAATATGGCTCCCACAGTTTGAAATGTCGAAATTTCTGAGAGACTTCAGCACTTGTTGGCTAAAATCACACCCAAAACATGTGATTGGCAGGCAGACATTCTCATAGCCCCTACCATCTCTACTTCACATTATCATGCAAACAGCCAGGGTACATGTTGACAGTCATTTTACAGATAAAGCTGTTCATCAAAAGGAAAAGCAGAAGGCCTACTGCTAGGAGAGTCCAGGCAACCACCAGTCCATCTGCTTCAGCCACCAGGCCACTCAGAAGCTTCACTTCAAGGACAAAACATCAGAAAAAAGGAGAGATGTAAAGGGCAAAAAGACAGCTGACTCCCATCTAAGGTGAGTGTCTCTGTGGACAGGCATTTCCAGTTCAGTGATCTGAGCTGGAAACCAGGGCACGGGCTGTTCTGAAGAGTTTGTACAAAACCATCTGCTCCAGTGAGCAAGGGGACGTCCTGCCCTTGTCTAAGTGCACGGGGAGATCTTGTCCACCTCTCCACCACCTGGAATTCCTGCAGTGCCTGGGTAGATGGTAGGGCATACTTCCTGACCACCAAAAGAGTGAGAATGTATCTGTGGAACATTTCATAACTCACGTAACACTACATGCATTTCAAAGTGCACTCTTAATCTCCATATTCCTTTATTTTGGTTGGTTGGTTGGGTGGTCAATTGGTTCATTTAAGCCATTCTCCTTTACACCCCTTGTGACCAGATGTCAAGACCATCCCTGGGAAAAAGCAAGAAAGAATGATTCTTCAAAGAGTAGTATATTGGTGATTATTATTCCTGAAGTAGAGCAATGTTGAGTAATAATGTGGAATGCTTTTTTGTTCATATTACTCAGAATAAGTATAATTACCCTCTCTTCTGAGAAAATATATATATATATCTTCCCTGACCCCTGCATCTCAGAAAAGAGACTAGACTTCACAGCCTTACCTGCATATTCAGGGAACAGTTCCACTTCCAAGACAACAGCTGAGCAATGCTCAGAAGTGTCCAAGAAGGAAAAACTCTCACTAAACTTTTGCTATGTTATTATGCATTTTAAAATAAATTTAATTTCCTGTAGTTCTTTTCTCAGAGTACTTACACCTACACCTTGTTTAACAACACGAATAATTTGTACTCTGTTACCTTTCAAGAGAGTATGCGGTCTGAAGGACAGAGTGTTTCACATGCACGAGGGGTTCCTATCCACTGAGCAGATGCAGGGTCACAGGAGCTGAGACATGAAGAGACTGGCCAGAAGCCCAACAAGTCGTTCCGACCCTCGGGCTCAACTTCCCCAAAATGCCTGAACTCTGAAGGAAATGAAGGGAGGGAAGATAGAGGAAGCAACAAAGGAGAAGAGGGGAGGAGGAAGTAGAGGATGAAGAGAAGAGGGAAGATTGACCCTTGATGCCTTGGACACTTTTCCCACTGTCCCCTTTCTGTTACAGATGTCACAATGGAAAGGATGCTGGGCAGGAAAAAGGAAAGACTGTCGGCAAATTCATAGCCACACACTTCCCTCTTTCACCGCATAACCTTCCTTTCCACTAATGTTCTTCCTACAAAACCTTTCTTTCTTCACCCCTCTCTCTTCTTCTCTCTCACTGTCTCAAAAGTTTCTTCTTGTGTCCACTATCCTTTCTCCTCCCCACACTTATACTCTCACCAAGTTCCCCTTCATAGTCCATTTCCAAAATTAATTGCTTTTTTCAATATTGAACATGAAACCTGGACCCAGAATAATCTTAAGAATTATCCAGTGCTCTGAAGACATTTTCTGCTTCATACCCAAAGTTCCCCCACCCCCAACCCCGCCCAGGAAATCCCAAATCTCTGTGAACTGAAAGTCCACCTGCTTCTCTCCTGAGATTTCCCCACGCGCCCAAGATGGGCCCCACCACTTATCAAAGCAGATGCCCCCAGACAATTATGTAAATGCACACTGGGATCAAAGATGCTATTAATAATAATACCATTAAACAGGCCTTGGCAGGCTGGGGTTAATCTGGAAACATGCATGCTCATCACATATGAAGCCCATAATACACGGATAAGAGAGAATCTTTATTCTCCAACTCACTAGCATTCATTTATACTTCAGACTCTCTTCCTCCCTCCCAATGGAATCATTCAGCACAATAGGATTTTCTCTGCTCAAACCCACCTTCACTTTAAAAGAACTGGAAAGGGTGGGCTTAGCGCCTGTTGCTGGCATCAAGGCTGTTTCTCTTTCACAACTGGCCCAGGGATCTGCAGCTTCAGCTCTTCATCCTTTTTTTCCTCCTGTACAAAACTCACAGCATCTTTATTGTAAGTGATTTGAAATTCTATTGGGTTTACATTGGCTGAGCATTAGATGTTCTTGCAAGCTAGAATGATGGGATATTAGTTTTTGACCAGTCTCAGTTAAAAAGAGCTGGCACCCCCTGAGAAGGAAACCAAAGGCAGGTCTATTTCACCTCTGATCTGACTTTAATAGAAGCTGCTTCCACGTGGAAATCAGGGTGGTGACAAGAGCTTGGCTCCATAGCTGCCTCTCCTGGAACCACTTCCCTTAGCTCTCTTCCCAACTAGGAGCAGGAAAGGGGCCCAGGGCTCTGTGCGTGTGATGTGAACAGGAGGCAAAGTGCATGCCATACAGCCAAGCAACCCAGAGCTCAACACACTGAGCCTGCTCTGTAGCCCGTGGTAACCAAATCCTATCTGGAACCTCCCTGAAGCCAGACAGAAAGGTCATCTCCAAGAGGCTCATCTATTTTCTCCAAAATGCCAGTAAATGTAAAAAAAAAAAAAAATTAAGTCTACATAGGAGTGCCTGGAACCACCCCCACATTACCCAGAAACATTCCCTGCCCATCCCTGTTGTTTCCTAATCCTGATTTTGCAAAACTACAGGTGGATCCCCTCATCTCAAAGTTAGACGGAGTTCTTAAGAAAAACTCATCCCATTCCCTTTCACTTTTTGAAAGTGTCTTGTACCATATTCAAGAGGAAATGGACAGTACATTGTGTTGAAATTAAGACAAGTACTATTAATACTGCTGTATCCTTCAAAATAATGATATTATTAAGGTATTGAATGTGGAACAAAGGTATTCAGTTCACTAAGGAACTTCTTAACTTTAAAGATGTAGTGGACCCCAGGGCTTTTTAAGCAGGTATTTTGCTTTGTGCAGAGAGATGAACTTTGGTGCATCAAACTACCTTTTCACCCCAGCCCTCTCCAGATGTTCCTTCACAGATATGACCTCAAATCGGTGAGGACATGTGTGTTCCTTCCGCAAATTGTCCTCACATGAAATAAGATCATAAAAATAGATTCACTCCCCAGTAACAGCTACTGCCTGTCTAAAACAGAGACTATTTCCAGAGATGAAATACAGTTTCGGCTGCTGGGTTCTTAGACACACTAATTATTGCATTCATTCACCAGTCAGGGAACAGAAATGGAACCTGTATTCCTTACCTGGTCGAAGGCTAGGTGACTGGGATAAAGGCGTGAAGAAGTGCAACCTGACTGTGCCTCCACCTGTAAAGCTAAGAAATTAACAACATATGAATTAAATAATTGCAGAATAGAATAAGTGACATGAAAAGACAAACAAGGATGTACAGTAGAAAGGACCCGGGGGAACCAACTTTGAACTGCCCCTGGGAAGGCAACCTTTTCTCAGAGACTAAAAGGATGAGGCAGAACTCTCAGTGCTGAAATTCAGAGTATCACCTTCCAATTACGTTCAAGGAGAGGAAAGAACAAAAACAAAAACCCTGAGGTTAGTAAAGGAGCTTAATTTGCCTGGTACATAGTAACCAAGGAAGAAAATAGTGCAAGACAAGAGGATATCCGCCATCTAGTTATGGGTCTGCCCAATTCCCTGTCAGAATGCTAGTCGGGAAGAGGAGTGACATAGAGATGGCCTTGAATCTACTCTAATTTGTGAAAAGAAGCAATCACAAACTTAGAAACTTTGCCTAACAAGGGTAATAAATTTGTCTGTGGCATGCCACAGCGTCATCTTGGAACACCTTGTTTGAAAATCTAAAGTACAAAGGCTCTGGAGTGCCCCAGTCCTGGCTCCTAACCCTGGTCCACATCCTTTAACCTCTCTGATACCCAGCCTCCAGCTGACACCTGGGAAATTTACTAATGGAACTGACTGAAGAAGGCGCATCCCTAAATGCTACTCTTAGTAGTAATCCTTTGGATATTTACCTTAAAGTTGTGAACTTGTTGATAGTTTCTCAAACAAATAACTGCTGCTTAAGCCAGTCTTAGACCTTACTTGCCCACCAAACACAAAAACAGTTGCTCTTTGGTAGTGTTGTCCAACAGAAATAAAATGCAAACCACAAACATGAACCACTTGTATAATTTTAAATTTTCTAGTAGTCGCATTAGAAAAAGTTTTTTAAACACAAAGAAATTAATTTTAACATATTTAACAACATATCTAAAACATTATTTCAACATATAATTGTTTTAATAAATATTAAGGAGCTATTTTACATCCCCTCTTTTGTTTTGTCTTTAAAATTGGGTGTATATTCCATACTTATAGCAAGTCTCAATTCATACTAGCCACATTTCAAGTGCTTGATAGCCACATGTGGCTTACTGGCTATTATACTAAATAGTGCAGCTCTATACAGACAGAGTGCTCTATAATCTGTCTTTTATGTAACTGCAAGATTGATAAAGGTTAAGGAAAAAATAAATCAGGCAATAAAAATAAAGCCACCCCCACACTTTAGAAGTTTATTCTGGTTTCTGAGTGTTAATGAAACTTTCAACTTTTCTGCCTCCCCAAACTATTCATTTAATTATCTATTCGTTTAATTATCTATTCATTAGTTTACTCAATAAACATTCACTGAGCATCTTCTATTGTCCAGGTACCAGGTGCTAGGGATACGGACGTGAACAAGTGTAATTCCTACACCCAGAATGCTCAAACTTCTTTTTATTTTTTAAATTTTATTTAGAAAATTAAGTTTAACAGGATGACACTGATCAATAAGAGTACATAGGTTTCAGGTAAACATTTCTATAGCATTTGAACTGCTGATTATGTTGTATTTCTATCACCCAAAGTCAAAACATTTTCCATCACCTTATATTTGTTTCTCTTGACACCCTTTGACCCACCCCACACCTCCATCCCCCTCCCCTACATCCTCTTCCCCTGGTAACCACTTCATTTTTGCCTCTGTCCATGAATCTCAGTTTTATATCCCACCTATGTGTGAAATCGTATAGTTCTTAGCTTTTTCTGATTTATTTATTTCACTCAGTATAATATTCTCAAGGTCCATCCATGTTGTTGTAAATGATCCAATGTCATCATTTTTTATGGCTGAGTAGTATTTTATTGTATTTATGTACCACATCTTCCTTATCCAATCCTCTATTGAGGGACACTGGTTATTTCCATGTCTTGGCCACTGTGAATAATGTGAACATTGGGGTGAATGTGTCTTTACATACCAGTGTTTTCAAGTTTTGGGGGTAAATACTCACTCAGTAAAGGGATTGCTGGGTCATATGGTAGTTCTATGCTTAATTTTTTGAGGAACCACCATACTTTCTTCCATAATGGTTATACTAATTTGCATTCCCACCAGCAATGAATGAGGGTTCCTTTTTCTCCACAGCCTCTCTAACACTTATTACCTGTCTTTTTGATAATAGCCAATCTAACAGGTATGAGGTGGCATCTCATTATAGTTTTGATTTGCATTTCTCAAATAGCAAGTGATAATGAGCATCTTTTTATATACCTGTTGGCCATTTGTATTTTCTCTTGGAAGAAGTGTCTGTTCAGTCCTCTCCCCATTTTTAATTGGATTGTTTGACTGTTTATTACTGAGCTTTGTGAGTACTTTATATATTTTGGATATTAACATCTCCCATTTAGTTGGCTGCCTATTTGTTTTGTTGTCAGTTTCTTTTGCTGTGTCAAAGCTTTGTAGTTTGATATAGTCCCGTTCATTTATTTTTTATCTTTATTTCTTTTGCCTTTGGGCTCAAATTCATAAATTGTTCTCTATGACCAATTCTATGTAACTTATTGTTTTAGATCCTATATTTAGGTCTTTGATCCATTTTGAATTAATTAGTGCAGGGAAACAAACTGTAGTCAAGTTTCATTCTTTTACATGTGGCTTTCCAATTTTTCCAGCACCATTTATTGAAGAGGCTTTCATTTTGTGTTTTTGGCTCCTTTGTCAAAGATGATTTGTCCATATATATTTAATTTTATTTCTAGGCTCTCAATTCTCTTCCATCGGTCTGTATGTCTGTTTTTCTGCCAGTGCCATGCTGTTTTGATTATCATGGCTCTATAGTATAATTTGAAGTCAAGTAGTGTGATACCTCCAGCTTCATTCTTTTTCCTCGGGATTGCTTTGGCTATTCAGGGTTTTTAATGGTTTCATACAAACCTGGTAATTTTTTGTTTTATTTCTTTAAAAAATGACATTGAAATTTTGATGGGGATTGCATTAAATTTGTGTATTGCTCTGGGTAATATAACCATTCTAAATATGCTGATCCTTCCAATCCATGAATATGGAATATTTTTTCATTTCATTGTGTCTTTTCCAACTTCTTTCAATAATGTGTTGTAGTTTTCAATATATAGGTACTTCACATCCTTTGTTCAGTTTATTCCTAGGTATTTTATTTTTCTTAGTTGCTGCTATTGTTTTTCTGAGTTCATTTACCAATGTTTCATCGTTGGCATATAGGAAAGCAGTAGACTTTTGTATATTGATTTTGTATCCTGTGACTTTACTGTATTGGCTTACTATTTCTAATAACTTTTTGGTGAAGTCTTTAGGGTTTTCTATATACAGGATCATGTCATCTGCAAAAAGTGATACCTTTACCTCTTCTTTCCCAATATGAATGCTTTTTATTTCTTTATTTTGCCTGATTGCTCTGGCTAAAACTTCCAAAACTATGTTGAATAAGAGTGGAGAGAGTGGGCAACCTTGTCTTGTTCCTGATTTTAAAAGACAAACCTTTATTTTTTCACCATTTAGTATGAGATAAGGTGATTGCCATATATGGCCTTTATTATGTTGAGATACTGTCCTTCTATTTTTATTTCATTGAGTGTTTTAAACATAAAGTAATGTTATATCTTATCAAATGTCTTTTCTGCATCTATTGATAGGATTATATGGTTTTTGTTCTTTGTTTTGTTGATGTGGTATAGTATGTCGATCTATTTCCATATGTTGACCATCCTTGTGCTCCTGAAATGAATCCCACTTGATCGTGATGTGTGTTTTTTTTTATTTTTTTTGTGAAAGAGACAGAGAGAGTCAGAGAGAGGGACAGATAGGAACAGACAGACAGAAAGGGGGAGAGATGAGAAACATCAATTCTTCATTGCAGTTCCCTAGTTCATTGATTTCTCATATGTGCCTTGACAGGGGGGTGGGCTACAGCAAACTGAATGACCCCATGCTTGAGCCAGTGACCTTGGGCTCAAGCTGGTGAGCCTTGCTAAAACCAGATGAGCCCGCGCTAAACCTGGAGACCTTGGGGTCTCGAACCTGGGTCCTCCACGTCCCAATCTGACGCTCTACCCACTGCACCACTGCCTGATCAGGCTGTATTTTTTTTTAATGTGCTGTTGTATTCAATTTGCCAGTATTTTGTTTAGGATTTTTGCATCTATATTCATTAGAGATATTGGTCTGTAGCTTTTTGTGTGTGTTTTGTCCTTGCCAGATTTTGGTATGAGGTTATGTTGGCCTCATAAAATGTGTTGGGAAGTATTATTTCTTCTTCTATTTTTTGGAAGACTTTGAGAAGAATAAGTACCAAATCTTCTTTGAATGTTTGATAGAATTCACTAGTGCAGCCATCTGGTCCTGGACTTTTGTTTTGGAGAGATTTTTGATAGTTGTTTTTATTTCCTCCCTGCTTATAGGTCTATTTAGGTTTTCTACTTCTTTGTGACTCAGTTTAGAAAGATTGTATAGTTCTAGAGATTTATCCATTTCCTCTAGGTTGTTGAATTTGGTAGCATATAATCTTTCATAATATTCTACTATGATCCTCTGTATATCTATGATGTCTGTGGTAATTTCTCTAGGCTCTTATTTTGGATTTTATTTATATGAGTCCTTCCTCTTTTAGTAACAACAAAAGTATTCTCTCTTCCCATGTCAGTTACTTTGGATTTTATTTATATGAGTCCTTCCTCTTTTTTCCTTAGTGAGACTAGCCATAGGTTTGTCGATTTTATTGGTCTTTTCTAAGAACCAGCTCTTTGTTGTATTTATTTTTTATACTTTTTTGTTGCTGTTGTTGTTGTTTATTTTATTTAGTTCTGCTCTAATTTTTACTATTTCCTTTCTTCTGCTGACTTTGGGTTGCCTTTGTTCTTTTTCTAGTTCCTTAAGGTGTGATGTTAAGTTGTTTACTTGGGATCTCCCTTGTTTCTTAATATAAGTCTGTAATGATATAAACTTCCCTCTTATTACTGCTTTTGCTGCATCCCAGAAATTTTGTTATGTTGTGTTGTCATTTTTATTTGTCTGTATATATCTTTTGATCTTGGCTTTTATTTCTTCTTTGACCCAGTCATTTTTTAGAAGTATGTTGTTTAATTTCCACATTTTTTTTAGTTTTTTTACCTTCTTTTTACAGTTGAATTCTAATTTTAAAATCTTATGATCAGAAAGTATGCTTGGTATAATTTCAAGCTTCCTGAATTTGTTGATGTTAGTTTTGTGGCCCAACATATAGTTTATCTTTGATAATGTTTCATGCACACTGGAGAAGAATGTATAATATGACATTTCAGGATGAAATGTCCTATTAATGTCTATTATACCTATTTAGTCCAGAGCGTAATTTAAGACTGATATTTCTTTATTAATTTTCTGTTTGGATGATCTATCTAAAGCTATCAATGGTGTGTTAAAATCTCCAAGTATGATTGTGTTTTTGTCTGCTTCTATTTTTAGATCAGTTAGTAGATGTCATATATTTTGGTGCTTCCTGGTTTGTTGCATATATATTAAGAAGTGTTATGTCTTCTTGATACAATGTCCCCTTTATCATTATGTCCATCTTTGTCTCTGATTACCTTTATTGTCTTAAATTTAGCATTGTCAGATATGAGTATGGCCACGCATGCTTTTCTTTGGATATCATTTTCTTGAAGAATCATTTTCCAGTCTTTCACTTTGAATCTACTTTTGTCCTTGCAGTGAAGCTTAGATGTGTCTTTTGAAGGCACCATATGGTTGGGGTTTGCTTTTTGGTCCAATCTGCTACACTATGCCTCTTTATTGGTCCATTTACATTTAGGGTAATTATTGACACTTGAGGATTTCTTATAGTCATTTTATGATTTGTTTTTTGGTAGCTTTGAGTCTTGTTTGGTTCTTCTCTTTTTTGTTTCTGTCAGTTATTTTTGTTTGGTGCTATTCCATACTTCTTTCCCATGTTTCTTCCTTTTTAAGCTGTGTGTTTCAGTAGTGGCTTTTTTGTGGGTGATTACCATTAGGTTATTAAGAGAAAAATGTTCATATGTACAAGAGTCCTTTGTCTTATGAGTACTTTTGCACTCCATTCTCTTTTGCTACTGCAGATCTTTTTTCTTTCCCCTTTTATGGTATTGTTGTCACAGATTATCATTGTTTTTATTGTGATCTTGTTGGAGCTTTTACTTGTAGTTTTGATTTGTTTGTTATTTGTATCTGGTCAAATAACTTCCTTGAGTATTCCCTGCAGTGGGGATTTTCAGGTGACAAATTCCCTCAGTTTCTGTGTGTCTGTAAAAGCTTTTATTTCTCCTTCATGTTTGAAGGATAACTTTCATGGATACAGTATTCTTGGCTGGTAATTCCTCTCTTTCAGTATTTTGAATGTTTGGGTCCACTCTCTTCTGGCATTTGCCAGTGAGCCGAGCTTGGTTTTTTTTGCTGCATTATAGTCATTCAATTTGTTGAAATTTCAAGGTGAGAAATCAGAAGTATCTCTCAAGCCACCATTACTCTGATGTCATCTCAGGGTGCTCAAATTTTGGGTGGGAATCTTCCAATCCAATAAGTAGTCATCACATCCTCAGGATTTCTCTCTCTCCAGCTAGAATTTGGGAATATGTATTCTGGTTTTGGCCTCTCTACTAACAAGCTAAGAACCCATGAGAAAGTGTTTTTCTCATCAGAACCTTTGCTTCCTTATCTGTAATATGTGTGGGTTGATCTTAATAACCATGAAACATTGTTTGGGTCTGAGATCAAAGCTTCAGCCTAAACCTCATTGCCCAGTGTCTTGTCCTAATGATGTGTGAGAACATGAGAGAATGAGCTGAAGAGAGGGTCCCTACATCTATCTCCAGAACAAGATGCAGCTTTGTTCACTTCTGAATCCTTTCCTGCCTGGGCCTTTTGTGGTTACAGGAGTTGTCTAGCTTTGTTTTACTTTGCTTTGTTTTAATTACATTCAAAATTAGCAAAACAATCCCCATGGTACACCTGAACGAATAATTGGCCCATTTGGTACACCTAACTGTGTGAGGAGACCCCCTTGTCATCATACCAGAGCCCCACACATATTCTGCTCCCAGGTAGATGGTGTCTAGGAAACCCAGAGAGCTCATCTAGCCCATCATTAACCTCATTTTGAGACAGCCCCAGAGGCAGTCCTTTAGCCACCGGCACAGCTGCCTGTCAATTGTGTCAAGCCAGTAACATATTAGTTAGCAGGGGAGCAATCCAAAGAGGTAGCCATAGATCCAAATGCCTGAAAGATATTCTGCAATGTGGTAATTATGTCCTGCAGCTGCCAACGGTGTCCTCTGTGAGTTCACAGATAGTAGTTGTACCATGGAAAGAAAAGGACAGGTAACAACAGCCAAGTTGTTAATAACAAACAACAGGTCTTAGTTCTCACTCACAAAGATAGTTCTCAACACTTAAATCATGATTTATCCACAGGTTCCTATGATTATTCCTAGGAAATTCTGGCCACTTATTATGGGTGCTAGGTACCCATATTCCCAAACAAAGAAAATAAGGAGCAGGGGGTAAAGCTAAGAGTAACTGACATGAGGAAGAGAGAATACTGTTGTTGTTACTAAGCATTCTGTGGCTCTGTGTTTACAAATGACATTTCCTAATTTCCATGTTTTAAAAAATGGAAATTTCTCATACTTTATCCTAAAACATCTTTTGCTTAGTTTGCTTTTCCATTGACAGTAAAATGGAATAACATGGCTTCAAATGATCCAAAGTTACAAATTAGTGGGCTCAATAAATGTGAGTGGAACCAAGGGCTCTAAAATATTGGAAAATTTGAATACACTTAATAACTTTCCCCTTTCAAGAAATAGCCACGTTGTTCACTGGAACTCACACACCTTAGCCGTCTCCATTTAAGTCAGTGTCCAAAGTAAGGTTCATGGAGCACTTGGTTGTTGGGCTCTGCAGGCTATATTCCCAGTTGCCACAAAAACATTGAGGTCTGAGACACAGATATGCATCCTGAACCTAAGGTAGTCAGTTAATTGAGCATGATAATATTTCCCATTGTGTCTAGACTCAGGCTCATAACATTTTCAACCCAAAATTCTAGGTACCACCTACTAATTGATTAGATTTGACAGGTCATACAAGCCCAGAGTTTCCTCTGAATTAATAAATGGACCATGTGTATTATTTACCTATGACTGATATAAAATAATTACCATAAATTGAGTGGCTTTAAACAAGACAAATTTAGCTTGCAGTTCTAGAGGTCTGAAAAATGGCCACATGGCTGCATTGCTTCTCCAGGTCTCAAGGAAGAATCAATTTTCTTGCCTTATCCACCTTCTAGAGGTTGCCTATATCCCTTGACCTGTGGCCCCTTCCTCCTCTTCAAAGCCAGCAGCATAAAGCATAGCATCTTCTTTCCTCTCTGACCTCTACTTTCTTTCATACATCACCTCTCTCTGGAGGACTTCCTCTCATAAAGACCTTTGTATTACATTGGACCCATCCTGGAAATCCGGTATAATCTTTCCTTCTCAAGATCCTTAATGTCATCACCTTTGCAATGTCCTCTTTGCCATGTAAAGTAATATATTCACAGATTCCAGGAATGAGCATATGGATATCTGGGGGGTGGAGCATGTTATTTAGCCTACCATATGACATCTTGTAGAAAGTTCCCTTGTAGAACTACAGAAGAGACCTGTTGACAAGATTTATCTATGGAGCTTGAGTACATAGCAACATAAACTGATTTACCCTATTTCTAATTATTAATGCACCAAATTCATTAATAGTCTTTTGACCATTTATAAATTCAATGCAATACCTATTAAAATACCAATGACATACTTTAAAGATATAGAACAAATATTTCAAAAATTCACATGGAACCCAAAAAGAACACAAATAGCCCCAGCAATCTTGAAAAAGAAAAATAAAGTGGGTGGTATCACACTTCCTGATATCAAGTTATACTACAAGTCCATTGTACTCAAAACAGCTTGGTACTGGCATAACAACAAGCACATAGATCAATGGAACAGAACAGAGAACCCAGAAATAAACCCACAGCTTTATGGACAATTGATATTTGACAAAGAAGGTAAGAGCATACAATGGAGTAAAGACAGCCTCTTTAACAAATGGTGTTGGGAAAATTGGACATCTACCTGCAAAAAAAATGAAACTAGACCATCAACTTACACCATCCACAAAAATAAGCTCAAAATGGATAAAAGACTTAAAAGTTAAGTCGTGAAACCATAATCATCTTAGAAGAAAACATAGGCAGCAAGCTCTCCACCATCTGTAGCAGCACTATATTTGCCAATTTATCTCCACGGGCAAGGGAAATAAAGGACAGGATGAACAAATGGGACTATATCAAATTAAAAAGCTTTTGCACAGCTAAAGACAATATGAACAGAATAAAAAGACAAACCACACAATGGGAGAACATATTTGACAATACATCTGATAAGAGGTTAATAACCAAAATTTATAAAGAACTTGTAAAACTCAACACCAGGAAGATAAACAATCCAATCAAAAAATGGGCAAAAGAAATGAATAGAAATTTCTCCAAAGAGGACATACAGATGGCCAAAAGGCATATGAAAAAATGTTCAACATCACTAATCATTAGAGAAATGCAAATTAAAACCACAATGAGATATCACCGCACACCAGTCAGAATGGTGCTCATTAACAAAACAACACAGAATAAGTGCTGGCGAGGATGTGGAGAAAAGGGAACCCTCCTGCACTGCTGGTGGGAATGTAGACTGGTGCAGTCACTGTGGGAAACAGTATGGAGATTCCTCAAAAAATTAAAAATGGAACTGCCTTTTGACCCAGCCATCCCACTGTTAGGAATATATCCTAAGAGTACCAAACCACTGATTCAAAAGAAGTAATGCACTCCATGTTTATGGCAGCATTGTTCACAATAGCCAAGATCTGGAAACAGCCCAAGTGTCCATTAGTGGATGTGTGGATTAAAAAGCAGTGGTACATATACACAATGGAATACTACGTGGCCATGAGGAAAAAGGAAATCTTACCTTTTGCGACAACATGAATGGACCTGGAAATTATTATGCTAAGTGAAATAAGCCAAGCAGAGAAAAAAAAATATCATATGACCTCACTCATTTAAGGAATCCAATGAACAATGAGAACTGAGGAATGGAATAGAGGCAGAGGCAGGATCAAAGGGACCAGAGGGAAAGTGGACAGAGGGAAAGGGGATGAGAGGATGGGATCAGAAAAAGGAAAGAGATTGGTGAAACTATATATACACAACACAGCGTTATAGAGAGCAGGAAAGCAAGCAAATCCTGGAGGGAAGGGGGGAGGATGTTGGGGGGAGGTGTGTAAGGGGGATGTTGAAGGCAACACAGGGGTAGGGGGATGTATTCGGTGGAACACTTGAATCTATGTAAACACAATAAATTAAAATCAATTAAAAATAATAATAATCCTTTGACCAAATTCAGAGTTAAAATATGTCTTTGGACCATTCATCCCCAAAATCTATTAAGGTATACCATTAAACATCTAAAATAATTTTTTACCTGCAGGTTTGATTTTCCCTTTTTTTTTTTTTTTTTGGTCTTCTGGTCTTGTATTCTACATTAGTTAAAACTGTTTCTTTAATATGCAGCATTTGTAAAGTAAATTGTAACTGAACCACAGCTGAATGTCTGCCTTTTGGGGCTTCAGTAACTACATGACAATTTGCCAGGACCTAAGGCAAGAAGGACAGAGCCCTTACTGTGTCCCTCTCTTGTTTAGCTTTTTATTAAGATTCCTATTTTTATTACATGTAATGGAGGTCAGTGTCATTACTGCCAATCTGCAAGCTGCTACAGTCACTCTGGGAGACATTAGCCTGTCACCACTGAACCAGCTGGGTCTCAGAATTCTACAATAGGTTGCACTTTTTAGCTTTAAGAACAAAAAAATTAGCCACAGAGTGCACAGCATTATCTGACTTTCAACACCACCCCCAGGAGAATGGCAGTGATAAGTTGACATTATCCAGTGCCCGCAGAGGTGTGATACCATGACCAGAGGCTATATCCTCTTGGCAGACCCAAAGAAACTTTCCAAAGCAACACCACCACTAAACTAGAAGCTGGGCTAAAGTTCCCTCTAAGATGACTCCTGTGGAACAAGACTAATACAACATGGAAAGATGAGTCCAATATTCCACTGCAGAGAAAATAATGCCACTTTTGCCTAATATGTGTATAAATAATTAGAAAGAAACACACCAAAATATCAATGGGGGTTAGCTCAGGAATGCTGTATTACAAATTACTTTTTATTATTTATTTTTTGGTTGTTTGTATTTTCTAGATTTTTTTGCAATGAAAACATTATTCTTGTAACATTAAAAAATATTTTTAATAATAATAATCAATCGCATTCATCTTGGCAACAAGCTAACCAAGTCACATACAAGTCTTGAATAAATCAAAGAGGCAAGACGGTGTTTAAACTTGTGTAAGCTTGGGTTAATTTCTTATTATTTTGAGCTACAAATTCGGTATGTACTAGATGGTAGACACTGTTACTAGTGTAGGGACTACAGTGTTGAACAAGGTCAGCAAAGTCCCTCGTGGGAACAGAGGGAAGACAATAAAATACACACTCAAACACCCAGTAGTGCAATGATATAGACAAAACAGGTGCTGTGATGGAGAGTGGCTGGGGCTTCTTTAAGTTGGATGACTCAGAGAAGGCCTTTCTGAAGAGGGAACTCTGAAGCTGAGACATGAAGAAGAAGAGTTGACCATAAGAAAAGCAGGGAATTGGCCCTGGCAAGTTAGCTCAGTGTATAGAGCATTGACCCAGCGTGTGGACATCCTGGGTTCGATCTCCGTTCAGGAAATACATGAGAAGAGACCATCTGCTTCTTTTCCGCTCCCTCTCCTTTTCTCTCCCTCTTCTCCTCTGTTAGGCTAGTGCCCATGCCCATGCAGGTTCATATTGAAATTGGGCAGACGGTAAAGAAACTGTGGAGCCAGAAAATGGTGGGCCATTTCGTTTATTAAAGTCTCGCAACTGCGAATGAGCAAGCAAGCAAGCAGAGAAAACCACTTCCCTCTCTCTCTCAGGACTCACAGGCCAAAACAGGATGAGGGGGTAACCCCTTCTCTGGCAAACAATAGCAAGCAATGACCCCTCCCAATAGCAACAGGCAATCACAATTTACAGTGTGCCACCCAAGGGCAAGCACCTGCAGCCATAGATAGACAATATATACACAGTGCTGCCCCGTCTAATCAGGCAAACTACAAGCAAGCAAACCTAACACACTTGTTTTCCAAACACCCCCTCATAGCCAGTGGCTTGACTGGTTCGAGCATTGGCCTTGGGTGCTGAGGATAGATAGCTCAGCTAGTCCGAGTGCATCAGCCTCAGGAGCTAAAGATAGCTCAGGACTTGAGCATCAGCCCCAGATGGGCTTGCCAAGTGGATCCGGTCAGGGTGCATATGGGAGTCTGTCTCTCTATCTCCTCTCCTCTCATTTAATAAAGTAAAAAGAAAAAGAAAAGCAGGAAAGAACACTTCAGGCAGAGGAAATAGCCAGTGAAAAAGCCCTACTGTAGGAACAAGCCTGATGTGTTTATGGACAAGAAGAAAGCCAGTGTGGCCAGAGCTTCATGAGCAATGCAGTGAGTGAAACAGGAACACAGAGAAGGAAGCAGCAGCCAGGCCAGGGAGGACCCTGTAGACCAGCATTAAGATTGGAATTTTATTCTAAATGTAATGAGATGCTCACAGCAGAGGTGGAGAAAAGCAGATGGGTATTATAACATAGAGCTTGTAGGGCTTGCTAAGGGAGTAAGTGGCAGAGAGAGAAAAAATAAATCAAGGATAACCTGCATTTATTCAGCAAGAGTCAATGAGTACCTAACACATGCTAAGCACTCATCTAGTAAAGAGCGGCTGATGGATGGTGACCCCATTTACTGAGACGGGCAGGAGTGAGGCAGGAGCAGGTATGGATAAAGAGAACCAAAATTTCTGCTTGGGGCAGGTTAGCGTTAAGATGCTATCTTTATTAAGGTAGTTTTGGCTGCTCTTACAGACAAACATGAAAATCCAATGGCTTAGCACATTAAGATTTTATTTCTCGCTCAGTTAAAATCCAAATCAGTTATTCTTGATTGGAAGACAGCTGTCCTCCAAGTAGTGATTCAGAGACCCATGTTCCTTCCATGTTATGGCCCATCCATCTTCGACATTTGGTTTTAAAAGTCACTGGGCTCATCTGTATCCATTTGAAAGATAAAGAGTATAGACAATCACATGTGGGAGGTTTTAATGGGCCAAACCTAGAAGTGATGTACATCACTTGTGCTCACATGCCACGGGCTAGAAATCTGTCACACAGCGCACCTACTGGTAAGGGAGGCTGCAATGTACAGCCTAGGTTGTGTTCAGGAGGAGGAAATGAGTTGAGAGACCTCCCAGTAGTGTCTACTAGTCACCCAATACAGAGGTAAAGTGGCAATTGAATACACTAGGCCAGGGAAGTGATCTAAGAGATAAAAATGTCAGCATAATCACTGTACAAACGAAGGAAGATGATCTAGCTATAGCGCATACAGAGAGAAGTGAAAGACATTGGTCATGCCAGCTTTGGAAGTCAAGCACAGGAGAAGGAGCTGCCAGGGAGATGGGAACAAGACCAGAAAGCAGCTGTCATTAAAAAGATGAGGAAAATTATTTCAAGATAGAGGGTGGTCAGTTGTATCAAAAGCTACTGACAAAGTGCTAAACACTAGATTTCAAAACATAAAAGTAACTGATGACCTTATTAAGAACTTTCGATGAAATAGCAGAATTGGGAGTAGATTGGGAGGGGGTGGAATATGAAGTGAGAAAGTAGAGAAACTATAAACAAAAAAATCAAGACTTCTACTGTGAAGAGAAGCAGAGAAAAAATGTGGTACAAGTGAGTTCATGTGTGCTATAAGATGGAAAACGTCAGAGTGTGTTTAGATGCTCAAGGGAATAATCCTGTTTGAGAAATGGTAATACAGAAAACAAAGGAGAAAATTACAGCACTAAGTTCTTGAGAAAAGATGGGGATAAGATTTAGAACACAGGCGGATGGGTTGGATTTAAATAAAGAGAGAACTGTAACAAGAGGGAGCTGGAAGATATGAGTATAGATACAGATGGGAAGGGGGTGGATTTGCGTGGTGGGAAGTAGGAGAGTTCTTAGGGGGCTGATCTTATTTTCTTAGTAAAGTACAAGGAAAGCTCCTCAACTGGGATTGAACCAGGAGAAGAGAATATGGGAGATTTGAGTAAAGAAAGTATTAAGTAACTTGGTGAGAAAGAAAGCATTACCCCACTAGGCTGCAGTTGTCAGCAAATTCATTAGTCAACAGAGCCAAATATCAACAGTACAACGATTGAAATTTCTTTTGAGAGCCAAATTTTTTTAACTTAAACTATAAATGTTGGTACATTCCTTATCGAGGTAGCACCCACATGTGGTATTTTGTGGAAGAGCCACACTTAAGGGGCCAAAGAGCCATGTGTGGCTCGCGAGCCATGGTTTGCTGACCAGGGCATCAGGGCAATGCAGTAGGAATGACTAGTGGTTATGAGCTCATTTGACATTAGTGGTACTGATTTGAATATGTGATCAGTTGGCCCATTTGTATGTTTTCTCCAAGAAGTTTTAGCTACTCTGAGTGTAGACATGGAGGAGGCAATTGGATGGCAATTAAGCATGGCCAGGTGTTGTCAGGACCCCAGGGCCAGAGAGAGGCGAAGTAGTCAGAGATGATTCTCACCATGACATGGGGAATCGTAACTGGGAAAGGTACAAAGTGTGGATATGATGACAAGAAAGGACAGTGAACTGGGGTAAATACAGGTCTCAATGAATGAGGACAGGGGTAAATGATATGGCCATGAGAATGAGCATGAGATTGGGCAAAGGAGCTGGGACAGGGAAAAGATTTTGGAGGTGAAAGGGTAAAACAACTGAGAAACCACAATGTTCATGGATTAAATACCTGAATACTGAAGTCACCATTTCCAATAATAAAAAGAGGACTGAAGGAGGAAAGAAGAGCAAAGTATTAAATGCATCATGGAATTGGTAGATGTACAAGATATTTTTTATTTGCCCCCCCCTTACTCTCCTCCACCTTGCACTATATGGAAATGTGAAAGAGTTTGCTTGCCCTCTGGCTTCCAAATGCAAGATTAGAGAAAAGGAGAAGTGTGACCTTGGAATATGTATCGCCTTTGCTCCATTGTTGCAGGATTGCTGTGGACCAACCTCATCCCTTAACAGACTCCACTCCTGTTGACAGCTTTCCCCATCCCCCACACCCATTTCCTCCCATCCCCCTTCAGCCTTAGGCTTGAAAAAAAATTCTACTGTTAATAGCCCCAAGCACCCTATGCTTGGGATTTTCCTCACCCTAACTACAGTTTTGTAAATAGTCCCTTTGTTAAATTCTTCTCAAATTATCCTAATTTGAGTGGGCCATCTGTTTTTTCCTGGGAGCCTACTGATACAGTAGATAGTAGTAATATAAATACCTAATTTGTAGGGTCTGTTGTAAAGATAAGAGAAAATGTATGCAAGGCATCTAGCATAGCATCTGGCACATTATAGACACTCAACTAATAGTGGGGAGGGGGAATACCAGTTGTTTTAATTGTTGTTAATATAAAGCTATATACTCAGGTCCAAGTAGGACCTCTAATACCTAACCAGTCATTAATCAATTCACAGTTAAATACCTAATCTCTCAGCCAGCCAAGTCACTCAAAACAATTATGTGAGCAAACATATCAAAGAAAACAAAAAAGGAAGGGGAGGATTTCAAGCAAAAGATTTCAATAAAGCAGTTAACTTCTAGAGTGATCTTTGTAGACAGGCCATCTGGCAGGATGGTAAACCTGACTGTTCTGTGCAAGTGGGAGAAGTCTGGAGAATCAGAAAAAGAAGCGACCCCCTCCCTTGCACCTCACACACACCTCCCTGCTACTGCACTCTGTAGCTGTGATCTCCTTCCAGGACTCACCAGTAGAATGGCCACTTTACCACTGTTTCATAATAGATTTTATTTCAATCATAATGCAATGTAAATAAAATTATCTATTTACACATCAACAAAATTTACCCAAAAGTTGCCTGACCAGGTGGTGGCACAGTGGATAGAGCATCGGACTGGGATGCGGAAGACCCAGGTTCGAGACCCCAAGGTCGCTAGCTTAAGCGTGGGCTCATCTGGCTTGAGCAAAAGCTCGTCAGCTTGGACCCAAGGTCGCTGGCTCCAGCAAGGGGTGGCTCGGTCTGCTGAAGGCCCGCGGTCAAGGCACATGTGAAAAAGCAATCAATGAACAACTAAGGTGTTGCAACACCAACAAAAAACTAATGATTGATGCTTCTCACCTCTCTCCATTCCTGTCTGTCTGTCCCTATCTATCCTTCTCTCTGACTCTCTCTCTGTCCCTGTAAAAAAAAAAAAAAAAAATTTACCCAAAAGTTGTTAGAACAAGGGACTGAAGCCCCAGAACAGAGGAGGGCTGCAAAAAAGTAGACAGCAATGGATCAGCTGTTTCCACAGATGCTGATCAGAGGCCAACTTTACAGAGGGTCAGCTGCCCCTTCAAAGCTAGTTTTACGTCTCTGGACAGGGAAGGTAGAAACCGCCAGTTAAGGACTTTCACATGCAAAGGCCAGTTAAGAGCCTCTTTATATTTGGTGACATACTTGGATGCGTTTGAGGAAAAACATGTCAAGAGGCAAGAATAAACTCAGAACGAATTAAACTTATTTACCCATTTTACAAAACAAAGGGAATCATGTTCAGTGTAAATAAAAACATACAAGACTGCTTCTTTTCTGTGGCCCATCTGATCAGGTCACACTCCTCTGCTTAAAACCCTCAGTGGCTTACCACGCTCTTCTGGTAGAAACCAGAGTCCTTCATGTTGCCTCATCTTCCATCTCTTCATGACCTACCCACCCTGGACTTCACTGGGTTTCAGTGCTTCTCTGAGTTCTTCTCCTCAGCATTCCTTCTGCTCCAGAGCACCGCACTCTGCACATGCTATTCCAATACCCTCTCTTCCTTAATATGTCACTTACCACTAGGTAACTTTTATTCATGCTTTCGGACTCAAGTGTATTTTTTCCTCCAGGAAGCCTTCCATGGCCAGTTCTATCAGTCCATAATAGACTTCTCTAGCACTCTGTACTTATAAAAATAAAGCATTCTTGGAGGGTTCAAGATGGCGATGGAGTAGGCGGACGTACCAACTTCCAACTCCCAGAAACAAAGTGGATTATAACTCAATTTTAAGAACCACCATCTGGATAAACCAACTTTGAACTAAAATAAGTGGACTTTTCAATCAAGGAACACTGCAGAAGCCACATTGAGACTGGTAGGAATAACGAAAACGCGAAGAGGGCTGCCCAGCTCCCCGGAGCAAACAGCAGCCCGGAGAGTCCCGCGGGGCGGGAGGAGAGTTTGGCGGAGAGGGAGGGACCTGGCTCCCAGGAACCAAACCCCAGCCTGCAGTCCCAGAGCCTAGAAGAGGCGTATGGACAGTATTGAGATGTGAAGCAAGTGAGGATACTGTTTGTGAAAAAGAGAGAGTTTTCTCGGACCCAAGAATCTTTTCAAAGGGTCAGCGCAGAAACCCTCTCTCACAACCACGCACCCGGGGCTCCGGGGAACGGGGACAGAGGAGAGGAACAGAGAAGCGGGAACAGAGATTGGACGAGAACACTCTGAGGGGCAGCCATCCTGACCCCTGGGCTGTCATTTCCCTAATCGAAAACAAATATTTCCCCTGGAACTAGCAACACCAGCAAGGGGAGGCGGGACACTAGCCAGGCAGGCTCTCCCGCGGCAATTGGAGCAGAGCTGCATGGAGGGAGGGAGCTCCCAAGCCTACAGTGTGGAGACTTAAGACACTGCTATCTCTCTAAACGCTGCTGAAGGGCGGTTGGTGGCAGGATGCTGAAAAGCGGTCCTGTCGGTGTGGGCGGAAGGGTGTGGGCTCAGTCTAGCCCAGCAAGGCCGGAGGAGATGCGCGAAAGAGTCCGACAGCTGCGGGCCGCCTGTGACCCCACTTGGTATTTTTTGGGGAAAAAATACGGGCAGAGATCGGCTCTAAGACTCTGCGTAAGCCAACCCAGACCACGGGGATGGGGCTAAGACCAGGGACAGGCGAGGGGCCCGAGGCTGAGCTCATGCTGCCAACCCCGCCCAAAAGGAGAAACCGCAGTGGGTTGAAATCCTTTGTGTACGCAAGCGGCTTCCGTAGCTGAGCTCACGCCACTGGCCCCGCCTGGCGCGCCAGCGGCTTCCGCGGCTGGGCCCGCGCGACCGGCACCGCCTGGCGCCTGGCTTCCGCGGCTGGGCTCGCGATACTGGCCCCGCCCGGCGCGTGAGCAGCTTTTGGGGCTGAGCTCACCCTACTAGCCCCGCCTGGCTAGAGAAACCCCGGCTGGTGGCCACACTACGTGCGCGAGCAGGCGCCAAACGTGGGGGCGTGGTAGAGTCCTGATCAATCGGAAGCTAGCAGCTGAGCTAACGCCAGCAAACACACCCAGCCCAATAAACCACAGTGTGCGACCCTACGCAGGAGGGCCCCGGCCTCGAGGGCGGGGCTAAATTCTGGACGAGCAAAGGCTCACAGCTGAGAGCACGTCAAAAGCCCCGCCCAACCCGCAAAACTGTGGCGAGCGGGCTCTGACTGCGGGGGCTGGGCGTAAATCTTCTGGAAACGGGCTGGTCCCGCAGCTGAGCAAAGGTGCTCACCTCTGCCCTTGGTTCTAAGGCTTGTGGCTTGAGTGACAGCCCCTCCTGAGGAGGAGAGGTGGAAATCACAGCAACAGCCGAAGTAGGCTGTCATTGGCAATGCCCACACCAAACCACCCTAGACAGTAGCAGAGGGGGTGGCAGGCCTGAAGACAGACCACACCTAGAGAACACAAAGGGAACACCTGCTGGACTCCAGTGCCCACAACTTGCCTATACACAGATAAAATGGGCAGGCAGAGGAATGCAAACCAAATGAATCAAGAGAAATCCCCAGAGAAGGACCTGAATGAACCAGATATAACCAAACTACCAGAAGGAGAATTTAGAATAATGATAGTTAGGATGTTCCAAAAAAATTAGAGCAACAATGGATAGTCACTATGAACACCTAAATAAAGAGATAACAAGTATAAAAAAAGAAATTGAAATAATAAAAAAGAATCAGACAGAAATGACAAATACAATATCAGAACTGAAGACCACAATGGAAGGAAGTAAAAGCAGGATGAATCACGCTGAGGATCGAATCAGCGAGTTAGAAGACACAATACACAAAGGCACAGAAGCAGAGAAGAAAAAGGAAAAGAGACTCAAAAAATGTGAGGAAACTCTAAGGGAGCTCTGTGACAACATGAAGAGAAACAACATTCGCATCATAGGGGTGCCTGAAGAAGAGGAAAGAGGACAGGAAATGGAAACTTTGTTCAATCAAATCATAGCAGAAAACTTCCCTAAATTAAGGCTGGGAAAAATTGCACACATTCAAGAAGCACACAGAACTCCATTAAAGAGAAACCCAAAAAGATCTACACCAAGACACATCATAGTTAAAATACCAAAGCTAATGGATAAAGAAAAAATCTTAAAAGCTGCTAGAGAAAAAAAGGCTATCACCTACAAAGGAGCCCCCATAAGGATGACATCAGACTTCTCAACAGAAACACTTGAGGCCAGAAGGGAATGGCAAGATATAATCAAAGTAATGCAGAACAAGAACCTACCACCAAGACTACTCTATGCAGCAAGGCTAACGTTTAAAATTGAAGGAGAAATAAAGAGCTTTCCAGACAAAGAAAGCCTCAAAGAATACATTAAAACCAAACCAATTCTGCAAGAGATACTACAGGGCGTGTTGTGAACAGTTCAAAGGGAGGAAAAAATATAGCAAAAGAAGAATACAGCTTTAAAGAATAAAATGGCAATAAACAACTACATATCAATAATAACCTTAAATGTAAATGAATTAAATGATCCAATCAAAAGACATAGGGTAGCTGCGTGGATAAAGAAACAGGACCCATACATATGCTGTCTACAAGAGACACACCTTAAAACAAAAGATGCACATAGACTAAAGGTAAAAGGATGTAAAAAAATATTTCATGCAAATGGAAATGAAAAAAAAGCCGGGGTAGCAGTACTTATATCTGACAAAATGGACTTTAAAACAAAGGCTATAGTAAGAGATAAAGAAGGACACTACATAATGATAAAGGGAACAATTCAACAGGAAGATATAACTATTATAAATATCTACGCACCAAGTATAGGTGCCCCGACATACATAAAGCAGACTTTGATGGACATTAAGGGCGAGGTTAACAGCAATACTATCATAGTAGGGGATTTCAATACCCCACTAACAACACTGGATAGATCCTCAAGAAAGAAAATCAATAAAGAAACAGCAGACTTAAAGGATACACTAGATCAACTTGATTTAATAGATATCTTCAGAACTTTTCATCCAAAAGCAGTAGAATATACATTCTTCTCAAGCGTTCACGTACGTTTTCTAGGATAGACCACATGTTAGGACACAAAAATGATCTCAATAAATTTAAGAAGATTAAAATCATATCAAGCATTTTCTCTGACCACAATGCCATGAAACTAGAAATTAACCACAAAAGAAAAACTGAAAAATACTCAAACACTTGGAAACTAAATAGCATGATATTAAATAATGAATGGATTAACAATGAGATCAAAGAAGAAATAAAAAAGTTTCTAGAAACAAATGATAATGAACATACATCAACTCAAAATTTATGGGACACAGCAAAAGCAGTACTGAGAGGGAAGTTCATTTCACTACAGGCATATCATAGGAAGCTAGAAAAAGCTCAAATAAGCAACCTGAACCTGCAGCTAAAAGAACTAGAAAAACAACAACAAATAAAACCCAGGACAAGTAGAAGGAAGGAAATAATAAAGATCAGAGCAGAAATAAATGACATAGAGGCTAAGGAAACAATACAGAGGATCAATGAAACCAGAAGCTTGTTCTTTGAAAAGGTAAACAAGATTGATGAACCTTTAACTAGACTCACCAAGAAAAAAAGAGAGAGGTTTCAAATAAATAAAATTAAAAAGGACAGTGGAGAAATAACAACTGATACAACAGAAATACAAAGCATTGTAAGAAAATACTATGAAGAACTCTATGCCAAAAAATTAGACAATCTAGATGAAATGGACAAATTTCTTGAATCATATAACCTTCCAAAAATCAATCTGGAAGAATCAGAACACCTAAACAGACCAATTACAGCAAATGAGATCGAAACAGTTATCAAAAAACTCCCAAAAAAGAAAAGTCCTGGGCCTGATGGCTTCACAAGTGAATTCTATCAAAAATTCAAAGAAGAACTAACTCCTATCCTCCTCAAGCTATTTCAAAAAATTCAAGAGGTAGGAAGACTTCCAAACTCCTTTTATGAGGCGAGCATAATTCTGATCCCAAAACCGGGCAAAGACAACACAAAGAAAGAAAATTATAGGCCTATATCCCTGATGAATTTAGACGCTAAAATTTTCAACAAAATATTAGCCAACCAGATCCAGCAATATATGAAAATTCATACACCATGACCAACTGGGATTTATTCTGGAGAGGCAAGGCTGGTTTAATATTCGCAAATCAATCAATGTGATTCACCACATAAACAAAAGGAAGGACAAAAATCACATGATAATTTCAATAGATGCAGAAAAGGCATTTGATAAAATCCAGCACCCATTCATGCTCAAAACTCTCAGTAAAGTGGGAATACAAGGAACATTCCTTAACATGATAAAGGCCATCTACGACAAACCCACAGCAAACATCATACTAAATGGACAAAAATTAAAAGCAATCCCCTTAAGATCAGGAACCAGGCAGGGTTGCCCACTTTCACCACTCTTATTCAACATAGTTCTGGAAGTCCTAGCTATAGCAATAAGACAAGAAGAAGAAATAAAAGGCATTCAAATTGGAAAAGAAGAAGTAAAACTGTCACTATTTGCAGATGATATGATATTGTATATAGAAAACCCTAAAGTCTCAGTCAAAAAACTACTGGACCTTATAAATGAATTCAGCAAAGTGGCAGGATATAAAATTAATACGCAGAAATCAGAGGCATTTCTATATACAAACAATGAACTGTCAGCAAAAGAAATTAAGGAAACAATCCTCTTCACTATTGCAGCCAAAAAATAAAATACCTAGGAGTAAATTTAACCAAGGAGGTTAAGGACTTGTACTCAGAAAATTATAAAACATTGATAAAGGAAATCAAGGAAGATACAAACAAGTGGAAGCATATACCGTGCTCATGGCTAGGAAGAATAAACATCATTAAAATATCTATATTACCCAAAGCAATTTATAAATTCAATGCAATACCAATTAAAATACCAATGACATACTTCAAAGATATAGAACACATATTCCAAAAATTTATATGGAACCAAAAAAGAACATGAATAGCCTCAGCAATCCTAAAAAGAAAAAACAAAGCAGGAGGTATCACTCTTCCACATATCAAGGTTTACTATAAGGCCATTATACTCAAGACAGCCTGGTACTGGCATAAGAACAGGCACATAGATCAATGGAACAGAACAGAGGATCCAGAAATAAACCCACACCTTTATGGACAACTGATATTTGACAAAGGAGGAAAGAACATACAATGGAGTAAAGACAGCCTCTTTAGCAAATGGTGTTGGGAAAATTGGACATCTACCTGCAAAAAAATGAAACTAGACCATCAACTTACACCATTCACAAAAACAAACTCAAAATGGATAAAAGATTTAAATGTAAGCCGTGAAACCATAAGCATCTTAAAAGAAAACATAGGCAGCAAGCTCTCCGACATCTGTAGCAGCAGTATATTTGCCGATTTATCTCCACGGGCAAATGAAATAAAAGACAAGATAAACAAATGGGATTATATCAAACTAAAAAGTTTTTGCACAGCTAAAGACAATAAGAACAGAATAAAAAGACAAACCACACAATGGGAGAACATATTCGACAGCTCATCTGATAAGGGGTTAATAACTAAAATTTCTAAAGAACTTATAAAACTCAACACCAGGAAGACAAACAACCCAATCAAAAAATGGGCAAAAGAAATGAATAGAAATTTCTCCAAAGAAGACATACAGATGGCCAATAGGCATATGAAAAAATGCTTAACATCACTAATTATTAGAGAAATGCAAATTAAAACCACAATGAGATATCACCTCACACCAGTCAGAATGGCACTCATCAGCAAAACAACACAGAATAAGTGCTGGCGAGGATGTGGAGAAAAGGGAACCCTTCTGCACTGCTGGTGGGAATGCAGACTGGTGCAGCCACTGTGGAAAACAGTTTGGAGATTCCTCAGAAAATTAAAAATGGAACTGCCTTTTGACCCAGCTATCCCACTTATAGGAATATACCCTAACACCATAGCACTGTTCGAAAAGAAGAAATGCGCCCCCATGTTCGTGGCCGCATTGTTCACAATAGCGAAGATCTGGAACCAGCCCAAGTGTCCGTCAGAAGACGAGTGGATTAAAAAGCTATGGTACATATATACTATGGAATACTTCTCAGCCATAAGAAACGATGACACCGGATCATTTATAACAAAATGGATGTACCTTGATAACATTATACGGAGTGAAATAAGTAAATCAGAAAAAAAGAAAAACTGAGAACAGCATGATTTCATACATAGGTGGGACATAAAAGTGAGAATATGAGACATGGACAAGAGAGTGGTGGTTACGGGGTGGGGGGAGGGAGGAGAGGGTGGGATAGGAAGGAGGGGAGGGAAACCATAGGAAAGGTGACAGAGGACAATTTGACTTTTGGTGACGGGTATGCAACACGGTTGAATGATAAGATAACCTGGAGATGTTTTCATTGTACATATGTACCCTGATTTATTGGTGTCACCCCATTAGAATTAATAAAAAAATATATATAAATAAAAAATAAAAATAATAAATAAATAAATAAAATAAAGCATTCTTTAATTACTTTTTTAATGGCTTTCTTCCCCACTAGACTATCTACTCCATGAGGGCAAAGAATGTTTGTCTTGCTCTAAATTACATCCCAAGTATCTGGTACACAGTGGTCCCTCAATAAACATTTGTTGAATAAATGAATGAGAGAATAATGCATGTAGAAAAATATCATGCAGAACTGCTAAAAATAAGCAAATCCCCAACCAAGTCCCTAGAAAAAAGTATGCTGTAATCTAGAGTATACAATTTGGAAAATGCTTTGTGTTTCTAATTTAGGTACATTTGTTGATCTATAAATAGATCATTTCATTTAAAATGCAGTGTGATTTAAAAATAAAATCCAGTACTAAATAATGGTAAGAGAGTCCTCAAGAAATAAACTGGTGAGCACCGGGCTCCAAAGGATTCACCAGCAACAAATCATTCTACACCAGTTCTTTATTTTGCAATGAGGTTCATGAATGGTATGTTTCAGGAAAATGCTACAATTCAAAGGTATTTTTATTGAGCCTTCATTTTGCATTAGAATCTGGGACTATGGCAGTGGGTAAGATCCCTGCCTTTAGGTAGCCCACAAATGCTCTCCTATACATAGCACCAAATGGAGAAATAAAAGCAGAATGTCAGTACATTGAATTGAATCTGTAATAGCTGATTTAAAATAATAACTAGTCTTGGCTCTACCATCACAAATGGGTTGAAGACCCAGATGATCTGTCTCATTTTTAGTAAAGTGGGTTTTAGAAAGCATTGCATTTCAACAACCATAAAAACACCACTTATCTTTGACCTAGTAATGTGACTCCTGTAATTTCTATTAGGACTTTACCATGGGAAAATATTACAAAAGAAGAAATTAAAAGCATGCAAAAATATCATTGTCACAGCATTTTTATAATGGTTACATATAGAACACAGCCTGATTGTCCAATGATAGAATAACGTATAGTCATTATGGCATAACCATGAGAGGAATATTATGCAACTGTTTTACATTTTTATTTTGAAGATTGTTGAAATCTGATGTGTTCTTTTGAGACAAGACTATAAATGTCTGCTTTATGATTACAAAGGCAAGGCTTATCACGTTTGTGGTGAACACACTTGGGCTCCAAAAAGAAAAAATATGATTAAAACTTATTAAGGATTATGCTCTTACTGAAGTTCAAAACATCAGTTGTCTGGAAAGACAGAGAAGTGGTTCTCTGTCACTGCTATGAAAAGACCTGGAAGTTTTCATTCCTGCAGCTCTAAGATCAGCAAACAGTGCAATGTGGCTGTTAACATGAGAATGATCCAGAGTGTGCTAATAAAGCAATTTGGGGTGAATCTGTCCCCTGCATTCCCTGACAATCAGGCAACACTTTGGGGGTGCTCTGGTTTACTGTGTCATGCCATGAGCATAACTCTGATAAAGCAGATTAGCTCCACAAGGGATAGACCAAGGTGACCAGAGGCCTGAAAACTCCTCTATTTCAATACAAAGAACTGTTGAGGGAAGTGGGAAACAGTAACCTGGAGAAGATGTCACATTTTTATGATTCTCATCTTGTGGATGCTGAAAGGAACTTTTTTTCATCTAGTTAAAAATGATGAGGGATGAACTCCTTTTCTTTTAGTCAGAAAGCTTAATTTCCTCAACCAAAGTAATTGTGGGACATTTCTACTTCTATGAAAATTTGAAATGTTCAAAACTGGACTCTGCCCTCTCTTGCTGCTGCTGGCATTACCCATTCGCTTTACTCCACCCCTCGTCAATGTGCACACACAGCTCCGCCTATCCAAGCTACTCACAGATGTTCAAGTGCATGCCACTCTTTAGGTCCCCCTGCTCATCCCATTCTTCAGAACTTCCCCCACTGCCCTGTTTATTCCTTCTGCATGACTCATTTCCCCCATCAACACCCAGGAGTGCTTAGCCCTTCCTCCCCCCCCCCCCCCCGCACCCCCATGGCACCTGGTGTGTGCCTTCAATGGGAATGATCACTTTACAGTGGAGTGATCTGGTAAATCAGCCACCGCCAATAGCGACTGTGAGCTTCCTGCAGCCAGGAGCCTGGCAGTTCAGTCCAGCCCTGGTGCTTGGCACACTGTCAGATGCTGAATAGATGCTCTGTTACAACTAGTCTAATAATTAACCCCCTCTTCCTTTGCAAAATACATTTCAACCATTTCCCCATGAACAGATGTCTCTAATTGCAGAGCACCTTGGATTTTGAAAAAGCACTGCTTTGGTTAAATACGTGTCAGATGGCCTCTTCTCCTTTCCTGTACTCCTTGAGCAAGAGTCCTTCCAATGGCACAACCCCTGAAACTACTGCAGACATGTGTAAATCCCATTGGCTTAAAAAACAAAATATAGGCAGGCAGTTTAACTGATTCTGTGAACTCTGCCATTGTTGGGTTGTTGGTTTAAAAAAAATACCATTCCATCTGCCATAAATCTACATTTCCCCCAAATGAAATATAATACCCCCACTTTCCTCCAGCAGACAGATAATCATCTCCTTGTCTCACGGGAAATGATTTAGAAGAGAAAAGAATTGGTCTGACAATCTCATAAGTTTCAGAAAGTGCTTACCCTGACAGTCCCTTTTTGTGTGTTCTATTTCTTCTCATCCCTCAATATATATATACACACACACCCATGCACACACACGCTCACATATATATGTACACACTCTTGCACATGTGAATGCACACACCTGCACATGCTCACACTGAAATCTACGTCTGTCTTATTAAGCCAAGACTGGAATCAGGCCATTATTAGCCTGTGTTAGACCTAAGCATAGTCTTCTATCTCTACATTGCTGCCTGCCTACTCTTTATCTGCTATTTTTCCAGCTCTCCAGCTCTGAATCAAGTTCACAAAAATAAATACCTTCAATATTATACAGCCTTTCAGCCCTGACAGCATAAAACGCACACCTGGTATTTTTACTATGTTTGGAAGGCAGGGAACCGAACTTCTTACTCTGTTTCCACCCTCCCCTTCAATGTTTCACCCTGAGGCCACTGATACAGTTGTTCATCTGCCTCCCAGCTAGCATGGCACATCTCTTCTTAATGAGAGGCAGTCATTTCCTTAAACACTCCCCCCAAATCCTCCTTCAGCTGCTGCTTAGCAGTGTTCGCCTTGAGAAGGCACGAGACTACACCCTGTAGGTGAAGGGAACATGGCAGAGGCCACCACTACTCATCACTTTCACGAGATGGAAAAGCCCTGGGGGTACCCGAGAGAATGAGAAACTTTTTTTCTTTACCACTGATGTTTATTGATTTGTCCACTTCATTGGGAGCATCCCTTAATGTTCCGCTTTCATGTTTCTGCTTTGTTGCGTGGGTGCAGAAAAGAGTATTGCAAATTGATCGGTCTTCCCAGTCTTTGTTGGGAACGGACTTCTATTACTTGAGTTTCTCAGGCCTGTCATCACATGCTCACATTCCAAAGCATATATAATCAGCCTGGCTAAACACTGAGAGCCAAGCTGATTAATTTCTAACATTCACGCCTGAGTCCATTGATGGTATGCCTGTTTGATGATCTCTGCAGTAGATGGCCGCTTCTGATTGTTTGACCTTTACACTTCACCCCAGAGCTGTCTATTCTAGTACCTGTTTAGTTGTCAACATGTACACTGTATCTACATCATGCTTGAAGAAAACTGTCAAGTCTTGGTGCTAGAAAGCCTAGAAGAGGGGCTTCTAAGGAAAACCCATTTTCATTACCAGATGAACAGCATTCAAGAACCAATCATATATCCATTAAACAAAAAGAAAAGACATTATCCTAACCTGCAATATTACTCCTGTACTTTGAAATCTACAGATTTATTCTGATTTAGCGTATGTGATAATTATGATCAATGGATTTCCACAAGAGCAAAGCTATATCACAGCTTTTAATTTCTCATACTACCATTTCCCAGAATTCTGTTATTTTAATTACTTTATATTCCATTTACTTCTAATAGCTCAGAACAAAAGGGTCATCATCACCATCACCAATATATCTTTCTCTGTATATAAAATTTTAGGCACATTGGCCTTAACATTAGGTTAGATGGGTTTTATTTTTAGTTTTTATTACAGAAGTGGAGCCTCTTCAACAATTTCAGAGATGAATTTCATTTATCCTAAAATACATTTCGTTGTAAAATGGGTTGGGGTCTATTTATAGAGCTGAGTTCTCAAAAATGCACATAATTTACATTCTCGCTCACTAGAAGCCAAGTAGTTAGTAGTTAGAGAACTAATGCATGTACACTTGGAAGCCACTTTTTAAGATCACACCAACTATTATCCATGCTACAGGAAAATGGAAGGTTATGAGAATACCAAGGTCACCCAAGGACAAGTCACACACACGCACGTAGTTTAATGGATCAAATACATGTCCTGGATTGAGTGTGCATGGAATAGCAGACCAAAGTGAGAAAAATTTTGAGAAGAAAGTAAAGACACAGAGCATTCTACATATTACTAGAGGTCATCATAGACGGGTAGGCATATGATTATACCAAATTATGTCTCCTTTTCAATATGGCACAGAAAAAAGCATATGTTGTTTTTGTAGAGTCACAGGAATTAGGAGCTTTGATGGATTACTGAGACCAGAGCCCATGTCCCCATTTACTAACAAGAACCAGGGACAAAGTGGGAAGAGCTGAGATGGGTCCAGCCCTAGTGCTCCCTGATACAGACACCAGCATGATGCTCTTGTCACTGCACTGAGACATTATTACCCTTTTCTCGGTCTCCTGAACCACTTCTCTGTGACCCCAGCTCTCTTCATAATTCTCTTCTCATATTTCAACATGGAAATATTAAATACTGTAAATTTGTAACCCCTTGTTCAAGTTAGCTCCTTGAGAGAAAATGTAAGGAGTTTATGAAGTCTGGACTACATCGAAACATGAATACATTTTCTTTTAGTTTGTGATCAACCTGATTAGTGAGATTCACTAATTATGTCAAAAAAAGTAATGATTCAAGGGAAACATGTTTGAACAGCTTAGTTGTTAGCTTTATTCTGGCATGTGAAGTTACATATGAGTGTAATTTAACTCTAACATACCTGTTTGTGTCATTCAGACTTTAGTTAATGAGATATAAATTTTAAAAGAGAAGGCTGTTTAAAAATAAATGTACATGTATACATACATATTTCTGTGAATTTCAGCCTGACCTGTAGTGACACAGTGGATAAAGCATCAACCTGGAATGCTGAGGTCACCGGTTTGAAACACTGGGTTTGCCTGGTCAAGGCACATATGGGAGTTGATGCTTCCTGCTCCTCCTCCCCCTTCTCTCTCTCTCTCTCTCTCTCTCTCTCTCTCTCTCTCTCTCTCACACACACACACACACACACACACACACACACACACACCAACTCTTATCCATGCTACAGGGCCTCTCTGTAAAATGAATAAATAAAATTTAAAAAATTATTTCTGTGAATTTCAAATGTTGTGTATTTTTTCATTTTATGAAATATTTCAAACACATGAAGAAACAAAGAGCACAGTGGACTGAGCTCATCCTCCACCTTGACTAAACATTTATACTTTGCCATATTCAGATTTTTTTCATTTTATTTCAAAGAAATAAAAAATTATAAACTACATGTGTACCCATATCCAAATGCATTTCTTTCTTACCCTTTTCAGAAAGAAACCAGTTTCTTGAATTCAGTGCTTATCACTCTTAAGTTTTTTCTTTTACTATTTATGAATGTACCTGTAAATAATATATAATACTGTTTTACATTTTAAATTTTTATATAAATAGTATCTAGACTATGTTACCCTTACCTGTTTTTTTAAAACCCATCTTTAAGATTTGAGATTTATAATGAGATAAATGTAACAATAGTTCATTTAGTGAAGTAGTCTATATTTTATTTTATTATATGAATATATAACAATTAACTTATCCATTCCTCTCTTCAGGCTATTTAGGTTGATGCTGGTTCTTCACTGTTACTTACAAGACTTCAATAAGAGTTCTAACAATGTGTCCTTGTGCCCATTGTCAAGAGCTTCCCTACAGGGAATTCTTAGCAATGGAAGCGCTGCATTGTAAGGGATGTGTGTTTTCAGATTTACAGGATATTACCCCAATGTTTTCTCAATTGGTGACACCAATTTTCAAAACCCACACTCAAAACCTGCCGTATATGAGAGTTCAAGTGGTTACACACCCTTACTAAGTCAGACTTCTAAATTGTTGCTAACCTCATGGGTATAAACTTACACTTCACTATTATTTTCGTTTTTATTTTTTAATTTACCAAGGACATGGAGTATCCTTTTTATATGTGTATTAGCCACACAGAATATCTCTATTATTAATTCTTAAAAATTGTTCACTTTTCTATTGGATTGTTATTCTCAGTGATTCTGAGTAACTTGAATAATAATATTCTGAATAATATTAGTAATTACAGTGAACATTTTGGGGTGCTAAGTGTAAGACATTATTCTTAGGGCTCTACACATATTACTGACTTAATCTGCACAACAACCCCACAACACTGACAGTGTTGTAGTTAAGATTGATGTTTGTTTTTAACTAAAAAAAAAATTAAGGTCAAAAGGAGTTAAAAAACTTGTGTAAGGTCACACACAGTTATTAAGTGATGGAGCCAAGATTCAGATCCAGGAATCTGATGCAGTATGTCATGACCTTCTGTCTCTCTGTTTAGACAGATACAAATTCTTCATCAGCTTTATGCACTGCAAGTATCTTCTGCCAGTCTGCAGTTTATCCTTTCAATTTATTCATGTGTATGTCATTTTTTAGAAGTATACACACATGCACACACAGGTATGTACATGTATATATACATGTACCTTTATTTTAAATGTTATATATGTTTGGTTACCAAGTATTTCTCTATAAATTGTGCTTTTGGAGTCCAATTTAAGACTTCCAAACCTCAAAGCCTCAAAGACATGATCAAATATTGTTTTTAATGAGGGTTTTCCACATTTTTCTGTATACAAAATAAGATAAAGATTTAATTATCTTTTTTTTTCCAAAGTGAGAAGCGGGGGGAGGGGGGAGGCAAACAGACAGACTCCCGCATGCACCCAACCATATCCACCCGCCATGCACACCCAGGGCGATGCTCGGCCCATCTGGGCCATTGCAATCATAGCCATTCTAGAACCTGAGGCAGAGGCCATGGAGCCATCCTCAGCACCCAGGCCAACTTTGCTCCCATGGAGCCTTGGCTGCGGGAGGGGAAGAGGGAGAGAGAGAAAGTAGAGGGGGAAGGGTGGAAAAGCATATGAGCGCTTCTCCTGTGTACTCTGACTTGGAATCAAACCAGGAACTTCCACACATCTGGCCGATGCTCTACCATTGAGCCAACTGGCCAGGGCTGATAAAGATTTAATTTTATGTTTTATAGTGTGGACAACCATTTGACCTAACATCATTATCTGAATATTTTTTCCCAGTGATAAAAAAATACAACTTCTGTATCTTCTATATATGTGTGGGCCTTTTCTGAGTTCTCCATTCTATTGTATTGATCTGTTTGTCTCCAGGTGGGCACCACACTGTCTTATTACTAGATCTTATAATAATTCTCTATATGATAGGTCATGTCTCCCTACTTTATTCTTCTTTTTAAATCGACTTTGACAGGTATAGAATTTTATTCTTTTCTGTAAATTTTAGGATCACATAATCAAGTTCCACCAAAAATCCTGACAGGCCTGACCTGTGGTGGCGCAGTGGATAAAGCATCGACCTCGGAACACTGAGGTCGCCAGTTCAAAACCCTGCACTGGTCTGGTCAAGGCACATATGGGAGTTGACGCTTCTAGCTCCCCCCCCCTTTCTCTCTCTCTCTCTCACTCACAGAGAGAGTGTCTCCTTTCTAAAATGAATAAATAAAAAAAATATCCTGACAGGATTTTCATTAGAATAGCATTAAATTTATAGATTCATTTGGAATAAATTAAGACCTCTATGATATTAAACTTTCCCATCCCAGAACATGGTATAATTCTCTATTTTCTCAAAGCTTATGCCCTTAAATAATGTTTAGTAAAATTCTCCATAAAAGTTAGTTTTGTTTATTCTTATATACTTATATTTATAATTATTCTTAACTCATTGATGTTGTTGCTTCTGTAACTGGAAGCTTTTTGTTATTATACTTTGTAATTGGTACTATAGTTTGATGATCTCTATAATATATGGCCTCTTCTGTTTCATTTTAGCCTTTTACTACAGAATTGTCTCTTCTAGTATCTGTTCAAGTTTACAACACTTACATTGCTTTCACAATGCCTTTAAAAGAAAGCATAGTATCTTAGCTCTATGAAAACTCACGAAAAGATAAAATTTAAGAACAGATTTGATTTGTGATTCAATAATTTTGTTCAACTCTCAATTGTCTGCATACTGCCTTGAATTTTTAATGTAAGCAATCATATTCTCCAGAAATAACATAATTTTATTTCTTCCTTTCTAGATCTTATTTTTTTTCCTTTTTCTTGTTTTATTGCATTGGTTATGACTCCACCACAATATTAGCCAAAAGTGAACACTTCCTTGTTCCTAACTTTGATGGAGTTGTTTCTAAAGTTTTACCATTAGATATTAGGTTTACTGTGAGTTCTTGTTTTTTATCTGGTTGGTTGTGTGTATGTGTGTGTGTAATAAATTATTTTATGATTATTTTTATAACAAAGATATATATATTTATGCTCCAGAATGGATCAAAAAGAACAATCAAGAACGCAGGTGCCAGACAAAGACTATTTATGAAGTCTAGGGTAATCCCTTCTTTTCTTAATTTTCTTAGAATTTGTATTATAAATGAATATTGAATTAACTTAATTCAGTATCTATAAACCAGACTAAATAACTTTTCCCTTTTAATCTAAAAATAGAATGCTATATTAATACTTCTTGGTAGCTAATGTTTTGAAAGATCTAAATTTATCTTCATATACAATATTGCTACAAATGTCAAACAAGTTACCTTCCTTGTTCTTTATATGTGTTATTACTGCCATTAAAATTGCCTCTTTGAGGCCCTGGCCAGTAGCTCAGTGGATAGAACATCAGCATGGCATGCAGATGTCCCAGTTTCTATCCCTGGTCAGGACACACAGAAGACGCAACCGTCTGCTTCTCTCCTCCTCCTTCTCCCTCTTCCCCTCCTAGAGCCAGTGGCTCAATTGGTTTGAGTGTGGCCCCATGCTGAGGACAGCTGGGTTGGTCCCAGCACATCAGCCTAAGGGGCTAAAAATAGCTTGGTTGTGAACATTGGTCCCAGACAGGGATGCTGGATGAATCCTAGTAGGGGTGCATGCAAGAGTCTGTCTCTCTATCTCCCCTCCTCTTGCCTAAAAAAAATTGCCTCTCTGAAACATGAGTTATTAGAAGAGAATTTTACTGTTGTTCTTCTTACTATATAATTGAATTTCATTGAGATAAGAGAACATGATTATTTTGATATTGATTCATTAAAATTTGTTGAGTTCCTTATAAATCTAGAACATATTTAATTTTTATTTATTTTTCAATTACAGTTAACCTTCAATATTATTTTATATTAATTTCAGGTGTACAGCATCATAGTGGTTAGATATTTGTGGAATTTACAAACTGATTCCCCTGATAATTCTAGCACCCACCTGGCATCAAACATAGCTACTACAATATTATTGACTAATTTCCTTATGCTGTACATTACATCCCATCACTATATTATGACTACCAATTTGTACTTAATCCCTGCATCTTTTTCAGCCAGCCTCCCAAACCCCTCCCATCTAGCAAACATCAGTCTGTTCTCTGGATCTATGGGTCTGTTTCTGTTTTTGTTTTAGAACAGTTGATATTTGTAAATGCTTGAAACTACTTGAAAATAACGCATATTCTCTATTTGTTGGGCAAATATTTATTGTTAAAACTTTCTAGCCTGACCAGGTGATGGTGCAGTGGATAGAGCATCAAACTGGAATGTGGAGGACCCAAGTTCGGGACCCCGAGGTCACCAGCTTGAGCGCAGGCCCATCTGGCTTGAGCAAAAGCTTACCAGCTTGGACCCAAGGTTGCTGGCTCCAGCAAGGGGGTGCTCGGTCTGCTGAAGGCCCGCGGTCAAGGCACATGTGAGAAAGCAATCAATGAACAACTAAGGTGTCGCAAAGAAAAACTGACGATTGATGCTTTTCATCTCTCTCCGTTCCTCTCTGTCTGTTCCTATCTATCCCTCTTTCTGACTCTCTCTCTCTCTGTCTCTGTAAAAAAAAAAAAAGAACTTTCTATAGTCACATTAACATTATGTCCTCAGTAGATAAATACATGATAAAATGTTCAGACATCTCCTACAATAATTGCAGATCCCATTTCTCTCATATTTCTGTTTACATTTGTTTCTTATACAAGGTGCAAAAGTAGGCTTATAGTTGTGAGAATTCAAAACACAGTTTATTCTTGTATTATTATTTATTAATTATTATAGTATTTTCCATACAAACAGCTGCAAACATATTTTTGCTCCACCCTATATTATGAGATTATATTGTTCAGTAATACAAAGTCATGATTACACTGGGGAACAATTTTTATTTTCATTTTCTGTTGCATGAGGTTTTAGAACTTTTACTATATATTTCTGCATCGTTGATTCCAAATCTGAAATCCATTTTTTGGTGCATGCTCTAGTTTTTATGTAATTTTAATTTCTTTTTGTTACAGTAAATGGCATGCAGTGGTTTTTAAATTGGAGTTAAAGGGCAACGACTCTTGGATTGAACATAACCCCAAGGCAATTAATGTTTTACAAACTTCACTTTTACATAATTGTAGTTGTTTTTAAATGTAAAAAATTATCATCTGATAAAAACACCCTCTTATTTTGTTTTAAGATTGAATCATAGTTTCTTCAAGTAGGTATCAATGTAAGAATAGTCCTGACACGTTCTGTTCTATATGTGGCTGTTCCACACTTCAACGTCAAAGGTGCACTATTTCATCATTTGTGACACGTGCATATATTGCCTATTTTCAAATTCCCCTTGGTGATCAAGGCAAAATTGGGCTCCTCATATTGTATGTCATAATTGTGAGGAAATGCTTTGTGACTGGACACAAAAAAAATGCAAAGGAATGCCTTCTGGTATTCTCATGATTTAGCATGAACCTAAAGACCACAGCAATGACTGTTATTTCTGTCTGATCCATACAAAGGGCATTGGTAAGAAAAAACGGCATATGATCGCATATTCTAATATTCCTTCAGCAATACGACCTATCCCACACTCTGAGACACTCCTGGTTCCAGTATTCAATGGTTTTATTTCTTCTAAGGACAAAGAAAGTGAACATGGTGATCAAGTGCAGTTTGATAAGATGCATGAGGAAATGGTTGTAGAATCTGAAGGGTCTTCTTCTGATGCCAAGCAGTCCTCAAGCCCTCAGCAGTTTAGCCAACCCGAATAGAATGACTTAGTAAGAGATTTGGGCCTATCAAAGAAAGCAGCTGAGTTATTACCCTACAGGCTTCAAGAAAAGAATGGACTTCACCAGTCAGCTAAAGTATCCCATTTCAGGAAGCATGAACAAATTTTTATGGACTTTTCTTCTGAAGGCAAACACTTTGTTTACTGTCATAATATCAGGAGTCTTTTCAGCCAGCTAGGTCTTACCACTTACAGTCCAACAGAATGGTGGCTATTTCTTGACAGCTCCAAACAGAGTCTAAAATGTGTTCTCCTACACAACGGTAATGTTTATGCAGTGGTTCCAATAGGTTATTCAATTCATCTGCGAGAAGATTATAATGACATAAAAATTGTCCTTGACTTACTGAAGTATGAGGAGCATAACTGGATCATTTTTGTGGATCTTAAAATGGTAAATTTCCTCCTAAGACAACAGAGAGGTTCATGAAGTATCCTTGCTTTCTGTGTTTATGGGACAGCTGAGCTCAGGAGAAACACTGGACACAGAAGGTGTGACCAAAACGTGAAGCTCTGGAAGTAGAGATGCAAAATATTGTGAATGAACCTGTAGTTAATTGAGACAGGATGATTTTCCCCCCACTTCACATCAAACTTGGCTTAATGAAGCAGTTTGTTCAGGTTTTGAATAGAGAAAGTGAGTGCTTTCAACATATTATTTCTGCTTTTCCTGCCTTGTCTTTCGAGAAGATAAAAGCAGGTGTATTCGATGGACCTCAAATTCGAAGCCTCGTAGGTGACGAAGAATTTTCCAGGAAGATAAGTAAGGAGGAGAAAGAAGCCTGGCAGTCTTTTGTGGCAGTTACAAAGAACTTCCTTGGCAATAAAAAAGCAGAAAACTATGAATTTCTGGTTCAAAGAATGCTGTTGGCTTTCCACGACATTGGATGTAACATGAGCATTAAGATTCACTTCCTGAAGAGTCAACCTTGATAAGTTTCCCAAAAATCTTGGAGCTGTTAGTGATAAGCAGGGAGAATGCTTTCATCAAGATCTGAAGATAATGAAAGAGCATTATCAGGGGCGATGGGACAGAAATATGATAGTGGACTACTGCTGGAGCATCAAACAAGATTGTCCTCAACAAATATACAAATGCAAGAACTACAAATGCAAATTTTTGCCCAAATAAAATTTAAATACATTTTGTGCAAATTTGATGATTAAAATAAATGTTTTAATATGTTCTATTTTGAAATTGTAGACAAATGTTGATAAAATCATATATTTTAGTATATTTACTGCATTATATAAATTATTATATTTTCACAAAGATAATGCCCAAGAAGACATTCTGCTTCATTTTGTTAAACTAAATGTTGAAAATTTTACAATAAGATGAAAACCTAAAATCTTGAATTGCAAAAAAAAATTATAGCTTACAGAGAAAAACTAATGTCACATTTGAGATCAGCACACTCAAATTAGGTGAGAACAAATGTTTTTGTGGATGCAACAAAAATTTTGTTCCCCAGTGTTATTATAATTTCTGGTAGATTGTTTCTTTTATTATTATTCAGTTTTCATAATTACATCCAATAGTGCTTTTTTTTCTTACATTATGCTCTTTTATTAATATTGCAGTTTAAGACTTCTTTTGTTTAGTATTTGCCTGGTATACACACTGATCACAAAAATTTGGGGATATTTCAAAATGAATATGAAGTTATAAAATATCCCCTAATTTTTGTGAGTGGTATATTTTTTCCTGTTCCTCTGCTTTTAACATTTCTGTATGGCTTTACTTTAGATTTCATACATGTGCATAATAGTTTTGTTTCACTGGTGTTTATTCTAAGCTCATGTATAACTACAATTTTTTTTCTTTTTTTTTTTTTTTACAGGGACAGAGGGAGAGTCAGAGAGAGAGAGAGAGAGAGAGATAGGGACAGATAGACAGGAACAAAGAGAGATGAGAAGCATCAATCTTTGGTTTTTTGTTGCCGTTGCAACACCTTAGTTGTTCATTTATTGCTTTCTCATATGTGCCTTGACCACAGGCCTTCAGCAAACCGAGTAACCCCTTGCAGGAGCCAGCGACCTTGGGTCCAAGCTGGCGAGCTTTGCTCAAACCAGATGAGCCCACGCTCAAGCTGGCGACCTTGGGGCCTCGAACCTGGGTCCTTTGCAACCCAGTTCGACGCTCTGTCTGCTGCGCCACCGCCTGCTCAGTAACCTACAAAATTTTTATAACAAATTTCTGCTCCACACAATAAAATGAATATTTTTCATCAAGATTAAATACTTGTACCAATATATTTTTTCAATTTCTATGTTAATCAATGTTTCTTTCAACCTATGTCTTACCTCTGGTGCACTTTTTGTCTTGCAACCTTTAATAGTCTATGAGAATCATACTTTCTTAACTTACATATATGTGAAATGTCCTTGTTTTGTTTTCAGTTTAAATGATATTTTAGCTGTATATAAAAATATAGGTGGAAAGATATTTTCCCTGAGCACTTTGAATTTAATAAGTATCCTCTGGCACCTCATTTTCTTGATAAGAAATGCTCCTTCAGTTTAATTATTACCACCTTTAAATTTAATATTTTTTCTCTTACTCATAGTTTCCTATATGTGTGTTTATATTTATTTTTATAGCTCAGTTCTTGGAGTATTTTGATCTGAGTACTTGTCTTTGTTCAGTATAGATAATTATCAGCTATCATCTCTTCAAATATTACATTTCCACCATTTCTTCCATTCTCTACTTCTAGAAATATGACTATATGTATGTTCAACTTCTCAATTCATCCTTTATGTCTCTCTTCTGCTTTATTTTTAACATTCTTAACTTTTTATTTCTTTTTTATATCATTTTAGTAACCAATTTTATAATGACTTTCAATATACTAATTCTCCTATCATTTGTCTTATCTAGAGCTTATTTCATCTACCGAGTGTCTTATTCTGATGGTGATATAGATATTTACTTCCAAGATTTCTAATTTTGGAATTGATTTTTTTCACATGCAACGTTTCTGGCTTTGCTTCTCCCTGTTCTTTTTATGGCTATTATTTCTTCCCTAATTAATATAAGCTTCTTAAAATTATTTATTTAAAGTTATTCTGGCTGTAATATAATTTTATTTGCATAAATTAATGTTCTGATATTTTTGTTTGTTTTGTTGGCAATCTTCTTTAGCCTTTACTTTCTTGGTGTGATTTAAAATATAAATCTGATGTTTATTTAAGCAAGAGGATTTTTGTGTTTACAGCCAATGTCCAGAACCTGGTTTGAAAAAAGCGGTCTGAGGTTCCTGCTTCTTGGTGATTTAGGGGAACCAGTCAAAAAGCAGTTTGATTTAGTTTAGTCTCTCAAGACTCTAAGTCCCTTATCTCTCCTAGGTCTGTACATAGTTTTAAGCTGTAGTCCTACCAGCGGTAAGCCTGGATTCAATCCCCCATCCTTCAACTGAGCACTTTTAAGCCAAACTCTCAACTACCTCTACTTGCTTCTAAGCCTGAAGCCCAGCATGGATTCATTCAAGCCCTACACCTTAGATAGTTGTTTTACCTCAGATCAACAAGATTGTAATGCCTTTCGGTTTTGTTTTTTATAGTTCATATATAATGGTTATAAGGATGGGTCAAAGCATAAACTTACCCTGCCATCGTGGTCTGTGGTCCCAGCTTCCTGGTTATAACCCACTACAAAGTGTGCACCATGAGGACAGGGCCCCTCGCTGACTGATTCACTACTGGATTCCTCCTAATAGGTCTTCAAAAATGATGTGCAGAATAAATAAAGGAATACAAGTCATTTTCCTAGAAAGACAATAAGGCCTTCAGATACCATGTTTCAGTTTTCTCAGTATACTACAAGCTCTTGAGGGAAGAACTCATGTCTGAGCTATCATATTGCCCAGTTTATTACCCTGTGTATGGTATACAATTCATAACTTACTTCAAAGGGCCAACACATTTCTCCTGTTGATTTTCCATGTGGCAAAAGGTAGAGATGTCCAGGTACCTGCAGTGTTGCTTTAGACAATTAAAATTGCCATCTTCTGAATTGTTTTATAAGATATTGGTTATTCCTTTTATACTATACTTTCAAAAAAACTAAATGCTTCTTAATGAAAAATATTTCACCCAAGAATAAAGGGGGTCAGATGAAAATAGTATATTTTCACTAGAATAATATAAATCTGGGACATGTCTGACTTTAATTAGTCAAGAAATTAAGTAAAAAAGAGAAAACAAACCTTTTCCTACTATCTTACAACAATATCAGGGACCAAATGCAGAGAAAATGCTAAGCGAACACAATTCCTCTCGCTGAAATAACATTTTTCATCCCACAGACCAAAGAACAAGGGGACAAAGAAAATGTCCTTGTTGATTAATCACCTTTGGAGCCAGGCCCAGCATAAGGAAAGAGTACAGCTTAATGAGAAAGCTACAGGTCTACTCTTCGTCCCCTTTGCCCTCCCAAGAAATGATCCTCTGGTCTTCTGAGAAACAAATGCACAAAAGGGCTTGAAACCATGATATCCACAAAAAAAAGACATGTCCATACATTCAAAATGAATCCACAACCTCCCAATCAACAACTACTGCATTTTTTAAACACACTGAGCACCTATTGTATATCAGGCACTCTGGTAGGTCCAGGGTGTTTGACAACAATCCAGTAAGGGGAACTATACTCAGACAAACCCCTCTGCATAGGCTGCACCTTAGTAAGTGCAGGCCAAGGAATAGCAGACTGGCGGGGCAGGGAGAGGTGGAGGACATCATAAAAGACTAAAAATTCAAAAGGTTTTGAAAGTTGGCTAGGACTCCTGTGGGAGACACTTAACATCTCTGGACCTTCATCTCCTTATCTGTTAAGTGAGGCATTTTGGTTAAATAACTTTATTAAGATTCTTTCAAGCCTGACCAGGCAGTGGTGCAGTGGATAGAACACCAGACTGGGACACGGAAAACCCAGGTTTGAAACTCTGAGGTCACTGCCTTGAGCATGAGCTCATCTGGTTTGAGCAGGAGGTCACTGGCTTGAGTGTAGGATCATAGACATGACCCCATTGTTGCTGGCTTGAGCCCAAAGGTCATTGGCTTGAGCAAGGGGTCTCTTGCTCTGTTGGAGCCACCCCACATCAAGGCACATATGAGAAATTAATCAATGAACAACTAAGGTGCCACAACAAAGAATTGATGCTTCTCATCTCTCTCCCTTCCTATCTGTCTGTCCCTATCTGTGCCTTTCTCTCTGTCTCTGTCACACACACACACACACACACACACACACACACACACAAAGGTTCCTTTCAGTTGGAATTGGTGCTCTTCTTTACTCTTCATAACAACTGATCCCCTTTAGAGGGGCATTGCTAACCTAGGAAGCAACCTCCATGGGCTAGAAAATCCTTTACACAGAGCAAGAAACTCAGAGACATTTGCCTCCAGGCAAAGAGAAACTTTTCCTCTTCAAAAAGTCTCCCTCCCAAAAGTGAAGGCTGAGGAAATAGTCAGCTCACCAGAGCTCCCAGAAGGACTGAAGATGGGCTGCTGGGGACCAACGAGGGAAAGGAAGTCAGCGCACAGCAGCAAAGAGCAGCTTTCAAGTCTGTAGGTTGATCACTTTCCTCAAATGTCTGGCCCTGACATGGCTAAATAGAGGCGCCATCTGAAGAAAAATGGCATTCAAGATTGACAACTGATTAATACACAAGCTTGATTATATGCAAATTCTCACTTTCTGTTGACTTAATTGTGATCTGATGTAACATGTATAATTAACACATGTATTTAAAATAAATGTATATTTAATTGATATACATATTTATAAAATGAATATTTACATTTATATGTTGTCTTCTTTTAATTTGGGGTGAATTTCTTTACAACAGAAGTGAGAGGTTAGTAGGTCCCATCATGAACGAAGACCAAGAACAGAAACAAAGGATTAAGAACTTGCCTTCAATGTGTGCATAGAGACAGCAGTGACCTAGCCATCACAAAGCCTGATTCTAGACCTGGCCCTGCCCCATGCTGTGTGACTTTCATCTCTGGGCCTGCTTCTGTATTATGTGAAAGAAAAGATTTTACAGAATATTTCTAAGTCACCTTCTAGCTCTAAAAGTCTATTATAAACTCACAGAAACATTCCAACCTTTAGCTTCTTTTGTCAAAATGAGTGAACTGCAACCACTGATAGCCCAGATTCTCTCTTATGGTAATTAACATACCTAAAACTCAGAAGGTTTCAGAAAGATTCTGGAGCTTAGGGTGCCCCATCCAAGCCCATCACACTAAGAAAACAGCAACCTTAAGACTAAACCAGTGGTTCTTAACCTGGGTTCTATCGAACCCTAGGGGTTCGATGAGTCGGTCTCAGGAGTTCGGAGAAGCCTCTGCCGCGGAGGCCAGAATAAAGTAATACCGTAATTTGTTGTGAGTTCATGCACTTTGTTGGTTTTGTTCTTTGAGCAAGGTGATGTTCATTCACGGCTCATTTTGTGCACCAGTAAAAAAACATACACCTAGCCTGACCTGTGGTGGCGCAGTGGATAAAGCGTCGACCTGGGAACACTGAGGTCGCCAGTTCAAAACCCTGCACTGGTCTGGTCAAGACACATATGGGAGTTGATGCTTCCAGCTCCTCCCCCCTTTCTCTCTTTCTCTCTCTCTCTCACTCTGTGTCTCCTCTCTAAAATGAATAAAATTTAAAAAAAGTAAAAATAAAAATAAATAAATAAACATACACCTATGTCTTGAATTTGGGGAAAAAATCATATTTTATTTATCACTAAAGAAGGGTTCAGTGAATGCGCATATGAAACTGGTGGGTTCAGTACCTCAAAAAAGGTTAAGAACCACTGGACTAGACTATATAAACACACATCTGTAGGAAAAGAAGGACATGGAGAATTCATCAACAGAGGGACCCTCAGAAAGTGGGACCCAGGCCTGGTCCATTTTGAAGGGAAGAGAAAAGAAGAAGTTGGATAAAACTAGGCATTGTCCTAGACACACTATCTAAGTACTATAGGTGGGGTCTTTGATGAGTGGCTCTATGAAGAACAGCTTAAAAAAAAAAACCACAGCAGGCAAATAAATGCATAACCTCCACAGACGTTGGCAGATAAACTGTGTGTTATGTGTCAGTGAGTCAGCATCAACTCTTAGAGACTGAATAAATGATGCCCACAAGCTCCTGTCCTCAACAGACAAAACTACATGGAAAAAAATGAACTTTCTTTCATCATTAATACTATAAGTAAATTCTTTCTTAGTAAAGTAACATTGCAAAATAGTGTGTGGGCCAAATGCCTAGGAATAGCACTTTCAAGAAAGTTCTCAATGTGCTATGGCTTTGGATATTTCTTGGCAGCATGGTAGAGCAAAAAGTGCCAATGACCTGGATGTGTCTCTGTGTCTCTCTCAGCAAGGTAGTGATCTTAAATTGCCTTTTTCCTTCCTAACCTGTCTTCCCTCCTTCTACTACACTCCTTTTTGGACAATGTAACTTGGCTCTTGTCAAGCAAATTCATCAAAATTTAAAAAAATAATTTTCCAGATTCAATACTAGAATTCCAAACATGAATAAGACGTGGGAGATTAGAACCCAATGAAGGAGAATGTGGAATATACAAATATCTACAATGCAAAGAAAAAACAGCTACCTTAGGGAGAGAAAGAAAAAAACAAATTAATTTACCTGGAGAGGGGCTATTTAGAAAGCTGAGTCTTGAAAATGAGTAACTTTTCAAAGAAGGTAGGGGAGAAATGTGTCAGCATGGCATACACAGTAGTAATTTTTGCTGTCTTCTAGATCTCACTCCTCTGTCCATGATGCTTCTCCAACTGGGTAAGCAGCAGGCAACTTCCCTCTACTCCTGGGTCAGATAAATCCAGAAATGTAACTGTATGCTGGGGCCTCTAAACCAGCCCTTTCCATACACCACACCACTGTCTAACGGTATTTGATCCTTTGCCCAGCCCTGTCCTCGCTTGCTGAAATATGTCAGCCTTGTTAGGTATAGACAGACTTTTATGACAAATGCCCATACACACTGAAAGCTGCATTTTAGCCACAAAACCAGGCAACACTTAAGCCACTGTCCATGTTAGGGAAACCTGGCTTGCAAATCAAAATAAATAACAAGCATTGTTGGTCCGCTTACATATGCATGTTACTAATTGACATGACCTCCAGAAAAGAACTGCACACAAGCTCATATAGACACACGGCATTTTACTGTATGTTTGGAACATGCATTTCATTTGGGTAACAGTGCCTTTTGCAAGCAAATGAGGGAGAAAAAGATGTTAAAAGATAAGCTCCTATTGTTCCACCAAACAACTTAAAACTGATCGAAGCCTCAGAGGAGAGGAAAACAAAGCCAGGTCTCTGAGGCTTTCCATCTACTCCTTCAGAAAATCACTGACGTCCCAGGCAACACTTAGAAAAGTATTAAAATCTGAGCAACACCAGTTTACTTGTTTATATGCATCCCCATAGAATCCCCCACCACATCCACAGAAGCTTCAAAGGCTTCACAATAAGACCTGTCAGGATGTGGAGAGAGGAAGAAAAAAAGACACTCTCAGCGTTTGGAGACCCAGCCCCAGCATGCAAGGCTCTCTGGCATCTGGTTATCCAGCCTGATACAGCGCCTGCAATTCCAAACTGTTTAATTAATTCTGATAATACCACATCGCAGGTGCTGCAGGAAGTATGTTAATTTAAGATCACATCTTACCAATTCCCACAGGTTTCATTTGAACCTAATAAATGAAATAATCTCCACTGTGAGTGCCTTGCTTACCTAATTAGGCATAGGGCGACAGAGCAGTCTCACTTGGGTTACATCAGTGCCACTGGTCACCTTCAAAGGCATAACGGTGACCTGCCCACAGGCTCCTTTCTCAGGTTTCTATCGTACACAGATCAAAGTCAAACAAATAAGGGACCACACTGCCCTTTCTCTACCAACAACCCTGTATTTTCTCTTCTCTTGAGCAATTTTTTTTTTTATCTTTTTAAACACATCTATATGGCTGGATCCTATGAAGTCTCACCATGTTTAAACTAAACTTTAGTAAATTTCATATTAATTCTTTAATAATTACCAAAAGATTCAGTTTATCTTTAACCAAATGGTTATTTCCAACCAGTGGGTTCTCTGCACATTGATGGGAACCAATTATATCTGAACCAGTTTGCTAGATGCAACATAAGTGCCAATATGCCTCGCCCCTGCTCCTCATCCTCCCCAAGCCCACTTTCAGAAACTAGTCTCCTGTGGTAGGGTGGGTACAAAGCCATCACCCCCACCTGCACAGGGCTCACCCGTCACTTCCTTCATGTTCGTGCTCAAGTGTTACCCACCAGCAAGGTCTTTCCTGACCATCCAAGAACAAGAGCAATCCCATCCCTACAGTTGTACCCTGGCCTCCCTACACAAAATGAAGATGTGGCAACCATGATACCTGGTTGATTTGAGTAGTGCAGACCAGTGTTTATTAACTCTAGCTGCCCATTAGACTCACCTGAAGAGCTTTGACAATGATGCCCAGGTGCCCTCCCACTCCCCCACCCTGACTCACTTGGTCTGGCATGGGCTCCAGGCCTCAGTATGTGTTAAATCCCCCGGGATAAGAGCTGAGAACTTCTGATGCACAGTGTCAAACGAACTCAGTTGGGTCTGAGGAGTCATTTAATGAGGATGCTCTATTTTGAGCATCTACATGATTAAACAGATGACTCCCTAGTCATAAGTGAATTAAGGTAAAAGTTACTTTCATTTCACTTTGTTCTACAGATTCTACTGCCAGACACTCTACCCTTCCCCCAACACACACATCTCTCAGTGGGAAGAATTTACCTTAACTCCAAGTGAACAATAGTGATATCTGGCCAATGAGTATTTTTCTTTGCCCTGGTATTAAAACTCATAGATTGAATGAATGGAGACAAGATATAAAAATATGGCCTCTAGCACTCAGCAGCCTTGTCATGGAGGTAAACACAGAAAAGGAGAAGCTGTCCTAAAGACGATCTGGGTAACTTTGGGTGTTTGAAGTGCCACTTGCTCTCCACTACCAAGACCCAGCTCTCCCCCTTGGCTCAAACTCTGATTCTCCATACTCCTTCCCCCAACAAACACAACTGAAATGGGACTTGACAGAGAAAGGCGGCCTTTCCCAGAGGTAGGGCCCCCAACAGTGGCTTTTCCACCATGGAGAGGGTTCTCAGAGGGGCCACAGCCAGCAGTGTCCACTTCTGGAGGGAGCTGACCTGGGCTTCCGCGTGCTCCCCTCGTCACACTGTTCACAGCAGCATCGCCCAGGAGAGGGCCAGCTCTCAAGTTTCTATATTCAATTGGCTTCTCCCATTTTCCATTTTCTGAGCTTGGCTTTGAACAAAAGTTGAACAAATCTCTAAACCTCAGAGGGGAAACCCAGAAAATACTGCCAGGTTTTTCTAACCCCTGCTTGAAATAATCAAACCCCCAGCGTATGCCTAAACTCAGCCAACACTGGCTCAGCCGCCAGCCCCAGCCTTGCTAAAAAATTCATAAACCACAGAACAGCTGGGTTACAGTCTGCTTTCAGAGCAAAGCATCCACTATCAGGTTTCATCTAGGCACTACTGAAGAACCAAGTATTTATTCCTGACAGAGACTTGAAAGAGGAAATCTTACTGGCTGTCTGCTCAGAGTCACATGAGGACAGATTTGATGGGAATCCCATGCATATTCCAGCTAGATAAAAGATATTATTCATTCCTAAAATGTCTTCAGAGACTTGATTAATGGACAAATTCCAAGTGGCAGAAACAACCAAAAAAATTCCCCTAATATCTATATACGACTGCATATTAGGATGGATTAGGGGAAGGAATGCTTAATATTTAGGCCCTCCCAAAAATCATGTTTCTTTCCTTTTCATCACAAAAGATAAGAACTGGCTGCGGGAATTGACGGGGCGGGGGGGGGGGGGGGGAGGTGCCTCCTAAAAAACATATGGGACCAGTTAAACACTTCTTTTCTCTAACAAGAGAGATTTCATTAGGAAGTTGCCATATTTTGACAATTTCTATGGAGACTTGTCCTCCCATGAATTTCCTCGATTATGACAGGCTGTGTGTGGTAAATGAAAAAGATATCTTGTTATTATGCCATCAAGAGTCTGTGCATGGGTAATATGCAGCTTAAATAGGCATTTCTAAAAATTTATTTTAAGTTTTTTCTTCCTCCAAAGACTTGGTCAAAGGAAGAAGATGGGAAAGTCAAACCCCTGAAATCTTGTGCCCAATCCATTGGGAAGTCTGAACCAAAATTCTCTGATTCAGAAAAATCTTTCGGATATGAGGGGTTTTGTTGTTGTTGTTTTTAATAATGAAAACAAGGGTTTTTTGCATTCACACCAACTACAACTCTCTGTTAACTAGCACATCTGTACATTTGTAAGTGCAATAATAATCACTGCTCATAATGGTGCTCTTCAAGTCCCACAAGACTCTTCATAGTCATAACAAAAGATTCAAAATAATACTCTATGTTTTTACTGTAGTCTCAGTCTTTGAAAACAAATTATTTAGCAACAATATAAAATGTGATCCTAAGTTAACCTAAAACTGGTTTTAATTTCATTTCCCTTATATGCTAAATAGTGTATCCAACTAACAAATATTGAATGATTGAATGGCTGACTGGCTGGCTGGATGAATGAATGAATGGATGGACAGAATGGATGGATGAAATGGGTGGATAGATAGAGGGATGAAATGGATGGGTGAAATGAATGGGTGGATAGGTAGAGGGATGAAATGGATGGGTGAAATGAATGGGTGGATAGGTAGAGGGATGAAATGGATGGATGAATCTAAGGATGGCAGGAAGGAAGCAGGAGGATAGGTAGAGGGATGAAATGGATGGGTGAAATGAATGGGTGGATAGGTAGAGGGATGAAATGGATGGATGAATCTAAGGATGGCAGGAAGGAAGCAGGAGGATAGGTAGAGGGATGAAATGGATGGGTGAAATGAATGGGTGGATAGGTAGAGGGATGAAATGGATGGATGAATCTAAGGATGGCAGGAAGGAAGCAGGAGGAGGGAGGTACTACAGCCTAGAAATACTCTACCTGCCTTAAATAAGGTGGCTCAGAGAAAAGCTTGTAACTTCATGGATCAGAGGTACCATTCCCTATTTTTCATATTTCTAGTAACCCATATAAATTCATTGTTTATTTCACAATCTACAGAACAGCCCTAATAGAAGTAAAAGGTGAAGCAAACAAGGTACAAGATTTAAATTAGACCAGCCTCAGTCTGAATGCCATAGATAATGCTTTGCATTTTGTATCAAACTTTCACATTTCAAAACACCTTCACTAACATCCCTTTGAATCCTCTCAAACACCCTATGAAAGGGATGTGGCACGTACATCACCGCCATGTTCAGATGAGGCGGCAGAAGCCAAGAGAAGTTAAATGCCTCCCTAGAGGAACATAGTTTGATATGAGATCAAAATTAGATCCAAGGATCTTTTCATCCCAGTAGTCTTCTCCATCCTGAGGAGAAAGTATGCCCTCTGGCCAGGAATAAAAATAGTGATTGAGAATCAGCTGAGAAGTCTGCAGAACCCTAGGTACACATAATTAGGATACCCACTACCTTGCTTATCTCAAGCCATTGTTCTAGTTCTTTCCCTTTTGCTTCCCTCTTCTCTCATCATTCGCATCCTTCCTAAATTTCTCCATGAAGTATTCCCACCTACTCTAATCCAGTCACTTCTTCCTCCTTCAAGTCAGACACTTGCTTCTCATAGCACTTGTCACATGAAACTTGGTTGCACCTCCTACCTAGCTGTCTTGAATATTACTTTACACCTTGAGTTGTCTTTTATGTAGTTGTGGGCATGCCCACTAATAGACTGCACTTCCTCGAGCAAGGGGAGGACATGGAGTGAACATCTGTTGTTTCTGGCATACAACTGTTTACCTTCATCATCCCTACCATCCAAGCCCCTTTGTCCTGGTGACTACATTGTGGAGAATCACCCCTTTCCACCCTCAGTCCCTGTGGCTTGGGTGTAACCAAAACCTTCATCCTGCCCCAGGGATGTAATCATGATCCAACCATTCTATGAGGCACAATTCTAAGACTGCTGATAACAGAGGAAAGAAGAAGCTTGATTTAAGATGACATAAGCCTGGAGGGCATGGGAGTCCCACGTGGAACCCAAGTTTGTATCCAGCGTGGAGAGAGAAGAACCTGAGGATGAGAAAATTCCAGGTCCTGATAAGAATATTTGAGTCACTAGACCCACCTAGACCTAACCCCTGGACTGTTAGGAGCACATGAAATAGGTGTCCCCTTTGTTTCAAGTCAGTTGAAATTGGGTTTAGTTAGGGTTCCCTCATTTCTTTATGGAAGAGTCTTGGTGAGCAATTTGATTAGGAAAGAGATTATAAAATTTTCTGGGAACTGAGTATGCAAAGCAATCTTGTTTATTGCAAATCAATAAAAATAGCAAGATTTTTAATATGCTTTTATTTACACTTTACAAAAAGTTGAGAAATATACTGTCCAAAGCAAAGACAAAGAATAATAATTATATAAAATTATGTTAATATGTTAGCCATAAAAATCATTATTACTGTTCATCAATTCTAAAAATGCACACTATTCTCACATGTTAACATCCCAAAAATCAGAATGCGTCATATAATCAATAAGATCATATAGTCTCTGTACCTGAACTGAAGTTGAATTCTTCCAGAGAGGACTGGCATTTGTTTCTGTCAGTCAAGAGTTAACTGAGCCTACTCAAAATTAATTTCTATACTACTGGTACTGTTCAGACCTATGTGAGTACAAGCTTGTGGCTCAAATTCTGAAAGAGATTTGTGTTTTCTTCCCTCTGTTGAGGTCCAATGCTGAGACATGCATTTCCTGACTGGTGCTTCCAGAGAATTTTCCTTTACCCTTTCACTGAGGGTCTAGCTCTCTGGTGTTCTGCCTTTATGTATGGGTCGCATATTACACTTCCTATCTTGGATACTTTATCTTTATGCAAGTGGTACATAAAATAATGGTGGGTTTTTATAATCGATGATATCTTGACTTTCATAAATTATATAGTATTATTATTAATGTTAGAATTGGCTTTGAAAATCAATAGTTATGAATTGAAAAGTGGGAGAAGTTCTTCAAGTTAATTCCTTGATGCTTCCACTGGATGTCTTTCTCTTATTGGGAACCAGAGTCTAGACTAACGGAGATTGTATTACAAACATCCTCCTAAACCTCACTGAATCTAGAATAAAGCCAGGAGCATAATAGTTGCTCAATAAATAATTCAGTTTCTGAATTTACTAATTTAATAACTGACTAAAATTTTATAAACCCAAATGTAACTAAAGAAGCAGAGGAAAATGCAGTAGGGCAGCTCTTAGGATGAATGCCTTTTAAACATGAGCTCAAGATGTGGTTCCCATTAAAAGGAGCTCTCCTTTCAAAAGAGCCCAATTAAATACCCCTCCACACAGTGTCACACCACTGGGAGCCCAAGTGCTCACATATCTGGAGGCACTAGATGTTGCAATTAAAATGTTTTCTGCTATTGCATTTGAACTTTACTGGATACTCAGGTGGTCTTCTAAATACACACTTTGGTAACAGTGGTTCAAGTACCAAATGAAATTTCTTTTCATTCAATTGAGCTTCCAGAAATGCCACAAAATTACATTCCAGTATTATAGAAAATGATTCCAGAAAAGGTTGAACAAGATGCAACCTTTCACCCTCTAACTCTATTACCACTGGGGTGAAACCTTTGTTAAATTTAGATTTATAACCCTTCTCAGTTCATACTGCCTAGTGGTTCTGTGAACACGAAGTCTGCATTTGTTGCCAAAGAGAAAACATTTGCTCGGTGAATTATTTTGGTCTTTATCTCCTTTCTCTTGAGGATTGTTAGAAAATAGAGCATTGACTCCAAGTCTCTTTCGTTCTCTCTCTTTCCCCTCAGAGCCTCTTGCCGTATAACAAGATTGTTAAAGACAAATTGCTAACCATCCTTCTTACACACACACCTCATTAAATTGGTTGCCCAATTTTCTTTCATTCTTTCTCCAGGGTTGCTGTAGGAATATAGCCATTTATAATAACTGCCACTATTGAGTGTAACAGCTGGACTCAGGTGAGAGTGTGTATATATCTGTTTTGCAAAAGGCTTTCTTTCAGGTATAACTAATTTAGATCTGTTTCCTTAGACAAATGATTGGCATATTAGAAGACCTAAGGTCACCTGGGGTTCAAGTTGGTTTTTAATGAATTCTGTTGAAATTCCGGGAACTACAGAGAGACCTCCGAATGGGCACATCTTATAAGTGATTTGTCATCTCCATCCTCATCTCCAGCATTATTGAGAAGCTAATGTAAAAGGACAAGAGCAGGCCTCCTTCACCACCCCAGTTCACCCAATTAAAATCCCAAGTTTACTCTCTCCAAACCCGACAGAGAGAATCCAAAAGGAGAACATGTATGTTAGGCAGGGCGCATGCCCACAAGTCATAAGGTCTCAAGCAAGACTCGCTTCTGCTGCTCTCCTTTGAGCCTCAATTTCCCCACATATGAAATAAAATACCTTCAACCTACCTAACAGGGAACCTACAACCATTCCAAATAGTTTGTGTAGCTAATAAAAGTAATAAAAGTGCTTTTAACAGCACAACATAGCAAACACGTGGGAGGTATGATTATAGACATATTCCTGGGCTCTTACCCAATGAGGCAAGTGCATTTTCAATGTGACTTGAAGGGGCTTTTCTATAAAGATATAAAAAGAACAGGAAGGAAAAAAAAGCTGGTAGCATAGTGCTCACTAGGATTCTTGGGGACTCCAGAACCAAGTTCTGATCATCACAGCCCATAACATTTAGTTTCCTCTGCAGAGCTAGTAAAAAATATCAGGTCATCAGCTGAGCCACTTACCAGGAAGGTCATGGAACCAAAAATAGTAACTATGGTTTATGAAAAGGAATAACCTCAGAACCCACACATGGTAAAGGCAGGAACGTTCACTGATGATCACTGCCATAAGAGAACAAGGAGGGAAGCAAAGTCTCTCAGGGTCAGCCCTGTCACAAAGGCCCTTGGCCATCCCCAGCCCTCTGCACTGGCAGGCCCCAAAGCCCTTTAATCACCCATCTCAGCTGCCTCTGTCCCTGACCTCAGTGTTCAAGGTTTCCACATCTGGCTCCAAACAACTTATGTGCCTTTTCTCTACCCCGCCTCAATCCTGCCTTCTGTTCTAGGCATTTGTTCCCCAAATCATCTAACTCCTTCCCATTTTCATGCTTTTCTCACACCATTGCCCATCTAGCACACTATTCCTCTTCTCTCTACCTCTCCAGATTCTATATGGTTCTTCAAGAGCCAGATAAAACCCTCCTCCCCCATGAAGTATTCCAGGATTGCTGTGCCTACAGCTGTTGGTTCTGCTTTGAATCCTTACAGTCCAGGTCTTCTGTTAGCAATTTGGGATAAATGTCTTTTGTATGATAGTATTAGACTATTATCTTTTATCATTTCCTTTATTTAATTTTTTTATTTATATCTTATTAATGAAAATCATGTCATAATATTTTGTATCTCCCAAGCATTATGATTCAATTATAGCAAGCCTTTAATAAATATCTATTAAGTGCTCTATTGAAATTGTTGGCTTTATGCTTACTTTAAAGACTTCTATTTGTCCTAAGAAAGCTAATTCTAAGACAAGAAGCAGCATAGCAGTGGTAACAAGCATGCTCCTGAATCAAACCACCAGGGTTTGAATCCTGGTGATCCCACTTACCACCCGTGTGAATTCAGGGTATTATTTAATCTCTCTGTGCCTAAACCTCACCCAGACAGCTGCTATGATGCCTAAATAAACTAACCCACATAAAATACTTCAGTTCTTACATGTTCTAAGTACTTAATAAAAGATACCTAGTGCTCACTTTAATAGCACATATACTAAAAGAAAAAAAAGGTAAATATTATTATTAGAATAGAAGTCAAAAATACATTTGATGTTTGCAAGTTTTATATCTTGTATTGCACTAGTTCTATGGGCTCAGAGAACCTATAAAATGTGAATAAATTTATTATGTTTTCTTAAATGCCTAAATTAACTCAAAATGTTTTTCCTGTATGTAGACTGATGTCCCATAATTTATTGAGGGTCATTAAATATATTTTGGTTGACACTCCAAGATTTGGGGTTAAGTTTCACAGTCTTGGAATCTTTAATAGAACTAAAGTCCTTTGGTTGAAAAAAAAGGAGGGAGAGAGAGAGAAGAAAGAAAAGCAGACGGCCCTCCTACTATCCTTCAATTGTTTTCATTCCTCAAAATGGCGTTTAATTATTTTTAATAGGGAAAATGTTACCATAGAACAATTCAAAATCAATTTATTAAAATTGACAGATTATCCAATCCTTTACCATAAAGAGATGCACCCACACTCTTCTGTAAGCTTTTTTCCAAGAAATTGGGGGTTGCAAACACCTTCCTAGAATGCTATCAATTTAAATGATTGAAAAAAACAACACATAATAAGTGACAGATTTTTCAAATCAGATAAAGATGGGAACCAGATTATCTGTCTGGGGGTGATAGATTGCAGCAATAATAAATTCACTTGAAGACACTGGATCAATTTTTAATCAAGCCAAGAATTATTATTGCAGAAAGATAAAATGACCCATGAGAAGATGCCTTAATTTTCCACCAATCAAATTATAGCCTTTCTAAATAAGATGTAATGAGATCCATGGAATATCCAGGTTACACATCCCACCTAATTACCCATGTTCCCTGTCATGTAGTGATATACTAGTGGTAAACTGACCTCTGAATTTGCCCAGATGAAAAGGTAATTAGTTTTTCCACCAGGCTGTAGTGAAAATAACAGCAATGACACATGTCATCTCCTTCCACCAAGTCACAGTCTCTGAGGTGTTTGTTCTTAAAATATACAGGATATGACCTACTGGGTAATAAACTACAGTCATTAAGTGAAGCTTGTGTCTGACAGAAAAACAGCCACCATCTCTAAGTTGAGAAAAAAGGGCCTAGAGGTAAAGCAAATCAGTCTATACTTGACACTAAACTTTATCAGCAGGGAACAATGCTCCCTTCCCAACCCTCTCACAGGAACCACCAATCAGGAAATGGAACTTGCAATTACTGAAGATTGTGAAGACTTTGTAGAGAGATCCTTATGTTCCATCTGCCCTACCTGTTCCCATCTCTTCTTTCAGAATTTGGGATCCCTCCCAATTCAGGTTTCTTTCCTCATCTAAAAACTGCTGCTAAGAAAGAACATCAGTGAGGCCCTGGCTGGTGGGCTCAGTGATAGAGCAACCACCTGGCATGTGGAGGTGCTGGGTTCCATTCCCAGTCAGGGCACACAGGAGAAGCAACCATCTACTTCTCCACCTCTCCCTCTCTCTCTTCTCTCTCTCTCTCTCTCTTCTCCTCCCTTCCTGCAGCCATTGATAGGTTGGAGCAAGTTGGCTCCAGGCGCTGAGGATGGCTCCATGGCCTCACCTTAAGTGCTAAAATAGCTCGGTTGCCAAGCAATGGAGCAAAAGACCCAGATGAGCAGAGCATTGCCCAGTAGGGGGTTTGCCAGGTGGATCCCACTCAGAGTGCATGCAGGAGTCTGTCTCTCTTCCTCCCCACTTCTCATTTAAGAAAAATTAAAAAGAAAAGAAAGAACACCAGTATAAATCTAGGTCTTCCCCAAAACTTATCCTAATCAGCATCTTTTCACCACTTATTCATTCAACAAACACCTTTACTCTCACTTGGCTTTTTCCAATTCTTGAAACAGATCGGCCCACCGGCCTGGATCAACCTTCTTTGTAATCTATTTGTTCTTCACCCTGTTGTTGAACACATTACTGAGCTCTTCTAGCATCTAAATTTCCTATATTTATCAGAAATTCATTTCATTTATCACTTATTTCACTCTTAGTCTCCTACTAATGTTTATATGAACCTATAAAGAGACTATTAGTAAATTAGTGACCAGGGTCATGTTTATACTTCCAATGTTAATGATAATCAGTTGTTGATTTAAAATAAAGTCTCTTTAATTTATTCCTGTCATTAAATCCTTTGAAGATGGCTCACATTTCACCGAGAGTATGAGAATTGCAAAGATCTTACATTTTTAAACAGTGCAAGGTCAACCTCGATAGTTTCCCATCTGATAGCTCTCAGAAAGACAGGATCTTTTAAACTAATGAACAGTAATCCTTCATGATGGGGCTTACATTTGGAACTCAATAAATGTATTTATTACATGATTTTCTCCCACTAATAACATTTCCAAAGTCTCTATCTTTTCAAAACATTATATATACATTTCATCCATTTTTGGTAATGTGTGATCCTTCAAGTCACCATATTCAAGGCATTCTCATAGTAAAGGCAAAATAATGACCAAAAAATGTCAGTTATTCCAATACAATACAAGATTTCATTCAATTGCAGTTCTGAACACTAACAATCCTAAAATTATTTCATCACTAACAAAAATTAGTTGTTTTATTAGTATATTATATGCATTTAATGGACTAAATGTCTGTGTCCTCCCAAAATTTATCTGTTGAATCCCTGATCTCTGGTGTGGTGGTATTCGAAGGTAGGACCATTAGAAGGTAAGTAGCTTTAAAGAACATCATGAGAAGCCAGACCTGTGGTGGCGCAGTGGATAAAGCGTCTACCTGGGAACACTGAGGTCGCCAGTTCAAAACCCTGCACTGGTCTGGTCAAGGCACATATGGGAGTTGAGCTTCCAGCTCCTCCCCCCTTTCTCTCTTTCTCTCTCTCTCTCTCACTCTGTGTCTCCTCTCTAAAATAAATTAAAAAAAAAAAAAAAAAAAAAGAACATCATGAGAGTAAGGCCCCCATGATGGGATGATTGACCCTATAAGAAGAGGAAAACACACCAGAGCTTTCTCTCTCTCTTCCATGTGAGGACACAGCAAGAACTCAATCTACCAATAACTTGATCTTGGACTTCTCAGCCTTCAAAACTTTGAGAAGTAAATGTCTGTTGTTTAAGCCACCCAGTCTATGGTATTTTGTCATAGCAGCCCAAGCTAAGACAATATATAAATATATTATGTAATATAATAATTGTTATATTATACATTATATTAAGATTGATATATAATAACACCTAATGCATGAAATAGTATAAACTAATGCTTTTTTTTAGCCATTCCATTAACAGGCATTCCGTTTACACTCATTGTCTCAACCCAACCTAACAGCTCCTTTAAAGGTTGCTCCTTTATTCTAATTTTACAGATGGAAAAGTCAAGGTTTGAAGTGAGTAGCTATCTTGTACAAGGTCCCATAAGGGATGGGAACCCAGACAATCTGTCTCTACACTTACCCATTAAGATATAAAATGAGCTTTCTGGGAAATTGGTCAAGTTAATTCTCAGTTGCTCTTTAGCTAGGATTATAATTCTGGACAATGGCCACTGCTAGGATGCCCTACTGGTGATTCTCCCCCCCCCCCATTTTTATGATATCTTGACTTTGGATGTTAATGCCTCCTCTGAGCACTCTGTCTTAGAAACAATTGGCTCAAGTACAAAGAGTTGTCCTCAATTTAATGAATTCAAGCTATTCATCCTTTGCTATACCTTCCTTGCTAATTTATTAATAACAATTACAACAAAATTGGCATGCTGTATAAATTCTTATATATTCTCTTTACCTTAATATATTGTCACTTGTATTCTTAAAAGGTGATGCATTAAGATTTATAGGTTATTACCAGTGACAGAGCTATAGCCAATTGACCATAAAAGCCAACTATTCCTAAGCAATTCAATATGCCCATTGCAGTGAATGGAATATTTGTTTGAATATGTCTTTGGAATATCAATATTTTAATATCCCTTTGCATTGTTGCACTTGGTCAAACCAATGTTTACGCATTACCTGAATACATGCTGATCCCTCAAAGCATATTTTTATGGATAAAACCAGATAATTATTTAAACACAGACAATTATTCACAGATTTATTACCAGTCCATATTAATTGTCTCACTACTAGCAAGTAGCTCATGGATTTAATAGTAAATACTTTCACAAATATGTACATATGAAACCCATCTTACATAGTAGAGCATTACAAATTTGCAGATTCTCATAGTCTCATAGTTAATAAAAAGATAGTTTTGTTACTCTTATGTTGTAGAAATGGCAAGAAAATTTGATGTTGACCAAAAGATTTTCTACACATCACTTTCACTGACTTGCTTCTTATTACTGCATGGTATTGAAAACACCCCTTCATGGAATGACCAGCTATCCCAGTTTACCTGGGACTGTCCTGGTTTCAACACTGACAGTTGTATTTCACAGGAAACTCCACAGTTCCAAGTTCCTCTTAAACCTTCCTTCACCACCCCTCCCAACACTAATCCATTCTGACACCATAAAGCCTACTCTCAAAATGTGTTGAAAGCACCACTGATATACAATGTAAATGACTTTTTCCAAAAAATGTATGATTTCCAATATGCAGAGTGCTTAAGAAATTGTTTCCAGCGCACATACAGACCAGTGATTTTCAACCTTTTTCATTTCATGGCCCACATAAATTACTAAAATCCTGCAGCACACCAAAAAAATGTATTTTTTGGCAATCTGACCAAAAAGAAATAGGTATAATTTTGATTTACCAAAAAAAAAAAAAAGTAATTACTTACTCCTGTTGCTCCAAAGTGACTTTTTAAAAAATCAGGTGCCTATACATGTATGTAAGGATTTCTGGTACCAAGAATTAACCAACCAGACACAACTTTATTATGTTACCTATATATTTATGGTTCAAGACAGGGCATTCACACTGGATGGTTATTGTTGTATTGTCATTTTTTAATGTAATATTTGACAATCTAAGGGAAAAGAGGTCAGTGTCCATGACTAAATAGGTATTGCATGTTTTAAAAATCCTTGCACTACACTAATGTGCTGCCCTCAACACTGATCAATAGTTGATCAATCACACAGTGGGAACTGCTAGCCAAGACTCTAGGTCAGTGGTTCTTAACCTTTTTTGAGGTACCGAACCCACCTGTTTCATATGCGCATTCACCGAACCCTTCTTTAGTGATAAATAAAATAGGATTTTTTTTTTCCCAAATTCAAGACATAGGTATATGTTTTTATACTGGTGCACAAAATGAGCCGTGCATGAACATCACCTTGCTCAAAGAACAAAACCAAGAAAGTGCATGAACTCACAACAAATTACAGTATTACTTTATTCTGGCCTCCGTGGCAGAGGCTTCTCCAAACCCCTGAGACCAACTCATCAAACCCCTAGAGTTCGATAGAACCCAGGTTAAGAACCACTGTTCTAGGTGCTGAATTCCTTTCACCTGAATGCTAAGACAGGATGGTAGCAGTGAAAAGGAATCACACTAGTTCAGACAAACCCTTTTCTTTCTTTTGCTTAAGAAAGCCCGGTGAGTGAAGAGGATTTTATCCTTTCACCAAGAAAATAAAAATAGAAAGACATTAAAGATTGGGGTAAGAAAGGATAATTAAATTAGTTTTGAATAAGGTGAACTTGAGGTGCCCCTTTGGGACAAAGACATCCAGTCCATGTTCAGATAAGTATCTGGGACTGAGATAAAAGATGGCACAGGAAAGGCAAGTTTAGGAACCACTGGATTATACTATAGGAAGAAGGTGAAATGGGTGAGATGAAGCTGAAATGGATGAGATGACCTGGGGAGAATGTGTGAGAAAAGAGGAGGCAGAAGATGAATATCTTGCCAGATCCCTTGAAACATATCAATTTTTTAGAGTGGCCTGCTCTAAGTCCACTAATTTCCCTTGTCTTAACCTTGCTGAATTTTAACTGGCCAGTTGTTCTTCTTCTAGATGGACTGCTCTGAACCATTGCTTGAAGCCAAGTTTTCCTGACCTCCTAAGGCATCCTCGCAATGAGCACACACTAAGGGTTATCCTGGGAGCCCTGAGGTAGTTAAAGCTCTTATCTGAGCAATTAATCTTTTTACTTTTTTCCCTTCTTTCTTTCTCATGATTTCTTTCTTTTCCACACACACACACACAAAATAATTATTGAACACCAATCATGGGTCAGGCATTGCTCCAGACACTAGAAGCAATGAAGCAAAAAGCAAAGCAATACTATAGCATATACTCAAAGGCTATAAAATAGTTACTTTAACTATTATTTTTATTTTTCCTTGTTAAAAAAATTGTAACAGAGCTTTGAAGTCTCTGGATCTTGTTCTTCTAAAAGAAAGGAAAAAAGCATCATATAGGTACTAGAGGTATAGCTGTTTTTTCTAAGTCATTAAGCACTAGAGCTCTGGATAAACATGGGATGTGTTATTAAAAGGAAACACATTAGAGTTTACAGAAAGCTCAAGGGTCAGAACTATATTGACACAGCTATCAGCCCTCACCGTTTCCAACATAACCATCCACCCAATCAGCATTCCATGGAACAAACCTATATCATCCTTCCTAATATCTATACCACATTCAGTGGTTTAAAACATTCTGTCTAGTGCCAATAAGTTATCCTGCGGGCTATCATGTCAAGGTCATTGGGATACTTTCTGAAAGGGCTCTACTTGTTTTTGTTATTGTTGTTGTTTTAAAATTTTTTATTTATTTTTATTTTTTTTACAGGGTCAGAGAGAGAGTCAGAGAGAGGGATAGATAGGGACAGACAGACAGGAACGGAGAGAGATGAGAAGCATCAATCATTAGTTTTTCGTTGCCGTCGCAACACCTTAATTGTTCATTGATTGCTTTCTCACATGTGCCTTGACCACGGGCCTTCAGCAGACCGAACAACCCCTTGCTGGAGCCAGCTACCTTGGGTCCAAGCTGGCGAGCTTTTTGCTCAAGCCAGATGGGCCTGCGCTCAAGCTGGCGAGCTCGGGGTCTCGAACCTGGGTCTTCCGCATCCCAGTTCGACACTCTATCCACTGCGCCACCACCTGGTCATGCTGAAAGAGCTCTACTTGTTAATGGAAAGTTCAATGAAATAACAAGGAGGCATATGATCGGCTCTTTTTGCAGAAACTGGGCCATTCAAATCACATATTACATGTCCTCCTAACTTCCAAAAAGGAAAAAAAAAATGATTTTAATTAAATGCTTAGTGTTTATTATAGTTAGAATATTAGTTTTAGGTCATATTTATGATGCACTAGATTTGTATTTTTATGTTATCATATAGACTTTACAGTTCATTGAGATTTCTTATATAATCAATGTAAACACTATATTTGAGCCCATTTATATGACAGAGTGAATTTTATTCTTTAAAATTATTACAGAGGTTTATAGATGTTGCATCTTTGATTTTATGACATATTTTTGTCTTATCTATGGTTATTTAATGGCAAGTTCTTGGTCAGGAATGCAAAATCCAATTATGACATTGTTCTTACGGGAAAATGTGATTGCTTTATGATAGAGTTTTCAGGAATAGTTTTGGTCAAAGGCAGAAACTGTGCTTTGAAAGGAACAATACTTAAGAGTGAGTGTGAGTATGTGTGTGTGTGTGTGTACACACATGCACATGTAAGACCCCTTCTCTAACCAAGATGAATCACTAGGCACTCTCTTCCACCACTCAGGCTTGGAAAGACAAACTAGTTCTTCTGAGATGTTCTGTGCTATTTACATAGGTGTAGTGATGGAGAGGGAAGGACTACATGTGATTATCTACACATCCATCACATACCCCAAGAAGAGAAGGCATATTGGCATCCCAGATACTATTTCTCTCTACTTCCGGTAGCAGGATATCTCAGTAACTTCAAGCAGTCCCCGGATTCTGTTCATGTTTAGTAAGTCAAGAATAAAAGGGGACTGAGTATATGGCAACAGAAGATGACTTAACCTTGGGTGGTAGGCATATAATGCAGCATCCTGATCAAGTATCATGGAAATGTACACTTTAAGCCTATATGACCCTACTGACCAGTGTCACCCCAATAAATTTAATTTTTGAAAAAGAATAAGTTTGGCTGCTTCCTCTGGGATGAGCTTAACGAAGAAGAATGGCATGATGGCCCAGAGGCCACCTGAAGAGTCCACAATTCCACAGTTTACATCAGGGACTTTTCAGTATGACTCTGGATGTCCCTGGTTATTTCTGATTCCTAAAATGTCCACACTTTTTCACAAAGGTTTCCTATATTCAGCACATATGTTTGATGCTTTTAAAAGGATACCCTGGAGAATACTATTTGATAACACCTAAAAAAAATTACATAAACAGCAATTTTTGAAATGAAATGTGCCCTGTCATGCATTTAAGAGAGTATGTTTCTCAAATGTGACAAGTGAATGAGTAAAGGTTTCCGGATGTCTGGAAAGGCTGAGATACCTAACAGAAAGTGGGGAGAATTTCAGATTAGCCTCCAACAAACCAATGCATTTGAAAGAGAGTACGATCAGGCCTGAAGCTATGTGAATTCATAACTCATTCTTCTACATCCAAAGTTTAAGCAACTCAGTAGCATTTTTTATTACGCAAGCCACAGGACATAACTGACAGTGATAGCAGCAAGAGTTCATGCCAATGAATGTGCCTGCAAATAAAGGAAATGAAAATACCCTTATTGCCCTGGAATAACAGGTGTGGCCACTAGAGTGACAAGACTGGCTGGCCAAGAACATAGGTATGAAAGCTGGTGAGTCATATCAGGGAGAGTACCCAGTCAGTGCCTCAGTTAGGATTCAGCTGCAGCCAACAGAAACCACTCTAGCTAGTTTCAGCATAAAATGATTTATTGCTAGGCATTAGGTGGCTTAAAATACCTAGGCAGAGCCTCCAGGAATGATTCCCAGGGCCCTGCCACAGTGGAGAAAACCGTCGCCACTGCAGCCGCAAGTTGATGAGTGGGGAACATGGCAGGCGCTGGCCTGGTCAGCGCCAGCCACATGCGTTCCTTGTGCCCAGCCTTTCACACCATTCCTCTCAGCCCTGAAACCCAGCCTTACACACAAGCAGGACCAATACAATACCAAGAAACCAAGCTCCAGGGCAATTTTTTTCAAGCAGCTTTTGGTTTTTCAGAATCTGCAGCTCAGGACTTTGAAATGGATGTTTAGATCACAGATGGGAAGCATGGAGTTTACTCTGGAAAATGAAATCAGCAACAGAGCAAGGGAGTGTCAGGGACTTGATGGGATGCGAGAGAGAAGAAAATCTGGCTTCTTATCCAAAACGGTAGATGAGGCCAAAGAGAAAAAATCAAACGTGGGTACTTACCAAAGTAGCCTAGCCTAGAGACTACATTCTTTAGTCCAGCTCAAATTTCTTCTGAAGAGGAAACAGTAACAGGACCAGAGTTCTGTTTACTTATTTATCTAAACGGGCATCTACAAGCTCCCTGGTAAGATCCTTAAAGGAGCTAAAGCTGCAGAAGGAACTGGAAGGAAAGGGATGCTCTTCACGGAGACCCCAACCATAGAACTGTTACATGCAATCCTATCATCTGTTTTAGCCCTTCACAATGTCCCGTCCATATGGGACAACACACTATAGCACTCAGGATGAAGCCAGGACCCGGCACATAGCAGACATTCCACCCCAGGACAGATGATGACACATTCACTTGTTCAGCCACTGAAGCTATCAGCTTCCACTCACTGCAAGGTTGACTACAGCTGTCCTTGCCGCAGGCTTCTCCCTACAGTGCTTCACCCACTGGACATGAAAATGAGGTTGCCATATCTCAAACTGCATAAATCAGCAACAAAGCCCAGGCCTTCCTCATGTGTGTGCATGCCCAGCCTTAACATGCCAATGTCTTTAGGTACACTTTTAATAAAACTTCAGCCATCTGCCTGACCAGACGGTGGCGCAGTGGATAGAGCATCGGACTGGGATGCGGAAGACCAGGTTCAAGACCCCAAGGTTGCCAATTTGAGTGTGGGCTCATCTTGTTTGAGCAAGGCTCACCAGCTTGAGCCCAAGGTCGCTGGATCAAGCAAGGGGTCACTTGGTCTGCTGCAGCCCCCTGGTCAAGGCACATATGAGAAATCAATCAATGAACAACTAAGGAACCGCAACGAAGAACTGATGTTTCTTATCTCTCTCCCTTCCTGTCTGTCTGTTACTATCTGTCCCTCTCTCTGACTCTCTCTCTGTCTCTGCCACACACACAAAAAAAGACTTCAACCATCTGACACCAGGGGAACTGACCTCTGACATCAGGGCACCCCAATATTTCTGAGGCCAGTTCTACTCTTAAATTCCAGGGGTCTGCCCAAATGACGAGTTGTTGTTATTCAAGACATTGCTACATACTTTATTTGTTCCTCATTACAACCTTGGGATACAGGCAGGAAAAATATAAGCATTTCCAGTTAAAGATGAGAAAACTGGGATTTAGTGTAGATGAAGAATCTACCCAAAGTCCCAGACCAAATGCAGGGCCCACTAATTACAGACCCAGATGACACACTCAAGACTTCAAGCCGCCTAGGCGTTCTGCCATGTAGAGCTGGACCCAGGAGAAAATGGGGATGGGGAGGAGGAGGTCGTAGGCCCCCCAGAGCTGGAACAGACCCTCCGGGGTCAGAAGTCAGAGCACCGGGCCTCCCTAGGAAACACTGAAAGGCTTCACAGCAAAGAAGCCTTTTTCAGGCACACCTACCTTTTCTGAGTCATACTGGTCCAAAATAATTTCACATAATTCTGAAAACCATTTCACAATCAAATTGAAAGCAATGGGAAAAGGAAAGTAAGTGAAGGAAGGGGAAAGCCTAATGCCAATTTCCAACTTCTTCATTGTCCACCCCCAGCTGAATTCCGACTAGCCTCAGGACCTTCTTCCTCAGCCCTTTACAAAATGCGAGATATACTCACTTCATGCTAATTATGCTTTCAGAATTTCCTTAAAGATCATTGAAGATCCCTCAATCAAGGCATAAGGATGGGAATGAGTAAAAGAGAAAACCCATTTGTCCAACCTACCACTGTCGCTTAATGTTAGTACAGTCTGTTCAAGGAAAGTAGATGCTCAGAGAAGCAAAAAAGAGGGGGGAAAAGCAGAAATACACAATTTTGACTTTTAAAAATCAAGTTCCTGTAAGGAAGGACATTACTTGCTTTTCATCACAAATTGACTTAATAATTATAATTAGTAACATTTACTGAGGGTTATCCTCTGTGCCAAGCACAAAACCTAGGCAATAGGTATTATTCCCATTTTACAGATGAGAAATGAGGAGTAGTGAAGTTTGGTCAGTGCTTCTCAAATTTAATGTACAAACAAATGACCTGAGGATCTTATTGAAATGCAAATTATGATTTAGTAGATCTAGGTGGGACCTAGACCTAGGACTTAAGAAATTTGGCTGCAAAGTTGGTATCACCAGGTCCCAACGGACCTCAAAGTGTGATCTGGGACCAGCAGCTACATGCATACCCTGGGAATGTGTCAGAAATGCAAATTCTAGGACTTTACCCCAGATCTACTGAATCAGAAACTCTAGGGATAAGGTCCAGTGATCTGCGTTTTAATGAGCCCTCTAGGGGGATCTGATGGCATTCAACTTTGAAGTCAGCATACTATACCACACCATAGTTTCTCCATTTTTGCAAGTTTTTCCTGCCACTTTGTATTTAAGTCTCGGAAGGACTTCAGGGTTTTGACATATTACAATCCCTCTGTACTAATTACTATTATACAAAAAGTAATTTGTTCACACAAGGCTGCAAACATACTACCTCTCACATAATCTTCTCCGCACCAGAGAAGAATGGCAACACAACTTATGCAGCTGACAAGATGGAGGATAAAGGGGGAACCTAACTGGCTTTCCAGATCAAATTGCTGATATGCTCCAGGGTTATAAAGTAGAACTGAGTGGCTGCAGGCATGTGCTTTATACCTAGGAAACGATCATTTCCTGGGCCTACACAGAGAACAGATTTCTGTGAAGGAATAAATGTTTTCCCAGAAAATACCCCAGCACAGCAACAACAATGATGCATCACTTACTTCTCACATTCAGAACCACAGAACTTCAGTGCTTCCCCAAAGCAGGACTTTGTAGCTCCCAGAAATAAAAAAAATATATTTAAAACCCTAAAATGGAGACTAAATGCAACTCAAAAAATGGAACAAAAGACAAGCGGAGTAATATTTTTCTACTTATCCAGCCAAAAATAATAGTATCCCATTCTGTTCAATTTACAGTCTACTTATGTTGTGCTTTGGTACTTACTTTATCTGACCCAATACATTCATCCTCACTAAAGCGCCCACCTCACACTCGCTCTCTGGCCAGACTCCAGTCAAGATATCTTATAAGTTGAAAGTGTGATAGGCTCTTGATGACAGCACATACTTTCCCCCATCTGCACTAAATTCAAACCATGCTTCGCAGCCCTATTAGACATGAGCAAAGTCGCTTGTAGCCAGTAGGTGTCCTTTGATTGTACTTTTAGAATAGCCCATGAATAAAATACAGTTAGATTACCCAAAGAAAGCCAGTAACTAAATATGACAGTTTGAATAATCAGAATTCTAACGTTTTATCTGGAGAGCAGTCCACCCGAATGCCACTGGAAGTTATGTGTTATATTCAAAATCCTGATTTAAGATAAGATTCTTTACTTTAGATGTCAAAAAATACTAGAAAACAACACAAACACACAGTAATGCTCCCAGTGAAGGAGCAAATATGTGTCATGCACACAGACATACCATGCAAGGCCAAGAGAGGAGGCTTTGGTAGAAGATAAACCAACTTCACCATCTCTCACTGTACAATCCTCTCTCCCTAAATCCAGCTTTTTCTCCAAAGCCAGAAGCGGATTTAACGGCGGGTGCACCAGGCACACACCCTGGGCCCTGACTTCTGAAGGGCCCCGCAAACCCCCAACTTTACACTTTTTTCTAATGACACCAAGTCTGGTTTCATAGGTGCAATTTTAATATTAATAGTACATAATATTTTTTATTTATTTAAACATATGGTTAACATGTTCTTTTATTTTCCCTGTCTCTCTTTTTCTTAAAGGGGCCCGATATTTTCTTCTGCGCCTGGGGCCTCAACCAACCTCAATTCACGTCCGTCTAAAGCCCAGACTTCCTCCACTGTTAGCTTTAGATATTTAATTAATGTGCACCCATGTCCCCAGAACTCTGATTCCTTAACTTGCATCTGAGCCTGGCCCCAGAGGACCAAATACATATTCACACTCTCAGAAACTGAAGATCTTACCATATTTAACAAGAAGCATCTCTGACAGTAATTGGAGTTGCGTGTGAAGGTAAATAAATGGTAAGATCATAAGAACATACTCCAGTGGCTGTATGCATCCTGGAAATGATAACATCAGAGAGCAAATTTAACATAAGGCCTCAGTGGAGATGAATTTTCTATAAACAATGTGAAAAAGCCTCACTTTTGTCATGTGTGATTCACATTGAAGAAAAGATGAATATTCTGTTTCATATGTTTGTTACCAGAAGCTGCCGCTTCATTTATTTAATAGAAGGGTTTTTACTCTTCCACTGGGTAAACCAGTTATCATCATATCTTGACCAGCAGTGGACAAGCAATCTTGCCCAGCAGTGCTTTTTAAAGCAAATTGTTTAAATTGTTTAATGTGCTGTGATGTTAACTCTTTAAGTGAGTCAGTTTAAAGGTAGTTTATCTCTTTCTTTTATCCACATTGACAGAAGCACTGTCTTCTCATCTTCTCGTCTTCTCGGGCTAGGAAACTTTCTTTAGGACAGACTTTCTCAACCTCAACACGACTGACATGTGGGCATTGATTATTATTTTGTTGTGGGGGCTGTGGTAGTCAGAATAATAGCCTCAAGAAGATGTTCACATCCATATGCCTGTAATCTATAAATATGTTACATTACATGGCAAAAGGAAATTAAATTTTATAAATAAAATTAATCAGCAGACCTTAAAATAGGGGCATTATCCTGGATTATTTTGGTGGGCCCAATGTAATCACAGGGGCCCTTAAAAGTGAAAGGAGGCAAAACAAGTATTCAGAGAGATGTGATGATAAAAGAGGAAGGAGAGATTCAAATGTGATAGGGACTTGACCTGGCATTGCTGGTTATGAATATGGAAAAGGGGTCAAAAGCCAAGGAATGCAGGCAGCCTCTAAAAGCTAGAAAATGCAAGGGAATGAATTCTCCCCAAGAGTACCCAGAAAGAAACAGAGAGCCCAGCTGACGCCTTGATTTTAACCCTGTGAGCCCCATGTCAGACTTCTGACCTACAGAACTGTACGATAATAATTCCATGTTGTTTTAAGCGACTGAATTTGCAGTAATTTGTTATGGCAGCAGTTGTGCGGCAGTCCTTGCAGGATATTTAGCAGCACCTGTGGCCTCTACTCTCTAGATGCCAGTAGGAGCCTCCCACAGTTATGACAATCAGAAAATGTCTCCAGATATTGCCAAAACCAGCCCTGCTTGAGAATCGCTACCCTACCACTACCAGACCTATTTATTTTTAGATTAATATTCTCCTCTTACCACTAAGGCATAAATACATACTTAATCTCAAACTTTAGGACCAAGTCATTTTACTACCCCACTGTAGTGCTGTATGGCCAGTAGTTGCCGCCATTGTGCCCATTCACATGCAGGTTCCCATTAGATTTGGGCAGATGGTAAAGAAACAGTGGAGCCAAAAAATGGTGGGCCATTCATTCCTTTATTAAAGCCTCGCACTGGCCAACAAGCAACACACAGGGCAAACACTTCCCTTACACTCATTCAGAGCTTCCAAAGCCCTGACATGTTCTCCATTTCCACAACCAGGAGAATCTTCTCTGGTTTCTCCTAGAATCAAAGGCCAAACCAGTCCCAGTGGAGCTCACAAAGCCCCTCAGCTCTGGTTCCCCATCTGCACACCTTCTCTCTCTCTGCACATGGCTTCTTCTTCAGCTCTCTGCATTCTCTCTGCTCTCCCTGCAAAACATGGCTTCTCTCCACCTCTCCTTCTTCTCTGTCTTTTCCAAAACTTTCTGGCATGAAAACCTCTCCTCCAGGAAACATTAGCAAAACAATGGCCCTTCCCAAGCAATTTCACAGACCACATATACCTGGCACTGCCCAGCCCCCAATACAAGCTATAAGCAATCAAACATAAAAATCTTATTTGACAAATTTATTTGACCAACAAGTGCCAAAAAGTAATTTTATTTATTAAAAATAAATTAATAAAACAGAAAAAAATATGCCATCACCCATTTTCATACTGAAAAAATAAAATAAAATAAAACCAGCCTTACTCTTACTCTATAGGAAGCAACTGAGAAGGTGTGAAGGACAAAACTTAATGTCAGACCCATGCAGAGAGTTAGTGCATTACCAACAATGTTTAAAAAATATAGAGTAACACCAATGAAAATAACTAAAGGCTTTATATTTATTACCTTGTTTAATTCTTAAAACCACTGTGAGCCACAACTTGGGAGTATTAGGACATCCGTGCCACCATCTGAGAGTTACTGTAGCTGACACTTCAGAGGTGGGGGTGAGGTGAACTTTCATTCAGGGACAGAACAGATGGAGAGAGTGCAGGTCATTCTGGAACGGAGGTCAAGCCCAGCAGACTGGGTGGGTGTTCTGTAAATGCTTGCAGGTTGACTGGAGAGGGAGGAGGCCTGCACATAAACATCAAAAACCAGCGGTCCTTTCAGTCTATTTAACTGGGTGTTCACAACCATCTCCAATAAAAACATATACACATCCAGATCTCGGGAAATTTTTTTAAAGAATTAACTACTAAAACTCATGGCAAACCTGACCAGGCGGTGGCGCAGTGGATAGAGCGTCAGACTGGGATGCAGAAGACCCAGGTTCGAGACCGCGAGCTCACCAGCTAGAGCGTGGGCCCATCTGGTTTGAGCAAAAAAACTCACCAGTGTGGATCCAAGGTTGCTGGCTCCAGCAAGGGGTGGCTCGGTCTGCTGAAGGCCTGTAGTTAAGGCACCTGTGAGAAAGCAATCAATGAACAATTATGATGTTGCAAAGAAAAACTAATAATTGATGCTTCTCATCTCTCTCCGTTCCTGTCTGTCTGTCCCTATCTATCCCTCTCTCTGACTCTCTTTCTGTCCCTGTAAATGAATAGATAAATAAATAAATAAAATAAAAACTCATGGCGAGTCCTTACTTAAAATCAGGGCTATTCCTCCACCACCACCACCTCCCAAAAACCCTATCCAGTACTTGGTTAGTAATTTCTAATGACAATCACAGGAACTTTAAAAAATTCTACATCCCGGGGAAATGCAAGCAGGACAAGGAAATCTCCATCCTGAGATGTTCCCTCATGCTGAACGGCTCTTAGCTTCCTTTGGTTTTTCCATTGCCATTTTCTTAATACTAAATGAGTGATATTCCTCAGACCTAGCTTGAAACTTGTCTGCAGCTCCACTTGCTCTGAGGACTTCCTAAATGACAGAGCAGCCACCACCATCCCTAGGCAACATCCTATGTGGCCAAGTGACCACACTTGTATTAGTATCAATTCTGTTTGTTCTCTTGGAGCATGACCCACTCCTGCAAACATCTTCTTATAATATTAGACCCAGGATGGACTAGAAATTCTAAATTTGGCTGATGTTGCCTTGTAGAAATTACTGTTTGGATACTAGTATATTTTTTGTTCATGGGGGATCCAGAAAGGGACTGATAGGTCCACTGAGGGAGGTGGGGAGACAAAATAATTCTCAGGACCACCAGCAACCCTCTCCCACAATGGACAATAACTAGATTACATCCACGTTGTCCATAAAGGACAATTCTGCTAACATCGATTTTTTTCTTTCACAGCTTTGCAATATCTGGCTTACATTACTATCATATTAGATCAATGCTAGCCCCTTTGCCTTTACAGAGTCCGAATGTCAGGAATATTTCTTGCCCTACCTGAATTTCCCTTTCCTCTGCTTTTTAATTCTTTTTAATCTCACTCCAGGAAGTAATCAGCCTCAGGGTAATGCAACATTGTATCAGAAAGCACCATTCAGATGAGATTTTATTGATGCATGCCAACAGCATCTCCAAGAATGGACTGTAGTTAACTTGGTTGCATGATAAAGCTGTTTATGACCTTCAATGGAACAAAATAAACAAAGACCAAACCATTACTTACATTTAGTCAATAACTAAGAAGCATAAAATGCAATTTCAATCTGAACAAAAGAACCTACACAGCTACCGGAAACCCCTCTCCATGGCTGGAAGGCCAGCCTGCCACACAGCCCGCAGGCCCTTTCAGCAGGCCAGCGTGACTGGTCAGCAGTACGCTCTGCTTTAGGGAACAAAATGGCAGGAAGGAAATGAAGGGCAAGCAGGTGGTAAAACCTCACTAAGAAGCAGAACGCTAGCAAATTGGGTTCCTTGGTAGCTTTCACCTTTGGATCTTTTCAAGCTGGGCTATCAGGGCCCTGAGTGGATCCCATAAGGTCACCTGCTATAGCGCATTGGGGCTCAAGGGAAGAGAAAAGGAAAGAACCCAAGGCAAGTTTTCTGTCCCCATTTTAAAGGAAGAGGCCCAAACCAATGCAAAGGTGTTGGATGTGGGTGATTTCCATTGCTGCGAACAAGGGAGAAATTTAAAAGTTGGTCAACAGGGGGAAATTTATTGAACAAACTTTTATTTAGTATTTCACATGTAAAAATGATAGACTTTGGCAAAAAAACAAACAAACACAAAATCAATATATAAGACATGGTTCCTATTTTAAAGACTCCAGATATTTACACAAGGTACTTGAATGCAATTCAGAATTATATTGCTTACCATAGGAAAGTACCACCAAGTGCTCCCATGCTACCCGCTATGACGGAGAGCTGGGGGAAGGTCTGGGGGAAACCAGAGCATCTGAGCTGAGCTTTTCAGTCTGACAGAGATCATAACAGATGGAGAGGACACGAGAGGGCACAACCAGCGGGGAGCATGGCTGAGAGCAAAGGCTCCGCAGCATGGGAATGCAAAGCCTATCTGAGGAGTGCACAGTGCTCTCTTTTGGAAGCAAAAGGTTGAAATGGGAAATGACACTCCCTAATGCATATTCCAAACAACTAACAAAAACTAATCATGAGCACATAATGTTGGGTGTAGCCAACAAACCTAAAGTGACCCCCAATGAATCACACCCTTGTATAATCCCCTCTCCTTGAGTTTGGGTGGAACCTGTGACTTGTATCTAACCAACAGTGACAGTATGTCACTCCCTTAATTAGGGACATTATGTCACAGGCTGTTACTCTCATGATGTTATATTATACTTATAAGACTTCATCTTCACAGACAGGACAGGCTTTGAAGAAGTAAGATTCTATATTAAGAGAAGGTCATATAGTGGGCAGCCACTAAGAGCTAAATAGCATCCTCCAGCCAACAGCCAGCAAGAAAAATGAATGATGAATTCTCCCAACAATCAGAGGGAGCATGTCAACAGATCTTTCTCCAGTCAAGCTTCAGATTAGACCACAGCCCCACCAAAACCTATATTTCAGCCTAGTAAAGCTTGATAATCTAGATAAGGCTTGCCTGTACTCCTGGGACACAGAGACCATGAAATAATAAATAAACATTTTTAAGCCACTGAGTTGTTGTAATTTGTTACTCAGCACAGAAAACTAATACAAATAAATATTGAAAAGGATTGGCATTCAAAGCCAAAGTTGGCAGGCTCTTGAATATCATGCTAGAGGAATTGAATCACTTCGTGGAAGACTAATTAGCCATTATGACCCAATGCTGTTTTGTTTTTGACAATTACAAACACCTTAATAAATGAACTAACATATGTAGAGTGCTCAGCACAATAATGTAACAAATGCCATAAGTATTAACTATTATTATCAGTACTGCTGTTATCATTATTTCGTGTTATGAAGAAATTTTTAGAGAAAGATGGTGCTGTCTAGGACAAAGGCTCACCTAAGAAATACTACTCTCCTTAGGTCTCAAGTTTTTGGGAGCGCTGAGAATCTGAAGAAAACAGCATACTAACCACCACCAAAAAAACACACATATTCATATAAATACAACATTTTGCCAACTCAGATAAAAACCAATGTGCTGAGCCTGACCTGTGGTGGCGCAGTGGATAAAACGTCGACCTGGGAACACTGAGGTCGCCAGTTCAAGACCCTGCGCTGGTCTGGTCAAGGCACATATGGGAGTGATGCTTCCAGCTCCTCCCCCCTTTCTCTCTTTCTCTCTCTCTCTCTCACTCTGTGTCTCCTCTCTAAAATGAATAAATAAAAAGAAAAAAAATAAAAAAACTACTCCAGTATTTCTCATTAAAAAAAAAAAAAAAAAAAAAAACCAATGTGCTGAAAGAATATGGAGAATGTGGCACTCTAAGGCAAGGGGGAGAGTCTCTGAAGACCCCAAGAGACACTATCCTCAGGACCTCTGATTTGACCCTTAGCTCTGATGCTGAAATTTTGCAACTGTCCTCTTTTGCTTTTTAAGTGCTGCTCTAAACTGCCCAAGAAGGGTATTGCTCTAAGGTAGAATGTAGTCTCACCTCCAGTTCTTCTGAGTGATGGGCAATACCCCCTACTTTCAGATTGCCAAGTGAGAAGACCCACAGTACACTTAACATTTGAAAGCTAGCCACAGAGAATTCTCCTCAGGCTACACATCATATGGGCAGTATATGCAATGGGGGGGGGGGGGGAGCATCAATAGGCCCGATCTCTGCTGCTCTCAGGAAGCACTGTGGACTCTCAATTCTGGTGTAGGCAGCTCTGAGAAACAAAGGGATTGATCAAATTTCAGGGGCATTCACCATCCACAGCACACACAAAACTTGCCCATCCTACACCGAATGATCCATATAATTAATCCAGGTATAAAAGCAGATTTCAGAAGCTGCCTAAGAAAAACTGTGTTCTTAGGATTATGAGGCAATCACAATTAAATGAAAATTTTAGCTTTCTGCCCGGGAAAAAATTTTTTAAATGGACATGGAAATGTAATAATGTGTGGGCCAATGAATAAAACAACGTGCATGGAATTGGTAAAAAGTGCATCTCATGCTTGCAACACATTCCAGTTAAATGTATTGAAATATGTATTTTGTGTGTGTGCATTACACTCACTCAGTGGTTGAAATTAATAATCAAATTTGTATGTCATTTTTAATTAAATCCACAACTTTCCTGACCCCCAGCTGCAGGCTCGGTGTTTATGTGGAATACATCTGGCAGCCCTCAGCATTCTCCACAGTCACCATCCTCTAAGCCCCCAGATACACCTGCTTTCTTCAGCTGACCCCCCAATAGGTGTAACGGAAAGCTTGGTTGATGGGCATTTATAAACATCCCTGCTATTGAGCATCTGGGAGGTAAAAAGGAACCCAGTTCTAACTTCAATGTCCCTTCCTTCAGAAAAAGGGAAATAAACCCTGTATGATCTAAACATGCTTAAGTCTCCATCAGTCACTTTCCCATTCCAGGAAGAAATGCTTCCGGTCAACTGGGCATTAACAGCTGTGCTACCATCTAGGTTATTAACAAAGGTCCCCACAGGAAACTGGGCCTTTGTCATTCTTGGTTTGCCTGACATTCTAAGCCCACAGCCAGTGGCCTGGTGCTCCATCTCCATTTGTCCTAATGAGCAAGGCACAAATCTCCTCATAGTCCCCCACTTTGTAAACATTAACCACCTGGTTTTGATCGGGAAGCCCACAGACCAATGCTTTCCACAGTACTTCCAAATGAAAAACACGTGGAAGCAACACGTATTGTGAGAATTACTATTTTGCAATTCCTTGTTGATAGAGTAGTAGGTATTTCAAAGCAAGAGAAATTCAGAACAATGTTCAGGGTCCTTTCATTTTGTTTTGCTGTGTGTTGGTTCTTATTAACCCAAACCCTAAAGTTTGGAAATGTTTCAGATTATTTTTCTAAAAAAAAAAAGAATCAGTTGTGTGGTGATCTGAAAAATACCTCATCCATGCAATCAGTCCAGATATAAATACAGAGTCTACAACTATGCTTTGCAGACCCCAGGTTAATGGACTAATGCAATAAAGCAAAGTTACAATAAGGAATTTTCAAACAATTAAAACCATAAAGCTAATGATAATCAGTTTCAAATGAATCTCTCGAAGAAAATAAAGCACTAAAAGTCACTTATTCATTAAACAGTTTTGGTTCCACTTGCAGAAGTTCACAGAGGGCATTCTAAAGTATAAGATGCACTAGAAACAAAATACATAAAAATGGCCTCCATTCTGTTATTTGTTGACACTCTCACCTCCATGCCAATAGACTACGCCCCACATGTCTGAAAGGCAAAGTTCAAGTACCACTCCAGTAGAATTTTCTTGTAGCTTTTTTTTTAATCCACATTCCAAGCTACTTTGTAAAGTCCAGGCATCAAGCTGGCCACCTGGACACACTGAGGCTGGGTTAGGGCTCCAGCCTATTGTTAGCTGCGGTGATGTCCCTCACTTTCTTGAAAGGGTTATTGTATCACGTTGTGATCCATAAAGGACTCTACTTATCCCCAGGTAGCTCCTGATGCCCTGAGTGAACCTAGTCCCTTCATGAAATAACTGTTCTATTCCAGTTTATTTATTCTTTCATATTTAAAGACCCTCCTGCTCTTCTCCTGTTTTTCTCCCACTCAAAACTTCTAATATAGCTGAAAATAGAAAGAAGTAGACTCTGGGTACAAATATCCTATTCACCAACAAAAGACATGAGGGCTATGTCCAAAAGGCATGAGCAAGAAGAAGTTCTAGGATCTGTGTGCTCTATTTTCAAAGGCAGTGTTCCCAGGGAAGAGGAAAATGATGTTCAACATTCTTAGTGCCTGTCTTTTATGTGGTATGGGCCCAGAGGATGTCTCTGGGTATTAAAGGCCCAAAAAGACAGCCACACACATTGGTAAGTGAAAGCTCTGTATGCGATTTTCCTTACACAGAATAGTTGGTAAACTCCTGTCTTTTACAGATATTATTCACCGAAAAACTTAATGCTTTGAGAAGTCATGGGGGGAAAATGCTGCTTGCTCTCTTCTCTTTGTCTGTGTTGTGATTCTAAGATGAAGACAAAAAAGTTGCCAGAAATCTGATTCATCCACATTGCCAATGGCGTGGAGGGTAGGAAGACTAGAAACCAAGAACTGCTTTCTCATCATCCTTTTTTATTTTAATTCATTTTAGAGAGGAGGTTGGGGAGGGGTGAGAGAGAGAAGGGGGGAGGAGCAGGAAGCATCAACTTTCATATGTACCTTGACCAGGAAAGCCCAGGGTTTCAAATGGGCAACCTCCATGTTCCATGGCAATGCTTTATCCACTGCACCACCACAGATCAGGCAATGTCATTCTTGCTATTATAGATTTATCATTGTGCTGGGTATCTTCCCCCAGAACTACAGACTTTCCACACTTCCCCATTCACCTCTGTTCCCCAAGAGACTGACATATACATGTCAGTCTCCGGCCCTCTGGCTTTCCAATGGTTTTGGCCCATAGAAGACACTGGGAGGAGGCAGAGAGCAAAAGCAAAGTGTTTAATGTCCCCACTTTTCCTACAGGTGACCTTTGGTGGCCGTGTTCCTCTACTGAGTGTCAGCTCCCATCAGGCAGCCCTCTCCACAGAGCCGCAGTCCTGTCCTTCCCGACTGCTCTTCTTCCACTTCTTAGACCTGCAGGTAGTGACCACATCCCACTGTTACTCCCCCAGAGTACTTACTACACTTCTTCCTGTTGGTTCCCTTTAACTCGGCTTATACCTTTGTGATTCACTTTGCAAATTTCTAGTTTGAATGTGCCATTTATTTCTTGCAAGAATCCTGCCTGACATAGTCAAAAACATCTAAAAACAAAGATCTAACTCCTTGCAACCTAGACTTGGGGAGCCTAAAAAAACATTTCTTTCCTAACAGTAGTTTAGAAACAGAATGTTAGAGTACAGACACATGAACCATAGGAGCCGCTGCCTGCTTTCTCATTCCTTCTACAATATGTACTGAGCCTCCTGAGCCAGATAGTGTTCTCAGAGGAAATAATGGCATGCTGGCTCTTAGGGATAATGTAGAAAGTCTCCTCAGTGATTTCCCTATTGCGAGTGTTATGGGGGGAGGGGAGGTATGGTATTATACAGTATTCAATGGAAAGTAAAAGTTAATTAACTTGCAATGTGGAAGACAGCAAACAGAGAATTTAGCAGGTTTACTAGTAGCATCACATATTGCATCTATTGTTTCCAAATCTGGTTATAAATTAGAATCACATATGAGCTTTCTAAAACTACTGATAATTCACTCCCACCCTCAAGAATGCCAGTGTTAGAGCACTTAGATGATTCATATTCATTGTGTCTGAGACGGAGCAATGCTCTTGGTCTTTGAGCCACACTTTGAATAGCAAGGAATATACACCATAACTTACTTAATCAATTTCTTACTGTTGGACACTTAAGTTCTTTTTAATGTTTTAGTATTATAAATAACAATGCAATGAACATCTTTGGACATACATATTAGTACAAATTTCTGAATAATTTATTTTATAATATATTTATAAAGGGGAAATTACTGAGTCAAAGAAGGATGTAAACTCCTTTTAAGTTCTTAATACATATTGCTAAATTGATTTCTATAATGCTTATGCTAATTTACATTCCAAACGGCAATGTCTCCAAATGTATTTCACTATATCCTTATCAACATTGAAGAATATCTTTATTTTTGACAATTTGAAAAGCAGAAATAGTATCTCATTTTGATTTGCATTTTTTTATTAGTGAAGCTGAACTTTTTATGTGTTATTAGTCATTTACATTTCTTCTATAAATGGTCTATGAACTGTTGAACCAGTCTTAAATTACTTCTTTAAATGTTTTGACTTAGTCTGTCATTGATCTCCCTCACTTTTATGAGGCTCTATCTCCAATTCTATAATTGAAGTAGAGGGGGAAAATAAGAGCTCCTTTAAAAAAAATTCAACTTATTACTAAGTAGTGAAAACATAATCCTGTACTGACTTCAAGAAAGTGCCTGCTCTGATACTGCAGAAAGGGAGATTTCTACCATAAAATTGAAACTGCTTACTTTTATCCTTGCCGTAACATTTGTGTGTTTCAGCGTGTACCAGGGAAAGGCAAATTCTGGATTTCATTCCTTCAGGGATGGTTGTTTGCTTGGCAGTTTTTAAACTTAAAAAAAAAAAAGGAAAAGAAAGAGATAAAACACTCATCCACATTTCTCCAAACCAGAATAAAATAGCTGCCCAAAACCATGGTGATGTCACAAACCCTGATACCATGTGTATTTATCTATGAAATGCTACAGTCAAGGAAATAGTTTAAAATATAGTAAGGACTGTGTGTTGTGAACGCAGAACAGCATGTTTTCAGCATGATAAAATTGATATATTTAAATCTTCTGTAACAAATGTGAACTGTGAACACTGAATTCAGTCCTACCCAATATTAAAAGTCAAATCAACACAAATTTATTAAGCAGTTATATAGTCTCTTTTTGTATTTTCAATATATTCTAAGAACTAGATGACTTGATCCCTGCTGTTGGGATCACATTACCCAAATTTATGATTTTTAAGATTAATTTTTGAGGGCATCTCCATACATTGTCAGTGAAGATGTAATTGAAATAATCACTTTGGAAAACAATTTTTGCTATATCAAAATCTTTAAAATTGATTATACTTTCTTTTTGTGACAGAGACAGAGAGAGGAACAGATAGTAACAGACAGACAGGAAAGGAGAGAGATGAAAAGTATCAACTCTGTTGCAGCACCTTAGTTGTTCATTGATTGCTTTCTCATATGTGCCTTAAACAGAGGGTTACAGCAGACTGAGTGACCCCTTGCTCAAGCCAGCCACCTTGGGCTCAAGCTGGTGAGCCTTGCTCATACCAGATGAGCCCATCCTCAAGCTGGTGACCTTGGGGTTTTGAACCTGGGTCCTCCGTGTCCCAGTCCGATGCTCTATCCTCTGCACCACCACCTGGTCAGGCTGCTCATACTTTTAAATTAGTAATTTCACTTCTGAGAATTTATAGGAAGACTTTCATGTATAAAGATGTCTATAGTGGTAACATGTATATAATGAAAGAATGCCAACTTAAAAGCAGTCTGCAAGTTTGTTCCCATTTAGTATGATCAGCACTATGTAAAGTAAAAAACTAAGCATAGGGAGAGGAAGAAATGGAAGGGAAAACAAAATGTTAACCAGTAACTTTCTATAATAAGCATTATATTTATTATAGTAATAGTGAATAATGGTTTTGCTTTGAAAATGAATAAATGTATATATTGCCAATAGTTTCCATCTGATTTGGTTTTGCTCACCTAAAATGGAAGAGGGAGACTTTGCTTAGGGACCCTGAGCAGCCAGAAGTTTCTTCCCAGTCTGAGCCCTCAGGGAAGCCATGTATGGCATGTCTTCATTCAGCTCTATGGCTCCCTCCAACACATTTTATTTAATAACTACTCTGCCCATGTGGATTCTCTTTAAGTATTGTCTGATAAAAAGTATTTGAGGCCCAGCCTGTCCTGTGGTGGTGCAGTGGATAAAGCATTGACCTGGGAACACTGAGGTTGCTAGTTCAAAACCCTGCACTGGTCTGGTCAAGGCACATATGGGAGTTGATGCTTCCAGCTCCTCCCCCCTTTCTCTCTTTCTCTCTCTCTCTCTCTCACTCTGTGTCTCCTCTCTAAAATGAATAAAATAAAAAAATAAAAAAGTATTTGAGGCCCAGACATTCAGAAATAGTTCATGGTGGGCCCTGGCCAGTTGACTCAGTAGTAGAGCATTGGCCTAGCATGTGGAAGTCCTGGGTTCAATTACCAGTCAGGGCACACAGGAAAAGCTATCCTCTGCTTCTTCACCCCTTCACCCCTTCCTCTCCCATAGAAATGGCTTGAATGGTCCAAGCAAGTTGGCCCTGGGCACTGAGGATGGCACCATGGCCTCGCCTCAGGCACTGAAATAGCTCGGTTGCTGAGCAACAGAGCAGTGGCCTCAGTAGGCAGATCATCTCCCACTAGGGGGCTTGCAGGGTGGACACCAATCTGGGCACATGCGGGAGTCAGCCTCTCTGCTTCCCTGCCTCCTGTCTCTTGTTTATAAAAGAAAGAAGGAAAGAAGGAAGGAAGGAAGAAAGAAAGAAAGAAAGAAAGAAAGAAAGAAAGAAAGAAAGAAAGAAAGAAAGAAAGAAAGAAAGAAAGAAAGAAAGAAAGAAAGAGGGAGGGAGGGAGGGAGGGAGGGAGGGAGGGAGGGAAGGAAGGAAGGAAGGAAGGAAGGAAGGAAGGAAGGAAGGAAGGAAGGAAGGAAGGAAGGAAGGAAGGAAGAGTTCATGGTGGGCACTGCTTTTTGAGCAGACATCTCACATTGTATCAAGATTAACCCCTACCACCCCAACCCCACTTTGGAGCAGGAATCCCTTGCAGGCAAAAAAAAATGTATATATGCTTCATTTATCTCTATAACCTCTACCTCTGGGTTTCTAAGCTCAGTGCTATTGATTTTATGGGCCAAATAGTTCTTTGTTAGGAGGAGATGTCCAGTGCATTATAGAATGTTTAGCAGAAACCTTGGACTCTATCTACTAGATATCAGATGCACACCCAGTTGTGATAATCAAAAATGTCACCAGACATTGTCAAATGTCCCTGGAAGAAAAAATACCTCCCTTCAGTTGAGAACCACTGCTCTATAGCTAACTGGCTCCAAGAATATACATAGTTGAAGCTCAATAGATACTTATTGAATGAAATGGAAAGAAAAGAGAAAGAGGAAATCAGAGGACAGGTTGGCCAAGAAATTAATAGACAAACAAGAGACTGAATCCAAGTGTCTTCAGGACAGAGGAGCCCTAAATCTAGGTCTAGGTCAATCCAAACATCATTTAGGGCCTTAGTCTCCTCAGCTGTAAAATGAGATGGCTACACTAGAATCTTAATGATCCCTTACAGTTCAACTCTATAAACTTTGCACTAAACTAAGAGCATAGTAGATGCTCAATAAATATTTAATTGCAGCATTTACTGGGTGCCTATTATGTGACAGGCTTTAGACTAAGTCCTTTACATGCATTATGTCATTTAATAGTCACAAGTAGCTCTCTGAAGTAGGTAATAAAATGTTTAAGTCAATTTTACAGGTGAGAATAACAAGGTCCAGAGGGGTATATGGTAACTGTATCTAGTGATGAGATTGAAACTGGAATGGACCTAATTTTGGAGCCCACACTCATAACCACAATATATACCACAAATGCAATCACTCAGGATAGGCTGAGCAGAAAGATCTTACAATAAATAAGAATTTTAGCCCTGGAAGTATTCACCAAGAAAGTCAAGAATCTCAATATTGGCAAGGAACAGCCTAAAAGATCTTGTCCAAGTCCCAGAGAATATTGGGATATTATCTGGCACACACCTAAAGAGTCTGGGGGTCATAAATTCAAGGCCTACAGCAGTTAAGGGACTGGAAAGGACCAGGTGGAAATGGCAAAAACCAGAGAAGGCTCTTCTCTTCTGATAAGGTACAGATACTTCTCACATCTAGTCAACTTGTGCCGTTCAAGAATGTGAGCCCAATGCAGTCAGACATCTGCTCTTTCTCAAGAAACAAAAATCTTAGAATTATTAAGCTAATATTTTTAATGCTGGCAATTGGTTCAAAATTTAAGGAGAAAAAAATGTGAATGCCATAGAAAATAATTGGTAAGCTAAATGCTAAGTTCCTGGATGTCCAGTTTGCAGCCTTTAATCTGGTTCATGTTTTAATGCCTCCTATGACTTAGTAATCACATCTTCAGAAGTCAGCCCATTAATTTTTTAACAAATATGAAAAATACCAAATTTGCCTTTATTCCTTCCTTGGTCCTTACTGTAGACAAGATGAGAACCCCACAGATGCCCTTCCATATGCGCTCCCTTGATTAATATGTCTTTAGCTACTGCTCATATGCACAATATGAAGTCCCCACCTTTGGAGTCATCCCTACCTGTTCACCCACCTGTCAGAATGCCCTCTTCATGAGCATGACACAATTCTTCACCCATAGTTCAGCACTCGCTGAGCAGCATGGAGCATTCACACTCTCTTTGAATGCCAAATTCTATCAGAGCAGCCTCACGTCACATTGACTGACAGGGTAAGATGGCTTTTCTTTGTTTCTGGTAGTGACACCATACTTTAATAAATGCTAAATTTGCACATGATTCCTTGATTCACCCACCCACATCAATCTATCAAAGAGCTCCTGACTCAGGGGGCTCTTTCAAGTTCACTGCTGTCATCCTGCTCCAGGTCATCATCACGTCTTCTTGCCCAAGTTACAAGTATTACACTCACTCTTACTCCCATTTAAACAGACTAATTCTATAAAATGTTACATTCAATCATTTCACTCACCTGCCTTATATCCTCCAATGACTTCACCTTGCTCTAAAAGTAAAAAGCCAATTCCTCCCCACAACCTCTGAGGCACACATGCTATTTGGGCCTTGCTTCACCTCACCAAATCAGCCCTACCATACCGGTGTTTCTGCTGCTTCTCAAACATGCCTTACCTATTCCCACCTGAGATTCTCTGCACTTGGTGTTTCCTATGACTATAAGGCTCTGACAGTTTTCATATGTATAGTTCTTTCCTGGTAACTCTGGTCTCAGCTAAAATGGCATCTCTATGATGAGAGCTTCTCCAGCCTCACAATGTAAGTTTCTGTCCCCCAACCATTTTTATATCACTCTTGTATTTTTATCACAGCACTTCACACTACGTAAAAATATCTTGTTTATTTATTTGGTTAGTTTTTATGATGTCTTGTTCCTAGTGGAATATAAGCTCTAATGGTGTGTGCTATAAAATAGGTGCTCAATAAGTATAGCTAAAAAAAGGTAGGCAGAGACCTTGTCTGTTTTATTCAATGATGCAAGCCCAGTGTCTAGAGTAGTACTGCCCAACAGACATATCATGTGAGCCACATACACAATTTTTAAATTTCCTAATAGCCACATTAAAAAAGATTAAAAAACATGCTAAATTAAATAATTATTTCACTTTATCAAATATATTCAAAATATTACCATTTCAACAGGTAATATAAAAATTAATAAAATAGTCTACCTTCTTTTCTTCATATCAAACCTTTGAAATGCAGCATATATTGTATATTTACAGAACGTCTCAATTCAGACCAGCCACATTTCAAATGCTCAATGGCCATGCAACTTGTAACTGCCTTATTGGAGGGCACACTTCTTAGAAAAGTATCTAGCACATAGAAAGTGGTCAATAAGTATTGATTGAATGAATGAGTGGAAACAAACAAAAAAAACCTCTGAGTAAAGAATTTCTGTTAAGCCACTCCACCACACTCCATATTCAAAACATTTTTTCATTTGTTAATGGCTAGGTAGATGGGTAGGTGGGTTGGTAGGTAGGTTTGTTGGTTGGTTTAGTAATCTAAATGCAGAACTTTGCTTTTATTATTATCAAGTGTAATTTTTTTAACATTCAACTCTGGATCTAACCTTCTAAGATCACTGATGTTGTAAATTCTATCATCTTACATATTTGCTAATCCTCCCAGTTTATGTCATGCTCAAATATGTTGACCATATCATCTATACTGAGAAAAGTCTGGGCAAGCTTGCTCTAAGGTAGATTTCCATGGGATGCATCTAGAGCCTTCAAACACTACATTGTTTCATTAGCCATCCATCTTCCAGGTCTTTCCACTCTGTACACCTCTAACTGAACAATCTTTTGCCTCTATTTCTTCAATTTTCTACCAAGAGTATCACTGACAGATTAGGAATCAAGCAATCCCTCAAGCAGTCCTTGGCTTAGTTAAGTACTTAATATTATTCTCATTTACTTGTTCTATTATTCAACTATATTATTATCTCTATCTAACTCAATAGATTCTTCAAAAAGAATATCCTAGCAGTATATACATAACTAAATAATGACACAAATTTATGTCATCTGTGGATTTAACTCTTGAATTCAACTACTCCCTATCAATTCCTTGAGGACACTTAAAAGACCAGTGGGTGAAAAGGAATTCTTTAGCTGATGACCTCCCATCCCTAAATTGCAATTAATGTTGTGGTTTTCTAGTCTTCAACTACATAGTAACTCCATGATTTTAGAAACAAGAAATTTGTGGATAGTGAGAAATGATCTCAGAAAGGAACTGAGAACAGCTATGAACTGAATAATTTTCACCAAAAACAAGCAAATAAAGAACACTAATAAAAAGTAAACTAGTGGGCCCTGGCCAATTGGCTCAGTGGTAGAGCATCGGCTTGGCATGTGGAAGTCCCGGGTTCGATTCCCAGCCAGGGCACACAGAAGAAGCACCCATCTGCTTCTCTACCCTTCCCCTCTCCTTTCCCCCATCTCTCTCTTCCCCTCCCACAGCCAAGGCTTTATTGGAGCAAAAACTTGGCCTGGGCACTGAGGATGGCTCCATGGCCTCCACCTCAGGCACTAGAATGGCTCCGGTTGCAATGGAGCAATGCCCCAGATGGGCAGAGCATCACCCCCTGGTGGGCATGCTGGGTGTATCCCAGTTAGGCACATGCAGGAGTCTGTCTGACTGCCTCCCTGCTTCTAACTTTGGAAAAATACGAAAAAAAAAAAAAAGTGAATTACTGGGTCCAGCCATGATTCAGTTATATTAGACAACACTTCCTCTGCCAGGCACTGTGCACTCCTTCACTTAACTCTCTCTAAAACCTTTTGATGTAAGCACTAGTATTGTCATCCCCACTTTAATCCTAATTGAGTTATCCTCCATAAAATGTAAGCCTCCACATCTCTCTGTCTCCCGAAAGTAGACAAACCTGGCTCCTGCTTTATCACCTCCTACCACCAATGTTCCCAAACTGTGGTCTGCAAACCACCTATGTCAGGGTCACCAGGCTGTGTCTTTAATGTGCAGCTTCTCAGGACCTATGGTATTCCTAGTGAATCAGAACCTCTGGGGATGAGACTTGTGACTCTTCACATTGGACAAGCTTCCTGAGTAATTCCAATGCACATTAAAGTCTGTAAACAACTGACCTGGGGTCTGCATTACAAACTATTGTAAAAACTTTTTAAAGCCTCCCAGGAGTGTTGGGTGGTCCCACTGAACACACCTCAGAACAACATGAAGAGCATCTTCAAAATAAAAAAAAAACTATTGTCACACCCCTGATGGTACACACTAGGATCTCTTGGTAATATGTATTTTTAATACCAATTCTTCTGGTTCTTAAGCAGCATCAGGCCACACTTTAATCAGCTGCTGAACATTATGGAATTGCTGGTATAAATCCCTGTGTAATCCATGTGGTCAAACTTGTGCAAATTTTATGCTAAAATTAGTAAATTAGAATTTGTAAAATTAGTAAATTAGCATAATTTTATAGAAAAAATAAAAGAAACTATAAAATATGATACCTTGCTCTTGAGATGTTTATTTTCCTTTATGAAAGAAAATATATATATTCAACTCCAAAATTTGTAAAAGAAATGATTACACTCTAGGAAGACATGTAGGTATAAATGATACAACCCTAAAGAAACAGCAATTCTTAATTTATTTGATTGAGTCCCTGATTCCAATGAAAGAAGTTTTTTCATAATCCAATCTCTAAATATTATACAGGTGACAGCATTTTTGGAACTTTTCATGATTTCTACTCTTCTAATGCAAGGTATTTTCTCTCATGCAAGAGTCGCTCCTGGAATTCCTAACATGATCTGTTTATAAAGCCCCATGTAATCCAATTCAACAGGATACTCAGGTAATAACAAAGGAAAAAGCGTGAAGCTTGGCAGTGAGGTGCCTGTACCGATCAGCTGCCAATTGACTCATGAATTGGCCCACAAAATTGAGGCACAGTGCTAATTTTGACAAAATCAGCAACCCAGCTGGAAGAAAGTGCCAAGGAGTCTGGATTAAATTTTTAATGTCTAAACAACTAATTAAAATATTTAGATAAGGATTCTGCTCTATCATTTATCAGTGGAACTATAGGTCTTTCTGGAAATATCCCAGACATACCATATTCTATCAGTATATATTGAAGGCCTTTTATGGAGTATCCTGTAGAGAAAAACCAGACCCAAAGGAATAACAAACAAATTAAGGCTGCATGTGGCCATGAAATAGCAACAGAGCCTGGGCAGGAACGATTGCATCCAGCCTCCAAACACAGGGTCCTATACGTTCACTGCTGGAAAAAGTCAGTAAGGTCACAAGTGTTGGACCCTAAGAGCCAGAAGTCTAAACCCATCATAGCAAGCCCACCTCTTGTGTCTCAACAAGGAGTACAACAAAGGAAGCTCAGCTTCAGGAGGAAAGACATGAGATTCCCCTCCATATTGGGAGAAAAAGCCCTTATTCTTTCAAAATGAGCAGGTCCTAGAATAACATTGTTTTGTTTAGCATCATTTTGTTAGGATGAGATGCCATAAACACTTAATTCTTGTTTATAAAAATTAGCCTATGGTAAAATTGGTTTTGTTTTACATCACTTCACCACAGTTCCAAGAACCTATCGACAACATTAAGTGAGGACTTACTGTATCAATTCTCTAAATAGCAGAGTCAGGTCACCCAGGGAGGGTGCTGGATATAAGAAGTAGAAGTGTAATAAAAGCAATTTAACCTCCATTAAGTAATCATCAGATTAACCAATATTCCCCATTCCCTCTCAAAAACCTACAGATGAATGCCGGCACCTGTCAAATGCCTATAGCCAATAGGCCACGCCTCAATGTTTCCAGGCACCTTTATTTCTACCAGTTATGCTAACAAGAGGCCTAAACTGTCTGTGCCAAGGTGCCAAGTGTACCTACTATTACAAGTATGTGATTTGTTCAAATGTATAAAAACAATGAAAAAGAAGAACTAAAAGGAATTGTTTCCCTAAAAACTAAATCGTATTGAAAAGTATATAATCACATGAGTTGTTTTCAAAAAACAAAAGTTGCGTGAAATTAGGAATAGATTTAACAACTCTTAAAAGCTGAGATTATTTTAAAAATCTAGAAAAGAGTCTTTACATCCTTGTTCTGCTTTAAAAGACCCAAATGAGGCAAACAAAGATGTTTTGCAGGTTTGATTTACACAAGAAGGTGACTCAAAACTTGAATGAGTAGATCTATACTTAGAGGAAAGGCCCAGTGCTACATGAAGAAGAAAAGAACTTGATGTGCAAAAAATAAATAAGTAAAAGTTGACCATGATCCCATTACCAAGAGTCAATCACTGTTAACATTTTCATGCATAACCTTATTGTTTATTTATTTAATATATGTTAAATAAATTTGTATATAACAATTTTTAAAGTACATATCCATATATGTACATATATACAAATGTGTGTGCATATAGAAAGAGAGATTTATATACATACTGGGGTTTTACTGCTAAACATGATGCTTTACAATGTACTTTTCATCATTAATAAAACATGACCACCTGACCTGTTGTGGCGCAGTGGATAAAGCGTCGACCTGGGAACACTGAGGTCGCCAGTTCAAAACCCTGCACTGGTCTGGTCAAGGCACATATGGGAGTTGATGCTTCCAGCTCCTCCCCCCTTTCTCTCTTTCTCTCTTTCTCACTCTGTGTCTCCTCTCTAAAATGAATAAAATTTTTAAAAAAAGTTTAAAATAAAATAAAACATGACCATTTTATGAAAAAAACATAATGGATTCAGTTAATCCTCTTTTGTTAGATTTTTAAGTGGATTCCCATTTTTATCTATTATAAACACTGCAGCAATCATTGTGCCCAGCCTCCACTCCACTATTTCCTTAGAACATATTCTGATGGGTGCAATTTGATACATAGAGGCTCCTGCGGTTCTTAAAAAGATCAATGAGGCTGCAATATGGATTGTGGAGCAGATCACAGCAAAGTCCTTGCCAGTCAGAAGCAGATCCTTAACTTTAATTACCTACAAAATGGAACATGAACTCCATTTTCCAAGTACTTTGAGTTATCAAAATAGATCTTTCTTAAGTATGCATCTATAATTTTGTTGTTGTTGTTTTTAATACAATCTCAGCAAACTAAGAATCATTTCTATTCTGATCTCTTAACATTTCTTGAGTTCCCTCCCAAGGGGTGCTAATAGCATTTCCATTGCATGAGTGTTTTGTGAATTTCTCAAGAAACTTAGGATGGGCCTGCACACTCATAATTTAAGGAGACATTTGTCATTTTCTTGGCTGTACAACATCTCAACCCCTTTCCTATGCCTCATGATTTCCTCATTTTACCTCTCCAGACACTCGCTCAGCCAGCTATCCAAACAGCTGAGGTGTGGCAGCACTTGGGCATGGCTAAGAAGATGTACCTGCCTGGATCTACACCAGCGGCCAGCACAGAATCTTTTCTTGGTGACTTCCAGCAGTGTGCCAATGGTATTCTCAACAGATGATTCTGCAGTATGACTCACACTGTGATTCTGATGACAGAACCTGCCTGCTCTCCTGCTCATTTCCTGAGCCTCATGGTTCAGGAAATTAGCTACAAATATTCTTCCAATGAATTCCTTGTTGCAAGAGTCTATCTTTGCTGCTTGCAACTGAGAAGCCTGATTGAAACAGTAATACCTAAGAAGATACTTAGACTAGGTGTGCAGTAATGTGCAATGTGAAGGCCTCAGAGAGAGAAAGAGAGAGTGCATTACTAAAGCCCAAGCTCACGCTTCTCAATATCCCAGTATTTTGTATGTCAGCTAAGAGAGAACCAATGTGAGAATTTAACCTATGAACAACATGGTTAATTAAAGTGTATTTTCCCTTGGTACATTAACCAGCATATTTATTACATAAAGAAGATTTATTTCCACTGTAAGACTTTGGTCTTGATAGATATAAAAATCAATTAAATCTTTGATGTACACTGTGCTGACTGACCTACATATTATACATTAAAGGAACTTTAGATCTAGTCTAGGGGTTGGCAAATATTTGATGTAAAGAGATATGTAGAAAATATTTTATATGTGAACCAGAAAATATCTGTCACTTCTTTTTTTCTTTTAACAATTCTTTAAAAATTGTTGGAGGTCTCATACATCCTGATTTCAAAACTAATTACAGAGCTACAATAATCAAACCAGTGAGGTACTGGCATAAAGACAGACATATAGACCAAACCAATGGAAGAGAATAGATACCCCAGAAATAAACCACCTTCTATATGTTCAAATAATTTTGAACAGGCATGTTTAGACAATGCAGTGAGGAAAGGACAGTCTTTTCAACAAAAAATGCTGGGAAAACTGAATATCCACATGCAAAAAAATGAAGTTCGACCCTTATGCCATATAGAAAAAATTAACGCAAAATGGATTAAAGACCTAAACATAGAACTATAACTATAAAATTCTAAAAAAAAAAAAAAAAGGAAAAAAGTTTTAAGACATTGGATTTGAAAATGGCTTCTTGGATAAGATAACCAAAGCACAGGCAACAAGAGGAAAAATAAACTAGGCTACATCAATATTAAAAACTTGTGTGCATCAAAGGGCACAATTTACAGACTGATAAAAAGCAGCCCACAAAATGGAAGAAAGTATCTACAAATCATATCTCATAAAGGTTAATACATAAAAATTCTTATACTCAACAACAACAAAAAATACCATTAAAAACTGGGTAAAGAATGTGAACAGACTTTAGCTAGGCTTTAAAATAAGGGACAAATGATTAAATGAAATCAGAAATGAAAGAGGAGACAACAAAACTGATACCACAGAAATACATAAGATTATAAGAAATATTATGAGAAGAAAATGGCGAGGACAAGATGGCGATGGAGTAGGTGAACATACCAACTTCCAACTCCCAGAACCAAAGTGGATTATAACTTGATTTTAAGAACCATCATCTGGATATACCAACGTTGAACTGGACTGAGAGGACTCTTCAACTGGGGAACACTGAAGAAGCAACATTGAGACTGATAGGAAAAGCGAAAACACGGAAAGGGCTGCCCAGCTCCCTGAAGCAAAAGGCAGCCCGGAGAGACTTGTGTGGCGGGAAGAGAGGCTAGCAGAAGGATAGGGACCTAGGTCCCAGGAACAAAGCCCCAGCCTACAGCCCCAGAGCCTAGAAGAGGTGTATGGACAGTATTTAGCTGTGAAACAGGTTAAAATACTGTTTGTGAGAAAGAGACAGTTGTCTCAGACCCAGGATTCTTCTTAAAGGAACGGTACAGAAAACCTCTCTCACAACCACTCATCTGGGACTCTAGGAGACAGGGAGAGAGGAGAGAACCGGAGCAGCAGGAAGAAAGTACGGTCTGGAAGGCACAAGGGGAAAAGCTTTGAGGGACAGCCACCCTAAACCCTGGGCTGAGTCACTCCACAAATCTGAAACAATATTTCCCCTGGAACCAGCAAGAGGAAGCAGGACACCAGCCAAACAGGCTTCCTGCAGCAATTAAAGCACAGTCGCTGAGAAGGAAAGAGTTTTCAGGACTACAGTATGGAGTGTTAGGGTCTGAGCTGCAATGCCCCCACCCACACTACTAAGGGCTTGCTGGAGGGCAAGCGGCGGGAGGATGCAGAAGTGTGGTTCTGTCGGTGGGGGCAGAGGCTGAGCCAACTGGCATGAGCTCAGTCTAGCCCAACAAGGGTGAAGGAGACACGCGAAAGTGGTCCAGCGGCTGTGGCCCGCCTGTGACCCCACCTGTGGGGAAAAGCAAGAGCCCGGAATGGACAGAGATCCGCTGCTGGGCATGGGTGAGCGGGAGTGCAGCCTCACCCAGCCTCCGAGGCTTGAAGCCCTGCATGAACCGGGTTTGCCTGTGGAGGTGGGGCAGGAGCCCCGGCTCGCAGTTGAGCGTGCACCAGCAGCCCTGCTGAGGAGCCAAGGTTGGCAGGGGCGGGGTGGAAGACTGGCTTACAGCTGAGCATGCACCAGAAGCCCCTCCCAGCCAGAGGAACCAGCTGACAAGGACCCGCAGCTGAGCAAAAGTGCTCACCCTTGCCCTTGGTGACCAGGCTTGTGGCCTGAGTGTGGTGTACAATCCCAACCATGGGAGAGGGGCAAAGGCCGAGACCGATTGAGGCTTATAGACCCTGGCACGAGAACACAACCCCTCTCGCGGAGGAGAGGCGGAAACCACAGCAAAAGCCGCAGCAGCTGGTGCCAGCAACACCCATACCCAACCACCCTAGGCAGCGGCAGAGGGGGTGGTGAGCCTACACACATACCACACGTAGGGAACATATAGGCAACACCCATTGGACTCCAGTAGCCAAACTCTTCTTACACATAAAAAAATGGGCAGGGAGAGAAATGCAACCCAAATGAATCAAGAGAAATCCCCAAGAAGAACTTGAATGAGCCACATATAAACAAACTACCTGACGCAGAGTTTAAAATAATGATAGGATGTTCAAAGACTTAGAGCAACAATGAAAAGGCATTATGAACACCGAAATAAAAAGATAGCAAGTATAAAAAAAGAAAATTGAAATGATAGAAAAGAATCAGACAGAAATGACAAATACAGTATCAGAATTGAAGACCACAATGGAAGGAATTAAAAGCAGGATGGATGATGCTGAAGATTGAATTAGCGAGTTAGAGGACAAAATAAACAAAGGCACAAAAGCAGAGCAGAAAAAAGAAAAGAGACTCAAAATTCTGAGGAAACTGTAAGAGAGCTCTGTGACAACATGAAAAGAAATAACATCTGCATAATAGGGTTCCTGAAGAAGAAGAGAAAGAACAAGGAATAGAAACCTTGTTCAAACATATCATAGCTGAAAACTTCCCTAAATTAAGGCTGGAAACGTTTCACACATTCAAGAAGCACAGAGAACTCCATTAAAGAGAAACCCAAAGAAATCTACACCAAGACACATCATAGTTAAAATACCAAAGCTAAGTGCTAGAGAGAAAATTTTAAAATCTGCTAGAGAAAAAAAGGCTATCACCTACAAAGGAGCCCCCATAAGGATGACATCCGACTTCTCAACAGAAACACTTAAGGCCAGAAGTAAATGGCAAGATATATTCAAAGTAATGCAAAACAAAAACCTACAACCAAGACTACTCTATCCAGCAAGGCTAACATTAAAAATTAAAGGAGAGCGCAGAGCAAGATGACAACAGAGTAGGCGGACGTACCAACTTCCAACTCCCTGAACCAAAGTGGATTGTAACTCAATTTAAAGAACCATCATCTGGATAAACCAACTATGAACTAAACTAAGTGGACTCTTCAACCAAGGAACATAGAAGAAGCCACATTGAGACTGGTAGGAATAGCGAAAACGCGAAGAGGGCTGCCCAGCTCCCGGAGCAAACGGCAGCCCAGAGAGACCCGCGTGATGGGAGGAGAGTTTGGCGGAGAGGGAGGGACCTGGGTCCCAGGAACCAAGCCCCAGCCTACAGTCCCAGAGCCTAAAAGAGGCGTTTGGACAGTTTTGAGCTGTGAAACAAGTGAGGGAACTCCCAGGCCTACAGTGTGGAGTATTAGGTCCCTTCCTACTCTGCCAAAGGTTGCTGAAGGGTTTGATGGCGGCAGGACGCTGAAACGCAGTTCTGTCGGCGTGGGCGGAGGCCTAGCCGGTGTGAGCTCGGTCTAGCCCAGCAGGGGCAGAGGGGACGCACGAAAGCGGTCCGGAAGCTGTGGGACCGCCTGTATATACCAGCTACAGGGACAAAGCAGGAGGCCAGGAACGGGCAGAAATCTGCTCTGCGACCCTGCGCAAGCCGGCCCTGACAGCGGGGACGGGGCTAAGACCAGGGACGGGCAGAAGGCTCGTGGCTGAGCTCACGCTGCCAGCCCCGCCCGGCGGGAGAAACCGTGGTTTGCCATTCTACGTGCGTGAGCGGGCTCCGTACACAGGGACAGGGTAGACCCCGAGACAAGTGGAAGCTTGCAACTGAGCCCACGCTACTATCCCTGCCCGGCTGGAAAAACTGCGATTTGCCATCCTACGTGCACAAGCGGGCTCCGAATGAGGGGACGGGGTAGAGTCCGGGACGAGCGGAAGTACGCAGCTGAGTGGAAGCCAGCAAACACACCCGGCCCAATAAACCTTGGTTTGTGACCCTGCGCAGAAGGGCCATGGCTTCGAGGGTGGGGCTAAAGCTCCAGACGGGCAAAGGCTCACAGCTGAGAGCACGTCAAAAGCCCCGCCCAACCCACGAAACTGTGGTGAGCAGTCTCTGACTGCGGATTCTGGGCAGAAGTCCGGAAAAAGGCTAGGTCCGCAGCTGGGCAAAGGTGCTCACCTCTACCCTTGGTGCTGAGGCTTGTGGCTTGAGTGACAGCCCCTTCTGCGGAGGAGAAGCAGAAATCACAGCAAAAGCCACAGTGGGCAGGTGCTGGCAACGCCCATACCCAACCACCCTAGGCAGCGGCAGAAGGGGTGGGGGGCCTGCAGACAGACCACACCTAGAGAACACAAAGGCAACACATACTGGACTCCAGTGGCCACAGCTTGCTTATACACAAACAAAATGGTCAGGCAAAGGAATGCAAACCAAATGAATCAAGAGAAATCCCCAGAGAAGAACTTGAATGAACCAGATATAACCAAATTACAAGAAGCAGAATTTAGAATAATGATAGGATGTTGAAAGAAATTAGAGCAAAAATGGATAGTCATTATGAACACCTAAATAAAGAGATAACAAGTATAAAACACGAAATCAAAATAATAAAAAAGAATCAGACAGAAATCACAAATACAGTATCAGAACTGAAGACCACAATGGAAGAAATTAAAAGCAGGATGAATCACGCTGAGGATCAAATAACCAACTTAGAGGACACATAAAAAAAGGCACAGAAGCAGAGAAGAAAAAAAAAAAGAGACTCAAATATTGTGAGGAAACTCAAAGGGAGCTCTGTGACAACCTGAAGAGAAACAACATTCGCATCATAGGGGTGCCTGAAGAAGAGGAAAGAGGACAAGAAATGGAAACTTTGTTCAATCAAATAATAGCAGAAAACTTCCCTAAATTAAGGCCGAGAAACACTCCACACATTGAAGAAGCACACAGAACTCCATTAAAGAGAAACCCAAAAAGATCTACACCAAGACACATCATAGTTAAAATACTAAAGTTAATGGATAAAGAAAAAATCTTAAAGGCTGCTAAGGAAAAAAAGGTTATCACCTACAAAGAAGCCCCCATAAGGATGACATCGGACTTCTCAACAGAAACACTTGAGGCCAGAAGGGAATGGCAAGATATAATCAAAGTAATGCAGAACCTACAACCAAGACTATTTTATCCAGCAAGGCTAACGTTTAAAATTGAAGGAGAAATAAAGAGCTTCCCAGAAAAAGAAAGCCTGAAGGAATTCATAAAAACCAAACCAATTCTGCAAGACATACTAAGGGGCCTGTTGTGAACAGTTCAAAGGGAGGAAAGAATATAGCAAAAGAGGAATACAGCTTTAAAGAATAAAATGGCAATAAACAACTACATATCAATAATAACCTTAAATGTAAATGGATTAAATGATCCAATCAAAATACATAGGGTAGCTGCATGAATAAAGAAACAGGACCCATACATATGCTGTCTACAAGAGACACACTTTAAAACAAAAGATGCACATAGACTAAAGGTAAAAGGATGGAAAAAAATATTTCATGCGAATAGAAATGAAAAAAAAGCAGGGGTAGCAGTACTTATATATGACAAAATGGACTTTAAAACAAAGGCTGTAGTAAGAGATAAAGAAGGACACTACATAATGATAAAGGGAACAATTCAACAGGAAGATATAACTATTATAAATATCTATGCACCAAATATAGGAGCCCTGGCATACATAAAGCAGACTTTGATGGATATACAGGGCGAGATTAACAGCAATACTATAATAGTAGGGAATTTCAATATCCCTCTAACAACACTGGATATATCCTCAAAAAAGAAAATTAATAAAGAAACAGCAGGCTTAAAGGATACACTAGATCAACTTGATTTAATAGATATCTTCAGAACTTTTCACCCTAAAGCTGTAGAACATACATTCTTCTCAAGCGCTCATGGTACGTTTTCTAGAATAAACCACATGTTAGGACACAAAAATGGTCTCAATAAATTTAAGAAGATTGAAATCATATCAAGCATTTTCTCTGATCACAATGGCACGAAACTAGAAATTAATCACAAAAGAAAAACTGAAATATACTCAAAAACTTGGAAACTAAATAGCATGATATTAAATAATGAATGAATTAACAATGAGATCAAAGAAGAAATAAAAAAGTTTCTAGAAACAAATGATAATGAGCATACATCAACTCAAAATTTATGGGACACAGCAAAAGCAGTTCTGAGAGGGAAGTTCATTGCACTACAAGCATATCACAAGAAGCTAGAAAAAGCTTAAATACGCAACCTGACCCTGCATCTAAAAGAACTAAAAAACAACAACAAATAAAACCCAAGACAAGTAGAAGGAAGGAAATAATAAAGATCAGAGCAGAAATAAATGACATAGAGGCAAAGGAAACCATACAGAGGATCAATGAAACCAGAAGCTGGTTCTTTGAAAAGGTAAACAAGATTGATGAACCTTTAACTAGACTCACCAAGAAAAAAAGAGAGAGGACTCAAATAAATAAAATTAGAACAGACAGTGGAGAAATAACAACTGACAAAACAGAAATACAAAGCATTATAAGAAAATACTACGAAAAACTATATGCCAAAAAATTAGACAATCTTGGTAAAATGGACAAATTTCTTGAATCATATAACCTTCCAAAAATCAATCTGGAAGAATCAGAACACCTAAACAGACCAATTACAACAAATGAGATCGAAACAGTTATCAAAAAACTCCCAAAAAAGAAAAGTCTTGGGCCTGATGGCTTTACAAGTGAATTCTATCAAAAATTCAAAGAAAAACTGACTCCTATCCTAATCAAGCTATTTCAAAAAATTCAAGAGGTAGGAAGACTTCCAAACTCCTTTTATGAGACCAGCATAATTCTGATCCCAAAACCGGGCAAGGACAACACAATAATAGAAAATTTTAGGCTAATATCCCTGATGAATTTAGACGCTAAAATTCTCAACAAAATATTAGCCAACCAGATCCAGCAATATATAAAAAAAATCATACACCATGATCAAGTGGGATTTATTCTGGAAGGGCAAGGCTGGTTCAATATTCGCAAATCAATCAATGTGATTCATCACATAAACAAAAGGAAGGACAAAAATCACATGATAATTTCAATAGATGCAGAAAAGGCATTTGATAAAATCCAGCACCCATTCATGATCAAAACTCTCAGTAAAGTGGGAATACAGGAATTATTCCTTAACATGACAAAGGCCATCTACGACAAACCCACAGCAAACATCATACTAAATAGACAAAAATTAAAAGCAATCCCCTTAAGATCAGGAATCAGACAGGGATGCCCCATTTCACCACTCTTATTCAACATAGTTCTGGAAGTCCTAGCTATAGCAATCAGACAAAAAGAAGAAATAAAAGGCATCCAAATTGGAAAAGAAGAAGTAAAACTGTCACTATTTGCAGATGATATAATATTGTATATTGAAAACCCTAAAGTCTCAGACAAAAAACTACTGGACCTTATAAATGAATTCAGCAAGGTGGCAGGATATAAAATTAAACTCAGAAATCAAGGCATTTCTATATACCAACAATGAACTGTCAGCAAAAGAAATTAAGGAAACAATCCCCTTCACTATTGCAGCCAAAAAAATAAAGTACCTAGGAGTAAATTTAACCAAGGAGGTTAAGGACTTGTACTCGGAAAATTATAAAACATTGATAAAAGAAATCAAGGAAGATACAAACAAGTGGAAGCATATACTGTGCTCATGGATAGGAAGAATAAACATCATTAAAATGTCTATATTACCCAAAGCAATTTATAAATTCAATGCAATACCAATTAAAATACCAATGACATACTTCAAAGATATAGAACACATATTCCAAAAATTTATATAAAACCAAAAAAGAACATGAATAGCCTCAGCAATCTTAAAAAAAAAAATAAAGCAGGAGGCATCATTCTTCCAGATATCAAGGTTTACTATAAGGTCATTATACACAAGACAAGCTGGTACTGGCATAAGAACAGGCACATAAATCAATGGAACAGAACAGAGGACCCAGAAATAAACCCACAGCTTTATGGACAACTGATATTTGACAAAGAAGAAAAGAACATACAATGGAGTAAAGACAGCCTCTTTAAAAAATGGTGTTGGGAAAATTGGACAGCTACCTGAAAAAAAATGAAACAAGACCATCAACTTAAACCATTCACAAAAACAAACTCAAAATGGATAAAAGACTTAAACGTAAGCCGTGAAACCATAAGCATCTTACAAGAAAACATAGGCAGCAAGCTCTTTGACATCTGTAGCAGCAATATATTTGCCCATTTATCTCCACGGGCAAATAAAATAAAAGGCAAGATAAACAAATGGTACTATATCAAACTAAAATGTTTTTTGCACAGCTAAAGACAACAGGAACAGAATAAAAAGACAAACCACACAATGGAAGAACATATTTGACAGCACATCTGATAAGGGGTTAATAACTAAAATTTATAAAGAACTTATAAAACTCAACACCACAAAGACAAACAATCCAATCAAAAAATGGGCCAAAAAAATGAATAGAAATTTCTCCAAAGAGGACATACAGATGGCCAATAGGCATATGAAAAAATGCTCAACATCACTAATTATTAGAGAAATGCAAATTAAAACCACAATGAGATATCACCTCACACCAGTCAGAATGGCACTCATCAGCAAAACAACACAGATTAAGTGCTGGCCAGGATGTGGAGAAAAGGGAACCCTTCTGCACTGCTGGTGGGAATGCAGACTGGTGCAGCCACTGTGCAAAACAGTTTGGAGATTCCTCAGAAAATTAAAAATCGAACTGCCTTTTGACCCAGCTATCCCACTTATAGGAATATACCCTAAGAACATCATAGCACTGTTCGAAAAGAAGAAATGTACCACCTTGTTTGTGGTAGCATTGTTCACAATAGCGAAGATCTGGAAACAGCCCAAGTATCCGTCAGAAGACGAGTGGATTAAAAAACTTTGGTACATATATACTATGGAATACTACTCAGCCATAAGAAATGATGACATTGAATCATTTACAACAAAATGGATGGTCCTTGATAACATTATACGGATTGAAATAAGTAAATCAGAAAAAAAGAAAAACTGAGAACAGCATGATTTCATATATAGATGGGACATAAAAGTGAGACTATGAGACATGGACAAGAGAGTGGTGGTTACGGGGTGGGGGGAAGGAGGGAAGAATAGGATAGGGGGGAGGATAGGGACACAGGAAAAAACAGATAGAAGGTGACAGAGGACAATTTGACTTTGGGTGACGGATATGCAACACAATTGAATGATAAGATAACCTTGAAATGTTTTTGTTATACATATGTACCCTGATTTATTGGTGTCACCCCATTAAAATTAATAATAATAAAATATTTAAAAAAAATTAAAGGAGTAATAAAGAGCTTCCCAGACAAAAAAAAAAAAAAAAAACCCTCAAGAAATTCATTAAAACCAAACCAATTCTGCAAGAGATACTAAGGGGCCTGTTGTGAACAGTTCAAAGGGGGAAAAGAATATAGAAAAAGAAGAATACAGCTTTAAAGAATAAAATGGCAATAAACAACTACATATCAATAATAACCTTAAATGTAAATGGATTAAATGATCCAATCAAAAGACATAGGGTAGCTGCGTGGATAAAGAAACAGGACCCATACATATGCTGTCTACAAGAGACACACTTTAAAACAAAAGATGCACATAGACTGAAAGTAAAAGGATGGAAAATAATATTTCATGCAAATGGAAATGAAAAAAAAAGCCAGGGTAGCAGTACTTATATCTGACAAAATGGACTTTAAAACAAAGGCTGTAGTAAGAGATAAAGAAGGACACTACAAAATGATAAAGGGAACAATTCAACAGGAATATATAACCATTATAAATATCTATGCACTGAACATAGGAGCCCCGACAAACATAAAGCAGACTTTGATGGATATAAAGGGCGAGGTTAAAACCAATACTATAGTAGTAGGAGATTTCAATACCCCACTAACATCACTGGATAGATCCTCAAGATTAAAAATTAATAAAGAAACAGCAGACTTAAAGGATACACTAGATCAATTCGATTTAATAGATATCTTCAGAACTTTTTACCCTAAAGCAGTAGAATATACATTCTTTTCAAGCGCTCATGGTACATTCTCTACGATAGAACACAAGTTAGGACACAAAAATGGTCTCAACAAATTTAAGAAGATTGAAATCATATCAAGCATTTTCTCTGATCACAATGGCATGAAACTAAAAATTAACCACAAAAGAAAAACTGAAATATACTCAAAAACTTGGAAACTATATAGCATGATATTAAATAATGAATGAGTTAACAATGAGATCAAAGAAGAAATAAAAAAGTTCCTAGAAACAAATGATAATAGGCATAAAATACATTAACTCAAAATTTATGGGACACAGCAAAATCAGTACTAAGAGGGAAGTTCATAGCACTACTGGCATACCATAAGAAGCTAGATACAGCTCAAATAAGCAACTTGACCCTCCATCTAAAGAACTAGAAAAACAACAACAAATAAATCCCAGGACTAGTAGAAGGAAGGAAATAATAAAGATCAGAGCAGAAATAAATGACATAGAGGCTAAGAAAACAATGCAGAGAATCAATGAAACAGGAGCTGGTTCTTTGAAAAGGTAAACAAGATCAATGAACCTTTAACTAGACTCACCAAGAAAAAAAAAGAGAGGATTCAAATAAATAAAATTATAAATGAGAGTGGAGAAATAACAATTGACACAACATAAATACAAAGAAGTGTAAGAAAATACTATGAAGAACTGTATGTCAAAAAATTAGACAACTAGGTGAAATGGACAAATTTCTAGAATCATATAATCTTCCAAAAATCAATCTGGAAGAATCAGAACACCAAAACAGACCAATTACAACAAATGAGATTGAAACAGTTATCAAAAACTCCCAACAAAGAAAAGTCCTGGGCCTGATGGCTTCACAAGTGAATTCTACCAAAAATTAAAAGAAGAACTAACTCCAATCCTCCTCAAGATATTTCAAAAAATTCAAGAGCAAGAAAGACTTCCAAACTCCTTTTATGAGGCAAGCATAATTCTGATCCTGAAACCGGGAAAAGACAACACAAAGAAAAAAAATTATAGGCCAATATCCCTGATGAATTTAGATTCGAAAACTCTCAACAAAATATTAGCCAACCGGATCCAGTAATATATGAAAAAAATCATATACCATGATCAAGTGGGATTTATTCTAGAGAGGCAAGGCTGCTTCGATATTCGCAAATCAATCAATGTGATTTGTCACATAAACAAAAGAAAGGACAAAAATCACATGGTAATTTTAATAGATGCAGAAAAAGCATTTGATAAAATCCAGCACCCATTCATGCTCAAAACTCTCAGTAAAGTGGAATACAGGGAACATTCCTTACATGATAAAGGCTATCTAAGACAAATCCACAGCAAACATCATACTAAATGGGCAAAAATTAAAAGCAATCTCCTTAAGATCAGAAACCAGGCAGGGGTGCTCCCATTCACCACTCTTATTCAACATAGTTCTGGAAGTCTTAGCCACAGCAATCATACAAAAAGAAGAAATAAAAGGCATCCAAATTGGAAAAGAAGAAGTAAAACTGTCGCTATTTGCAGATGATATGATACTGTATATAGAAAACCCTAAAGTCTCAGTCAAAAAACTACTGGACCTTATAAATGAATTCAGCAAGGTGGCACGATATAAAATTAATACTCAGAAATCAGAGGCATTTCTATATACCAACAATGAACAGTCAGCAAAAGAAATTAAGGAAACAATACCCTTCACTATTGCAACCAAAAAAGTACCTAGGAATAAATTTAACCAAGGAGGTTAAGGACTTGTACTCAGAAAATTATAAAACATTTATAAAAGAAATCGAGGAAGATAAAAACAAGTGGAAGCATATGCCGTGCTCATGGATAGGAAGAATAAACATCATCAAAATGTCTATATTACCCAAAGCAATATAAATTTAACACAATACCAATTAAAATACCAATGACATTCTTCAAAGATATAGAACACATATTTCGAAAATTTATATGGAACCAAAAAAGAACATGAATAACCTAAGCAATCTTAAAAAGAAAAAATAAAGCAGGAGGTATCCCTCTTCCGGTATACTTCCGGTATCAAGGTATACTACAAGGCCATTGTACTCAAGACAACCTGGTATTGGCATAAGAACAGGCACATAGATCATTGGACCAGAACAGAGAACCCAGAAATAAACCCACACCTTTATGGACAACTGATATTTGACAAAGGAGGAAAGAGCATACAATGGAGTAAAGACAGCCTCTTTAACAAATGGTGTTGGGAAAATTGGACAGCTACCTGAAAAAAAATGAAACAAGACCATCAACTTAAACCATTCACAAAAACAAACTCAAAATGGATAAAAGACTTAAATGTAAGCCGTGAAACCATAAGCAACTTAGAAGAAAACAAAGGCAGTAAGCTCTCCGACATATGTCGCAGCAATATATTTGCCGATTTAACTCCACGGGCAAATGAAATAAAAGGCAAGATAAACAAGTGGGAGTATATCAAACTAAAAAGCTTTTGCACAGCTAACGACAATAAGAACAGAATAAAAAGACAAACCACTCAATGGGAGAACATATTCAACAATACATCTGATAATGGGTTAATAACCAAAATTTATAAAGAACTTATAAAACTCAACACCACAAAGACAAACAATCCAATCAAAAAATGGGCAAAAGAAAAGAATAGAAATTTCTCCAAAGAGGACATACAGATGGCCAATAGGCATATGAAAAAATGCTCAACATCACTAATCATTAGAGAAATGCAAATTAAAACCACAATGAGATATCACCTCACACCAGTCAGAATGGCGCTCATCAGCAAAACAACACAGAATAAGTGCTGGCGAGGATGTGGAGAAAGGAACCCTCCTGCACTGCTGGTGGGAATGTAGACTGGTGCAGCCACTGTGGAGAACAGTATGGAGATTCCTCAAAAAATTAAAAATCGAACTGCCTTTTGACCCAGCTATCCCACTTATAGTAATATACCCTAAGAACATCATAGCACTGTTCGAAAAGTAGAAATGTGCCCCCATGTTCGTGGCAGCATTGTTCACAATAGCTAAGATCTGGAAACAGCCCAAGTGTCCTTCAGAGGACGAATGGATTAAAAAGCTTTGGTACATTTATACTATGGAATTCTACTTAGCCATAAGAAATGATGACATCGAATCATTTGTAACAACATGGATGCACCTTGATAACATTATACAGAGTGATGTAAGTAAATCAGAAAAAACTAAGGACTATATGAGTTTATACATAGATGGGACATAAAAATGAGACTCAGAGACATGGACAAGAGTGTACTGGCTATCTGGGGGGAGGGGGAGGTCAGGGTGGTGGTAGGGAGAGGGGAAGGGCACAAATAAAACCAGATAAAAGGTGACGGAGGACAATTTGACTTTGGGTGATGGGTATGCAATACAATCAAATGTCGAAATAACCTGGAAATATTTTCTCTGAACATATGTGCCCTGATTTATCAGTCACCCCATTAAAATTAATAAAAATAAATAAATAAATGAAATATTATGAGCAATTATATACCAACACATTTGAGGACCCAGGGGAAGTGAATAAATTCATAAAGACATACAAGATACCAACACTGAATTAGGAAGAAATAAAAAATCTGAACAGACCAATGAAGATTAATCAGCAATCAAAAAGTTCCCAACACAAAAAATTTCAGGACCAAACACTTTCATTAGTGAATTCTACCAAACCTTCTTTTAATAGCACCCCATTTGTATTTTTATTTAATTTAGAAAATTATATATAACAGGGTGACATTGATCAATAAGAGTATATAGGTTTCAGGTAACCATTTCTATAGGATTTGAACTGTTGATTATGTTGTATTCCCATCACCCAAAGTCAAGTCATCCTCTGTCACCGTATATTTGTCCCTCTTTACACCCTTACCCCTATTTCCCCCCTTTCCCTCTCCTTCATATCCCTTACCCCGGTAACCACTTCACTTTTAGCTATGTCCATGAGTCTCAGTTTTATATCCCACCTATGTGTAAAATTATACAGTTCTTAGCTTTTTTCTGATAAACTTATTTCACTCAGTATAATGTTCTCAAGGTCCATCCATGTTGTCATAAATGCAGTGGTTCTTAACCTTTTTTGAGGTACCGAACCCACCAGTTTCACCGAAACCTTCTTTAGTGATAAATAAAATGATTTTTTTTTCCAAATTCAAGACATAGGTATATGTTTTTTTACTGGTGCACAAAGTGAGCCATGCATGAACATCACCTTGCTCAAAGAACAAAACCAACAAAGTGCGTGAACTCACAACAAATCACGGTATTACTTTATTCTGGCCTCCGCAGCAGAGGCTTCTCCTAATCCGAGACCAAACTCATCAAACCCCTAGGGTTCGATAGAACCCAGGTTAAGAACCACTGCTCTAATAGCTAGTGATGATGAGCATCTTTTCATATATCTGTTGGCCATTTGTATTTCTTCTTCAGAGAAGCATTTGTTCATGTCCTCTCCCCACTTTTTAATTGGATTGTTTGCTTGGTTGTTGCTGAGCTTTGTGAGTTCTTTATATATTTTGGATATTAATCCTTTATCAGAGCTATTGTTTACAAAAATCATCTCCCATTTAGTTAGCTGTCTGTTTGTTTTGTTGTCAGTTTCCTTTGCTATGCAGAAGTGTTTTAGTTTGATATAGTTCCATTCATTTATTTTTGCCTTTACTTCTCAAATTCATAAATTGTTCCCTACAACCAAGGTCCATAACTTTAGTACGTATGTTTTCTTCTATGTAAATTATTGTTTCAGATCTTATATTTAGGTCTTTGATCCATTTTGAATTAATTTTTGTGCAGGGGGCAAACTCTAGTCAAGTTTCATTCTTTTGCATGTGGCTTTCTAGTTTTCCCAGCACCATTTATTGAAGAGGCTTTCTTTTCTCCATGTGTGTTTTTGACTACTTTGTCAAAGATTATTTGTCCATATATATGTGGTTTTGTCTGGGCTCTTAGTTCTCTGTTCATTGGTCTGTGTGTCTATTTTTCTGTTAATACCATGCTGCTTTGATTATCGTGGCTCTATAGTATAATTTGAAGTCAGATATTGTAACTACCAAACTTTTAAAGAAGAATTAATATCAATCCTTCTCAAATTACTTTCAAAAAAATTTAAGAGAACAATCTCAAACCCATTTTATGAGGCCAGCATTACCCCAATACCAAAGCCAGATAAGAACACTATGAGAAAATCATAATGAAATATCACCTCATACATGTTAGAATGACTGTCATCAAAAAGACAAGAGAAAGCAAGTGTTGGCAAAGATATAGGGAAAACAGAACCCTTGAGCACTGTTGATGGGAATGTAAATTGGTACAAACACTATGAAAAACAGTATGGAGTCCTAAAAATGCAACTATAATATTACCCAGCAATTTCACTTCTTGGTATATATCCAAAGGAAATGAAAATAGATATTGAAGGGATATCTGCGTCTCTATGTTCAGAGCAGCATTATTCACAATAGACAAGTCATGGAAACAACATGAATGTGTGTCAACAGGTGAATGAATAAGAAAATCTGACACACACACACACACAATATTATTCAGCCATGAGATAAAGAAAATTCTGTCATTTGCAACATGGATGAACCTTCAAAAACATTATGCTAAATCAAGTAAGTCAGACAGAGAAAGACAAACAGTGTATACTGTATTTTTCATTCCATAAGATGCACCTGACCATAAGATGCACCTAGGGTTTTATGGAGAAAAATAAGAGAAAAAAAAAACATTCTGAACCAAATGGCATGTTAAAATATTTAATAAAATATACAACAATAATATTTCAACAATGTAAACTCAACAGCAGTATTAACAACCATTAGCACTGTTATTAATAAATGAGAAGAGACTTTTTTTTTCTTTACAGGAACAGAGAGAGAGAGAGATAGGGACAGACAGACAGGAGCGAAGAGAGGTGAGAAGCATCAATCATTAGTTTTTCATTGCCGTCACAACACCATAGTTGTTCATTGATTGCTTTCTCACATGTGCCTTGACCGCGGGCCTTCAGCAGATGAGCAACCCCTTGCTGGAGCCAGCGACCTTGGGTCCAAGCTGGCGAGCTTTTTCTCAAGCCAGATGGGCCCCACGCTCAAGCTGGCGAGCTCAGGGCCTCAAACCTGGGTCTTCCGCATCCCAGTCCAACGCTCTATCCACTGCGCCACCACCTAGTCAGGTGAGAAGAGACTTTAATGTTCAAATACTCTTCTAGTTGTCCAGGAACCCACAGCAGCTAAAAAAAATAAACATTTGCTCCGTAAGATGCAAGGTCATTTTCCCCTCCACTTTTGGGGGAAAAAGTATGTTTTGTGGAGCAAAAAATTTAGTAATATCACTTATTTGTGGAATCTCATAAAACAAACTCAAAACAAAGACCAGAGTGGCAATCACCAGAAATTGGAGGTTAGGAGAAATGGGGAAATGTCTGTCAAAGGGAAAATACTTCCAGGTAAAGATGAATAAATTCTGGTGATCTAATGTGCAATATGATTAATGACACCATATTACATACTTCAAAGTGGCCAAGAGAGATCTTAAATGTTCTCATCACAAAAAAGAAATAAATGGTAATTATAAAACATGATGGTGGTGTGATCTAAAACTATGATGGTAATCATTTTATAATATATACATATATCAAGTCAACAGATACATTAAATTTATAAATTTTTGTTTATATAAATATTATGTCAATTACCTCCCAGTTTGAAAAAATAAAAAGAAAGTTCTCAGAGAGATATTTGTACACCCATGTTCATAGCAGTATTATTTACAACAGTCAAAAGGTAGAAGCAACCCAAGTGTCTGTCAATCAACAGATGAATGGATAAACAAAATATGGTAAATATATACAATAGAATATTTTTAACCTTAGAAACAAAGGAAATTCTGACACATAATATAACATAAATGAAGCTTGAAGGCATTATGCTAAGTGAAGTAAGCCAGTCACAAAAGACAATGAAAGTAGACTGAGGGTTGCCAAGGGCTAGGGGAAGTGGGATAGGAATTACTGTTTAATGAGAACAGCACTTCAGTGACAAGAGTTCTGGAGATAAGATGGTGGTGATGGTTGCACAACAATGTGGATACCACTGAACTGTACACTTAAAAGTGGTTAATATAGTAAATTTTATGTTGTGTGTGGGCGTATACAGGGTTAGGCAAAAGTAGGTTCACAGTTGTTTCCACTTTTAAATATAATAATAAATAACAGAGTTTATTTTTGTATTATTATTTATTAATCATTGTATTTGAAAGTGGATACAACTATAAACCTACTTTGTCACACCCTGTATATGTGTGTATATGTATGTATGCATATATATGTATGAATTTATATATTTATAAATCATATGACGTATGTATAAATATATAAGTTTCTAGTTCAGAGACCAAGCAAAAACAAACCTCAGAGCTGATTTAACCTACACATTGCTATTAGATGGCCCCTGATCTAGTTCACTGATTTCCAAATAGTGTTCCAAGGAACCTGGAATCACAGGGATGGTTCAACATATATAAAATGGTTAACATAATACACTATATCAACAAAACAAAGAACAAAAACCATATGATCCTATTAATAGAGGCAGAAAAAGCATTCAATAAAATACAACATTTTATGTTTAAAACACTCAACAAAATGGGTATAGAAGGAAAATATCTCAACATAATAAGGCCATTTATGACAAACCATCAGCTAACATCATATTAAATAACAAAAAACTGAACATTTTTCTCTAAAATCAGGAGCAAGACGAGGCTGCCCACCCTCTCCACTCTTATTCAACGTAGTGCTGGAAGTTCTAGCCAGAGCAATCAGATAAGAGAAAGAAACAAAAGGCATTCATATAGGGAAAGAAGAAGTAAAGGTTTCACTTTATGCAGATGATATGATTCTGTACATAGAAAACCCCAAAGACTTCACAAAAAGACTATTAGAAACAATAAACCAATAAGGAAAGTCGCAGGATACAAAATTAATATACAGAAGTCTATTGCCTTCCTATATGCCAACAATGAAACTTCAGTAAATGAACTCAAAAAATATTCCCTTTTATGGTTGCAACAAAATAAAATAAAATACCTAGGAATAAACATAACAAAGAATCTAAATGAAAACTACAAAGCATTGTTAAGGGAAATAAAAAAAATACAATGAAATGGAAAAATATTCCTTGTTCTTGGATAGGAAGAATAAATATAGTTAAAATCTGTATATTAGCTAAAGCAATGTACAAATTTAATGAAATTCTCATCAAAATTCCAATGTCATTTTTTAAAGAAATGGAACAAAAAATCACCAGGTTTATATGAAACTATAAAAAAACCTCAAATAGCCAAAGTAATGCTAAGAAAAAAGAATGAAGCTGGGGACATTACAATACCTGACTGCAAATTATATTATAAAACCATGATAATCAAAACAGTATGATACTAGCAGAAAAATAGACACTCAGACCAATAGAACAGAACTAAGAGCCCAGAAATAAAATCACATTTATATGGTCAAATCATCTTTGATAAAGGAGCCAAAAATATACAATGGAGAAAAGAAACTCTCTTCAGAAAATGGTGCTGGGAAAACTGGAAAGCCACATGCAAAAGAATGAAACTTGACTACAGTTTGTCTCCTTGTACCAAAATTAATTCAATATGGATCAAAGACCTAAATATAATACCTGAAACAATAAATTACATAGAAGAAAAATAGGTACTAAACTCATGGACCTTGGCCATAAAGAACATTTTATGAATTCCACTCCAAAGTCAAGGGAAGTGAAAGCAAAGATAAATGAATGGGACCACATCTGACTAGAAAGCTTTTGCACAGCAAGAGAAACTGACAGCAAAACAGACAGCTAACTAAATGGAAGATAATATTTTCAAACAGCTCAGATAATAGCCTAATATCCAAAATATACAAAGAATTCACAAAACTCAACAACAAACAAGCAAAAAAATCTAATAAAAAAATGAGAAGAGGATATGACAAAACACTTCTCACAAGAAGAAATGCAAATGGCCAATAGATATATGAAAAAATTCTCATCTTCACTAACTATTAGAGAAAGGCAAGTCAAAACTACAATGAGATACCACCTCACACCTGTTAGATTAGCAATTATCAACAAGACAGGTAATAACAAGTGTTGGAGAGGCTGTGGAGAAAAAGGAACCTTCATTCACGGTTGGTGGAAATGTAAAGTCGTACAACCATTATAGAAGAAAGTATGGTGGTTCCTCAAAAAATTAATAATAGAATTACCATATGACCCAGCAATCCCTCTAATAGGAATATACCCCCAAATCTCAAAAACATTGGTACACAAAGACACATGCAGCCCCATGTTCATTGCAGCATTGTTCACAGTGACCAAGACATGGAATCAACCAAAAAGCCCTTCAATAGAAAATTGGATAAAGAAGATGTGGTACGTATATACTATGGAATACTACTTAGCCGTAAGAAATGAGATGACATTGGATCATTTACGACAACATGGATGGACCTTGATAACATTATACTGAGTGAAATAAGTAAATCAGAAAAAACTAAGAACTGAATGATTCCATACATAGGTGGAACATAAAATTGAGACTCATGGACATGTACAAGAGTGCAGTGGTTACCAGGGGGAGGGGATGGGAGAGGAGAGAGGGAGTGGGGGAGGGGAGGGGCATAAAGAAAAGAAAAGAAAAGGTGATGGAGGACAATTTGACTTTGGGTGATGGGTATACAACATAATCAAATGTCTAAATGATCTGGAGATGTTTTTTCTGGATCTATGTACTCTAATTGATCAATGTCAACCCATTAAAATTAATTGTCTAAATAAAATTAAAAGGAAAAAACAGAAAATGGAGGAAAGGGGCCATGAGCCAAAAAATATGGACAACCTCTAGAAGTCGGAAAAGGGCAAGAAAACAGATTCTTCCTAGAGCCTCTGGAAAGAATCCCAGCAGTGCCAAACCCTCAATTTAGCCCAGAGAGAATTTTGTTGGACTTGTAACTTACAACACTGAAAGATAACAAATTTGAGTTGATTTAAGCCATGAAGTGTGTGGTAATTTATTAGCGCAGCCATAGGAAATTACTACATGCTCTCAAATACACTCAGAACCGTTTACTTATCCTGAAGCAGCTTACTTATCCTGTGGTCAGCCAGGAACATCTGCTCATCTTCTCCATTAATAAGCATACTGGCCACTTAGACATCCAGTCCTGCCCAAAGGCCTGGAAATCAAAACATGAACCCATTTGGAGATTTCCCAGGGCAAAAAGTAATAAAACCAGAATTAAAAATTAAAACTACCTCTGTAAGTAACATTGCACTCAACAAGTATTTCAAAAAGTCAGAAAAAATATCATCAATTCAGGATTTCTGATCCTACATTTTGGAGACATGGTGGGCGAAGCCCCAGTCTGGGTCATAATACTAAAAACATGGTCTGGGCTGTGTACGCAATGCATATATGTGTGTCAGATACAGGACAGAGGGATCAATTCGGCCAGTTCTTTCCTTACACTGATGTGGCACATCTTTCTAGAGCAGAGGTCAGCTAACTACCACACTCCGGCCAAATATGACCGCTGCCTGATTTTGTAAATAAAGTTTTATTGGAACGTTAGCCCATTCCTTCATTTCTGTATTGCCTATGGCCGCTTTCCCACTACAATGACAGAACTGAGTATTTATAACAGACCCTATGAGACCAAAAGAGTCAAAAATACTTCTTATCTGGTTCTTTACAGAAAATGTTTGCCGACCCTACAGATTAGCTGGGACAGCTACAAGTAAACTGGAGGAAAATGATTTCTGAGTAAGGAGAGTTCACAAGCTCACAAAAGCCACCATCCCCCAACCCTACCCCATGCAGGCATGACATGAGGGGCCATGTTTGTCTTTCCTCCTGCAGTTGGTTTTGTGACTCATGTCTGCTGACCCTGTTCAGGGAGGCTGAGAAAGTCAACCACATAACCCAAGGAAACCCAGCTGTGGTGATCCAGCTACATTTTCCTTTGAGTCAGCCGCCCCAGCATGTAAGCAGCCTCATTTGATCCGTTTCTTCTAATCCAGAAGTCCCCAACCCTTTCTACCATATTTTGTAAAATATTACACTAATGTATTTTTCATTACCCATAAATCAAGCTGCTCTGCAGCTCTCCACCCCTCGAATCAATGGCCTTTGTTGTTGTTTCAGGGGAAGAAGAGGCCCAGCCTTGAACCAAGAATTCTTTTTTTTTTTTTTTGCTTGTGTTTTATATTAGATTTCTCATATCAGAGAAACTATAGGCTTAGAAGTCAGTTTTGTTGAAAGATAAAAATATTATTTCTATTCAGAAATCATCCTTGTACATATTAAGAACAAAGCTCAAGGAACTAAGTACAGAGTTTTAGCATGAGCCACAGTGCAGAGAGTACAAAGGGCATAGTGTAAGGGCAATTGCTATCATACAGAATAAGGAGGTACACTTCTCACCCATCTCCGCACCTACCAAGGGCTTGACCGTGGAAGAACAGGGAGAGAAAGATGGAAAAAATTCCAGATAGGCAGAGGGAGAATTCAAAGATATTTAGGCCAATGATTTCATCAATCATACCAATGAAACAAACCTTCCATAAAAATCCAAATTATGGGATTCAGAGAATTTCAAATTGGTGAACATACCAGGAGGGTGGCATGCCCAGAGAAGGCATGGCAGCTCTGCTTCCTTCCCACTTACCCTGTACCTCTTTCATCTGACTGCATCCTTTACTGTATCCCTTATAATAAACTAGTAATGAAATACACACACACATGGTGGTACTTTAATTTCCCCCTGCCATCACTGCTCTCCAAAAAGTGCATGCATTTCCACACACACATGTGCACATGCGTGATCCATGTAGTGCAGAAGTAGAACATCATTGGCGGAAGGAAATACTTAAGCTGATGGACCAGAGTTAACATTCCCTTGTCCCCACAGGCTACACCTGACATGAGGACATCAAATTATTCTAGTAGACCTGTGTAGATGTGGGATAAGGTAGCTGAGGATTAAGAAAGCATTTGATAAGAGGTTGCCTGGAACGTGGCAAGAGAATCCTGTAGCGGAAGCTGAAAAGTAGGCCACCTAAAGACAAGTTCTGCTGGGAGTTTTGGCTAAGCCTTGGAGGGTCTACAGAAGCAAGAGGGGAAATTGAGAATCCTAAATCTGGCGGCAACCACCATGCACTGCTGGTACCCAGCTAGACCATCAGAGACTCACCAACCAAAGACACCTACCACAAACAGAAGCTAACCACTGCTAAGAAGTAGTGCTTATCTTCCAAAGAGGAGATAACTTGTACCTCAAAGAGAGGTCAACAGAAGCCAGCAGAGAGAGGCAATACATGTGCAAAGCATCCTGCTCCTTGTATGACATATTTTTAAGCCCTTTCCCTGTGCCCAGATGTCACCCAGAAAGAAGGTGAAGAGGAGGTCAGAGGAGAAAGCCTGAAAGAAAAAGATTAAGCCCCCAGAATCTGAGCTAATCTGAAAAATAGTGCTTCAAACCAGAAGAAATCAATTTTATTTAGTGGGCAAATTTAACATCTTTGGGTTACTCTGCATAAACTGGGGCTCAACAAGATAATAACAATTATGAAAAATAGCCTTCATGGTGATTGGTGTTAACTAGAGTTATTGTTGTGATCATTTTGTAATATAAACAAATATCAAATCATTATGTTGTAAACCTGAAACTCATGCTATATGTCAATTTTATCTCAACGAAAAATTAAAACTAAAATAGTTTCCATATCTTGAGCTGTATTTGAGTATGGTAAATAGCTTTCAAGTACCCCACCTTCACATCTTACCACCTCCCTGCGCCATTTGTATGTTTCAATCCACTTTAATACCAGGGAAGAAAGACCCTTTCCCCTAGACAAAGAAGAGGAAGTACCAGCAAATTAACCCAAAGATGAAGAACATGCCACCCCCAGGCCTTGGCTCTGACTGTCCTCGAAGCAGGAAAATGGTCAAAGGCTCTCCACACCTGCTCAGTTACTACAGGAAGCCTGCTAACTCCCTTCACTCCCTAGTTATTCCTGCCTGCATAGCCATCAGAAAAGCAATGAGGGTGAGTGGACTCTATTTCCTCTCACTGAGGCTCACTGCTACATGAGCTTTCCAAGACCAGTGGTCAATGCTATGGGTTCCATGATTTCAGATGAAAACAGCAATTCCCTGTTTCCATGGAGTCTATTTTCTTGCCTCTCTATATAACCTCATCAAGCCAGTGGCCCCCCAAGAAGCCACTGATTGCAGCATTGTGCCCCCCTCCCTTCAAGGACACACAGAGCAGGCTGCAGGAGGAAGGCGTGTGGCTGCATAGTTGCAGTATTTCCCCAAAACTGGAATGAATTATCGCTACTTGCTCCTCTGTCCCTCTTAGATCTGCAAAGCATGGGTCACAGTGACTTTGTTTTTATTGGCCTACCACATATTGAAACCATTCCTGCATATTGATACTGAATATGTCAGCCAAAACCTTGTGAAAATTACTTACTGTGCAGCACAACAGAACGACTTTCTAAAGTTAAACGTTTTGGGATATTTTATCTTTTCAAGTACATAACAAAATCAATTAAGTTCAAACCATGAAATACAGTCTTTGCCAGTTTCCATTCTTGACACATATGTGTCTGTGTTTATAAGTTCAAAGACCTCTTAAAGAATCAAATCTCTAGTTTTAATTTTCTCTTTGCGGGTAAAGAACAGTCTTGCATTCTTCCTTAATCACCTGCAAGGAAATCTGTGGCATGAGGCCTCGACTTAAGATATCACTAATGCAGCTTGAAAGGGTGGACTGAGAACCCTACTGCTGTCCCCCCACCTCCAGTAGCCCACTGGGGGCAGCCCAAATTGTTAAAAGTAAAAAATTCAGTCATGGATTGAACAGGAGAGAGGTATAGCAGCCTTCTGCCAAAGAGCCAGTCTCTCAGAGCTCTGAATGCACAGCCCCAAGTCAGAGTGGTTTGTGGAGGTCCCATTCATTCTCTTGCTCCCTTTTCCTCTTCCCTGCCCCAGCTCATCATACTCAGTTACCCTGATTCCAGAGAATCCTCCCATGACTCTCATGCCCCCACATATTGAAGCCTGGACTGTTAGGCCTTACCCAACACCTTCATTTTCTCCTAACTTCTCTGAGGGCCACAATTCCTCTCTCTCTTCCCTCTCAAACATGAAGGTGATTATCAAGGGGATTAGCACATGTATTTGGGTGACACAATCTGAATATGTGGGAAAACTCCAGAAAACCACTGCAAGTTCAGCTTTCAACACTAGTTTTCAAATTATAGTCAATCCTCATTAACAGATTTCATATTGACAAAGTCACTTACTCACTAAAATTTATTTGTAATCCCCCAAATCAATACTCATAGACATCTCCACAATCATTCATGGACATGTGCAGAACAGCCAAAATTTTGAGCTGTCCAATACACGCTCCCAACTGAGTTTGAACAACGTGACACTCTCCCTTCTTGTTTCAGCAATTGCATAAACAAGTGTCATTTTTGTGCCATCTTTTTTTTGTATTTTTGTGGGGTTTGTTGGTGATTTTGCTGTTTAAAATGTCCCTCAAGCACAGTACTGAAGTGCTGTCTAGTATAGCACAAGAAGGCTGTGACGCCTTATGCAGAAAATGTGTGTATAGGTAAGCTTTGTTCAGGCATGAGTTACAGTGCTGTTGGCCACACGTTCAATGTTAATGAATCAACAATATATATTAAACAAGTTGTCTTTAAACAGAAACACACATAAAACATTGTTATGTATTAATCAGTTGTGACTGAGGCTCATAGTTATATAACCCTGCATTTCCCTTATGAGCAAAGGTTCAGTTTTTGCTAATTTAATGTTCACTGTGACTTCATAAAACATGGCTACCATAAATAACAAGAATGGACTGGAGTGACGTCAAAAAAATGGCGCCGTGAGAAGTGCTCCCAATACCTATCCCTGAAACTTCAACAAATTCAACAACTAGAGACAGAAAAACAATTTCAGGAGCATCTGAAATACCATACATCAAACAAAGGTACGATTGGGCAAAAAGGTGGCTGAATATATAATCCACTCTGAAGGAAATAAGATGGAGAACGGAGTATTCCGCTTTCTTCACTGATCTGAGGAAGGGCTGCTTTCACTTGGAACTGAGAGAAAGAGAGGACTAGGGCTGAGAGAAAAAGCTGAGCTAGGGCAGAAACATTCAAACTGAGAAAAGAGGGTGCCTGCAGCTCAGCCCACGCGGAACTAACACCAGTGGCAGACCCCGGCAGAGGTAGGCGAGCAGTTGCCTTGTTTATTCCTGGTATCCTGGTTGGCGAGAGTGGGCAGTGTGTGAGTGAATCCACCTGGCGATTCAGGCAGGGGTGCCCGCATTCCCAGACAAAGGGGCTGAGTCGGAGACTATCAGTAGAGGCCCTCTGCATGGGCTGTGACCAGAGTTTCTAAATAATCCCAGCATCCCAAACAATAGCGTGTGGAAAGTGCACGAAAGTCGGTTTCCCTGCGCCCAGACCTGTATAAGTGCGGCACCTCCACCAGCCATACAGGCTAACAAAGCACATTCCTGGGGAAGAGAGCTGCAGAAGTGGTGGGGGAAAGGGTGCGCAGGCAGCTTGCAGACAGCCTCTGGAGAGCAGACCTGTGGAGTCCTGAGGCATACTAGATATGCCTGGAGGCTCATAGAAAGACACCTGAAAAGCAATCGGCTCCCAGCCCTGCCTGATTATGCTGGTGGCTCTGGCTGGCAAAGTCTTATCCAGAACCCTGCATTGAGTGGGAATAGAGGGGGGATTTGGCAGCTCTTATAGCCTCTTGCTCTCCAGGCAGTGAGTGGGGCAACTTCACAGCTGTGTCCCCAGGCTGCTGGTGCAGAAAGGAGGGATTTGGGAAGAGGCTCTGGGAAAATGAACTCTCCCATTGTCAGAGCTGCAAATGCTAACAAGCCCTTCCCGCCAACAGGACTAAGGCCTAGTTTATGTCATCACCATAGCGACACAACAGCAAATCTCTGCCTAAGAGTGCCACAACAACAGAACCTGGGGTACAGCGCCACTGGCCAAAAAGAGAGAGGAGAAGAAAATAACTTCTCAAAACCAGGAAAAATCTAGTCTTTATAACTTTTTCCATTTTTTTATCCTTGTATTTTTTATCTTTTTTTTTCTTCCACTTTGGTCATTTTATCCTCTTTTTGTCTTATTCTTTTCTTTTCATTTTGAACTTTATTATTTATAGGTGTTACATTTTCCATTCTTTTTTTATTTCTATGAGTGTTACATTCCAAAAAAAAAAAACTCAATTGTTTTTTCTCTCTCTCTTTTTGTTTCTTCTTTTCTCTTTCACTTTTTCTCTCATTTGAATCTCACCCACAAATAAATTACTTTATTCCGGATTCAATTTTTTTTCTGGCATTTTGTGTGCTTTTTACTTCACTTTTTATCTCTTTAGCATTTTCCACAACTCCAGCTCTTCATTCTATAGTTTTTGTGCCACTTAATACAGTAGAATTTTCATTTTTTCAATGTATTCTTTTTTCTTTTATTTTTTTCATTTCTCTTACACTATTTCTCTCATTCGACCTTCATTTACAAATTATTTTATTCTTGATCCAAATTTTTTTCTTGTGCCATTTTGTGGGTTCTTGCCTTCTTTTTTGCCTCTTTGTCACTCCCACCAACCCAGACTCTCTGTTCTACATATTTTTGTTCCACTTAGCACAATACAATTTTCAGTTTTTCACTGCATTTTCTCAAAATAAAATATTTTTATCAACTCTTATTAGTATTATTAACAATACCACTCTCAAATGCCATTAAAGAAAAAGAAATCAAATATCATGGATACAAAAGGCAGAGGTGTAGCTCAGATAGATGAAAAAATATCTACAGAAAAAAAGCTTCAATAGCTTAGAAATCTTGGAGTTAAATGAAAGAGAATTTAAAATTGAAGTCCTAAAAATACTCAGGGATATACAAGAAAGGTAATTTAGGGAGCTCAAAAAACAATTCAATGAACAGAAAGAATACTTCAACAAGGAAATTGAAACTATAAAAACGAATCAAACAGAGATGAAAAACTCAATTCATGAACTGAAAAACGAGGTCACAAGCTTAGCCAATATAACAGGCCAGATAAAGGAGAGAATTAGTGACATAGAAGACAGGCAACTAGAAGCACTACAGAGAGAAGAGGAGAGAGACTCACGAATTTTAAACAATGAGGTAGCGCTACAGGAATTGTCTGACTCTATCAGAAAGAGCAACATAAGAATAATGGGTATATCAGAAAGAGAAGAGAGAGAAAATGGAATGGAGAACATATTCAAACAAATAATAGACGAGAACTTCCCAAACCTGTGGAAAGAACTAAAGCCTCAAATTCAAGAAGTAACAGAACACCAAGTTATCTTAACCCTAGAAAACCTAATCCAAGCTATATCATAATGAAATTGGCACAAACCAATGACAAAGAAAAAATTCTCAAGGCATCCAAGGAAAAGAATACAACATATAAAGGAAGGCCCATTAGATTATCAACACATTTCTCAGGAGAAACTCTACAAGCTAGAAGAGAGTGGACCCAAATATTTAAAGTTCTGAAAGAAAGGAACTTCCAGACAAGAATACTATACCCATCAAAGTTATCCTTCAAACATGAAGGAGAAATAAAAACATTCACAGATACAGAAAAGATGAGGGAATTTATGACAAGAAAACCCTCACTTTAGGAAATACTAAAGGGTATTTTCTGACCAAACACAAAAAACAAAACTACAAGTAAAAGCTCCATCAAGATCACAATAAAAACAAGATTAATCTGTGAAAAAGAAACAAAAAAGAGGGAGAGAACTAAGATTAACAGTAGCAAAGGAGGATGGAGTACAGAAGCACTCATGAGATAATGTACTACAATAAACATGATATGTATCCTTTCCATTACTTAATGGTAGCCCCTGAAAAAACCAACACAGAAGCATATGGGTTGAAAAAAGAAGTAACAGAGTAAAGAAGTATAGATTACAACCAAACAAAAACAAATGATAGAAAAATAAAAGAGAAGAACCAAACAAGATACAAAACTATCAGAAAGCAATATATAAAATGGCAATAGGAAACCCTCAATTGTCAATAATTACACTAAACATAAATGAATTGAACTCACCAATGAAAAGACACAGAGTAGCAGAATGGACTAAAAAAGAAAATCCAACTGTATGCTGCCTACAAGAAACACATCTAAGCTACAAGGATAAAAACAAATTCAAAGTGAAAGGTTGGAAAACAATACTCCAAGCAAATAATACCCAAAAAAAGAGCAGGTGTAGCAATACTCATACCTAACAATACAGACTACAAGACAGCAAAGGTAATCAGAGACAAAAATGGTTATTTCATAATGATAAGGGGGACATTGAATCAAGAAAACATAATACTTCTTAATATATATGCACCCAACCAAGGAGCACCAAAATATATAAAACAGCTACTGACTGACAAAAATACAGTCATACTTGCAGACCTCAATACACCACTGATGGCTCTAAATCGTTCATCCAAACAGAAAATCAATAAAGAAATATTGGCCTTAAATGAAACACTAGAACAATTGGATATGATAGACATCTACAGGACATTTCATCCCAAAGTGCCAGAATATACATTTTTCTCTAGTGTACATGGACCAATCTCAAGAATTGACCATATGTTGGGCCACAAAAATAACATCAACATATTCAGAAAGATTGAAATTATACCAAGCATATTTTCCAATCGTAAAGCCTTGAAACTAGAATTCAACGGCAAAAAAGAGATAAACAAACCCACAAAAATGTGAAAACTAAACAACATACTTTTAAAAAATGAGTGGGTCAAAGAAGAAATAAGCGCAGAGATCAAAAGATACATACAGACAAACGAAAATAACAATACAACATATCAGAATCTCTGAGATGCAGCAAAACCAGTAATAATAGGGAAGTTCATATCACTATAGGCCTATATGAACAAACAAGAGAGAGCCCAAGTAAACGACTTAACTTCACATCTTAAGGAACTAGGAAAAGAAGAATAAAGACAACCCAAAACCAGCAGAAGAAAGGAAATAATAAAAATCAGAGCAGAAATAAATGAAATAGAGAACAGAAAAACTATAGAAAAATTAATAAAACAAAAAGCTGATTCTTCGAAAAGATCAACAAAATTGACAAACCCTTGGCAAGATTCACCAAGCAAAAAAGGGAAAGGACTCATATAAACAAAATCCAAAATGAGAGAGGAGAAATCACCACAGATATTATAGATATACAAAGAATTATTGTAGAATACTATGAAAAACTATATGCCACCAAATTTACCAATATAGAAGAAATGGATAAATTCCTAGAACAATACACTCTTCCTAGACTGAGTCATGAAGAAGCAGAAAGCCTAAACAAACCCATAAGCAAGGAGAAAATAGAAACAACTATTAAAAACCTCCCAAAAAATAAAAGTCCAGGGATAGACGGCTATACTAGTAAATTCTATCAAACATTCAAAGAAGACTTGGTTCCTATTCTACTCAAAGTCTTTCAAAAAATTGAAGAAGAAGCAATACTGCCAAACAACATAACCCTCATACCAAAACCTGGCAAGGACAACACAAAAAAAGGAAACTACAGACCAATATTTCTAATGAATACAGATGATAAAATACTAAACAAAATACTAGCAAATTGAATACAACAACACATTAAAAAAATAATTAATCATGATCAAGTAGGATTCATCCCAGAATCACAAGAATGGTTCAACATACGTAAAATAGTTAACATAATACACCATATCAACAAAACAAAGAACAAAAACCATATGATCTTATCAATAGATGCAGAAAAGGCATTCAATAAAATACATCATTTTATGTTTAAAATACTTAACAAAATAGGTATAGAAGGAAAATATCTCAACATAATAAAGGCCATCTATGATAAACCATCAGCTAACATCATATTAAATGGCATAAAACTGAGGACTTTTCCCCTAAAATCAGGAACAAGACAAGGTTGTCCACTCTCTCCACTCTTATTCAACGTAGTGCTGGAAGTTCTAGCCAGAGCAATCAGACAAGAGAAAGAAATAAAAGGCATTCATATTGGGAAAGAAGAAGTAAAGGTTTCACTTTTTGCAGATGATATGATCCTATACATCGAAAACCCCAAAGACTCCACAAAAAGACTATTAGAAACAATAACCCTATACAGTAAGGTTGCAGGATACAAAATTAATATACAAAAGTCCATTGCCCTCCTATATGCCACCAATGAAAGATCAGAAAACGAGCTTAGAAAAACAATCCCCTTCATGGTTGCAACAAAAATATAAAATAAAATACCTATGAATAAACATAACAAAGAATGTAAAGGACAAATATAATGAAAACTACAAAGCATTGTTAAAGGAAATCAAAAAAGATATAATGAAATGAAAAAATATTCCTCGTTCTAGGATAGGAAGAATAAATATAGTCAAAATGACTATTATTACCCAAAGTGATATACAAATTTAATGCAATTCCCATCAAAATTCCAATGGCATTTTTTAAAGAAATGGAACAAAAAATTATCAGGTTTATATGGAACTATAAAAAAACCCGAATAGCCAGAGCAATCCTAAGGGAAAAAAGCTGGGGTCATTACAATACCTGACTTCAAATTATATTATAGAGCCACAATAATCAAAACAGCATGGTATTGGCAGAAAAATAGACACTCAGACCAATAGAACAGAATAGAAAGTCCAGAAATAAAACCACATGTATATGGTCAAATAATCTTTGATAAAGGGGCCAACAACACACAATGGAGAAAAGAAAGCCTCTTCAACAAATGGTGCTGGGAAACCTGGAGAAGCACATGCAAAAAAATGAAACTTGACTACAGTTTGTCCCCTTGTACTAAAATTAATTCAAAATGGATCAAAGACCTAAATATAAAACCTGAAACAATAAAAAACATAGGTACTAAACTCATGGACCTTGGTTTACAAAGGGCACTTTATGAATTTGACTCCAAAGGCAAGGGAAGTGAAGGCAAAGATAAATGAATGGGACTACATCAGACTAAGAAGCTTCTGCACAGCAAAAGAAACTGACAACAAAACAGACAGACAGCCAACTAAATGGGAGATGATATTTTCAAACAACAGCACAGATAAGGGCCAAATATCCAAAATATATAAAGAACTCATAAAACTCAACAACAAACAGGCAAACAATCCAATAAAAAAATGGGAAGGGGCCTGACCTGTGGTGGCGCAGTGGATGGAGCGTCAACCTGGGAACACTGAGGTCGCCAGTTCAAAACCCTGCACTGGTCTGGTCAAGGCACATATGGGAGTCGATGCTTCCAGCTCCTCCCCCCTTTCTCTCTTTCTCTATCTCTCTCTCTCACTCTGTGTCTCCTCTCTAAAATGAATAAATAAATAAATAAATAAAAAATGGGAAGGGGACATGAAGAGACACTTCTCCCAGGAAGAAATACAAATGGCCAAAAGATATATGAAAAGATGCTCATCTTCATTAGCTATTAGAGAAATGCAAATCAAAACTACAATGAGATACCACCTCACGCCTGTTAGATTAGCTATTATCAACAAGACAGGTAATAACAAGTGTTAGAGAGGCTGTGGAGAAAAAGGAACCCTCATTCACTGTTGGTGGAAATGTAAAGTAGTACAATCATTATGGGAAAAAGTATGGTGGTTCCTCCAAAAATTAAGAATAGAACTGCCATATGACCCAGCAATCTCTCTACTGGGTATATACCCCCAAAACTCAAAAACACTGGTACATAAACACACATGCAGCCCCATGTTTACTACAGCATTGTTCATAGTGGCCAAGACATGGAAACAACCCAAAAGCCCTTCAACAGATGATTGGATAAAGAAGATGTGGTATATATATACTATAGAACACTACTCAGCCATAAGAAACGATGACATCGGATCATTTACGACAACATGGATGGACCTTGATAACATTATACTGAGTGAAATAAGTAAATCAGAAAAAACTAAGAACTATATGATTCCATACATAGGTGGGACATAAAAATGAGACTCAGGGTCATGGACAAGAGTGTGATGGTTACTGGGGGGAGGGGCACAAAGAAAACCATAGAAGTTAACGGAAGACTATATGACTTTGGGTGATGGGTATGCAACATAATTGAATGATAAGATAACCTGGAGATGTTTTTTCTGAACCTATGTACCCTAATTGATCAATGTCACCCCATTAAAATTAATAAAAATAATAATAATAAATAAATAAAAGAATGGACTGTAAATATAACACAGAAGTCAAACAGAAATTATCAACATTAAACATTCTAAACAAAAAAACACCATCTTCCTCAGAAGTCTATTTTTAGAAATGTAATTCAGAAATTTGTGTGAATCCATCAGTGGGATAGATGCTTCCTTCCTCTCTGACATTACCTCAGAAAATCCCAACTCTAGGCTCTATCCTAAGTGTTCCCTCTCCTCCGTCACAAAAGATCCCAGTTCCCCTCTCTGGGAAGCACTCCACACCAGCTCAGTTACTATAGGAAACCTGCTAACTCCCTCCTCTCCCTAGATATTACCCTTATGAAATCCCCACTGTGGTCATGATGTACAAAAGATGTACATTTTGTTAATTTCTATTTATGTTTCCTCCATATCTATTTCATTGACCCAGTCTCCTCCTTGGTTTCTGAGCTTCCTGTTTCCTTCAAAAGGCTCACAGTGCCTGCTTGAGTGCTTTCTTGTGTGTGTGTGTGTGTGTGTGTGTTGATTATATGCAAATGCTCACTGGCTCCAAACTTTCCTGTTCATTACACATATGTATGCCTTCTATTATTTCATCATTTTCCAGGCAGACTAAAACATCATCATTTGCCCCCCTTCTGTCCCTAATCTGACTTGTAGATTTATACGGAAAGACTTTATTCAAGCACAGCACATGAAAATGTCAAAAATCACGTTTCAGGATTTTATCATAATATAATCACTGAGATTGATGCAAGACATTCAACAACTCCAACCAGGTCATGTGTTTGCAACTAGTTATTTTGTGGATATTAACAACCCAGACAACTTCTTCATGGGTTTTATTCTGTCTCTAATACTTTGCATTTGTCCTTTTGTCCTCTCTGATCCTCCCATGACATGCCACTTCATGTAATAACAGTGACACCTGCTCAAGTCAGACAGGCTTTTAAATCTCAGCCTTTCCTGCAAATACATGAAGAAGGAATAATTAATTGTATTTGAGTCCTTTGAAGCTGCTATAACAGAATGCCACAGACTGAGAGGTTTAGAAACAACAGGTATTCCACACAGAAATGGGATTCAGAGATCAAATTGCCAACATGGTCAAGTCCTGGTGAGCGCCCCCTTCATGATTCATATCTGCCTTTTTAATTAATTTACTTATTTGTATTTTTCTGAAGTGAAAAGCGGGAGGCAGAAAGACAGATTCCCACATGCGCCAGACCAGGATCCACCTGGCCTGCCCACTAGGGGGGTAATGCTCTGCTCATCTGGGGCGATGCTCCATTGCAACTGGAGCCATTCTAGGGCCTGAGGTGGAGGCATGGAGCCATGGCTGCAGGAAGAGTTAGAGAGAGCAATAGAGAGAAAGGAGAAAGAGAAGGGTGGAGAAGCAGATGGGCACTTCTCCTATGTGCTTTGGCCGGAAATCATACCCTGGACTTGCCCGCACCAGGCCAATGCTTTACCATTGAGCAAACCGGCCATGGCCCATAGCTGCCTTCCAATTGTGCTGTGCCTTTACATGGCAAAAGAGAGGTGAGAGAGCATTCTGGGACTTTGGGTATTTTTTACAAGGGCACTAATCCCATTGATGAGGGCTTCACCTAACAACCTCTCAAAAGGCTCCGCCTTCTAATACCAATATATATACTGGGGGTGACAATGTCAACATATGAACTTTCAGTTCAATAACATTCAGTTCATAACAGTACTACAAAATCACCATTGTTTCAACCCTAGTAAATTAAAGTATCTTAGACACTGAGCGCCAGTAGCTAGCTGCTATATCACAAAGAGAAAGAGAAACTCAAAACTGAAGAACAAAACCTCACTTATGAAATATTCTTGAGGAAAACAAACAAACAAACAAAAAAATATATATATATATATACACACACACACACACACACCACAAATTGAACCAAACCTGTAAATCCAACTGCAATTTATAGGAAATAGAATGAACAGAGAAACATGTCAAACTACATCATGGGAATTCAACCAACAAGATCCAGATTATGAGAAACTCTGCAGGTCAAATAATTTTATTTCTTCAAAGATAAACTGTAGAGAAAGAAAAAAGAGATGAAGGAAGAACTCATAGATTTAAACAAGAATTAAAACATATTGCCTGACCAGGCAGTGCCTCAGTGAATAGAGCCTTGGAGTGGGATGCAGAGGACCCAGGTTCGAAGCCCCAAAGATTGCTGGCTTGAGCATAGGTTTACCAGCTTGAGCGCTGTGTTGCTGGCTTGAGCGTGGGATCATAGAAATGACCCCATGGTCGTTGGCTTGAGCCCAAAGGTCACTGGCTTGAAGCCCAAGGTCACTGGCTTGAGCAAGGGGTCATTTGCTCTGCTGTAGTCCCCCAGTAAAGGCACATATGAGAAAGCAATCAATGAACAACAAAGAGGCCACAACAAAGAATTGATGCTTCTTATTTCTCTCCCTTTCTGTCTGTCTGTCCCTCTCTCTGTCTCTCTCTCTCTCTGTCACACACACACACACACACTCACACACACACACACACACACACACAAAGTATCTACCAACTGCAATGTGTGTACCTTATGTAGAGATTAATTCAAATAAGTTGTCAAAAAATTATGATATTTATGAGACAACTGAAAATTAAACACTACCTGAATATTTACTATTAGAAAATAAGTGTTAAATATATTTGGTATAATTATGGCATTGTTATTATTTTTAAAGAAATCAGACCTTATCTTGTAGAGATTCATACTGAAATATTTGTGGATAAAATGGGGCATTTACTTCAAAATAATAATGGAGGGAGAAAGTGGATGGGGTTGGTTAGTGGAAGACTAGCAAGAGGTTGTTGGGTGGAGCTAAGTGAACGTAAATGGGGCATTCACTATTCTATCTACTTTTGTATATGTTCAAAATTCTCAATAATTAAAAGATAAAACAGGTATAAACATTGCCAGCTCTGCCACTTACTGTGTGGCATCTCTGAGCTCCTCTACCTCTCTGAGCCTCAGTTTCCTTAGCAAAATGGCCTGCCTGTTAGTATCCTGGTGAGTGTTCTATGAATTAAGATACATACATGAAGAATGAAATGTATCAGGTTAATAAAAACATATCTCTATCATCTCTCTCTTTTTCTGAAATCTGTATCTCCAGTCTTAATTGCGTTATCTTCAACATTCAACTCTATTTTCACAGGCTAAGAGATTCTTTCCCAAAACCAGCAATTTTAAGAAGGGACAATGGCTGCCTACTCAAAAGCATTTTCACTGTCTTCTCTGCTAACAGCACTGACTTTGTTTCTGATATTACCTGCCTCCCCATTTCCTTTGTCAGTGACAGTTTCAGCTGTAGGCCTGCAACCCATTTCTAGCCCCTGAAACAGAAGAAGTCTGCCAAGGATTTCTTAGGTAGGATTTCTTTTGCCCTTTCAAACAAAATGCACAGGGCAGGAAGAATACTTTTTCATCTACTAGACATAGTCTCCTCTGCACGTGACGGACTACAGCAGCGTGAGACAATGTGAGAGGAATGTGGCAAAGATGCCAGGGCAGAAAGGTGGAAGGAGTCTGGATTCTCAATGCCATGACTATGCCACTGAGTGGGTCAGACCTGAATTTCTTGTTATACATAGTAACAAGCACCATTATCATTTAAGCTATTTTGAGTATGGTATTTTGTTACTTGAACCTGAAATTCTCCTAAATTAGACCAACTCATCAGAACCACTGAGGGAAAAGGGACAGCTACATTTTACATTCTGATATTCCTCCACTGAGGGTGTACTCCCTTCTCCATGCCCTACTCTTTTCTCAGATCCTGTTCATACCCTCCCCCCAAAAAAGTGTATATCACACCCCTTATGACTGCTGGGACCATAAAACAGGTGGGAACCATTACAAATGAGCTGTAGGTCACAGAAGTGTTCTATTTATCTTATCCTCAGCACCCAGTGCAGTGCCTGGCAAACATATATAAATTTGAGTACATAGGGGGAAAAATGAATCCATAAATGAATGCCTTGCCACCTCTTAAAACTTAAAGTTTACAAGCTGAACTCAACATTCCCCCAATACTTCACAAATAGCCTGTTTATGCATCATCTCTTGGCTGACCTATGATTGCCTCCTCCTGGTTTCTTTGTCTACATACTCTCCCTATTGCAGTGCGCCATCTCAAGAGTAATCAGTTACCTTCTAAAACATAGATCAGTCAGTCACTACCTTCCTAGAAGATCTCTAGGATCAAGTCCAAATTCCCTTCATAGAATAGGGTCCTTCTTCATTTGATCACAGTCTAACTTTGGTGCTAAATCACTAACTTCCCTCCTCTTTCCTTCTACCCTTCTCCAATTAAACCACACAAGTCCAAACCATGCTGGTCCCGGATAGAGTCCTATGCTATCTCACTTATGCTTCAAACATTGTGTTTCTCTTTTCATTCCATTTATCTAGCCTAACAAACTCCGGATCGGCCTTCATGACCTAGCTCAAATATCAACTTGTCCCTACTTTTCCAGGCAGACTGATGGTGTTTCCTTGGTTTCCTCCATCTTATGACCATACCTCCACACAGCACCTGTCACACCAGATTGTCATTATTTGTTTAAATGTACATCCTTCCTACTAAGCTAAAAAGTAATCTAGAGATGAAGGTACATCATTACTCCTGAAAAATATCTATTACTAGGTAAAAGGTTTTGAATGACAGAAAGAAAGAGGAAGGAAAGTATTGGCATTTTCCATTTGCTAAGTTTAGAAACCTGGAAGTCATGATTTCCCAGAATGGAAAGAAATATTACATATATATCATCATGAAAAACCTTTAGAGTCTTCTTTTATTCCTTTTACATAATTTGTCAACAAACCCATTTGTTATATGCTCCTTCAAACAATCTGCCATGTTTCCTCCTGCCTCTGCACCCCCTAGGACCCACGCCCCGTCCACACTCATTTACTTTTGCTGGGCTGTTGAAAGAACCCTCACAGAGGGTCTCCTTTTCTCTACCCTCAGCTGAGCCATCTTGTACACAACTGACAGAAAAATTGTTCAAAATGGTTCTTTAACCTGTCACCCAGTCATGCCAAAGAAGTCTCTACAATTTCCTAGTGCAGTGGTTCTTAACCTGGGTTCTATCGAACCCTAGGGGTTTGATGAGTCGGTCTCAGGGGTTCGGAGAAGCCTCTGTCACCGAGGCCAGAATAAAGTAATACCGTAATTTGTTGTGAGTTCATGCACTTTGTTGGTTTTGTTCTTTGAGCAAGGTGATGTTCATGCACTGCTCATTTTGTGCACCAGTAAAAAAACATATACCTATGTCTTGAATTTGGAAAAAAACAATCATATTTTATTTATCACTAAAGAAGGGTTCGGTGAATGCGCATATGAAACTGGTGGGTTCAATACCTCAAAAAAGGTTAAGAACCACTGTCCTAGTGGCCTCATTTCTTGAGACAAACTCCCACCCATTGCACCCTCACCAGGTTAGCCTTCTAGAGCTCAGTCACCTGAGCCATCCTTTAGCCCAACTGTTCCCACACTCCCAGACTCACACACTGCGCCCCAAGCATCCTGCAGTGTCAGAAAATCTGGCGGTGCTCACTTGTGCCTCTGGCCTTCTGCCTAGAGGCCAGAACCATACCTGGATGTCCTCCTGCTTGTTAAAAACCTAATCTTCCTTTAAGGTTCCCTGTTTCACCCTCCCTCCCTGCCACAGATCAAATTAAATCCTCCCTTTCGCTGAACTCCCCTGGCCCTAATGTTTATCTTTGTGTCTGCCTCATAGCATGTGACTTAAGGGTAGGGACCCTGTCTTAAATGATTTGCATGCCCATTAGTCTGCCTCCCATCTTTGCCTATTACCACCTCACTATTTCTTTCAGACTCAATACAAATACCACCTGTCCGTGAACTAATGAAATTAAAAATATGATGCCTCTGAACGCCTAAATAACTTTGCTGGTATCTTTCTTAAGATTTTTGTCACTTTCTTCTACTGATGGAACTGTTTGCCACTGTCTTTTATCTTTCTTAATATGGGACAAACTCCTTAAGGGCAGGATCGAGTCACACTCTGTATCACACCACCCCAGGGGTTGGCAGCACCCACTGGAGTGACTTGTACAAAATAAGCCCTTCTTGTACAATTCTTTCTTTGAGCATCTCTATTTCTCTGTGCTTCCTGACATGGATGCTGATGACGGCACAGCCTGCAACAAAGATGATCATTGTGTGTGAGGGGGAGGAAGAAATATGAGCATATTTTTGTGCACAGGCACATGTGTGTACCTGCTCGCCAGGTTGATATCCAGGTGAAATCTTGTTTAAATGGTTCTCGGGGATAGCCTTGAAGGGGAAAATGTTATAAGAGAAAAGGCAGAGAGATGGATCTATTCCCACAAGGGCAATCTTGGGCACCTCCAGGGATATTGCTGACAGCCTGACCTGGGTTTAATGTTGAAGGTCCCGCACCCTAGGAAACCCCTAGAGCGTGGGCAAACCTGGATGATTGGGCACCTCTCCCCAAGCCAAATTTCAGCACCCAAGGCTACCTCCCTGTCACCCTCTTCCTAACTCTTTGAGCCACTGTTCATTCACCAGCAAAGGCATGAGGTAAACACACTAATTTATTAGAGTCTACCCCTGGTTGGCAAACTGCAGCTCGCGAGCCATATGCAGCTCTTTGGCCCCTTGAGTGTGGCTCTTCCACAAAATACCACGTGCGGGCGCTACCTCGATAAGGAATGTACCTACCTATATAGTTTAAGTTTAAAGAATATGGCTCTTAAATAAATTTCAAACATTGTACTGTTGATATTTGGCTCTGTTGACTAATGAGTTTGCTGGCCACGGCTAGGCCACCCCAAACTTTGTTCATTCTTAAATGTCTCACTGCTGAATTAAGCTGCGCTTTGCAAACTAGGTGTTTTAGATCTCAGTAGAAATTATTATGGCAGGTTAGAAATACTTTTGATATTTGAGATGCTACAGTAAAACATGAGGCAGGTGAGAAATAAGATGAGATAGTGCTAATACCCTGAATACGTCATTGAATGGCAACCTATTTTCTCAGTCCACCCTCAACTCACAATCACAGTTGAGGTGAAGAACCTTCTAGAATAATATCAATATGCCACATTTGGTTTTGAAAGTCCCATTTACACAGAAAATGTTTAAACTCCTTCCAACTTCTTGATTCCTCTAATTTTAATGGTTCCAGAAACCATATTCTGAATTGTGGTATCTTGAGGTCAGATTCTTACACATACAAATATTAAAATGTTCAGAAACAAAAACTGAGCTGTGCGTGGAACTTCAAGCTTCCACAATTATTCACTGGGTGCCGGTGTCATTGATCTGGTGTTCACAACAGAATCTTCAGTGTGGGAATATGTTCCCCTGCATTTCTATTAGTTCCCACAAGAGAATTGACAAAGCCCTTTCAACTCTTCTTACAGCCTTCCTTTTAGCCCTCTACCATGCCTAATGCCGCAGAGCCAACATCTGAAACAATCATGTATACACTGATGTGACTGATACCTGAGGGCCTATAAAATGTACTGAATTTGGTAAAAGCATTCAGTTAATATTCTGGGAGTTTCTACATGGTTTGCAGCATGCAAATTGTTCTAAGTGGATTCAAGTGACTGAAGTTTTTGCTGGATTAACTGGAGGTTCAGACACCTTTTAAATCCACCATTGCAAGACTGAAAACATGTGACTAACATTATCCATAAAGCCAGTATGAATCAATTATTTTTTAACATGAAGAAACCCTTAAATTGTCCCTTCATATTGGCTGCACTATCAGTCGAACACGCTACATAACTTCTCATAGAAATATGATTTGATATGAGAACATCTGTAACCGTCTGGAACATATTTTTCCCAGGACTTTACTTCGAGCCCTCTATAAATATCAGATGTTCTCCACAGAATCTGTGACATGTCTTAAGATTCTTGAATAAACATCAGTTATGCCTCTGTCTTGAATAGTGTCAATCTGAATTGAAAATCTGCCAGCCTCCTTAACATCACCACCAGCAGACTTCTTAATTAATCTGCTGATACTGTGGATGGACTTATATTAAAATCAGAGCTGTGTAAGCTGATCTCAAGATGTGTTTGAGCAAGCAACAATCTGAGAAATACATGCTAGACTATTTCTCACCACTTGCATTTGCTAGAGTGTTTTCTGTCCCATGACAACTGATGGGGTCCTTTACCAATGCCCTGAAGTCCATTAATCATGCAAAATAAAAATACTTCAGCACAACTTGTCCTATTTTTGTATACTTTTGATTATAAAATGGAAGGTTGATGGTGTAATTCATACTTATTAAATGGGAAGTCTTCATCTCTTATACTAGGCTCTCCAACATAAATATTATGTGAAACTCATATAAAGAACACATAAAAAGAAGAACCTATTTAAGTATCTCAGATATGCACAAAAATATATGTACAAAGATTCTTCTCAAAGTTGTTTAGCAATTCTAAAAATTTGGAAAGACTTGTGCCACATAATATAGTTAAATAATTTACAGTATGTCCCTACAAAAAATGCTAAACTGTTATAAAAGATAGTATTACAGTTTAATCAAATTTTGTTCAACATTTGTCTTCATTACATATGTTTATAATTGCATGGACATAAGTCTGAATAGATAGGTGCCAAATAGTAAGAGTGGTTATCTCTGGATGGTGGAATTATGGATAAATTTTACTTCTTAGCTCTTCTTTATACCATCACCACTAAGCTGTGACCTATAAGTGCCCAGGACAGAAAAGGGCAGTGCTTGAGATCTAAAACGACAGAGGGTTCTCACAGGTTAACTGATTTCCGGAGATAGAGACTCTGAAGTGAGACCTGAGAACCTGCATTTCTAACTAACTTTCAGGTAATGCTGAAGCTGCTGGGCTAAGACCACACTTTGAGTAGTACTGCTTAAAGTTTTCCTTGACCCCAGCACTCATTAACTACTTCCCTCCACCTATACTGTCTTCTACTGGTAATTATTAGGTGTGTGTATGTCCCCTGATTCTCTCACTAGAGTACAGACAGGCTCCTAGATAAGAGGAGGCCCATCTTCTGGCTCCAAGCCTAGGTAGAGCTTTCCAAAGAGCAAGTATTCGATGCATGCTTATTGAAAAAATTAATGAGGAGACCTTCAGGCATGATGGGATGGTATTGTGAAAGCTCTGTGGCATTCACCACTTCTCATGTGGTACCATGACATCATAAGCTGCATCACCCATGTGTGGGCCAGAATCTCTGACAGCAGGTCTGCACAACATTAGCACTCCAGGTAGTTCTGCTCACTAGAGTTCAAAAATCTGTCTGGGAAATCAGAGGAAAAGGAGGTTTACTTGGACTTGGTCTGGCAAGGCAAGTCTCTAAAAAAATGTGAGAATAATTTTAAGGAAATTTACCACACTATAACTTATTAATCGTTAATACTTGAGTATGAATCAGTGCCTCCAATTAGCACAGAAAAAATAGACACAAGATAGGTATGATTTGATAAAAGAAAGTTTTTAAAACTCCAGAGCACAGCTGAGAATCAACCTGAAGACTAGATGTCCTTTACCAAGAAAGCTGTGCACGAAGGACATCACAACCTGCCCAGAGGCCTTCTTGCTTTCAATCTCTCCAAAATAAAGATGAAAGAAAAAAAGAGAGAATAAAGTAAGTGAGAGAGAGAGGAAGGAAGGAAGGAAGGAAGGAAGGAAGGAAGGAAGGAAGGAAGGAAGGAAGGGAAGGGAAGGGAAGGGAAGGGAAGGGAAGGGAAGGGAAGGGAAGGGAAGGGAAGGGAAGGGAAGGGAAGGGAAGGGAAGGGAAGGGAAGGGAAGGGAAGGGAAGGGAAGGGAAGGGAAGGGAAGGGAAGGGAAGGAAAGAAGGAAGGAAGGAAGTTGTTCCTACTCCCCAAAAGACTTGGAAGCAAGCTCCAATAGAGGCCAAGAGGGAGTTGGACTTGGAACATTCTGTGGATTTGTCCCTTTCCATGTGCTACTGTTCTCAGCTATATCTGCCAAGACCTAGAGAGTCAGGATCTTATAAAAGACATTCTGAGAGGCCACAACACTTCCTCCTCTTATCTCAACATGAGACTCTCTATTAAACCGGAACTAATTCTTATGACAAATTATAAACCACAGGCAAAAATAATGAAAAAATACTTGACACCATTCCCACTGGGAAGACTTCAGGGGAGCGCTTATGACAAAGGTTTCATTATTCACCCAACTCTCCTGATGTCCTGGGCATGGCAGCCTCCCTAAGTGCAGTAGAATGAGGTAGAAAGCAGAATTTCTACTCTGGCACTGGCTTAAGCTTCTAGCATATGGTTCTGCCTATTTGGCCAACTTTTTCATAGACTTCTCTTTAAATCAGAATGAAGTGGAAAGAAGAAGAGTAGAAGCAGAGTCACAAGTTCTGGGTTCTATTGAATATATCTCAATTTTTTAAAATGGGATGGCCTGAACAGGTTTGTTCATTTCTCTGAGTCCCAGTGTGTGTATATATCATAGCTTCATTGGTAGCTTCAAAACTGAGGTATGAACACATCTAGTGTAGGGGTGACACCCATCCCTCCAGTTATTCATTGTCAGGCATTGTTAGCCATTTCTTTGCTAGAAAAGGGTGAATTGAGGAACACAGGTCTGATAGAAGAAATGAGGACACTGAAAGGGTAATGTTTCCATATCGCTCCCTCTACCCTCACTGATGGGAAATCTGTCAGGCCTAGGTTTGGTGGGGCTTGATCTGCCAGCACAATGAGGCCCCAGTGGCAGAACATGTAAAGCCTGGCTTCTGGACCCTAGTGAGATGCCCTCAAGGGATTCTGCAAACAACAGAGACTCCTTAAGAGAGCTCCAGTTCCATAGTTAAGCCAAGGAGCGCCTGAGCACCTTCAGAGTTGGGTAATTCTACTTAACAAGATTTTCCTCTTACTTGCTGGTGGGCAAGGCCTGATGACCTGCAGAGGGAATAAGAATTCCCTGAAAATAGGACAGGGCCAATATGAAGCTCAAAAAGTAAATTTTAGGGGACGGCAAGATGGCGATGGAGTAGGCGGACGTATCAACTTCCAACTCCCAGAACCAAAGTGGATTATAACTTAATTTTAAGAACCATCATCTGGATAAACCAACTTTGAACTAAACTAAGTAGACTCTTCACCCAAGGAACACTGCAGAAGCCACATTGAGACTGGTAGAAAAAGCAAAAACGAGCTTTTTCTACCAGCTTTTTCTGCCCAACTCCCAGAGGGAACGGTAGCCCAGAGAGACCCACGTGGCCAGAGGAGAGTTTGGCGGAGAGGGAGGGATCTGGGTACCTGGAACAAAGCCCCAGCCTGCAGCCCCAGAGCATAGAAGAGGCGTTTGGAAAGTATTGAGCTGTGAAACAAGTGAGGATACTGTTTGTGAGAAAGACAGTTTTCTCAGACCCAAGATTCTTCTTAAAGGTACAGCGCAGAAAACCTCTCTCACAACTACTCACTCACCCAGGGCTCCGGGGAATGGGAACAGAGGAGAGGACCAGAGCAGCAGGAAAAGAGTGTGGACTGGAAGGCACAGGGAGAAACACTCTGAGGGACAGCCACCCTAACCCCTGGGTTGAGTCACTTCCCTAATCAAACACGAATATTTCCCCTGGAACTAGCAATACCAGCAAAGGGAGACAGGACACCAGCCAAACAAGCTCTCCCGCGGCACTTAGAGCAGAACTGCTTAGATGGAGGGAGCTTTCAGGACTACAGTATGAAGTGTTAGGGTCTGAGCTACAGTGCTCCTACCCACACTGCTAAGGGCTGGCTGGAAGGATGGTAGTGGCAGGACGCTGAAATGCAGTTCTGTTGGTGGGGGCAGAGGCCCAGCCAGTGTGATCTCGATCTAGCCCAACAGGGGTGGAGGGGACGCGCAAAAGCGGTCCGGCACCTGCGGACCCACCTGTAGCCCCACCTGCGGGGGAAAAGCGGGAGGCCAGGAATGGGTAAAGATCTGCTCTGCGACCCTGCGCAAGCCTGCCCTGACCACTGGGGCAGGGCTAGGACCAGAACAGGTGGAGGCTCATGGTTGAGTGCATGCCAGCAGCCCGGTCCAACCCAGAAACTGTGGTGAGCAGGCTCTGACCGCAGGGAGCTGGGCGGACCCCGGGAACAGGCTGGGTCTACAGCTGAGCAAAGGTGCTCACCTCTACCCTAGGTGATGAGGCTTGCGGCTTGAGTGCAGTGCGCAACCCCATCTGTGGGGGTGAGGCAAAGGCCCAGGCAGGCTGAGGCATGTAGAGCCGGGCACCAGAACACAGCCCTGCCCGCAGAGGAGAGGCGGAAAAAAAGCAACAGCCACAGTGGGCCAGCACTGGCAACACCCATAGCAAACCGTCCTAGGCAGCGGCAGAGGGGATGGTGGGCATGCAGACAGGCCACACCTAGAGAATACAAAGGCGACATCCATTGGACTCCAGTGGCCACACCCTTCTTATACACAGACAAAATGGGCAGGCAGAGAAATGCAACCCAAATGAATCAAGAGAAATCCCCAGAGAAGGACCTGAATGAACCAGATATAAACAAATTACCGGATGCAGAATTTAAAATAATGATAGTTAAGATGTTCAAAGAGACTAGAGCAACAATGGATAGTCATTATGAACATGTAAATAAAGATATAACAAGTATAAAAAAGGAAATTGAAATAAGAGAAAAGATTCAGACAGAAATGACAAATACAGTATCAGAACTGAAGACCATAATGGAAGGAATTAAAAGCAGGATGAATGACGCTGAGGATCAAATCAGCGAGTTAGAGGACACAATAAACAAAAGCACAGAAGCAGAGCAGAAAAAAGAAGAGACTCAAAAAATGTGAGAAAACTCTAAGAGAGCTCTGTGACAACATGAAGAGAAGTAACATCCGCATCATAGGGGTTCCTGAAGAAGAGGAGAGAGAACAAGAAATAGAAAGTTTGTTCAATCAATCATAGCAGAAAACTTCCCTACATTAAGGCTGGAAAACGTTTCAAATGTTCAAGAAGCACAGAGAACGCCATTGAAGAGAAACCCAAAGAAATCTACAACAAGACACATCATAGTTAAAATACCAAAACTAAGGGATATGGGATGACATCCGATTCTCAACAGAAACACTAAAGGCCAGAAGGGAATGGCAAGATATATTCAAAGTAATGCAGAACAAGAACCTACAACCAAGACTACTCTATCCAGCAAGGCTAATGTTTAAAATTGAAGGAGAAATAAAGAGCTTCCCAGACAAAAAAAGCCTCAAGGAATTCATTAAAACCAAACCAATTATGCACGAGATGCTAAGGAGCCTGTTGTGAACAGTTCAAAGGAGAAAAAGAATATAGCAGAAGAAGAATACAGCTTTAAAGAATAAGATGGCAATAAACAACTACATATAATAATAACCTTAAATGTAAATGGATTAAATGATCCAATCAAAAGACATAGGGTAGCTGCGTGGATAAAGAAACAGGACCCATACATATGCTGTCTACAAGAGACACACCTTAAAATAAAAGATGCATATAGACTGATAGTAAAAGGATGAAAAATAATATTTCATGCCAATGGAAATGAACAAAAGCCGGGATAGCAATACTTATATCTGACAAAATGAACTTTAAAACAAAGGCTGTAGTAAGAGATAAAGAAGGACACTAACTACATAATGAAAAAAAGAACAATTCAACAAGAAGATATAACTATTATAAATATCTACGCACCAAACATAGGAGCCCCGAAATACATAAAGCAGACTTTGATGGATATAAAGGGCAAGATTAACAGCAATACTATAGTAGTAGGAGATTTCAATACCCCACTAACATCACTGGATAAATCCTCAAGAAAGAAAATTAATAAAGAAACAGCAGACTTAAAGGATACATTAGATCAACTCAATTTAATAGATATCTTCAGAACTTTTCACCCTAAAGCAGTAGAATATACATTCTTTTCAAGCGCTCATGCTACATTTTCTAGGATAGACCACATGTTAGGACACAAAAGTGGTCTCAACAAATTTAAAAAGATTGAAATCATATCAAGCATTTTCTCTGATCACAATGCCATGAAACTAGAAATTAACCACTAAAGAAAAACTGAAAAATACTCAAACACTTGGAAACTAAATAGCATGTTATTAAATAATGAATGGATTAACAATGAGATCAAAGAAGAAATAAAAAAGTTTCTAGAAACGAATTAAAATGAGCATACATCAACTCAAAATTTATGGGACATAGCAAAAGCAGTACTGAGAGGGAAGTTCATTGCACTCCAGGCATACCATTAGAAGCTAAAAAAAGCTCAAATAAGCAAACTGACTCTGCATCTAAAAGAACTAGAAAAACAACAGCAAATAAAACCCTGGACCAGTAGTAGGAAGGAAATAATAAAGATCAGAGCAGAAATAAATGACATAGAGGCTAAAGAAACAATACAGAGGATCAATAAAACCAGGACTTGGTTGTTTGAAAAGGTAAACAAGATTGATGAACCTTTAGTTAGACTCACCAAGAAAAAGAGAGAGAGGACTCAAATAAATAAAATTAGAAAGGACAGTGGAGAAATAACAACTGACACAACAGAAATACAAAGCATTGTAAGAAAATACTCTGAAGAACTATATGCCAAAAAATTAGACAATCTTGGTGAAATGGACAAATTTCTTGAATCATATAACCTTCCAAAAATCAATCTGGAAGAATCAGAACACCTAAACAGACCAATTACAGAAAATGAGATCGAAACAGTTATCAAAAAACTTCGAAAAAAGAAAAGTCCTGGGCCTGATGGCTTCACAAGTGAATTCTATCAAAAATTCAAAGAAGAACTCACTCCTTTTCTCCTCAAGCTATTTCAAAAAATTCAAGAGGAAGGAAGACTTCCAAACTCCTTTTATGAGGAGAGCATAATTCTGATCCCAAAACCGGGCAAAGACAACACAAAGAAAGAAAATTATAGGCCTATATCCCTGATGAATTTAGACGCTAAAATTCTCAACAAAATATTAGCCAATCAGATCCAGCAATATATGAATAAAATCATACACCATGATCAAGTGGGATTTATTCTGGAGAGGCAAGGCTGGTTCAATATTCGCAAATCAATCAATGTGATTCATCACATTAGCAAATGGAAGGACAAAATTCATATGATAATTTCAATAGATGCAGAAAAAGCATTTGATAAAATCCAGTACCCATTCATGCTCAAAACTCTCAGTAAAGTGGGAATACAGGGAACATTCCTTAACATGATAAAGGCCATCTATGACAAACCCACAGCAAACATCATACTAAATGGACAAAAATTAAAAGCAATCCCCTTCAGATCAGGAAACAGGAAGGGGTGCCCCCTTTCACCACTCTTATTTAACATAGTTCTGGAAGTCCTAGCTACAGCAAGCAGACAAGAAGAAGAAATAAAAGGCATCCAAATTGGAAAAGAAGAAGTAAAACTGTCATTATTTGCAGATGATATGATATTGTATATAGAAAATCCTAAAGTCTGAGTCAAAAAACTACTGGACCTGATAAATGAATTCAGCAAGCTGGCAGGATATAAAATTAATACTCAGAAATTAGAGGCTTTTTTATATACCAACAATGAACTGTCAGAAAAAGAAATTAAGGAAACAATTCCCTTCACTATTGAAACCAAAAAAATAAAGTACCTAGGAGTAAATTTAACCAAGGAGGTTAAGGCCTTGTACTTGGAAAATTATAAAACATTGATAAAAGAAATCAAGGAAGATACAAACAAGTGGAAGTATATACCGTGCTCATGGTTAGGAAGAATAAATATCATTAAAATGTCTATATTACCCAAAGCAATTTATAAATTTAATGCAATACCAATTAAAATACCAATAACATACTTCAAAGATATAGAACACATATTCCAAAAATTTATATGGAAACAAAAAAGAACACAAATAGCCTCAGCAATCTTAAAAAAAATAAAATAAAGCAGGAGGTATCACTCTTCCGGATATCAAGATACACTACAAGGTCATTGTACTCAAGACAGCCTGGTACTGGCATAAGAACAGACACATTGATCAATGGAACAGAACAGAGGACCCAGAAATAAACCCACACTTTTATGGACAACTGATATTTGACAAAGGAGGAACGAACCTACAATGGAGTAAAGACAGCCTCTTTAACAAATGGTGTTGGGAAAATTGGACATCTACCTGCAAAAAAATGAAACTAGACCATCAACTTCCACCATTCGCACAAACAAACTCAAAATGGATAAAAGACTTAAATGTAAGCCGTGAAACCATAAGCATCTTAGAAGAAAACATAGGCAGCAAGCTCTCTGACATCTCTTGCAGCAATATATTTGCCGATTTATCTCCACGGGCAAATGAAATAAAAGGCAAGATAAACAAATGGGACTATATCAAACTAAAAAGTTTTTACACAGCTAAAGACAATAAGAACAGAATAAAAAGAATAACCACAAAATGGGAGAATATATTCGACAGCACGTCTGATAAGGGGTTAATAATAAAAATTTATAAAGAACATAAAATTCAACACCACAAAGACAAACAATCCAATCAAAAAATAGGCAAAAGAAAAGAATAGAAATTTCTCCAAAGAGGACATACAGATGGCCAATAGGCATATGAAAAAATGCTCAACATCACTAATCATTAGAGAAATGCAAATTAAAACCACAATGAGATATCACCTCACACCAGTCAGAATGGCGCTCATCAGCAAAACAACACAGAACAAGTGCTGGCGAGGATGTGGAGAAAAGGGAACCCTCCTGCACTGCTGGTGGGAATGCAGACTGGCGCAGATTGTGGAAAACAGTATGGAGATTTCTCAAAAAATTAAAAATGGAACTGCCTTTTGACCCAGCTATCCCACTTTTAGGAATATACCCTAAGAACACCATAGCACTGTTCGAAAAGAAGAAATGCGCCCCCATGTTCGTGGCACCATTGTTCACAATAGCGAAGATCTGGAACCAGCCCAAGTGTCCGTCAGAAGACGAGTGGATTAAAAAACTTTGGTACATATATACTATGGAATACTACTCAGCCATAAGAAACGATGACATCGGATCATTTATAACAAAATGGATGTACCTTGATAACATTATACAGAGTGAAATAAGTAAATCAGAATAAAAGAAAAACTGAGAACAGCATGATTACATACATAGGTGGGACATGAAAGTGAGGGTATGAGACATGGACAAGAGAGTGGTGGTTATGGGATGGGGGGAGGGAGGGAAGAGTGGGATAGGGAGGAGGGGAGGGACACAGGGAAAACCAGATTGAAGGTGACAGAGGACAATTTGACTTTTGGTGATGGGTATGCAACACAATTGAATGATAAGATAACCTGGAGATGTTTTCATTGTACATATGTACCCTGATTTATTGGTGTCACCCCATTAGAATTAATAATAATAAAATATATATTTAAAAAGCTATGGTACATATATACTATGGAATACTACTCAACCATAATAAATGATGACATCAGTTCATTTACTACAAAATGGATGGTCCTTGATAACATTATACGGAGTGAAATAAGTAAAACATAAAAAAACTGAGAACCGCATGATTTCATACATAGGTGGGTCATAAAAGCGAGACTATGAGACATGGACAAGAGTGTGGTGGTTACGGGGAGGAGAGGGAGGGTGAGGGGGATGGCGAGGGGCACAAAAAAAACTAGATAAAAGGTGACAGAAGACAATTTGACTCTGGGTGATGGGTGTGCAACATAATTGAATGATAAGATAACCTCGAGCTATTTTATTGAACATATGTACCTTGATTTATTAATGTCACCCCATTAAAATTAATAAAAAGTAAGAAAAAAAAGTAAATGTTTGGAAAATAACTTGTAAACTACAAAGGAGATCTAGCGATATAAGGATGTTTCTGTTTTCTTTGGTTTCTCAATATGATGTCAACAGCCAAGAGAGCATGGAACTCAAGTCCCAGTGGCAGATTGAGCCCTTAGAGAGCTCAATGTGGCTTCATCTAAAAGCATCTTTAGGAAGGTAGCTGAAGATTCTCTTACTTTCCAAAATCCTCAAACTGTTTCTAAGGAGCTGATTTGAGCCTGCACAATTTGTGAATTCAGACAATCTCTTCCTAGCTTTAGTCCTCTCTATCTATATACAAAATAGTCTGTTTGAATACAGACCCTTCAAATCAGCACATTCAAAATTAAACTGATTTCCCTTTACTCATAAATTTTAATTACTATTAAATATACACATCTGTACCCCAAGACTGTCAGTTTCTTGAGGACAGTGACCAGATCTTAGATGTCTTTGTATTTCCAATAGAAAAATAGTAGATTCTCAATACAGTGGTACCTTGAGATACGAATTTAATTCATTCTGTAACCGAGCTCATAAGTCAGTCAACTCATATATCAACGCACCAACTAGCGGCAGCTTCCCAAATCATGTTTCAGAATTTCGCTTGGATCTCAAACAAAAATACGAACCGAGTCACAACTCGTGTCTTAAAAAAAAAAGAAAAATTTGTATGTTCTGTGGTCTGTTCATATCTCAAGGTACCACTGTAGTTGGTTGCTTTGAAATAAAGAGTATTCAGTGTTAACTAGATCATGCTAGCTGTTTTTACAAATGCCAAAGTCTCAGGGACTTAATATATTTCCATTTTATTCTGTGAGCACTAAAGACCCCAACATGGATGTTTCTGACTAGTGACCAGCTTGCACATGCTTATTTTGGACCCAGAATAATTTTATTTTATAGCTCTGTCCTCTTCTAGCACCTTGAAGTGTTCGCATTCAGCCCATGAATAGTGTTGGGGGTGGTGAGGAGAAGGAGAGAAAGAGAGAGTTTTATGCTTATGTTTTCTAGGATTTTTATAGTATCAAGTCTTACATTTAAGTCTTGAATCTATTTTAAGTTTACTCTTGTTTATAGTGTAAGAAAGTGTTCTAGTTTCATTTATTTGCACATATCTGCCCAACTTTCCCAACACCATTTTATTAGACTGTCTTTACCCCATTCTATTTTTTTGCCTCCTTTGCCAAATATTAATTGGCCATATAGGCGTGGGTTTATTTCTGGGCTCTCTACTCTGTTCCACTGATCTGTATGCCTATTTTTATGCCAGTACCAAGCTGTTTTGATTACTATAGCCTTGTGGTATAGTTTGATATCAGGTAGCATGATACTCCCAAATTTGTTTTTCTCTGTCAAGACTGCTGAGGCTATATGCTGGGTCTTTGTGGTTCCATATAAATTTTTGGAATATTTGTTCTAGTTCTGTGAGATATGCCATTGGTATTTTAATAGGAATTGCATTGACTCTACAGATTGCTTTGGGTAGCATGGACATTTTAATTATGTTAATTCTTCTTATTCATGAACACAGTATATGCTTTCATTTATTTTTATCTTTCTCAATTTCTTTCTTCAGTATCTTATAGTTTTCGAAGTACCAGTATTTTACTTTCTTGGTTAAATTTATTCCCAGGTACCTTATTTTTTGTTGCATTTGTAAATGGGATTATTTTCTTAGTTTCTCTTTCTGATAGTGCATTATTGGTTTATAAAAATGCCACCAATTTCTGAATATTAATTTAGTATCCTGCTACCTTATTGAATTACCATTTCTATTAGTTTTTTGGTGTATTCTTTGAGGTTCTTTATATACAATATTATATCATCTCCAAAAAATGACAGTTTTACATCTACCTTTCCAATTTTGATGCTTTTATTTCTTCTTCCTGTCTGACTACTATGGCTAGGACTTCCAATACTATGTTAAATAAGAGTGGGGAAAGCAGGCATCCCTGCCTTGTTCCTCATCTTAAGAGAAATGCTTTGAATTTTTGCCCATTGAATATGATGTTGGCTCCGTGCTTGTCATATGTGGCCTTTATTATGTTGAGTTAGGAGAATGTTTAAAGAACTTTGAGCAAAGAGTTTTCAAGAACCCAAGATAATTTCCTAAAATGAAGATATACATGTCAAGTACAAGAAAGCTAGATGGAGATAACGTAAGACCCTTTGTTAACCAATATTTTTGTAAATTTAGTTTGAGCAACTTGAAATTACATAGGAATCTCTTTGAAAAATAGCCTGCAATTCAATTTCACCAATTCAGGCTAATTTCCATGTCAATAAGCCCAGAAGAAAGAATCTTTGCCAAATGTAGAGGTCTCCCCATCAAACACCTTCTCCAGTTGAGCCTTGTGAAGATATTGCTGCGAGGAATATCTGATCAAATGCTTAAGCATTAACCATGTGCAAGAAAAGCCATTAAATGAGTGAATCTTCTCTGAATTAAATTGATATTCTAGAAAATGAGAACAAAATTGAATCCAAGAATAAAGTATCTTTAAATTGCATTTGATGGGTAAAACAAAGTATTTTCTCACCAGGGCTATAAAAATTAAATTAACTAAAAGAGGAAATAAATGCTTTTGTGTTCCAAGCAGTTCCATTTACGAGGACAATAGGTACCCATGAAGGAACCAAAATTCTAAAGGCACTATAATTGTTTCTTGGGATGATGCTTTGTATAGTGAAAGGAAAGTCAGCTTTTCCTCTAAATAACTGACTAAGAAGAGGAGAATCACACTCAATGGCTGCTCCCCCAGGGGAGAGAGGAAACAAAGGTAACTAGAAGTTCTTCTGGGAAATCCACATTTGACCCCAAAATACTTTTAAGTGGGAGCTGGCTTCCTACTGAGAAGAGGATGGACAAGCTGGCTGCTCCTTCCCATTATCACCAATTTCCTTGGTTTTTAGTTGTTTCTGTATGTTTTGGCTTCTCTTATGGGCTGGACCCATATGTTGTTCTGGACTGAGCAGTCTTGTCATCAGATGAGTCATATCATGCCATGATGTCTACAGAAAAGTGTTTGTTGTACCCAGATTCTTGTTTTATTAGCAAGGTAAGTACAATAACCAATATAATGATCAGGTTCAGATTCCAGAAGCCTGATTTCCAAGTGGTGACTCAGGATCTGAGCTCTTTCTATCCTAGTATTCTCCCATCTTCCAGACAATTGGATGGAAGGCAAAGAGCAGGCTCATGGAAGATCATGCAGTAAGTTTATGGCCAGTCTAAAAGTGGAACATATCATTTCATTGACCAGAACTCAGTCACATGATTAATCTAGAAGCAAGGGAGTTCAGAAATGTAGCTTTGCTTTGTACTTAGGAAGAAGAGAACTGAATACTGGAGGATCACAGCAATTTCCACCCTTCATTCAGAAAACACTTTTTAATCTATTTTGCATGTCAGATACCCTTTCAAGGATTAGGGAAAATGGTGAGCTAGAGATTACACTTGATTAATCACAGGCTGGCAAGAGAGAAAACATGGGTAAGTTAATAATTATAACATGATAAAGGTTATAACAGAAGCACTACAGAATGCTGAAGGAGCTCAGAAAAGAAGAAAGTTCAGGAAAGCTTCAAGTACATTTGAATTGAGACTTGAAGAAGGGTGACAATAGCTAATGTTCTTTAACTAATCATCCAATGCTGTTCTAAGTGCTTTTCATATATTAACTGACTTAATCGTCACACCTCTAAAAGGTAGGTATATAGCCACAGGTGAGAAAAGTGAAGTACAGAGAAGTTAGTTACTTGCTCAGGATCTCAGTGTTTGCTAGGGATAGAGGGGAGATTTGGGTCCAGGCAGTCTATCTTCTGAAACGACTCTGAGCCACCACACTATATGAGAAGCAGTAGTTCACCAGGGAAGAAGGACAGAGGCCCCTCTGCATTCCATATAGATAGAGCACACTTGAAGATCTAGAGAAACATGTGCGGATAAGGTCTCACTGTACCCTTACCACCTGTGCCATACAGCTTTGGGTCTCAATGATGGAGTGAGGGCCAGGAACCAGGGTTACCAATGCAAGGCTGGGAAGATGTTAGGACATTAGGGAGATGGACCAGCCTGGAGTAAGGAAGCTAGACCTGAATAGTAGACAGTCCCTCTAAGTCAGGACCAGTAGCCAAGGAAAGTATCAGAAGAGAGTAATTCATTTAATAAAATTTTATTAATATATTATTAAGTTCAACACACATCAATCCAAGTTGAAGTTGACCCATAGACAGAAGCAGGAGGTAGGGGACTGTGCCATATTCCAGAGCTGTGAAAGTCGTCACTGCTGCAAAAAAGAAAGTGGTAGCCCATACTTGATTGTCTAGGAATTCTGCATCCCCTGCTGAACATTTGTATCAGACTCTGACCATCGCCCGATTCCACTCTGACCACATGCAAAAGCCTCCTATGTGCAGCAGAGTTGTGCACTGCTCACCTACACCCAGTTTTTCTCTTCTTCCTGGACACACAGGAAGTCTACACCCCCACTCCCTTATAGTTAAAGGGGTCCATAAAACTAGTCATAGTCAGAAAAATGTGTGCAGAAGTGATAGGTTCTTCTGGGAAACTGCATAAAGAATCGATCTCTAGTCCTTTGCCTTAACAATTCTGGAAGCCACGTGTTGAGATGGCAGTGTAACAAAATAGAGGTAGTGCTGCCCAGAGAATCACCCACCACACATTGGACTTTATGAAAGCAAGAAATAAGCCTTTTTTGTTTTTTTGCCTTAACCCCCTAAGATTTCTGAATTTATAAATCTACATAACCTTGATAGTGTATATATAATACATTATATTTCAAGCCTGTGCCTAATGCTGGTTTTATCTCTACTTCTATTTCAACCCTGAAACTCATGCCAACCTCACCTCATTATTCAGTCAAGATTAAATCTGTTAAATCTAATTAAATAGCACACATGTGTGGTTACTTAAGTCAGTTATTAATTTTCACGTTTTTGTTTTGTTTTGTTTTGTTTTTTACAGAGACAGAGAGAGAGTCAGAGAGAGGGATAGATAGGGACAGACAGGTGGGAACGGAGAGAGAGAAGCATCAATTCTTCATTGTGGGACCTTAGTTGTTCATTGCTTTCTCATATGTGTCTTGACCGTGGGGCTGCACCAAGTAACCCCTTGCTCAAGCCAGCGACCTTGGGTCCAAGCTGGTGAGCTTTGCTCAAACCAGATGAGCCTGTGCTCAAGCTGGCAACCTTGGAGTCTTGAACCTGGGTCCTTCGCACTCCAGTCCAACACTCTAGCCACTGCGCCACCACCTGGTTAGGCAATTTTCACATTTTTAAATGAAGCTAAACTCTTTGACCAACACTTGGAATGTCATTTTCTAAATTTGGTATTGGAACGGCCACAGAGTCTGAGCTATTTCCCAACACATCTTTCTGCTCTAAGTGGAACTCTAACAACTTTCCAGTAATGAACTTTCCAGTAATGAGGCTTGACAACCTGGCCACCACTAAAAGAAGCAGGAGTCAGGCAAAGAGAAAGGCTGCTAACTTTCTCTCCAAAGTGTTGATTAGGCTTTCTACAAATGGCCTACTGGTAAAGGGGTTTTTATCAGTTCTTACTCAAACACTTTTTGAATCCTGGCCCTCTCTGCACTTACCACACCCACCCATCACTCTCTCTCTCTTTCACATACACACACAAAAAAATATTAGCAAATACAAACACCAACATTCCAAAAGAATCTGTGTTCAGTGCTGATGGCCCCATGTTATGAGAAAGCTACATTCAAGAAATATTATATATAAATTCAATCAGAATTAGAAAACAATGTCTTTCATTAAATTCCAATCTGTTTAGGTTGTCCCCTTGAACAGAGATGCACATGCTTCTATAATTCTAGTTTCAACTTGGTAATGATGACTTTCAGACAAAATGTAGATGGAAAAATGTCTTTTAATTTCTAACACCAGTTGGGCAGTCAACACTAGACCTAAGCAAATAGGAAAATATGCTTCACTTCATCAAGGTTATGAGAAACAGTGAATTGAGCTCAACAGCAGAACAAGCTCAGTGAGAACTGAGCTCAAAATGAAACAAATGCACAAATTTTATAATTGCCTAAAAAGCCATAAAGTTCCTGAGCTAATTTTTTTTTCCCCACAGGGACAGAAAGAGGGATAGATAGGGACAGATAGACAGGAATGAAGAGAGATGAGAATCATCAATCATCAGCTTTTTCTTTGCGATACCTTAGTTGTTCATCAATTGCTCTCTCATATGTGCACTGACTGTAGGCCTTCAACAGACCAAGTGACCCCTTGCTCAAGCCAGTGATCTTGGATCCAAGCTGGCAAGCTTTTGCTCAAGCCAGATGGGCCCACGCTCAAGCTGTCAACCTCGGGGTCTCTAACCTGGGTCCTCCACATCCCAGTCCGACGCTCTACCCACTGTGCCACTGCCTGGTCAGGCTGACCTAAATTTTTTAATCCTCATTTTATTAAATATTTTTCAAAACATTGTATAACATTTCATTTTTCAGGATATAGATAAATCCCAAGTACAAGTAATTAGCATTATCCAACTCAAATGTCCTGAATTCCTCCCATTTTTCCTCATCCTGTGACCTTCCTTCCACTCCTCACTCTCCTAGAACTTCCCTCTGAGACTTTGATGATGCAATCTGGATGTAAAGATACAAATTACGACATAATTATAGGTATATTATATATCTTCTAAGAAGGATTTTTTTACATTTATTTTCAGTTTGTAAACAAAAATACAATTACAGATTTTATATGTAATTCCTAATTATTATCTAGATATATAAACAGATGTACACTAACTGGTTTAAGTGTTTGCCACACCTTTTTATACTTGGACTTTTCTTTTTTGATTATTCACTGTACCATCAACCATCTCTTGTTCACCTGGAATTTATCTTCAAGCACTTTTTTCAACAGAGACAAGTAAGTAAAACCTTGCCCAGAAGAACTGTTAATCAGAAAGTTTTTTTAAATTTTGCCTATCAGAATATATTTGTTGTTCTCACACATGAAAGATAATCTGGCTGGGTATAAAATTTTGAATCACAAGCTTTTATAAACAAAATTCTGTAGATATTGCTTTTGTATAGTTATCAGAATGATACAATTGTAGGTAGAGCGCAGAGCATTTACCTAGCAGCTGTGGCTGATGCAATGCTGTGAAAATACTCCAGCTCCCGAATCCCTCCTGGGAACACCCAGGAAGGGAGCTCACCTGCTATATGAAAATGACTCAGCACCAACCAGGCAGCATCCTGACCTTTTTTCGCCATTTGCCCTACTATAACATCCTATTGGCTAAACCCATGTATATAAGCTAGTTTACTTCCTGAATAAAGTAGATTTGCATCATTGAACCTTGTCCCCAGAGTCGGGTCTTGTGCATCTCCATTGTCCTCACCTTCGGGCAGGCCTTGTCCACAACTGGCACCTTGAGCAGGGACCTAACCAGCATCTACAGGACGGGTGAGTGACCCTCTCCAATGGGAAAACTTCTCCCTTATTCTCGAGCCCCGCAGGCCAAGCCCTGCAGAGTAGGTGAGTTAAAGTTTGTGAAAAGGATCTCTGTACTCACTGGGAGATTCTCTCTGGTCTCAATCCCTAGATTGAGGACATGCCCCTTTGGGACTCAGATACTTGGGCCCGAGCTCTCTGATGCATTCGTTTGGCCTAAGTTCATGAAGGGCAAACCTTCCCTCTCGGCCTCACTCCTGCCTTGTTGGCAATACATGTCTGCTTGACCGGTACTCCTGCTGAGGACCCTCTGTCAGTTCCTAAGATCCTACAGGCTACTCCTCTTTCAGAGGAGCCCCTGCACTCCTGTTCACCTCCCTCTATGGAGGAGGAAACTAGTTGGGCCACTGAGTTTCATAAACTCGCAGCCAAGCCGCAGAACCAGAACCAACTGAATTAATAGCTGCACCATCAGCTCCGCTGCCCGAGGAAGCGGAGGTCACTACTTCCATATTCCCTGCCAGGGCTCAATGCCCAACCTCAGCCTCTCAGACACCATTTTCTCCAACACGTGTTCCTGCTATAGACCCATGGGCCAGCTTATATACCCCTATGTGTCAGCAAAGAGATATTTCCCATGAAGCATTTCTTGGGCTCATAGACTCAGGTGCTGATGTTTCTGTAATTAGGGAAGAGGATAAAAGGAAGGCTGGGCCACGCAGCCCGGGCCTCTTGTACAGAGAGTTAGTGGAGTGCGACCAGCCCAGTAAGCCATACAGCCACTCCATTGGACAAATCCTGATGGGGCAACTGGAGTTTTCAGTCCTTTATTTATGACTGAATTACCACATACACCTTGGGGACGAGACATGCTATCTTTACTCCATGTCTCTATTACCAGCCAGCCCCCGACCCAATTCTAAAGGCCACTGCTCAATTAAAGACTTCAGAACCCATCAAACTTACATGGGATACCAACCAACCAATTTGGGTTGAGCAGTGGCCATTAACAGCCTCTACGCCTATCCCACACAGCATGCTCACGTTCACCGATGCTAGCCGCTCTCATTGTGAAATAGTATTCAAATCACCAACAGAAAGCACAAAGTTCCATAAATACAGTTATGCGGGGTCAGTACAAGTAGGCGAGCTACTAGCCATCTATTATGCCCTACGTCTCTGGCAATAGGCTCCCCTCAATATATTCTCAGATAGTGCTTATGCTGTACAATTAAAGGTCTTGCCCATTCCACCTTTTGACCCAAGCAGATGTTACTTGATAAGGCCCTTAGCCAGCTTAAAGAACTATTAGAGGAGCGTCAACACTCTTGGTATATTCAACATCTTCGCTCTCACTCAGGCTGTCCTCTTACAGCAGGATCGCCTCGTTTTAACAGTTTTTTCTATTGAGCAAGCTAGGCAGCTGCATGCCCGATTCATATGTCTGCCCATTCTCTTAAATCTCTCTTTCCCGATCTCTTCACGCAGCCTACAAACACCTTGTACATGCGTATAAACAATGTGGGCCTTTACTACCCTTAGGTCCCCTACAACTACAAGGTGTCAACCCTAGGGGTCTACAGCCTAATGCTGTATAGCAAGTAGATGTCACTCATGTCCCCCAATTTGGCAAACTTTGCTATGTACACGTAGAGGTAGACACCTTCTCCGGAGACATTTTGGCAATGGCCCAGGCCAGAGAGAGAACTAAACATGCGACTTGTGCGCTTCGACAGGCCATGCTTTGCCTTGGTGTACCTTGAGAAATTAAAACTGACAATGGGCCCTGTTATACCAGCAGCCAATTTAAAGCCTTTTGTTCCCAATGGCAAAGCACACACCGCCTTGGCATTCCTTATAATCCCCAAGGACAAGCCATTGTAGAACAGCAACACAGAGACATCAAGCTTCAAATTCAAAAAGAAAGAGGGGATATAACCCAGGCCTCACCTGGAGAAGTGCTGTATTCACTCTCAATTATTTAACTTTTGATTCTGAAGGAGTAACTCCTGCTTATAAACATTGAGGAAGCCTTCGTAGCCAACTAACCCCGTTGCTGTTAGTATGCTGGAAGGACCCAGCCACAGCTCAGTGGCAGGGACCGCATCCCCTTGTAACACAAGGAAGAGGTTACGCTTGTTTTTCCAGAAAATAGCCCACATCCAATTTGGATCCCAGGAAGAAACATACTACTACTCCCGGTGACCCAAGATAACCCCACCAACAATGCCTCCAACACCTGCGAACCCTCTGGTTCAGGAGATGGCCAGCCTCAGCCTTGATAAACAACTGCCTGGAAGAGGTCCTCAGTGCTCCAGGAGGGAAGCTCGTAACCAACATGCTCATAACATAACCCGGGGAGATATGAAGGTGCTAGCTGAACAGGTTCAAAGATTAGCCCCTGATGGACCCGCAGGTCTAGGCACTCTGTTCCTCCTCATGTGTGCCATTATCACAGCAAACTCCCAGGCATGAGGAGATCCTCACATCTAGGTGGCTGTTCCCCACCCTGGCATAATTATGCCTGTTGAAGTTAATAGCCCTCAGTTTCCAGCAGTATATTCCAGTAACTGCTCCCTTAGTCTCCTTTGTGACAATAGTGGCCGGGACGCTCAACAGTGGAACAGCACTATATGGGGTAACCTCAGTAACCCAAGGCTACTTAATTTACTAACACCATCTTCTTGGAGGAGTGGGTCCTCCTTCAAAATCATACTATGGAGTACTTTGCTGAAAACGGTACTACCAACCAAGGCTCAGTACTTGGCCTACAAGCCCTCCTCCCCCTAGCTACCAACAACTGGGCCTGCCTCGCTAACCTTGCCTTCCCAGGGTCACCTTTTTGCCCATTCCTGTATGACGAACATCTAAGAACACTCCCAAGAGAAGTAATTCCCTGGAGAGACTGCCACATTGCCTCTGGCCTGGATGCACAGATCATCAACCTCGGAGTTTGGCATCGAAAGCTGAGAGATGGAATGCAACCATATGCAGTATGCAGCCCGAGGCAAGCCATCTGTTCTGTGTTTGGTCGCTGGGACCTTTGTGGGAAGGAGGTGTGCATGGACCTATGTCCATTTTTTACAATCAAAAACGAAACTGTGTTTAACGGCACCCGGAAGGCCTCTGTAACACAATGGGAGGGAAATTACATCCCCACCCCTAGAAGGAATCCCCTGTTTAAGGCCCCCATTCTATTTCCTAACTAGTAAGCTTGCCTCATTGTTTAATACAGCTAATAATAGGTATTATAGTTGTTTTAGTTCTACTAGGGTTCCATTGCATAATGTGTAGCATTCAGAAGCTACAATAGCAACAAGCAGTCATCAAGCAAGTTCAACTAGCCTCATTTATAACAAAATGGATGGTCCTTGATAACATTATACAGAGTGAAATAAGTAAATCAGAAAAAAAGAAAAACTGAGAACAGCATGATTTCATACATAGGTGGGACATAAAAGTGAGAATATGAGACATGGACAAAAGAGTGGTGGTTACGGGGTGGGGGGAGGGAGGGAAGGGTGGTATAGGGAGGAGGGGAGGGACACAGGGAAAACCAGATAGAAGGTGACAGAGGACAATTTGACTTTGGGTGACGGCTATGCAACACAATTGAATGATAAGATAACCTGGAGATGTTTTCGTTATACATATGTACCCTGATTTATTGGTGTCACCCCATTAAAATTAATAATAATAAAATATTTTTAAAAAAGAGAAGGGGGAGATGTAGGTAGAGTACAGAGCATTTACCTAGCAGCTGTGGCTGATGCAATGCTGTGAGAACACTCCAGCTCCCGAATCCCTCCTGGGAACACCCAGGAAGGGAGCTCGCCCACTATACGGAAATGACTCAGTGCCAGCCAGGCAGCCTCCTGACCTTTTTTGGCCATTTGCCCTACTATAACATCCTATTGGCTGAACCAATGCATATAAGCTAGTTTACTTCCTGAATAAAGTGGATTTGCATCACTGAACCTTGTACCTGGAGTCGGGTCTCATGCGTCTCTGTTGTCCTCACCTCCGGGCGGGCCTTGTCCACATACAATTCTGTATGATTTATTTTTCTTTTTTTAGCATTTTAGCATTATCTATTTGTTCCTCACTGAACACATGTAGCTGTAATAAGAAAAATATATTTTAAAAACTAAATAAAATCAATAGATTTGTGATGAGTGCTGATTACATTCCAACATTCTGTTGGATAATAAAAGGCATACCAATCATTACTACTGTCGAGGAGAGAACTCAACCATTAGTCACATATAGACTATGGATTATATAAATAAGTAATATTACTACACAATAATTTACAATTAATAAAAATCGACACTGGGATTTAATATCACATCATTTTGGTGGTGGAGGGGAGTAGTGCATCTGAAATGCAGAATAAAATGAAAACATCAGAAGTCTTCAAACACCTCTCCAGATCTTCCACAAAGCAAGATTATAAAATCTGAAGGCCACAAAGTCTTGCAACAATTGAGGTCTAATTCTAGCCTTCCTCCGACTGCACAAACATATCACTTCTTCAGAAAGACAATAACACCCCCCCCCAAAAAATAATACAAGTTATTATACTTTGGAGGAGGTCAGATGGTAAAAGACAGAGTTGTTAAAAACATACTATGTATTCAGGTTCAGATCACCTGGTACAAGTCTGATTCTACAAGGTACTACTTGTAAGTTATCCTAACAAATCAATGCCTGTGTGCTCCTGTTTTCTCAAATGCAAAATGAGGATAAAATTAGTATCTCCCTCATGGGATTGTTTTAAGAATTAAATGAGTTTAAAAAAAAATCTGTACCTTGTATACAAGAAATGTGAGCCAACTGCTTAGAATGAACAAATGAGCCACACAAAACTCCTGTTACAGATTGACCTCCATTATTTGACATGTCCCCCAAAAATATCCATGACCAGTAAGGTGAGTAGGGCAGATAGTCTTACCGTAATCCCAAACCAATTAGGCAAACTGGGGAAAGTTGATGGAAGCTGGTTCAAGTCATAAGACTTGGCACCAGAACTAGAGCCAGCTCTTTTGGTCCACTGTGTTATTCCCTATACTCAGTCTCCAACCTGCCCTACCTTTGAGCCTGGCAGCTCAGAGACCTGCACCGTTGAAGATCTTGTTACACAAGTATTAGGTGAAGGTACCCTTAGTTTGAAAGTCAAATACAGGCATACCTCATTTTATTGTGCTTTGCTTTATTATGTTTCAGAGATCATTCTTTTTTTTTTTTTTTTTTTTTACAAATTGAAGGCAAGACCTTCCACCAGCAAAAAGGTTATGACTTGTTCACTGCAGTACTTGTTTTGCAATGGTCTGGAACTGAACCTGCAATATGTTCAAAGTATGCCTGGGGAGAAATGGTCCTTAAAACAAACATCCCACTACACAGTGAGAATATCCTACTTTTTTAAAATATCTATTTGTCAGGGTTCAGGGGATGTTTTGTTTGTTGTTCTACCTGGGAATTGTAGATTTCTCAACTTTCTTCCTTTCAAGAGGAAGTAGGTCCAAACCCACAGCTAGGAACGCCACATGAAGATTCAACATTGCTCTTTAAAGCAATTAGAATAAAGTCAAGAAGGAGTTTTTTATTTCATCTAGAGCCTGATTGGAGAGCTAGTCTCTCTCAACTTCATGGTCACACAATTAATTTGGTGAAACAATTAAGTCAAATGAAAATGAGTATTTTTACTCTCACACCCATTAATCAATATTAGAAAAATCCAAGAAGCTCAATTCTCTGGGATATTCCCCAAAGAACCTCTAAAGGGGAAGGGACAGTAAGAACACAATCTACAAAGGCTCCATCACCTACTATCCAGCTGAGCCTGCACACATGACTTAATCTCTGCAAGTAAAATGTTCTATCTACACAAGAGAGGTAATACTACCTACTTCAGAAGGTTGCTCCAAGGGTTAAAGGAGAACACATATCTAACGCACTTAGCACAGTGCCCTATTACATTTATTACATACTCCATTATCACTGCCAGGAAAGAATAAAGACCCCATGCTCAAGCAGGGGTATCCATAAATGATGCCATATCAAGCTACGTACAAAGTAACTGCGCCAGTCCTGATGGTTTACATCTGCTTCCCTGATGAACTTTCTGTGCCATATTTGTATGTTCCCAGGACCAGCTCTTATTTTATTGTTTTTGTAGGGCCCCTAAAGCTTTGTCAGGGCAGCTGTGAATCTTGCCCCTAGGATGAAGCACTTTCTTACATGTCCGGCATCTAGTTGACTTTTGACCTTTATTAATCAAAGTCATGGAGTCCAAGTTAGTTTGCAGCCATATTTTACTGGGGATGCAACTGGAGAACCAGCTGTGGCTGTTGGCTTTTAGGATAGAGGATTACTAGAAATCTCTCCTTTGCCCAGAGAGGTTAGGATTCCTCAGAATTCTAGAAACAAGAGAAACACCAGGTCACTCGCCTAGAAGGGGAGCCTCTTCTCGCCTGAGGTATGAGCAGCTCCCGAGACCTCCAAGAGAGAACCATCTTATTGGGGTCAGCTAGACTTGGCTAGTTTTTATCTTTAGAGGGAGGAACAGCAGGGGAGACAAGCAGGCTTATGTGCTTGGTCCTGGCTGGCTATGAGCACTAGATCTCCAGGGCCCGGGTGCATCTTTTGACTGCCTTTCACGACCTCTGGAATCCACTCCAGGAGCCCAACAGGAGAACTGGCGGTTAGACTGTCCTGACCTCCTCATGATTTTAGGGATAGGCTAAAGCTGCCAGCAGGACCTGTTTGTTCTCCCACCTGACAACTCCTCCTGCTCTCCTTCCAGAGTTGGCTTTATTCTCAGGGCTGAACTGATAATTGCAATTGAGTTGAGCAAACGCTGTGACTGAGTAATACAGTCGCCCCTTCACCCCTCAGAATCCACAAGGGATTGGTTTTAGGACCCCTGTGGATTCTCGTCCCTTATATAAAATGGTGTAAAACAATGCATAGTACCTGAAAGGGGGTATTAACCAAGAGAGCCCACTGCCAGCCAACAAGCCAAGTTACGAGGTTCACGCTGCAACTTCTGCTTCACTGTGACCCTGGCAATTTGGAGGGGAACTTCCTAATCACCCCATTTCTCTCTTTCCTACACCTCAGCCCATATACTCCTTAGACTTCCACCCCCAGCTCCTTATAAATCCTTCCTTCTCTCCCTTCCTAAGTAAATCCTAGAAGCATGACATTATAGAAAAAAACAAAAAAATAGAAATACAATACTAATCATATACTCACAGACATTTCATAATACTTTTGTAAAATAATATTTCATATGTAATGTTTTTAGAGGTGAGATGCATCCGTGGTTAAAAAAAAAAAAAAAAAAAAAAAAAAAAAAAAATCTAATTCAAAGACCCAGAGCAAAGTATTAGAAAGTTCATACAGTTTTTTATTAAAGCCAACTGAAAGACCCTAAGTAATTATGTTTCTCTGACTTTTGTCAAAAGCGCTCACAACCTGGAAGTAGTCATTCAGGAGCCCTTTATGGTCAGTGGACCCATGATAAGCAGAGAATTTTCTTTCCCACAAACTTCGTGCTATGGAATCACAGAACAAAGGCAGGAGGCTCCATCCTTTACTTTTATTCACTGGGGCAAGGAGTCTGCCCACTCCTTACCCACTGTCTCATTTCTCACCAAAGGAACATTAGCAAGTTGAAAGATTTATATTCTGTGAAATATTTCACTTGTCATCAGCCGGAGGCTCCAGGCTCCCTGGGTACGCTGGTCAGTTCCAGGAAGGTTCCCTGAGCTCCCCTCATAGGCAAGGCCACACTGCTCCCAAGTGGCTTCTGTGGAGAAGCAGGAAGCCAGAAATGACTGTGGCTGGAACGCTCTTCAGAGTCACCCTGGCCTGCCTCCCTGCTACATACCCATCTCTGTAAACATCACCCTAGACCCTTCTAGCCTCTATCATACTGGAAAGCTGAGCTGCTTAGACTCCAGAAAGGCTCTTTGTAGTGGCAAGGGGCGCAGTCATTCCTATTTTTTAATACATCTAAAAAGCTGCAGGGCTGGCACACACAAAAAAAGTCAAGAATTAAAAAATAAAAAAAGAAGTCAAGAATTCAACCTAAGCATCGTAATAGTGGGAGTTTGTTAAGATACAGTGTAAGAGGCCCTCCCACCATACAAAAGAAAATAAAAGCAAAAGAAAAGAGAAGGCAAAAGAAATTGAGGACCAAAAGATACAATTATTAGTAGTTCTCACAGGACTATTTGGACCCTAGAGGTAACTTCGTATTCCTTATGAATCTATTTACAGTGGTTAGTGATGGTAAAGCAGTCTCAGTAAGCAAAATCTACTTCAAGCACATCCTTTTCTCAACAATTAAAAATGCAATCTATCTTTATAATTAGTGTTCTTGTAACTTCGGTTGTTTCTGCACCCCAAAGGGGATGGATCATTGTGTCTAGTACTAGATCAGTTGTGCTCAAAGTTTAAAGCAGTATCACCTCATTAACTCTCAAGTGACAGGAGAAGCTTATAAAAATAGCAAAAATAAAACACTTCCCCCCCAAAAAAAGAAATTCTCAGAGATACAATCCCAGCCCTTCTGTACTCCAGGCCAATCAAGTCAGAAGCTCTGCCCAGGTGGGCCCAGGCACCAGCATCTTTTGAAGTTCTGCCAGGATTACAACCCGCAGACAAGTTTGAGAACTGCTTTCCTACCCAAGCAATCCGAATTCTAACTGCACATCAGAATCAGCTGGGATAGCTCTGAGCAATCCACTCCACTCTCTGCCCCGAACCAGCCGGATCACAATCACAGGGGATGGTGCCCCAGGGTTAAGTTCTCAGGTGATTCTAAAGTTAAGGTATTTGATTCAGTGGTTTCATTTTTATTACAAACACACGTTAGTGAATCCAAAGATGGCGGGTATCAAGAGAATAGTGCAGGAAGACAGTCTCCACGGCCTGAACTCTCCATCCAAGGCTGAGGCTGAGGTTGTATGCCAGCAGCGAGCAGGTACAAGTAACACGCCCACATGTATACAGGGAATCCTCAAGTTACGACACAGTTCCGTTCCTACGACAGTGATGTAACCTGAATTTTGGTGTAAGTCAAAACACACCCTAGCCTAAGTCACTCACCTATCCTAAAGCAGTTGTAAAGTCATGATCTAGAACATAAAAACACAACTAGGCCACAGAAAAAGGAAAAGAACATAAATATACTGTACTGTACTGTACTCTGTGTAGTAACAGAAAATATTAGTGTAAAAATAACTCCTTACCTTTATTCGTGTGGTTGGCTTGCACACTGGAAGAGGTATTGCAAGGTGGGAGAGAGTGACCCATTGGGAAGAGGAAGCTGGAGAGGCAGGAGAACCTGTAGAAGGTGCTGAAGACACTGGGTCAGGTGAATCAGAATTGTCTAAGGAACATGCAGGAGGTGCTGGAGATGATTCTACCTGTACAACGCTAACACCGTAAGCCAAAGCACTCACATCTCAGTTTTTATAAGTTTTTATGGGAGTGAGCCTCATAAACTTGAAAGGTCGTGTGTCGAGACAATCATAACCCAAGGACCCCCTTCACGTGCTCACACACTAAGCACCCACACACAGACTCACACCCTGCTCTCAAGGAGGCCTGGGAAAAGTCTGCCATCCTTTTCATCACCAAGAAGCCGTTTCATAATTTCATTCTGTGGATGCCTAAATCAGAAACAGTTTGCTCCCCAAACAAGATTTATGAAGTAACAAAATTCTGGCCCAGCACCAAGTTTTTATGATGCTATCCTAAGGCAAAAAAAAAAAAGTTATATTACTGAGCCTAAACAAGTTATTATACATAACGTTGTGTTGTTTTTTTTTTTAATTTGAGAAATTCATTATTGTGGGCCTGGGATATTACAGAAAAGGAAACAAGATAAATTTCCCTAGGGCAGCAGGTTAAAAGGGAAGCTGAGTATCGAGGAAGGGTTCCGTAATAATGCTACAGTCGTTAGGATTTTTATTCTGCCAGTAATTATGCGTGAATCCTTGAGCAAATCAGGCCATCATCTCTGGATCATGTTTTCTCACCTGTAAATGAGAGGATTAGGTCTGAGTCAGGGTTTCTCAAACTTGGCACTATTGACATGTTGAGCAGGATAGTTCTCTGCTAGCAGAGCTGTCCTGGGCATGGCAAGATGTTTAACAGCTTCCCTGGCCTCTCTAGATGTCACTAGGCTCACTAGACATCAGTAGCACATGTGCCCCCACTCTAGCCCAGTCAGTTTTGACAATCAAAAATGTATTCAGACATTGCCAAATGTTTCTCAAGGAAGAAAGTCAGCCCTTGTTGAGAACCACTGGTTTAAGGCAATTTTGAAGGTCTCTTTATTTTCAAAATTCAGAAAGTACATGGGAAAAGTTGGAAAAACAAATTTTGATGTATCAAGGAACATGCACATGAAAAGCCAAAAATGAGAGAACGTGTGGAGTTAACCCATAAACAGAGGATCTCAAAGTTGGATCAATATTAGAATCACCTGAGAAGTTTTTCAAATTGGCAGTGTCAAAGTCAAACACCTGACTAATTAAATCACCTCAGCAGTGACTTAAAAACCATTAGCAGAGAGTTTAGTGTGAGACAGAAATAACAAGGTGTCTGTTTATCATTTCTTATGATTCTGATAATACTAGAAAACAGGCCATCTTACATCAGGCCAATCTCAAGCTTTTGCTTGAAATGAGACCTACGCACTCTTTCAGGAGAAGTATATCAATATCAGCATATGAAGACCTAAACAAAGCGGAAAAGCCCAGTGTCTCTCTGGAGAAAGTGTCACCATTCATCCCTCTGTTCCCTGCAGTTATTGACCTGAGACCACACCAATCATTCTCTCCAACTTCTGACTGTCAATTGCATTAATCCTCTTCAAAAGAGATTATATCTGTTTCAGTTTAACAAGTAAATGGTAGTTCATCAAAAGAAAACATGTGCACTCCCTAGAAGAGGAAGATACAACATGTCTCTGAGTGAAACCAGTCCATGTGGCCGGAGTTGGGAGAGGCTTACACAATGAACCAATGAAACAAAGCCACCACCATTCTGATTTAACGCAAATATGACATGGCAGTTCAAAGAGGTCACTGTGTAAAGTGGCTAAAGAATCCATGACTATTTCTTGGAGTTTTTATACTGATTAATTTTGTATTCTTTGTCAAGTGCTCAGTTACTAAAGAAGAAAGTTATGAAATAAAAAAGTAAATATAATACAATCATATTTACTATAATTTTTGTTTGCTATTATAAGCAAATATCAGTAGCAGCCGAAATTTATTGAACATTTACTCTGTGCCAGGCCCTGTGCTGGCAAGTATTTTATATAAACCTTATTTAATTCTTACAACAACCAATTTAGATTGGTATTGTTATTATTATTTCTGTTTTCCAGTTGAAGAGGCTTAGCAAGGTTAAGCGATTTGCCCAAGAACCTGCTGCTAGCAGCTACAGGAATGGAAATGAAAACCCAGATAGTCTGACTATAGAAACTACGTTCTTGGGAATCATTTAATATGGCTTCGTTTGTCTTCTATTCATTTGTCAGATCATGAAACTAATAATTTTGCATAGCAGTCTTTCAATAACAAATTTCAAAACACTTTTAAAGTATGTAGTATGTAGGCTTATGCTTCAATACTATTCAGATGGAGAAATGCTATACCAGTGTTCTTCAGCATGGCTTCAGACCACCAAAATCAGAATCTCCTAAAGCACCTTCCTGAAATGCAGAGTACTGGGTCCTGGCAGGGTAGCTCAGTTGGTTAGAGAGTCATCCCGATACAACAAAGTTGTGGGTTTGATCTCTGGTCAGGGCACCCATCAACCAATAGATGCATAAATGAGTGGAACAACAAACTAATGTTTCTCTCTCTCTTCCCTTCTCTCCAAAATCAATAAAAATAAATTTTATAAAATGCAGAGCACTGGACCCATCTCATACCTACCATGTCAATATTCCATATCAGTATTCAGGGCGTTAGGAAGTCAGGATGGGAATCTGCACTGTGAGCAAGTTCTCCAGGTTATGTTTTTCCCCACAGAAGTCTGAGAGCCACTCCCTAGAACTGGTCCACTTTGCACCCACAAAACACAACCTTGTGCCTGTAAATTTGAAAACAGAAAATTTGTCTCTCCAGAATCAAAACACAGAGAAACTGCAAACATTAATTTTGAGAGCCAGAATATTCCCATAAGGCAGTCCCCATAAAGATCCTGGATATATTTTAACATATTCAATTTAAGACATAAACCCACCTACCTGAATACATCATACATACTTTGCACTGAGACTCTGCCTTCCTCTGGAGACCAGAAATCTGCTCTATTACTATCACTTAAGTTGCTACTCAAAGCCTTTAATACACACACACACACACACACACACACATAAATTTGAGTAAACACTATGTAACCAGAAAATGAAATTGCTTTCAAATAACCATTATGACTTTTCTTATATGCTCACATTACAATAAAATTCAGAGTGAGAGCTATCAGTGGAGATGAAAATTACAGACCATGCGTTCCTCTGCTGGATATGATCCCATAAGAGCATCTTATTCCTCTCTGTATCTCCAGTTTCGAGCACATAGTAGGCAATTAATCCAGTTTTGTGTTGAGAAAAAATGAAAGAAAGCTTCAAAGGAATCAGTAAGTGTGAGGAAAACAGCTGCATTAGGCTTGCTCACTGGCTCACTGGCTGCAAGGACTTTGATCAGTGCATGAGCACGTGGCAGCAGCACATGTGGATAGTCTATGTAAGGCTACAGGTGCTTGCGCTCAGGGAAGATTGCAGATGGCAGACTGTGTTGCCTTCCCGCCACTGTGATGGCCTGAGAAGCGCTTTTCCCCTGCCTGTTTGCTTGTCCGCCATTGCAAGGATCTATTAAATGACTATGGCCTTACCCTTTCTGGCTCCACAGTTTCTCTACCATCTGCCGAACCCAATGTGAACCAGGCTGGCTGGCTTCAACCACCAGCATTACAGTGAGCAAAACAATTCTCTAATGAGAAGAAGGCTCATAGGTCATCCATCTCTTACCCCACACAGCCATTGAACAGGCCTGCTTTCTGCATATAAAAGAACACAGAAGGCTTTCTTTAACCAACTAACTTTTCATAGTATCGCTTCTTCAACTCTTGAAGCCATGTCTCTTTGCAGAAAAAGATAATTACCCCAACTTCTTCAGCACACACATACAACCCAAAGTAAGCCTCCAAATGAAAAATGAAAACCCGAATAAAACATGTTGAGCAAGGAAGACAGACAGAACACATATTGTGGTTTAAAAAAAAAAAACAGTAACAGTATACAGCACACAAGGGGTTGGGAAAATATCAAATTTTCGAAGATTGTGTTGAGTTTTGTTTCATTCTGCTATTCATGAGTTTCATATTCTTTCTTACATTAAAACATATTAATGCTGCTGTAACATTCCCTCCAGTCCCTGTGCAACATGAATATTCACAGAGCCATATCGGCTGCAAATGTACACACACACACACACACACACACACTAGCGCGCGCACACGCGTGCATCCCTATATCATGCACAAAGATTGGCCTCTTGACACAGGGGAAATCATGTGTTTAGATCATTTCCAAACTGCTGCTAAATGAATGCTGGGGATGATACTTCAAAAAGCATCAGGAGAACTTCTGTGTGGGGTTGGTTTCCAGCCCTTGGACTAATTTTGAGTTAATATATTCAAAGCTTCTTACTCAAACTTCCAATCACATCAAATCATGAACATTTAAAGAGACCCCAGAATCATCTGCTTCCAAATCCTTCCTTTACAAAGAAGGAAATCAAGCTCCAATCGAAACTGCTGGCCCCTAATCAGATAAATTGGTGCCTCAGCATTCAGTGCAGTTGTCTTGCTTCTCTGCCAATATTGGGACCAATATTTTTTACTTAATAGATAGCTAGCTGGTAGTTCAACAAGAAAATTCATCTAGAGTCCTCTTGGTAATGACTGCAAGATCTAAATTCAATTTCTATAAATAATTGCCAATTTTTGTTAAAGTTCCTGAAGAATGCTGGACTCCAGTAATCAATATTATAATAAATGAGTTCTAGCTCTTCTTTTTTGTTAACCTTTTTTAAGTGCTAGGGGCTAATGGGAATAAAATATAAAAAATAAAAGAAGCTTTAAGGTTTAGACCATTGACAAACTAGATATTCACATTGGTTGCATGCCTTCACTTCATAATGCCAATCCTGGATGTATTTTAAGAGGTGATGACCTCTAACACAATGCTTCACAAATGTTAATGTCGCATGAATCTGACAAAATTCAGACTATGACTCAGCAGTGGGATGTGGTGAGGGACTTGAGATTCTGCATTTCCAAAACAGTTCCTGGTGACTTTGATGCTGCTGGTTACAGGAACACATTGAGAGTACCATCCACAGTGACCAAGGTATCAACACCATGCGTAGAAAAAGGTAAGCAGACCAGTGAGCAGGCCCTGAAAGCAACACTTATCATAGAAATGGCAGAACAGGAGAACTGGACAACAAAGGCTGGTTACCAGCTGATAAAACAACATCCTCTGAGCCTAAGTCTACCTTACCCAGATGTCAATGTCGAAAAAGAAGCCCGCTATGTCAACATTCAATAGCAGTAAGTTGTACTTATCCAGGAAACACATCATTGAGAAATAAATTGGAATGGCAAAGGCAGCAGAGGTTCTAATTCTCTGCATTAATACCTGGGAACAATGAATAAATGAAGGCAGAGCACTTTTGGTTGCTTATAAATAACTTCAATGCTAAGTACAGAGGAATGAAAATATATTTAACCATTCAGCCAGGAGAGTCCAACACTGAGTCCAGCCCCATCCTGAGTTTACTAACAAGCCAAATCATCAGGTCTAACAACTTTGCTTGGAATCTGGGTTTTGTGCCAGATGGACATTTATTTCAGAAAATCAAATGGGCAACTTAATTTCAACCTTTCTGATTAAGTAGATCCTAGCCATTCCACAAACATGCTTCCAACCTTTCCTCCAGGGAATTGATTGGTAACATGGAGAGCATGACCATTTATTTGGCTTAAGGAACACATTAATTTATCTGGTTATAGAATTTAAACATCTGACGAATGACAGTTGGGTTGATTTTATTCATCAGCTAATTGCTTTGCCACCTGGAGCTGAAGCTTTATGTATGCAGCTTATAAAAGATCTGAAAAGGATCTCAATTATTCTTTAATTTGTTCCTTGAATATAAAGTAGGAAAATCTGGCTTAATCAAACATTGTCTCAATTCTACTGGGATATGTCTAGTTACCTTATAACAAGGTAAGCTTTCATTTAATCATATGATATGATAATTCCCCACTTTCAAGCCAAGTATCCTCTTAGTTACAATCAATTTTCCACTGAAAAAATAAACATTGTCTCTCTACTGAAATCCCAGTAGAGAAGAAGAGCCCTTTTTAATGAAACTTGCTGCTGATATAACCACACTAGGAATTTCTGTGTAGGAATCCATTAAACTCCCTAATTTGACATTGCTGGTAAATTGCAGAATAAAGCAAGATCTGTGGACAATTCTCTCTGCACATGGCCATTCTGGCACACATGGAAGAAATGGATAATAAGTGCATGCGTACACACACACACACACACACACACACACACACACTGCATTACTGGAATCTATTAAATCTCACTTAATAAATGTTTTAATCAAATTGAATTCTACAATTTATCTAACAAGAGATAAAAGAGAAAAAACTAGCAGTCATGTAATTTCTTTAATTGCACCAAGTGAATCTGAAATGCCAGCATGTGCTGAAAGGCTGCTGGAAATCCCAAGACGTAAAAGTGGTAACTTTTTCAGTCGACTGGGATGCCTCCTGAAATGCAATCCTGCAACTAGCTGAAAGTAAGAACTGTAATGCTACTATATTAATGGCCCAGGGTACTGAGGGGTTAAAGCCAAGTGTTTGGTTCTACCAACGTTACCTTTCTCACCTCTTGTATTCCATACAGCTGCCAAGTTGGACTGTCAGAGAGAACTGGGAGTCAGGCATTGCATAGGTTTCCTGGAGCAAATGACACCATCAACCATCAACCCATCTGAGAAGAAAGGGGACACCTGAAACCTTAGGCAGATGAATGCTAGAGGTACAGGCACACAGGTGGCAGAAGACACTCTGTCACTGGGAGCAGGGACATGGGTTTAAAGGCAGGACTCTTGTTCCAAGAAACCCTGCTGAAAGCAAGAAAGAATTAAAATCCCTCAGGAATGGTTTTGTGCTATAAGGCAAGGAACCCAAACAAAACTCAGGCAGGAAAGAATTCCACTAGCACCAAAAAACAGACCAGTATCCAAACAAGGAATCTGACCATAAACAAAAATGTAAGAGGCCAAGGATAGGCATAGGGATGAAAGTTTAGAGAAAAACCTATCCCATTTCATCAGCTTTCAAAGCACCAGGAATTAAGCCCTTCTTAGAAGTAGTTTATTTAATAAATAATATAGTGTAGTCATATAAGCAACTTTGAATGTTAGAACTGGAAGAGATGCCAAGCAATATCTAATCCATTGTTAGCGTGGGTAACATGAGTCTTTCAAATGTTGGGAGATGGCATAGCTTAGGAGATAAGAGCTTGGACTCTGGAGTCAAATACTAACCCTATAAATCACTAGGTGTGTTTTTGGGGGCAGCTTTTTTGCCTCTGTAAAAAAGCAATAATAATAGTACTTGTTTCACTGGACTGTTGTGAAAATTAAATAAGATTGTCCTCAGACGGCAACTACACAAGTGTCTGGGGCATAGAACAACTCAATAAATGTTTACTTCTATAAAGTAACGATGTGGGCTCCATTTGTTGTTATTATTATAATTATCACTATTATAAACTGAATTTTATCTCCCCCAAAATTTGTGTGTTGAAGCCCTACCCACCAATATGATTATACTTGGATATAGGGCCCTTTAAGAGGTAATTATGGTTAAGTGAGGAAAAGAGTATGGATAGTCTTCTAAAATTAAAAATAGAGCTACTATATGATTCAGGACTCCCTCTTCTGTGTATATGTCTGAAGGAAATGAAACCACTACCTTGAACTGCACCCCCATGTTTACTGCAACATAATTTGCAGTGACCAAGACATGGAAACAACCCAAATGTTCATCAATAAATAAAGAAAATATAGTATACATATACAATGGAATATTATTCAGCCATAAAAAGAAAAGAAATTGTGTCTTTTGTGGAAACATGAATGAACGTTAAGGGTATTATATACTAAGTGAAATAAGTTAGACAGAGGAAGATAAATGCTATTTTTTCTCATTCGTGTGTGGAATCAAAAAAAACCAAACTCAAAGAAATACAGAGTAGAATAGTAGTAGCCAGTGGCTGGAGAGTGGAGAAAATGGGGAGAGGTTGGTTGAGGGGTACAACTTCCAGCTAAAAGATAAGTTGTGGGGATCTAATGTTGAGCATAATGACTATAATTAACAATACCACATTATACATACAGTGTGTCTGTAAAGTCATGGTGCACTTTTGATTGGTCACAGGAAAGCAACAAAAGACGATAGAAATGTGAAATCTGCAACAAATAAAAGAAAAACTCTCCCAGTTTTATACCTATTCAGTGCAGTTCGATGTGGGCTCCATTTGTTGCCCTACACACATCCAAACAATAGTGAAATTCTTGCCCCACACGGGTAAGGACATCTGGTGTAACAGAGTGAATAACGTCTGTGATTCTCTGTTTTAAGTGGTTAATGTCGTTGATACGTTCAATGTACACATGTTGCTTCACATAACCCCAAAAGTAAAAGTCTAAGGGCGTCAGATACAGGGATCGTGGTGGCCATGGCTTGACAGAACCCCTGCCTATCCACCGCCGGGGGAATGTTCTATCCAGAAACTCACGAACAATGGTGGCGTAGTGTGAAGGAGCGTCGTCCTGTTGAAAGATGATACCTTCTGGAAATTGTGGCACTGCATACAATTCCAACATGTCAAGATAGGTGTTTGCCATCACAGACTGCTCCGTGAAAGAAAATGGGCCTATCACCTTATCATGCATCAGGCCACATGTTCACTTTAGTGGTGTTACGTTCATACTCAACATAGGCATGAGGATGTTCAGCAACCCATATTCGGACGTTATGGCGATGAACATGTCCACAGATATGGAAGGTCGCCTCATCGCTAAAAACAATCTTCTGCAAAAATCTTGCATCATTGTCGATCTCATGAAGCATATCTGCAGCAAATGCGCATCAAGTGGGTCTATCCACAGGTTTGATAGTGTGCAACAGCCGCAATTTGTACCCTGGAAAACAGAGACGTTTCTTTAACACCTTATGAATTGTAGTCTTGCTTAGGTGTGATTGTCGAACACACGCAAGCACAGATTTTTTAGGGCTCCTTAGGTAGCTATCCTGTATAGCCCCTACAGACTCGTCACTGACTGATGGCCTACCAGAACAGGGTTTCTCCACCAAACTGCAGGTTTCCTTCAACTGCTTATCCCACCGAGTGATGTTATTCCTATGTGGTGGCGCTTCATTATAAACGTGTCAATATTCACGGTGCACTTTGGTCATGGATTCAAATTTAGCGAGCCACAGAACACACTGAACTTTCCTCTGTACTGTCCACATCTCGACTGGCATGGCCGTGGGCTGGTCCGCCGTATACATGGTGTTACGTCATCATCTGCGCATGCGCACATGCTGCCACATCATCCTACAGAAACTGGGAGCGTTTTCCTTTTATTTGGTGCAGATTCACATTTCTATTGTCTTTTGTTGCTTTCCTGTGACCGGTCAAAAGTGCACCATGACTTTACGGACACGCTGTATACTTGGAAGTTGTTAAGAAAATACATCTAAAAATTGATCACTCTCTCAAGAAATGGTAACTATGTGAAGAGATGAAGGTATTAACTAAAATTTTATTGTGGTAATTGTTTCACAACATATATATGTACCAAATCATTACACCATATATTTTAAATTTATACATCATATGTCAATAATATCTCAATAAAACTAAAAAAAATTTTCAAAAATACAGATAAAAGGATGTGCTCTCTGATTTTACTATAGGTTAACTCCATGAGAATAAAATCAGATTGTTTATGAGTTGATACCTTTTGAGGCACGGTGGTAGATACATGGGAGTTGGTTTTCCTCTTTTCTGCTTTATAGATATTTCTAAATTTACAAAACAATTTTAATAAAAATAATATACTTGCTTTACTGTTCACATCACAAGGCTTGTAAAAATAAACCATTACAAATATACTTTTTAAAAGTTGATGAGGTCATATGGGTTGTGGACCTTCATCTATGACTACTGGTGTCCTTATAAGAAGATGAAAGGTCACCAGAGAGCACACACACAGAGAAAAGGCCACAGGAGGACACAACTAGATGGAGGCCATCTGCAAGTCAGGGAGGTCACAGGAGAAATCAACACTGTAAGCACCTTGATTTCTGACTTCCTGCCTCCAGAAATCTAAGAAAACAAATTTCTCTTATTTAAGCCACCCAGTCTGTGGTACGTTGTTATGGCAGTCCTACTGAACTAATATAGTCACTATCATTATGACCTGGTCCAAGTCACACTGACAACTAAAGTCAGTGGCAGGATGAGGACCCAGCCTCAGTGCTCTTTCCACTAGCTTCCTCTCCCACCTTATTTCCTCAAATTCCCTATTTGGGCTGCTCTTACACTAAAAATATCAGTTCCTTATCTGGTAAGAAGAGGCTAAGTTATTAGTTAAGAAAATATAGAAAGTCTTAAGAAACATGAAATTATGAGAGAAATTCAGTGTCTCTTTCTCAAAGAAAGATTCTAGTTCTGAAATTTATACCCTCCCACCTCCCCTACCACCACCCAATAATTCAGACAAATCTAAAGTGGCTACATCCAGGAAGCTGGAGCTGAGGCCCTCGGCTGCCCCTGGGTCACAGGCTAGACCCAATACACAGCCAGCATCTTCACACCAGAGCAGGAACATTCCAAGGAGCATGACAGGACCTCGGCTCTAAACCAATCAACTTCAACTCCCCTCAGTCGCTGCCTCAGGAGTCTTGCCTTTCTGCCCCACCTGCAGCACCATCTAGGTTAGAAGACTCCCTATGCAGTTAGGACATACGTATTCCACAAGCTGCTCTGACTCCTTAGACTCAATCATCAAGGTTTTCAATACCATGGCTTGAAAAGTGGGATGGGCAATTCATTAAAAGTCCACCAGAGATCAATAAATGATGCTGGAATAACTAGATAGATACATGCAAAATAATGAAGTTCAATCTTATCCTCACACCATATGCAAAAATTGACTCTAAGAGAATCAAAGACAAGAATGTAAGAGCTAAAACTTAAAAGTCTTAGAAAAAAACCATAGGAATAAATCCTCATAACATCTGATTTGCCAATGGATTCTTAGATGTGACATCAAAAGCATGAGCAACAAAAGAAAAAATAGCTAAGTTGGACTTCATAAAAATTAAAAGCATTTGTGCATCAAATTATACTAATCAAAAAAGTGAAGAGACAATTCACAAAGTGGGAGAAAATTTCTGCAAATTATCTATTACTAGAGGATTAAATCTGGAATATATAAAGAACTCTTATAACTCATAATAAAAAGACAAGTAACACAATTTAAAAATTGGGAAGGATATGAACAGACACTATAGCAAAGCTATATGAATGGCCAAAAAAGTACATGAAAACATGTTCAACACCTTTAATCATCAACAAAATGTGATTAATATCACAATGATACCACTTCACACCTAATACGATGGTTATAATAAAAGCTATAGGCAATGGAAAGTTTTGGCAAGGATGTGGAAAATTTGGAACCCTGATACGCTGCTGAAGTGAATATAAAATGGTGCACTTTCTAGAACAATCTGTCAGTTCCTCAAATGGTTAAATGTATAATTGCCATATGACCCAGGAATTCTAATTCTAGGTATCTATACAAGAAACATATGCCTATAGGGGAGCAAGATGGCGACGGAGTAGGCGGACGTACCAACTTCCAACTCCCAGAACCAAAGTGGATTACAACTCAATTTTAAGAACCATCACCTGGATAAACCAACTTTGAACAAAACTAAGTGGACTCTTCAACCAAGGAACACAGAAGAAGCCACATTGAGACTGGTAGGAATAGCGAAAACGCGAAGAGGGCTGCCCAGCTCCCCGGAGCAAACGGCAGCCCGGAGAGACCCGCGGGGCGGGAGGAAAGTTTGGCGGAGAGGGAGGGACCTGGGTCCCAGGAACCAAGCCCCAGCCTCCAGTCCTAGAGCCTAAAAGAGGCGTTTGGACAGTATTGAGCTGTGAAACAAGTGAGGGAGCTCCCAGGCCTACAGTGTGGAGTATTAGGTCCCTTCCTACTCTGCTGAGGGCTGCTTAAGGTTTTGGGGCGGCAGGACGCTGAAAGGCGGTTCTGTCGGCGTGGGCAGAGGCCAAGCCGGTGGGAGATCGGTCTAGCCCAGAGGGTCAGAGGGGACCGCGAAAGCGGTCCGGAAGCTGCGGGCCCGCCTTTGGTCCCACTTACGGGGACAAAGCGGGAGGCCAGGAACGGGCAGGCCCTGCGCAAGCCAGCCCTGACCGCGGGGACCGGGCTAGGACCAGGGACGGGCAGGGGCTGTGGCTGAGCTGACGCTACCAGTCCCCCACCCCCCACCCCCCGGGCCGGAGAAACCGCGGTTGGCCAGTATACGTGCGTGAGCGGGCTCCCAGCGCGGGAACGGGGTGGACCCCGAGACAGGCGGAGGCTTGCAGCTGAGCCCACGCTGCTATCCCCATCCGGCCGGAGAAACCCCGGATAGCGTTCATACGTGCACGAGCGGGCTCCGAACGCGGGGGCGGGGTAGAGTCCGGGACGAGCGGAAGTAGGCAGCTCAGCGGAAGCCAGCAAACACGCCCGCCCCAATAAACCTTGGTTTCCGACCCTGCGCAAAGGGCCCTGGCCTCGAGGGCGGGGCTAAAGCTCCTGACGGGCAAAAGCTTACAGCTGAGAGCACGTCAAAAGCCCCGCCTAACCCGCGGAACTGTAGCGAGCAGGCTCCGACTGCTGGTTCTGGGCGGAAGTCCGGAAATAGCCTGGGTCCGCAGCTGAGCAAAGGTGCTCGCCTCTACCCTTGGTGCTAATCTTGTGGCTTCAGTCACAGCCCCTCCCACTGAGGAGAGGCAGAAATCACAGCAAAAGCCACAGTGGGCCGGCGCTGGCAACGCTCATACCCAACCACCCTAGGCACCGGCAGAGGGGGTGGGGGGCCTGCAGATAGACCACACCTAGAGAACACAAAGACAACACCTACTGGACTCCAGTGGCCACAACGTGCTTATACACAGAAAAAATGGGCAGGCAGAGGAATGCAAACCAAATGAATCAAGAGAAATCCCCAGAGAAGGACCTGAATGAACCAGATATAACCAAATTACCAGAAGCAGAATTTAGAATAATGATAGTTAGGATGTTCAAAGAAATTAGAGCAACAATGGATAGTCATTATGAACACCTAAACAAAGAGATAACAAGTATAAAAAATGAAATTGAAATAATAAAAAAAAATCAGACAGAAATGACAAATACAGTATCAGAACTGAAGACCACAATGGAAGGAATTAATAGCAGGATGGATGACGCTGAGGATCGAATAAGCGAGTTAGAGGACACAATAAACAAAGACACAGAAGCAGAGAAGAAAAAGGAAAAGAGACTTAAAAAATGTGAGGAAACTCTAAGGGAGCTTTGTGACAACATGAAGAGAAACAACATTCGCATCATAGGGGTGCCTGAAGAAGAGGAGAGAGGACAGGAAATGGAAACTTTGTTCAATCAAATTATAGCAGAAAACTTTCCTAAATTAAGGCTGGAAAACACTCCACACATTCAAGAAGCACACAGAACTCCATTAAGGAGAAACCCAAAAAAATCTACACCAAGACACATCATAGTTAAAATACCAAAGCTAATGGATAAAGAAAAAATTTTAAAAGCTGCTAGAGAAAAAAAGACTATCACCTACAAAGGAGCCCCCATTAGGAAGACATCGGACTTCTCAATAGAAACACTTGAGGCCAGAAGGGAATGGCAAGAAATAATCAAAGTAATGCAGAACAAGAACCTACAACCAAGACTACTTTATCCAGCAAGGCTAACGTTTAAAATTGAAGGAGAAATAAAGAGCTTCCCAGAAAAAGAAAGCCTGAAGGAATTCATAAAAACCAAACCAATTCTGCAAGAGATACTAAGGGGCCTCTTGTGAACAGTTTAAAGGGAGGAATGAATAGAGCAAAAGAAGAATACAGCTTTAAAGAATAAAATGGCAATAAACAACTACATATCAATAATAACCTTAAATGTAAATGGATTAAATGATCCAATCAAAAGACATAGGGTAGCTGCATGGATAAAGAAACAGGACCCATACATATGCTGTCTACAAGAGACACACCTTAAAACAAAAGATGCTCATAGACTGAAGGTAAAAGGATGGAAAAAAATATTTCATGCAAATGGAAATGAAAAAAAAGCAGGGGTAGCAATACTTATATCAGACAAAATGGACTTTAAAACAAAGGCTGTAGTAAGAGATAAAAGAGGACACTACATAATGATAAAGGGAACAATTCAACAGGAAGATATAACTATTGTAAATATCTATGCACCAAATATAGGAGCCCCGACATACATAAAGCAGACTTTGATGGATATAAAGGGCGAGATTAACAGCAATACTATCATAGTAGGGGATTTCAATACCCCTCTAACAACACTGGATAGATCCTCAAGAAAGAAAATTAATAAAGAAACAGCAGACTTAAAGGATACACTAGATCAACTTGATTTAATAGATATCTTCAGAACTTTTCACCCTAAAGCAGTAGAATATACATTCTTCTCAAGCGCTCATGGTACGTTTTCTAGGATAGACCACATGTTAGGACACAAAAATGGTCTCAATAAATTTAAGATGATTGAAATCATATCAAGCATTTTCTCTGATCACAATGCCATGAAACTAGAAATTAACCACAAAAGAAAAACTGAAAAATACTCAAACACTTGGAAACTAAATAGCTTGTTATTAAATAATGAATGGATTATCAATGAGATCAAAGAAGAAATAAAAAAGTTTCTAGAAACAAATGATAATGAGCATACATCAACTCAAAATTTATGGGACACAGCAAAAGCAGTTCTGAGAGGGAAGTTTATTGCACTACAGGCATATCATAAGAAGCTAGAAAAAGCTCAAATAAGCAACCTGACCCTGCATCTAAGAGAACTAGAAAAACAACAACAAATAAAACCCAAGACAAGTAGAAGAAAGGAAATAATAAAGGTCAGAGCAGAAATAAATGACATAGAGGCTAAGGAAACAATACAGAGGATAAATGAAACAAGAAGCTGGTTCTTTGAAAAGGTAAACAAGATTGATGAACCTTTAACTAGACTCACCAAGAAAAAAAGAGAGAGGACTCAAATAAATAAAATTAGAAAGGACAGTGGAGAAATAACAACTGACACAACAGAAATACAAAGCATTGTAAGAAAATACTATGAAGAACTATATGCCAAAAAATTAGACAATCTTGGTGAAATGGACAAATTTCTTGAATCATATAACCTTCCAAAAATCAATCTGGAAGAATCAGAACACCTAAACAGACCAATTACAACAAATGAGATAGAAACAGTTATCAAAAAACTCCCAAAAAAGAAAAGTCCTGGGCCTGATGGATTCACAAGTGAATTCTATCAAAAATTCAAAGAAGAACTAACGCCTATTCTCCTCAAGCTATTTCAAAAAATTCAAGAGGAAGGAAGAATTCCAAACTCCTTTTATGAGGCGAGCATAATTCTGATCCCAAAACCGGGCAAAGACAACACAAAGAAAGAAAATTATAGGCCTATATCCCTGATGAATTTAGACGCTAAAATTCTCAACAAAATATTAGCCAACCGGATCCAGCAATATATGAAAAAAATCATACACCACGATCAAGTGGGATTTATTCTGGAGAGGCAAGGCTGGTTCAATATTCGCAAATCAATCAATGTGATTCACCACATAAACAAAAGGAAGGACAAAAATCACATGATAATTTCAATAGATGCAGAAAAGGCATTTGATAAAATCCAGCACCCATTCATGCTCAAAACTCTCAGTAAAGTGGGAATACAGGGATCATTCCTTAACATGATAAAGGACATCTACGATAAACCGACAGCAAACATCATACTAAATGGACAAAGATTAAAAGCAATCCCCTTAAGATCAGGAACCAGGCAAGGTTGCCCACTTTCACCACTCTTATTCAACATAGTTCTGGAAGTCCTAGCTACAGCAATCAGACAAGAAGAAGAAATAAAAGGCATACAAATTGGAAAAGAAGAAGTAAAACTGTCATTATTTGCAGATGATATGATATTGTATATTGAAAACCCTAAAGTCTCAGTCAAAAAACTACTGGACCTTATAAATGAATTCAGCAAGGTGGCAGGATATAAAATTAATACTCAGAAATCAGAGGCATTTCTATACACCAACAATGAAATATCAGCAAAAGAAATTAAGGAAACAATCCCCTTCACTATTGCAGCCAAAAAAATAAAGTACCTAGGAGTAAATTTAACCAAGGAGGTTAAGGACTTGTACTCAGAAAATTATAGAACATTGATAAAAGAAATCAAGGAAGATACAAACAAGTGGAAGCACATACCGTGCTCATGGCTAGGAAGAATAAACATCATTAAAATGTCTATATTACCCAAAGCAATTTATAAATTCAATGCAATACCAATTAAAATACCAATGACATACTTCAAAGATATAGAACACATATTCCAAAAATTTATATGGAACCATAAAAGAACACGAATAGCCTCAGCAATCTTAAAAAGAAAAAATAAAGCAGGAGGTATCACTCTTCCTGATATCAAGGTTTACTACAAGGCCATTTTACTCAAGACAGCCTGGTACTGGCATAAGAACAGGCACATAGATCAATGGAACAGAACAGAGAACCCAGAAATAAACCCACAGCTTTATGGACAACTGATATTTGACAAAGGAGGAAAGAACATACAATGGAGTAAAGACAGCCTCTTTAACAAATGGTGTTGGGAAAATTGGACATCTACCTGCAAAAAAATGAAACTAGACCATCAACTTACACCATTCACAAAAACAACCTCAAAATGGATAAAAGACTTAAATGTAAGCCGTGAAACCATAAACATCTTAGAAGAAAACATAGGCAGCAAGCTCTCCGACATCTGTAGCAGCGGTATATTTGCCGATTTATCTTCATGGGCAACTGAAATAAAAGGCAAGATAAACAAATGGGACTATATCAAACTAAAAAGTTTTTGCACAGTTAAAGACAATAGGAACAGAATAAAAAGACAAACCACACAATGGGAGAACATATTCGACAGCACATCTGATAAGGGGTTAATAACTAAAATTTATAAAGAACTTATAAAAAGCAACACCAGGAAGACAAACAACCCAATCAAAAAATGGGCAAAGGAAATGAATAGAAATTTCTCCAAAGAGGACATACAGATGGCCAATAGGCATATGAAAAAATGCTCAACATCACTAATCATTAGAGAAATGCAAATTAAAACCACAATGAGATATCACCTCACACCAGTCAGAATGGCACTTATCAGCAAAACAACACAGAATAAGTGCTGGCGAGGATGTGGAGAAAAGGGAACCCTTCTGCACTGCTGGTGGGAATGCAGACTGGTGCAGCCACTGTGGAAAACAGTTTGGAGATTCCTCAGAAAATTAAAAATCGAACTGCCTTTTGACCCAGCTATCCCACTTTTAGGAATATACCCTAAGAATACCATAGCACTGTTCGAAAAGAAGAAATGCGCCCCCATGTTCGTGGCAGATTTGTTCACAATAGCGAAGATCTGGAACCAGCCCAAGTGTCCGTCAGAAGACGAGTGGATTAAAAAGCTATGGTACATATATACTATGGAATACTACTCAGCCATAAGAAACGATGACATCGGATCATTTATAACAAAATGGATGTACCTTGATAACATTATACGGAGTGAAATAAGTAAATCAGAAAAAAAGAAAAACTGAGAACAGCACGATTACATACATAGGTGGGACATGAAAGTGAGGGTATGAGACATGGACAAGAGAGTGGTGGTTATGGGATGGGGGGAGGGAGGGAAGAATGGGATAGGGAGGAGGGGAGGGACACAGGGAAAACCAGATTGAAGGTGACAGAGGACAATTTGACTTTTGGTGATGGGTATGCAACACAATTGAATGATAAGATAACCTGGAGATGTTTTCATTGTACATATGTACCCTGATTTATTGATGTCACCCCATTAGAATTAATAATAATAAAATATATATATATTAAAAAAAAAAAAAAAGAAACATATGCCTATAAAAACTTGGGCATGAATGCTTATAATGCTATTATTCATAATAGCCAAATGTGGGAACAAACCCAAAGGTCCATCAGCTAATGGATGAATAAACACTATGAAATATACTCCCAAAAATGGAATATAAAAAGGAATGGAGTACTGATATGTGCTACAGGATACCATTATGCCAAATAAAAGAAGTGATATCAAAAGACCAGATACTGCCTGATCAGGCAGTGGCACAGTGCATAGAGCATTGGACTGAGATGCGGAAGACCCAGGTTCGAGACCCCAAGGTCACGAGCTTGAACATGGGCCCGGCCCATTCCTGTCTGTCTGTCCCTATTTCTGACTCTCTCTCTCTGTCCCTGTAAAAAAAAAAAAGACCAGACACTATATGATTCCATTTATAAAAAATGTCCAGAATAGGTAAATTTATAGGGAGAAAGAGTTGATTAGTGGCCCTGGCCATATAGCTCAGTTGGTTAGAGCATCAACCTGAAGCACAAAGGTTGCCAGTTTGATCCCCGGTCAGGACACATACAGGCACAGATCAATGTTCCTGTCTCTCTCTCCCCCTTATCTCTTTAAAATCAATAAAAATAAACGTTAAAAAATATTTATATATTTTTAAACGTTGATTAGTGGTTGACCTGGCTCAGGGATAAGAGTAGGGTATAAAGTTTCTTATTTTAGGGGGAGGTGGCTAAAATTGATGTGTGATATCAGTTGCATAACTCTGGGAATAAAGTAGATTTTATACTATAAATGGGTGAATTGTATGATATGTGAATTTTATGCAATAAAGCTGTTCTGAAAAATCTACCAGACCCTTCAGTGTCCAGTCCCCTTTCCCAGTCTTCAAAATTCCATACTTTGTACTTATTCCACCAGGAGGCCCATCTGTGATACATAAGTGTGTGTCTGTATGACCTTCCAGGGCAAGTTCACATTTGCAACCTTGTGTCTTTGGTCTTTCAAATTTTCTGTATACCCAAAGTTATTCCTATCATTCCTCATTAATAAACATTTTATTTTTCAGAATTCCAGCATATTTTCCAAGAGAACTTTTGGGTGGCTCTTTTTATCTTTAGAAAAGGTTTTCTTGAGATATAATTCATATACCATACAATTCACTGATTTAAGCTGTACACTCACTTGCTTTTAGTATATTCAAAGTGTTGTGCAAACATCATGAAAGTCAATTTTATAGCATTTTAGAATATTATCCTAAAAGAAACCCTGAACTTTTTTAGTTATTACCCTTGAACACCTCCATTGCCCCTAGCCCTAGGCAGTTATTGATCTACTTTCTGTCTGTATTGATTTACCTATCCCGGACATTTTATGTAAATGGAGTCATATAATATGTGGTCCCTGGCAGCTTCCACTTAGCATAATGTTTTCAGGTTCATCCATGACAATCCAGGTGTGATCATTTTACAAGTGGGTAAATTAAGGCACAGAGATGTTAGGTAACACCTAGTAAATGGAAGAACTAGAATTCACATCCAGGTGGTTTAGACCAATACGCTATGCTGCCTCTCTGTCACCATAGAGCCCTCACCCAGGTTCTCATCCACCATCAAGGGTGCACTATAGTAATATCCCCCACATCTTCCCTGATCCAGTTCAGCCTGAACCCACTGGCCCATTTATATCCACTCAAGTTCTGTCTCCATCATGACCTCCTGAGCTCAAGGGACATCAGGCCTTTTTACCTGAACTTTCGGGTGCCTTAATCTTAAATAACAAGTCTGTTTGGGCATGGAAAGGTTGATGAGATCAAACTTCTGTTTTCAAATCTTTTGCTGCAAGCAGATGGATGTCCCAGCTGCAAGTAGAATGTATGTTGCATAAACATACAATATTTTCTACTATGTTATTTCCAGAGACTAGCAGTTCAGATATACAGTGAGGTTTTGGTTTTTCTACATTCACTGTCTTAGAATTTAAGTCAATTGCTAGGGTGGAAGATGCCTAAATAGCCAATAAGAAAACAGAAAATTAACCTCCCAACCTGCTTATAATGAACAATTTCCACACTCTGTAGCAGTTAACCATTTCTAAATACTACACCCATTCAAAATTATCTGCCTTTCCTAAGTTTCCTGTCAGTTATTGTTTGAGTTGTGTGCCATGGGCATCTGTTCCTTAGCAGGAAGCCAGATCATCGTGGCGCCATAAAATATCCCCTTGAATACTTAATGCAGTTAAAGAGCTCTTTGAGAACTCAAGTAATGCAGCCTCCATTTCTCAATCAGGAAAAAGAAGGGATCAAAGCAAAGAAGCAAAAATAAAAAGTAAGAAGACAGACCCAGTATCTTGGCTTTTGTTATCTCTTTCTTCCCTGCCATCTCACATCTCTCTCACACAGCTCCTTGCTTCTTCCCAAAAATATAACTTCCCTAAAAAAAACAATAGAATGATTTTTCTTTAAAATGAAAAAATAAAAAGAGACGGCTAAATCATAGCACTTTTGCAGAGTTCACCAGTTATCATGTGTATGTTTCTCTACACAGTTTTTTCATATGTGCAGCTTCCTGTGTCCCCCACCACGATCAAGGTACAGAAGCAGTAACCCTTGATAGCCACATCCATCCCCACCTTCCCAGAACAGAGACACCCCTAATCCCTGGCAACCACTTCGTCTCCATAATTGTTATTTCACAAATGTTTTATAAGTGGAATCATACAGTATGTAGCCTTTTGGAATTTGCTTTGTTTTATTCAGCATAATTTCCTTGAGGTTCATCCAACTGTTGTAGGTATCAGTAGTCCACTCCTTTTCATTGCTGATTAATATTCCATGATTTTTTTTTTTTTTTACAGGGACAGAGAGAGAGTCAGAGAGAGGGATAGATAGGGACAGACAGGAACGAAGAGAGATGAGAAGCATCAATCATTAGTTTTTCATTGCCGTTACAACTTAGTTGTTTATTGATTGCTTTCTCACACGTGCCTTGACCGCGGGCCTTCAGCAGACCAAACAACCCCTTGCTGGAGCCAGCGACCTTGGGTCCAAGCTGGCGAGCTTTTGCTCAAGCCAGATGGGCCCGCGCTCAAGCTGGAGAGCTCGGGGTCTCGAACCTAGGTCTTCCGCATCCCAGTCCAACGCTCTATCCACTGCGCCACTGCCTGGTCAGGCAATATTCCATTATTTTTATGTACCACATTTGTTTAACCATTCACCCTTTCAAAGACATTTGGGTAGTTCCCAGTTTGAGACTATTATTAAAGCTGTTATGAACATTCCTGTACAAGTTTCTGAGTGAACATAGTTTTTATTTCTCTGAGTAAGTATAGCTTTATTTTTCTGAGATAAAGACAATTAGTAGTTTTTATGGTGACTCTATGTTTAATTTTCTTAATAACTGCCAAACTATTTTCTAGAGTTGTATAATCTTACATTCCTACCAACAATGCATAAGTGATCCAGTTGCTCCACAATCTTGGCAGCATTTGGTGTTATCACTAATTTTTGTTTTAGCCATTCTGAGAGATGTATAATGATATTTCATGATTTTAATTTGCATCTCTAATGCTTAATTATGTTGAGCATTTCTCAGATATATCCTCTTCAGAAATATTATTCACGTGGTTTTCCCATTTTCTGTTTTGTTTTTTTTAATGTTGAGTTTTGAGAGTTACTTTATATATTCTCAATACAAGTCCTTTGTCAGATATGTGACTTACAAATGTTTTCTCCTAGCCTTTAATTTGTCTTTTTTATTTCTGTTAATGGAATGTTTCAAAAAGCAAATTTTTAATTTTGATAAGGTCCAATTTTTCCTTCTATGGATTATGTTTTTGATGTCAAGTCTAGGAATTCTTGGCCTAATTTAAGCTCACAAAGATTTCCTCCTTTTTTCCCAGAAGTTTATGTTTTATGTTTTACATTTACTTCATGGCCCATTTTGAGTTAATTTATGTACAAGGTATGAGATTTAGGTCAACAGCCAGTTTTTCAGTCTATGGGTATCCAATTGTCCCAGCACCATTTATTGAAAAGTCCATCACACATCCACTGAATTATTTTTGGCTTCTTTGTTAATAGTTAATGGAGCAATTTGTGTGGATTTATTTCTAAGTTCTCTATTCTGTTCCATTGATCTGTATGCCTATCCTTCCACAAATACCACACTGTTCTGATCATTGTAGCTGTACAATAAAACTTAACTTCAAGAAGAATAATTTATTCTTCTTTTACAAATTTTGCTCTGGCTTCATATTAGTATAGAGCCTTTCCTTTTCATATGAATTTTAGCACAAGCTTATTGATGTCTATAAAAAAATTGCTGAGATTTTGGTAAGAATTACATTAAATCTATAGATCAATTTACAGAGAATTAACATCTTTATTGTGTTGAGTCTTCCCATCTACATTATGTCTCTGCAAACATTTAGAGTTTCATTTCTTTCACTAGCATTTTGTCATTTTTAACATACATATTTTGCATATTTTGTTACATTTATACCTAAGTACTTCATTTTGCAGCAATTGTCAATAGCGTTGTATGTTTTATTTTGGTTCATTGTCAGTATGAAGAAATGCAATTGACTTTTGTGTGATAATTTCATATCCTTTCACTTTATTGAACTCACTTAGTTCTGGAAGCTTTTTGGTAGATTCCTTGGGATTTTCTAGATAGATCATCATGTTGTCTGAAAATAGAGACAGTTTTATCTCTTCTTTTTCTACCTGTTTATTTTTTATTTCTTGTTCTTACCTTATCGCAGTGCCTAGAACTTCCAGTACTGTATTGATCCAGAGTAGTGAGAACAGACATCCTTGCTTTGTTTCTAATTTTAGAGGGAAGGCATTCAGTCCGTCACCATTAAGTACAATGTTAACTGTGTGATTTTTATAAGTTTGAGGAAGTCTCTATTCCAAGTATACTGGCAGTTTTATCATAAGTATTAGATTTTGTCAAACTATTTGTTACCTCAATTGATATTTTCATGTGATGTTGAACTAATGGGTTACATCGATTCGTTTTCAAATATTCAAGCATTCTTGCATACCTGAAATAAGTACTACTTGGCCATGGTCTATTATCTTTTTATATAATGTGGGATTTGTTTTACTAAAAAGATTTTAATTTTATTTTGAAAATTAAATTTAACAGATTGACATTGATCAATAAGAGTATATAGATTTCAGGTAAATATTTCTATAGCATTTGAACTGTTGATTATGTTGTATTTCCATCACCTAAAGTCAAATCATTTTCCGTCACCTTACATTTGTCCCTCTTTACACCCTCCCTGCAACCATCTCCCCCACACTACTCCTCTATGTCCCCCTCCCCTGTAACCACTTCACTTTTATCTATGGCCATGTCCTCAGTTTTATATCCCACCTATGTGTAAAAACATACAGTTCTTAGCTTTTTCTGATTTACTTCTTTCACTCAGTATAATGTTCTCAAGGTCCATCCATGTTGTCGTAAATGGTACTATGTCATCATTTCTTATGGCTGAGTAGTATTCCATTGTATATATACCACATCTTCTCTGTCTAATTTCAATTATTTTAAATTTGGACATTTTTTTATGACCCAGGATATAGTCTATCTTGGTGAATGTTTCATGGGTGCTTGAAATGAATGTATATTCTGCTATTGTTAGGTAAATTGTTCTAAATGTGTCAATTAGATCCTGTTGTTCAATGGTATTTTTATTTTTTCTATAGCTTTACTGATGTTTTGTCCGCTTGTTCTATCAATTGCTGAGAGTGAGGTGTTAAAGTCCCCAATTATTGACTCTTTCTCTCCCCACCAACCATCCTAGTCCCACCTTTTACCAAAGGGTCCAATACTTTTTCTTCTGGAACTTAATCCCTTAGAGGCTGAAAGCCAGAGGAGCAACTCCCTTGAAAACTTTTGGCATTTTAAACCAAGAGACCTGAACACTGGTGAAATGTGGTAAAACCCAAGCTTTGGATTTGCCAGAGGCAGATGCCAGAGAGACACAGCCACATATTAAAGTTAGCCCAGGAGGCAGCCGATGAGTCAATCAGGCAAAACCAGAGTTAGTGCCAACCAGTAGGCTAGAAGTGACAAAGAGCTAAATGGAGCCAACAGCCAAGGTCTTAACCAACAACCAAAGTTAGGAACCAGCCAAGAAGTCAAAAATGTCAGGATCCAGAATATGAGGACACGTGAGGTTTCCATTTAATTTCACCTGAGACTCCATAGCCTAAGACTCTTAGAAGAGGCCAAAGAGACCTTTTCTGAGCATACTGTTGTTCATCTTAAAACTATTCGTAGCTTTTAAAGTAACCAAAGGAATTAACTGCTCAGGAACAGGATGATGGGAAGAAAGCTTGAACTATATTTCCTGAATATCTTAAAATCATACTCCATGAGTCTCACCATATTTGATTCCTCCATCTCATTAGCCCTGGTCAGGGCAGAAATGTCTATTACAGAATCATTAGAGAAGCTAACAGCTGGGTAGAGGCAGAAAAAAACTGTGGCTTTAGGGAAAAGGATTAAACATTTTTAACTGGTGAATACTAAGTCCAGTAACTCATAAACTATGTATGTCAGACATCTAAGAGGCAGAAGATTGGCATTTTCTAAAATTGTGGTGAAATACGCACAACATAAAATTTACCAACTTAATCATTTTTAAGTGGGCAATCCAATGGCATAAGTGCCTACACATAGTTCTACAACCACCACCATCCATCCATCCCCAGAACATTTTCATCTTCCCACACTGAGACTCCGTGCCCATTAAACACTAACTCCCCTCTCCGCAACCACTGGCAACCATGTTTCTACTTTCTGAAAGAACTGCCTTTTAATGGGCCTTAATTGTAACCTCCCAATATTATGTTATTCGACTGGGGGTAATTCTGAAATAATGCTGACAATATCCTTAACCACATTGGTAAACAGCTAGTGACTCTTGTCCTTTAATAGCAACACTCCAACCTATCTGCCAAGAAACCCAGTGCAAGGCCTTGCCTTTTTCCCTCAAGTCTGAGGAAGGCTTTGTCCTTTAGTGCACAAAGGCACCCTTCCTGGGATCTGGCCTGAAGCAGCGGCCCAGTATAACACAACCTGAGCAGTCTCAGAGGCAGAGACCCATGCGAGGTGCTGAGGACTTAGCTTCTTCACTCAGAAATGGGAGACAACAGCCTTTCCCCTCTCACAACCACCCCCGCCCCCCAGCCAGGCTATTTCTGGCCATCACACTGTGCCACCCATCGCCCCATCCCCAGCAAAGAGAATGTTGCTGACCTGACAACTCTTAGCTCTCTGAGGTCTCAGATCTCCCCAAGATAATCCTTAAAGATGTGTCACCTTAAAGAAGTTGTGGGGCACCTTCCCCATCCTTCACACGCCCCAGGTGCCAGTCTGATATGCGTCCGGAAAAAGCTGAAACAGGATGCCCTGTATGATACTACTGATTCTTCACATCACATAGTTTAAAGGAGGCACAAAGACGACCCTGAGATAAAGTAGAACCGGAGCACTCACAAAAAACACCAACGCCATGGTAAATGAAAGTCCAAAGACACTGAATTGGATCACTGCCTCGTCACGCCAAGACACTCTGCAGTGATAATGTGCTGCTACAATTCAGGACTGGGCCCCCACAATAAAGCCAGGACTGTAATTACTAGAATGACCTCCCACTGCTACTGTGTCTTTAATTAAGTCTTTATCAGTAGGCATTTGCCACTTAAACCTAACTCACTGTAACTACGGCAGCGTATCATCTACATTTCCACAAAGAATTACTGAATCATATTTTTGTCACAAAGATGAAAGGAAGTATTTTAGTTCAAGTACCATTTGCAGACAAGGCGCATAAAGGAAAATCAAGCTGTCCTTCAGCAGTACTTCCTACAAGTGAAACTGGACCGAGATGCTGAGGGGTTTTGTGGATGTTTTTTTGCACAACTCCACTTCCTGTCTACATAAACTATGGGGAAAGAATGACACCAACCTGATAACACCTTTGATGACAGAATTTCTTGGGGTAGAAAGAGCTGAAGCTCTCCTGTGAGGCCCTGAGATGCTGAATGAGTTGTCCCAAGTCACAGGGAGGTGACTGACTGTGCTGCTGTGTCTGCAACTCATACCTTCCAGCTACATGCTCCTCCCACTCCACCCTGAGGCCGCCCACAGAGCTGGGATAGTCCATTTTACCCAGCAAGGCACATGAGAAAAACACCTAAACAGAACACATTCCAAGTTCAAGTTTCCAGTCGTGATCATCACTTCCTTACATCAGCATTAAAGCGAGTGCTCAGATGGTGTTTTGGGAGAGCCCATTCGGGTGGGCCAGATGACCTGCTGTCCAAAACAGCTTCCCCAATTCAAGGCCTCACCATAAGTTTTAGGGGCTTCGGAGGGAACCTTGCTCAGAGCTTGTGTCTTAGTGAGGGAAACCCCAAGCATACACTCTGATCCTCACTTGATTCACTTAGGACACAGGGACAGCCCCCACCCACCCTCCAGCCTCCTACTCCACTGGCCAGCAAGCCTGAACCAAGTGGCCAGGCCAGTAGGGTCGTTATCTTTGGTTTTAAAACCTGCCCCTCCTAAGGGTATGAACCCCTCCGGAACTGGGGAATGCCTGCACCTTCCGCCTTCCGTGAGAAGAGAAAGGAAAGGAGAGGAAAAATTCAGGGAGGGAGGCTGGGGTGTCCCTGGAGTCTAAGTGGCACCACTGTGGTAGAAGCTCAAGGACACACAATGGGCCTGCAGCTCTGCTTTACTTCAACAGACTTGCAGACACCCAACCTGCTGGTGACTTACTGCTTATTTATTTGAGCGATTCTGACTCTGGCTGGAAAATAAAACGCTGCCAGCAATTGCCTCTTTTTTTTCTTTTATGTTTTGGGTAATTATTTCTTTTTTTTTTTTTACTATTGATTTAAATTTATTGTGTTTACATAGATTCAAGTGTCCCACTGAATACATTTCCCCCATCCCCGTGTTCCCCTCAACATCCCCCTTGCCCTTCCCCTCAGGATCCTCCCCCCTTCCCTCCAGGATTTGTTCTTCTGCCCTCTATAACACTGTGTTATGTGTATATAATTTCACTAATCTCTTTCCCTTCTCTGATCCCATCCTCTCATCCCCTTTCCCTCTGCCCGCTTTCCCTCTGGTCCCTTTGATCCTGCCTCTGCCTCTATGAGGAACAGAATTGCCACCTTTTTCAATGTCAGCTTTGGCCACTACTGCTTCCCCCTTTTCTTTCAAGTCTAATTTCATTTTTAACAACATAAAGGCTAGAGCTAGACACAGAAGAACTGAAAATAACAAAACGCAGAGGGAAGGAAGCATGCTTGGCGAGAAGGGACTCTATTCAATTTTCTCCCACATATTTGCACCCGCTGTGGAGCATCTCAGAGCTTCTCACCTTGGCAGGGATGCCTGCTGCAAAGGCTAGACCGGGCTTAGGTGTGGCCACTGCCCCTGGCCGGCTTCTGCGGCTGCACCCACGGCTAAGCCTGCAAAATCAGCACAGGGTTCCACGTAAGGGTCAGGCATCCAAATTGTTCTCAGCCCTGAGTTCAGCAACAATTTTAAAATGTTTCCTGAATCCCTGTTTCCACTGAATGAACAAAGTGGCCCTCCAACCTGGAATCTACACAACTGCTAGTGACATGAGTGATACCGGAAAGCTAGACTTGGGCTTTGAATACTGTGGCTTTATCCTCCTGGCTTGTCTTTGTTCCTAAACTCTCTTCTCAGCTAGAGATGTGTCAGTGACTCTTCAGCTAACCCTGTCGCTGGGGCCTGCAGGCACCTATTTGCTTTGTTTGTCCCTGCTTGGCTGGCCACTGACCGGGTGCTGCTGCTGTTAGAAGATCCTTCCCCAGGGTCTGCACACAGCCAAGGTGCAGCCTGGCCAGTGCCAGAGGGAAAGGGGGATCTGAGTGCAGTGGCTCTATGCTGATGGGGTCACCGCTGATGGGGATCACTGCCGCTGTCATCAGCGCACACCCCAGCAAGTCTGCTGCACTCACAGGGAGCTTAGGCCGACAATTGTTTCCACTAATGCTCTCAGCTGCTACCTTTTCATCTGACAAAGGACTTGGCCGAGTGATGAAAGACATAAGCCAAAATCCACTCTGTGCCTCATCATACAAATACTTGGCTTTCCTGGGCATAGACACCTTCTAGTGACTGACAACTTTCTAGGTTCTTTACCACGCCCTTCTGTGGACAGGTTAGGATGTTTCTCTCCCATAAATGCCAAGATCCTCCCTGGAGGGCAAAAGAAATGTCAGAAGAACAGCTCCTAACAGACAACCTGAAGTTATTATACACCCCAAAACACATATTTCTTAGGAAGAGAAATCTCTTAGAGATTGTTTTTACCAAACAGAGGTAATTTTTATCCCCAAAACAGGGAGCTGAGCCCCAAACCCATAAATGTTTGCTGAATATAAATGAATGACACATGCATAAATGAATAAATGAATTTTTCTCTAGAGAGAGATTTGATTTCCTTCTCCATTCCTTCTACCTTCTTATTGCCAAGCATCCATTGTCAATGACTCCTAAGAAGCTATGTATTATTTTCCACATGGAAAAAGAAGAGAAAACGGGGAAGGATAAGAGAAATAATACTTATTACCATAAAATAATAATAATAATAAAGTTAGGGGTAAGGTTAGTTTAGAATCTTGTTTGAACATTAGAATTTCCTGAGAAGCTAATGCCTGAGCCCACTCCACCCCCAAGGATCTTGACTTAATTGGTATAGGCTGGCTATTCGCATTTTTTTAAAGTGCCCCAGGTGATTCTAAATTTGATTAACACTGGATTACAATACAACTGCCCTCATAATCTGGATACTGGCTAGAGGAAAATAGCAAATTTGGCTCTGAGCCTCCTAGCAGCCATGGTGAAAAGAAACCCAGTCCATTTCACACTCCAGTGTCATAGAAGAAAATCAAACAACTCATTTAGAAATATAATTAATCCTGAGACAGACCAAAAAGAGACTTGCCCTTACAGAGAAGACATAGAAGAAAGTAAATAATAACATCTTCAAGGGTGTTCCTACAGTATTCAATTAATAAATATTTTTTGAGCACCTACTAATAGACCAACTCTGTTTTAGGCTCTGAAGACAAAATGATTGACAGACTTGAGAATTTCTGTGTAATGGTAATTAAAACCTACTATTATTGAGTGCTATTCTGTGCTAAGCACTTTATATTCATGGCCTCACTCAATCTTCACAGTCACCTGAGGAGGTGGGCATTTTACACTTGATAGAAATTGAGGTTTAGAGAGGGTAACCAAATGGCCTAACAGTAAGTGGAAAAGCTAGGATTTAAACACAGAATTGTCTGACGCTAGAGTCCATGCTCTCAAACATTATATTATATACCTGAAAGTAAATACGATAACAAATTTCACAGGGCTCTATCTTAAAATGCACTTTAATGTGAGACAAGCATCATTCTAACCACCATTTGGTTAAAGCAGATTCTTAATAAAGTTAGAATCCTGTGGTTCAAGCACCACTAAAATTGCAGATGCATTTATCCTTTGCCTCAGCAACGGTCTTCCCACAGACATACTAGCACACATGGGACATACAGACCAGGCTGGTCATTGTGACATGATAGGTATGCCCTGCTTTTCAAGAGTTTGTTTTACACCATTCTGCTTTTTCAAAAGACTTACATTAGTACCTGTTTTTGCTAACTGAAAGTAATCAAGGAGGATTTTCACTTTTAAGGAATAAAGGAGAAAACTGACAATAGTGTCCAACAGGTACTTTTCAGTGACCTATTATGGAGGAAGTGCATACCCTGAGCAGTGATAATGATAGTGGAACCACCAAGCTCCTTCCCCAGGACCTACACTCAGCATCTCAGCCTCAAACTGTGTAACTTTCAGCTATGTCTGTGAGCATCTGTGCTTTATCTCTATTTTTTGCATGTGTTAGCAAGATGCATCCTAAGGTGACTGCATCTTCATTTTATGCCATTTCAGCTTTTAAAAGGTTTCATAGGAACACTCTACTTTTGAATAGAAGGGGAAGCCTGAATTTTTAATAGCAAAAGACTAGAAGCAATGCAATAGTGTACACGTTGAATAAGCAATGGTATATCCATGCATGGAATACATTGCAACCATAATGTTCTGATGTTAAAAACAGAAAATAAAAGGTTCAAGACAAGGTATACATCCTCAAAAAAGTACTATCAAACTGGATCCAGCAGTACATTAAAAAGATATATAGCCCTGGCTGGTCGGTTCAGTGGTAGAGCATCAGCCCAGCATGTGGATGTCCCAGAATTGATTCCCAGTCAGGGTACACAGGAGTAGTGCCCACCTACTTCTACACCCCTCCTCCTCTTACATCTCTTTCTATCTATCTATCTTCCCCTCCTGCAGCCATGGCTTGACTGAAGCAAGTTGGACCTGGGCACTGAGGGTGGCTCCATGGCCTCTGCCTCAGGTGCTAAGAAGAGCTTGGTTGCTGAGCAATAGAGCAACACCCCAAATGGGCAGATCATCACCCCCTAGTGGGCTTACCAGTAGTATCCTGGTCAGGGTTCATGCAGAAGTCTGTCTCTATGCCTCCCCTCATCTCACTGAATTGAGAAAAAAGAAAAAAAATACACACACACATACACACACTGTGACAATGTGACAAAGTAGAATTTATTCCAGGGATGCAAGGTTGGTTCAACATTCACAAATCAATAAATGTGATACATCACATAAACAAAATGAAGAATAGAAATTACATGATCATATCAATGAATGCAGAAAAAGCATGTGATAAAATCCAGCACCCATATAAGAACTCTCAGCAAAGTAGGAATAGAGGGATCATTCTTCAATATAATAAAGGCCATAAATGAGAAACCCACAGCTATCATTATTTGCAGGGGACATGATATTATACATAGAGAACCCTAAAGACTCCAACAAAAAAACTACTAGATTTAATAAATGAATTTGGCAAAGCAGCAGGATACAAAAGTAATATTCAGAAATCACTGGCACTCTTATATACCAATGATGAACTATCAGAAAGAGAAATTAAGAAAACAATCCCATTTACTATTGCAGCAATAAAAAATAAGGTACCTAGGAATAAATTTAACCAATAAGGTAAAAGACCTATACTGTACTGGGAAACTGAAGGACATTAAAAAAAGATATTGAGGAGCATATAAATAAATGGAATCATATACCGTATTCATGGATTGGAAGAATTAACATCAGTGAAATATTCATACTACCCAAAGCAATCTACAAATTCATTATAATAATTACTAAAATACCAATGGCATATTTCACAGATCTAGAACAAATATTCTAAAAATTTATAAGGAACCAAAAAAGACCCCCTATAACCTCAGTAATCTTGAGAAAGAAGAACAAAGTTGAAGGTATCACAATGTCTGATATCAAACTATACAGGCTACAAGGCCATTGTGATCAAAACAGCTTGGTACTAGCACAAGAACAAATAGATCAACGGGAAAGAACAAAGAGCCCAGAAATAAACCCAGGCCCTTATGGTTAATTAATATTTGACAAAGGAGGCAATTGTATACAATGGAGTAAAGACAGTATCTTCAATAAATGATGTCAGGAAGATTGGACAGGTACATGTATGAAAATAAAACTAGACACCCAACTTACACTATACACAAGAATAAACTAAAAATGGATAAAAGACTTAAATGTAAGTTGCAAAACCATAAAAACCCTTGTAGAAAACAGGCAGTAAAATCTCAGACATCTCTCACAGTAATATTTTTGCTGATACATCTCTTCAGGCAAGGGAAACAAAGGAAAAAATGAACAAACAGGACTATACCAAACTAAAAATTTTTTTCACAGCAAAAGAAACCATCAACAAAATGAAGAGGAAACCCACTGAATGGGAGAATGTATTCACCAATGATACATCTGATAAGGGGTTAATTTTTAAAATATATAAAGAACTTATACAACTCAACATTACGAAAAAAACAATCCAATTAAAAGGCAGGCAAAGGACCTGCATAAATACTTCTCCAAAGAGGACTCACAGATAACCAATAGACATATGAAAAAAAAGCTCAAGGTCACTAATCATCAGAGAGATGATTAAAATTAAAACTACAGTGAGATATCACCTCACATCTACCAAATAAATCAACAAACAACAAGTGTTGGCAAGGAAGTGGAGAAAAAGGAACCCTCCTGCACTGCTGGTGGGAATGTAGACTAGTGCAGTCTTTATATAAAACAGTATGGAGTTTCCTCAAAAAGTTAAAAATGGAACTACTTTTTTACCTAGCCATCCCACTTCTTAGAATATAGCCTAAGAATCTGAAAACACTACTAATTTGACAGTATATATATATATATATATATATATATATATATATATATATATATATATATATTGCACTGTTATTTACAATAGCCAATACAATATCTGGAAACAGGTCAAGTGCCCATCAGTAGATGAGTGGATAAAAAAAGCTGTGGTACATTTATACAATGAAATACTACACAGCTATAAAAGAGAAAATCTTTACCTTCTGTGACAGTATATATATGGACCTGGAAACTATTATACTGAATGAAATAAACCAGGCAGAGAAAGACAAATATCATATGATCTCACTTATATGTGGAATCTAATGAACAAAGTGAACTGAGGAACAAAATAGAGACAGAGATGGGGTCACAGGGAGCAGAGGGACAGCTGTTAGAGGGAAGGGGGATGAGGGGACAGGATCAGAGAAGGTCAAGGGATTAGTGAAATTATATATACATAACATAGATATAGATAACAGGACAGCAAATCCCACAGGGAAGGGGGGAGGGAATTAAGAAAGGGGGGTAAAGGAGGTATAAATAGGGACACAGGGGTAGCGGGCGAGGGTGTTATATTCAGTGGGACACTTGAATCCATGTAAACACAATAAATTAAAATTAATTAATTTAAAAAAAAAGAAAAAGAATGAAAAAGACAACTGTGAAGGTTGAAGTCCCTCCACTAGTAAGTGGCAGGACTTGAACCCCAGTCTATCTGCTCCCATGTCCATATTCTTGACATCATAGAGTTCTGCTTTCCCCAAAACTCAAGTTACTCACCTGCTATTGGCCAACCAGCAGGACTGGCCTGGAGACACAGGGCCCTACTCCTACTCTCAGATCTGTCTATAGTGGTTCAGCATCTGAGGATTCCAAAGCACCAAGTCATTCAGGTTTGTTGGGGTGTTTTTCTTTTTTTATATTTTTTTATTCTTTTTATTTATTCATTTTAGAGAGGAGAAAGAGGGAGAGAAAAAGAGGGAGAGAGAGAGAAGGGAGGAGCAAGAAGCATCAACTCCCTTATGTGCCTTGACCAGGGAAACCCAGGGTTTTGAACCAGTGACCTCAGTATCCAAGTCGACACTTTGTCCCCTGAGCCACCACAGGTCAGGCCTTGTTGGGGTGTCTTTCATCTCCATCAAAGAATTGGGTAGTAGTAACAAGTCAGAGCAGGAAGCCATTTGCCAAAAGAGATGAACCCTAACAAACATAAGTTCAGTAAGTTTAAATTTACAGCCCTTTGTAATCAAAGCATTAGAGCTCCTTTGTTTACAGTGAGTTGTGTACCGTACACCCTCCCAATAACAAATAACAATACATTCCAGCACATTATACCTGTGGGCCTGGTTTATGGCCATGCCTTGGCTTACACTAAGAAAAGGGCTCCTGTTGCCCATACACAGCAAGGAGGCTGTTCTACAAGGAATAGACGTTTTAAACAAAATCTAGAACTTTACAGCCTGTCTACACTTTGCAATGATAAGTTCTAAAAAAAAACCAAACAAATGAAAAGGTAATTTTCTACCCTCAACCTCTTTTCAAGTTAGTTTGAAATTATCCCAAAGCTGAGTGAGAAAATATTTTGAAGAATCATTTTCAGCATCTCAGTATAGATAGTAGAGCTGTCCCCAGAAGATACTGAAAGTTTGTAAAATTCCCCAGTTGTAACTGAACTGAGAACATATAATTAGGTCAACAAACAGGCCTTGACTCTACTCTGTCACAGCCAATGGCACCACCATATTGGGGGAGCAAGTTAGGGGCATAATGGGTAGTGCCTTTGGTCTTGACAGATTAGACCAGTGATGGGCAATCTTTTGAGCTTGTTGTGTCAAAATTCGCCAAAAAACCGAGCATAACTCGGGTGGTGTGTCACTTCGAGAAAAACAGCCTAACCGGAAGTCCCAGAGCTACACGTTCTGTGCCCGAGTTCTGTTGTTTTGGCCTACAGACCTCCAGCACAGAGTGTCTATACGACAGCAAATGTTTTATCCTTGGCTCCTGCACCTAGCCACGCAGAAGCCGAGTATGAAACGTCCTTCTTGGCATGCGGCCCCATACTTCTCTGGTATGCGGCCGTGTGTCATCAAAAATGGCTACGTGTGTTAGTGCTGACATGCGTGACATAGGTTGGCCATCATGGGATTAGCCTTTCTTCCCAAGGTAATGCTCTCTGCCATTGATCTAAGTTTTCTTAGGAATGATGAATCAGTGTTCCTTCTTTCTCCTGAACCGGGGACAACCATGTTTGCTTTGTTTCCAAGAAAGTAAAGCATACTGCCTGAGGTTTTGGTTTTTCCAGGCCTCAATGGGGGAAAGAATTATCCTAGGTAGAATTAATGCTATTGACAGTACATTGGACTTTAAATTCAAATGTGTAGAGCCAAGGTCTATTTGTACAAGCTTATGACTTGACTTTCATCAGCATTCTTTGAGTGCCCCTTTTCTCAAACTATTTCCTCTGCTTTTGGTTAACCTGATAATACCTACGCAGTTCACGCAGTTCAGTAACAACTTGGGTACCTACTATGTGCTGTCTCCATAGTATTAGAAATACAATGGAGGGGGGGAGTGAAGTAAGAGTGAAGTCACAGGATCACTTCAACAAAGTACAGTGGATGGCTCACTCGTGGTGTTCTGCATGAGGAAGGAGAGCACAGGTAAGGGACTCCAAGGCAATGACTTTCAACTTGTTTCATCTCACAGCACACAGTAACTACTAAAATTCTTCAGCACATCAAAAATACATTTTTTGCCAATCTGACAAAAAAGTAATTATAATTTTGATTCATTCACACTGAACAGCTATTGCTGTGTTGGCTGTTGTCATTTTTTATTTGATAATCTAAGGGAAAAGAGGCCAGTGTCTCTGACTAAATAGTCAGGTATTGCATGTTTTAATTTTCTTTAGTTTTTTTATTTTATTTTATTTTATTTTTAATGAGAGGAGAGTAGGCTGAGAGACTCCCGCTTGCACCCTGACCAGGATCCACCTGGCAAGCCCACTAAGGGTGATGCTCTGCCCACCTGGAGCCCTTGTTTCACTGCAACCAGAGCCATGTTTTAGCTCTTGAGGCAGAGGCCATGGAGCCATCCTCAGCACCTGGGGCCCACTTGCTCTAATTGAGCTTTGGCTGCAGGAGAGGAGGAGAAGGGGGAAGAGATTGAAATGAGAGGGGGAGCGGAGGAGAAGCAGATGGGTGCTTCTCCTGTGTGCCCTGACCAGGAATTGAATCTGGGACTTCCACATGCCGGGCCAACACTCTACCACTGAGCCTACTGGCCAGGGCCAAGGTATTGCATGTTTTAAAAGGTCTTGCAGCACATTGGTTGAACGTCGCTGGTCAAGGGGATCAAAGAAAGCTTCCTAAGGGAGGTGGTATTTGAGTCAAAGTTGGAAGATTCCATAAAAGCCAAACACTAGATTTAAGTTCAAGCCTCTGCACCGCAAAACACCACCACTTCTAGGTAGCTTTAGGAACCAGTTACCAGTGCCTATCAATTAACCTGTCTTGTAAATTTAGCTGCTATTTTCTTAGAACCAGCTTTCCACTAGTACTCATGTGTTAAGATGATTGGAGATAAAGTGTTCCCAACTTTTGGAAGCTACTATTCTAACGTTCCCAAATAGCACTTTCACTCACTCAGTTTGGAGTTACTGTTGACTAAAGGAACCTTCTGGCATGCCTCCATTCCCACCCATTAGATTATGGCCTATATGGCAAATACAATGGTGGAATACATTTAAATAGACTGAGACCGCCTGACCTGTGGTGGCGCAGTGGATAAAGCCGTCAACCTTGGAACACTGAGGTTGCCAGTTCAAAATCCTGCACTGGTCTGGTCAAGGCACATATGGGGGTTGATGCTTCCAGCTCCTCCCCCCTTTCTCTCTTTCTCTATCTCTCTCTCTCACTCTGTGTCTCCTCTCTAAAATGAATAAATTAAAAAGAAACTTTAAAAAAATCTGAGATTTCAGGGAAAAAAATAATAAAAAAAATAAATAAATAGACTGAGACCACTCTCACTTTTAAAATGGGACTTTATGAAAACTAATCCCCTGAGTTTTGTTCCTCCCCATCTCACACCACCCACAGTTCCAATACTTTCTTCACACACAAATCTCCCTTTTGACCTCAGAAAATATCTGTGCCTGGACCAGAACCAAGTAGCACGCAGGAGGGGGCAGAGCTCTCTGGCCACACCCATGCAGTGGCCCCCACCAGCGTGTAGCAACAAAAGCTGATAGCTCATGACTGCCTCTGTTGCGCCCAGCACTGTGTTAAAGTTTGCCAGCATCAGACCATTTCATTCCCACCACAACCTTATGAGGAAGGTTCTGCTGTTAGCCTCCTCTGAAGAACCAAACAATAAGGCCCAATTAGCCATGGGAGGGCTCAGGATACAAACCCAGGGAATCTGATTCTTGAGCCCATGCAACAGATACATCTCAAGTACTTGTAGTTATGAAGAGTAGAAACTTCAGAGCCCCGGACAAGTCTGAATGTCAGTGTTGCCACTTAATTTAATGATACTAGGAAAGTGGCTGAGCCTCTTCAAGTTTCAATTGCCTCGTCTATGAAGTGGGACCTCTCTCGAAAAGTTGTGAGGGAATCGATGATGCTGCCCTGCATGTAAAACATTAACAGGGGGCCTGGCATATTTTTAGGCATTCAGAAATGTTCACTGTTGCCATTATGGCATATTTACAAACCTGTGCATCCCTTCCCAATGTCATTGATGGTGAGACTCAAGATTGTTTGTATCTTTCTCCCCAAGTGCAAAACAGTGTCTACCACGTAGCACACACTACTGCTTGTCAGATGGATGGTTCAACAACACTGTTTTTCTCTGTTATTACAAATGATCAAGTAAGGGCTTCCACTATTTTGACACACAATAGCCACTTCTTGCTAAATTCCATTCCTTAACATTCGGAAATAAATTATCAAGTGTCTAAAGAAATTGTTCTCAAATTCTTAAATTAGCAGAGTATAAGATTCCTTTTCCCCTATAAGAAACAAAAGAAAGTCTGTGTCCCTACACTCTGCCAGACCTTCCTGGGCTCTCCCCTGCATTTCAGAAAGCCTTCACTTTCACAAGTAGAAGGATGGGAACTTATAAAATAAAAATTGCCTAGGTTGGGAAGGGAAGTGGGTTTATTTTTTTAGCTTTATAGTTTTGAAAATGTCAATGATCCTTCAAACTTTGTTTTCTCCTAGAGAAATTCAAGAAAATTTAAGCTTACATGGGAGTTTTGTAAAGGGAAACATACTCTCATTAAACACAGGGAGTTTCTCACTCGGAAACACTTAAGGTAATGCCGTTCCACAGAGCCTACACGTGCCCTTCTTCCGGCCGAAGCTCACACACCTCGTGCCCTGCTCTCCAAATACTGCTGGAGTCAACAGCCCTTGCCTGCCCCTGAAACCTCCCTGCAAGCCCTCCTTCTCCCTGGGCTCCCTAGGCCCCCTGGGCAGATCCTAAACATTCCACAAACATCCTGCATAGTCAGTGTCTTATCCTCCTGGGGGTTGCTGTAACAAGCCACCACAGCCTAGGTGGCTAAAAACAAAAGTTTATTCTCTCAAAGTTCAGGAGGCTTTAAGTGCAAAGTCAAGGTGTTGGCAGGTTCATGTTCCTTCTGAAGGCACTGAGGAGGAATCCTTCCTCACCTCCTCTTCCATCTTCTGATGGTTGTCAGCAATCCTTGTTGCTCCTTGACTTGTAGGCATATCCTCACTGATCCCAACCTCTGACTGTCTTCACATGGGCCGATCCCCTGTATGTCTGTATCTTCTGTGTCTATATTTCCCTGTTCATATAAAGAATGCAGTTATATTGGATTTAAGACTCACCTTGGTCCAGTATGACTTCATCTTTGCTTGAGTATATCTGTAATAACCCTATTTCTACATAAGGTCATATTCACAGGTACCATGTAGACATGAATTTGAGTGGAGAGGGGACATTATTCTACCCAGCAAGGGAAGAGATCAGTGTGAGCACAAAGACTCAGCAGCTACCAATTGGGTATGATTGGAAAGGTTTCAGAATAAAAAGCCTCCTTCCCCTTCACACACAAAAAAGTATCCCACCATTAGAGAGAGTTTCCTCTTATTCTCAGTGCCTTTCTGGTGCCAAATAAAATAAAAACAAAACTTGTATGGCCCTGGCCAGTTGGTTTAGTGGTAGAGCACTAGCCCAGCATGTGAAAGTGCCCAGTTCAATTCCCAGCCAAGGAACACAGAAGAACTGCCCATCTGCTTCTCCACCCTCCACCTCTCTTTTCTCTCTCTCTCTCTCTACCCTCCTGCAGCCAAGAATCCATTGGAGCAAAGTTGGCCTGGGCACTGAGGAGGGCTCCATGGCCTTCTTCTCAGGTGCTAGAATGGCTCTGGTTGCAGTGGAGCAATGCCCCAAATGGGCCGAGCATCGCCCCCTGGTGGGCATGCTGGGTGGATTCCAGTCAGGCGCATGCGGGAGTCTGTTTGTTTGCCTCCCCCAGCTTCTCACTTCAGAAAAATACAAAAAAACACAACAAAAAAAAAACTACTTGTAATATTGCAAACACTATCTGGAGGGGTGGCATTCATAAGTCATCTTACACTCGAGTGGTCATCAGCCCCTTAAGAAAGTATAACTAGCAAAAGCAAGGTTTTGTTGGAATGGAACCTGTGATCTATGACTGGAAGGGAACCGATGGCACAGGACACCTTAGTATGGAGGACAGATACAATCTTAGTGCCCACTTTGGAAAAACTACCATGTCTCAGGGAAAACAAGACTGGCCACCAGAGACCAGGCACCCTGAGGGGACAAGAGGGAGTGGAGTTCATATTCACACTAGTTCAGATTTACTGAGCACCTACTGTATCCTGGAACCATGCTTGGTGCTTCTATATACATATCTCGTTCAGTCTTCACAACAACCTCCGCATGAAGAACACTGTCTCCCAATTCACAGATGAGAAAACTAACATGCCAGGGATCAGGTAGCTTGGAGAAGGTTGGAAAAAAGCTTTAATGATCAAGTCCAAACCCAGGCGCTGACATCTTTTGGCACTTCATCAAGGAGAGAAGAGACAATGGAATCCAAGATTTCTAAGCTCACTTCTGCTGAAGTCTCACTTCCATAAGCCAGTCCAGTTTTAAGCTCTCTCACTGCATATTCGGGTTTGCTCTTCTTTACCTCTGCTTTTAAATTGGCAGCTTTTTGCTATTGCATTTCAAATGTGCCTCTCTGTGTATCTTGAAGAGAGAAAGAGAGAGAATATATGGGTCAATATAAGCAGACTCTTAAAAGCTTATACTTTATCATTGTAATAATCATAATATATTTTACTTTACAGCCACTCATAACTGAAGCCTCTGGGCACCCTAACAAAAATAGCTAAAAGAAAGAAAGGAAATTATATTAAACAAAGGAAATACGACTATAAAACCCCAATAGCCAGAGAACTAAATGAACAACATAAAACCTCCAAACAACAAAACTACAATGAAACCAAGGGGGAAAGAAACCTTTTCACGAGCTTTACCCTAAAGGATTCCACGCTGTGAGATCACATCTGTTTAAAGCACCATAATTTATCGATATGACATCAAACCAGAAACCAGCCATTGTAAACCTTTCCCGCAGAAACTCTCAGAAAACAAACCAGGTGGTCGGTGGGGGATTTTGTAGCACGTAGCCAGGGCAACAATGGCTTTAAAATTTTATGTTCAAATACATCTATGTGAAATTCCAGACTTTGCTACTGAAATGCAAAAATTGGTTCATTTCATGGGTAAACAGAATTTACAAACAGGATCTTTCTTAACAATTTTTTTTTTTTTTTTTGGAGAGGGGAGATGGTTCATCCAGTCCTCTCTGGCTTCACAAACTGCGGCATTAAATAGACCATCATCAAGCATGGAACCTCTTTAGGGTTAGTTACTGAGTCTCAAATACTATGAAAGTCTTTGGGGGTGGACAAAGGCTCTTTTATTTATAAAGACACTGAGTTTCTGAGCCTCTCCTCCCATTCTGCTGCTGCAGTCATTTCAACAGACACTCCTACTGACCCACAAACCTGCCACGAACATTTTTTTAGGAGCCACTGTGCTCGCCATATTTATGTTGTAAGATAACATTACCCCCATGCAATCCCTTCCACATCCCGCCTCCGTGTTTTCCTAGGGACTGTGGGAAGGAGACCTGCTAGAGAAAAGGCTTTGAAAGAGTTGTAGGATTAGGGTTTAAAAACTGTTCCGTTAGCACAGTAAAATAAAATATTAAAATGACAAAAGACAATCTGTACCTGTTTAAAGGGTTTCAAAAATACTTGTTCATCCTGGACCATGTTGGCATAAATCTGTTCCCACATATTAGGACATTCATACCAGAATCATAGAGCCCAGCGTAGCTAGTTTCCAGAATGAATCAGGTGAGAGAGAGGAAAAATTGTAGCAGCACATCTGGGCCACCTGATAGGAGGGAAGAATCCAAGAGCGCTGGAGAATCAGTTCAGCCTGGACTCTTACCCACACTCCGGTGCTTAGTAGTTGGGTGACTTTGGATAAGTCATTTAACTTCCTTGGCTCTCCCTTTTCTCTTCTATAAAATGAAGACAACCTGCTAAACAAACTTGTTTTGTTTTGTTTTGTTTCTAATTTTCCAGAAGCCCTTGGCATTCTTCTAAAGAATAACCCAAGTTGTCTAGAACAAGCTGGCTAGCTCTCAGACATGCTATTCAGTTAAACAAGCAAGCAGTGGAGTGGGGCACACAGGATGATACCACTTACATTGGGAAAAAGGAGCCACCACAGCAACACTGGGTGATCTCTACAGGCCTGTAGATGTGTATATGAGAGTTCAGAAAGCACAGAAAATTAACGCGGGCTGAGGGTGAAGGGGGGCCCTCTGGGCGTAGGCCTGGACTAGGACAGGTGAGTGAATGGGGAGTTCATACGTAAATATTTCAGAAGAGACTATATCTATATATTGCTTATACATGAGGAAAAAGCACTTGTCATTCTTGTGGCCAATAAAAAATGACCTCTTAGCTTGTTTCAGTGAAACTAGTAATTCCAGAAGAATCTCTGAGAGTCAGTAAATGAGAGCGAATGTTAAATGAGGCCAAAACTTGGAGGACCCAGAGTTCTAATTCAGGACAAGTACGATTTCCTTTACAGTGCTGAAAATTTCACAAATTGGTTCCAAACCTATTTGGAAATGGACTGTGTAAGGCACTGATACATCAAGTAGAGTTGCAGCTGGAATGAGGGACGTTCTATGATGGGTTGAAAACCTGATTGGTTCTCTGTGCCCCAACATGTCAACCAGAGGACACCAGCCTGGCCTTCCACCATGTACTGGCCAGGTGTAGGACATGCACCCACATCAGCACCCAAAACCAGTTTCTGGGGACTCCAATATGGTTGATGGCACCCCCTCATATTAATCAGGACACAGTCTTGAGTTCCTCTCACCTGAAACTACCCCGGTAGACCAATGTTGATCAAGGAAAGTTCAGTCTTGCTCTTTGGCACTGCTCACTTTAAACATAAAGAGCCTCTGTGAATCTTCCTACAACATTTTTTATATATATACCAGAGGTCCAGGTGTCCCTAACATACAACAAGAAGGGAAAATGAAACCACCTCTCACAGCCTGTGGCTGCCTGGTGACCAAAATGTACCTCTTAATTTGGGATGTAGAGTAGGAATCAGAGCAAAAATTTCATTTCAAAGTTGGTTACTCACATATCCAACTAACTCTTATCAAAGCAGAGAACTCTAAGTAGATGACTGGGGGATCACTGGAATTTACAGCGAAATGACTATGATGTTTTCTTCCGTGAGCATTTTTTAAAAATATATTCGACTACAAAAATAAAATAGGAAATAATACAAGATTAATGCCCCATATTTAGGGAAGGGAAAGAGACAGGCTACCATTTTCTAAAATGCAAGAGCATCAGGAGGAAAGGAAGATTCCGTTCTTGGTTCAGCCCACCCTGTACAGGTCAGGTGCCCGGCCACACCTCCTGCGGGGAGGAGCTGATGGGTGGGCAGATGGCCTGGTGGTCTGAGTGGTTGTCTGTTCCCTTGCTCTAGGAGTCAGGCTCCACACACAAAGCTTATTTAAAAAAAAAAAAAAAAAAAAAAAAAGGCAGAAATTGGAACCAAATTAAATATTAACCAACTGCGGAAAAAAAATTATGTTGCAATTTTTTGACTGTACAATCAAATGGAGTCAGTTTCTATTCAATCTGATAAAAAAGTTTCTTCAAAAAAAGTTTGGGTCAGTTAATGTGTGTCTGTATGTGCGTGTATGTGTTTTAAATCACCATTTGGGTTCAGCAAATTAGTGCAGGTTTACCTGTTTTCTGGTGGATGGATCAGTTCCAGATCTGTTTCTAAGCACCATGCTACTGAAAGATTATTATTTTTAGAATTCATATTCCTTCTTAATTCCCTAATTTGTTTGGGGAAAATGTCCAGATTGTCAACCCAACACAGACGAAAACCTCAATGAAGCAGCGGGAGGGGGAGGGGGGATAAAGCAAAACAATAGACAAATAACCATGGGATCTATCATTCAGCTTTTGTTGAGCTTGAAATGTGGCAAGTTGGAAGTCGAGAGAGAGGTTTGTGATATTCCACTGGAACATATTGTCACTGTTATAACCAGCCCACATTCACGGGGGCTGCCAATTATTCCCCAGCCACCATTTTTTTCCTTTAGATTGATCTCCTGCTTGAGGCTGTTTCACACCCATGACTCTGAAGCTTCCCTAGTGGCATGTTGGCTAATTAAGAGCAAAATCCATCTCTTGATGAAATAATGCTGCCGCTGAAAAGGAATTCTACATTTTTTTAAATTCTTAATCAGGCTGGAAGGATCAGTATTCTAACACTTGTATTAAGCGTAGGAAAAAAAGGTCTATAGCTGGCAATTAGCAATGATGAAAAGGACAGCAATTTAAAGCATGTTGCGGTGACATTTTTATCAAATTAAATGAGTTTGCTAAGGCCCACCAGCTGCATATGCTTATTGTCATTTACTGTTTGGACAGCAACACATCAGCCACTGAGCATCAGGAGGTGCTGAATTTAATAAGTCATTTTGACACTAGTGTGAAACGAGCAGATCAGCATTCTGAGGAATGTGTTCACACTCTGAACAGACAGGCAGACATTCTAAGCATGCGAGGTGACACCAATCAACAGGAAGAAATGATGAAAGCCAGGCTAGGAAACATGCAGGACCGGTGGCAGCAGCGGCAGCCATTGAGACACCACTGAGAGAAATGATACACACACACACACACACACACACACACATACACGTGCACGCACACACACATGCACACATACCCCAAACCTACTATTTCTTGGTTAACTAGACAGAGCATCTAAAGAAGCAAAGATTATTTGGAAACACTACAATGTATACTCATTGTGTACACTGTACGTGTTCATTTATAATTCAAAAACCTACACAGCTCCCTTATAACAACCATTAGAAGCAGCTGGTAAACCTTCAAAAAAATTATTTTGCCCGTCATGTTAGAAAACACAGCATCCCATTCAGAAGAAGCAAACAAAATATTTCTTCTGCATGCTGGGAAAACAAGTTTTGGTTTATTCTTTCCATCTAATATGTTAGCACTAAACTGACTGCCCACCTGGGATAGGAGGAGGTAGTGTTACTGGTTTTGATTTACAGTGGGTGAGGATAAATGTTGCTTTCAAAATTCTTGCTTAGGCCTGACCAGGCAGTGGCGCAGTGGATAGAGCGTCGGACTGGGATGTGGAAGACCCAGGTTCGAGACCCCGAGCTCGCCAGCTTGAGCACGGGGGCCCATCTGGCTTGAGCAAAAACTTGCCAGCTTGGACCCAAGATTGCTGGCTCCAGCAAGGGGTTGCTTGGTCTGCTGAAGGCCTGCGGTCAAGGCACATATGAGAAAGCAATCAATGAATAACTAAGGTGTCGCAATGGCAATGTAAAACTGATGATTGATGCTTCTCATCTCTCTCCATTCCTGTCTGTCTGTCCCTATCTATCCCTCTCTCTCTGACTCTCTGTCCCTGTGTAAAAAAAAAAAACAAAAAAAAAAATCAAAAAAAAAACCCCTCTTGCTTAGAATATGAGATGTGGAATGACATTCTGATACTCCCAGGAGCTGTTTATATGAAGAGAGAGATCTGACACCAATGTCTTAACTGTGTACCTGGCATCTGAGTTAAAACAAGCCAGAAAGTCGATTGCCAATTATATTTTAAAACACACAGGTGTGATACAGACTAACAAAGGTGACTAGCAATTAGTTTTCAGCTTCAGAAGTTTCTAATGCCATCTAGTGGAAATGGTAAATTTGATCACTTGCACATCAAAGGAGTGCCTCAAATCCCAGCTACTAAGTCATTATGCTGTCATATATTTAGAAGACTCAATGCCAGAGTCAAATCTCAAATATATCTCCAAAAACTTTTTGCTAGTCCATAAAACTACAATGTGCCTTGGAAAATAAGATTTGGCCAGAATCCCCCTGGATGCCTGCCCACTGCAAATGAAATCATTATTTGCAGCACCCTACACCACGGCTGCTCCAGTAAGATCATTTTCCTCGTCCTTGTCCTCTCTTATCTTCTAAACCCTAAAATCTAGACATGGACATTTTGATAGATTATTTTATTTTTATTTTTTGCAAGCACAGTGTTTCAGTAAAATGAGAAACAACTCTTTGAAGTAGAGTCAGGTGCTGCTTAACGATGGATATGGTCTGAGAAATGCATTGTTAGGCGATTTTGTCATTGTGCAAACATCAGAGAGTGTATTTACACAAACCTAGATGGTATAGCTTCTACACACCCAGGCTACATGGTGTAGCCTATTGCTCCTGGGCTACGAGCCTGCACAGCACCTTCCTGTACAAAACAGCATGAGACTGTATCAAGCACAAGCGAAAATGATGCAATCAAAAGACCTGGTAAACACGAACTATATGAAGCTGCTGCTGGCGTAGCATCGCATGCTGTTTTACAGGGAACTTTTTTTTATAACTAAAGAGAGTACACTCTAAAATAACGATTAAAAGTGTAGTAAGTAAGTACCCAAACTAATAACATAGTGATTTAGTATCATTGTCAAGTATTATGTACTCTCCATAATTGTATACTTTTATACAACTGGTGGCATAGTAAGTTTGTTTAAATCAGCATCAGCACAAACATGTATTTCTTGTGCTAGATGACAACGTTAAGAAGGCTGCAACCTCACTAGGTTTTCAGTCAGCTCCATTATAATCCTGTGGAACCACCATTGTATAAGTGGTCTTGCTGTTGACCAACACATCATTATGCAGCACATGACTATAAACATTCCACTGATTCTAATCTGAAAAATAATATGAGAGGAATTAAATCTATTTTGCTAATTTAATCCTAGAAGGTGTTCAATTTTCAGTACACGCTTCACAGATTTTCCTCAAGGGAAACCCTATAGTGAAATTCTGAGCAAGAAAAATAACACTAGGGACTTTGTAATCCCTTTCAAGGAAGTCACCAAGCAGCTTCAGTCACAGGGCTATGATGTAGAAATCAAAAGGCACTTCACATAACTAAAAGATAACATAGGCAATGTTTTACTTTGTATATGAAGATGCATTTGATAAGTAGTCTACAACAGGGGTCTCCAAACTTTTTACACAGGGGGCCAGTTCACTGTCCCTCAGACCATTGGAGGGCTGCCACATACAGTACTCCATACACTGACCACCAGTGAAAGAGGTGCCCCTTCCAGAAGTGGGGCGGGGGCCAGATAAATGGCCTCAGGTGGCCGTAATTTGGCCCGCGGGCCATAGTTTGGGGACGTCTGGTCTACAGCCTACATATGACTCTTTCCTCAATATCACCCTTCAAAGATAGCCCTCTGCAAGAACATGGCTATGATAAGTCTCTGGAACCCTGAATTTTAGTGCAAATTAATGTAAAGCTCAGAACTAGTCCTTTCACTTCTCCCTGCTTTAGTTTCCTCATCCAGTAAATAAGGAAATTAGACTTTAAGTCAACCCAAAATCCATAGTTTAGAATTCTCTAAAACTATAGTTTAGAATTTCAGTTCTAAAACTTGGGTTTTCTGTTTCACTGTCATAATTTTCTTTAAAAGTATTTCTTTCATCATAGCCATTTTTACTTAAAATAATTTTTATTCAAATAATTTTATTAATGAGTCTTGCAATGTTTAATGTTTGGACTATCATTAATTTTAAAAGCAGTTTATTTGTGGCCCTGGCTGGTTTGCTCAGTGATAGAGCATCAGCCTGGCGTGTGGAAGTCCTGGGTTCAATTCCTGGCCAGGGCACACAGGAGAAGTGCCCATCTGCTTCTCCACCCTTCCCCCTCTCCTTTCTTTCTCTCTCTCTTCCCCTCCTACCGCCAAGGCTCCATTGGAGCAAAGTTGGCCCTGGCATTGAGGACCCTCCATGGCCTCCACCTCAGGTGCTAGAATGGCCTCTGTTGCAGCAGAGCAATGGCCCAGAGGGGCCGAGCATCGCCCCCTGGTGGGCATGCCAGGTGGATCCTGGTTCGGTGCATGTGGGAACCTGTCTCTGGCTTCTGGCTTCTTGCTTCAGAAAAATACAAAAAAAGAAAAGAAATTTTAATTGCAAGAAGAGAGGGTTACAGTGTAAACAAAGGCTACCTTTAAAAATGTAAAAATATGAAGTGCGTTTCTTCTATATACACCCATCTAGATATTTTTATGCTGAATAACATATTTCATTTTGGTATATTTATAAAATAAAGTATTTTCAGTAGAAAAGAAATATATAGCCATTTCACATGTAAAAACTAAAAAAGAACGGAAAGAGGGAAGGAAGGAAGGAAGGAAGGAAGGAAGGAAGGAAGAGATAAAGGGAGGGAGGGAAGGAAGGAAGGAAGGAAGAAAGGAAGGAAACATTTTTAGTTCTAACATCCAGAGACAGGAGACTGTCAATTTAATATTGTGGTGTACCCCTCTCATTCTTTTTCTTGTGTATAATATTAACATAATTTACATCATATAATATATATAACATATATATGTTGATTTCCATAACACCTATTTTTCTGACTATAAAATATAATTGATTATTGCAGAAAATTGTTCAAATATACAAACACCTAAAGAAAATTAAAATTACCCAGAATCTCACCACCCAAAGATATTCTCATTTATTATTTTATTTCTTTAAAGTTCTTTTTCTGTGCATAATTTAACACAGTTAAGCTTATATTACATATTCTGATTTTAAGCACAATTAACCCAAGAAGAGTCATTCACAAGTCCTAGTTAGAAGATGTTACAAAGAGGGTCTTAATGACAGATTATACCTACCACTAGTAGTTTATTCACTTTTCATAATTACAAAAAAATAAAATAAAACTATATACTCAGGTCATTCAAAATGAGTTCTAAGAAGCATAAAATTATTATTCAAGTTCCTTGTCATGCAGTATTGCTAAATAAAAAATCAGTTTCAATGAAGGAAGGATTTAGTAATTCTGCAAATACAATATCTCTGTCATTTAAATATTGTAATGCCATTTTGGACTAAAAATATAGGGGTTTTTATCATGTTTTAAGTACCAGGAGACTCTATCTGAACCATGAGGTAAAGAATATTACCCAAAAAACACATTTCCTGATGCTTAAAATAACAAAAGTCAATAATAAGAACTAAGGGGAACTTTACAGATTCTAGCTCTTCCCCTGGGTTATAAATCCATTTGAAAACCTCTAATACAATAGATTTCTGATTCTGGAATTCAAACAGAATAAGAGGGTATTTGTAAATCATTATATCATGGCTTCCTCAAGTCCTATATTCTTCAGTTGGCTGCGGTAAAATCTTAAGTAATTTCTCAAGTTATTTACAACTTGGCATATTGCAGAATTTTAAATGTTTTCATTGCAATTTAAGACAACTCTTAAGTTTCGACCTTTCCTTGTCCTAACTTTCAAAACTGTGGACTGCCACTGTCTTCTGGCCTTTAGTTCTGTAGGGAGAACTCTGAGACCAGCCTGATTTTTGTTTCTGGGTAGATTGTTTTTAAATATGAATGTTTAAGAATCCTTTCTTTAGCCTTGTAATTCAAAAGACCCAAGTGAAGTCTAGGACAAGGCTTCCTTCAGTGGATCATATCACGACCACCATGAGTACCTTCAGTCTTCATTCAAGTTCTTTTTTGCCTCGGGATACTTTTTCTTTCTATTACATCCTTGATTACCACTTATTTCCAATTTGGAGGGTGCTGTCCTTCAAGAACAACTGTCATTGTGGCTACCCTCTTTTATCTGAACCCTCTATCTATCCTTACCCTCATCATTTTGATCTTTGTCCCCTTTTCTACAAAAATTAAAACCCCACAAAAGAGTTTTAATTTCCACAGTATGTGTTCTACCCTGTATAACTCCATAACAGATTTTAAACTCCAATTTTTCTCTTTCTTAAAATTCTCCATCATTTTATTATTCTTATTCTTCCCTGTTATGTTTTTACTTCAACCCCATTGCCTTTTTTAGGTGGTAATAATGTCAATATTTTTAACTTTAAAAAGATGTTATTTCCCCAAATTTTTCTCTATAAACAAAAGTTTGTATGTAGAAATACAAATAATAGCAAATACCTGTGAAGCTTTATCCACATATAACAAATGTTAATATTTTATCATATTTGCTTATTTTTATACAAGTAAAATATAGCAGATAAAGTTCAGACTTGTACAGTCCCTTAGATATAATCATTATTTTGAACTTGTGTTCATATTTTCATACTTCTATTACTTATCTATGATCCATAAGTATAGCAGATTGTTTATTAAATGTATGTTTATGGTATCATACTAAAAAATGGTATCATTTTACAACTTTCTTTTCTCTGAATATTATATTCTATGGAGAGGCCACATTAGGTGTTGTAGCTGACAGCCCTAGAAGAAACAGCCAGAATCCAGCCATGCACCAGACACAGGAGTACATGAACCTTCACACAATCGAATCCTCATCACTGAGCTGCTCCAGCTGATGCCAAGTAGAGCAGAGAGAAGCTGTCTACATGGAGCCCAAATTGCAGATTTGTGAGCAAAATAAATAGTGCCATTGTTCTAAGCCACTAAGTTTTGGGGTAATTTGTTATGCAGCCATGGTCACTTGAATAGCTTCTTCCCATTCCCTATTCTGGTTTCACCATTTTCTTACCCGTTCTCCTAGGATCACTGCCTCAATAAATCAGCTGTATAAATCCAAGAGATCAAGACAGAGTTACAGGATGATCCATTCCAACAACAAAAAAAAAATGTACAACTTCCTTTGAAAGCTCTGATCTCTTTAAAACTCAATGAAACATGCTATTTCCATGGTTTCAGTCATTGGGTAAAAGAAGCAATTGAACTAAAATGCAAAAGTGAGGAGAAGAAAGAAATTTGCTCTCTGAATTCTCTTCTGAGTAACTACTTTAATGATGGGTCTGGAGAATCAAAAAGCATCTAGAACCTGACCAGGTGGTGGCGGAGTGGATAGAGCATCGGACTGGGATGCAGAAGACCCAGATTCGAGACCCCGAGGTCACCAGCTTGAGCGCAGGCCCATCTGGCTTGAGCAAAAGCTCGTCAGCTTGAACCCAAGGTCGCTGGCTCCAGCAAGGGGTTGCTCAGTCTGCTGAAGGCCGGTGGTCAAGGCACATGTGAGAAAGCAATCAATGAACAACTATGGTATCGCAATGGCAACGAAAAACTAATGATTGATGCTTCTCACCTTTTTCCGTTCCTGTCTGTCTGTCCCTATCTATCCCTCTCTCTGACTCTCTCTCTGTCCCTGGAAATAAAGGAAAACAAAGCGTCTAGATTCAGCACTGTTGAAAAGAGAGTCCTGTCTTTTAAAGGCAGTATGTAGAACTCTCATCTTAATGCTTCTTAAAGAATTCAGAGGTAACATCATTCCTCTGTAGTGGAAGAAAGAGGCGCAATTTTGATGACCCTCTTAATCTGGGCTTTCTAGAAAAATTGCTAGGGTCCCTGTGAACAGATGCCTTAACCAACAACTGGAGAGCAAGAGCTGGGAGGAGAGTGATGGACAGTCCTCAGCCTCCAGTTATGTCCACTGGAGGAGGAGCCTCTGCTAGCAAATTACCTGGACATCCAAAAACCCTTCTATAGATACTCTATGGGGCAACAGATTTTCAACAGCTGATGAGAGTGCTGTTGCTGATATGGATCTTAAATTTCTCAGAAACAACCTCAGAAGTTTGGTCTCATAGACACACTACCTACTGCTCCCACTTTAAAGTAAGTGACCCAGCCTACCTAACCACACTTCTCCTTTTCCCTGGTCCATGCCCAGTATCCTCAACCCAGTCACAAAGAACTGGTGTGCTTTATTGCAGGGGTTTCCCATACTAGGTCTTTTCACTGGATGCCTCCTTAAGTCCGTTCTGCAGCGACTCTCGCATGGTTCATCTTCCCAAAAGACTTCAAGCTTGGGTAGTCCCAATTTCAGAGTTTCTCCCAATGTCATCATTGTCAAAGATGGCAAGTGTATAGATGGCAGCCTCATCTCTAGCAATAACCACCAAGTCACAGGCTTCTCTTGCCTACCAGATCCCTTGGTGATATTTCAAAATAATGAGCCTATTCTGGAGCACTTGGAAATGAGCTCTAAAGAATGAATATTCCGGGATGGAATAATGTACATAATACTTTATCTTGGATTTTTATCTTCCTTACAAGGTTATCCCCACCCCACCATGGTGAGCAATTGGTCTTTCCTCAGCCTTAAGTTACCCCAAATGCCTAAAAAATAAAGTTAACTAGGGATACACTGGAGGTCCAATCTACTTCCCTCCTGGACTTGATCTGGCCACCAGGGAGTGAGCCTTACATGAACAGTCTGTTAAGAGACTGAGCAGCAAATTCTGCTGTTCTACCAATGGCAATGTAAGAGGAACCACGGGAAACAAGATATCAGATCATTGCCAGGATTGCCAAATCCTGTGGATCAAGGAAGCCATCACTATCCCTGCCTTAAGTGGCCAACAACAACAACAACAAATGTGCCACGTGCAGTTGTGAGGTGCTCTGAGGAAGGTCCAGAGGGCTTCATGGAAGGTCACTCCCACAGTGGCCACCACCTCATCTGGCCCAGCGCCACAAGCCTTTAAATTCTAGCAAACCTAAAGATGTCTTTGGAGATGTGACATTTGTTTTTATTTTTGTTTTGTGTTAACTTTTTTATTTTGCCTTTGCCTAAATATATTTATTTCAGATTTCATTTAGTCTGAAGTACATTGAATTACCATAGAACCTGGAGTTCATGGTAGAGCTCAGATTTGGGGGTCAAGTAGCCTAAACTCCAGTTAGCTCCATATCTTAACTATTAGTTTTGTGACCTTGCATAAATTTGTTAAACTTTCCAAGTTTTCATTTCCTCGTCTCAAAAAAAAAAACCACTGATACAATAATTGTACTTTTCCACAGAGTAATTATGAGGATTTCATGAAATATTGCACATAAAACACTTAGCACCTGACACCCAGTAAGAATTCAACTAATTTTAAGTATGTGGAGAGGAATCCTACAAAATTTAATTTCATCCATTCACTTTTGTCTTGCATATTTAGGACCAAGAATGGTCTAGAAAAAGTTGGGGCAGTCTTGTGACATGTGATGGAACCCCAATTCAACAGCAGGAAGATGAGTATTAGCCAGTAAAAGGAATAGAGTAACCTGAATGATCACTTGCAAGCACTCAACCTAAAAGAGAAAAGGCTTCAAGCCAATATGCTTTTACGTGAAATTGAAAATCCACCCCACAATATGTGCTATGTTTTTCAGACCCAGAAGCTGCCTTATGCTAGAAGCCTCGGTGTAGTGACATTATGCAAAGGAAAATGGACAGGGTGAATTGTATTAATTGTGAATTGTTTGGAACTCTTTCTACAATGCTGCCCAAAAATAGAGATTCTTTTTTCATTTATTATGGAAAACTTCAAACATGTGCAAAAGTAGACCAAAAGTATAACAAATATCCATGTTCTCTTTATCCAGACTTTACAAATATCAATTCAAATAATCTTATGTGATCGAGACCTCTACCCACTTCCCCCATTATATTATTTTAAATCCTATCTCCAACATTATTTCATTTCATCCACAAAGATTTCAATATGTGCCTCTAAAGAACTCTTTAAAAAAAACACACACACACAGCTGTAATACCACATCACACCTAAAAGTTAATAATAACTTTTAATATTAAATATGCAGCCAGTGTTCAAATTACTAGTTGTCTCAACCGTGTCATAATTCTTTAATAGTATATTTATTTTAATATGAATCCAAATCATGTCTACATATGTCAATTGATTGATTTCTCCCTTAAGTCTTTTTCAATCTATTGGTTTCACCTAATCTTTTCCCTTAAGAGAAAAAAAAAAGGCAGAAAGTCCAGTTATAACTATTATTTCCTACAAAGCTCAAATATTCTAAGTAGAAATGTTTGTTATTGCTTGCTTTTCTTTTTTCCCCTAGCTTTATTTAGGTATAGTTGACAAATAAATTTGTAAGACATTTAAAATATAATCAAAAAATTTTTTTTCTTAAAGGAATCAAATTATTTGCTCTGTATTTCCCAAGGTCTAGATCTTGTCAAAAAATTTAAAAAGAAAACTTGTAAAAGTATACTTAACTTTTCAAACAATGATTCTCTAAGTGAGAGAAGGGGTAAAAAAAAAACTGCAGAAGGTATGATCTGTCTGTGAAACTGTTCTTTCTATTTCTCTAAAGACTGTTGATGCAATCCATAAGATCATTGGCACGTCAATTGCAAGCTGGAGTGAGGAAGTCTGAGACTTGTTGCACTACCAGGTCTTCCCCATTTCTGCTAATGAGAACATTTCAGGCACCACCATTCCGTGTACCTCATTATCACTAACAATTCTTGCCAAGAACCTGCTCCCTTTTCTCTGCCCCAACAAGCGGGGATCTGTTGAAACTCAGGGGGATAAATATCTAAGTATAGAGGTAAAAGAGAAACAGAGGTGGGAGAACAGAAGGGTAAGAAAATATTCAGTAGATGCAGCCAAAAGCAGGTGACTTTGGAATTGTGAGTGAATAGGATGGGCAGGCAACATGTGGCAAGGGTGTCACAGTGAACAAGCCTAAAAGGACAAGGTGGCTACATGGCCTGAAAGCAAAGAGAGGAGAGGGTCCACATGACTGAGAAAGAGCCAGCCTGGCACCATCCTACAGGGACGTTGCCTAAGTTGGGCTCCAGGGGAAAGCATTGAGACCCCTGCAGTGCCCCTGTGTGTGAACTAGATGGCAGAAAACCAAGGGAACTGCGCCGGAGAGATTCCTAGAGATGAAAGGCAGTCTCTGAAGAAAATATACAAATGCTCAACCCGCCCTACCCCAAATGAATCAGCTTTAAGCATCTGCCACTGCCAGACGAAGCCATATCAGCAGTGTCAATGCCAGTCACATTAGACCCTCCCAGCCATTCCTTCTCCTTCCTCGCCGACCACCTCAACCACAGAGCGGTCAGCAACTTTGGTGAGTAAATTGGCAGGGAAGAATGAACTTGTAAGGTGAGAAATAGAAGCTTCCCATGCCTTGCTCCCCAATTTAAAATTGTGGGTCAGAGGAAGAAAAGAGAAGCTTTCATTTTAAATAAATTTCAAGTTATTGTTTCTCTGGAACTGTACATTTCATTCAAGTGGTTCTCAATCCTGGCTGGCCACTGAGATCACCTGGCAAGCTTTTAAAGTTCCTGAGGTCTGGGCCCCATCCCAAGAGATGCTGATTTCATTGGTCCAGGGAATACCTATGATATTAATGTTTTTTAAAAGCTACCCGAGGAATTCTGATGGGCAGGCCAGGTTAGAAACCACTGGGCAATACTAGATTAAGAACATTTTTGCAAACAAAAGATCAGAGAGTGACCAAAAAAGTGACAGAACTTGCCCTAGATATCACCCAGGGAATAGGAAACTAACCCTACAGCCCAAGCATGGAAGGAAAGGACAATGACATTTTATGATTGCATCACATAGAAGCCCTCACTTTTAACCTGACAGTTATGTCAATCCCACTTGCTTCAGGGAGATTAGAAGTCTCTTCGGGGAGCTAGCCATGGTTTAGGAAACTTCCAGGCCTCCACACTGTCCTGTACTTGATAGACTCATCAGAGAAAGTTTAGCATGTATTTGTTGCCCTGTTGTTGACCTCTGACCTCCAAGCTGAGAAAAATTAAGTGCCTTTCATTGTGCATAGGCCAAACTAAGGTGACTCCAAGATAACTTGGAACTGTATCTTGGAATCAATGAAGAAGATAGGAAGTGCCTGAGATATAGTCAACATGAAGTGCTTGGACATTTTTACCAATCTATGACCAATTTCTATGGTCCAGATTGTGACCTTTATATTGAAATTGTCCCATATTTGAGTGATCTTTTGTCTTACTAATGCAGAGGAAGGTCTGGCTTTACCGTCTGTCCTAACTAGACCCTGGCAGAGCAGCCTTGCTTCTTACACACCATCACCACGACCACCACACTCAGTCATGGGAGCCCTGACCCATTAATAAAGACAGTGCACTGACAGGAGGCAGGAAAGGAGCCAGGAACTTGCAAAACCATCAGCTAAATCCAAGAGCAGCTTTAGTCTGTCAACACAAAGCTGTCATGTGCCAAAGTAGTCTACAGCACCACGATCCCACAAAAGATGGCTGTCAAAATGTTCCTTATCCCCCCAAGCCCTCATTTATTGTACAAATTCATCAAATGGGCAGGAGCTGATTGACAGATGCAATGTGCTCCAAGATTTGATGCTTGAGAAATTGGACTTTCCATTGAATGAATCCTGAAGCTTGGTTGCAAGAAAGCTCCCTTTTCATAAACTAAAAAAGAAAAATCAAATACTCTTTGTTTTTGAAAAGCAAATAATCTTAAACTCATTCTAGTATCAAAACTGACATTCTCCATCACAAGCTTCTATCTTTTGTCTGATTCAAAGACATTTTTAAACTATAAATTAAATGTCCTCTATCATGAGCCCAAGCCCAGAGAGAAGTCTATTTAAACTGCATTAGGTGAAAAGAAGCTTCCAATCCCAATATATTTTTTTAGACTTTTCCAAGTTGAGGGACTCCTCCACATGAAAAGTAAGTTCAGCCAAAGATGAGGTTCCCTGTTCAGTCAGATATGAAAAACTTTATCCCATTACCCTCACAGTAAGTCATCAACAGGAAGGTTGACAGACTGCTAGAGGGGTCAATAAAAAATATTATATACAGTGTGTCCATAAAGTCATGGTGCACTTTTGACCGGTCACAGGAAAGCAAGTGTACCAAGACTTTACGGACACACTGTATATATCTTGATACTTGCAATGCTGCTTTCATGTCCATATTTTACCCTTGTAGTTCCAACAGCACCAAGCCATGAGCCCCAGTCTTTGGTTTTAATCGGGTATTAAACCCTGGAACATTAGACAAGTGAACCATTTGATGACGACGATAACGAGTGGCCCATTAAAGGTAATTTTTTTTTCAGTTAATGAGCTCTCCCCAAAGAACGGCCACGTACTGTACTGAAAAATGTCCACAGGACCCACTGCACTTTCTCCCTATTTATTTAACTTTATGTGGGTGCCATAAAACTTCTTTATTTGCTTTCAGTTAGCCCATTGGTTTTGACAAGATAAATTTTTATTTAGGTCTTTGCCCAGCTACAATCAGAAACAGGAGACTCACTTTCCAAAGCCGGGCTGATAGATGGATTAATCAAAGCCCTCCCCACCCTGCTTTCCTTCCAGCAACCACAGGGATCAACAGACGGAGTTTTTCCTTAATTAAAGAAACTCAGCAACAAGGTGATTTATTGATGACGAATCTTGCAGGCCTTTTCATTGTGTGGTCACTGCTGGCCACTGTTTGAAATTTACCAACATAAATAAAGCCTCTCCATGACTAAACAAAGTTAAAGTAGCAATAAATTGAGCCTGCCATGTACTCTGGGCTAGATCTGAGGCCAACATAAATATCAGAATGCCTTGGCCGTGACACGTTTGACACAATGACATCATGCACTCCCAAACAGAACAGCTTGGCCCAAGCCAAAGCCTAAAACCTAATACAATTCCCCCAAATGAATCAAATTGCCATGGTCTAGACTCGGCTGCACTAAGTGTTCAACTCCTGGCTTCCTTGTCCTCTGCTGTCGAGTGATCACATTAAAAAATAATCTATATGCCGATCTAAATTTTGCTTTTTCTGCATGATTACATTTTGGCAGGAGGAAAGTTCTGGTATTCTCACTCCCCGGGAATGTTTAGAAAGTTAACATAAAACTCAGGATTTATCAGCTTAAGGTCCAACTGTTTCGATGCCATCCTGAGGCCTGCCTGCAGCTTTCCTCAGTAGCAGACAGGGCCACTGGCTGTAGGGGACAGTGAGTATTCCAGGGGATAGTGAGTGTCCTGCTCACAAGAAAATGGCTCAACGCCAGCCCCTGTCCCAAGGAATTGCTTTGCCCAAATCTGGCAACAAGCTGTGGGAAATGCCTCCATGAAACAAGAAGTTTTCCCAAACAGGGCTCAGCGCCCCCCAACCCTATCACAGCCAGGAGATGAAGGGCAGGAAGAAACCTTTCAGAATGTACACACAGGACAGCAAATTAAAAATGGAGAAAATCTAATAACTAATTGGTGAACCCATAAAAGCTGCCATAAAAGACATTTTCCTTAAACTACTTTACACAGGGCTGTATAATTTTATGTCACTTTTATTTACGTTGCCATAACGAAAGCTGTGCCAGAGCCGAGGAGCTTAGGAAGAAAGAAACTCAACTATTTTTAAAGAGGGAGGGAAAGTCCATCAATAGGGCTTCGAATAAGATTCACTTTGAAGTAGAGAGAGGTTGGGAAGGCGAACTTATTTGCTCCTAAAGGCCCCTGAGCAAAACTTTTTGCAATGAGCCTTTCTCTTCCAGGGCTACCCTCTCCACTCCCATGGCTGTGATCGCTTAACATTTATAAAGTGCATTCAATAAGGTTTCACAAACTAGAGTCTGAATTAGATAGATAAGCCCATGCCACTTAGACTAATTTTGTGAAACTGGGTTTTTATTGTGTGAAATAGGTAAACGAGTATGATTTGAACTTCTAGAGGGATCCATATAAAAAATGAACCCCATTTTAACAAGGTATTGATGAATTTGCAAAGCTCCATAGGCCAGTAGAACACCAGATTCAAAGATTCTAGAATGACAGAACAGGCTTTTTTTCCTCCTGATTTGTATGTGACAATTAGAGAAGGTTGACTACCGAGAAATAAGGAATAAATTACAAGACAGAAAACCTTGGGTTGCCTAGCCTGTCGTGGAGAAGTGAATAGAGTGCCAGCTTGGAACGCTAAGGTTGTCAATTCGAAACCCTGGGCTTTCCTGGTCAAGGCACATAGGACAAGCTACCAGTGAACAGCTAGAGTGAAGCAACTACTTCTCATCCCTCCCTCCTTCTCTGTAAGATTAATAAAAATAATCTTTAAGAAAAGAAAAGAAAGAAAGAAAGAAAGAAAGAAAGAAAGAAAGAAAGAAAGAAAGAAAGCCAGCCTTGGGTAAACAAGTGGAGGGCCACAGTACCTCTCCTGCAGGGCGAATGAGGTTCTGTTTCTAAACACACCCAGTTGCTAGGGTGTATTTAGTCTGTGAAAATTCACTGTACTCTTAAGATGTGTATTATTTCCTCTGTGTATATTATACTTCAATAAAAAATTTCTAAAATAGCACATGTTCAAATGAATCTCTGAAAAGAGGTGCAGAGTGGGTCGTGTGCATACAAAAACATTGAAATGTTGTACCGTTTTCCCAGAGAAAATGTAGATCACCCCTTAAAATGCAGGGGCCCTCGGAACTTGGCTGATTTTCAAAGCAAGATGAGGTTGTTTTTAGAAACAATTTGCCTTCTATTAACAATGAAATCCAATTCGGCTTTGACTATTAGAAAGTGAAACATATATACAACTTGGAGGGACTGTTGATGTATCAAACAGATAGGGCATTATTTAGGTAGGCTCGACAGTCAAGGGCACTTTACACCATTACGGACCAGACTAAACAAACCTGACCCGCAGGGTGACCCTCCCAGGATCCCAAAAGATTGGAAACTCCGAAAAGGCAGCCCTGACCAGACTTTACAGCCTGGTAATGGCATGCAAACGACACTCCGTCTCTGTCACGCAGCCAAAGGTTGGTGTTGTATATGAGAGCAATTTCCTCAAGAATTCAGAGGAAAATGTGATACTTTGCCTTTTATGTGTAGGCTTCACAACAGCAAGTGTATTTACTAGTGGGAGACACCCCAACCTCCTGATGAGTGCCCATCGGGCCAGCCTGCCCCAGGCAGCGGTGCCTTTCCTGACTCCTGCCTAATCAGTTGGCAGCGGCAGGGATGTCAGATGCAGGAGGGGAGAGCCTGCTCCCACAGAATGAGAAAGGCCTCATTTTCAGGAAATTTTAAAAGCTGAAACTGCGTCTAAGAAAACATCAGGGAGACTGAGAGTCACTTCACTGGAAAACAGGTTTTTACTCACACCCTCGCTGTCCTCAGCACAAGCCAGTCTTGCCCAATTGCTCAGGGCACCGAGGTCTGGTTGTGCTTGCAACTTAATCACACTCACTGAAAAAACGTTGGCAGTGGGCAGCCAGAGCCCTGCTTCCTCCAGGGCCTGTTTTCACATGCTCCCATTACATGACTATACACTCCACATGGGATGATTCAGATCTGTCCTTGAGGAATTAGTTGCTCCAAACAGCCCTCAACAAGAAGTTGGCTGGGAAAGAGGATATATTTGCTGGTGAAGTGGAGGAGAAGGGGGGGGGGGGGGGCGTGGAAGGGAGGGATCGAGACAGAAGAGAAGAGGGGAGGGGAGGGAAATACAAAGAGAACATAAGCTATGACTATTATGCTCTGATGAGAACATAAGCTTTTGAGATGACTTCAAGTTGAAATATCACCGTGATTCATCAGGAAGCTTTTCTTCTCCTTACTTTTTCTTTCACAACACAGGCCAGAGACTTAACTCCTTATGTTGCCATGGTTGTTACCCTTTGGGACTCTGAGGAGGGGAATTATGTCCCTGCCTCCAGTCATCAGAATCTCTCCTCTCTGACCCTCCAAAGATCAGGCTCTCTCAGGACCACCAAGAAGGTATCCAGGTGCATGGTCCTCATCAAGAGCAAATGGTGTGTGTGGACACGAAGAAAACAGCATAAACCCCACACGGGATATAAATGCTGTTCAGAACCTCTTTATCCCTGTTACTGAGAACCAGAATTTAATCTGATTGGTCATCTTTTTCAGATGATCCCTGGCCCCACATCAGGTCAAACAGGGGGCTCCTTCCCAGCCTGCACGCAGCCCATTTCTGTGCAGGGAAACACAAGCCTTGAGCTGGAGACAGGTGACCACTGCATAGCACTTGTGTTGGAAGTCTGTACATCTTGATTTTTTCTTTCCTAAAACAACTATCCTGCTTTCAACAAATAAAAAGAAAGGTAACGTGGCCCCCAGGTGCAGTGGAGATACAGCCTAGCCATAGGAAAAGGAGCCAACAGAATCAGCCCAGAAACAATGGCATCTCTCCTGCCCTGGAAAGAGGGGAGGGTGCTAGGTCCCTTCAGTCCAGGCATTAAATCAACAGTCCACCCTTTAAGTTGAATGAGGCCTTCCATTGGGAGAAGCCAACAAAAACCTGGGAGAGTCAATCACCTCGCAAAAGGGAGGGGAAGTGATGTCTTCCTAAGCACTGGAAGGCCCAAGCAGCTGTCTGCTCCAGTTTCTGTCTCTGTTCCGCCAGAAAGCAGAAACAAGGCAGAGGGCCCTGATAACCACCAGCACAGTGGCCCCACATCCTGTGGTGGCAGCGGTCCTCTTTCATCTCCTGTCCCCGTTTAAGTTTGAAAGAACCATTGCTTTCAGCCAGTACCTACAGCACATTTGTGTTCTCCAGTCAAGGGGCCTTTATTTCCCCCTGTCCCCCTACCCTCTAATCCAATGGTTCTTAACCTGGATTCTATTGAACCCTAGGGGTTCGATGAGTCGGTCTCAGGGGTTCAGAGAAGCCTCTGCCGCGGAAGCCAGAATAAAGTAATACCGTAATTTGTTGTGAGTTCATGCACTTTGTTGGTTTTGTTCTTTGAGCAAGGTGATGTTCATGCACTGCTCATTTTGTGCACCAGTAAAAAAACATATACCTATGTCTTGAATTTGGAAAAAAAATCATATTTTATTTATCACTAAAGAAGGGTTTAGTGAATGCGCATATGAAACTGGTGGGTTCAGTACCTCAAAAAAGGTTAAGAACCACACTGCTCTAATCCCCTCTTCCCCTGCCCTCCAATCCCCTCTGGGGAAGTTTAGTTATGCATATTGCATGCAATGAGGACCACTGGCCAGGCCTCTACAAGCTCCTAATTGAAAACCTTGTCAGAAGTAGGAGAAAAAGGCAGAGGGGGGAAACAACAACCCTTGACAGGATCCCTTCATATTGTGAACAGCAATGCACCTCCCCAAAGGGTGGTTCTTGCTCCATCTCAGCCACACAGGAGTCCTTCCTCCCATCGGAGAGGACTTAGGGATGAGGTTTCCAGGAGACAGTGCTTGACAAATCAAAAAAGGCTGTGGCCTGACCTGTGGTGGCGCAGTGGATAAAGCGATAACCTGAAATGCTGAGGTCGCCGGTTCAAAACCCTGTACTCGTCTGGTCAGGGCGCATGTGGGAGTTGATGCTTCCTCCTCCTTCCCCATGTCTCTCTGTCTCTCTTTCTCTCTCTCTCCTCTCTAAAATGAATAAATAAAGTTTAAAAAAAGATAACTCTTTTTTAAAAAGGCTGTAAGAATGCAGCTGATGAGTCTCCAGATGCCTGTGCAGCTCTGGGGTCCGTTTGCTGTGTGAGCATGAGATGCCGCTGCTCAGGGACAGGCTGCCTGGGTCACGGCCCGACTGCGCCACTCTCAGCGGCACCATCCCAGGCAAATGACCCAACCTCCCTGTAAAATGGGCATCGGAATTGCATCTGCTTCGTAGGACTACTGTGAGGACAAAATGTGATCATGTGTGTAAGCTTTTCATACAACGCTTGATAGAGTGGTAACTGTTAACATTTTGTTCCTGTTTCTAATTATACAAATACTCCCCTTGTCAGATAGGAGAATGGTCAAAAATAGGGGAGGGAGGGCTGAGACTGCTGTTCTACCCTCATTTCCTACATAAATCGGGTTCCAACTGTATGGAGGCCTTCAGATGCAAAGGGGAACAAGAATGCATGCAAGTGTTGAAGTGGGATAGGAAGGCAGTAAGAATCCAGTGGAGAGAGAATGCAAAGAGTCACAGGGAAGGAAGACAAGCTAATTTTTTTTAATCATCTCTTATCTAGTGAGCACATGTTTAGGTGTTTTCATGAATTTTGAACAAAGCTGTAATGTAATTATGATCATCCCCCATGTTCCACTAAAAATCTAAAGCTCGAAAGAGCTACATAAGCTCCCCAAAGTCCCATGGCCCCTAATTGTGGCCTGAGGTTCCCTTTAACTCCCCCAAACACCCATTCCTGACACTTCCTCCCACATGCTCTGCACTGGGGGTTCCTTCCTGAATTTGAGGTGGGGCAAAGAAGTCCTTGGATGATAGTGTGAATGAAGTTCTGAGGAGTTAGGCATCTTTTTCTAACACTAATACAATTATAGACAATTTAGCTTGGATATTGGCACCTTCAGCATGAAAGGTCTTGAACTACTTTCTTTGATGAGAACACGTTTCCAGCCCATGCTTCCATGTCAAAGGTAGGTGGGAATGTATCTGAAGGAATAAACAGAAGCCTTTTAATGCTTCCCTGTGAAGAGGTCTGGCTGAGGTGTTAACATCCAGGTTAAGAATATAAAAAGCGAATAAATGAAAAACACCATGACTACAATGGTGGTGACTTGATCAGAGGACCTCCAAAGTCACTACCAATTATGTGGAATGAAATGCCCTCATTATGGAAACTGTGATGATTTTGTGTCTACTAATGAGGATAATAACTAATATATTCTGTCAACAGACATGACAGCTGTCTGTACATATTTTGGAGGCATATATTTTTAGATGCCGTTACTGTACTTCCAGCTATTTCAACTACTAAATTTTGTTGACACAATGCAATCCAGCAACCAGGAGCCTTACAGGGAAAAGTTAAAATTCTTCTTCCAGCTGTTTCTCTTCCTTACATCATTTTTGTCTCATTATTCACTAGGATTGATAAGTCTGTCACTCAGATCCCAGGCTGAGTGATGTGCTACAGGGAGATTGCTAATGTGACTAGGAGACAAAGGAAAACTGAACGCCGAGTTCACTGCATCCAGCGTTCCAAAGTACCGTGTCGTGCCTGGTAGTCGTTCTCACACATTCTCTTGCACACTGACCGGGAGCGTCTGTCTGATACGGGACATGTGCTTCACTGCCCCTGTCCTAGCTCCCTGTTTGCTAAATTGGGGGCTGGGAAAGGAAAGGAGATGGAAAGATTTGCAGGATGAACTCTAATTTTAAGACAAAAGCCATCATCGCATTAAATCTTAACAGATGTTTCGCAAGTTTAGAAGATTAAGAAAGATTTCAGCATCAAAAATCAAAGAAAATACTCCATGACCTTAAAAAAGGATAAAACGCAAAGCTCTAACAAACGCAAAGTCCACTTTGGCAGCTGTCTCTGATGGAATTGATGAGGTGCTATTGATGTTTGGATTAAACCATGCCTCTGTGATCAAGTACTCAAACATGGGATAAAAGACGAATATATTCTTTAATCCTTCCCACTAATTTTGTCTAGGCCCTAAAAAGCAGTGGATACTGAACAAATGTTGAAAGTGGCCTCTTTTCTGTTTATTGACTAAACTATTTTTATTTCGTTAATTTGCCATGTATCTCATCAGCATTTAAACTAACACAAGAAAATCTATGCAAGGTACTGAACTCCCCACAAACAGATTGCTACAACTTCCAAGGCCACTAAAGGCAAAATCAATAGATGATAATTCTAGAAAGTGAGGAAAATGTTACAGAAAAATGTAATAGAAAAATTGGTTCCAGTATATTTTTCTTTTTTTGCTACAATGTAAAATAGCACTTGGAATTCCGATTTTTAGCCCTGAGAGAGTTTTAAAAGAAGAAAAATTTTTTTTTCTTAAGGAAAGGGTGAAGAGGCAATTAAGTCATTAATTACTCTCTTTGTCTAACGCTGTCCAACCCATCAAACTTGGTCTCTTCTGTCTTCATCAAAGGTAGCAGCTCACTCTACAATAAGTACCTCTTAATAAGACAATCTCATGTTTCAAAAGCTGCTCTATGAGGAATTTAGATGAAGTGAAATTAATATAACACTTAGCAGCAGACCCCAGAGTTTGACAGCTGCACAGCGCCCACTATCACCAAGGTCCTCAAATGAGCAGCAAGAAGTTCCAGGGACAGGGACCCTGTGGGGAAACAGTACGCTGTGTGCAAAGAGCAAGAAGCATTGCATTTAGTAGAGACAGAAAGGTGGAATTGGCATTAATGCTGAGAACTGAGGACCATCCCACACCCCCCTTTATAGGAGACCAGGAAATAAAACAGGTCCTTTGAAGAAGGAGTCATCAAAAATACCAGAATGAAAAAAAAAAACCCAAAAAGAACAGAATGCCCTAAGAAAGTCACTGAAGAGACAGGGACTGAGTAAATGAGTTAGATCCATCTTAACACCTTTCTAGTGGGTCAGACCAACTTCAGGGAGATCTGAGAGGCAGGCCTCTCCACCTCCACCCTTCCAGCATGCCTTCTCCTAGGCCTCCAGGCAGTCAGCTGGTACCTCCATGAAAACACCTCTCTCTGGTGCATGTGATTAATAGAATCCTTCATGGAGCTCAATAAGCTTCTTTGAGAAAAAAAAAAAATTTTTTTTTAAGTGACAAAGAATGATGCTCCCTTGGTTTGCTTTCTCATGTCAAGTCTCCCGTTGCTGATCTGGAAAGAAGCATTCATTGCCTCACAAGATCTTGATCCAGTTCTCCCCAGTGACAAGGAAAGAAAGGCACAACACACAGGGCAGTTTCATGTGCAGGCAAGGAACAAGCAGAAACATGCATTTTAAAGCCATTTTGGAAAAATGGAGCATGCTTATAAAAGATTCTCCCTTTTCCTACCAGTTTCCAAAGACCCAACTAGGTTATACTCTAAGAACCACAATGAGGCATTCCAGTGAAGAATTTGTTGACTTCATCCTCAGATACTCTGCCTGCAAGATGCTAGAATTACATAAGTACTCGTGTAATAACAACAGCTTTATTTTTGAGTGTTGCTATGGAATTTCAAAAACAAAACAAAGAAAACCCCTGATCGGTAATTGTGACAAAACTTCTTAGCCACAGCATTGAGAATAGGCCTAATTATTCCATAAACACACTTTGATTTGTTTACTTCAACGTCAAATTAACTTCAAATATGTAACAGCTGACGCTGATTTGAGACTGTACACAATACTGCTGCAGAGTGCGCTCTGTGTACCTTGCATAAGTCTCTCTTTTTTAAATGAATTCATTTGTAAACTTCCCTCCATATCGTACCCCACATACAAAAGAAGAATCGCATATGCATCTTATTTAAAAGAAAATTGTTTCCCAAATGGGGTGTGTGTGCTTGTGATCCCATGTTTTGGCTCACTCTCATTCGCCCCTTTACACAATAAAAACAGGAATACTTTTTAGGGAAATTAGCAGCTCATGATTACAGAGTTACTTAGCGATATAATGTGAGCCTCAGAAAATGAAGAACTACAAAGAAAAGAAACTTTTTAAATTGTTGGGGGAAATTACTATGTGTGGAGTGAAACAGGAGAAAGAGAGAAATCGCCAAACCCAGAGCAAAGCCTACGCCAATCATTCAGTCAGCAAGAATTTACGGAGTGCTTATTTCATTCCTGTTCCTTTGTTTAATTCTTACGCAGAGCTTACTTCTCCAAGCAATCTAAAAATATTAACCCATGTATTCCTCCTAATAACTCTACGTGGTGGGTACTATTAACACCCTCATTTTAGAGAAGAGTACAATGAGGCACAGAGAGGATAATAATTAGCCCAAGAGCACACAGCTAATAAGGAGCAGAGTTTGGGATTCAAATCTAGACATTCTCTCTCCCCAGTTCCCATGGTGCTAAGCTGCTTCTTCAAACCATATCCCCAACTCTGGATTCTAGCATAACAAAACACATTTCTTGCCCTAAAGAAGCTTCTAGTTAAATGATTACAATACAATGTATTGGGTCTGTGAATGTAAGCACAGGATGGTGTCCTGGGATACCCAACCAGTCTTAAAGTGGGCAGGAGAGGGTGGCAAAATTGGTCAAGACCTTTTAGATGCAAAGCAGGGTTTGTCGACCTCAGCACTATTGAAATTTTGGGCCACAGAGCCCTGGCTGCAGAGGGTTGTCCTGTACATTAGAAGCACCCCTGACCTCCATCCACTACATGTCATTAGCATACTTCTCCCCCAGTGTGATGACCAAAAATGTCTTCAGACATTGCCAAAAGTCCCCTGAAGACATTTGAGAATCTGATCTAAAGGAAGTAGTGTTCAAGGCAGACCTAAATGATGAGTGGTAGTTACCAGAAAGAGAGGTCTAGGCAGAGGATATAGCACAAAGGCCCAGAAGAGAAAGAGGCAGACAATTTGGGGAGCTGAAAGTGCTCCAATATGAATAGTTATTAGAACTGAATCTAGGAGATTATGAGAGGTGATTCTGGAGATGCGAGCAGGATCATCACAAAATGCCTCCTATTCTACATTTGGGAGTTGCATGGTATCTTCATGCATTTGGGAGCTATTAAAGGATGCTGACACAATCAAACTTGCATTTTAGAGCCCTCACTCTAACCTCTGCATAAACAATGAATTTGAGAAGAACAAGACTTTAGACCTGCCAAGATACTGTTATGTTTATACTTTCTTTGCATGTTGACCCTTTTCCTTTTAACTAGAATCTTAATATTTAAAGTTAAATGTGTTCTTCATATGTAAAAAGCTCTTATGTATCAATAAAAAAATTATCACACCAACAACAAAGGGTTAACAAGCAATTCACAAAGAGGAAGTACAAATGGCCAATAAATGTGAAAAATGTTTTACCTTTTTCCAATGACCAAAGAAATGCAAATTAAATCATAAAATCCCATTTTTCTATCATTCTGGCAAACAAATTTTTAAACTGTTGTTGCATCTCTTACTGACATGCAGAGAAATTGTATTCTCCTACATTGCAGTGGGAGTCCATGCTGGCACTGTTTTGCTAGAAAGCAATTGAGAAAAATAAATTAAAAAACTGACTTCTGTGAAAAATTAAATGACAAACTATTGAAATGACCTAAACATCTAATTAAGAGATTGACTGACCAAATTATAGCAATCCTGGCTAATAAAATCTATGTTTCCATTAAGAATGCTTTTGTGGAAGTCTATTTGTTGAGATGAAAAAGTATTTGACATAAGGCAAAAATAAGAACGTTGATAACATTCCGTGTTGGTGAGAGACTGGGGAAGTGGGCATTTAGTGGTGGCTACAGTGTAAGAAGACTGGCTGCAACCCTGCAGCCCTACTGTCAACTGGACCCAAGTATTGAGGCCAAGTTGGCTTGAATAAAGGTTGGGAGTGAAGAGAGGGGTCTTAGTTTAATCATCAACTTCTGGAGCAATAATCACGAGGATTTGTTGGGCTGGCAGCAGGCACTTCGGGTACAAACTTCACAAGCAGGTTTTAGAGCCATGCTGCAAGATCAGTCTCTAAGCACAAGGTCATTGAAGGGTTTATTGTAGCCCAACCCCCAATTTGCTCATCACTAACATTTCCATTCAAAGCTATGAGCATTCAGATTGTATATATCCATAGATATTTTTCAAAAAAACTGTTTTAGTACCTAGGTCCTCAGTTACTTGGAGAGAAAATCTTCTCATCCTCAGTGTTGGACCATTATTAATAAAGCTGATACACATTAAAGGAGACAGAAAAAGCCCTATAGTCACTTGTGCCTAACATGTGGTTAAGAGCCAGTAAATAATGGTGACAGGAATAAATGAGGTGAAGTAACTAGAACAGCCTGAGCTGCATTCTTAAGTTGACTTCCACTGGATTCAGAGGAGGATCTAAACTTACACTTGGTATGATTTAGGTACTCCAGAATGGCCCAATAAAACATTATCTTTCTCTAAAATTTATAGCCATCTAAAATTGTCTCACATATTGGCATGCATTTATTGAATTCAAATGTTAAGATGAGGCATTTCTTTGCTCCCATAAACTTATCACTAAGAGAGTCAGAAGTAAAGTAACTAACCCAAAATTAGTGTCAGTGCCAGTATTTGCACTCTGTTCTATCTGAAATAAAAGGCCAGGTGAGTTTGGTGGACTCTTATGAGTAATATTTGGATTCTTACCTCACCTAAACTTATGGTACTGACTACACAACTTATTTGTCACTTATTATTATAGGTCCTGTCCTGTGTCACTTCATTTTACATGTGGGCCTGACCCTACTCCCCAATTAGACTTGAGGCTCTTCAAGGGTAAAGCAGCCTCTCTCTGATCCTTTTTATCTCTGCAGACACACATTCACTGGTACTCCGGTACCAAAAACAATGCTTTACACAAAGTGGGTAATAAATAGGTGACTACAGAATGAATGAATGCTAATCAAGATCCCCACAATGTGCTTAAGGATCAGACCAAGATAGTAACGAAATAGGAAGATGAATAGCAGAGAGAAAAATATTACAGCAATGGAATAAAGGGTTCAAATATTTATTATGTAAATAGCTTGTAAGAAACACACCAAGACCCCCCTAGAGAAATAAGCCAAAGGGCATAGGAGAAAATTTAGAAAAGGGTGGTTACATCTAACTTGTAAATGTAGAGAAATGTCTACCTTACAGTAATTAAATAAATACAAATAAAATATAAGGTGCTATTCTTGCATGTCAAATTGGCCAAAATTTTAACTATTATTTTAATAGGAATACCCAATGTTCACCAGGATGAGATAAAACATATTGGTGACAAAGGTGTTAGAGCCTTCAAAGTTAATACAATCTTTGGCTCAATAATTCTGTTCCTACAAACATATGCTAAGGAAATAATACCAAATAAAGGGAAGGGTGTATAGACTTTATAAGTCAGATTCACCAAGATTCAAATCCTGGGTCTACCATTTCTTAGCTAGATGACTTTGGGCAGTGTACTAGCCTCTGTAAGTCTTAATTTTCTCATCTATAAATGAATATAATGGTAGTATCTAATCATGGAGTGGTTGAAAGGATTAAATGAAAGTATGTAAAATGTTTAGTTCAAAGTCAAGCACATAGAAAGGCTTTATAACTACTAAGCAGCATTATTATAAGAAACAAAAAGGCTTTATGCATATTCATATTCATTATAATATATGATTTAAAAGGCTAAATTTCCAACTGTGATTACTTAATCAATATTATAGTCATTCAGTGTCATAGTATGTGACCTTCAATTTAGTGTGTTTGAATTGTGAAACTTTAAAAATATATATTTATAAAAAAGTATATAATAATATAGAAAAATGCTTCTGTAACTAACATGACCTGTTTTAGAGCTTGGGATATAAAATAAGGTACATCTCATCTAATATTGAAATTAAGATGATTCAAGCCTCCATCTCTCTGTTTAGAAAATCTCTTCCCTCTCTGGGGTCCGTTCTCTTATAATAAGCTCGGCGATGCCCAAGGGGTCAACCTGGGTTGCTCTCACCCTCTGTGGGCAGGGACCCCACCCCCAAATCATTCAAAGCCAAAGTACTCCATCCTGAGTGCCTCAAAACAATATCATCAGGCACCAAAATGATTTGGGGGAAAAAAAAAAGAGTGAAAAATACTGTTGGTATTTCCACCATCCAAAGACAACCATACTTAACAGTTGGTGTATTTCATTCCAGAGTTCTCATCTTTATACAGACCCTTTTTTCCCAGTTATTATTATTGCATTTAAAAAAGAAAAGTAGTATCCCACAACTCTAGAAAAGAAAACAAATCTCATCCTGGCAAGGTGGGATATACTCAACTAGCTGTACCAAGTTGAGCTCCCCTAGATTCTAAGGATGATTTTACAGAATCTGCAGCAATCTTCTCCCCTTAACCCTCACAGGCCTCATGTGGTAAAATGTGTTGAAATAAGTGCAGTTTCTCCCCAGTGGCCCTGGGTTGATAGCAGTGCCCCATCGTTACTGTCCTCTTGCATGCTGTCAAGTACCCCTGCTTCTTTTGTCACACAGGCATCCATTTCATCCATGGCCCCACATTGTATTTTTAAAACTAAATTTCAGATAAATGATGGAATAAAGCTTAGATATCATTAAAGGTGTCATGTTCTTATCACTTCTTATGGAAGATACTTATTAGCCACCCTTGCAAAATTGAGAAGGCTGATCATTGAGTGTCATAAAAATGGAAATAAAGTAATCTAAGAGGGCAAAGACCACTCTAAGAAACAAACTCAGTTACTCCATTTCCTTCTGCTGTGACCTTACTAAAGCTTAATGACCTAAATTGATTGTTCACAAAATGATTAGGTTCTTTCTAGTAAATATGGGCAGCATCCAATAGCTGGAGATAGGTGGAGGCTATCTCTCCCCTCACCATTTGATTACAATGAAAGTAAGTCTCAGACCAAATTTTGCTCATAAACATTCATTGATTTAGCAAGCAGACCCCACAGCACTCAGACAACCTAGTCTGGGAGCTTGAAGTTGCAGCTTTCAGCCTTTGTAGAAATGGTATGTTTAGCAAAGGCAAACATGATGATGATCTCGTAGCAGGTTTCAGCTGAACTTATTATTAAATTCATGAGACCAGAATTGTCTGATCAGTGGCTGTGAACAGGACCATTCCAGAATGAAGCCTCTGGCACCATTTTGAAAGGTATGAACTTCTGGACTAAAACCCTATACCCCATTTATGCAAGTAGAGAAGGCCTCTGCAACGTTTCTGGCCAATCCACAGATCCTGAGCGCTACTTTCTTCACCCATGAATAATAACAAAGCCTCTGGTGTTGGTCAGACAGAAAGATAGCTGAAGTCTACCTCTGTGGTGTGTGCTTCTGATTAGAAGCTTTCAAAACACTACCTACCGGCCCCAGGGGTGTATGCTCCCTCTTAGAGTATAGACTGTCACTAGAATATAGGTAAAAATAAGTTTACACACAAATACACACACATCACGTATACCAACATGATGGTTCATCTGTGTGTGTATGCACACATAGAAGTGATAGACAAATATAGATGTATATAATGTAAGTATACATATGTGTATATATATATATATATATACACACAACTTCATGTATATATGTATATGGATTCATATGTGTAGATGTGTATATATAGAAATATATACATGTATATAAGTGTGTGTACATATATACATATAAGTACATATGAAAAAACTAAATTAGGCTGTCTATGTCAAAGTATTTTAAAGTAAATTATGGGCGACATAAAATCCCCTTCATATTAAAGACAAACAGCTTTGAAATCCAGATAAAAGAATGAGGTAAGTAGGTAGGAAAATTTTAGAGAACTCATTTTATTTCTAGGATGAGTTTTAAATTCATTTCATTTGGGGGAAAGAAAAGCCTGAATACATTAAACACATAAGAAAATACTCCCACGATTAGTGTAATCGTGATGATTAGTGAATCATTTGCATCTGTCAAATGTGCCCTGATGGATAGTACACCACTTTCTTTTACTCTAGAGGACCCAAAAGAAACAAAACTTTAGGTGAAATTGCAAAGGAGAAAGAATGTTATTATCCAGTGTCAAATCCTGTCAAAAAGTGATACCCTCAAATCACTCTAAGCCAAAAGATTACCATCCCATAGGATGGATACCATGGAGGAGAGAAAGACAAGTTCAAGGAAAGAGTGAAAAGGAAGCAGCCATGGCCACCAGAAAAATCAGGAGAAATCTTAGGTGTCACATTGAGCTGGGTCTTGTAGAAGTTTGCCTGGCCAAGTTGGGGATGCTCACATTGACATAAATGGAGAAAGGGAGAGTGCCTCTCTTTCAGAGAAATGAGAATTAAAAGAGGAGGTATATTGGAAACCTAGCACGTGGTATCCACATACAAAAATTTATGTTATAAAATCAGGAAGCAGGCAACCATGCACTCTGTCCTGAGCCAGAAACCCTAAAGCTGACCCTCAGCTCTTCCCCAGCTAGCTCTCCAACCTTGTGTTAGAGCTACCTTCGGTTAGTTAGGTCTTCTCCTCTCTGCACCTTAATCCCACAGGTCTAAAATGAAAACTTTCAGTTGCCTCCCATGGACCAACTCATATCAAAGATTGAAAAGGGTACTAATGAGTTAAGCACTTTGCAAACAGGACATTATTTCATCACTTTCCTGAGTCCAAAAATGCTAAAAGGGAAATTAAGGAGGTCAAAGTGAAAAGGAAAGAAATCAAAAATCTGTTCTGTTGCAGAGAGTAAGTAAGCCTTCCTTCCAGGGAGGTCTGCATCAAGCTTTGACCTTCAAGTCCCCCACCCGCTTTAGCACGATGCTCTAGGCACTTATAAATGGGCTATGAAAAAACTGAGGCAGGTCTAAATCTGTCTCTTAGAATCCAACACTGAACAAAGGCCATTGAAGTTCTGGCATGAGTGTCACCCATCTCCCTCTCCCAGATAAAAGAGAGAAAACCCAGTCCTGAGAGTAGGATGGCCTCCCCATTCTTTACACCAGCCAAGAGTCCAGACAAGGGCTCCCCAGTAAGGGTAAGGAGTCACAGGTGATGCCCCATGCCTCTTAGTCTCTTAATCCTCATTTTAAACCCAATTTAAGTCTTCAAAGTGGATCTTTAATCAGAATGAAAATATTGTTTAATTGAAAAGGCTGCTTTTCAAAAACAGTTGGGATTCTCCCAAGAGGCAGTCATTTTAAAGCATTTCCACTAATGGAAGAGTCCCTTGAGTTTAAGTGTCCGCCTCATGAGAGCTGGCGGCTCTGGGCACTGGCTTGTGTCAGGGGCCTCACAGCTCATTTGAAATAAGTAGATACTTGAAAAGAGGAGGCTAAACCAAATCCTAACAAAGTACCCAAAACAGAGTCCCTTAAGCTGGTCACTGATGGCATGTGAGTAGCAGACCACCCTTTATTCACACTATGAAATCATTACTGATTTTCACTCTGCAAGAGCATTTATGGAGCATCCACTGTGTGCTGTCACTAGAGGAGTCACTGAGTCACTGAAGTTGAAATAAATGAGGTTATGGCCCTCAGGGTGCTCAAAACCTAGTGAAGGAAACACAGAGAAGTAAACAGAAGATAACAACATGGCATTGAGAAGGTTTCTGGGAGTGCCTGGGGGCCTGAGCATCCTACCTTTGGGGGCAGTGCTGGGGGCAGACCAGATCACCCAGAGCAGGGCTTCTTGAGAACTTCTCTGTACATCCAAATCTCCTGGAGTTCTTGCTAATTGCAGATTCCTGATTCAATGGGTGTGAGGTGGGTCTGAGACTATCCTTCTAACAAGCGCCCAGGAGATGCTGAGGGTGCTATTGGTGTGCAAACCACAGCTTGTATAGTCAAGTCTAGAGGAGAAGTCTGCCAGGGTAAAAGGAAGTTGGGGGTGGGGGGTCCTCATGGCCCAGGTATATGTGATAGGGGGTGGATGGCTTAGAGGGTACAAGTGCTTTAGTTTGGCTTAAATGGGAAGTAGAAGGTAGACTGGGAAGAAGACAAGGGAAAAGGCACAAGGCACTTGCACGTCTGGCTATGGCTTTGGACTTGCTGAAGAAGGCAGTGGGGACCATTTAATAATGTCTGAGCTCAGAAGAGATATGGTCAAATAGCATTTAAAAAAAAGATCTCTCAAACCCTGGCCAGTTGGCTCAGCGGTAGAGTGTTGGTTCGGCATGTGGAAGTCCCAGGTTCGATTCCAAGCCAGGGAACACAGGAGAAGCGCCCATCTGCTTCTTCACCCTTCCTCCTCTCCTTTCTCCCTGTCTCTCTCTTCCCCTCCCTCAGCCAAGGCTCCATTGAAGCAAAGTTGGCCCGGGCACTGAGGATGGCTCCATGGCCTCCACCTCTGGTTGCAACAGCACAATGGCCCAGATGGGCTGAGCATCACCCCCTGGTTGGCATACCTGGTGGATCCCAGTTGGGTGCAATCAGGAGTCTATCTCTCTGCAGCCCCCAGTTTCTCACTTCAGAAAAATACAAAAAAAGAAAAAAAGGATCTCTCGGTCAAAAGTATAGGAAATGAACCAGCAAGGGTTAAGATGAGCAGGCAGTAGGGAAGAGCACGAGAAGCTATTGCTGCATTACAAACAGAGGGATGGATGGAATCAGGAGATATCAGGTAGATACCAGCAGTAAGGTTATTATTTTTCCACAGCTTCAAATTAACCTTCCCCAAAGTAACTTGGTGTCGTCAATGGTGCTTCAGTGCTCTCAACGTAATTTTGAAACTTTTCTGTCTGGCTTTTACAAAACATGCTGCAGCCACTTCACTCCATCTCTCCACTGAACCCCTCCTCTAACTCACCTGAACACCTATCTGCTACCCTCCCACTGCTTTCCGGGGCTGTGCATGCCTTCCAGGCTCAGCCCGAGCACCAGGCTTAGCTCTCACTGTTCAACACACCTGAAGTGCCCCTGTGGCTCCTCTCCACTTGCCCACAATCCACGGTGCTTCCCTTCCAGGTCCAGCAGTAGACGACCTCACTGTCAAAGCTTTCCCAGACTGCCCCAGCCCCTCTGATCTGGGTAACACATTTCCTGCTTCATTCTACCTGTACTCAATCACAAGGGTCCTATGATTTATTTTAATGCTTTCTTTTATTTTCTTTTGCTTTTAATAAAACAAGTTCATCTTTCAGAAGTGTGCCTATAATCCATATGTATGGATTAAATAAGAATAATAAAAGGAAATCTGTTCACCCTCCTCTTGGGTTCAGAAACAAGTATTACCAAGATATGTGAAGCTCCTGTCTGACCTGCCCTAGTGGCCTTGTATCTCTTTTACTGTGGACACGCCTAACAACATGACCAAAATAAGGCCTGAGCAACAAAAACAGTCTGCTGCATCTTTGTTTCTTCCACAGCAATGGTCACAACACTAAAAACATGGGCATGTAACCAGCCAGCATGAGTTCATTTATGAGAAAATGAGAGCAAGTATTTTAAATCAATTCTACCTGGAATGACGCAAAACATAGTCACTAACCCCTGAGCATTCTGCAGACTGCCCACCACAGACAGGTCCTCGGTAAATAGCTATTTAGCCAAATTCTGGTTTTGCTTCCTCTAGTGGATGTAACATAGATACTGGTCAATGTCAGACATAAAACAATGGCACTAAGCAGATTGTCTCCAAAGTAGGATCCAACCACCCCACACACACACACAAGGTCTGCATTTACATGCATCGGACTGAAGGGAGAAATACTAGAACTTCTGTTTATACTTGGGGTTTTCCCAACCTTTTGAATGTTTTAAATTTTGGTATATATCTTATAATGGATATAACATACATAGTGAGTCTGTGTATGTATAGCATGTACTACATAGTATAACATGATGCATGGTATAGCGGGTGGTGTGTAGCATAGAAACACAACAGTGCTCGATGTGAAGGCACCATGCTCACAGCAACCTGGAATGAACAGCAGGAAAATAAAAGAAAGACCCTAAGTGGGCTCTCTGCTTAGAATTCACTTAGTCATTCATTCACTCATTCATTCATCCATCCATTCAATAAAATATTTTATTAATCTCTATTGCCCATGCTCTATGGCCCAAATTGCAGCAGACGGAGCAGGCATCCTTCAGAGGCTGGCCATGCCTGTCCTGTCCTGCTACCCACAGGACTCAGGCTGCTTCACGGCTCAAATAACTGGTATAGAACAGTCAGTTGCCAGAGTGAGCAAACAGATCTCCAAATTCACCCCCCTCGTGAAGAAATTGGTCAACCAGACTCAAGCACCTAATGCTGGCACAAATGTTTGTTCATTAGAATAACTGTTTAACATGGCTCTTTTATTCAAATCTGACCTCCTCCGCCAGCAAAAAACAAACTGCTTTCCTGACTGGTGCATCAGAAAAAGCTCTGCCCCTCAAAGATGCCTTCCCAATGCTAGATGTTTAAAACTGCTCTCAGAAGAAAGTCCTACAGATAAGGAATGTGATTTTAAATGCCTTTGACAATGTATAAAGTAACCTATTAAGTTAGCACTCAGTTGTAAATGGCTTGTATTGCAGGCTCTCTGGAGAACCAGTTTTGGGGGACGCAATGGCAATAAATAGGCCTATGGTACCTACAGGTGAAGGGATAGTCTCATGGATAGAAAAACAGCCTTGGAAAGGAGCCACCAGGCCACTGCACCAGGGCAGGAATGGTGGACTTGTTAGTTTTGCCAAGGACTGTATTAGGCCGGGCACTTGCCCACTGGCCTCAAAAACTTAGTTACTACAGAGAATGTCAGCACTGGAAGGAAGCAAAAGTACCTGGAATAAGGCAGAACCCAGCCGCCTGACTGCCGGTCCAAGCTCTCAGCCAATGAGCCATCAGCAAACCTGGTAACAAAGATAATTAAACAAAACAAAGTTAAAACTCTCGGCCAAGTTCTCCATTTTGAAAGACGAGGCTGATCCCATGCTCTGAGTAATTTGAACCACTAAGCTCTGTGACTCCCCTCTGGGTTTTTGATATGATATTCTTGACACTCCTTGGAGTGCTGCCAGTGTTGACGAAGCAGTGATTACTCTTCTCTTTCACATCCCACCCCAAAGCTGGACCTGGGAACCATGCACTATTGTTTAGCTGGATAAAATAAATCAAAGAAATAGACTTCACTCACTCTGCAAGACTAGCGATTCAATGTGTATGACAACTGGAGGGAAAGGTAGAAAAGAGCAGTACCTAGATGGACCTTACCACTTCCCGAGGATGAGAAATTGAAACCGCCAAGTAGGTATATTGAATCCAGACCCAAATACTGTTGGCTGAGTTCACCTGCCATTTACAGAGGGCTGATCAGCTCAATAACACAACTTTCTGCAAAGATTTTACTTCATTTTAAGCTCATCTATTTCAAAATTACTGACCTTAAAATTTAAATCCAAATCATGAGCTCTATTTTAAATATGTAGTGATACCATTTTAATACACTGATCTCTGTTAGTTTTCTAGGACTGGGCAGCTTAAATAACAAGAATGTATATATTTTTTTCATAGCTTTATAAACTAAAAGCTCAAGAATAAGGTATGAACAGGACTGGTTTCTTCTGAGGACTCTCTTTCTCTGGCTGCTTTCCCCCTGGGTCCTCTCTCTGTGTGTATCTGTCATTTCCTCTTATTATAAGGACACCAGTCATATTGGAATAGGATCTACCATCACAATCTCATTTACCTGTTTAAGCACACTAACTTCAAATACAGTTACATTCTGAGGTTCCGGGGGTTGGGATGTCAACACATGAATTTGAGGGGGACACAATTTAGCCCATATGTACATTAGCTAGATCTGCACAGACAACTAAGCATATTTGCCCTAATTGTCCCAAAGCCTCCTATAAAACCTGAAAATGATGCACATGGTTCTGCTTCTAGTAAAATTCTTACACATTCTTAATAAAAATGATCAGGGTGTGTAGATTGCAATCTAGAATTCATATAAAGGATAAAACACACAGCATTAGGATAATTTTCCTCAAAGGAACAGCTACTCTTTAATTCTGAATATTTTAAGACATCCAGAATCACTTTCCCTAAGCAATTACGATTTTACAAAATACTGTCGGAACCATTGCAGAGTTTTACTGCCCAGACAGAGCTAAATGCAGGGAGGTTTCAGCAGTGATTTATTATTTACTCCGGAGGTAAGTTGCTAAGCAAGATTTATTCAGTAAGAACAGAGCCATCGATAGCAGTACAATATATGTGTGACTGTAAGGGGGCATTTTCTTTTTCACCATTCCTCAAGAGAGTGTGTTCTCTATAATCAGACAAAAACATATCTGATGTGTATGTAAGATTTCAACCTTTTTATGAAATTGAGGCCACCAATGTGCATTTGACTGATCAGTCTGGCTTCAAATGTTCTCATTTGAATTTTTGCTCTGAGAAATTTTCATTATATTTTCATAATAAAATCAGAGGCACGACAATATCAAAACTGTTGACAGAACTGTTGGCTATCTGCTTTACTGATGCAGGACTTTTATTTTCCAGGTAGTTGCTTTACTGCACTGCAGTGGCCTAGCCCACACACTCCTACCATTTCAGAAAGACTCTAGATTTCTAAGAAAAAGAGAGCACTAATAATGCACATTTGCCAACTTTGGTTTGCAGAATGGGTAACAAGTACTCGGGGCCAGTTGCTGGCCTAATTCCGCCCCCTAGCGATCATAACATATTGCTGCTTTTTGCAAAAGGGAGACTGGGGACTTGGGACCACAGAAAGTGGCTGCCTCCCCACTTTAGCAACTGATTCCCCAAGATACCCAGGTGCCCTCCGGCTTCCCTTTCACCAGCCACACAAAAGGGAAATGATAAACTCATTCACAATAAAGTGACCCAGACTAAAACTTTCCTTCTCCCTTGATTGTATGCATTTTAACAAAAGCACGGATGCAAGAAGTCAATGCTACTTAACCAGAAAAACTAAATCACCAATGGTGGAAATTTAGGCTTAAGGAGAAAGGCTTTTTTCCTAGGATTCTTTTGTTTTTGGTTTTGTTTTGTTTTGTTTTGTTTTGTTTTTTAAAAGAGTGCCTTTGAATAGTCATTCAATGCCTCTTTTTTTTTTTTTTTTTCAAATCCCTGCCTTGCTGTAATCTGGCAGGGGACAGGAGTGGGGGGAGCTCGGGAAAGGATCCAGAAAAAAGTTTCATTTCCCAAACTTCTTGCCTCCATCCTCAGCTGCTCCCACCTCTGTGCCTGACTGGAAGCTGTGGCTCTGGGGTGGCCATTGTGTCCAACAGGGCAGTTCATCCTGCAGACAGACACAAAGTGGGTGGAAACAGGAGTGAGGAATGTTCTGGTCGGACCCCAACCACCCTCCCACAGCTGCTAACAGAACTCTCTGCTGCAGTTCCTTAGCAGGTCAGGGAGTTTTTCAGGCAAGTAGCCCATCCCCAGGATGGCTTTAGATCAGGGAGGGAGGGTTGAGCAAAGGGAGTTAGAGTAGGAGGCAGACTCTGGGAAGTAGGAGAGGTACCAGGCAATGTTTCTGAACTCTGACTTGAGCTGGTCATTAATCAAGCCCATCACAGGTGTTCGAATGACCTTTGCCCCATCAGGAGTAATGCCAGAAAGTAGCCCCTAGCCCCAGTGCTCAAGTCCAGTAGATGATGAAGGCGATGAAAAGAATGCACACAGAGCTAGGGCTGCTTTGTGTTGCTGGTACAACTTGCTGAGAAACCATAGGGGTCCACTGCACCTCCAATCCACCAACAACAACTCCCACAGACACAGAGAACACGGAGGAGAGGCTGGCAGCAAGAGTCAAAGAACTGCCTGACCAGGCAGTGGCACAGTGGATAGAGCATCGGACTGGAAGACCCAGGTTCGAGACCCCGAGCTCACCAGCTTGAGCGTGGGCCCACCTGGCTTGAGAAAAAGCTCGTCAGCTTGGACCCAAGATCGCTGGCTCCAGCAAGGGGTGGCTCGGTCTGCTGAAGGCCTGTGGTCAAGGCACATGTGAGAAAGCAATCAATGAACAACTAAGGTGTTGCGACGGCAACGAAAAACTAATGATTGATGCTTCTCATCTCCCTTCCTGTCTGTCTATCCCTATCTATCCCTCCCTCTGACTCTCTCTCTGTCCCTGTAAAAAAAAAAAAAAAAAAAAAAGAGTCAAAGAATTGGCTTCAGTGCATAAGTCTGACAGCATGTAGTAGTGTAATAGGGAGAGAATCTGGTGTTGGACAGACTTGGTTCTGCCACTGGCATGCTGGGAAGCCTTTGACAACTACTTTATCCTTTAGTTGTCAGCTCAAAGGTTATACCCTCAGAGACACACACTCTCTGACCCAACAAATTAAATCAGATCCCTTGTTTGTAAATCCCATAATCCATTATAATTTTTATTCATCACATGTATCACTGTTTGTACTTTTAGAATTTCTATGTGGGATGACTTGTGTAATTTCTTTCTTTCTGACCACATTCTAAGCTCAGAGAGGGCAGAGACTGCACCTCTCTCATTCACCATCTTTTCCCAGGGACTAGAACATAGACCGTATTCAAGAAAGAGTTGAAAAATGAATAAATTACACGGAGCCTTCATTATCTGTAAAATGGGATGATAATATTTTATTTTTTGGTTTATTGTGAAGATTTAATGAGACAATGTATTTGTGCCTGACCAGGCAGTGGCACAGTGGATAGAGCATTGGACTGGGTCACAGAGGACTCAGGTTCAAAACCCCGAGGTCACCAGCTTGAGCACGGGTTCATCAGTTTTGAGCAAGGCTCACCAGCTTGAGCCCAAGGTCGCTGGCTTCAGCAAGGGGTGGCTCGGTCTGCTGGAGCCCCCCGGTCAAGACACATGTGAGAAAGCAATCAATAAACAACTAAGATGCTGCAACAAAGAATTGATGCTTCTCACCTCTCTCCCTTCCTGTCTGTCTGTCCCTATCTGTTCCTCTCTTTGTCTCTCTCTGTCCCTGTCACACACACAAAAAAGACAATGTTTTTGTGAAAATTCTGCTGCCCCTTGTCTGACACTGAGTCGGTGCTCAATAAGGGGGCTGTTCCTTTGTCACTGTCACTCTTTGGAGTGGATGGTTGTCCCTGACCACCAGAGGTGCCACTGAGCAATGAAATCGGCCCAAATAAAAATCAGAGATCCGAAGAATCCACAAATTCCATCACAAGTCCCTGAATAATCAAAACTAGTTGGCACATTACAATTCATCACCTCTTCTAGCTAGGTGTCCCTTGACAGCAGAAAAAGTTATCTGCAGCTCCACTTCCCTTCCCATCCCAGAGAGTAGCCAGAGGGACTGTAAATCCATTCCTAACATTTTCAGTTGTTTGAGTTATGTTCCACCAGAATGAAGAAGGTGACTTTAAAAACATGAAGGAGAAATAAAGGTTGCACTTCCCAGTGCAGAGTACAGGTGTAGAATGAAACTGAACTTTTAGTATGAAGCTGCTTTGGAGGAAAAGGGACTAAGAATATTTTTATAGGGTGCTTGCATTATGGGTAATTTTTTTAAAATCCAAGGTTCAACTTGCATGACACTGAAGCATAAGTCTACCACTTAATGACATTTATAACTCTGTAACAATACGTTTTATATAAATTACTGCTGAGGCTTAACATTTCTGATAATGATATATACAATAAAGTGATGTCATAAAGGCAAAGTTTGTAAGTTATGATCTATCCTGTTGCTTTAAAAAAGAGGATTTCTGGAGACAATTGTCTTGATGAATATAAACTCAAATGAACCATGAATCTCTTCAATTATTCTTATTTAGAATTCATTTTCCTTTGAACTTTCATTTAACTCAAAGCACAATCATTCCATTATAAATCAAATGTGAGCTTGTCTTTCCTGCAATAACAAGTATGTTTTAAATAATGAAGCAACACCTATGATCATAAAAGATAATGTTTCAATGCACCAAGATACAAAAGGTAAAGAGATTTATTATCCCAGTTCAGTAATGATGAGTTGAATATTTTTGTAGCAACATACATCTCTATTCCAGACAATATTTGACTTTTTAGTGTATTTCTCTTCCTGGAAGACTGGGGTACCTTATCAACAAGAGAAACACAAGATTTAACACAATGCCATTCATGGCTGAGAAGCTCAGATCTTCCCTTGCTCAGTTTCCCTAGTAGGCTAATGGGGATAAATATCTCTCCACCTCCATGGGTCTCTTTTTCACTATGAAAGGGTTGGGCTGAATCATCCTAAACCCTTACCAAGCTCTAAAGACTGAGACTCTATCTGCCTTTTTCTTTTGCACAGATTACAGTGAAGAATAACTAAGTTAATGGATGTGAATATATTTTAACAGGCATAAAAGTGCTATATATAAACTTGATGGTTTTTACTCTGCATTTTGTAAATAACTTTACACATCCATTATGTTAACTACACTATTTAAAATAATATAAAAAAAATTTCAGGAGCATCTCCAGACTCTCAGAGATGAAACAGTGTGATAAAAAGCCTCTTCAGGAAATCCCATGATCAATTCTCTTGGATGGGTTCAAAAACCTCACATTGGGACAGGTCAAGTGGTCAAACTACCCTGAACAAGAGGCTACTTCCCCACTGAAAATCTTTCCAGCAGGCAGGACACAGAAGAGCTAAGCAGGTTGGCTGGGCAGTCGGAAATCTCTCTTCCTGTTATCTCTTTATGCATTCTATCTTCAAAGTATTGTGACCTGTCTTCAACACATCCTCGGGTGTGGGATTTACATTTTTAATATTGGCATTTATGACGTGGTGCTTTTTCCTGGTTAATTGGTATCAGAGCAAAATGTTTGCCTCTCTCCTGAAATAAATCTCTTCAAGAGCTTCAATCCCACATTCTTTTGTTCTATCCCTCATTTGAAACGGGCTCTATAAAGCCGCCAGACCTCGCTACATAATCTTTTGCCTCTCACGTTTGTAAATCTGGGGGTTTATGCTTTAATGGCTTTGATGTGCTTACTATTCAGCCTGTTACTTAAACCACGTTCCTCCCAGTCCAACACCCGGCTCTCCCCAGCCTCACAAGCCTGTACCCTCTGAGGCTGAAAGGATTTATTTATCATCCAGAACGTTTCCATAATTTTGGAAACATATGTTTCGAAATTACATTCCACTATCTCATACTATGTTCTTTGTCTTGCATCTGTTCTGTAAAAACAAACAAAACACACATAATTATATTCCAATGGCTGCAAAGTCTACATTTTCTACAAGAGTTGGCTCTTCCACAAACAATAATATAGTCACACAACAAAGGCACTTACACCCCCCTTCAGTGTCATCTGAAACCACATTCTTGTGTTAATTAGAGCAAACTCTGATAATAACAAATTTCTACAACATTACTGTGAAACTTTGACTCCTTTCCAAAGTTATTTCAATTTTACGGGATAATCTCTTTATTGAAAATTAGTTAATGTCAAAAAACCAGTCTCAACATAATACTCAATCTTGCATGGACAAAAACTCAGTAATCTTTCATTCTCCCAGGATATGACTTGAATTAAATTAAATTTTTAAATGCCCTTCTTTCTCTGAATATCCTAGTAAAAAGATCATAAGTCAATGCACAATAAAAAAAAGACACCCCCCCCCAAAACACACACACACAAATAATAAACCTGAGTAAAACATAAAAAATAATTGGTCAAAATATATTCTTATTTTATATAACTACACCCACCATGCACTAGCCTCCTCCTACCCAAAAGTCTTCAATGCCACACACACATACACACACACACACACACACACACACACACAATTTAAACATATAAACCAATCATTTTACATCTACTGCATTACTCTTCAATGTTTGGTATCAAAATGAGATCAATTAGCATTGAAACATTTAAAAAGTCCTCAAAACCAAGAACTGATATTCAGTATAGCTATTAAAAATAAAATTTCACCATTGAAACAAGTTTACTCTCATATTTTTGCCCTTGCTACCATGATTGTTATACTCTTAGGTAATAAAAAAAAGTAACTGAGAACAAAGATAAGTCTGATGCCTGCAGTGGTGTGCTGGCAGATCTTTAACAGCTTGAAGTGAGGAAAAAATCTCTAATCTCTAGCATTTGCTAACCTCCATCATGGCCAATCTCAAACTACCACTGTGACGTCACTGAAAGGCAGATTTGGGCATATCTATGCACAGTTGGCTCTTGCAAGTTGGTCCAAGTTAATTGCACCACTGGACACTCGAGTTTTTAACTATTCACTTTAGCATCCTGGGTGGAGAGGTCAGTACTAATCACTGAGTGCTGTTGATCCATAACATAACCCACATAAATCCTGGCCCCCATGTGACTCGGCCCCAAAATAAAGAGACACTCAAACATAAATTCAAGAAGTTCTGAAAAACAATCAGTTTGAGGGGTTTCTTTATGTTTTATGTGGGTACTTCTCCCAGAAATCTCCCAATCAACCCCCCTTAGATATCTCATTCTATCTCCAACGTTTTATAGTTATGTTAAAGGGCCAAAGCACACAGAATCTCATCCATGTGTGCACATGTACACATGCATGCATACACGCGTGCGCACACGCACACACACACACACACAGATCCTGCTTACCACACTGCTCCCCCAACCCCCATTCAATCCCTACCACCTTTACTTACACACCACACTCACAACCCATGACTTCTCCCAACATGCACAGTGCCCTGGGAAGCATAGCTCTCCCAATCTGACTGCTTTTCTTCAATTGTAGTGAATAATATTTTCCATTCCATTACAGTAACACAAAGGAATTTGTCAACATTACTTCTGCAGCATCACAACAACAATAAGGGAGAGCACTTACCTAATTCCCATGATATACCAGGCACTAAACTGAGCATTTTACACCAAGTTGTGGAGCCAGGAGTCAAACCAGGCAGAATGGCACAAGAACTCATTGACCACAACTACCATATTCTGCCAACTCACAGGTCCATCTGAAGAAAAACCACTGGGAGACCTGAGCCAAGTCAAACTTTTGTGCCTCAGTCTCCTCATCTATAAAATGGGGCTAGTAATAGTACATACTTCCATACTTCATAGGGGTTAGAGGAGAATTAACTGAGTTAACATATATAAATGCTTAAAACAGTACCTGGCAAATACTAAAAGCAATTATTTAGCTAAGTGTCAACTAGTAAATGTTCACCAGTACTAATTGGCTCCTCACAGTGAGTCAATGAACTTTTCATTGTGTCGTCTGCTAATTATTTTCTGTAAAGGCTCAGATAGTAAATAATTTGGGTTTTGCAGGCCACATAGGGTCTCTGTCACATAAGCTTCTTAGGGTTTTTAAAATGCAAAAATCATTCTTAGCTTGTGGATTAAAACAGGCCACTGGTTAGGTTTGACGTACATGCATGGTTTGCTGACCCTTGTGCTAGACCAGTGGTTCTTAACCTGGGTTCTATCAAACCCTAAGGGTTCGATGAGCCGGTCTCAGGGTTTCGGAGAAGCCTCTGCTGCGGAGGCCAGAATAAAGTAATACCGTAATTTGTTGTGAGTTCATGCACTTTGTTGGTTTTGTTCTTTGAGCAAGGTGATGTTCATGCATGGCTCATTTTGTGCACCAGTAAAAAAACATATACCTATGTCTTGAATTTGGAAAAAAAAATCATATTTTATTTATCACTAAAGAAGGGTTCGGTGAATGTGCATATGAAACTGGTGGGTTCGGTAGCTCGAAGAAGGTTAAGAACCACTGTGCTAGACCAAGAGAGGAAGAGAGAGAGCCCTGTTTTAAACACCATAGCTTTTATGTAACCAATGTACATAAAAGAAACTCTGAAAGAAACACACACATAGCAATCAATAAATTCTCTCAGCAAGTGTTCACTGATCACTTATTATGCACCAGGTGCCATTCTGGACGCTGAAGCTACAAGGATGAAGGAGGATGCCCTAAACCCCTGGTCGGCAAACTGCAGCACGTGAGCCACATGCGGCTCTTTGGCCCCTTGAGTGCGGCTCTTCCACAAAGTACCATATGCAGGCACTACCTCGATAAGAAATGTACCTACCTATATATACAGTGTGTCTGTAACGTCATGGTGCACTTTAGACCGGTCACAGGAAAGCAACAATAGATGATAGAAATATGAAATCTGCACCAAATAAAAGGAAAACCCTCCCAGTTTCTGTAGGATGATGTGGCAGCATGTGTGCATGCGCAGATGACGACGTAACACCGTGTATACAGCGGAGCAGCCCACGGCCATGCCAGTCGAGATGTGGACAGTACAGAGAAAAGTTCAGTGTGTTCTGTGGCTCGCTAAATTAGAATCCATGACGAAAGTGCAACGTGAATATCGGCGTGTTTATAATGAAGCGCCACCACATAGGAATAACATTACTCGGTGGGATAAGCAGTTGAAGGAAACTGGCAATTTGGTGGAGAAACCCTGTTCTGGTAGGCCATCAGTCAGTGACGAGTCTGTAGAGGCTATACGGGATAGCTACCTAAGGAGCCCTAAAAAATCTGTGCTTGCGTGCTTGACAATTACACCTAAGCAAGACTACAGTTAATAAGGTGTTAAAGAAACGTGTCTGTTTTACTGGGTACAAATTACGGCTGTTGCACACTATCAAACCGGCGAATAGACCCACACAATGCGCGTTTGCTGCAGATATGCTTCATGAGATCAACAATGATGCAAGATTTTTGCAGAAGATTGTGTTTAGCGATGAGGTGACCTTCCATATCTGTGGACATGTTCATCGCCATAACGTCCGAATATGGGCTGCTGAACATCCTCATGCCTACGTTGAGTATGAACGTAACACCCCTAAAGTGAACGTGTGGTGTGGCCTGATGCATGATAAGGTGATAGGCCTATTTTTTTTCATGGAGCAGTCTGTGATGGCAAACACCTATCTTGACATGTTGGAATTGTATGCAGTGCCACAATTTCCAGAAGGTGTCATCTTTCAACAGGATGACGCTCCTCCCTACTATGCCACCATTGTTCATGAGTTTCTGAATAGAACATTCCCCCGGCAGTGGATAGGCAGGGGTTCTGTCAAGCCATGGCCACCATGATCCCCGGATCTGACACCCTTAGACTTTTACTTTTGGGGTTATGTGAAGCAACATGTGTACATTGAACGTATCAATGACATTAATCACTTAAAACAGAGAATCACAGACGTTATTCACTGTTACACAAGACGTCCTTACCCATGTGTGGCAAGAATTTCACTATTGTTTGGATGTGTGTAGGGCAACAAATGGAGCCCACATCAAACTGCACTGGATAGGTATGAAACTGGAGAGTTTTCCTTTTATTTGTTGCAGATTTCACATTTCTATCGTCTTTTGTTGCTTTCCTGTGACCGGTCAAAAGTGCACCATGACTTTACGGACACACTGTAGTTTAAGTTTAAAAAATTTGGCTCTCAAAAGAAATTTCAATCATTGTACTGTTGCTATTTGGCTCTGTTGACTAATTAGTTTGCCGACCACTACCCTAGACCTTTGGGAGGCACATAGCCGGAATGCAGGACAAGCACACAGAGTGTACAGTGAATGCTTTGATAAAGGAGAGAGGGGTCTGCTCTGGTTAGGGGAAGGTGATTGATGAGGGGAGGTTCCAGGGAGAACAAATGCTTGAGCTAGACCTTAAAAGATGGGAGGAATTCATTCAACAGACAGAGGTATAAGAGAGCAAGGAGGTATTCAGAAAAAAATGCCATTCTGGGGTCACAGGAAACCCATGAGGTCAGTGAGACCCAGATCAGGGAGGGAGCAATGAGCACGCCCACTACTGGGCTGTAACTTTATGCTCTAGGCCTCTGGTTTTCAAACTTTTTAACACAAAAATGTGTCCTTGGGCAAAATGTTAACCCAGAGCCCTATATGTAAAACTAATGTGGTTGAAGGTGAGTGGTAAGTCCACAGCACCTCCCTCCTGATGGTCGCCCTCACCATGGGCAGGTAGGGCACCTCCAGGCCTTCTGGCAACACTGCTGGGAGTCCACAACTCCTGGCAAAGGGCAGCGAGCTCAGGGGCCAGGGAAATCCTGCTGTAGTGGCTTTACTTCTTCTGGGCCCTGGCTGGGCACTCAGTGGTTAGAGCATCATCCTGACAGCTGAGGTTGTGGGTTAGAACCCGTTCAAGGCACATATAAGAATAAACCAAGGATGGCATGACGTTTCTCTCTCTACCCTCCTACCCCTCGCTCTAAAAATCAATCAAGAAAAATATTTTAAATAGCCGAAATAGTTTCTGTATCATTAAACAAATTCTTCTGAAGCCAGTGAAATTCCATATATCAATTTTTATCTTGAGCAGACATCCTGTTCTTCAGCAGCACCTCTGCCATGGCTGGTCACAGGCTTATCCCACGCAAGTTAACACTTAATTGCATACCCTCTTGTGTTATCTATGGTAATTGTTTCCTGAGCAGGCTTCTCCCCCTCTAGATGAGTTAGTTGGCCTGCAGACAGGAAGTGCTGCCTGCTTCTCTGTATCCCTTTCAACAAGCAGCATGTGGCAAGGTACTTTCAAAAGGAAATCTCTTCCAACTGGAAAACTCTAAGACTTCACCGAGGAGAATAGTATTATCAAAAAGAATAAAATCAGCAACACAACAAAACACCTCCCAAGGCAAGCACTACAGTAGTGCAAGTGAAGGATTTAGTGGGAAAAGGGGGGTGTGTTTCAGAACTGAGGGCTGAGTTGATCAGATTCCTCAATTCACAACATTATTGGTTTGAGTCCATACATAAGCTCTCTCCCCTAAATTTTTTATAATTCTCTTTTATCTCCATTCTCCAGCCCAATTTCCCTCCCTGCAATGTGGCCCATACCCTCTGGGGACTTATATTTAACTATTTTATTGTATTTTTAAGTATATATTATTTGACTGTTGTCTAGTGTGCCAGTATTTCAATATATAGAAATGGTATGTTCTCAGGTTTTATCTCAAGTTCTATCTCTTTCTTTTTACACCCAGCAAAAGGAATTGGGGTTTTGCTTAAGAAATACTTCCCACCTGACCAGGCAGTGGCGCAGTGGATAGAGTGTCGGCCTGGGATGCTGGGAACCCAGGTTTTAAACCCAAGGTCACCAGCTTGAGTGCAGGGTCACTGGCTTGAGCATGGGATCATAGACATGACCCCATGGTTGCTTGTTTAAGCCCAAAGGTCACTGGCTTGAAGCCCAAAGTTGCTGGCTTGAGCAAGGGGTCAGTTGCTGTGCTATAATCCCCTGATCAAGGCACATATGAGAAAGCAATCAATGAACAACAACTAAGGTGCCGCAACAAAGAATGTTTCTCATCTCTCTCCCTTTCTGTCTGTCTGTTCCTATCTGTTCCTCTCTCTCTTTCTCTTTCTCTCTCTCTGTGTGTCTCTCTTGCGCAAAAGAAAGAAGAAAGAAAGAAAGAAAGAAAGAAAGAAAGAAAGAAAGAAAGAAAGAAAGAAAGAAAGAAAGAAAGAAAGAAAGAAAGAAAGAAAGGAAATCCTTTCCCATACCGATGTTCCAAAAATATTCTTCTGCATGTTTTACCAACTGTACTGTTTTCCCTTTAACATTTAGTCAATACATGTGTGTGGTATGGGCCAGAGAGCTCTTTGGCCCCTGTGTAACCAACACTCCAAGATGTAGTGGCTTAAAACAAACGTCTGTTTTGCTCACACACTTGCATTGTTGGTAGGAATCAGCAAGAATGGTTTATCTGTGACGTGGGATGTCAGCAAAGATGGCTCTACCAGGACTGAAGGATGTATTTTTGAGATGACTCATTTACATGGCTGGCAAGTTCATACTGGCTGTCAGGTGGGAACCCAACTAAGGCAGAGGGCTGGGGCCAAAGATCCTTCCTACTGTCACTTCATCACAGCCTGTTTGGGCCTCCTCCTATTATGATGGCTGAGTTCCAACGGGGAAAAAAGGCAAAGGCTGAACCACATTATAGAACCTTGCTTCAGAAATCACTAAGCATTACTTCCACTATGGTCCATACCTGGCCAGAATCAAGGGGAGAGAACGTACACCCACCTCTCAGTGAGAAAAATGTCAGAGTCACATTGTCAGAAGCACAGATGGGAGGGGCAACACTGATGAAACCATCTCTGGGACTAGAATCTGCCACAGATCCAATTTTATTAGTGGGTCATCTATAATGTTCCTTAAATTCCTTTATACATTAGGGTCTGTCACTGAGCTCTCCATGCTGCTATACTGCTCCATTCATCTGGTTTTTGCTACAGTAATACTGTCAATGTACTTTAATATCTGATAGGGTAACTTCCTTCTCCTCAGTCTCCTATTTCAAATGGGTGAGATATTTGTGAACCTTTATTTTTCTATACCACTTTTTTTTTCTTTTTCTCTTACATGTTTTAATTAAATATAGAGAGTGTACAAAATGATTTATATAACACGTCAAAGATATAAAAGTAACAACACAAAACCTATCCAGTTTAAGATATGAACAATACCATTATCTTCTAAACCTCTGTCTTCTCTGTCCCATCTCCTTCCCTCTCAGTGGTATCAGTCATGTTGTGTTTCTCATTTCTTCTTTCTTTAATGATTTTTGCTACATATATTTTTTTTATTAATTGTAATGGGATGACATTCATAAATCAGGGTACATATGTTCAAAGAAAACATCTCCAGGTTATCTTGTCATACAATTATGTTGCATACCCATCACCCAAAGTCAAATTGTCCTCTGTCACCTTCTATCTGGTTTTCTTTGTGCCCCTCCCACCTCTCCCTACCTCTCCTCCCTCCTCCCACCCGTAACCACCACACTCTTGTCCATGTCTCATAGTCCCGTTTTTTGTCCCACCTATGTATGAAATCATGCTGTTCTCAGGTTTTTTCTGTTTTACTTATTTCATTCCATATAATGTTATCAAGGTGCATCCATTTCGTTGTAAATGATCCGATGTCATCATTTCTTATGGCTGAGTAGTATTCCATAGTATATATGTACCAAAGCTTTTTAATCCACTCGTCCTCTGACAGACACTTGGGCTGTTTCCAGATCTTCGCTATTGTGAACAATGCTGCCACGAACATGGGGGCGCATTTCTTCTTTTCAAACAGTGCTATGGTGTTCTTAGGGTATATTCCTAAAAGTGGGAAAGCTGGGACAAAAGGCAGTTCGATTTTTAATTTTTTGAGGAATCTCCATACTGTTTTCCACAGTGGCTGCACCAGTCTGCATTCCCTCCAGCAGTGCAGGAGGGTTCCCTTTTCTCCACATCCTCGCCAGCACTTATTCTGTGTTGTTTTGCTGATGAGCGCCATTCTGACTGGTGTGAGGTGATATCTCATTGTGGTTTTAATTTGCATTTCTCTAATGATTAGTGATGTTGAGCATTTTTTCATATGCCTATTGGCCTACTCTATATCCTCTTTGGAGAAATTTCTATTCATTTCTTTTGCCCATTTTTTGATTGCATTGTTTGTCTTTCTGGTGTTGAGTTTTATAAGTTCTTTATAAATTTTAGTAATTAACCCCTTATCAGACGTGTTGTCGAATATATTCTCCCATTGTGTGTTTGTCTTTTTATTCTGTTCTTATTGTCTTTAGCTGTGCAAAACTCTTTGGTTTGATAGAGTCCCATTTGTTTATCCTGCCTTTTATTTCATTTGCCCCTGGAGATAAATCGGCAAATATACTGCTGTAAGAGATGTCGGAGAGCTTACTGCCTATGTTTTCTTCTAAAATGCTTATGGTTTCACGGCTTACATTTAAGTTTTTAATCCATTTTGAGTTTGTTTTGGGGAATGGTATCAGTTGATGGTCTAGTTTCATTTTTTTTCAGGTAGATGTCCAATTTTCCCAACACCATTTGTTAAAGAGGCTGTCTTCACTCCATTGTATGTTCTTTCCTCCTTTGTCAAATATCACTTGTCCATAAAGGTGTGGGTTTATTTCTGGGTTCTCTGTTCTGTTCCATTGATCTATATGCCTGTTCTTATGCCAGTACCAGGCTGTCTTGAGTACAATGGCCTTGTACTGTACCTTGATATCCAGAAGAGTGATACCTTCTGCTTTATTTTTTCTTTTTAAGATTGCTGAGGCTATTCGTGCACTTTTTTGGTTCCATAAAAATTTTTGGAATATGTGTTCTATATCTTTGAAGTATGTCATTGGTATTTTAATTGGTATTGCATTGAATTTATAAATTGCTTTGGGTAATATAGACATTTTAATGATGTTTATTCTTCCTAGCCATGAGCACGGTATATGCTTCCACTTGTTTGTATCTTCCTTGATTTCTTTTATCAATGTGTTATAATTTTCCAAGTACAAGTCCTTAACCTCCTTGGTTAATTTACTCCTAGGTACTTTATTTTTTTGGTTTCAGTAGTGAAGGGGATTGTTTCCTTAATTTCTTTCCCTGAGAGTTCATTGTTGGTATATAGAAATGCCTCTGATTTCTGAGTATTAATTTTATATCCTGCCACCTTGCTGAATTCATTTATAAGGTCCAGTAATTTTTTGACTGAGACTTTAGGGTTTTCTATATACAATATCATATCATCTGCAAATAATGAGAGTTTTACTCCTTCTTTTCCAATTTGGATGCCTTTTATTTCTTCTTCTTGTCTGAATGCTGTGGCTAAGACTTCCAGAACTATGTTGAATAAGAGTGGTGAAAGGGGGCACCCCTGCCTGGTTCCTGATCTTAAGGGGATTGCTTTTAATTTTTGCCCATTTAGTATGCTCTTTCCTGTGGGCTTGTCATAGATGGCCTTTATTATGTTAAGGTACGTTCCCTGTATTCCCACTTTCCTGAGAGTTTTGATCATGAATGAGTGCTGGATTTTATCGAATGCTTTTTCTGCATCTATTGAAATTGTCATGTGATTTTTGTCCTTCCTTTTGTTTATGTGATGAATCACATGGATTCATTTGTGAATATTGAACCATCCTTGCCTCCCAGAATAAATCCAAATTGATCATGATATATGATTATTTTTCATATATTGCTGGATCCGGTAGGCTATTTTCTTGAGAATTTTAGCATCTAAATTCATCAGGGATATTGGCCTATAATTTTCTTTCTTTGTGTTGTCTTTGCCCGGTTTCGGGATCAGATTTATGCTTGCTTCATAAAAGGAGTTTGGAAGTCTTCCTTCCTCTTTAACTTTTTGAAATAGCTTGAGAAGAATAGGAGTTAAGTCTTTGAATTTTTGGTAGAATTCACTTGTGAAGCCATCAGGCCCAGGACTTTTCTTTTTTGGCAGTTTTTTTATAACTGTTTTGATTTCATTTGTTGTAATTGGTCTGTTTAGGTGTTCTGATTCTTCCAGATTAATTTTTGGAAGATTATATGATGCAAGAAATTTGTCCATTTCCCCTAGGTTGTCTAATTTTTTGGCATAGAGTTCTTCATAGTATTTTCTTACAATATTTTGTATTTCTGTTGTGTCTGTTATTATTTCTCCACTCTCATTTCTAATTTTATTTATTTGAGTTCTCTCTCTTTTTTTCTTGGTGAGTCTAGTTAAAGGTTGATCGATCTTGTTTACCTTTTCAAAGAACCAGCTCCTGGTTTTATTGATCCTCTGTCCTTAGCCTCTATGTCATTTATTTCCTCTCTGATCTTTATTATTTCCTTCCTTTTACAAGTCTTGGCTTAATTTGCTGTTGTTTCTCTAGTTCTTTTAAATGCAGAGTCAGGTTGCTTATTTAAGCTTTTTCTAGCTTCTCATAGTATGCCTGTAGTGCTATGAACTTCCCTCTCAGCACTGCTTTTGCTGTGTCCCATAAATTTTGAGTTGATGTATGCTCATTATCATTCATTTCTAGAAACGTTTTATTTCTTCTTTGATCTCATTGTTAATCCATTCATTATTTAATAACATGCTATTTAGTTTCCAAGTGTTAAAGTTCTTTTACTTTTTCTTTTGTGGTTAATTTCTAGTTTCATGGCATTGTGATCAGAGAAAATGCTTGATATGATTTCAATCTTCTTAAATTTGTTGAAACCACTTTTGTGTCCTAACATGTGGTCTATCCTAGAGAATGTACCATGAGCGCTTGAAAAGAATGTATATTCTACTGCTTTAGGGTGAAAAGTTCTGAAGATATCTATTAAATCAAGTTGATCTAATGTATACTTTAAGTCTGCTGTTTCTTTATTTTCTTTCTTGAGGATCTATCCAGTGATGTTAGTGGGGTATTGAAATCCCCTACTATGATAGTATTGCTGTTAATCTCAACCTTTATATCCATCAAAGTCTGCTTTATGTATGTCAGAGCTCCTATGTTTGGTGTGTAGATAGTTATAATGGTTATATCTTTCTGTTGAATTGTTCCCTTTATCATTATGTAGTGTCCTTCTTTATCTCTTACTACAGCCTTTGTTTTAAAGTCCATTTTGTCAGATATAAGTATTGTTAACATGGCTTTTTTTTCATTTCCATTTGCATGAAATATATTTTTCTATCCCTTTACCTTCAGTCTATGTGCTTCTTTTGTTTTAAGGTGTGTCTCTTGTAGACAGCATATGTATGGGTCCTGTTTCTTTATCCACGCAGCTACCCTATGTCTTTTGATTGAATCATTTAATCCATTTACATTTAAGGTTATTATTAATATGTAGTTGTTTATTGCCATTTTATTCTTTAAAGCTGTATTCTTCTTTTGCTATATTCTTTTCTCCCTTTGAACTGTTCACAACAGTCCCCTTAGCATCTCTTGCAGAATTGGTTTGGTTTTATTGAATTCCTTGAGGCTTTTTTTGTCTGGGAAGCTCTTTATTTCTCCTTCAATTTTAAACATTAGCCTTGCTGGATACAGTAGTCTTGGTTGTAGGTTCTTGGTCTGCATTATTTTGAATATATCTTGCCATTCCCTTCTGGCCTCAAGTGTTTCTGTTGAGAAGTCGGATGTCATCCTTATGGGGGCTCCTTCGTAGGTGATAGCCTTTTTTTTCTAGCAGCTTTTAATATTTTCTCTTATCACTTAGCTTTGGTATTTTAACTATGATGTGTCTTGGTGTAGATTTCTTTGGGTTTCTCTTTAATTGAGTCTCTGTGCTTCTTGAATGTGTGAAACGTTTTCCAGCCTTAATTTATGAAAGTTTTCTGCTATGATTTGATTGAACAAAGTTTCTATCTCTTGTTCTCTCTCTTCATATTTGGGAACCCTTATGATGCTGATGTTATTTCTCTTCATGTTGTCACTAAGCTCCCTTAGAGTTTCCTCACATTTTTTGAGTCTCTTTTTATTTTTCTGCTCTGCTTCTGTCTTTGTTTATTTTGTCCTCTAACTTGCTGATTTGATCCTCAGCTTCATCTATCCTGCTTTTAATTCCTTCCATTGTGGTCTTTAGTTCTGATACTGTATTTGTCATTTCTGTCTCATTCTTTTTTATTATTTCAATTTCCTTTTTTATACTTGTTATCTCTTTATTTAGGTGTTCGTAATGGCTATCCATTGTTGCTCTAAGCTCTTTGAACATCCTAAGTATTATTATTTTAAACTCTGCATCTGGTAATTTGTTTATATCTGGTTCATTTAGGTCCTTCTCTGGGGATTTCTCTTGATTCATTTGGGTTGCATTTCTCTTCCTGCCCATTTTGTCTGTGTATAAGAAGGTTGTGGCCACTGGAGTCCAATGAGTGTTGCCTCTGTGTTCCCTAGGTGTGGTCTGTCTGCAGGCCCACCACCTCCTCTGCCACTGCCTAAGGCAGTTGGGATGGGTGTTGCCAGCGCCGGCCCACTGCGGTTGTTACTGTGATTTCCGCCTCTCCTTTGCGGGAGGGGCTGTGTTCTCGTGCCAGCTCTACAAGCCTCAACCTCTCTGGGCCTTCGCCTCACCCCCATAGGTGGGGTTATGCACTGCACTCAAGCCACAAGCCTCAGCACCAAGGGTAGGGGTGAGTACCTTTGCTCAGCTACAGATCCCGCCTATTCCCAGGTTTCCACCCCACCCCCGCTGTCGGGGCAGGCTCTCACAGGATATCAAACCGCGGTTTCTTGGGCCTGGTGGGGCTGCTGGCATGCACTCAGCTGCGAGCCTCCGCCTGTCCCGGGCTTTAGCCGCCCCCCCCCCCCGTGGTCAGGGCCGGCTCGCGCAGGGTGGCAAACCTCGGAGGCCAGGTGATACTGTGTGCCCACTGGGCCCTGCTCAGCGGCACATCTCTGCCCGTTCCTGGCCTCACGCTTTTCCCCTACAGGTGGGGCTGCAGGTGGGCTCGCAGCTGCCGGACCGCTTTTGCACGTCCCCTCCACCCCTGCTGGGCTAGACCAAGCTTACACTGGCTGGGCCTCCGCTCTCCCTCCACAGAACTGCATTCCGCCGCCACTGTCCTTTCAGCAACTCTCAGCAGTGTGGGTAGGGACACTGCAGCTCAGACCATAACACTCCATACTGTAGTCCTGGAAGCTCCCTCTGTCTAAGCAGCTCTGCTCTAAGTGCCATGGGAGAGCTTGTTTGGCTGGTGTCCTGTCTTCCTTTGCTGGTATTGTTAGTTTTAGGGGAAATATTCGTTTTTGATTTGGGAAGTGACTCAGCCCAGGCGTTAGGGTGGCTGTCCCTCAGAGTGTTTTTCCCTGTGCCTTCCAGTCCACACTCTCTTCCCGCTGCTCCGGTCCTTTCCTCTGTCCCAGTCTCCCGGACCCCCGGGTGAGTGGTTGTGAGAGGGGTTTTCTGCGCTGTCCCTTTAAGAAGAATCCTGGGTCTGAGAAAACTGTCTCTTTCTCACAAACAGTATCCTCACTTGTTTCACAGCTCAATAGTGTCCAAACACCTCTTCTAGGCTCTGGGGCTGCAGGCTGGGGCTTTCTTCCTAGGACCCAGGTCCCTCCCTCTCTGCTAAACTGTCTTCCCGCCACGCAAGTCTGCCGTTCGCTCCAGGGAGCTGGGCAGCCCTTTCCACGTTTTCGCTTTTCCTACCAGTCTCAATGTGGCTTCTTCAGTGTTCCTTGGTTGAAGAGTCCACTTAGTTTAGTTCAAAGTTGGTTTATCCAGATGATGGTTCTTAAAATTAAGTTATAATCCACTTTGGTTCCAGGAATTGGAAGTTGGTACATCTGCCTACTCCATCACCATCTTGCCATCCTATACCACTTTTTTAATACACCTATCAAGCTCCTAAATATAATCCTACTAAAATTTTATTGGGATTGTCTTGATTTTGTAAGTTAATTTGAGAAAAATAAACATAGTCTTATATTGTCATTCCACTCAAATATATAAATATTACCCTGATCATTTATTCAGGATTTCTTTCATATAGCTTGTAAGAATTTTAGTATTTTTTTCCTGTAGAGGTCTTATATTTTTGGTTGCTGTTAACCCCTAAATATTTCATAGTGTTGGTTCTGCCATGAATATTATCATTTTTAAATTATATTTTCTAATCTATTTTTGCTGGTGTTGAGAAATTCTGCCCATATTTGTAAGCTGCTCTTGCAGTCAACCTTGCTTCCTTCTAAGTTGGTTCAATCTGTTCTTTTTGCTATTTAGATGATCAGTCTCATTCCTTCCCCTCTAATTCATACCAATTTCTTTTTCTTTATTTATGATATTGGCTAGGAAGTCCCAAGTGCTAATGCTACAGGGTGATAATAAAGATCTTTGTCTTATTCCTGATTTTAAATGGAATTCATCATGCTCTATTAAGTTTAATTTGTTCTTTAAGTTTTTCACCACCATTCTCTCTTGGTTTCCCTCCTAGCTCTACAAATGTTTATTTTGGTCCTCTCAGCCAATTCCTGCTCCTCCACATGATCTTTAAAAGTCAACCCTTCCTTCCCCTTCATGCCTCCCACGTCCATATCATTAGTCCTTAAATTCTATCCACTCCACCTCCCAAATACTTCTCTAATCTGTGTACTTCTGCATACCACCACAGTCTCCGTCCTAGTCCAAACCTCCTCTCTTTTACTGAAAAAACCTCCTATCTGGACTTTCCGCTGTCACGTTAGCCCTCTGAACCATTCTCCACCCAGCAACAAGAGTGAGCTTTTTAAAATATAAAAATGGTCATTTAAAATATAGAAATGATGACTGAAGTTCTTCAATGACAAACTTTTCCAGCTCCTTACTATGACCACTGTGGGCTGCATGTTCCACCCTACTACGTCTTCATTCTTGCTCACTCTTCTCCCCCTTGCTTCCACACCCAGGATGCCATGTTATGTCTACTACACCCAGCTACCTCTCACCTCAGGGTCTTCCCACCTGCTGCTCCTCTTCCTGAATCCCAGGCCTTGCACTGTTTCAGCATGCAAAACATGACTCCAGGGAACACTTTTTACCTCGTTGCCTCACATGTATATAGAGTTAAACTATCTTAAAGGAGAGGTAGGTTTGTAATTAGCAGACTCATCATATCAGCTATCATGAGGGCTGTCTGAGACACCATCCCCTGTTCACCTTTTGGTTATCCTTAAATGTCCACTGGATGAAGAAACCTTCCCTGACCTTCCAAACAAGTTTAGGTCTCTCCATCAGTCACCATTCCAACACTGCCTTCATGGCACTTACCATAATTATAGTTATACATGTTTGGTAATTACTCATGATGTGTCTCTCTTCCCAGTGAATGGTAAGTTTCAAAGGGATAATGACAGTTTCTAGAATGTTCTGTCCTGTGTCATTCTGAGTCAATTATGGAGGGCATGCTCATCTGAGAAGTGACAATGAATAAATGAATGAATGAACCACATGGGCATCTGTTCTAGCTACACAACTCTTAATTGCTGTCTGAAATTTAGGAGTTTCCCCTTTCAGCAGCTGTCTAAATTTCTACCTTTCTAAGCCACAGAATGGAGGCCCAGAAGGTGGGTTTTCCAGAAGCAACATATAAGAAAAGAAGTCCTCTAGGACCATAACACCTTATTGTTCAGTTATCATAGGAGCTGCGACTTCTAATGTGCTACAGATGATGAAGATTGACCAAATTCTCTTCTTCTGGGTAAAAAACAATAATCCTTAGCTCACAGCACCTGGACAGCCAGGACTTCACACACTTCCGAATCCTGGGGACCATTCCAAACCTATACTATTTCATGTAAAAGAGAGGCCAGGAGCCTGAACCTGTAATCCTTTTGGCCACCAGTTGAGCATGTCCTCTAGGTACTACTGATCACAGGCTACAGTGGAATTTGTCCCATTTTCCTCCTCTAGTCCCCATCCTGCAGTGCCACCAAGTAAACAATTACTGACTCCTTACTGGGTATCCACCTCTGTACACAGCAACACAAACCATAATCTTTGCCGCAAAGGAGTAAATGCTCTAGCTGAGGCCACAAGAGTAATGCACAGGAATGCACATGACAGGGGAGGCACACTGATCAGAGATTTAGAACAAAGGCTTCAGCACAGAGCCAATCTGAATGGTGAGGGGGAATGGATTCCAAGTGAGAGCAGTGCAGAGGGCCCGGCCAGAAATCTGGAGCTCTACTCCCCTCTGTCATTTCCTTGTTGACTAAAAATATGCCCCAGGGACAAGAGAAAGAGAAGTAGAGATAGGAAAACTAAAGAGGCAAAGAAGAACAGGGCAGAAAGGCAAAGAAAAAGGAAACAATTAAGCTCATCAGTGAAATTTGAACATGTCTAATTACTACAGCTCATACGTGTGTCCTTTTCACACAGCACTACACGGGGACTGCCTTCCTGGATTCCCCACAGTCTGAAAAGCACACTGTTCGAGCTTACAGATAGGAAGACTAGGCCCCCAAAACATGGTGCATTTTCCAGGCTTACATAGCTGACTAGTGACAAACTAAGACCCAAAACCCTGGCCTTCTGACTTCAACATCATCCTCTTTCTCCTAAACCACATGGCTTTCAAAAACAGCAAGTTAGAGGACAAAAGGAAAACTGGCTTCCAGTTGCATGCCCCACCTCTGCAAGCCCTCACTGCCCCTGCCACCTTCACCTCGTCCCTACTCACCTACATACAGGAAACTGCGGGTGGCGGAAAGTCACCCTGTTTGCTTCCCCAAAAACGTGTCATTGTTCATTTGTCAAGAACCTCAGCAAGGACTCTGTACTGCCAAATATCTTGTTCTGGGAACCAAAGGGTCAGTACTAGGAGAAGATGAGGCTGTACTGTCCTCTCTCTCCCCTGAATGTCATTACCTGTAGGCACAGGTCTAGGTGCTCAGGTGGGTAGAAGGAATCTCTCGAGGAGTTTATAATGATGTTGGGAACATGATGCAAAATAACAATAGTGACAATCATAGCAGCTAACACTTCTTGAGTACTTATTGTCTATTGCCCTCGTGATTAGTCTTTGTTTAGTCAGAAAGACCAAACAAAGGGGTAGGTTCTAGTGTCCCATGAAAAACTGAGGTTCACAGGGCTGAATTGTCACATCCAGGGTTACTCATCCAGTAGGGGACAGAACCAGGGCTCAACTCGGGTCTGCCTGATTCTAGGGGCCAAACTTCTAACCACAATATATAACACCTCTTTGCTTTATAAATAACCAGTGGGGCCTGACCAGGCGGTGGTGCAGTGGATAGAGCGTCGGAATGGGATGCAGAAGACCCAGGTTCGAGACCCCGAGCTCGCCAGCTTGAGCGCGGGCCCATCTGGCTTGTGCAAAAGCTCATCAGCTTGGACCCAAGGTCGCTGGCTCCAGCAAGGGGTTGCTCAGTCTGCTGAAGGCCCACGGTCAAGGCACATGTGAGAAAGCAATCAATGAACAACTAAGGTGTCGCAACGGCAAAGAAAAACTAATGATTGATGCTTCTCACCTCTCTCCGTTTCTGTCTATCTGTCCCTATCTATCCCTCTCTCTGACTCTCTCTCTGTCCCTGTAAAAATAAAAATTAAAAAAAATAAAATAAAAATAACCAGTGGGAAGGTGGGGGATTGTAAACACCCTCTCCATATCCCCTGTATCATGCAGTTTTCTGTCGTATCTAATTGCAGCCACACCTACACATCACAAGCTAGCCTGGCTCACTGCCCACAGTCCATTCAATTTGCTTACTGGGGACCATCAAACAGGGTAGCCAGGCTCCTGGGAAGTCCGGGGACTTCTATTGTGCCGAGCAGGCACTCTGTCTGTCTCAAGTCTAGGATTGAAGTGTGCCTGCAACAGCTCGTCAACTCACACCAATGTGTTTACACCCCCAAATGTAGCCCACACAGCCTGTGCCCTCCACACCACTGTCCATCACTGAAACACAGGATCCAAATCCTCCTGGGGACTTGAAACCACTGAGAAACAAACACTACAAACCAAAAGGAACTTGTCTCCCAAAAGTTAAAAGTTATTACTGGCCAGGGGAAAAGATGTACATTTGACCAAATTGCACTAAGATTTTGTAGTTCTCCATTATTAAGAAGTCCTGCAGAAGTGAGCACGATTTTAACTGTTTGGCTCCTAAACTTTAAAAATGTATTTATGGTGATTTTACCATTTAAACTATATAAGACAGCAACCACAAAATTGAAATTCTGTCTTTCAAAGGGTTTTATGTACTCCTCTAACTGAAAACAGCTTCACAATAAAAAGATCCAGTTTTACAAGTGAGCCCAACCCAAAATAGTAACTATGGCCTTAAGGGCTATTATCCCATTGCTATATGAAGGATTTAGGGCACATAAATACCCATTAACACGACTAAGCATTATAATCTGATTTATAATGTAACCCTTGCCAGGGCCCTTAGAGCACCCCACAATTACACTGCCTCAATTAAAACATCCTACAAACTAATAGACTCGCCCTGAAAGAAAGCACCTTGTAAAAGCATGACCCACCCCACAAAAAAATCCTAATGGAAGGGGTTCTACAGCAACGTGGTGGCAGCAAAAGGGGTTTTCAAATGGAAGGAGAGCATTTTAAGTGTCTAATTCCCACGCCCAACAAAAATGCCAAAGTACATAGGAATGAATAATAGCCCCAACGCAAAGAAACAGTACAAGGAGTGTAGTCCAATGTCCATCTCAGGTTTGCCAGGCAAATTTGCCATTTGCTTGTTACAAATGAACACATCTTAGTTCTAAATGTGTGGGATCCAAATGACTGTTTCTATGAAAAAGCAAGAGGAAACCTTCCTTTCTAGAGACCTGTAGGGAGCATGAAATTTGGAAACCTTTCAACCTTGGTCAACTTCAAGTTACTCTGAGCAATTTGTCAAGTCTCAGCTGTGCATGCACATGTGTGTGTGTTTTGAAGTAGGTAGAGCTCTCCTCTGTCATAGCTGCTATTAGACATTTTATCACAACAAAAACAGAAAGACATCTCTCAAAATTTACCCTCTAGTCCTAGATGTCAGTGAACAACTGAAATTTTTTTAAAAACCTAAGAAATTACTAAATTAAGCATCTCCAAAGTCTCTGTGAAGGGCATACACCGCCCTCTGGGAGAAAAGCATGCAGCCAAGGAGAAAAGGAAAGATCTAATTACCGTCAGATGGAGCTGGCCACACGATGCTGTATCCCACCACGCACCTTCTTCCCATCCACATACCAAAGATTTTTTATTAATAATAATGTGAGGTTTCAGCCAGACAGGTATTCTCACACATAGACTGATTATGATCATCAATCTATGATATGTATCATAGATTGAGCCTCTCTGAAAAGCAATCTCCCAATAGCTACCAAGAGCCTTTAAAACACACAGATCCTTTGATCTAATCTGCTTCTGAAAATGTATTCTAAGGAAATCAGCAAAATGTGGTCAAAGAGCAAAGCACACTGATGCTCACCACAGTGTTGTATCTATAAAGAAATGGAAAATGATCAGGTAGTTCAGCAATAAGAGATAGTCAGGTTAGTTCTGGAAAATACATAAACAAAGTATTATATTGCCTTTAAAAATGGTGTTTACGTCTACTGAAAAACACAAAATAGATCAAAATTTTAAAAAGATTTAAATAAAAGGAACAAAAGCTGTGTTGCTGAACAGGAACTGTCAGTGTGTGAAGATGTCAATTCTCTTCATCTAATTGCATAAACTCTATGCGATCATCATCAAAATCACACTAAAAAAGGGGTCTTGTTTGTCCATTTCGTTGAGAGGGTAGAAATTTGACAAGAGTATTCCAAAGTCATCTCGAAAAATACTCCACATAAAAATAGCCAAGAAATATTTTTTTAAAGGAAGAAGGGCACGAGTACTCTAGACCTTCCTATTATACAATTTCATTAAAAAGCTACAGAAATCAAAACAATATGGTACAATATGGTACAGAAATCAAAAAGGATTAGAAAGTCCAATAAAACAGACTAAAATATTTAGAGGAGGCCAAAGTACACATAATAATTCAGTACAGTGGTACCTTGAGATACGAGCAGACCAGCATATAATTTTTTTAAGATATGAGCTGTGACTTGGTCCATATTTTTGTTCAAGATCTGAGCGAAATTCCAAGATATGAGTCGTGATTCAGGAAGCTGCCGCTAGTTGGCTCGTTGGCGCACGGGTCCAGTATCGGCAGCACAACACCAGCATCTCTTTCTTTCTCACGTGTTACCCACAGAATCAAGTCGAATCTCATGTGCTGTACTTGTTCTTGCATCATTTTTGCATTTTTACTAACTTTTTTTGTGTACTATTGTGGGGCCAAAGAAAGTGAGCATAAAGTACAGTGGTGAGAAGAGAATGATGTCACTAATAGAAAAACATGAGCGTGGTGTACAAGTGATTGAACTGGCAAGGCTATACAACTGCAATACATCTACAATTTGTACCATCCTTAAACAAAAGTATGCCATCAAAAGCACAAATCCAGCGAAAGGAACTACAATTCTGTCCCAATTAAGGACAAATATCCATGAAGAAATGGAGAAGCTTCTGCTGGTGTGGGTGAAAGAGAAAGAGCTGGCAGGAGATACAGTGACAGGGACTGTAATATGCGAAAAGGCACGTATTATTTATGGCAACTTGAAGAAGAAAGAACCATCAACCTCAAAAGAGGCAGCAGAAGATACGTTTAAGGCAAGTCACAGCTGGTTTGAAAATTTCAAGAAGAGATCTGGCATCCACTCGGTGGAGAGGCATGGTGAAGCTGCGAGTGCTGATGTTAAGGCAGCTGAGGAGTACGTTGCACATTTTGCTACACTTATCTCAAAGGAAGGCTACATCCCCCAACAAGGGTTTAACTGTGACAAAACAGGATTGTTTTGAAAAAAAATGCCCCAGAGGACTTTCATCACCACAGAGGAGAAGAAGGTGCCAGGCCATAAACCCATGAAGGACCGTCTGACTTTTGAATTGTGTGCAAATGCTAGCGGTGACTATAAAGTAAAGCCACTGCTAGTGTATCATTCTGAAAATTCTTGAGCCTTGAAGACTCAAAAGATTCTTAAAGAAAATCTGCAGGTCATGTGACGTGCCAATGCTAGGGCATGGGTTACGCTGCAGGTTTTTACTGAATAGGTAAATCTCATCTTTGGTGCTACAGGGAAGATATATCTTCAAGAAAATAAACTCCCAATGAAAGCATTACTAATCCCTGATAATGCTCCAGCTCACCCATCTGGTCTTGAAGATGACATTCTCGATGAGTTCAAATTCATGAAAGTCCTCTACCTCCCACCCAACACGACTTCAATCTTGCAACCTATGGATCAGCAGGTCGTTTCCAACTTTAAAAAGCTTTACATAGTCTGACCAGGCAGTGGAGTAGTGGATAAAGCATCAGACTGGGGTGCAGAGGACCCAGGTTTGAGACCCCGAGGTCACCAGCTTGAGTGCGGGCTCATCTGGTTTCAGCAAAGCTCACCAGCTTGGACCCAAGGTCACAGGCTTGAGCAAGGGGTTACTCCGTCTACTGAAGGTCCATGGTCAAGGCACATATAAGAAAGCAATCAATTAACAACTAAGGTGTCGCAACAAAAACTGATAATTGATGCTTCTCATCTCTCTCCATTCCTGTCTGTCTGTCCCTATCTATCCCTCTCTCTGGCTTTCTCTTTGTCTCTGTAAAAAAAATTAAATAAATAAATAAATAAAATTTTTTAAAAAGCTTTACACAAAGCACTTGTTCTGCCGCTGCTTTGAGGTGACTGAGAATACAATTCTAACCCTTCGAGAGTTTTGGAAAGATCACTACAACATCATGATATGTTTACACATTATTGACTTGGCATGGCAAGAAGTTATAAGAAGAACCTTGAACTCAGCATGGAAAAGTTATGGCCTGATGTTGTTGCAGACAGGGACTTTGGAGAATTCAAACCAGAGACCAAGACCGAGGTAGAAGCATTGGAGGAGATTGTGTCTCTCGGAAAGTTGATGGGTTCGGAGGTAGATGAGGATGATGTAAATGAGCTCGTCAAGGAAAATGAGGAGGAACTCTCAACTTAGGGGTTGAAGAAGCTACAGATGATGCAACATACGGAGCTTCTGCAAGAGATTAGTAGTGAGGAGGAGGTAGAGTCGGAGGAAGTGGTTTCTACAAGTGAAATTAAAGACATGCCAGCAATGTGGGAGAAGCTTTCAAGTTTCATTGAAAAGAAACACCCAGAAAAAGTTTCAACTGGTTGTGCTTCAACACTTTTAATGACACTTGTTTGTCACATTTCTGTAACATTTTAAAAGGCAGGCAAAAGCAAACCTCTTTGGATAGATTTTTATTCCAAAGTCTTGCAAGTGAAAGTACAGCCAAAAAGGCAAAAACAGGTCATGATTAAATGAAAAATACATAATGTTAAGCTTAGATTAAGTTTAAAGCTAAGAAAGTGCATTTTTTCTCAATTAAATTTTTGTGGTTTTATTTTAAGTAAAGAAAGTGCTGTTTTGGAGGAGCAAGATGGCGATGGAGTAGGCGGACGTACCAACTTCCAACTCCCAGAACCAAAGTGGATTATAACTCAATTTTAAGGACCATCATCTGGGCCTGACCTGTGGTGGTGCAGTGGATAAAGCGTTGACCTGGGAACACTGAGGTTGCCAGTTCAAAACCCTGCACTGGCCTGGTCAAGGCACATATGGGAGTTGATGCTTTCAGCTCCTCCCCCCTTTCTCTCTCTCTCTCTCTCTCTCTCTCTCTCTCTCTCACACACACACACACACACACACACACACACACACACTCTGTGCCTCCTCTCTAAAATGAATAAAAAAAAAAGAACCATCATCTGGATAAACCAACCTTGAACTAAACTAAGTGGACTATTCAACCAAGGAACACAGAAGAAGCCACATTGAGACTGGTAGGAATAGCAAAAACACGAAGAGGGCTGCCCAGCTCCCCGGAGCAAACGGCAGCCCAGAGAGACCCGCGTGGTGGGAGGAAAGTTTGGTGGAGAAGGAGGGACCTGGGTCCCAGAAACCAAGCCCCAGCCTGCAGTCCCAGAGCCTAGCAGAGGCGTTTGGACAGGATTGAGCTCTGAAACAATTGAGGATACTGTTTGTGAGAAAGAGACAGTTTTCTCAGACCCAAGATTCTTTTTAAAGGGACAGTGCAGAAAACCTCTCTCACAACCACGCACCCGGGGCTCCGGGGAACGGGGACAGAGGAGAGGACCAGAGCAGCGGGAAGAGAGTGTGGACTGAAGGCACAGAGACAAACACTCTGAGGAACAGCCACCCTAACCCCTGGGTTAAGTCAATTCCCTAATCGAAAACAAATACTTCCCATGGAACTAGCAATACCAGCAAAGGGATACAGGACACTAGCCAAACAAGCTCTCCCGCGGCAATTAGAGCAGAGCTGCTTAGGGGGAGGTAGCTCCCAGGTCTACAGTGTGGAGTATTAGGGCCCTTCCTACTCTGCTGATGGTTGCTGAAGGGTATGGTGGCGGCAGGATGCTGAAACGCGGTTCTGTCGGAATGGGCGGAGGCCCAGCCAGTGTGAGCTCGGTCTACCCCACAGGGGCAGAGGGGACGCACAAAAGCGGTCCGGCAGCTGCGGCCCGTCTGTAACCCCACCTGCAGGGGGAAAAGCGAGAGGCCAGGAACGGGCAGAGATCTGCTCTGCGACCCTGCGCAAGCGGGCCCTGACCACAGTGACAGGGCTAGGACCAGAAACGGCATGGGCTTGCGGCTGAGCTCACGCTACCAGCCCCGCAAGGCCGAAGAAACCTCGATTTACAATTGTGCGTGCAAGAGCTGGCTCCAAACGCGGGGGCAGGGTAGAGCGCGGGACGAGCGGAAACCCGCAGCTGAGCGCAAGCCAGCAAATACACCCAGCCCAATAAACCTTGGTTTGTGACCCTGCACAGGAGGGCCCTGGCCTCAAGGGCAGGGCTAAAGACCCCGACGGGCAAAGGCTCACAGCTGAGAGCACGTCAAAAGCCCCGCCCAACCCACGAAACTGTGGTGAGCAGGCTCTGACTGCGGGTGCTGGGCGGAAGCCCGGAAACAGGCTGGGTCTGGAGCAGAGCAAAGGTGCTCACCTCTGCCCTTGGTGGTGAGGCTTGTGGCTTGAGTGACAGCCCCTCCCGCGGAGGAGAGGTGGAAATCACAGCGACAGCCGCAGTGGGCCGGCACTGACAATACCCATACCCAACTGCCCTAGGCAGCGGCAGAGGGGGTGGCAGGCCTGCAGACAGACCACACCTAGAGAACTAAGGGCAACACCTACTGGACTCCAGTGGCCACAACTTGCTTATACACAGACAAAATGGGCAGGCAGAGAAATGCAAACCAAATGAATCAAGAGAAATCCCCAGAGAAGGACCTGAATGAACCAGATATAACCAAATTACCAGAAGCAGAATTTAGAATAATGATAGTTAGGATGTTCAAAGAAATTAGAGCAACAATGATAGTCATTATGAACACCTAAATAAAGAGATAACAAGTATAAAAAACGAAATTGAAATAATAAAAAAGAATCAGACAGAAATGACAAATACAATATCAGAACTGAAGACCACAATGGAAGGAATTAAAAGCAGGATGAATCACGCTGAAGATCGAATAAGCGAGTTAGAGGACACAATAAACAAAGGCACAAAAGCAGAGAAGAAAAAGGAAAAGAGACTCAAAAAATCTGAGGAAACTCTAAGGGAGCTCTGTGACAACAAGAAGAGAAACAACATTCGCATCATAGGGGTTCCTAAAGAAGAGGAGAGAGGACAGGAAATGGAAACATTGTTCAATCAAATCATAGCAGAAAACTTCCCTAAATTAAGGCTGGGAAACATTCCACACGTTCAAGAAGGACACAGAACTTCATTAAAGAGAAACCCAAAAAGATCTACACCAAGACACATCATAGTTAAAATACCAAAGCTAATGGATAAAGAAAAAATTTTAAAAGCTGCTAGAGAAAAAAAGGCTATCACCTACGAAGGAGCCCCCATAAGGATGACATCAGACTTCTCAACAAAAACACTTGAGGCCTGAAGGGAATGGCAAGATATAATCAAAGTAATGCAGAACAAGAACCTACAACCAAGACTGCTCTATCCAGCAAGGCTAACCTTTCAAATTGAAGGAGAAATAAAGAACTTCCCAGACAAAGAAAGCCTCAAGAAATTCATTAAAACCAAACCAATTCTGCAAAAGATACTAACGGACCTGTTGTGAACAGTTCAAAGGGAGGAAAGAAAATAGCAAAAGAAGAATACTGCTTTAAAGAATAAAATGGCAATAATCAACTACATATCAATAATAACCTTAAATGTAAATGGATTAAATGATCCAATCAAAAGACATAGAGTAGCTGCGTGAATAAAGAAACAGGACCCATACATATGCTGTCTACAAGAGACACAACTTAAAACAAAAGATGCACATAGACTGAAGGTAAAAGGATGGAAAAATATATTTCATGCAAATGGAAATGAAAAAAAAGCAAGGGTAGCAGTACTTATATCTGACAAAATGGACTTTAAAACAAAGGCTGTAGTAAGAGATAAAGAAGGACACTACATAATGATAAAGGGAACAATTCAACAGGAAGATATAACTATTATAAATATCTACGCACCAAACATAGGAACCCCATGATACATAAAGCACACTTTGATGGATATAAAGGGCGAGATTAACAGCAATACTATAATAGTAGGCGATTTCAATACCCCACTAACAACACTGGATAGATCCTCAAGAAAGAAAATTAATAAAGAAACAGCAGACTTAAAGGATTCACTAGATCAACTTGATTTAATAAATATCTTCAGAACTTTTCACCCTAAAGCAGTAGAATATACATTCTTCTCATGCACTCATGGTGCGTTTTCTAGGATAGACCACATGTTAGGACACAAAAATGGTCTCAATAAATTTAAGATGATTGAAATCATATCAAGCATTTTCTCTGATCACAATGCCATGAAACTAGAAATTAACAAAAGAAAAACTGAAAAAATACTGAAACACTTAGAAAATAAATAGCATGATATTAAATAATGAATGGATTAACAATGAGATCAAAGAAGAAATAAAAAAGTTTCTAGAAACAAATGATAATGAGCATACATCAACTCAAAATTTATGGGACACAGCAAAAGCAGTAATGAGAGGGAAGTTCATTGCACTACAGGCATATCATAAGAAGCTAGAAAAAGCTCAAATAAGCAACCTAACTCTGCATCTAAAAGAACTAGAAAAACAACAGCAAATAAAACCCAGGACCAGTAGAAGGAAGGAAATAATAAAGATCAGAGCAGAAATAAATGACATAGAGGCGAAGGAAACAATACAGAGGATCAATGAAACAAGAAGCTGGTTCTTTGAAAAGGTAAACAAGATTGATGAACCTTTAACTAGACTCACCAAGAAAAATAGAGAGAGGACTCAAATAAATAAAATTAGAAAGGACAGTGGAGAAATAACAACTGACACAACAGAAATACAAAGCATTGTAAGAAAATACTATGAAGAACTCTATGCCAAAAAATTAGACAACCAAGGTGAAATGGACAAATTTCTTGAATTATATAATCTTCCAAAAATCAATCTGGAAGAATCAGAACACCTAAACAGACCAATTACAACAAATGAGATCAAAACAGTTATCAAAAAACTCGCAAAAAAGAAAAGTCCTGGGCCTGATGGCTTCACAAGTGAATTCTATCAAAATTTCAAAGAAGAATTAACTCCTACCCTCCTCATGCTATTTCAAAAAATTCAAGAGGAAGGAAGACTTCCAAACTTCTTTTAGGAGGCAAGCATAATTCTGATCCCAAAACAGGGCAAAGACAACACAAAGAAAGAAAATTATAGGTCTATATTCCTGATGAATTTAGACGCTAAAATTCTCAACAAAATATTAGCCAACAAGATCCAGCAATATATGAAAAAAATCATACACCATGATCAAGTGGGATTTATTCTGGAGGCAAAGCTGGTTCAATATTCGGAAATCAATCAATGTGATTCATCACATAAACAAAAGGAAGGACAAAAATCACATGACAATTTCAATAGATGCAGAAAAGGCATTTGGTAAAATCCAGCACCCATTCATGATCAAAACTCTCAGTAAAGTGGTAATACAGGGAACATTCCTTAACATGATAAAGGCCATCTATGACAAACCTACAGCAAACATCATACTAAATGGACAAAAATTAAAAGCAATCCCCTTAAGATCAGGAACCAGGCAGGGGTGACCCCTTTCACCACTCTTATTCAACATAGTTCTGGAAGTCCTAGCTACAGCAATCAGACAAGAAGAAGAAATAAAGGGCATCCAAATTGGAAAAGAAGAAGTAAAACTGTCACTATTTGCAGATGATATGATATTGTATATTGAAAACCCTAAAGTCTCAGTCAAAAACTACTGGATCTTATAAATGAATTCAGCAAGGTGGCAGGATACAAAATTAATACGCAGAAATCAGAGACATTTCTATATACCAACAATGAACTGTCAGCAAAAGAAATTAAGAAAACAATCCCTTTCACTACTGAAACCAAAAAATAAAAGTACCTAGGAGTAAATTTAACCAAGGAGGTTAAAGACTTGTACTTGGAAAATTATAAAACATTGATAAAAGAAATCAAGGAAGATACAAACAAGTGGAAGCATATACCGTGCTCATGGCTAGGAAGAATAAACATCATTAAAATGTCTATATTACCCAAAGCAATTTATAAATTCAATGCAATACCAATTAAAATACCAATGACATACTTCAAAGATATAGAACACATATTCCAAAAATTTATATGGAACCAATAAAGAACACGAATAGCCTCAGCAATCTTAAAAAGAAAAAATAAAGCAGGAGAAGTATCACTCTTTCAGATATCAAGGTTTACTACAAGGTTTATTATACTCAAGACAGCCTGGTACTGGCATAAGAACAGGCACATAGATCAATGGAACAGAACAGAGAACCCAGAAATAAACCCACACCTTTATGGACAACTGATATTTTTCAAAGGTGGAAAGAACATACAATGGAGTAAAGACAGCCTCTTTAACAAATGGTGTTGGGAAAATTGGACATCTACCTGCAAAAAAAATGAAACTAGACCATCAACTGATACCATTCCCCAAAACAAACTCAAAATGGATTAAAAACTTAAATGTAAGCCGTGAAACCATAAGCATTTTAGAAGAAAACATAGGCAATAAGCTCTCCGACATCTCTTACAGCAGTATATTTGCCGATTTATCTCCAGGGGCAAATGAAATAAAAGGCAGGATAAACAAATGGGACTCTATCAAACCAAAGAGTTTTGCACAGCTAAAGACAATAAGAACAGAATAAAAAGACAAACCACACAATGGGAGAATATATTCGACAACACGTCTGATAAGGGGTTAATTACTAAAATTTATAAAGAACTTATAAAACTCAACACCAGGAAGACAAACAATCCAATCAAAAAATGGGCAAAAGAAATGAATAGAAATTTCTCCAAAGAGGACATACAGTCGGCCAATAGGCATATGAAAAAATGCTCAACATCACTAATTATTAGAGAAATGAAAATTAAAACCACAATGAGCTATCACCTCACACCAGTCAGAATGGCGCTCATCAGCAAAACAACACAGAATAAGTGCTGGCGAGGATGTGGAGAAAAGGGAACCCTCCTGCACTGCTGGTGGGAATGCAGACTGGTGCAGCCACTGTGGAAAACAGTATGGAGATTCCTCAAAAAGTTAAAAATCGAACTACCTTTTGATCCAGCTATCCCACTTTTAGGAATATACCCTAAGAACACCATAGCACTGTTTGAAAAGAAGAAATGCGCCCCCATGTTCGTGGCAGTATTGTTCACAATAGCGAAGATCTGGAAACAGCCCAAGTGTCCGTCAGAAGACGAGTGGATTAAAAAACTTTGGTACATATATACTATGGAATACTACTCAGCCATAAGAAATGATGACATCGGATCATTTACAACGAAATGGATGCACCTTGATAACATATGGAGTGAAACAAGTAAAACAGAAAAAACCTGAGAACAGCATGATTTCATACATAGGTGGGACATGAAAGTGAGAATATGAGACATGGACAAGAGAGTGGTGGTTACGGGGTGGGGGTAGGGAGGGGAGGGTGAGAAAGGGAGGAGGGGAGGGGCACAGGGAAAACCAGATAGAAGGTGACAGAGGACAATTTGACTTTGGATGACGGGTATGCAACACAATTGAATGATAAGATAATCTGAAGATGTTTTCATTGTACATATGTACCCTGATTTATTGGTGTCACCCCATTAAAATTAATAATAATTTTAAAATGTGAGAAAAAGAAAGTGCTGTTTTAGTTTTGTTTAAAGTAAAGAAAATGCAGTTTTAGTTTACATTTATTGTTAAGAAAGTGCAGTTTTATTTTACGTGTCTACAGTGCTGCATTCCTTCCTCCCTCCCTCCTCCTCCGCCATTCGCCTGCCTCCGTTAGCCACACTCGTCTGTCTCCAAGGTAAGAATACAGTACTAAATAACACTTTTTTCTTTTATTTCATATATTTTGTTATGCATTGGTAAAGTATACATGTGTGTTTCTTAATTAAAAACATGTCTTTTTTCATAATTTAGGATGGTTTGGGGATGTTTCACGGGGTTGGAATGGATTAAATCTATTTCAGTTATTTTAAATGGGAGAAATTTGTTTGATATACAAGTTGACTGACTTATGAGCTCGATTACAGAACGAATTAAACTCATATCTCAAGGTACCACTGTATATGGTAAAGATGGCATACCAAATCAGAAGGAAAAGCGTAGATTATTCAGTAAGTGATATAAGGCAACTAGCTAGATGTTTGGGAAAAATTTTAAACTGGAGCCCTACATTCCAACGTTTTGTTTTTTTGTTTTTTTTTGAAAGAGAGAGAGAGAGAGGGAGAAAGATGAGAACCATCAACCCATTAATATGTGCCTTTACCATGGGGCTCTAGCCAAGCCAGTGATCCCTTGCTCAAACCAACTACCACTGGGCTCAAGCTGAAGAGCACGGGATCATGTCTAAGATCCCATGTTCAAGCCAGTGACTCCACGCTCAAACGGGCTACTCTACACTCAAGCTTGTGAGCCCACACTCAAGCCAGCAACCTCGGGGTTTCAAGCCTGGGTCCTCAGTGTCCCAGGTGGACACGCTAGCCATTGCACCAATGCCAGGTCAGTCAAAACTTTTTATTTTAACATAAAAATTACATGATTTTAACATGAAAATAAAAGCAATTTTAAAGAAATTGCTAACAGGCCTGATTTGTGGTGGCTCAACGGATAAAGCATTGACCTGGAATGCTGAGGTTTCCTGTTCGAAACCCTGGGCTTGCCCAGTCAAGGCACATACAAGAAGCAACTACTAGGACAGTGGTTCTTACCCTTTTTTGAGGTACCGAACCCACCAGTTTCATATGCGCATTCATCGAACCCTTCTTTAGTGATAAATAAAATATGATTTTTTTTTCCAAATTCAAGACATAGGTATATGTTTTTTTACTGGTGCACAAAATGAGCCATGCATGAACATCACCATGCTCAAAGAACAAAACCAACAAAGTGCATGAACTCACAACAAATTACGGTATTACTTTATTCTGGCCTCTGCGGCAGAGGCTTCTCCAAACCCCTGAGACCAACTAATCGAACCCCTAGGGTTCGATAGAACCCAGGTTAAGAACCACTGTACTTGGAGTAGATGCTACCCCCTTCTCTCCACTCTTTCTCTCACTCTCTCTCTCTCTCTCTCCCCACCTCAAAAAAAAAATTTTTTTTGCTAGTAGGGAAGTATCTGTAAATTCTCTAAATTATCTTGTAATAAATTAGACTCACCGTGAAATAAAATAATTGAAAAAAGGACTAATAAATCTGATTACATAAACATTTTAAATCACTTTAAGTAAAAATACCACAAACAAGATGAAAGACAAAAATTTGTAATATTACTTCCAATAGATATGACAAATAGCTACTTTCCTTACTGTCTAAATATATAACACATCAATAAGAAACCAACAACATAGGCCCTGGCCAGCTGGCTCAGTGGTAGAGCGTCGAACCAACATGTGGAAGTCCTGGGTTCAATTCCAGGTCAGGGCACACAGGAGAAGTGCCCATCTGCTTCTCCACTCTTCCCCTCTCCTTTCTCTCTATCTTTCTCTTCCCCTCCCACAGTCAAGGTTCATTGGAGCAAAGTTGGCCCCAGCCACTGAGGATGGCTCCATGGCCTCCACCTCAGGCACTAGAACGACTCCGGTTGCAACGGATCAACGTTCCAGATGGGCCGACCATCACCCCCTGGTGGGTATGCCAGGTGGATCCTGGTTGGGTGTATGCAGGAGTCTGTCTCTGCCTCCTAACTTCTCACATCAGAAAAATACAAAAAAAAAAAGAAAGAAAGAAAGAAAGAAACCAACAACATGATAGAAAACTGCAAAGTACACAATAGCATTTTGTAGGAAAATAAACAAGAGTGGTCAATAAACATACAGCTTCGATAGCAATAGCACAAATGAAAACAACTGAGAGTTCCTGTTTGTCTGTTTATTTTGGAGCCACACAATTATAAGGGTGTGAGAAACCCAAAAGCTCATGCCAAGTTGGTAAGAATGTCAATGGATAAGCATTTTTGGAGTGCAATTTTTCCATACCCTTTCATATTTTAAATGTGAATCTTCCCCTGAGCCCAGAATTTCTACTTTCAGTAATTAATCCTAAATAAACACTCACAATTGTGCACAGAAATATATGACAGTGCTGTTTATAATAGCAAAAAATAAATAAATGGAAACCACTTAAATAGTTATTGATAGAAGAATGATTAAGAATAAGATTTCCACCTGATCTGTGGTGGCACAGTGGATAAAGCATCAACCTGGAATGCTGAGGTCGCCAGTTCAAAACCCTGGGCTTGCCTGGTCAAGGCACATATGGGAGTTGATGCTTCCTGCTCCTCCCTTCTCTCTCTCTCTCTCTCTCTCTCTCTCTCTCTCTTTCTTTCTCTCTCTTTCTCTTCTTTCTAAAATGAATAAAGTCTTTAAGAATTAAAAAATATATAAATAGACTGACCAGGTGGTGGCGCTGTGGATACAGCATCGGACTGGGATGCGGAAGACCCAGGTTCGAGACCCCGAGGTCGCCAGCTTGAGCGCGGGGCCCATCTGGCTTGAGCAGAAAGCTCATCAGCTTGGACTCAAGGTTGCTGGCTCCAGCAAGGGGTGGCTCTGTCTGCTGAAGGCCCGCAGTTAAGGCACATGTGAGAAAGCAATCAATGAACAACAACTAAGGTGTCATAATAGCAATGAAAAACTAATGACTGATGCTTCTCACCTCTCTCCATTCCTGTCTGTCTGTTCCTATCTAACCCTCTGTCTGACTCTCTCTCTGTCTCTGTGTAAAAAAAAAAATATATATATATATAGTCTATTTAAAAAAATTAAAAAAAGAATAAGATTTCCAATGAATGAGAGTCCTAGCAGCACTTAAATGAATGAGATGGGTTTGAGTGCAGTAACATGCAAGATGTCCAAGATATAGTAAGTGCAAAACTCAATGGGAAATATTGTATGAATAATATGAACCATCTTTCATATGTCTATGAATGTAAAACTAACATCTGAAAGGAAACATAAGAAATTGTTTTTAAAGAGGGGTTACAGGAAGTTAGGGAATGAAGTAGATAAGAAGAGGGAAGATGCTTACTTTTCAGTCAAATCTTTCTGGATCTTTCAAGGTCTTGGGTCGGGTATTTTTTGACAATAAGCAGGTATTAATATTTAAGTCATGAGTAATAAACAGTTTTAAAAGTTAAGCATTTTAATATTTTTCAAAACTTGTTTACAGATCCAGAGATGTAACTATAATGTAGTATAAAAGGAAAAACCAGATTATACTGAGAGTGCAGTTTCAACTATCTTAAAAACAATATCTAAATATGCACATAGAAAAAAATGCTGGCAGGAAACACATCAAAATGGTAATTACCTCTAGTTATAATGTTATGACCTATTTTTACTTGATTCTTTGTATTTTATTTTATTTTCAAATTTTCCAAAATTAATATTATATATAATCAGAAAATAATTAATGAGCAATTCAAAATTTGCTAGGAAAATTAGTTTGTATCTTACACTAGAGCAGGAATCAAAAGGGTGGGAAATGTGGGACATAGTCCCTCCTTCAAACAATTTAGTTTCACAGATGTAAATGTGTATAGTTCACCATCAGAGATCCAGATAGGACAACAAAGAGCCAAGAACTAAGTTGAAACTTATCAGTTGTCAAAATGTATAGAAGAGACAATATGATCAACAGGACAGCAGAAAGAAAAGATGTAATATATAATATAATAACTGGCCCCAGTTATTAACATCTCCTTAACCAAGCACCCAGGGAATATGGTCTTGAGAACTATGAGAATTCTTTCCCACAGAGTCACAACTATACACATGGTTTATTCTGGGCATCAGGAGGTCCCCCTCCTCAAAGTAATACCTTCTCCATACACTGATACCTGAAATTTACTGATAAAGATTTATCTACTTATATCATATTTTCTATCTTTCCTGAAGATAACGTGGACCCAGAAATGCCAGCACTTTACGCTGCAGGGCACCCGCCCAGCCTCCCTGTGCCAAAGACAATCATCATTCAGCAACCGTAGCACTCATCCTGTGAGATCATCTAAGAATCCTTCTCAGCACAACACTCCAAGCAGCTACCACCACATGAGCAAAGTTGGATATGACTGGAAAACTCTTTGCCATCCCTTATTCACAGGAGAGTAATAGACATGCATTTAAGTCAGAGTTGAGAATTTTACAAAGTTCTGTCACATCCACTATTTCATTCAAGCAGGCATTATTCTCCTTTCCCCTACACCAAAATGGAGGTTTTAAGAGTTTCCACCAACAGTTCATGGACAGGTCACTATTCAGAGGCAGGTCCTAGATTCTCATATGAAAACTAATCCTCCCTCCAAGCCCATGGCTCTTTCTGAAAAGCACTCCTCTCATCCATGGCAGTGCAAAACAGTTGAACTTCTCTTTTCCTGATGCCATGATGTGAAGTTTGAGAACTCTGAGAAGCACCAAGGAGCCAGAAAGAGCACTCCCAAAGACAAACAGGCTATCAGAACATAAGCAATACCATCATTTTGCCAACAGCCAGCTCTTTACACTGGTGGGACCAGTGAATATACAGCACTCAAGTTCCTAAACACTTTTGGCTCTGACTGGGATTCCACCAAGAATCCCATTAAAGGGCAAGAACAGTCCCCTGATATGCACATACAGGTAAACCCAACAGGGATTAAGCTACACAGATGAGCCCCAGTGTCTCTGGGCTGATAAGATTTGGGCTGTTTTGCCTCATTTGTGCCAGCACTCCCTTGCCACTCTCCAGGCTCAAAAAGACCAGAGCCAACTGGAGGGGTACTCCCAAGCTCACACACCCCCAAGTTCTAAACACTCAGTGGAACTATCACAATCTAACAGGTCACTTTCCCCTTTGGTTCTCAGATCTGCCCAGGCTGCTCCGTGATTCAAAGTTCCTCTCATCTGGCTCCATTTGGAGGCACGTTAGGGTTAACTTCCATAAGCAAGGGCTTCCCTTGAAAAAACTATGAGAGTGTTGGGGGAGGGGGCTCCAAGGACAAGCCATCAACTCACCCTCCAACCTAATCCAATTCAATATTGAACATGCAGCAGTCTTAAAAGCGTTCAAAAACACCAGAATTAGATAGCATGTTGAATTTGAGGCTAACATACAGATTCTTGATGTTAAAAGGCTAGCTTTTCACAACAAACTCATGTTGCTATAGAGACGGCATAAGCCTTTGTAAACTTCAGGCATTCATATTCATGGAAACTCCTGAAGCAAGACCAAATGCTAGCCCTCACTTTCCAGTTTCTGCCAACTTCCAAAGAGTGCTCAAATTATGCCAAAAATAAATGGGTGTGACTAATACAAGCTTAGAATAGTTTTTTTTTTTATTTTACCTTGAAGGCAACATTTGTTGATATAGGAGCTGGGTGTGTAAAGTGTACTTCCCTCCTCCATAAATCCCTCTGTTTTATTTACACTTCCTAAAAGACCTGCGTGCACATTCTTTCCATAAAGGGTACGACTGCTAGTAATCACGTATTATTTCACTCTGTGTCCTGGTTCTATTTTAACACTGTGTTGCTTCCTTTTTGTTTGTGTTCCATTAAGTACATACTAGAAACAAAGCAGTAAAGGCTTAACTCTTCTGGTCCCAAATACATGGTCCAGGGCTGCAGAACTGCCAACCAGCTTTTGCATAGGCAACACCTCCAAGGTCTGCGAGCCCAGGGCAAATCCTATTAAAAGCTCTGCAATGTCAAATTGGTTTCTGCTACTGATCTTCTTTCTCATGACCCCTTCCCCAACCCCTCCAGGCCCCAATCCCAAATCCCTCGTTTCTCCTGTTTCTCCCGCACTGAGGTCAACCTGTATGACAACTGTGCTCTGCCCTGAATCTACTCTATCCTGTACTGAAAACTCGCTGCTAATTACTGTAGTCACACTTCTTAATTCAACAAGCACCAAGCGTCTGCCTGCCATCTCCCTAGTGGGCTGGGTCACCAGCTAGCCCAAGACAGGTCACTAAGTCGGCATTTATTTCCTGATAGGAGATGACTGTTACCAGATAGCTGTTCCAACATGAATGGTAATCAACAATAATTAAGAGTGATGCACCCAGTCTGACTCATACAATAGTGTTAAAAATAAAAATAAAAAATCCAAGGAGAATGGGGGAAGGAAGAAAAAGGGGGAAAAACTGCTTAAACAAGACAGAAAAGTTTTTCATCTCAACTTAAAATTTCTGGAAAATAATGTATGCTTTGTTGTCTCTTAATTCACACAGAAGTACATCCACATTGTGAACACAGCGAATTTTCCATAAAGGAAGAAAATGTTTGCTCTCAAAGGCTAAAGCCCTTCACTTTGGCACCCAGAGAGAACAGAATTTCAGGGTTCAGGCCACACAAAATCTCCCCTCTGCCCATGCAGGCCATCATGACTATTCCATAGCTCATGCCAACTTCCAGTTTCAGAAACAGAAAATCAACTACAACCAACCCTCTGTCTTCCAGAAGTGGTTAAACTACATAAATTGACTGCTGCCCACCCAGATTCTCAGCTCTAATCTGGAATCTTCCTCTCTAGACCCCTGGCAGTCCCAGCCATATGAATGACCAAACTTCCCTGGGTAAACTCCAAGCATCCCCACCGGGCTTTACAAATCCGTCACGTGCCCCCGGGTCATGACTAAGTGGAAGCTTTATTTTAACCATGATTGAGATTGTTCATTATCTACACCCTTCTCACCACCACCATCCCTCCCTCTTCTGCCCTCACCTGAAATCAGGTTCCCAGAATCAGACCTGGAGACTGTGATTCACTTGCCAGGAATCCATCAATGAAGTGTTTCCAGGAGAAACCAAGAAGGTAGTGGAGGGGTCAGTACAATAACAAGGAAAGAACTGAGCACCGGGGCGATTCCAGCTCAGCCTTGGCCTGATTCCACGGGCATCTGGGAGCATAAATTGTCTCACTGAGGCTAGGCAGCTGGCTGGCCCTTCCTTCTCCCACACTCATTTCTCTAGGCCACCTCAAGGTAGATGAAAGCCCCCGGGCACTTCCAGCTCCCTGTGCTGTGATCCAAGCAATGCTCGTGGCCCAAGGGAAGCTTGTGAAAAAGGTCATTGGTGCCAGCTCGGGAAGAAAGTGGAGCCAGGCTGAGCAGTGGGTACTCAGTGGTAAAGGGTCATGGGGGCGGCGGTGGGAGTGGTAGCACTGGCTGTGTCTGTTATATCCCCAGGAAAAAGAGCACTGGTAGTATTTTAATATTAATTCCTTAAAACAACTCTTAATGTGAAAATCACAGGGCCCTGGCCAGTTTGCTCAGTGGATAAAGCATCAGCCCAGCATGCAGACGTCCCAGGTTGGATCCCCAGTCAGGGCACACATGAGAAGCAACCATCTGCTTCTCTCCCCCTTCTCTCTCTCTTCTTCTCTTGCAGCCAGTGGCTCGATTGGTTTGAGCATCAACCCTGGGTGCTGACAGCTCAATTGATTCAAGTATTGGCAGGGACACATGACAGAGTCTGTCTATCTCTCATCTCACTTAAAAAAAAAAAATTCTTAGAGTATCAATTATGAGTTGAGAGAGAGAAAAACAACCACATCACTGATTGTACCCACTTTACAGGACAACACCAAACATAACATCTGCTTACATGATGTCACACCTGGTCCAGGAAATAAGAATATGAGACCTAAACATCCTGTGTATTAGAATACTAGTTCTTGAAGCATCTATGGAAACTTACAGATCCATTTTGTTCACCTTCCTATATGGCCACTATCCAAATATGAGTATCCAACCCCCCTAGTGTGGCAAAATTGTGAGGGGCTGCCTCTTGAGCTCAAGACATCCTGCTGCCCTCTGACCAGCCTGCCGCATTGCCTCTTATCTACCTGGGCCATTTCAGGAGAGACAGAAATGGAAAATAGGAATTGTAAAGAAGCCCACATGCTCCCCACAAAGACGTCAGAGCAGCTCTGATGGGTCAGTAGCCACTGAAAAGAGTTGTCAGGCTGAGAAGAGCGAGAAGACCTGTCGTGAGCCAAACCCAGGTGCAGGTGAGGATGTTCCTGAGGTAAAGAGGTGTTCTAGAAGTATCAGAGGAGCTTAGGTTTGAGCAGAGTTCTGCGGGTAAATTGAATTTAGATGGGAAAAGCAAGGGGGCAGGGCTTTTCACTCAGCCAAAAAAGCCGAAAAGAAAAGAATTCACATATTCTGGGAATGCGAATCCCATGAAAGGTACAGAAGATAGTCTCTCCTGTATGCCACACTGGAACAAAGCCATTGTTCCCCAGCCTGCCTGCATCTCAGTGTGTGGGCCCTGTGAGGCCCTTTACAGTCTGGGCTGCTCACAAGGGACGGCAGGGGTAAAGGTGTTCACCCACAGTGATGACATAGGATGGGGTCTCAACACCCCAGCTGGAGGGTATTCCTGCTGCCCAGCCAGTCCTGGAACTCTGGCCAATATATGGCTTTTAGCTAGTACTCCACACACACAATCATCCCCCCAAAAAAGCTTGGACTACCCAATGACTAGGGAAAGGTAGAGGGGCCTTCCCCTCCACCTGAAAAGCCAGTGGAAACAGCTGCCTCCCAATAATACAACAAATCACCACCATACGTACTCAGTACCTCTTGCCCATTTCATGACTTATTTTCCAGCCATTGGTCCTGTATTTAATGAAATCTGACCAGCAGTCAGAATTCTAATCAGAACCAGGAGCTGGCTGCTTCAAACCCTCCCTCCTACCTTTCCAGCTGCCCCACCCTTTCCGAGCCTGACCCCCTTTACCATTTTCAACCCCACCGGCTGGCAGGCCAGACTGTAAGCAGAATACCGAAGTGTAGGCCCAGGGAGAGAACACTTGAACTTGGGCTAAGGCTTCCTGTCTCCTCCCATTTCCCCAGATTTTCCCCAGCTCGCACCTCTCTCCTCTTCCTGCAGAAGCAAACCCTTCTCCCCTCACTCAGCCAAGCCAAATACTCAAGAACCTATTCAGCTTTCCAGAAGTTGACGATCTGCTTCAAGCTGAGACTTGTTCTAAAATAATTTGGGGGGGTGGGTGAGAGGGTAGAGAAAGAGATGCGGTAACAGAGAGAAAAATTAAGGCTATTGGCTTCCTGTCACTTGGCAATGAACCTACCATAACAAAGTTTGTAGTTTTTAGAGGGTTTGGAAAGGGGGGAAGTCCCTTATTCACGCTGATTTTAAGAACAACTTTTCATCCTATTCACTCTGCATACACTGGGGGAGGGAGTATTTTATTGCTCTAAGAACAAGAAACTAATAAATGATACCGACTTCCAAATTGCCCCCAGTATCCACAGAGACAGGACTCTTTTCAAGAGGAGTGCCTCCCTGACGCTGTGGATTAATAACAATAACAACTCACATTTGTGAGCAGCTTTTAACTTTTCAAAGTATTCCTCCATCCATCATCCCACTTTATCCTCCTGACAGCCTGGTGATGCAAGTGGAGCCAGGATTATTTGGGCCAGCCTTGAGAGTAAGCAAAGCAGATTATGTACTCAGCAGATCTAGGGGCCCAGGAAGGGGCCAACCACCTCAGAAAAACCCCTCCCAACAAATTGCACCTGAAAAGCCCTCTTGCAAAGACAGCCCTTCCATTTCACAATGCAGATAAGACTTATGAAGTAAATAACCCTTGGAAAGATAACCCATCGACCAGTGTGTAATGTAAGGCAAAACCCCAGGTGACTCTTCCCTGAGAGCAATTTTTAATAGGGGACAGAAATGGGCCACCCAAAGGGAATGAAGGGAAATTTAGACTACCATATTTTTTGCTCTATAAGACATACTCTTTTCCCCAAAAGTGGAGGGGAAAATGCCCATGTGTCTTATGGAGCAAAAAATATAGTATTTTATTAAATATTTTAACACACTATTTGGTTCAGATTTTTTTTTTTTTCCTCCTTAAAACCGTAGGTATGTCTTATGGTCAGATGTGTCTTATGGAGCAAAAAATACGGTAGGTCCCAATTTGCCTAGGCTCACTCATAAGAATTGTTAACCTTATTTTATAGGTGGGAAGAAACCAAGTCAAGTCACCCATTCATTTATGCATTCCTTGATTTAAATGCCTCTTATTTTGCCAGCCAAGCCTGGTGGCTCAAGATGAAGATATAGACCTTGCCCTCAAGGACCTCAGTGTAGGACGAAGAGGGCAACAGTAGTATCTGGAAGGTGCTTTGAGATACATATTCCTCTCCATCCTACCTTCCTCTCCCCTAACTTCAGGCAACAGGAAGAGCCTTCTAAACTCATTGTCTACAGCCCAGAAAAAAAAGATGTAATTGATTTCAGAATAGGTATTTTACATACATAGCAGAAAATGTTTTAGATAAAAAGAGACTTTTAAATTTCAAAATCTTGATTTTCATATCAAAAGTCATCTTCTGGAAGTCTCAAAGTATAGAGTTAGTGTCATTCACCATAAAATTGGGGGAAATGCACAACAATAGTAGCTTTCTTTTCCACTGGGAAGGGGAGTTATGCACCAGCTGGTCAGAGCAGGAGAGTCCTTGGTGATATGATCACATTAGTTACTCAGAACACTAGGTCTTCAGAGTTCTGGGAGGATTAAAGCACTAATGCACAATTCTTATCATGGTGACCACCCATCACTCAGCTACAGGACCCACACTTCAGATGTTTCTCTTCTCAAATACAGAGGAAATTTGATTTGGGTCTCTATAAATGATGAATATTTTTTATCTCTGTGCTTGTTTTTGGAAAATATCTTGATGAAACCAATTACAAATATAATGAAATTAGCATTTATTAGTGGATTATTTTTTCAGCTCAGTCACCCTTTGTATTGTGCACATACTGTACCATAAAATTTACCGTCTTAATAATTTTTGGTGTACACTTCAGTAGTATTAACTATATTTACATTGCTGTAAAACAGATCTTTAGAACTTTTTCATCTTATAGAACTAAAACTCTATACCAATAAAAAATAAGTTTCTTTTACCCACTCCCCCCAGTCTCTGGTAGTACCCATCCTTCTACTTTCTATATCTATAAACTTGACTACTTTAAGTGCAGTCATGTAAGTAAGTCATGTAAGTGGAATCATACTGTATTTGTCCTTCTGTCACTGATTTATTTCAATAATGTCCTCAAATTTCCTGTGTTGTAGCATGTGACAGGATTTTCTTCCTTTTCAAGGCTGCGTAGTACCCCATTTAGAGCATATACCACATTTTCTTAACCATTTATCCATCAGTGGACACTTGGGTTGCCTCTACTTCTTGGTTATATAAAAAAGAAACTGGACAGTCAAATACAAAAGAATGAAACTGGACCACAATCTTACTCCATACACAAAAATTAAATCAAAGACTTTAACATAAGACATAAAACTCTTGGGCGGCAAGATGGCGGTGGGTAGGCGGACGTACCAACTTCCAACTCCCAGAACCAAAGTGGATTACAACTTAATTTGAAGAACCATCATCTGGAAAAAACAACTTTGAACTAAACTAAGAGGACTCTTCAACCAAGGAACACTGAAGAAGCCACATTGAGACTGGTAGGAAAAGCAGAAACACAGAAAGGGCTTCCCAGCTCCCTGGAGCAAATGGCAGCCTGGAGAGACTCCTGTAGCGGAAAGAGAGTTTAGCGGAGAAGGAAGGGACCTGGGCCCCAGGAATAAAGCTCCAGCCTGCAGCCCCAGAGCCTAGTAGAGGCGTATAGACAGTATTTAGCTGCAAAACAAGTCAGGATACTGTGAGAAAGAGACAGTTTTCTCAGACCCAGGATTCTTCTTAAAGGGACGGCGTAGAAAACCTCTCTCACAACCACTCACCCGGGGCTCCAGGGAATGGGGAGAGAGGAGAGGACTGGAGCAGCAATCTAGGAGGCACAGAGAGAAACACTTTGAGGGACAGCCACCCTAAGCCCTGGGCTGAGTCACTCCCCAAATCTGAAGCAAATATTTCCCCTGGAACCAGCAATACCAGCAAAGGGAAGCAGGACACCAGCCAAACAAGCTCTCTCACAGCACTCAGAGCACAGCCGCTTAGAAGGAGGGAGCTTTCAGGACTACAGTAGGGAGTGTTAGGGTCTGAGCTGCAGCACTCCCACCCACACTGCTGAGGGCTTGCTGGAGGGCAGGTGGTGGCAGGACGCAGAAGCATGATTCTGTTGGCAGGGGCGGAAGCCGAACTGGCAGCATGAGCTCAGTCTAGCCCAGCAGGGGCAAAGGGGATGCATGAAAGCGGTCTGGCCGGCTGTGGGACACCAGAAACCCCGCCTGTGGGGGAAGGACAGGAGCCCAGGAATGGGCAGAGAGCCACCACTGAGCAAGGGCTGGCAAGTGCTCAGCCTCACCTGGATTCTGAGGCTAGGAGCCCTGCATGAGCCTGCTCCACCTGTGGGGGCAGGGCAAAAGCCCGGGAAAAGGTGGAGGTCTGAAGCTGAGCATGCGCCCACAGCCCCGCCCAGCCTGAGGAGCCTAGGCTTGCAGCCTGACGCGTGAGCTGGCTCTGACCACGGTGGTGGGGCGGAAGCCCAGGAACAGGCAGAGATCCACAGCTGAGCAAAGGTGCTCACCCCTGCCCTTGGTGCCAAGGCTTCGGCCTGTGTGCAGCGTGCAACCCCATCAGTGGGTGCGAGGTGAAGATCGAGACCAGCTGAGGCATGTAGAGCCTGCACGAGAACACAGCCCTCCCGTGGAGGAGAGGCGGAAACTGCAGCAAGAGCCGCAGCAGGCTGGCACCAGCAACTCCCATACCCAAATGCCCTAGGCAGCAACAGAGGGGGTGGTGGGCCTGGAGACAGACCACACATAGGGAACATAGAGGCAACACCCATTGGACTCCAGTGGCCACACCCTTCTTATACACAGACAAAATGGGCAGGCAGAGAAATGCAACCCAAATGAATCAAGAGAAATCCCCAAAGGAGTCAGATATAACCAAATAGCCAGATACAAAGTTTAAAATAATGATTGTTAGGATGCTCAAAGAGCTTAGAACAATAATAGATGGTCATTATGAACACCTAAATTAATAGATAGCAAGTATAAAAAAGGAAATTGAAATAATAAAAAAGAATCAGACAGAAATGAAAAATATAATACCAGAATTGAAGACTACAATAGAAGGAATTAAAAGCAGGATGGATGAAGCTGAGGATTGAATCAGCGAGTTAGAGGACAAAATAAACGAAGGCACAGTAGCAGAGCAGAAAAAAGAAGAGACTCAAAAATTCTAAGGAGGGGGAGGGGGAGGTGAGGTAGGGGGTAAGGAGAGGGGAGGGGCACAAATAAAAACAGATAGAAGGTGACAAAGAACAATTTGACTTTGGGTGATGGGTACGCAATATAATCAAATGTCAAAATAACCTGGAAATATTTTCTCTCAAGATATGTGCCCTGATTTATCAATGTCACCCTATTAAAATTAATAAAAAATGAAAAAAAAGAATCCAAGGAAATTCTAAGAGAGTTCTGTGACAACATGAAGAAAAATAACATCCGCATAAAAGGGGATCCTGAAGAAGAAGAGAAAGAACAAGGGATAGAAACTTTGTTCAATCAAATCATAGCTGAAAACTTCCCTAAATTAAGGCTGGAAAATGTCTCACATGTTCAAGAAGCACAGAGAACTCCATTAAAGAGAAACTCAAAGAAATCTACACCGAGACACATCCAATACCAAAGCTAAGTGATAAAGAGAAAATATTAAAAGCTGCTAGAGAAAAAAAGGCTATCACCTACAAAGGAGCCCCTATAAGGATGACATCCGACTTCTCAACAGAAACACTTGAAAGGGAATGGCAAGAAATATTCAAAGTAATGAAGAACAAGAACCTACAACCAAGACTACTTTATCCAGCAAGGCTGTTTAAAACTGATGGAGAAATAAAAAGCTTCCAGACAAAAAAACAACTCAAGGAATTCACTACAACCAAACCAATGCTGGAAGACATGCTAAGAGGCCTGTTGTAAACAGAGCAAAGGGAGAAAAGAATATAGCAAAAGAGAAATACAGCTTTAAAGAATAAAATGGCATTAAACAACTATATATCAATAATGACCTTAAATGTAAATGGATTAAATGATCCAATCAAAAGACATAGGGTAGCTGCATGGATAAGAAAACAGGACCCATACATATGCTGTCTACAAGAGACACACCTTAAAACAAAAGATGGAAATAGATTGAAGGTAAAAGGATGGAAAAAAATATTTCATACAAATGGAAATGAAAAAAAAGTCAGGGTAGCAACATTTACATCTAATAAAATGAACTTTAAGACAAAGGTTATAGTAAGAGATAAAGAAATACACTACATAATGATAAAGGGAGCAATCCAACAGGAAGATATAACCATTATAAATATCTACACACCTAATAAAGGAGCATCTAAATATAGAAAGCAGCCTGACCTGTGGTGGCGCAGTGGATAAAGCATCGACCTGGGAACACTGAGGTCGCCAGTTCAAAACCCTGCACTGGTCCGGTCAAGGCACATATGGGAGTTGATGCTTCCAGCTCCTCCCCCTTTTTCTTTCTCTCTCTCACTCTGTGTCTCCTCTCTAAAATGAATAAAATTTAAATATAGAAAGCAGACTTTGATGAATATAAAGGACGAGATTAACAGCAATACTATAATAGTAGGGGATTTCAATACCCTACTAACATCACTATATAGATCCTCAAGAAAGAAAATTAACAAAAAACAACAGACTTAAAGGGTACACTAGATCAACTCGATTTAATAGATGTCTTCAGAACCTTTAACTCTAAAGCAGCAGAATATACATTCTTTTCAAGTGCTCATGGTCCATTCTCTAGGATAGACCACCTGTTAGGACACAAAAGCGGTCTCAACAAATTTAAGAAGATTGAAATCATATCAAACATTTTCTCTGATCACAATAGCATGAAACTAGAAATCAACCACAACAGAAAAACTGAAAAATATTCAAACACTTGGAAACTAAATAGCATGTTATTAAATAACGAATGGGCTAACAATGAGATCAAAGAAGAAATAAAAAATTCCTAGAAACTAATGATAATGAGCATACATCAACTCAAAATTTATGGGGCACAGCAAAAGCAGTACTGAGAGGGAAATTCATAGCATTACAGAAACCATAAGAAGCTAGAAAAAGCTCAAATAAACAACTTGACCCTGCATCTAAAAGGACTAGAAAAACAACAGCAAGTAAAGGCCAGGGATAGTAAAACGAAGGAAATAATAAAAATCCGAATGGAAATAAATGACATAGAGCAGGGGTGCCCACACTTTTTCAGCTTGTGAGTTACTTATAAGATGACCAAGTCAAAATGATCTACCTACAATAAAAATGCAAAACATAAATTTATTTCTTCTATATTATCATTATTTAAGTTACTATTATTACTATTTAATATTGTGTATTCTTCTTTCACCTTTCTTCTTCTCAGCTCTCTTTTCAAAGGAAAGTCAATGTCATAGTTTTTATGAACAGTTCGAAAAAGCCGCTCCACATTTCCCTTCTTTGGAATAGCAATGGCACAAAGACAGATGAGGCAAACACACTTAGAATATGACATAGTGAAAAAAATCCCCTCCCATTTTGTATGAAAGTGGTAGGTTTTAGGTTTCTTACTCGGTCCAGCTACAGCATTCATTTTTATACCCTTTGTTGTATTTAGTTTAAATAAATTGAAGGCTAACTATGCAGCAATGTAACTGAACAAGTTAGCGCAGTTTAATGCGCATGCAAAGGATGTCAAAAGTTCAGACGTCCGATTTGCTATCCTATATGCCAATCAAAAGACAAATGTCTTTTTAATGTCATGCGATCAACAAGTAGATTGTGATCGACGTACTGAACAACCCTGACATAGAGGTTAAAAAAACAATACAGATGATTAATGAAACCAGGAGCTGGTTCTTTGAAAAGGTAAACAAGATCGATGAACCTTTAACTAGACTCACCAAGAAAAAAAGAGAGAGGACTCAAATAAATAAAATTATAAGTGAGAGTGGAGAAATAACAACTGACACAGCAAAAATACAAAATATTGTAAGAAAATTCTATGAAGAGCTGGATGCCATAAAACTAGACAACCTAGATGAAATGAACAAATTCCTTGAAACATACAATCTTCCAAAAATCAATCTGGAAGAATCAGAAAACCTAAACAGACCAATTACAACAAATGAAATCGAAACAGTTATCAAAAAATTTCCAACAAAAAAGTCCTGGGCCTGATGGCTTTACAAGTGAATTCTACCTAATATTCAAAGAAGAACTAACTCCTATCCTTCTCAAGATATTTCAAAAAATTCAAGAGGAAGGAAGACTTCCAAGCACCTTTTATGAGGAGAGCATAATTCTGACTCCAAAACCAGGCAAAGACAACACAAACAAAAAAAATTATAAGTCAATATTCCTGACGAATTTAGATGCTAAAATCCTAAACAAAATATTAGCCAACCAGATCCAGCAATATATGAAAATAAATCATACACCATGATCAAGTGGGATTTATTCTGGGAGGCAAGGCTGGTACAATATTTGCAAATCAATCAATGTGATTCATCATATAAACAAAAGGAAGGACAAAAACCACATGATAATTTCAATAGATGCAGAAAAAGCATTTGATAAAATCCAGCACCCATTCATGATTAAAACTCTCAGCAAAGTGGGAATACAGGGAACATTCCTTAACATGAAAAAGGCCATCTATGACAAACCCACAGCCAACATCATACTCAATGGGCAAAGATTAAAAGCAATCCCCTTAAGAACAGGAACAAGGAAGGGGTACCCCCTTTCACCACTCTTATTCAACATAGTTCTGGAAGTCCGAGCCACAGCTATCAGACAAGAAGAAGAAACAAAAGGCATCCAAATTGGAAAAGAAGAAGTAAAACTATCATTATTTACATATGATATGATATTGTATATAGAAAACCCTAAAGTCTCAGTCAAAAAACTACTGGACCTGAGAAATGAATTCAGCAAGATTGCAGGATAAAAAATTAGTACTCAGAAATTAGAGGCATTTTTATACACCAACAATGAACTGTCAGAAAGAGAAATTAATGATACAATCCCTTCACTATTGCAACCAAAAAAATAAAGTACCCAGGAGTAAATTTAACCAAGGAGATTAAAGACTTATACTCAGAAAATTATAAAACATTGATAAAAGAAATCAAGGAAGATACAAACAAGTGGAAGCATATACCATGGTCATGGTTAGGAAGAATAAACATCATTAAAATGTCTATATTACCCAAAGCAATTTATAAATTCAATGCAATACCAATTAAAATACCAATGACATACTTCAAAGATATAGAACACATATTCCAAAAATTTATATGGAATGAAAAAGAACACAAATAGCCTCAGCAATCTTGAAAAGGAAGAATAAAGTGGGAGGTATCACTCTTCCTGATATCAAGTTATACTATAAGGCCATCGTACTCAAGACAACCTCGTACTGGCATAAGAACAGGCATATCGATCAATGGAACAGAACAGAGAACCCAGAAATAAACCCACACCTTTATGGACAACTGATATTTGACAAAGGAGGAAAGAGCATACAATGGAGTAAAGACAGCCTCTTTAACAAATGGTGTTGAGAAAATTGGACACCTACCTGCATATAAATGAAACTAGACCATCAACTTACACCATTCACAAAAATAAACTCAAAATGGATAAAAGACTTAAATGTAAGCCGTGAAACCATAAGTATCTTAGAAGAAAACATAGGCAGTAAGCTCTCCGACATCTCTCAAAGCAATATATTTGCTGATTTACCTCCATGGGCAAGTGAAATAAAAGACAGGATAAACAAATGGAACTATATCAAACTAAAAAGCTTTTGCACAGCTAAAGACAATAAGAACAGAATAAAAAGACAAACTATACAATGGAAGAACATATTTGACAATACATCTGATAAGGCGTTAATAACCAAAATTTATAAAGAATTTGTAAAACTCAACACCAGGAAGACAAACAATCCAATCAAAAAATGGGCACAAGAAAAAAAAAATGGGCACAATAAATGAATAGAAATTTCTCCAAAGAGGACATACAGATGCCCAATAGGCATATGAAAAAATGCTCAACATCACTTATCATTAGAGAAAGGCAAATTAAAACCACAATGAGATGTCACCTCACACCAGTCAGAATGGTGCTCATCAACAAAACAACACAGATTAAGTGCTGGCGAGGATGCGGAGAAAGGGAACCCTCCTGCACTGCTGGTGGGAATGAAGACTGGTGCAGCCACTGTGGAAAATAGTATGGAGATTCCTCAAAAAATTAAAAATCGAACTGCCTTTTGACCCAGCTATCCCACTTTTAGGAATATACCCTAAGTTCGCCATAGCACTGTTTGAAAAGGAGAAATGCGCCCCCATGTTTGTGGCAACATTGTTCACAATAGCAATGATCTGGAAACAGTCCAAGTGTCCATCAGTGGATGAGTGGATTAAAAAGTTTTGGTACATATATACTATGGAATACTACTCAGCCATAAGAAATTATGACATCGGATCATTTACAACAACATGGATGGACCTTGATAACATTATACTGAGTGAAATAAGTAAATCAGAAAAAACTAAGAACTATATGATTCTATACATAGACATAGATAGGACATAAAAATGAGACTCAGAGACATGGACAATAGTGTGGTGGTTACGGGGTGGGAGGAGGGAGGAGAGGGAGGGAGAGAGGGGAGGGGCACAAAGAAAACCAGATAGAAGGTGACAGAGGACAATTTGACTTTGGGTGATGGGTATGCAACATAATCAAATGTCAAAATAACCTGGAGATGTTTTCTCTGAACATATGTACCCTGATTTATCAATGTCACCTCATTAAAATTAATAAAATCCATTCATTTAAAAAAATAAATAAAATAGAATAAACACACACACAAAAAGAAAGACATAAAACTCTTACTTTGTGCTAAGTAAGATGCTTGATATAGGTTTTGGAGATGATTTTTTCTAATCTGACACCAAAAGAAAAAGCAACAAAAGGAAAACAAATAAGTGGGATTACATCATATTAAAAAGTAAAGAAAACCAAACCATCGACAAAATGAAAAGAATACCTACAGAATAGGAGAAAACATTTGCAATTTTATATCTGATACAGGGCTAATATACAAAATGTATAAAGAACTCATGCTACTCAGTAGCAAAGAAATAAACAATCCAATTAAAAACTGACAAATCTTGCCTGACCAGGCGGTGGCGCAGTGGATAGAGCATCGGACTGGGATGTGGAAGACCCAGGTTCGAGACCCCGAGGTCGCCAGCTTGAGCGCAAGCCCATCTGGCTTGAGCAAAAGCTCACCAGCTTGGACCCAAGGTCGCTGGCTCCAGCAAGGGTGGCTCGGTCTGCTGAAGGCCCGCAGTCAAGGCACCTGTGAGAAAGCAATCAGTGAACAACTATGGTGTCACAATGGCAATGAAAAACTGATTGATGCTTCTCATTTCTCTCTGTTCCTGTCTGTTTCTAACTATCCCTCTCTCTGAATCTCTCTCTGTCCCTGTAAAAATAAATTAATTAATTAAAACTGACAAATCTGAATTGACATTTTTCTAAAGATGACATACAAATGGTCAACAGGTACATGAAAAGATGCTTTACATCATTAATAATTAGGGAAATGGAGATCAAAATCACAATGAGATATTACCTCACACCTGTTAGTATGACTACTACCAAAAAGACAAGAAATAATGGATGTTGGCAAAGATGTGGAATAATGGAAACCTTTGTTCATTGTTGGTGAGAATATAAATTGGTGCAGCCATTATGGAAAACAGCATGAAGGTTCCTCAAAAAATTAAAAACATAACTACCAGATTATAGAGAAATTCAACTTTGGGTATTTATCCAAAGAAATTAAAAGCACTAACTCGAAAAGATATTATCTGCACCCCATCTTTATTACAGCATTATTCACAATAGCCAAGATATGGCTATCAATGGATACGTGGATAAAGAAATTGTGGTATACAGTATATGGAATATTATTCAGTCATAAAAAAAATAAAATCTTGCCATTCACAACAACTTGGATGGATCTCCAGGGCATTATGCTAAGTGAAACAAGTCAGACAGAGAAAAGCAAATATCCTATATTAGCTTTTATGCATAGAATCTAAAAGCAAAATATAAAATAAAATAAAAAGAAAGAAACCAAGATCCTAAATACAGAGAACAGATTTATGCTCTCCAGAAGCAGGATGTGAGAGGTAGGAGAAATGGTTGAAGAAAGCATAATTTTTTTTAATAAAATAAAGTAGCATAATTCTAACACTAAACGCTGAAAAATACTTTACCAAAAAATAAAATTATAAGCCAATAATGTAATATAAAAACATTTTCAGCCTAACCTGTGGTGGCACGGTGGATAAAGCATCAACCTGGAATGCTGAGGTTGCCAGTTCAAAACCCTGGGCTTGCCTGGTCAAGGCACATACAAAAAGCAAGCAATGAACAAGTAAAGTGAAGTAACTATAAGTTGATACTTCTCATTCCACTCACTCCCTCTCTCTGTAAAATAAATAAATAAAATCTTTTTAAAAATAAGCAAAACCTCATGGAGACAGACAACACTATGGTGATTGCCAGGGGAGGGGGAGGTAGAGGAGGGTAGGGGGGCAAAAATGGTGATGGTTGAAGACTTGACTTAGGTGAGGGAGTGAACACACAATACAGTGTGCATAGATGTGTTGTAGAATTTGGCACCTGAAATCTGTTTGTTAATGAGTGTCACCCTATTAAATTCAATAAACAATAATAGCTAATAAAAGAATACTGACTTTCAAGGTCCTGATGATGTAGAAGCAGACTGAAACTTCAGCCTTGGGAGTGGGAGGACTATTCTGAAGGAAGCATAAGAACTGAAAAGGCTAGATGACAACAGTAGGACCCTGAGGAACACCCATACTCCAGTCACATGGAAGAAGAAGAGAGAGTGAGCAGAGAATATGGTAAAAAAAAACACCCAGAGAGATAGGAGGAAAACTACATTAACCACATCACTGTTGTGGGCGGTGAGTATATGCTAATGGAAGACATTCTTAAGAGCATTAAATTCCACCATGAAGCCAAATTAAAAAAAAAAAAAAAAGGACTAAAAATCAGGAGAAAAATGATCTGATCCCTAGTCCATGAACTGGAGTGATTCAATTTCACAAATATTCATTTAATGACTACTACATGCAAGGTTTCAAATTCAGTCCCAGAACTCATCTGGCCTTAGCTTCCTTATTTAACCCAACATATTGGGTTTTCTACTTGAACAAGTGAGTTCTAAGAGCTGTTTGAACAATAAACAGCTGTGATTCACACATGATAACCATATACACTAAAACCCTTCAACCCCAGAGTCACCAAGGATGGAAGCAAAGAAATCTGTTGACTAGTTGCCAGAAGAGACTATAGAATCCTTTTAAAGAAATGTGGTTATATACTATTTGCATTTATGCAGTTAAGCACACTAGACTACAATAGACACTGGAGGGTGTGACACCTTTTGGGGTGCACCACCCCAATCCCCATCCTTATGTAGGAAAGGACCTTTTGCCCAGCTATGGGAGTGCACCCTTCCAGATCTGCCTCAGGGGTATAGCTGCCTCACCTGGCAGCCCACATCTAGTAATCGAATGGGTATAATGGCCTGCCCATCTCAACCCAGTGCAGGATACTCCTGGGCAATAGTTGCAGAAACTTCTCCACTGGAATGGCCAAGGTTTTATGACAGGCTCGCACCACAGTTCAGCTTCTTCCTCTGCTCAGTCTTGCTTCCTCCCCATTTCTTTCACAGAAGGTACTAAACCCTAATAACATCTTTATCCTAAACTGTCTCAGCATCTAGAGAGCACACAGTTGGGCAGTTGGTTATTATTTGATAGCTATGCACATATGAGATTTAGTTCCAAGATCCACCTCTCCCTGACTTGCCCCTGATTAATCTGTAGCTCTAAACAGTCATTGTGAGCCCATTCACATCACTACTGACGGGTTTAGAAAGGGAGTATGACTGACTCCTGCCTAATGACATATGACAGGAAGTCTGCTTGAGCAATCTCTAGAGATCTCTATTATTCAAGTGTTTCCTCATTAATAAAGAGCAACACGTGGGGAATTTTCTTCTGCTATACATAGTTGTGTCCATTTGATGCTAGAACTCTGGCAGCCACGTTGGTACTGGAATAAGGTACCAAGTTCATTGAGAGGGGCAAAATGGAAATGGGAGACCCAGGTGATGTTTTTGAAGTACTGATCTTGAAACCAATACTGAAGTTACCCTACATATCAGGGCTTCTTATTATGCTAGATGGCAGATTATCCATATTATTTAACCCTTTGAGTAGTGAGTTCTTTTCATGCTTGCTGACCCCCGGTAGTGAGTTGTTTTCAAAAAATGAAATTAGTTCCAATTATTCTGGATGGTCAGTGAAAGATTGCCGGGTGCCGCCGATGAACGAATGAAGAGCCGAAACAGCCAGATAAGCAAAAGTCAGGCTTTATTGGGAGGACTCCGGACGGGTTCGCAGACTCAGAATGGGAGCCCGAGAAGCCGCGCCTAACTGGTGGGGTTTGAGATTTTTATATCCCTTCAGGATAGCTGGGGGATTTCCACTGCGGTTTAGGCCTGCAGGTGTCTTGCACAATCAGGGACGTTAATGGTTGAGGAATATCTATTGTGTTTTCGGACAGGGTGTGTGTGCTAAAGGCTAGTAATTGCAGAAATGCCAAAGATATGAGGGACTTTCCGGCCCCTGCCCGGAGGGTGCTACCGGACATTCCTGGCTCTTTGATATAGGGAGTGGGGCGACGTGGACTTATCTGGCTACTTCCTGCTGTACGGGGTGGAGCTGGGGAGGGGTAGGAAAGAGCCAGAGCAGTCCGTATCCGCTATGGTGGGCAGGGGTTGGTACTGTTGCAGCATCATCTGGTTGACCGCTATCCTGGTGATTTCCTGAAATCGGGTCTGCAGGAAGCGAAAAAGACAAGGGGGTAATTAGTAAGATTAGTCCAATTATGAAAATGGGTCCTATGAGTGGAGCCAGTAAAGAATACATGGAGGAGTTCCACCAAGAAGAGGCTTCTGCTGAGAATTTTTGCTTCTGGAGGTCAGAGCTGAGTTTGTGGAGGGCTTCTACCCTGGTCTCTACAAGGCCGGATTCAGTGATGTAGTAGCAACATTCTTCCCGCAGGGAGACACAGGTGCCCCCGTGCTTGGTCGTAAGCAGGTCCAGGGCTCGCTGGTTCTGTAACGAGACTTGGGCGAGAGAAGTTATTTGTCTCTGTAGGGAGGCTACAGTGGGGGTATCCGTATCCCAGACCTTAGGGTCGACTCCAGGTAGAAGCTGGACTCTGGGGTCCGAGTCAGGTTCAGGATCGGGACCTGGCACTAGTGCTAGTAAGAAGGCCTGCTTAGGGGGGGAATGAAATACTTGCCCGGAGTTTGGACAAAATGTCTCTCCCCAGGAGGGGAACCAGGCAGGAGGGTATGACTAGGAAGGAGTGAGAGAATGGGTGACCCTCAAATAGGCAGTTAAGGAGGGTCGTCCACCGTGGGGTCGAGGGCAAGCCGTCGATTCCCATGACCGAATGAGAGGGAAGGACAGAGTAGGTAGCCCCCGTGTCTATTAAAAAGGAAACAGACTTACCCGCTACCTGGAGCGTAGCCCTGGGCTCAGTGAGAGTAACTGGAGTCGAAGAGCCAGGGCCCCCTCAGTCGTCTATCAAGCCCAGCAGTTCTGAGACCGGAAATGCCTGGTTCTCAGCTCCCCGGCATTGAGGTGCCGGAGGCCGAGCCAGGGTCGGGCAGTCCAACTTTCAGTGGCCCATTAGTTTGCACTGTGGGCAAGGCTTGGTGGGGGGCCTTGGTTGCGGACAGGCCTTGGCCCAGTAGCCCTCTTTGCCACATTTAAAGCAAGCGCCCGGTGGTGTGCGCTGTCCTCCCTTGGAGGTTGGCTTCTTTGTCTGTTCCCCTACCGGCCGGAGGGCCGCTACCAAGGCTTGGGTCTGGAGACTAATCTGCTGTAACCATGCCTCCCAGGCTGCTTCAGCCGTTTCCTCTCGGGCATTAAAAACTTTAAAAGCCATTTTTACCAGGTCTTGGATGGGAGTCTCAGAGCCCTCTTCAGCCTTTTTTAGTTTTTTTCTAATATCTGGGGCTGACTGAGAGATAAAGTGAGAGGCTAAGACTGTGGCCCCATTGAGGGACCCCGGGTCTAGGCGGGTGTAACGAACTAGGGCCTCTTGAATGCGGTTTAGGAAAAGGACTGGGTTTTCTTCGGGGATTTGGGTAATTTCCCTCAATTTATCATAATTTACAACCTTGTTAGAAACTGCACCCATACCTCTGATTAGGTATCGGAGCATAAGGTTTCGACGAGGGATGTTGGACCCTTGGCCAGGTTGATAACTCCAATTGGGGTCCTCCCCGGGGAACGCCTCTGTGCCAAGGGGGATTTGGTCATCTACTAGGTGGTCCCTGTCTGCCTGCTGTCTGGCGGCAGTGAGGATGCGTTCATGTTCCTCAGGGGTAAGAGTAGAGGTACAAATTACTTTAATGTCATGCCAGGTCAGGTCATATGTCTGAGTCAAGTACCGGAATTCCTTAATGTAGGTTGAGGGGTCGGCCAAGAAAGATCCTAGCCGTTTCTCCATCTGTGAAAAGTCTTGGAGGGAAAAGGGGACATGTTCCAGAACTAGGCCCTCTGCCCCAGCTACTTCGCAGAGAGGGGCGAGGACAACGGATGACGATTGGGGACTGTGTGACCTGGTATGAGCTGCGATGGGAGAGGTTAGGGGGTCGGCGGGAGGTGGGGCAGAAGGAACCAGAGGGGCAGAAGGAGCCGGAGCCTGGCCCGGGTCTGGGGGGTTCTCCCAGGGGAGAGCCGGAGGAGGAGATAGGTGGTCGGGAAGGTCATCAGGTTGAGAGTAAGGAGGGGGGTCTTTGGATGAAGCCTTGGGAGGAGGGAAGGTCTGGGCTAGAAGAATTTGGAGAGTGGAGCAGTGGGAACAGAGATCGGGAAGGGAACGGAGGTCCCAGAAAGCCTGAATATATGGGGCCTCAGAGTCTTTTCCAGTGCGCCAGCAAAAAATTGTCTAGGTCCCGGAGGACGTTAAAGTCAAAAGTACCCATAGGTGGCCAGTGAGATCCATTATCTAGCGTGTATTGAGGCCAGGCGACCTGTGACAGGAAGATGAGTTTCTTCCTGCGAAGTGTCTGAGTGTATCCCAATTTGGAAAAATTTTTAAGAAGACATCCTAGAGGAGTTTTTGGGTCTATTTTGGATTTGGAGTTCCCCATAATTTAGTAGTCCTTTGGACCCCTGCGTGTCGGAGGAGAAAGGATATGAGGGAGGCGTCCCTTCCAAATATCCGTCTCCGGACAGGAATAGAGGAGCGAGTGAAAGGCATCCCTTTCAATCGGACCCCCTATTAAGACTCCAGCAGTCTACGTGGGGAGGGCTTCTTGGCTCAGCCGAGTCTAGGACGAGAGACCCCGGCGGAGACACAGGGGTCCAGTGAGACAGAGGGAGAGAATCGAATTACTCACGATTGAAGGTCACTCTCGCAGGGAACTCCGAATTCAAAGCAACAGGCGGCACGAGGCAGGAGGAGAGAGAAGGGGGACTCTCGCTCAGGCCTGTGGGGGCCGGGGTGGGTCACAAAACCCTTCTCCTGGGTTTCGGCACCAAATGAAAGATTGCCAGGTGCCGCCGATGAACAAACGAAGAGCCAAAACAGCCAGATGAGCAAAAGTCAGGCTTTATTGGGAGGACTCCGGGCAGGTTCGCAGACTCAGAATGGGAGCCCGAGAAGCCGCGCCTAACTGGTGGGGTTTGAGATTTTTATATCCCTTCAGGATAGCTGGGGGATTTCCACTGCGGTTTAGGCCTGCAGGTGTCTTGCACAACCAGGGACATTAATGGTTGAGGAATTACTATTGTGTTTTCGGACAGGGTGTGTGTGCTAAAGGTTAGTAATTGCAGAAATGTCAAAGATATGAGGGACTTTCCGGCCCCTGCCCGGAGGGTGCTACCGGACAGTCAGGAGGCACGAGGACATACATGAACGTTCATACTACTCAAAGGGTTAAACACTTCTGACCTGGGCTTTTTGTAATTTGCTGTCAAAACATCCTATCCAACATATAAGCAATCAAATATAGCCTCATAGATAGCTTGTAGGGTCTGTTTTAATGAATAACTAAAAAATTGTAAATACTATGTCATGTTTTTTATGTTAGGTAATGGAAAGTTTGTCATCAAAAGCAATATAAGCATGCCTTTGAAATCCCATTTCACTTTTAGTAAGGTAGAAGAATTTGCCAAGCAGAAACAAATTTTATCGCAATTCATGCTAGTTATTATGGATTGTCAAAGTATTTCGAGTCCAAGGTAGCAGCCTCATAATTGAGATGGTCCTAGTGCCATCCAGCCAATATCACAGACCCAGCTATGCATAGAAATTATGTTCTGAAAGGCTAATAGGACATTGTGGTGAGAACTCCAGGGTGTCATTTCAAGTATAAAGCTGGAATTCACTGAACAGTTCTCTAAATACTATATTGAAATGGTCTCTTCTACAAACAGGAGTATGTAGCTCACCTCTCAGACATACTACGTCTCTGTTTTGCTTTCCAAAGATATAACTTCTCCATGGCAAGCCATTAAAGGTCTTACAGGCTAACAGAAAGCAGGATCCTCAAGGGGAAAGAGATGGAAATTTGTGCACACAAGGCCACACGTGCAGGCCAGAGAGGCCGTCCACTTGTGATCTGGCTGGGCCAGCAGAGCTCCAGCTCCCCAGCTGTATGTGGACAGTCTGTCTTCCATCTCTACCAGCTTGTGGTTTCTAGGATCCAGGCTCAGAGACTCTTTCCTATGCCAATTCCCATTGGCAGAAAAGACACCTCTGGCCATCACCATTTCTACTCCCAGTGCTTCACTACAGCCAACCTACTCATGTTTTATCTATTTTTATTTGAATTGGTGATTAAGGGATTAACCCACTTATACAAATTCAGTCTCCCAAAAGCCATTATGGTGTAGTTGCAATTGTAATATTTCACTCTCCAAATGAATCGAATTGGATTGTAATGACAGTAGACTCCATTAAGCAACACCTGATTGGGTTACTTCTAGAAATTTCACCTTCATTCTTTTCTCCATTGTGTTACCCAAAAAAATACAACAGGAGAATTATCAAGCATTTCTTATATTGGATCATACTTGAAATCATGGTAACATTGTCTTCTGTTTCTAACAAGTCAAGTATCCCTATTTTATTCCATAGGAAACCCTCAACACAGTATCAGCTTCCACTGAAAAAGGAAACATAACTTAGTTTTTTGTAGGTTATTTAGTAGTTGTAGGAGAATATAATTCTTTGCAAGAAATTCTCATATGAGTAGTATAATTTATATGTAATTATTTATTTTTATTAAAATTTATTTTTAATAATATTAAAGCATTTTTCTCCTTAGAATGATAAAGCCAACCTGTTTTTATAGTGATTTATATAACCTGAATTAAGTCTGCATAAATCAAGTGAAGAACACAATTATTCTGTGAATCAATCTGAAAGAGGTCTGATTTTTCCTAACCCCACCAGACGTTAAGCAGATCATATCCTCTTTGCAAAGATGTGTATTTAGGATCTTGACAGAGTCCAACAATACAGATCCCTGAGGGTCTGTAGTAAGGTACCAAAAAGCTGCAAAATTAATATTGATATTTGTAAAGCCTGTGGCCGAGACCACCATCACAGCCGCCTGACCAGTGCAGGTTCGCATTAGATTCGAACAGATGGCAATGAAACACTGGAGCCAAGAACTGGTGAGTCATCAGCTTTAATTCTAGCTTGCACCCGGCGGGCAAGCAAAAACACACACTGGGCTCCAAAACCCACACATTCAGTGCTCACAAAGCTACTGACTTATCCGAGTTTCCTAGAATCAAAGGTTTCTAGCTCACCAGACTTATTCACCTCTGTTTCCCATCTCCTCCTGCACAAACTCTTAACAAACTGGCTTCTTCCTCAGCACTCTGCCATCTTGGCTGCTTCGCCTGGCCTTCACGTGGCCTTACTCTGCTCTCCTCTCTTCTACTAACCTCAGGAACTCAGGAACCAAGAGAGAGAGAGAGATTAAGCTACTGCTCCCTCCCATTTTATAGCATAGACTCAAAACCTTTAATCCAATTATACATAAAGAAAGTCTCTGATATAAAGCCACCCATCTGAGGCATAATGGGATTCCTCCCTACATCACCACCCTACATCATCTAATCAGTCAAGGGTGTGGAGAAGAGCTTAGTCTTAAACTAAGCCTTAGGCTATAATGACCCAGCCTGCCCACAGCCTGTTCCAGAACACACATTCCAAGCATAAGGCCAAATAATATCACCTGGGTGACGGGCTTCCATGTGGGCAGCTCCATCTTTAACAAAGTGAGCATAATATATTTTATCTGCCCAACAATATTCTAGGAGGAAAAGTCAGGCTTTCCTGTCCCATCCTTCCTTTGGGGAGGAGAGGGAGAAAATAAAGAAGTTTCTGGCTTGCAAGAACAATGGATCATTTAGTTTTAAATAAAGGTTAACTGTGGAACTTCTTCTCTTTCAATGGGAGACAGAATTTACATACCACCCTGCATTGATTGAAGTTCCTCCCCCCTTCCTGGAATCCTGAGAGTAACATACCTCTAGGCAAAGGAGGGAGGGTGAACCCTGAAAAATTGTAAATGTCTTTGATTGTGTTACCTTGAAAGTCTTAATGTTTTGTGTATCCCCTAAACAAATGTTGTAAACTTATGCCCTGATGTCATCCTCTCCTCAGCCTGTGTGTGATCAAGGGTATATAACCAGCCCCTGAGATGTATTTTGGCACATGATTTGGGTCTGCAGATGCCCCGTGTCAGCCATATGCAGCCAGCATATTTAATAAATTTCCTCCTTTAATAAAACCCTTCAAAATTTATCTGGACTTGGTGTTTCTATGTAAACCCACAGAAGTGAGGTACAGTACTTTTCAGCATCTGGGGTATGGTACTTTACAACAGGTCAGAGTATGCTTGTCTGGTGTTGGGCAGATAAAATATATTATGCTCACTTTGTTAAAGATGGAGCTGCCCACATGGAAGTTTGTTGATATTAATGTGTGTTCTGGAACAGGCTGTGGGCAGGCCGGGTCGTCATAGCCTAAGGCTTAGTTTAAGAGTAAGCTCTTCTCCACACCCTTGACTGATTGGATGATGTAGGGTGGTGATGTAGGGAGGTTCCTTGTTTGTATAATTGGATTAAAGGTTTTGAGTCTGCTATAAAGTGGGAGAGAACAGTAGCTTGATCTCTCTCTTGGTTCCTGTGTTCCTGAGGTTAGTATTAGAGAGAAGAGCAGATTAAGGCCATGTGGAGGAGAAGTAGCCAAGATGGCAGAGTGCTGAGGAAGAAGCCAGTTTGTTAAGAGTTTGTGCAGGAGGAGATGGGAAACAGAGGTGAATAAGTCTGGTGAGCTAGAAACCTTTGATTTTAGGAAACTCGGATAAGTCAGTAGCTTTGTGAGCACTGAATGTGTGGGTTTTGGAGCCCAGTGTGTGTTTTTGCTTGCCTGCTGGGTGCAAGCTAGAATTAAAGCTGATGGCTCACCAGTTCTTGGCTCCAGTGTTTCATTACCGACTGTTCGAATCTAATGTGAACCTGCACGGGTCGGGCTGCTCTGATGGCGGCCTCGACTACTGGCTTTACATCTGGTCCCCATTGCAATTCTAAGGCTGCACAGCTCCTGCCACATAATAGCTGGTCAATACATACTTGTTGGGAGAATAGATGAATGCCTGAAAATAACTGAGAATGGTCCAGGCTATGAATAAACCACCCTGTCAGTGTATTCAACTAATATGCTATCCATGCTATCTGTTGGGCAGATAAAATATATTATGCTCACTTTGTTAAAGATGGCGCTGCCCACATGGAAGTTCATTGATATTAATGTGTGTTCTGGAACAGGCTGTGGGCAGGCCAGGTCATTATAGCCTGAGGCTTAGTTTAAGAGTAAGCTTTTCCCCACACCCTTGACTGATTGGATAATGTAGGGTGGGGATAAGGGAGGAATCCCATTATGCCTCAGATGGGTGGCTTTGTATCAGAGACTTTCTTGTATGTATAATTGGATTACGGGTTTGGATTATCTATGCTATAAACTGGGGCAGTCCGGGAGCTTGATCTCGCTCTCTGGTTCCTGAGTTCCTGAGGTTGGTATTAGAGAGGAGAGCAGATTAAGGCCACATGGAGGAGAAGTAGCCGAGATGGCAGAGTGCTGAGGAAGAAGCCAGTTTGCTAAGAGTTTGTGCAGGAGGAGATGGGAAACAGAGGTGAATAAGTCTGGTGAGCTAGAAGCCTTTGATTCTAGGAAACTCGGATAAGTCAGTAGCTTTGTGAGCACTGAATGAGTGGGTTTTGGAGCCCAGTGTGTGTTTTTGCTTGCCTGCCGGGTGCAAGCTAGAATTAAAGCTGATGGCTCACCAGTCCTTGGCTCCGGTGTTTCATTGCCATCTGTCCGAATCCAATGCGAACCTGCGTGGGTCAGGTTGCTGTGATCTTGACCGCGACTACTGGCTTTACACTATCCCAGTATTCAGTTTCTTTCATCAAAAGAGGAAAAATGGTGAAATCATCACACATAAATAAATGGCTGTATGTGTATAAGGCAGAAAGAGAGAGAGGTGAGAGGAGCGTTGTTGGGCAGATAAAATATGGTATGCTCACTTTGTTAAAGATGGTGCTGCCCACATGAAAGCCTGTCACCCAGGTGATATTATTTGCCCTTATGCTTGGGATGGGTGTGGGGGAAAGGCTGTAATGTAAGCAGGCCAGGTTGTTATGGCCTAAGGCTTGGTTTTAAGAGTAAGTTCTTCTCCACACCCTTGACTGATTGGATGATGTAGGGTGGTCCACTCTCCTGAAGAATCCCATTATACAGAGACTTCCTTGTTTGTATAATTGGATTAAAGGTTTTGATTCTATGGTATAAAGTGGGGAGACCAGTAGCTTGATCTCGCTCTCTTGGTTCCTGAGTTCCTGAGGTTAGTATTAGAAGAAAGGAGAGCAGATTAAGGCCACATGAAGGCCAGGAGAAGCAGCCAAGATGGCACAGTGCTGAGGAAGAAGCCAGTTTGTTAAGAGTTTGTGCTGGAGGAGATAGGAAACAGAGGTGAATAAGTCTGGTGAGCTAGAAACATTTGATTTTAGGAAGCTCGGAAAAGTCAGTACCTTTGTGAGCACTGAATGTGTGGGTTTTGGAGCCCAGTGTGTGTTTTTGCTTGCCCGCCGGGTGCAAGCTAGAATTAAAGCTGATGGCTCACCAGTTGGTGGCTCCTGTGTTTCATTACTGACTGTTTGAATTCAATGCGAACCTGCCTTGGCCAGGCGGCTGTGATAATGGCTGTGGCTACTGGCTTTATAAGCATTAAGAAAAAAAGCAACCTTGCCTTTTACCCCATGTTTAGTAAACAAATGTTTTTTTTTAAGTTTGCTGTGTATGATTTTTTAAGTTTGCAGAGGCCATGTGTATGTAGTCTGAAAGGCTGTGGTGCTTGCCCTCAGGGCTCCTGATTGCAAAATGCCTTCCTGCTTGGGAGGGGCCGTTGTTTGCTACTGTTTACTGGAGAATGCCTCCCCCCCATTTTTGCTGGAAAGTGCAGAGAGGGAGGGGGTAGGGAGGGGGTATGCTGAGGGGCTTGGGATCCCTGCTGAGGCTGATAGGAGCCCTGTGAGTCCAGGAGACTCTGGAGAATGAGTAGGGATTTGGGGAGCCCTGCGTGAGAGGGAAGCCATCTTCCCTATTAGGAGACTCTAACACCATTTTCTGGCTTCACTGTTCCTTTACCATCTGCCCAAATCCAATGGGAACCTGCATGGCTTCAGTGATGGTCACTGGCCTTACATCCCATCATTCAACTCTAAATACTCAAATTTAGTTTCCCCTTCTCCCAGTAAAGTCTTCATAAAATAAAACTATGAGTTGAAAGTGCAAATTATCATATTTTTCACTCCATAAGACACACCCAAACATAAGACACACCTAGGATTTTAAGGAGGAAAATAAGAAAAAAAATATTCTGAACCAAATGGTGTGTTAAAATATTTAATAAAATATACCACAATAATATTTCAACAATGTAAACTCAGCAGCAGAATTAACAATGATTAGCACTGTTATTAACAAACAAGAAGAGACTTTAATGTTTAAATACTCTTCTAGTTGTCCAGGAACCCACAGCAGCTAAAAAAAATGAACATTCAATCCATAAGACACACGGGTATTTCCCCCTCCACTTTTAGGGGAAAATAGTGCATCTTATGAAGCAAAAAATATGGTAGCCTTACCTGTGATGACACAGTGGATAAAGCAACAACCAGGAATGCTGAGTTCAAAACCCCAGGCTTGCTTGGTCAAGGCACATATGGGAGTTGATGCTTCCTGCTCCTCCCCCTTCTCTCTCTCTCTCCCTCTCTCATCTCTCCCTAAAAATGAATAAATAAAATTTTTTAAAAAGTGAGAATTAGCACTTTCAATTAATGGAAATTTTTAAATTCTCTCTTAAGAAGTTGCCAAACCACAAGTGAACCAGGAGATAGCAAAGATTTATACCATCACCATCTCTCCCCAAAAGGAACATCTGAGGCTCTGTCTCCATCTAGCATGTCTGAACTAATGTAATGCTAATCTGCATTTCTAATATGGAAACATGTTTATTGAGCACCAATTGTGTATGATACCCTCTGAGTTATATAGAATACAAAAGATATAGGATATAGGCTTACATTAATTCAAGGAGCTTACAATTTAGTTGGGGAGATAAGACACGTGGAAATAGGAAAGCACCACAACGATTGATTCAATAAGGCAAAGCATAAAAACAGACAAGTCAATGGGAAGAATGGATTATAACTCTCCCTCTTACTAAACATTGCAAGCCAAAATGCAAACCATTTTAAAGAGACTCCTAAATAATAAATTCTACATTTTTATGGGCAGCTGCAATAGTATTTTACTGTTAAAAAAAAGAAAAAAGCTAAATTGAGGATATTAGCCATGAAAAGATACATTCTCATATTTCTTCCAGAAGAGGGATTTTTGACCCAATGCTATTAAATATTTAATAATGTGTTGTTTGCTTTTTACATTAAGTATCTGTTCATGTATTGCTTTTATAACTTAAATAAATATTTTTAAATACTTAGAAATAAACCCTAATTTAGTTTCCTAATTACCTCTGGAAGTCTATTTGGGATCTTTTCTCAACATTCTTCACATTAATAGGGCACATTAAATTGAATTTGGACAAATGTTCAAAATGGAATATTTGAATAATAGCCTTCTTACGTTTTGATAAATGCTCATTCACATACGTAAGACAGAGAACTACAAGTTGGAAAATAAATGAATTCTGACACATCAAAAGCATTTTCTTTCCTCTGATATTTTTATCTGTTTTTTGGCCTGGATTTTTAAATACAGGAGAATGTTATCATGAATTCCAAATATAATTATGTGTTTCTAGAAAAGAGACGTCATTATTTGATAGCACAAATGGCTTCGGTATGATATCTAATGCCATTTCCCCCACTTTTGTAAGTAGTCCTAATTGAACACTTGGAGAAGACTCAGGCCCTCTTCACATGGGCAAAATCAGAAATGGCATTAGAGCTATGATAGAACATCCTACTAAAAGATTACTTCTCCAAGATAATTAAATCAAAAGTCAGACTTAAGGGTGAGGAACAAATACTAATCTCATACTCCTCTCCCCAAAAGAAAATGACATCACTCCAAAACACAAGGGGTTTCTTTTACAAGATATGGAATAGATAGATGATAGATAGATGATAGATAGATAGATAGATAGATAGATAGATAGATAGATAGATGATAGATAGATAGATAGATAGATAGATAGATAGATAGATAGATGAATCAGGGCTCATGTCCTAATCTTCTTAATTTCACTCCAAAAAGAAAATAAGCTTAAAGAACTCTGAGTATGGCATCATATCAGTTTAATTCCAATTCACTATTTCAACTATAAGATTAATACATGCACACTGGGCAAAATATGACATATATGTAAATATCCCTCGGTACTGGTTTTGTTTAAACAAGTATTCTACTTGGCTACTTACTAACATTCTAAACAGAGTTTGTAGAATTTTTTGTATTTACTTGCATTTATTCTGGCCTCTACAGGGGTTGCAAACAGCTGGAAAACAGGTGCTTTAGAAAGTTGCCATCTGCCTGGGCCTGTGACCAGCATACAAATGCTCCCCTTCTTTAAACTAAAGGCTCAGGAAATAATAAAAAGAGAAATTCTTTAATACCTGTTTCTTCCTTCCTTAACAGAAACTGCCCCCTTTTGGAGAATAGCCAATGGCAGAGCTGCCAGCAAAGGCCAATCAAAAGGGGATTTGAAAGGATTCCTCTTCTGGCCTTGTAACAGTTCCCACACTTCTCTCTCCATCACAATTTAAGGGAAATTTTCAATTGAAGAAGAATGCTGTTGAAGATCTACTCCTTGACTCAAACTGTCACTTCCACAGTGGTATAGAGTCAGAGCAACCTCACCCATGTGGACTCTAAAACATCAGTATAATAAAAATTCCACATCCTCTGGGAAAATTAGACACCACACAAGCATACCAGGCCATACAATTTTAGAATCAGGCATCTGAAACCTGTATAGTGTCACCCCAATGAAATTTAAAAAAGTAAAAAAAAGATATATAACAATTATATTTACACTATACAGGGGTGGGCAAAAGTAGGTTTACAAATTATAAGTGCATGCTTGTACTGTTTACAAGCAATGAGAGTGGGAAAATAGAAGATAAACTCTACATGATGCAATCCATGTAACTATGTATCACAGTGTCATACTCAGGCCGCCCCTGCAGGTGAATCTCAGGAACTAAAGGAGTAGCCTATAGATATAAGGCCTCTGAATCCCCTTCGACCTAGATATTTGAAGGTTTATTGTTAGAGAACTAGACATTTAAATCAAGGCGCCACCCACACACGTACTTACTCGCGCATGCATGCCGATAGTGGCTGCCTTAGTTAAGTCCTGGAATTTACTACAAGGGGAAGAGGATCTAGGATCTATGTCCAGCTTTGCGTCACAGATTCTGTGGAAGAAACACAGCAGAGAATTGGGTGTGGCAAAAAGTTTACTGCCCAGTCCCAAAAGGACTCAAAACAAGGCTTTCTCAATAAAGGACGCTGCAGTACGTATGAGGACCGGCAACACTGTAAGAGACAAAACCATCTAAGGTACATTAAAGTAGCCGTCACTGGATTTGAGAGAACAAGACCCTACTCTATGGTGCCTGTAAGAGACTTGCTTCAGCTTTTGAGACCCCATAGATTCAAAGTGAAGGAGGGAAAAAAATATTCACTACGAGTGAAAAACCAAAAGAAAGCAGGGGTAGCTATACTTCTATCAGATAAAATAGGTCTTAAACCAAAAACTATAACAAAAGGCAAATATAATAAGGAGTCAATTCATCAAAAAGATATGTAACATTAATTTCACTGGTATTTTTCAGTGATAATGATAGACTATATTTACAAAGAAAAATATGTTTAAAATGATGGCAGTATCTGCAATCAAAATATTTTAGAACTTGTACGTATTTTTTATTTAGAATCCTATTCAGAGCAGGCTGACGACGTCAGGCAGGGGTGTTGGGTGAGCGAGGTGAAGGGACAGAGCAAAAAAGGACAAAGAAAAACCTGCACGGACATGGACAACAGTGCGCGGATGGCTGGGGATGGCAGTGGGGTGGAGGAGGAGTATATGGTGATGGGTAAAGACTTCACTGGGAGAGGGGATGAACATACAATATGGTGACAGATTTGTTTTAGAATCAGGCATCTGAAACCTGTATAGTGTCACCCCAATGAAATTTTAAAAAGTAAAAAAAAAAAAAAAAGATATATAACAATTATATTTACACTATACAGGGGTGGGCAAAAGTAGGTTTACAAATTATGAGTGCATGAAACACAATTTATTCTTGTATTATTATTCATTAATTATTGTATTATTTTCCATACAAACAATTATAACCTATCTTTTCCCACCCTGTAGAGAAATTCTAAAAGTCTACATCCAAAAACTGATAGAACTGATCAATAAATTTAATAAATTTGCAAGGTACAAAATCAATATAGAGAAATCAGTTGCATTTCAATACAGTAACAATAAAATATCTAAATAATGGGTTTTAAATTTCATTCACATTAGCATCAAAAACAATGAAATACTCAGAAATAAATTTAAGCAAGGAGAGGAAAGATCTGTATGCTGAAAACTATAAACTTTAATAAAGAAATTAAAGGCATAAATAAATGAAAAAATATCCCATGTTCATGTATCAGAATTAATATTGCTAAAATACCCATACTACCCAAGGCCAGCAACAGATTCAATGCAATACCTAGCAAAATTCCAATCTCATTTTTTATAGAAATAGAAAAAACAGTCCTAAAATTTATATGGAACCACAAAAGACCCTGAACAGTAAAAGCAGTACTGAGAAGGAAGAACAGAGATGGAGACATCACAATTTCTGATTTCAAATTATATTACAAAGCTACAGTATGGTATTGGCATAAAAATAGACATGTAGACCAATGAAACAGAATCAAGAGCCGAGAATATACCCCAGCATACATGACCAACTCTTGTTTGACAAGGAAACCAAGAATTCTTTGTAGGGAAATGATAGTCTATTCAATAAACTATGTTGGGAAAACTGAATAATCACATGCAAAAGAATGAAGCTAGACCCCTATAGTACACCACTCACAAAAATTAATTCAAAATGAATTAGAAACTTAAACATAAGACCTAAAATTATAAAATCCCTACAAGGCCCTGGCCAGTTGGCTCAGTGGTAGAGTGATGGCCCAGTGTATGAATGTCCTGGGTTGGATTCCCAGTCAGGGCACACAGGAGAAGCAACCATCTGCTTCTCCACTGCTACCCCTCATCCTTCTCTCTCTCTGTCTCTTTCTCTCTCTTTCTCTCCCTCTCTCTCCCCCTCCTGCAGCCATGGCTCAAATGGCTTGAGCGACTTGGTCCTGGGCACTGAAGATGGTTCCGTGGCCTCTGTCTCAGGTGCTAAAAATAGCTCAGTTGCTCACAATGCCCCAGATGGGCAGAGCATCGCCCTATAGGGGGTTTGCCTGGTGGAACCCAGTCAGGTCACATGCAAAAGTCTGTCTCTATCTCCCCTTCTCTCATATAATTAAAAAAAAAAAAAACTCCTGAAAGAAAATATAGGAAGTTCTCAACATTAGTCTTGGCAACAATTTTTTTGGATGAGACTAAAAGCAGAAGCAACAAAAGTAAGACTAAACAAGTGGAACTACATCAAACTAAAAAGCTTCTGCACAGCAAAAGAAACAATGAAATGAAAAGGCAACTTACAGAATGGGAGAAAATATTGCAAGTCCAAAATATATAAGGAACACAAACAATTAGATATTTTTTAAAAAGACAGAGGATCTGAATATACATTTTTCCAAAGAAGACACACAAATGGTCAACAGTTACATGAAAAGATGCTCAACATCATTAATTATCAGGGATACTCAAATCAAAACCACAATGAGACATCACCTCACACCTGTTAGAATGGCTGTTATGAAAAAGTGTTGGCAAGCCAACCAGGAGGTGGCACAGTAGATAGAGCATCAGCCTGGGATGCAGAGGACCCAGGTTCCAAACCCTAAGGTTGCTGGCTTTAGTGCAGACTCATCTGGCTTGAGAGCAGGCTCACCAACTTGAGCGCATGGCTGCCAGCTTGAGCATGGGATAAAAGACATGACCACATAGTCACTGGCTTGAGCAAGGGGTCACTGGTTCAGCTGCAGCCCCTCAGTCAAGGCTTATATGGGAAGGCAATCAATGAACTAATGTGCTGCAATGAAGAATTGATGTTTCTCATGTCTCTCCCTTCCTGTCTGTCTGTCCCGCTCTCTGTCTCTCTGTCTCTCTCTCTCACACACACAAAAATAAGTGTTGGCAAGGTTGTAGAGAAAAGAAAACCCTTGTGCATTGTTGATAGGAATGTAAATTGGTGCATCTACTATGGAAAAAAATATGGAGGTTCCTCAAAAAATCATAAATAGAATTACCATATAATACAGCAATTTCATCTCTGGGTATATAACCTAAGGAAATGAAATCAGGAGGGCAAAGAGATATTTGCACATCCATTTTCACTGCAACCTTATTCACAATAGCCAAGATATAGAAACAACCTCAGGGTTTATGAATAGTGATGTGGTATATATACAATGAAATGTTATTTAGCCATGAGAAAGAAGGAAATTCTGCCATTTGTGACAGCATGAATAAACTTTGAGGCCATTATGCTAAGTGAAATTAGTTAAAGAAAGATAAACACTGTATGACATCACTCACATGGAATCTAAAAAAGTCAAACTCATAAGGGAGGAGGGGAGGGGCACAGGGAAAACCAGACAGAAGGTAACAGAGGACAATTTGACTTTGGGTGACGGGTATGCAACATGATTGAATGATAAGATAACCTGGAGATGTTTTCGTTGTACATATGTACCCTGATTTATTGGTGTTACCCCATTAAAATTAATAATAAAAGAAATAATTTTAAAAAAGTCAAACTCATAGAGACCTAGAATGGTAGCTGCCAGCAGCTGGGGAGGGGAGGGGGGAGGTAGGGGAGATATCAGTTAAAGGGAACAAACTTCCACTTATAGTATGAATAAGTTCTGAAGATCTAACGTATAGCATGGTGATTATAGTTAATAATATGCTATGTATTATATACTTGAAAATTGTAACGAACAGATTTTAAATGTTCTCACCACAAAAAAAGAAATAGAAATAACATGAGGTGATAGAGGTTTTAATTAACACTACTGTGGTAATCATCTCACAAAATATAAGCATATTAAATCATCACCTTAAAATTACATAATGTTATATGTCAATTAGATCTCAATAAAGCTGGGGGGTGGGGATACAAGCCCCTTTATACTTGATTAAAGAGGAAAATGATCCAGACTGCAAAGATCATTGGATCAAAAATACATAACTTCCAGTGCCAGTCAAGATGGAGTAAATGCATTATAGCCCATCTCTCCCACTATAACAATGCAAAAATCTGCATAATACACAAAAAGCAGCCTGACCAGGCAGTGGCTTAGTGGATAGAGCATCGGACTAGAACATAGAGGACCCAGTTCAAAACCCGAGGTCATTGGCTTGAACACAGGTTCACCAACTTGAGCACAGGGGTCACTGGCTTGGGCCTTGGATCATAGACATGACCCCATGGTTGCTGGCTTGAGCCCAAAGGTCTCTGGCTTGAGCAAGGGGTCACTCACTCTCCCCTACCCCAGTCAAGGCACATATGAGAAAGCAATCAATGAACGACTAAGGAGCCGCAACAAAGAATTGATGCTTCTCATCTCTCTCCCTTCCTGTCTGTCTTCCCCTCTCTCTATCTCTATCTCTCTCTCTCTCCCTGTCACACACACACACACACACACACACACACACACAGTAAGCAGCTAAAAATCTGAAAAGTAGGAGAGTAGGCAGGTCAGAGAGGGAAGTACAAACTTGAAGGACATTGGGTACAGCAGTGAGCCTCCTGGAGGTGGGCTGCTCCTTTACCTCCTGACTCTGACAGAATAGAGTCCAAGCTGTGAAACTGGGAAACCAGCATGAAGAGCAAAACTCCAAGGGAAACCTCCATTTTCTAGGAAATAGACCCCTTTGAGCCCAATAGTGTGGGAGGGCCTGAGGATGTTTGAGCTGCTCTGCACAAATAGCGAAGACCCCAAGAGGAAACCTGTCTCTCTGGCCAGAGGAGAAGATATCCCTGTGGTCTGAAGAGTGTGGAGGGAATTCCTGTGCTTCTTCTCCCATGACTTTGAACCTGAGGGCCTTGGTTGTGCAGAACTTCCCGAGAGAATGGGGAAAATGCATTATTGCTAAGGTAAACCCATCTTTCTGACCAGAAGAACAGGGAAGAGGAGACCCTGGAAGCTGAAGAGTGTGGGGGAGAACAGAGGTTGGAGAAATGGGTCCTCTCATTTCAGTGTCTGAATCAATACAGGTCTAAGCCACATGTGTGTAGAATAGACCCAAAGTAGCACATCAAAGGCTGTGAGGTCTGGCCGACCTCAAAACAAATTCCTAAGTGGTGCACATACAGGAAAGACCCAAAAAGCACAGCAAAAGTGTTGAAAATGAAACTGACATTAGATTCACAGCTCACATTTTGTGGGAAAGAACTTCTAGTCTTTCCTACTAAAGCAAGCAAAAGCATTCAACGGTCTCCAGAGGATTTCAACAGGACTAGGAATCATGCAGCATAATATTCAAAATATCCAGGATACAATCCAAAATAGCTCAACATAAAAAAAGAAAAGAAAAGAAAAATCTGACCAATTCTTTTTTTTTTTTTTATAAATATAGGTCGTGTTGTGGTGTAATTTTTTTTAAATTTTTTATTTATTTATTTATTCATTTTTTAGAGAAGAGAATCACAGAGAGAGAGAGAGAAAGGGGGGGAGGAGCAGGAAGCATCAACTCCCATATGTGCCTTGACCAGACAAGTGCAGGGTCTTGAACCGGCAACCTCAAGCATTGCCGTGCTTCATCCACTGCGCCACCACAGGTCAGGCACTGACCAATTCTTAAGGACAGTGCAATCAACAAATGACAGCCCCAGAATGACCCAGGTGTTGGAAGTATCTGGTAATGACTTTAAAACAGCTCCTACAACCATTCTCCATAACCGTAGTGTGAAGACAAATACCTTTGAAATGAGTAAAACAATAGATGTTGTCAGCAGAGAAATAGAAATGTTTGATTAAAAGAACCAAGCGGAAATTTTAAATCTGAAAAATATCATACATGTAATAAAAAATTCACCAGATGGGCTTAATAGCAGATGGCACAGGAAGGAGTTAGGAACTTCTAAATAGATCAATAGAAATTATCCTGTCTCAGAGCAGAGAGAAAACAAGACTGAAAAAAAATGAACAAAGCTTCAGGAATCTGCAGGGCAATATCAAAAAGTCTAACATTCACTATAGCAGAGTCCTCAAAGAAAAGGAGAAAAAAAGCTGATGCAGAAAAGAAATTTTTGAATAAATAGTGACTGGGAAAATTTCAAATTTGTTGAAACACATAAATTTACGAATTCAAGAAGTTCAAATGAATTCCAAACTTAATAAACTCAAATAAAAAATGTCCAACACAACATAATCAAACTGCTGAATAAATGAAAATGAAAACAAAGACAATGTCTGGAAAGCAGCCAGAGGAAAATCAACAGATTTCATGTAGTAAAGAAATGACTCCAGATTTCTCCCCAGAAACAGCAGAGGCCAGGAAGCAGTGGACAACATCTTTCAAGTGTTGAAAGAAAAGAACTGTCGTCAGACACATGAAAGGCTAAAGAGAAGTGATATCAGAGCAATCTTGGAACTACACACACACAAAAGAAAAATCAACAGAAATGGAAAATATCTGAGTAAGTATAATAGATTTAGCTTCTTAAATTCATTAAAATGATTATGACTATTGACTGCAAAACCTTTTACATCTGGTAGTTTTCAATGTATGTAGATACATATGACATTAAGGTGGGAGGGTAAAAGGAAAAACACAAAGGAGAAAAACAGAAGACAAGTAAGAAAATGGTGAAACTTAAATCAACCATGTAAATTATATTGTAAGCGTGCTAAAAGATAGATGATTGGATTTTTTTAAAGACCCAATTACATGCTATGTTTTTAAAAACTTGGTTAAATGTCATTATATAGTTGGTTTAAAGTTAAAGTGATGGAAAATATATACCACAGAAATATTCATTTTTTTAAAGCTGTAGTGGCCATATTAATATCAGGAAAAGGTAGAGTTCGAAACAAGGATATTTACCACAAATAAAGAGACACAAGACATAATGATAAGAAGGTAAATTCTCTAAGAAGATATAACAATACTAAATGTATATGTATCTAACAACTGTGCCTCAAAATACATGAGACAAAAACTGATAGAATTAACAAGAGAAATAGATAAAAGAAGATACTTAACCTGCAAATAAGCAAATGAAAATGTGCTCAACATCCTCACTCTTTAGGGACGTGCAAATGAAAATCTCCATGAGATAACTGCACTCGCTGTAGAGTGCTCCCCTCTCCCAGAATCTGGCTATATCAAGTACAAGCAAGAATATGGAGCAACTGGAACTTTCATACATTTTTGGCAAGAGTACAAAAATGGCACAGCCACTTTAGGAAACAGGTTAGCAGGTACTTATAAAATTAAATGTATATTTACCATATAACTCAGCAATCCCATTCCTAGGTATCTTACTCAGAGAAATAAACACTTAAGATCAAACAAAAAAATCTCTATATGAATGTTTATAGAAGGTTTATTTATAATCACCAAAAACTATAAGCAACCCAAATATCTTTTGCTGGTATATTCAAACAAACTGTGGTACATCCATATAGTAGATGACTACTCAACAATAACAAGAAACAAACTATTGATGATTCTCAATTGCATTGTGTTAAGTAGAAGAAGCCACAGTCAAAAGGCAATATACTGCCTGACGTGTGGTGGCACAGTGATTAAAGCGTCGACCTGGAACACTGAGGTCATCTTTTCAAAACCCTGACCTTGCCTGGTCAAGGCACAGATGGGAGTTGATGCTTCCTGCTCTTCCCCCTTTCTCTCTCTCTCCTCTCTAATAAAAGTGAATAAAAAAAAAAAAAACAAAATAAAAGGCAATATACTGTATGATTCCATTTCTAGGTACACATCCTGGAAAAGGTAAAACTGCAGGACCAAAGAACAGATCAGTGGTTCCCAGGGGTTAAGGGTAGGAGAGGAGCTGAATTTAAAAGGACAGCATGAGAAAATTTGGGAGGTGATGGAACCATCTCTTAACTGTGATGATAGCTAAATGATTCTCCTTATTTGTCAAATCTCATCAAACTAAATACAAAAAAATTTTTACTATTCATAAATTTTAGAATAAATTTTTAAAAATAAAATAAAACAGAGCCTATAAGGGTCTGAAGCAATGGTGTTAAAGTCTGGAATCACTTGGAGACTACAAACCAATTACTTAAGTCAGAATCTCTAAAGGTAGGACACAGGCATCCATAGTTTTTAAAACTTCCCAAGTAATTCAAATATACAGTAATCAGGGAGAAACACTATATTCAAATTGGGGGCCCAGGATCACTAGCATCAGCAACTCCCAGGAACATGTTAGAAATGCAATTTGCACCCTGGCTGGATAACTCAACTGGTTGAAGCATCATCATCCTGGGGCACACAAGTTGCCAGTTCAGTCCCTTGTTGGGGCACATGCAGGAGCAGCTTGATGTTCCTGTCTCTATCTCCTTTCCTCTCTCTAAAATCAATAAAATAAACATTTTTTTAAAAAGAAATGCAACTTGCGGTCTTGGCAGGTGGCTTAGTGGATAGAGCGTCAGCACAGCATATGGGCATCCAGGTTTGATTCCCAACCAGGGCACACAGAAGAAGCAACCATCTGCTTCTCATCACCCTTCCCTTCTCTCCCTCTTCCCTTCCCACAGCCAGTGGCTAGATAAGTTCAAGTGCGGCCTGGAAGGATAGTTTGGTTGGTCCAAGTGCGTCAGCCTCAGGTGCTAAAATAGCTCGGTACTCAAAGATTGGCCACAGGCAGGTTGCTGGGTGGATCCCAGCTGGGGAGCATGTAAGAATCTGCCTCACTATCTACCCTCCTCTCATCTGAAAAAAAAAAAAATGCAATTTGCACTGGGATAGCTCAGTTGGTTAAAGCATTGGCCCAAAACACAGTTGTTGCTGGTTCAATCTCCAGCCAGGGCACATACATGAACAAATTAATGTTCCTGTCTCTCTCTCTCTCCCCCCCCCCTTCCTCCCTCACTAAAAACAATAAATAAATTTAAAAAAAACAGGAGAACTTAGAAATAAATGCAAATTCTTGGATCCCAGTCTAGCCCTATCAAATCGAAAACTCTTGAGGGTGGGGCCCTGCAATCTGTGTTTTAAGAAATCTTTCAGGTTTTTGGGTAAACAAGTGTTTTTTAGGCTGGTTTGCTTGTATTGGGGCAGCATCATGTGTGTATAGTCCAGTGGTTCTCAAACTTTTTGAAGTTGAGGTGCATTTAAAATCCTACAAATAATTGTAAATGCACTATATACAAATTTCTGAGAAATATGTTAAGTCAAATATAATAATTAAGTCAAATATTAAAGAAAAAAATAAAGTCCAAGTGTGCTTTAATGGTAATTAAATGAAATAAATACGACAAAATTAAATTTATTCTGACATTAAAAAACATTTTTATGTTACATTTTTTGAGTGTGCTTTTTAGAATTCGTAAAAAAGAGGGGTTAAAAAATAACAAAACAAAACAAAAAAAGTTATCTTTTTATATATATAGATACATTCCTAGTAAGATTTAGTAAATTCGGCAGGTCCCAGCGTAAATGTATTAAGTTTTTTCATTCTTGTGTTTATGAGAAACATGAGCCTGATGTGTCCTAGCGATTTCTTCAATGTTTGGGCATATATTTGAAAGGCAAACTCTCATTACCTCATCAATACATCAAAGAATTCCTCTCTTTTTACTCTTAATTGTGTTGAGTGCAGAAAACCCTCACCATACATATCATCTTAACTTTACACCAAACAAAGGATAGAAGAAATTTGCCTCCAGTCTTTCTGGGGGAACATGGGGGGTAGTGTAAACAATTTAGCACCACAGCTTAACAGCCTTTTGCAACCTAATCAGGCAAGTGAGGTGGGGGATTGAGCAGACTATTAGTTTACAGCCAATTCCCTACACCTCTGTCCCCCCAAAATATAAACTCCAAAAACCCTGTTGGTTTTTTGGTCCCCAACAGGCAGATATTTCTCTGGAATACCATAGGGCGCACCTGGATATCGTCTAGGGTGCACCAGTGCGCCCTGATGCACATCTTGAGAACCATTGGTATAGTCTATGGAAGGCTGTGGGTGCTTGCCCTCAGGGTGGCAGATTGCAAATTGCGGATTGCCTTCCTGCTTGGGAGGGGCAATTGTTTGCTATTGTTGGCTGGAGAAGGGGTCCCTCCACCACCACCTGTTTTGCTGGAGAGTAGGGAGAGAGAAAGAAAGAGTGCTGAGGAGTTTGAGAGCCCTGAGACTTCGGCCCAGCCTATTTGGCGGGGACTGCTTAGGCTGGTGGGGCTTGAGTCTGGGAGAGAGTCTCCAGAGAGAAAAAGGAAAGCAGTCTTCCCTGTTTGCTCATCTGCCATTATGAGACTTTAATAAACGGAATGGCCCACCATTTTCTGACTCCACAGTTCCTTTACCATCTGCCCAAATCCAATAAGAACTTGCACAGCCACGGCGGCAGCCACCAGCTCTACACAGGTGGTTCTGAGTCTGGCTTCAGTTTGAGATTGACACATTGGTTACCAACCATATTGTGAGAATCCCAAACTACGGGGCCTGGCCCTGCCTACGTCTCAACCTCTTCCTCCCTGTTGGAGCTCTTGATCCCTCATCTGTAGGGCCAGCCCTGCCTCAGTGCCCCAGACTAAGCCTCAGACATAAGAAACTCAAAAAGTCAACATGGTGGACACTCACCAGCACTCCTATTGTAGCTCTGACCTTGAACCTCAACTCCTAGCCCAAATCTTGTTGACTTCTCCTGAACCCTGTGTTGGTAATGTGCTCTCTCTACAATGGAGGCCTTGCCTTGCTTTTTCCAGCCCAATGACTAGAATCCTATTTTAAAACTCAGCAGCTACCTGTTCTGGAGCAATCTGCCTGGACTATCCGCAGTGCTCTGGTGCTACCTATTAGCCAGCCATCAACACCCCCATACCACCTATTGTTGCTGCCATGGTTTGGAGCCTGTTCTGCATGCTCAATGGATTTCCTTCTAATAACAAGGTCCCTCAGGCCATCTTTTTTATTTCCATTCTTATCTGCTTTGGAATCTATAGCAGCATAAACAAATATGTTCAAAGTCAAAACAGCCTGACCTGTGGTGGCGCAGTGGATAAAGCGTCGACCTGGGAACACTGAGGTCGCCAGTTCAAAACCCTGTACTGGTCTGGTCAAGGCACATATGGAAGTTGAGCTTCCAGCTCCTCTCCCCTTTCTCTCTTTCTCTCTCTCTCTCTCTCACTCTGTGTCTCCTTTCTTAAAAAAAATGAATAAAATAAAAATAAAAAAACAAAGTCAAAACACCCTTGGGTCAAATGGGCTGCAGGAGTGATCACCTTTTAAACCTAAATTTCCTTCACTTCTTCCAGCATTTTGTTTTAATAGAGCATCAGGAACTTCAGATGTTTTGATAAATTCAAAAAAATGCAAGTCAACATAACTTACTCCTGATGAGTTATAAGCTATCAAAGAATGGGAGAAACATGCCCTGTTTGTTCCTGTTCCTAACATAAATTACCTTGAGTTCTTAGGTCTGAGAGGAAAAAAGAGAGGAGAAGAGTGAGGTGCAGACTGGAACTATCAAATCAGTCTACATTGGGATGGGGTCAATATTTGCAAAATTAAGACCATTCTTCACACTAGGCATTTAACAGCATTTTGAACATCTCCTGGCCCCTCAACAATCAAAACAGATTTAACATGGTCCAGTGGTTCTATCTGACATGAAAAAATGAAAAACATTTCTTTCTTTGGGATGAATAATTAAACATAGTTGTTCTTTTCTTTCTGTTCTCATTGCCACTACCCTGGTCCTAGCCCCTACTACTGTCTGGTTAAGGAACGTTGCACCAAGCCCCACGTGGTGCCCTGGCTATGTACTCTCCCATTCACACCCACCCTCCTCTAACCTAGGACAATCTTGCTAAGGCAGCTGGGATTGAGTTACTCCTTTGTCAATAACCATCTAATTCTCTGTTCCAGCAATATAATGTTAGAGTAAATAAATCATAGAAATATATAAAAAATATATAGGAATAATGTCCCAGTAGAGCCCAAGCTCCACAACAATCAGGCATCCCCGATTCAGTTTCCCCACACAGTGGGACAGTCCTGTTTAACAGCAGGGCTGGCAGCCTCTTCAAGACTACTCTTGTGGTGACTATGAGGATTCTACTTATCAGTGCCAAGACTAACTGCCACTGGAGGAAAGACACGACTGACACACAAGTTAGTTGCAAGAATCACACAGGAAGTTTATTACTCACAAATTCTGTTGGTGTGCCTGAGTATCACTTAAGGCGTGCTCCTCTCAGCTGTCCTTGGTCAGAGCGGCGTGGAGACAGTCCTCATTTAACATTGGAGTCTGGGTGACTACCACAGCAGGGATAGGGCCCTTAGCTTTAGTACCTTTTCTGGCCTACGTCTTCTAACAGGTGTCAATCTACAGGATTACCACCTCAAACTGTAGTAAGGTACCAAAAAGATGCAAAACTAATATTGATATTTTAGGAGGAAAGGTCAGGCTTTCCTGTCCTGTCCTTCCTTTGGGGAGGGGAGGGAGAAGAATGTATAAGTTTCTGGCTTGCAAAAACAATGGGTCATTTAGTTTTAAATCTAAAATAAAGGTTAACCGAGAAACTTCTCTTTCAATAGGAGACATACCACCCTACATTGATTGTAGTTCCTCCCCCCTTCCTGGAATCTTGAGAGTAACATTCCTCTAGGCAAAGGAGGGAAGATGAACCCTAAAAGATTTGTAAACATCTTTGATTGTGTTACCTTGAGAGTCTTAATGTTTCTTTGGATCCCCTAAACAAATGTAAGCTTGTGCCATGATGTCAAGCTCTCCCCCCGCCCATGTGTGATCAAGGGTATATAGCCAGCCCCTGAGATGTACTTGGCACACATGATTTGGGTTTGCAACTACCCCATGTCAACCATATGCGGCCGGCATATTTAATAAATCTCCTCTTTTAATAAAACTCTTCAAAATTCATCTGGAGTTGGTGTTTCTACCTAAACCCACGGAATTGAGGTACAATTGAGGTATGGGTACTATACAACAAAACCACCTTTTTCCTCACAGGGAGCCCTTTTGATGTTAATCTACTGAAATGTTACATCAAGCCACTTTTAAGGTGTTTTAGAGAAGCTTCTTGTTTAATTTACCTACAGAGTTATGACATCAAGCCATTTCTTATCTATATATAACTTCACACACACACTGACTGGGCCCTGTGCAAAAGGCAGAGTCTGTTTATCATATCTGTTGGGCAGATAAAATATAATATGCTCACTTTGTTAAAAATGGCGCTACCCACATGGAAGCCCGTCACTCAGATGATATTATTTGCTCTTATGCTTGGGATGGGCGTAATTATATTATTGGGTATGGGGGACAGGTTGTAAGCAGGCCGGGTCCTTATAGCCTAAAGTTTAGTTTTAAGAGTAAGCTTTTCCCCACATCCTTGACATATTGGATGATGTAGGGTGGTGCATTCTCATGAGAAATCCTCCCAGTATGTCTCAGATAAGTGACTTGTATCAGAGACTTCCTTGTTTGTAGATTGGATTAAAGGTTTTGAATCTACGCTATAAAGTGGGCATGCCGGGAGGGAGCTTGCTGTCTCTCTCTTGGTTCCTGAGGTTAGTATAGAGAGGAGAATAGAGTACGGCCACATGGAGGCCAGGAGAAGCAGCCAAGATGGCAGAGTGCTGAAGAAGAAGCCAGTTTGTGCAGAGTTTGTGCAGGAGAAGATGGGGAACAGAGGTGAATAAGACTGGTGAGCTAGAAACCTTTGATTCTAGGAAACTCGGATAAGTCAGTAGCTTTGTGAGCACTGAGTGAGTGGGTTTTAGAGCCTAGTGTGTGTTTTTACTTGCCTGCCGGGTGCAAGCTAGAATTAAAGCTGATGGCTCACCAGTTTTTGGCTCCATTGTTTCATTACCGACTGTTCGAATCCAATGTGAACCTGCACTGGCCAGGCGGCTCTGATGGTGGCCCTAGCTACTGGCTTTACAATATCTGTCCACACTCTATTAATTCCTATCCAGATGGCATAACTTTATTTAATTTCCTTAATTCCTTTTAATATTATATCCTAATTATTTCTATATATCTTCCATATTTTTCTATATTCCTATATATTTAATTACTATAGCATTATATTACTGCAACAATTACATCTCTAACTTTTCCTTTATAAGCAAAGAACATATCCTGGACTCAGCTGTACTCTTGACCGTATTTCTGATTGTTCTTGACCCAGGTGAAGAAGTAGAGTGAAACTTATTGGATCTCAGAGACTCCAACATGTGTCAGTCAGGACTCTAAGTACTATGGTGGTGCAGTGACTAATGCATCAACCTGGAATGCTGAGGTCGCTGGTTCAAAACCTGGGCTTGCCCAGGGAAGGCACATAGGAGAGTTGATGCTTTCTGCTCCTCTCCCTCTCTTCAAATTGAATAAATTTATTTTAAAAAGGTAAAAGAAAGCAATAATAGCTTATCTGGTAGACTGAGGCAAAGAGGAATTTATTAAAAAATAAGTTGTAGGAATGAGAGAATCTTTTCTAGATTAGACAGAAGACTGGATAACCAGGCTTAGTGGAGGTCGGAAAGTACCATGTTCCACAAGGAAGTCCCAAAGAGAGTTAGGCTAGCACACCACCTCTTCAATATCCTGCCTAACTATTCCTTTTATTCTTGCATGATTTGCTCAAAATTAAAAGTTTGAAGAAAGGATGGTCAAATGTTCAAAGGATGCCCACCCAGTATCCATTGCTTGCTTCTCTTCCTGAGCCCAGATTCCCAAGGACCCATTGTTCCTCCACTCAAGAATTAGCTTCGGGGCGGGGTGGGGGGTGGGGGCTTTATTCTAAACCCATTGACCCATCACATTCCCCTGTTCACAGTTCATCAATCCTCAGGCTGTCTGGGCTGGGCCAACCAGGTGATGACTTGGAATGCTAGGGGAAAACCTCTAGATCAGTGGTTCTTAACTTTTTTGAGGTACCAAACCCACCAGTTTCATATGCACATTCACCGAACCCTTCTTTAGTGATAAATAAAATATGATTCCCCAAATTCAAGACATAGGTATATGTTTTTTTACTGGTGCACAAAATGAGCCATGCATGAACATCACCTTGCTCAAAGAACAAAACCAACAAAGTGCATGAACTCACAACAAATTACGGTATTACTTTATTCTGGCCTCTGCGGCAGAGGCTTCTCCGAACCCCTGAGACCGACTCATCAAACCCCTAAGTTTCAATAGAACCCAGGTTAAGAACCACTGCTCTATATCTATTTCCCTGGATGTGGGCAGAGAAGCACATGGGTCTGGCATTGTTGGCTGGCTTAAAATGCAGCTGATATCACAGAAGGCTAAATAGCAGCAGAGAGTCACTCAATCAAACCAACCTGAAGCCAGAAGAACTCTGGGCAAACCTGAATGGTCAATGTGCACCGATTACAAAGAAGAACAATGACTTGATTCAGATAGCCTGAGCGCAGATCCTGGGTCTGCCACTTTTTTACTGGGTCGTCCAGGCAACCTCAGCCTGAACTGTGGGCTGTGTTATTTTTTGTACTCCAAACGCTGCACCAGACACCTCTCCCAGGCCACTTCAGATTCCCTCAGCCACACCTGTCTCTTAATCCACTCACATCAGCTCCTACCGCCCCTGACCCAGACCCACACTGGTCTTCCTTCTGTCTTCTCAGGGATGCACCCACTCAGTGTTCATGAGTGCATGACCGAGAAATGCAGGCAAGGCGACCTTCCATGGAGCAAGTGTTCCAGCAGACAGTGCTTCTCTCTCTGCTCCGGGACACGTGTGCTGATACGTATCTCATAGGCTCCGGGCTCTGGGGCAGTCAGACGGGATCCATCACCAGCTGCTGACAGCAGCAGTCAGATGGAATGTGCATCCTCCTCTTGGCCCTCCCACCCATCCCCCCCACTACCCCCTCTCTCCCACCCCTTCACTCCTTCCTCTCTTGCTCTTCCCTCTGGTGAACCCAGGCTGACCTTGGAATGTCTCCAAGGGGCACATTTTTATGGTTGGTGTTTTTCATTTCCCTCTCTTTCCCTTTTCTCTATATTCTAATTATTCCTACAACAAACATTTTCTCTTCTCATGGTTTGTTTATTTGTTTAAGTCTTCTTTCCCCCAAGCTTGTAGTTGCATCTTCAAAGCTAATTTTCTTTTGTTAAGAAAGTACTATGAAATGAGAGTTAGGGGGAAAGTGTGAGAAAGTAACATTAAACATTGCTAGCAAAAGAAAAAAAAAAGAGAGAAAGAAAGAAAAAGAAATCCCAACCCAGAGTCCTCCCAGGAAGCAGGGAGCAGAAGGCAGGAGAGAGAGCACGGTTATTCCCGGTGTCCCCCAGCTAGCTGTGAGCCAGGGTTCTCAGAAAGTGGGGAGTCCTGTGGAGAGAGCAGGGAGGAGACAAGGAGTGGGACTTCCCCTTCCTGTGTGCTCGGCCTGGGCCCTGAGATGGGAGTGAGGAGCTGGCAGGGCCCCTTCTGCTCCCGCCTTCTGTTCAGGGAGGTGGTAACTGACGGGCAGGCCCATGTAAAAGGCAGCCTCAGAAAAACCAAGGCAGGAGGTGTGACAACATAGGTGTGAAGGCCCCTCACGTAGCTGGGAAGAGTCATTTGCCAGTGGCTCCTGGGCCACTGGAAGAATGCATGGAGCTATACAGTTCTGGGTTTCAGAGCAGGTGGGCACCCCAGGTGCTTCCTAATGAAAAAGCAGGAGACTGCAGAACAAGGAAAGGCTCACTCACCTTGACTGTATTCCTCACTAAGTAGAACTTCAGCTCCTGCTGTTCCAGTGTCTGTCTGCTTCCTGGGGACCAACACCTGGATCTCAGGTTGAGACCCAGGCTCTGGGCACCTGCCCTACCCCCCACATCAGCCTGGCCCGGGGTCAGAGAGAAACCGTGCAGGGCCGGAGGGTCAGACAGCACTGGGGACTCATGGTGTGCCCCAGAATTTAATAACAAGGTTCATCTCACAACAAGCAGGTAAAATCCTCGTAAATCAGCACACAAGGATAAAGAAGCCACCAGAGCCCTGCCTCCTGAACCCACCTGTCTCTCAAGGTGTAACCCACATGGACAACTTTTTTTAATTCCCCCTAATTACCTTTTTTAAACTATGTTGAAAAATGCATAACATAAAATTTACCATCTTAACCACTGTTAAGTGGACAGTACATTCTCATTAACTCTATGCATTCTGTTGTTCAACACATCTCTAGAACATTTTCATCTTATAAACCTGAGATTCCACACCCAATGAACGGCATCGCCCCAGGCCCTGGTCACCACCATTCTACTTTGTTTCTTAGCATTTGACTACTTTCGATAACTCATTTTAGTGGAATCATACAGTATTTGTCTTTTCATAATTGACATTTCATTTCACATGATGTCCTCAAGGTCCATCTCTGTTGCAGCATGTGACAGGATTCTCTTATTTTTAAGTATGAATAATACTCCATTATACACATCATGGGAGATTTTGCTTCACCATTTTACTGATGATGAAAAGGAAGGGGGACTTGTGAAAATACACCTGTGTTGATTAAGCTTCTGCCCAGGGAGAGAGACGCCATCTGCGGCCAGCTCAAATATCTGAGCTGGGCTGTTCATTTGTCCATTGAATTGATACTTACGTATCAAGTATGCACCAAGGACTATCTGAGAGAACTGGATGTGTGAGAGAAGGCAAACTGAGTCCTCACCTTCAGGATTCTTCTTGCCCAATAGGGGACAAACACAGCAACAAGCCCCAAAATGCCCCAGCCCACGCCATAGTGAGAGGAGTGCTGGGTGTGGAGGCAGCACAAGGAGGAGGCAGCTCCCTGGACTTCAGGCTGGGGGATTCACCAGGTAATGAGGGAGATGAACATTGGAGTGGGAGTAACTGCAGATAACAAAAGTTCAGAGAACCTAGAGAACACACCTGACGTGGTGTAACAGAAAGTACACAGCATCACCTACAAACTATTCTTACCAAAAAAAATAAAAAAGACTTGCCCTGGCCGGCTGGCTCAGTGGTATCAGTGGTAGAGCATCAGCCCAGCATTTGGATGTCCTGGGTTCTATTCCCAGTCAGGGCACACAGGAGAAACACCCATCTGCTTCTCCACCCCTCCCCCTTCCCCTCTCACTTCTCTCTCTCTCTCTCTCTCTCTCTCTCTTTCTCTCTCTCTCTCTCCCTCCCTTCCTCCTGCAGCCATGGCTCAATTGGAGCAAGTTGGCCCTGGGCACTGAGGATGGTTCCATGGCCTTAGTGCCTGGTTGCTCAGGCACTAAGAAGACCTTAGTTGCTGAGCAACCAGATGGGCAGAGCATTGCCCCCTAGTGGGCTTTTGGGCACATGCAGAAGTATGCCCCAATCTCTCCTCTCACTGATAAAAAAATAATAATTAAAATTAAAATATTTTAAATTTTAAAAAAGACTTGTATCTAATCAAATCTCTAGGTCAGAGTTTCTTAACCTCGATACTATATATTTTGGGGGCCAGATGATTCTTTGTTGCAGGGAGGAGGGGACTGACTACCCTGTTTATTGTAGAATGTTTAGCAGCATTCTTGGCCTTGGTTCAATAGATGCCAGTAGCACCCATTCAGTAGTGAAGACCAAAAATATCTCCAGATATTGTCAAATGTCATTTCAGGAGCAAAATTACCCCCCAGTTAAGAAACAATAGTGTGTGTGACCAGGCAGTGGAGCAGTAGATACAGCATCAACCTGGTATGCTGAGGACCCAGGTTCGAACCTTGAGGTCATCAGCTTGAGCATGGGCTCATCTGGCTTGAGCATGGGCTAACCAGTTTGAGCACGGGGTCATTCACTTGACCATGGGCTCATAGACATGACCCCATGGTTGCTGGCTTGTGCCCAAAGGTCGCTGGCTTAAGCAAGAGGTCACTAGCTTGGCTGGAGCCCCCAAATCAAGGCACATATGAGAAGTAATCAATGAACAACTAAAGTGCCATGACTATGAGTTGATACTTCTCATCTTTCTCCTTTCCTGTCTGTCTGTCCCTCTGCCTCGCTCTCTCGCTCTCTCTCTGAGAAAAGAAAACTAATGCAGAATGTTTGTTCTTTCTTCAGTCAAGTTTAATCTACACCATTTAAAAAACAAGAAGAAGAAGCAGCAGCAATAGTGTACCTGAAACGTTTAGCAGTAGTGAGAGCTTCAGGAGTGCTTTGATCAGGACTGTTTCTTTGCATGTTTCATCGTTTGTCCTCTCCCTTGTGTCAACATCATCCCAAGTCTGCTTTATTCAAGTTGTCAACGAGGCTACAACAGCTCTGGACCTCCCAACCACGTACACTGACCAGAAAAACGGAGTTTCTTCTTCCCTAACCACTGATCAAAGGCCTGACTTCACTCTAATTGGGCTAACAAATCCTTTCCCCTTTCCTTTCCCTATCACTGTGGTCAGGGGAAACTCTGCACTGACTGGTTTGAGTTAATATGTTACATCTATCCCTGAATCAACTCTATGAATGCCCACTATTATAGACACCTGTGTATCTTTACAGTATATTTACTTCTGTTTAAGCTGGTTTGAGGAGGGTTCTGTTATTTACAATCCAACAAAAAGGACTTAATTACGACTCAAGCTACTTACGGAGCATTTTAAGAAAGGGCTCTGATGATCAGGACAACCCTCAGATCAGTTCTAATCCAATCACTATATTAAATAAGAGGCTTGGATTATAGTGATCAAAACGGCATCATTTGTTGTCTCCCACCATCCCTTGAAAATTAACTTAATAAGGTAACACCCCCTTCCTCAGATGAAATGGCACCAGTTTTCTTGCCTAGTTACAGGCCAGAGTGGATCCTAAATCACTGTAAGTTTCAAATACAGTCTCAACTCCAAAATAAGGAGGCCAGGTTACCATTCGGGATCTACTGTACTAAATACTATTTGGGATATATTCAAACCAAAAACATATTTGCTATTTCTCTGTAATTCAAACTGGGCATTCAGCGTTTTAACTGGCTGCCCAACCATGGGGCTGCTTGAATACCACCACATCATGGCAGTGGCTTCTCCCAGAGCGAGCGATGCAAGGGAGAGCAAGGATGAAGGCACATCTTTTATAGCCTAGTCTTGAAAGTCTCACTCTTTTACTTCCACCAAATTCTATATTCATTAGAAGCAAGTCCCTAAGTCTCACCCACACTCAAGCAAAGGGGAACTGAGCATCATCGGAGTACTGAATTCACAAATATGTTTCAACCCATAATTATCCACATCTTCCTTCTTGCCCAAACAGTCCCTGCCTGGTCTTCAAGACACACTCACACATCTGTGCCCAACCAACCTGGGGTGTGGGGGCTGATCTAGATGCGGCAAAGGTCTGCTGGCTCTGCCAAAGCAGCCTGGTTTTCAGGTGGGAGTCCACCCTCCACCTTGAGTCAACGTTGAGCCTGTGTGTCACCCTCATGGAAAGCACTTGTCAAAGTTTTCCTCATGGTCCCAAGCCTGGGGTTAGAGGGAAGCACGCCTCCCACCCACCAGCCACCCCAGCCCATCCCCCAGAGCACAGCAACAGCTCTCTCCAGAGAACTCCCTTTACCAGTTCTCATTCTTTTCTTTCTCTCCTCACTCACTACTTTTTAAAAACATCCAAAGGTCAAGCTAGTTCCTAGAGATTTCCTTTGAAGACAATGCAGAACTGTCTCCCACTCACTTTGCCAGGAAAAAGTATCAATCTAACATCTTTCATGTTGCCATATAAAAGGACTGAATTTGGGATAAAGACAGCATCACAAACCAGAATAAAGAATGGTGTGTTCACAAATCATGTGAGCAAGATTGGCTCTTGAATTTCAGAATCTTAAACTAGATTCTATTCATCATATGCAAAAAAAATTGATTCCAGATATGTTAAGCCAATAAAAGAATTTCTTTTAATTTAAAAAATTTTAAGTAGGTATTGAACTTATCTTAAAATTGAACTTATCTTAAAATAATAGAGAACTTTCTAAGCCTAAAGGCAGTGAGGAGGAAGAAGAGGGAAAGATAATAGGTTTAACAGTTCTTTTTAACTAAAACACTTAATAGACATTGAGAATTTACTGCAACTTTGAATGTCAGAAAAATATTCTCCTATGATCAGGTGGTAAAGACCCCCCAAAATTAATCTAACATCTTATATGACAGACCAAGAAATGTCTTCCTGCAATATTCCATGAGTCACCTTGAATTGAACCGATATAATATGTTCTAAACTCTCAAAGATTATGAACCAATGACACCCCAATAAATTTAATTATTTTGAAAATCCTCATGAAACTGCTATTTTCCATCATAGGGAAATCTTATTTGTGATTAACACAGTCAGAAATCAGGCTATATTTTTGTTCATTCATTTCACAAAAGCTATTATGACTCCAGACCCTGCCCTGCACTGTTCCAGGCTCATGAGCCCCAACGGTGAACTAGACAATGGTCCCTCCCTCCCTCTGTCTTGTATTTTACCTTCTCCGGAGGCAGAGAGGCAATACATAGGCACAGAAATTAACAAACCTTTTGATACTGTAAGAAGTTTCATCATAATATGAGCTCAGATATTTACAAACCAGAATTGTTTTCAATGAACTGTGTTTTCACCATTTTAGCAAGGGGACTATTGAAGCTGTGGTTTCCAACTTTGGATGCACTTTGGACTAATGTAGAAAGCTTTAAAAAATAGGAATACCTAGGTCCCATTCCCTGAGATTCTGACAATTTGTGTGGGTGCCACCTGGACATCAGGATTTTCTAAAAAAAAAAAAAAAAAAAAAAATCTCCTCAGGTGATTATAATATGCCCCAGGATTGAGAACCACTGAAAAGGTTATGTGAAATAAATGACCACTAGATGTCACTGTCCCCAAAGATTTGAAGACAAACCATCATCAAGTAGTCAAGGACTAAATTACCACATAGATCAATGGACTTTTCTTCTTTTGAACCCAAGGAAAAGCCCAACAAAAAATATTCCTCAACTTCTCTTTGGCATGAAGGAAGCAAGTCACACAAAACCCAAGTGTATTAGTTTGCTGGGGCTGCCATGATAAAATACCACAGGTGGGGACTGAAACAACAGAAATTTGTTTTCTCAATTCTGGAAGCTACAAGTGCAAGATCAAGATGTCAGCTGATTTATTCTGAAGCCTCTCTTCTTGACATGTAGGTAGCCACCTTTTTGCTGTGTCCTCACACTGCTGTCCCTTTGTGTCCTAATCTCTTCTTTTTATAAGGACACCATTCGTATTGGATTAGGACACACCCCAAAGAACTGTTTTAACTTAATTACCTCTTTAAAAGCCCTATCTCCAAACACTGGGGACTAAGGCTTCAACGTATGAACTTTGAGGGGAAACAATAACACCAAGAAATCAAAACCAATCCAATTGGCTAATTAATTGCAAAAAAACAAAAAAGCCTGTTTTCCAGCCACCCACAACACAACTCTACAGCCCTCTCACACATGACAATATAGAGAGCATTCTCTCTGTTTTTATTTTTAAGTCTCATTTCCAAAGGCCACACCTGTTTTTCAGTTTTAATTCAGTTTTCTAAATAGTTTACACACACTTAAAATTAAAATATTCATTCTGTTATTTAACCCTATTTCCTGAACTGGGCTAAAGAAGAAAACAAACACATCCTGCGAGAAAGAGAACAGTGTAATGTTGTTATTATGTTATAATAACTTACGTCCTCATTATTATTATTTTTGTGACACAAGCAATGCCTGTTCATTAAAAAAATTAATTGGAAAGTACAATGTAAAAAATTACTTAAAGTCATCAAAAACTCCACTACCAAAGTTACAGTTAGAAGGTATCCATCAAGACTTCTACCTCATTGTATGTATATGTCCTCAAAAAAGAAACCATATTGTTTATGACTTGTTTTTCTTCATCTCTCTCTAAAATTAATATATGAATTTTTTTAATGTTTATAGAAACACCTGGAAGCCAGAGCTAGGTAGCAGCAGAGCCAGCAGCAGAACCCAGAAGCCCTGACTTTGACCCTGAGCCATTCCCACCGCCCCATGCTGCTCTGATCATTTGGAAAGGAAACAGAGTGTCCTTGCAGGAGATTTTAAATTTCTACCTGATTGAGCCCAGATGCCTTTTAAGCGCAGCTATCTTTTCTGAAACGCAAGCTGATCAAAACCCTCCTCCCCGAGCTTAGTTGGGGGCCCAGCCATGGCTTTGATCCAAATTAAGGGTTGGGTGCCCAGTAACCAAATAGGGCAGGGTACCCTTCCAGAAGAAATCTGCAGCCCAAGGACCAGTATCAAAATCAGAGCCGAGACTGGAGAGAAAGCCAAGGCTTCACTAGAGAGTCAGTCAGATTCCAGGGGTAGAGAGGCAGAAGGAGGATAAAGATGGAGACCCAGGAGTTAAAGATTAGGTTGAAATGGGGTCAGATGGAGTAGGGGGCAGGGATCCAGGGGCACCATTGACATTGTGGTCTAATGACATGGGCAGTGTACACAGGCTGCAACACCGGAACATGGCATGACCGGGAGTGAGCAGGAGGCGTGTGTCAAATACATGTTGCTCTGAACAGCGTGGGAGTGTTTGTGTTTCAGCCACACAGACCAGGATGCTGGTGAGCATATAGAATGCTGTAAGTGGACTTAGAGATGAAGTCAGGGAACACACAAAAGCTATACTCATTGCTAATTTGTAGGCTTACACTAATCCTGGATTTAAATGTATGATGATTTGAGTTTAGCAACAGCATAATAACGTTATTAAAAAGAATTCAGAGCCTGACCAGGCGGTGGCGCAGTGGATAGAGCATCAGACTGGGATGCCAAAGACCCAGGTTCGAGACCCTGAGCTCACCAGCTTGAGCGCGGGCCCATCTGGTTTGAGCAAAAGATCGCCAGCTTAGACCCAAGTTCGCTGGCTCCAGCAAGGGGTTACTCGGTCTGCTGAAGGCCCGCGGGCAAGGCACATGTGAGAAAGCAATCAATGAACAACTAAGGTGTCGCAACGGCAACGAAAAACTAATATTTGATGCTTCTCACCTCTCTTCGTTCCTGTCTGTCTGTCCCGATCTATCCCTCTCTCTGACTCTCTCTTTGTCCCTGTAAAAAAATAAAAGAATAAAAAGAAAAGAATTCAGAGACTTAAAAGTGTTGGTCTTACATAAAATGCACACATTTACTTGTATTTAGTGTTAAAGATATTGTATGGCTCTCACGGAATACATTTTAAAATATGTGGCATTCAGGGCTCTCTCAGCCAAAAAGGTTCCCGACCCCTGTTATAGAGGCAGTCCCCAGCTTACGGATGAGATAGCTTCTGTAGGTTTGTTCTCAAGTCGAATTTATATGTAAGTTGGAACAGGTACATTTACCTATTAAATGCAATTTAGGTGTGTGTCTGAACACAGTATTTATATTTACTTTTCTGTGCATATAAATACTTAAACATTTTTAAACCTACAGAACTGATCTTATAACCCAGGGATTGTATGTGATTTCTCTCTTTCTTCCATGTCTACCTCCTATTGGTTCTGTTTCTCTGAAGAATCCTAATAGAAGCACTAATCCCTTTCATAAATGCTCTACCCTCATGACCTGTTTACCTTCCGAAGGTCTCACCTCCAAATACCATCACATTGGGAATTAGAGTTTCAACATATGAATTTTAAGGGGACACAAACATTTTGTCTATAATACACTCTGAGTAAAAGTCACACCACAGCTGCCAGAAAAATGCCCAGGAACCTTACAGAGGAGCCCAATCTGGCACCTTGTCTGCACCTCTCGAAGACGTTAGTAAGCACCTGGGCCCATTTTTGCAAAGGGGAAGAGAGCTGGGGTAGGACTACAGACAGCTGCCTCAGTAACCCTGATAACCTCTTTTACTTTCATGCTGTAGAAATACAAAGCAGCCTCCAGCCAGAAACAGGTGGTGGGCATTGTGGAGTGAAGGGTGTCCTTCAGGTTTTCTTAGCTGACTTTGTTAAAGGCCCTGGGCTGACACTCTACAAGGATTTTGAGGCTCATGTAGAGGGCTCAGTACATGCTTGTTGGTGATGCTTTCCATGTTCTTTGAGTTCATTAGTGGCCACTTTAAGATAAGGCATCTTGTTTTTGATCTCTTGGGATTATGTAAAGACCAGAGATTGGCAAATTCTTACAGGTTTTCCTCTAATTTCAAAAGTGTTCACTATTTGGAAAAATATATAAGTATCTTCTCTTAAATGGTGCAAGCTTATTAGTCCTGGAGATGGGACCTTTACAGAGGCAATCAAGTTAAAATAAGATTATTAGAGCCTAACTTGTGGTGACGCAGTGGATAAAGTGTCGACCTGTTTTTAGAAACCCTGGGCCTGCCTGGTCAAGGTACATATAGGAGTTGATGCTTCCTGCTCCTCCCTCTTCTATCTATCTATGTATCTATCTATCTATCTATCTATCTCTATCTCTTTTTCTCTCTCTCTCTCCCTCCCCTCTCTAAAGCAGATAAATAACACAGTTATTAGTGGGGACCCTATTCCAATAAAACTGGTGTCCTTATAAAAATGGGAAATTTGGAGACAGACACATACTGAGGCCATGTGAAGAGGCATAGGGAGAGGATTGCCATCTGCAAGCCAAGATGCAGGGGACAGATCCTTCCCTCACAGTCCTCAGAAGGAACCAAGCCCACCAATACCATGATCTCAGATTTCTAGCCCCCAGAACTGTAAGGCAATATATTTCTGTAGTTTAAGCCACCCACTCTCTGGGACTTTGTTACAGCAACCCTGGCAAACTGATACAACACCCAGTAGGTATTCAAATCCAGATGGGGTAGACTCCCATCAATGGGTCCTGTGGCCGATGAGCAAACCACAAGGCCAAGAGCGGTCAGCATCGGTCGCATTTAGGCCCTGCTGACCCCTGGCTGAGACCTGCAGCCAGTTCTGGCACCAAAACTAAAGCCATAAAAGATGGGAACACTGAGGCATGCTGCTTCATCCATAGTTCTCTTCACCCTCCTCCTATCCACCCCACCTCACGTCTTCTCCTTTCTGCTTAGTACCTCCACCAGCTGGTTTAGAGGGCCACTGACAGACACTCCATATCCCCTTCTCTCTTCCACCTTCCAGACCCCTCTGGAACCCTTGTTCCCAGGTGCACAGCCCCCTCTGCTTCTCAGCCTCCCTGCTCCACGGCTGGCTCCTCCTGCTTCCCAGACCATACTAGCCAGACCCAAGGCAGGAAGACAGAACAGGCTGACCAGTGGCGGTGCAGCGAATAGAGCATTAAATACTTTCAGTCAAACTAGCTATCCAATAGATATTTTCTCCTTTTTAAATTGGGATGTAATTCACATATCATAAAATCATTTCAAAGAGGACAATTCAGTGGTTTTAGTATATTTTCAGAGTTGTGCAACCATCACCACTATCTACTTTCAGAAGATTTTCATCACCCCAAAAAGAAACCCCACACCCATTAACATCACTACTCATCCCCCTGATGCCCAGGCCCTGGCAACCACCAGTCTTTATGTTTATATGGACCTGCCCATTCGGAACATTGCACGTGAATGGAATCATACAACATGTGGCCTTTTATTACCAGATTCTTACACTTAGCATGTGTTTTTAAGATTCATCCATGTTGTATCATGCCTAAGTGCTTCATTCCTTTTTATAGCTATATATTCTTTTGTATTGATATAGCACATTTGATTTATCCATTCATCAGCTGATGGACATTTCCGTTGTTTCTTCTTTGTGGAGATTATGAATAACGTTGCTATTCACATACAAGCTTTTGTGTGCAAATATGTTTTCAATTTTCTCGGGTATATTCCTAGGAGGGGAATTGCTGGATCGTATGGTCAATCTGTTTAACTTTTCACAATAGCTATGCCCTTTGACACTCCACCAGCAGTGTACCAGGGTTCTAATTTCTCCACATCCTCACCAGTGCTTGTTATTATCAATCTCTGTCATTATAGCCATTCCAGTAAGTTAAAATATGTTTTCTTCCTACCTTGACAAATACCTTCCTAATGATAAGGAAGACCAAGTTTGCATTTAGAATACACCAAACTTCTTGGGTTTTAACACTGGAACGTGGCATGTGGGGAGAGCCAGCCCTGGACCCCCAGCCCCTGCTCTGCCCCCTCACTAGCCACCAGTGCATTTGCCCCATACCACGGGGCCTCTCATGCGCATATGTGGCAAGTCCAGCACTAACTTCCAAGCTCCACCCATCCAACCCAAAAACAGCAGCACCTTGGGCCAGGTTTGTGCATTAGTGGCACAGTCAGACCTTGGGAGGAGGAACCCAGGTCCAGGAAGCAGACTCAGGATCATTTGCGCAGGGAATTCTGGACTCAAGAACCCAGAAGTGGTTTGGGAGCTGTAGGGTGTGCCTGAGCACATCCCCTTGCCCCAGGGTCTTCTCACCTCTGTGGCAGGGGAGGGACTGAAGGATCAGAGCAGTCCTCTGAGGTGCGGTGTTCAGATCTAATAATGGCACTCTCCATGCTCATGCTGTTAAACTTCTTTCCAGAATGCTGTATCTCACTGGAAGATTCCTACTCATTCTTGAAGACACAACTCAGAAGTTAGAACATATGGGAAGCCTTCCTTGACCCCCCTCACAATGTACCAGGCAGGGTACTAGGCTCTGGGGATATAGAAATAAGACACAGTTAGTTGCTGCTGAGACAGGGAGCCTGAGGGTGGTGACAGCCAAGTAAACTGGCAAAGTACAGAGTGACCAGGGCAATAAACAATCAGTCTCAGCATGTGCTAGGAAGGGCATGTGGGAGAACCAGCTCACCTTGTTTTGGGGGACTTGAAGTAAATGACTCCAAAGGTAAGATCAGGAAGACAGGCCAGATTTAGCCAAGCAAAGAGATCCTGCTAGGACTTCTCTAGTATTCTCCCAGTCAAATACATTCAAATGTGTCTCTGCCATCAAAATTAAGGACTACATGGTGCAATCCCAGAGGCTGACCCTGCCAAACGCTTCATGCATTTAACCCATGACAGATTGTATTAAACGTGGCAAGCATTGCCCATTCTGTTCCCACCCCTCTCTGGAGGAGTAACTCTAACCTTGGTCCCTATTCGCCACACCCCATGTCTAGTTGAAAAAAGGGGAGGCATGAAATGACAGGGGGTGGACTGCTTAGGGACATGGGGCCAGGCTAAGAGGCCTGGGGGGCTATTTAACTGTCAGGAGAAGAAGTGATGGGAAGAGAACCAGAGACACAGTGTCCTGTGCAGTCCCCCAGAATGACTCGGAGCTCTTAAGGTAAGGTGACCAGACGTCCCGCTTTTGGTGGGACAGTCCTGATTTTTAACAATTTGTCCCATGTCCCATGGCATTTTTAAAAAGTCCTGATTTTTGGAAAGCTAGGGGACAGCAGAACGAGAAGGGAATATACGGTTTTCGGCAGGGAGACCCCACCTCGACCTGAAAGTGTCTGCACTGCCGCAAGAGCTGGCTGCCCCGTGCGGGGCCCCGAAACAAAGAACCTCCGGCAGGACGTACCTGCTGGGGCGGTGGCTGTCAAGTCCCCTAACTACCCATAGGCCCCCATCCTGGACGCTTGCGTGCAGCTCGGGGCTACGCGAGGTGCAAGCCGCTCAGTCTCCAGCAGGCAGAGGGGCTGGACGCAGGTATGCAACCGTGTAACCCGATCCCTCTGACTCACTTAAAATTTCCCATATAGTAATATTTCCAAAAATGATCTTTTTAATCAGGTATCATTATTTAAAAAATAGATTGATAAGGAAAAGCTTAAATCTTGGGCATCAGAAAAAATCACAATAGAGAACAAATGGTTACAAATATTTCATCATTTTGAAACAAACCATGTTCCGTACAATAATGCACTAAAAATTGGGGAATACGCATTGTCTTTACCAGGAACTAGTGCTGCGACTGAACGTGTTTTTTCTATGCTAAATAAAGTGTGGACATGAGAAAATTCACAATTAAGTGTTGAGACTTTAAAAGCCATTTTATGTGTGAAATAGAATTTAACAAATTCTTGTGAAAAATTTCATGACCTTTTAAACAACGACAGCAATCTACTAAAAAAATTCACTCAAATGAGAAATATGCCAAAGAATAAAATAATACTATACATAATTTTTAATGTATTATATTTGTAAATTGTACTTATTTTGAAATTTAAAATATATATATTACAATACTATTTTTGCATTCTATGAAAAATTTTTTTGCTCCATATAGACCAAATTTTTAATCAAGACACACACACACACACACACACACACACACACACACACCATCAATGGTGTCCCGCTTTACCAATTTTAAAATCTGGTCACCTTACCTTAAGGCCTGGCCCAGCTGAGCCTGGATGAGCCGAAGTGCCTGCCTGTCTCCACCAGGAGCAGGAAGCTTCACCATGGATCAGCCTGCTCCTCTTTTCACCATAAGGAGGGAAATGTGGGGAGCAAGGTGGGCGGGTACAGTGCTACCTAAACTAGCTTGTTCCTTGTATATTGCTCTGGTGGAAAAGTTTACTGTAGGCAAACAATGAAACCATTGGTAGTGTAATTATCCGCAATACACACACAAAAATAAAATTCAGCTCCATCTCAAGCCATACATATTTTATAGATCTTGTTTCTTGGGGCTGTTTCAGTAAAATAGTATTTGCCAACAGAGCTATTTTTCTTCCTGCACGTTTTCTCATTGCTTTCCACTAGAGGGAGCCGCAGGTCCCGTTTGGACATGCTTCTCCCAGCCCTGCAAACCCTTCAGCCAAGCAGAGAGGGCGAAATATTAATACTACAAACCTGGGGCCACTAAACCAACTGGCAGTACCTGAACTTTCTGGCACACAGCTCTCGATAGAACACTAAGGTCTCTGGCAACTTATTTAAAGTGAATAAGAGATTAACACCTGTTCTTTAAAAATATGAAATCTGAGGAAAATGAAAAAGCTTGCTGCTCTTTGCAGACCACAATACTATTGCATGTAGATATGCAAGGTAGGCAAAAGTAGGTTTACTGTTCTTCGTATGGAAAAATAACACAATAATCAATAAAAGGTAATACAAGAATAAACTATGTTTCAACCTACTCACGACTGTAACCCTACTTTTGCCCACCTTGTATGTTTATTAAACTCTCATTCTGAAGGGTATGATAAAATAATAAATAATTCTACATGGTAATTGTAAATTAACTGGTATTTTAATAGAAACCTTAAACCCTATTTTTTAGGTTTTTATTTGGGGGAGCGTTATGTGAGAGACAGTGAGAGGGACAGACAGACAGGAAGGGAGAGAGATGAAAAGCATCAATTCTTCATTATAGCACTTAGTTGTTCGTTGATTGCTTTCTCAGATGTGCTTTGATGGTGGAGTGGGGTGGGGGGACTACAGCAGAGCAATTGACCCCTTGCTAAAGCCAGCGACCTTGGGCTCAAGCCAGCCACCATGGCATCATGCCTATGATCCCATATTCAAGCCAGTGACCCCCTGGTCAAGCTGGCAAGCCCTCTCTCAAGCCAGGGACCTTGGGTTTCAAACCTGGGTCCTCTGCATCCCAGGCCAATGCTCTATCCACAGCGCCACCTCCTGGTCAGGCTTTAAGTTATTTTTTAAAACATTAGGGCATAGCCAGGGCCAGTTTGCTCAGTCAGTTAGAGGTGGTCCCTAAACAAGTTTGTAAATTCAGCCCCCAGTCAGGGCACACCCAGGAAGCAACCAATGAATGCACGACTCAGTGGAACAACAAATGAATACTTCCCTTTCCCTTCTTCTCCCTCTTCCTTCCTCTCTCTGTCTCTCTAAAAATCAATCACACCATGAGGCATTTTGAATACCAGGTTAAGAAGATTAGAAGGCCTTTTTTTTTTTTTTTAGATTTTATTTCGAGTTTTAGAGAGAGGGGAAAAGAGAGAGAATGAAAAAGAGGGAAAGAGAGAAAGAGGTTAGAAGTGGAAAGCATCAACTGATAGTAGTTGTTTCCTATATGTGCCTTGACCAGGCAAGCCCAGGGTTTCGAACCGGTGACCTCAGCATTCCAGGCTGACACTTTATCCACAGCACCACCACAGGTCAGGCAGGAAGTCCTAAATATTTTTAAGTTAAGAAAATGTATGGACCATTAGGGAGATGTTCTTGGCGGTAGTGTACATGATCTGGTATAGAACATCCGAGACAGGCCAGATAGGCACCTTTGAGCAGGGGAGTAGCTAGGGGCAGACTTGGCTGGCAAAGGTGAGAAAGAAAGGAAACATACGTGAGATTGTGAAGGAGTGACTGAAAAGAACTGGTTCCTGATGGCAAAGGCAGAAATGGGAAGGGACTGGAAGCAAGCGAGGACTCCAAATTGGCTGTGGTCTGAGGCAGGAGAAGCAAGGAACGACAATTCACTCTGAATGCAGCACCTCAATTAATCCCTACTGTTTAGACCAGTGGTTCTTAACCTTTTTTGAGGTACCGAACCCACTAGTTTCATATGTGCATTCACCGAACCCTTCTTTAGTGATAAATAAAATATGATTTATTTTTCCAAATTCAAGACATAGGTATATGTTTTTTTTACTGGTGCACAAAATGAGCTGTGCATGAACATCACCTTGCTCAAAGAACAAAACCAACAAAGTGCATGAACTCACAACAAATTACGGTATTACTTTATTCTGGCCTCCGTGGCAGAGGCTTCTCCGAACTCCTGAGACCGACTCATCGAACCCCTAGGGTTCGATAGAACCCAGGTTAAGAATCACTTGTTTAGACATAGCAGCATCACATATACTTAAAAAATAGTATTACATGCATGTGTGAAATATTCTATGCTTGACCTATAGAGACTTTGCAATAGCTCTACAGCAACTTCTACCCCACCCTGGGTTCTTTCACATAGAACATGAAGACTATAGCCCTGGCCCAAGACAGCTCCGCAGTTAGAACGTTGTCCTGGTGTACAAAGGTTGCCAGTTTGATCCTCAGTCAGGGCATATACAGAAACAGATCAATGTTTCTCTCTCTCTCTCTCTCTCTCTCTCTCTCTCTCCTCCTTTCCTCCCTCTCTAAAATCAATAACTAAAAATTTTTTAAAAAAAGAATATGAAGACTATCCATGTGTGATGGTAAAAAGACAGGATGCTATAAGTTCATCAGCAAAGGAAGTGCCCTCGCATTCTTGTTCCAGTGGAGTAGAAATGGGAACACAGCCCTAGATGGGATGGAATGGAATGGGATGGGGTTGGGGCAGTTCCAGGCAGAGTTCATGTCTTCTGACTTTTCCTTCTCCCTCAAGCCTGAATTTCTTCTGCAGAACAAACCTGCGCCTCCACTGAGCTCTTGTGGCTCACTGTGCAGTCAAAGGAGGTGGGAATGGTGGAATTGTGAGCAGCCCAGCTGACTTTTCTCCTTCTCCAAAGCTCCTCTGCCAGGACACCTTCACATAAGAACTCCACCCTGAGCAGGGCTTCCTGGAGCCGGATGTGGAGGCTTTTCAGCAGAAATCTTCAGTCAAGCATGAATAATCACTATTGAGCAAGAGAATGAGTTCCAGACTCTTGGTCTCATCTGAGTCCATCTCAGTTACTAAAACAAGTCTGCCCTTTGGAGTGGGAAGCTGTATGGATGGGAAACCAGGAAGCCTTCGGAACAGTGCCATTGGACAACTCACAGCGCCAGAACCAAATCGCAGTACAGAGCCAACAGGGGAAACGTGCCTCGCCCCGCCCCCACTCCCAAATGAAGAGAGGTATTTGTTGAGAACAAAGGCCACCATTAGGCACCACCACCGTTAATGCTGTAAGAAAGGGGTGCTCAATACATCGATCGCAATCAACTGGTCGATCGCGAAGGAAGTGTGGATAGATTGCATGACATTAAAAAGACATTTGTCTTTTGATTGGCATACAGGCAAGCCCCAAAGCTACTACTTCAAAGGGTGAGAATTCTAGGCTGCATCCAAATCTGGTCCTTGAAAGCACTTTTCAAATTTCTGTGTGTCTCCTGCCACACATCTTGTTGCAAAGGCCTTCCCTTTGGATGCAGTGTGTGCAGTCTCAAAACCCAAAATTCTGATTTTCAAGCCTTCCCACTGAGATCCACGGGATGACCCAGTGAAGAGTATTTCGACCCCACTCTTCTAAAGGGATGGCGGGAATGAGGGAGGGAAAAGCCAGTGGCTCAGATTGTCTGCAGACTGACATCAGGAAAGACATGGTCAGGTTTCCCGTCAAGCGTTGTCTGCTTTTCTCCTCTTGCCTGAGTTGCATGTGACATGAAGACATCTCAGACCCTGTTCCAATTACTAGCAGTGAGTCAGCTCACTCTAATTCAATGCTTATTCACAAATTATCATTTCAGTGCAATAGGACGCAGCTTTAAATAAGAGAGATGAGAAGCCCACCCACCTATGACACGCCAGCAGGCTGCTCAGTTCCCAAGTTCTGGTGGACATTCTGTTAGTCACAGGGAAGCATCTGGGCCCAGTTCACTTCTCCCACTTTTTTTTTTTTTTTGTCTCTCTAGACATTGTACCAAACAGACACTGAGTCAGAATAAGTGAGTTTAGCAATTAAATCTGTGTGGAGGCCGTCTTGAGAAGCATTTGGTGGATCTGGGAATAAATATTCATCCACGAGAACTCAAACCCTTATCGTAAAAACCTGAATGTAATGTGCACGGAGAGGAGCCTGAGCTGAAATCTCACGACGCCGTCCTTTTCTCTCGTCCAGCAAGTAACACTGGGGACTGCCGCTGCTCCCAGGAACGCTGAGCCACCCAGAGCAGGAGTGTCTCTGAGTACAAAGAGCAGTGAGATCCTGTCCAAGGAAGCGTCTGCCTGCTTCTGCATGAACACATTTCCATGAGGAACCTTGATCAGCCAGGGAGCAACCCCAGACAGCGTCCCATCCCACCTAAACCCTAACTCAGCGCGCTAAAGCGAAACAGGAGCCAGATGGACTGAACACCCACTGGGCAGAAACTCTCCTTCCCTCTCAGGAGAGCTCCAGGCTGGGTGTTGGCGTGCACAGAATGTCCCCACGAGGCCCGCAGGGGAGCACCTCTGCAGAGGCTTCTCCCAGAACGAGAGACAGGAGGGAACAGGGAACGTGCTCTGGAAGCACCCGCACCTACAAGCCTGACGTCACACCCGGAAGATACTCCTCCAAGACAGGTCACCTTGGTTCTACTCACATCTGCAGTAAGAGCTAGTGAACCGCCCACCAGCTTTTCAATGGGAGTTGGTTAGAGCCCCAGCTTAATAAGACCAACGCTTGTCTTTGATTTACATTGGGATCAATGGATATCTCTTTTTTCTAAAGTTCCTGGATTACAGACCACACCGCCCACCCCAGCAGCTGGTGCAAACATTGCCACCCAGGATCCAAGCAGACACACACACCCTGCCAGATGCATCCTTCCAGAACCTGCCACGGCCTCTTACAGGCAGTGCAATGCTTGTCTGAGTGTGGGAACTGGGAGGGCCAGGTAGAACACAGCCTGTAACGAGGGCATCCTTATTAACGAAGCCAGGCCGATTCCCAGGCCAGTCTGAAGGAAGACTCTCTCATTCTCCCGGCCAATTTCTAAAGCCATGCTGCTGGCGACAGTGGATCTGCGTCAGGGCTGACTTCCCTCCGCGCTCGTGCCCTAGAAGGGTAAAACACACATTCACATGTCTCCAGTTTGTAGGACCCCAGGCCAGTAGTTCTTAATATTTTTAAGGTCACAGACCCCTCTGAGCACCTGATCAAACCAAAGCCTCTTTCCTCAGAAAAAAAATGCACTTCTACACAAAGTTAATTTTACAGTTGGGAAGGGGGGGAGTCAAAGAACCCCTGCGCACCATCCCTGAACCACTAAAAACCTCTTCGTAGTAACTGAATTGTAAAGCAAGAGGGCATTCCCTTCACATGGCCGGCAGCAGTATTATCTAGACCAGTCAAGGGTTAAGACTGTATCGAGCAGGGCTTCTGGCTCCCTCACCCCTGTGTCCTGCAATGGGCAGCACGCCTCAGCAGCTGTTGAGTGGCCCCAGCAGCACTAGAGTCTAAGGCATCTCATCCTTTAACCCTTACAACAACCCTATAGTTCAGGGTCACTGTTTCTTCCATTTTTACAGATGAGGATGCTAAGGCTCAGAGAGGTACAGTGCTCTTCCCAACAAGGCCCACCAGCTGCCAGCGGTGAGTACTATCACTCTCAGGGCTCAGCCAATTGCTCCAAGCACGGTCCAAGAGCCAGTGCCTTTAAATTCGTAGGAAGTGACTAAACTCCCAAAGCCCTTGGTGAGAGAGTTGCTAAAAACACAGGCTCATTTTGTTTGCTAAGTGGGATTGTCTTCATTTGGAGGCAAAAGCAAGCATATAACTTCCAGGAGGCCCACTCTTTCTGAATTTGTAATGCGGCTACAGCAAACACTGACTTTGGCCTCCATCCCCTGATACAGACATGTGACTGATGAACGACAAAAACTGCGATCAGAATGGAAATTGACCACTGATACGATGTTATCTTGGTTGTAATATCAGTTTTTAAATATCAGTTGCCAAGCAAGCCTGGTGAGGTCATTAGAGGAACATTCATGGAGTGCCTCCTTTGCTCCTGGCGCTGTGCTGAGCCCTGCAGAGACAGAGGTGAACAGGGCAAGGTCCTGTCCACAACAAACCCATCGCCTGGCAAGGGAGGAGCCGAAGGCATGTGATTAACTGGAAAAACAATGTGCCAACTGCTTTACAAGTGATAGGACCAAGGTGCCCAGGGCCAGAGGGCAGGAAGTGAGTAATGTCCAGGAAAGGAGAGGCAAGGTCTCAGGGGTTCAGAGGGGCTAGGTCAGGGCATCGTGGGCAGAGGGCACATCATGCATGAGAACTGCTGGGAATGAGGGCAGACCACTGGGCAGGAAAAGAGGCAGGATGTGAGCCGTAAGAGGGAGGTGGTGGCCAGATCAGGAAGACCTTTGCCATCTGAGAAATCACTAAGAAAGCCTCTTCATGGAGAAAGGACTCGGTCACATTGGCATTGTTGGGAGGGTCAGTATAGCAGCGGCAGCAAGGTAGACTCTGCCTAGAGAATCAGGAAGCAAGAAGTGGGATGGAAAATTGCCTCATTTCTGCCAAGACTGAGGAGGGTTGTATTTCAGTTCTAGATGGCCCTCACAAATGAACAAAAAAGCAGCAGGGTCTGACGACATGTTGGATGTTGACAGGCAAGGCAGAAAGCAGAAAAAGAAATGGCTTTGAGGTTTCTAGGTTGAGCAATTGGTAGGTGGTGATTCTGTTCAGAGAGGAAGCATAGGAGGAAGAACTGGTTCCAGTGGGTAGACAGAGAGGCGCTGAGGTGTGTTTGGGCAGGCTGGTTTTGAGGCAGCCAGAGCAGCCTTGGTGAGTTGTCTACAGATGATAACTTTAAAGAGCTGTAAGCATACAGCATAAACAAAAAGAAATGAGAAATATAACCTGATATAACTTGAGGAATATTAGTACATGTATTTAACTTAAGGCCTGACCTGTGGTGGTGCAGTGGATAAAGCGTCAACCTGGAATGCTGAGGTTGCTGGTTCGAAACCCTGGGCTTGCCTGGTCAAGGCACATATGGGAGTTGATGTTTCCTGCTCCTCCCCTTCTTCTCTCTCTCTCTTTCTCTCTACTCTCTCTCTTTCTAAAAATGAATAAATAAAATCTAAAAATAAAAATAAAACATATATATCTTACTTCAACCTTTTTAAAAAATAAATAAATAAAGAGAATTTAAGGGAGAGGAGCTAGCAAAAGAAACTGAGTATGAACAAATAAATGCAGGTTGTAGATAAGACACCTTCCAAGGAGAGTCAAATATCAAAAGCCAAAGAGAGGAGAAGGAGGAAGAGACCCAAAAAAAAGTCTCTGGAACAGGCAGTTAGAAATTCCTGACCGACTTTTCAATTGCAGCACAACCTCATGGGATTGGGAGTGGAGGCAGTAAGTTAATACTACTTTCTAAAGAATGTCGGCCAAGGACAGAAGGCAGCAAGGTCACCCATCCTCATGACAAAGCTTTTGCGTTTCTGTAGTGTGTGATCTATCTAGTACATGTCGCATCCAGTGATCCAACCAGACTCATCACTTCACACCAGTGTTTGAGGGAGGCAGGAGAAGGGGATATGTACATACTGAGGCTAACATCCAGAAGTGTCTGATGTTCATGCTAATGGCTGGCTTTACCGAAGCCAGCTATGTTCATTGGACATTGTCCCAATGCGTAAAGGTTGATGGTTTGATCCCTGGTCAGGGCACATACAGAAATAAATCCATTTCTCTCTCTCTCCTTTCCTCCCTCCCTCTCTTCTTTTCCCCCTTCCTCTCTTCCAGAATCAATCAATATTTGTGTGTGTGTGTGTGTGTGTGTGTGTGTGTGTGTGTGTGTGTGGACAGATAGGGACAGACAGACAGGAAGGGAAAGAGACGAGAAGCATCAATTCTTTTTGCAGCTCTTTAGTTGTTCATTAACTGCATTATCATATGTGCCTTGACCAGGGAGCTTGTTGGGCAGATAAAATATATTATTATGCTCACTTTGTTAAAGATGGTGCTGCCTACATGGATGATTGTAAAGTCCTCCCACCCTTTTTGATGTAGGGTGGTGCACTCTCCTGAGAAATCCCATTATGCCTCAGATAAGTAACTTTGTATCAGAGACTTCCTTGTTTGTATATTGCATTAAAGGTTTTGAATCTACACTATAAAGTGGGGCAGACTGAGAACTTGCTCGGTCTTGGTTCCTGAGATAGCATTTGAGAGGAGAGCAGAGAAAGGCCGCGTGGAAGAGGTCAGGAGAAGCAGCAAAGATGTTAGAGGGCTGAGGGAGAAGCCAATTTGTGCAGAGTTTGTGCAAAGAGAGGAAGATAGGTAACAGAGGTTGTTCAGCAGATGAAATATATTATGCTCACTTTGTAAAAGATGGCGCTGCCCATCTTCCAAAAATCAATCTGGAAGAATCAAAACACGTAAACAGACCAATTACAACAAATGAGATCGAAACAGTTATCAAAAAACTCCTAAAAAAGAAAAGTCCTGGGCCTGATGGCTTCACAAGTGAATTCTACCAAAAATCCAAAGAAGAACTAACTCCTATCCTTCTAAAGATATTTCAAAAAATTCAAGAGGAAGGAAGACTTCCAAACTTCTTTTATGAGGAGAGCATAATTCTGATCCCGAAACCGGGCAAAGACAACATAAAGAAAAAAAATTATAGGCCAATACCGCTGATGAATTTAGATGCTAAAATTCTCAACAAAATATTAGCCAAACGGATCCAGCAATATATGAAAAAAATCATACACCATGATCAAGTGGGATTTATTCTGGAGAGGCAAGGTTGGTTCAATATTTGCAAAACAATCAATGTGATTCATCACATAAAGAAAAGAAAGGAAAAAAATCACATGATAATTTCAATAGATGCAGAAAGAGCATTCGATAAAATCCAGCACCCATTCATGATCAAAACTCTCAGTAAAGTGGGAATACAGGGAACATTCCTTAACATGATAAAGGCCATCTATGACAAACCCACAGCAAACATCATACTAAATGGGCAAAAATTAAAAGCAATCCCCTTCAGATCAGGAACCAGGAAGGGGTGCCCCCTTTCACCACTCTCATTCAACATAGTTCTGGAAGTCCTAGCCACAGCAATCAGACAAGAAGAAGAAATAAAAGGCATCCAAATTGGAAAAGAACAAGTAAAACTGTCATTATTTGCAGATGATATGATATTGTATATAGAAAACCCTAAAGTCTCAGTCAAAAAAACTACTGGACCTGCAAAATGAATTCAGCAAGGTGGCAGGATATAAAATTAATACTCAGAAATCAGAGGCATTTCTATATACCAACAATAAACTGTCAGCAAAAGAAATTAAGGAAACAATCTCCTTCACTATTGCAACCAAAATAATAAAGTACCTAGGAGTAAATTTAACCAAGGAGGTTAAGGACTTGTACTCGGAAAATTATAGAACATTGATAAAAGAAATCAAGGAAGATACAAACAAGTGGAAGCGTATACCGTGCTCATGGTTAGTAAGAATAAACATCATTAAAATGTCTATATTACCCAAAGCAATTTATAAATTCAATGCAATACCAATTAAAATACCAATGACATACTTCAAAGATATAAAACACATATTCCAAAAATTTATATGGAACCAAAAAAGTACATGAATACCCTCAGTGATCTTAAAAAGAAAAAATAAAGCAGAAGGTATCACTCTTCTGGATATCAAGGTTTACTATAAGGCCATTGTACTCAAGACAGCCTGGTACTGGCATAAGAACAGGCACATAGAACAATGAAACAGAACAGAGAACCCAGAAATAAACCCATACCTTTATGGACAACTGATATTTGACAAAGGAGGAAAGAACATACAATGGAGTAAAGACAGCCTCTTTAACAAATGGTGTTGGGAAAATTGGACATCTACCTGCAAAAAATGAAACTAGACCATCAACTTACACCATTCACAAAAACAAACTCAAAATGGATAAAAGACTTAAATGTAATCTGTGAAACCATAGCATATTAGAAGAAATCATAGGCAGCAAGCTCTCCGACATTTGTAGCAGCAATATATTTGCCTATTTATCTCCACGGGCAAATGAAATAAAAGGCAAGATAAACAAATGGGACTATATCAAATTAAAAAGGTTTTTGCACAGCTAAAGACAATAAGAACAGAATAAAAAGACAAACCACACAATGGGAGAACATATTCGACAATACATCTGATAAGGGGTTAATAAATAAAATTTATAAAGAACTTATAAAACTCAACAAGAAGACAAACAATCCAATCAAAAAATGGGCAAAAGAAATGAATAGAAATTTCTCCAGGGGACATACAGATGGCCAATAGGCATATGAAAAAATGCTCAACATCACTAATCATTAGAGAAATGCAAATTAAAACCACAATGAGATATCACCTCACACCAGTCAGAATGGCACTCATCAGCAAAACAACACAGAATAAGTGCTGGCGAGGATGTGGAGAAAAGGGAACCCTTCTGCACTGCTGGTGGGAATGCAGACTGGTGCAGCCACTATGGAAAACAGTTTGGAGATTCCTCAAAAAATTAAAAATCGAACTGCCCTTTGACCCAGCTATCCCACTTTTAGGAATATACCCTAAGAACACCATAGCACTGTTCGAAAAGAAGAAATGCGCCCCCATGTTCATGGCAGCATTGTTCACAATAGCGAAGATCTGGAAACAACCCAAGTGTTTGTCAGAGGACGAGTGGGTTAAAAAGCTTTGGTACATATATACTATGGAATACTACTCTGCCATAAGAAATGATGACATCGGATGATTTAAAATAAAATGGATAGACCTTGATAACATTATACGGAGTAAAATAAGTAAAACAGAAAAAAACTGAGAACAGCATGATTTCATACATAGGTGGGACATAAAAGTGATACTATGAGACATGGACAGAAGTGTGGTGGTTACGGGGTGGGGGGAGGGAGGAGAGGGTGGGAGAGGGGGGAGGGGTTGGGCACAAAGAAAACCAGATAGAAGGTGACAGAGGACAATTTGACTTTGGGTGATGGGTATGCAAGATAATTGAATGATAAGATAACCTGGAGAGAAGCAAGATGGCGACGGAGTAGGCGGATGTACCAACTTCCACTCCCAGAACCAAAGTGGATTACAACTCAATTTTAAGAACCATCACCTGGATAAACCAACTTTGAACAAAACTAAGTGGACTCTTCAACCAAGGAACAGAAGAAGCCACATTGAGACTGGTAGGAATAGCGAAAACGCGAAGAGGGCTGCCCAGCTCCCCAGAGCAAACGGCAGCCCGGAGAGACCCGCGTGGCGGGAGGAGAGTTTGGCGGAGAGGGAGGGACCTGGGTCCCAGGAACCAAGCCCCAGCCTGCAGTCCCAGAGCCTAGAAGAGGCGTTTGTACAGTTTTGAGCTGTGAAACAAGTGAGGGAGCTCCCAGGCCTACAGTGTGGAGTATTAGGTCCCATCCTACTCTGCTGATGGTTGCTGAAGGGCATGGTGGGCGGCAGGACGCTGAAACGCGGTTCTGTCGGCATGGGCGGAGGCCAAGCCAGTGGGAGCTCATCTAGCCCAGCAGGGTCAGAAGGGACGCACGAAAGCGGTCCGGAAGCTGCGGGCCGGCCTTTAATCCCACTTACGGGGACAAAGCGGGAGGCCAGGAACGGGCAGAACTCTGCTCTGCAACTCTGCGCAAGCCGGCCCTGACCGCGGGGACCGGGCTAAGACCAGGGACGGGCGGGGGGCTTGTGGCTGAGCTCACGCTGCCAGCCCTGCCCGGCCGGAGAAGCCGAGGTTTGCCATTCTGCGTGCGCGAGCAGGCGCGGGGACGTGGTGGACCCCGAGACAAGTGGAGGCTCGTAGCTGAGCCGACGCTAATATCCCTGCCCGCCGGAGAAACCGTGATTTGCCATCCCACGAACACGAGCGGGCTCCGAACGCGGGGGCAGGGTAGAGTCCGGGACGAGCAGAGGTCCGCAGCTGAGCGGAAGCCAGCAAACACGCCCGCCCCAATAAACCTAGGTTTCCGACCCTGCGCAGAAGGGCCCTGGCCTTGAGGGCGGAGCTAGAGCTCCGGACGAGCAAGGGCTTACAGCTGAGAGCACGTCGGAAGCCCCGCCTAACCCGCGAAACTGTGGCGAGCAGGCTCCGACTGCTGGTTCTGGGTGGAAGTCCAGAGATAGGCTGGTCTGCAGCTGAGTAAAGGTGCTCACCTCTACCCTTGGTCCTGAGGCTTGTGGCTTGAGTGACAGCCCCTCCCGCAGAAGAGAGGCAGAAATCACAGCAAAAGCCACAGAGGGCCGGCTCTGGCAACGCCCATACCCAACCATCATAGGCAGCGGCAGAGGGGGTGGGGGGCCTGAAGACAGACCACTAATAAAAAACACAAAGGCAACACCTACTGGACTCCAGTGGCCACAACTTGCTTATACACAGACAAAATGGGCAGGCAGAGGCATGCAAACCAAATGAATCAAGAGAAATCCCCAGAAAAGAACCTGAATGAACCAGATATAACCAAACTACCAGAAGCAGAATTTAGAATAATGATAGTTAGGATGTTCAAAGAAATTAGAGCAACAATGGATAGTCATTATGAACACCTAAATAAAGAGATACAAGTATAAAAAATGAAATTGAAATAATAAAAAAGAATCAGACAGAAATGACAAATACAGTATCAGAACTGAAGACCACAATGGAAGGAATTAAAAGCAGGATGAATCACGCTGAGGATCGAATAAGCGAGTTAGAGGACACAATAAACAAAGGCACAGAAGCAGAGAAGAAAAAGGAAAAGAGACTCAAAAAATGTGAGGAAACTCTAAGGGAGCTCTGTGACAACCTGAAGAGAAACAACATTCGCATCATAGGGGTACCTGAAGAAGAGGAGAGAGGACAGGAAATGGAAACTTTGTTCAATCAAATCATAGCAGAAAACTTCCCTAAATTAAGGATGGGAAACCCTCCACACGTTCAAGAAGCACACAGAACTCCATTAAAGAGAAATCCAAAAAGATCTACACCAAGACACATCATAGTTAAAATACCAAAGCTAATGGATAAAGAAAAAATTTTAAAAGCTGCTAGGGAAAAAAAGGCTATCACTTACAAAGGAGCCCCCATAAGGATGACATCGGACTTCTCAACAGAAACACTTGAGGCCAGAAGGGAATGGAAAGAAATAATCAAAGTAATGCAGAACAAGAACTTACAACCAAGACTACTTTATCCAGCAAGGCTAACATTTAAAATTAAAGGAGAAATAAAGAGCTTCCCAGAAAAAGAAAGCCTGAAGGAATTCATAAAAACCAAACCAATTCTGCAAGAGATACTAAGGGGACTGTTGTGAATATTTTAAAGGGAGAAAAGAATATAGCAAAAGAAGAATACAACTTTAACGAATAAAATGGCAATAAACAACTACATATCAATAATAACCTTAAATGTAAATGGATTAAATGATCCAATCAAAAGACATAGGGTAGCTGCATGGATAAAGAAACAGGACCCACCCTGACCTGTGGTGGCGCAGTGGATAAAGAGTCGACCTGGAAACACTGAGGTCGCCAGTTCAAAACCCTGCACTGGTCTAGTCAAGGCACATATGGGAGTTGATGCTTCCAGCTCCTCCCCCCTTTCTCTCTCTCTCTCTCTCTCTCTCTCTCTCTCTCACTCTGTGTCTGCTCTCTAAAATGAATATAAAAAAATTTAAAAAAAAAAAGAAACAGGACCCATACATATGCTGTCTACAAGAGACACAACTTAAAACAAAAGATGCACATAGACTGAACGTAAAAGGATGGAAAAAAATATTTCAGGCAAATGGAAATGAAAAAAAATCCGGGGTAGCAGTACTTATATCTGACAAAATGGACTTTAAAACAAAGGCTGTAGTAAGAGATAAAGGAGGACACTACATAATGATAAAGGGAACAATTCAACAGGAAGATATAACTATTATAAATATCTATGCACCAAATAGGAGCTCCGACATACATAAAGCAGACTTTGATGGATATAAAGGGCGAGATTAACAGCAATACTATCATAGTAGGGGATTTCAATACCCCTCTAACAACACTGGATAGATCCTCAAGAAAGAAAATTAATAAAGAAACAGCAGACTTAAAGGAGACAGTAGATCAACTTGATTTAATAGATATCATCAGAACTTTTCAACCTAAAGCAGTAGAATATACATTCTTCTCAAGCGCTCATGGTACGTTTTCTAGGGTAGACCACATGTTAGGACACAAAAATGATCTCAATAAATTTAAGAAGATTGAAATCATATCAAGCATTTTCGCTGTTCACAATGCCATGAAACTAGAAATTAACCACAAAAGAAAAAATGAAAAATACTCAAACACTTGGAAACTAAATAGCATGATATTAAATAATGAATGGATTAACAATGAGATCAAAGAAGAAATAAAAAGGTTTCTAGAAACGAATGATAATGAGCATACATCAACTCAAAATTTATGGGACACAGCAAAAGCAGTTCTGAGAGAAAAGTTTATTGCACTACAGGCATATCATAAGAAGCTAGAAAAAGCTCAAATAAGCAACCTGACCCTGCATCTAAAAGAACTTGAAAAACAACAGCAAATAAAACCCAAGACTAATAGAAGGAAGGAAATAATAAAGATCAGAGCAGAAATAAATGAAATAGAGTGGAAGGAAACAATACAGAGGATAAATGAAACCAGAAGCTCATTCCTTGAAAAGGTAAATAAGATTGATGAACCTTTAACTAGACTCACCAAGAAAAAAAGAGAGAGGACTCAAATAAATAAAATTAGAAAGGACAATGGAGAAATAACAACTGACACAACAGAAATACAAAGCATTATAAGAAAATACTATGAAGAACTATATGCCAAAAAATTAGACAATCTTGGTGAAATGGACAAATTTCTGGAATCATATAACCTTCCAAAAATCAATCTGGAAGAATCAGAATACCTAAACAGACCAATTACAACAAATGACATCGAAACAGTTATCAAAAAACTCCCAAAAAAGAAAAGTCCTGGGCCTGATGGCTTCACAAGTGAATTCTATCAAAAATTCAAAGAAGAACTAACTCCTATCCTCCTCAAGCTATTACAAAAAATTCAAGAGGAAGGAAGACTTCCAAAATCCTTTTATGAGGCGAGCATAATTCTGATCCGAAAACCGGGCAAAGACAACACAAAGAAAGAAAATTATAGGCCAATATCCCTGATGAATTTAGACGCTAAAATTCTCAACAAAATATTAGCCAACCAGATCCAGCAATATATGAAAAAAAATCATACACCATGATCAAGTGGGATTTATTCTGGAGAGGCAACGCTGGTTCAATATTCGCAAATCAATCAATGTGATTCATCACATAAACAAAAGGAAGGACAAAATTCACATGATAATTTCAATAGATGCAGAAAGAGCATTCGATAAAATCCAGCACCCATTCATGCTCAAAACTCTCAGTAAAGTGGAAATACGGGGAACATTCCTTAACATGATAAAGGCCATCTACGACAAACCCACAGCAAACATCATACTAAATGGACAAAAATTAAAAGCAATCCCCCTAAGATCAGGAACCAGGCAGGGATGCCCCCTTTCACCACTCTTATTCAACATAGTTCTGGAAGTCCTAGCTACAGCAATCAGACAAGAAGAAGAAATAAAAGACATCCAAATTGGAAAAGAAGTAAAACTGTCACTATTTGCAGATGATATGATATTGTATATTGAAAACCCTAAAGTCTCAGTCAAAAAACTACTGGACCTGCAAAATGAATTCAGCAAGGTGGCAGGACATAAAATTAATACTCAGAAATCAGAGGCATTTCTATATACCAACAATGAACTCTCAGGGAAAGAAATTAAGGAAACAATCCCCTTCACTATTGCAGCCAAAAAAATAAAGTACCTAGGAGTAAATTTAACCAAGGAGGTTAAGGACTTGTACTCGGAAAATTATAAAACACTGGTAAAAGATATCAAGGAAGATACAAACAAGTGGAAGCGTATACCGTGCTCATGGCTAGGAAGAATAAACATCATTAAAATGTCTATATTACCCAAAGCAATTTACAAATTCAATGCAATACCAATTAAAATACCAATGACATACTTCAAAGATATAGAACACATATTCCAAAAATTTATATGGAATCAAAAATAACACGAATAGCCTCAGCGATCTTAAAAAGAAAAAATAATTCAGAAGGTATCACTCTTCCAGATATCAAGGTTTACTATAAGGCCATTATACTCAAGGCAGCCTGGTACTGGCATAAGGACAGGCACATAGATCAATGGAACAGAACAGAGGACCCAGAAATAAACCCACAGCTTTATGGACAACTGATATTTGACAAAGGAGGAAAGAACATACAATGGAGTAAAGAAAGCCTCTTTAACAAATGGTGTTGGGAAAATTGGACATCTATCTGCAAAAAAATGAAACTAGACCATCAACTTACACCATTCACAAAAACAAACTCAAAATGGATAAAAGACTTAAATGTAAGTCGTGAATCCATAAGCATCTTAGAAGAAAACATAGGCGGCAAGCTCTCCGACATCTGTAGCAGCAATATATTTGCCGATTTATCTCCACGGGCAAATGAAATAAAAGGCAAGATAAACTAATGGGACTATATCAAACTAAAAAGTTTTTGCACAGCTAAAGACAATAAGAACAGAATAAAAAGACAAACCACACAATGGGAGAACATATTCGACAGCACGTCTGATAAGGGGTTAATAACTAAAATTTATAAAGAACTTATAAAACTCAACAACAGGAAGACAAACAATCCAATCAAAAAATGGGCAAAAGAAATGAATAGAAATTTCTCCAGGGGACATACAGATGGCCAATAGGCATATGAAAAAATGCTCAACATCACTAATCATTAGAGAAATGCAAATTAAAACCACAATGAGATATCACCTCACACCAGTCAGAATGGCACTCATCAGCAAAACAACACAGAATAAGTGCTGGCCAGGATGTGGAGAAAAGGGAACCCTTCTGCACTGCTGGTGGGAATGCAGACTGGTGCAGCCACTATGGAAAACAGTTTGGAGATTCCTCAAAAAATTAAAAATCGAACTGCCCTTTGACCCAGCTATCCCACTTTTAGGAATATACCCTAAGAACACCATAGCACTGTTCGAAAAAAGAAATGCGCCCCCAATTTTCTGGCAGCATTGTTCACAATAGCGAAGATCTGGAAACAGCCCAAGTGTCCGTCAGAAGACGAGTGGATTAAAAAGCTTTGGTACGTATATACTATGGAATACTACTCAGCCATAAGAAATGATGACATCGGATCATTTATAACAAAATGGATGGTCCTTGATAACATTATACGAAGTGAAATAGGTAAATTAGAAAAAAAGAAAAACTGAGAACAACATGATTTCATACATAAGTGGGACATAAAAGTAAGACTATGAGACATGGACAAGAGAGTGGTGGTTATGGGGTGGGGGTAGGGAGGGAAGGGTGGGATAGGGAGGCTGGGAGGGACACAGGGAAAACCAGATAGAAGGTGACAGAGGACAATTTGACTTTTGGTGACGGGTATGCAACACAATTGAATGTTAAGATAACCTGGAGATGTTTTCATTAAAAAAAAAAAAAAAAATCTTCCACCATTCATCTTGTCTACTTAATTGAATGAAAGTATCTAAAAGCTATGGTTTTTTCTCCTCTTTCTCTTTTCAGAAAGTCCTTACTTAAGTAGATTACCCAGGGTAGTACAACTTAATGACGCAGATTTTTAGAAGGGAAAAAGTTAACTAGGAATCTTCAGTGATACTTCAGAATAGTCTTCTTTTTGTTTAGTTCCATTCTTTTCAGTAAAATTATTTGAGAAAATTGTTTTGGCAAAATAAAAGCCTTTTAAATATTAAAAAAAAAAAAGATAACCTGGAGATGTTTTCTTTGAACATATGTACCCTGATTTATTAATGTCACCCCATTAAAATTAATAAAAATTTTAAAAAAGGATGGCGCTGCCCACATGCAAGGTTTTTTTTTAAATTTCTTTTTATTTATTTTAGAGAGGAGACACAAAGTGAGAGAGAGAAAGAGAGAGAGAGAGAGAGAGAGAGAGAAAGGGGGGAGAAGCTAGAAGCATCAACTCCCATATGTGCCTTGACCAGACCAGTGCAGGGTTTTGAACTAGCGACCTCAGTGTTCCCAGGTCGACACTTTATCCACTGAGCCACCACAGGTCAGGCCCACATGCAAGTTTTAAAAGTAAGCTTTTCCCCACACCCTTGACTGATTGGATGATGTAGGGTGGTGTACTCTCATGAGGAATCTTTCCATTATGCCTCAGATAAGTGACTTTGTATCAGAGACTTCCTTGTTTGAAGAATGGATTAAAGGTTTGTATTTCTACACTATAAAGTGGGACAGACATGGAACTTGCTCTCTTGAGATTAGTATTAGAGAGGAGAGCAGATTAAGGCCACGTGGAGGAGAGGAGAAGCATTCAGGATGGTGGAGTGCTGAGGGAGAAGCCAGTTTGTGCAGAGTTTGTGCAGGAAAAGGAGATGGGAAACAGAGGTGAATAAGTCTGGTGAGCTAGAAACCTTTTGATTCTAGGAAACTCAGATAAGTCAGTAGCTTTGTGAGCACTGAGTGAGTGGGTTTTGGAGCCCAGTGTGTGTTTTTACTTGCCTGCTGGGTGCAAGCTAGAATTAAAGCTGATAGCTCACCAGTTTTTGTCTCCGTCGTTTCATTACCGACTGTCCAAATCAAAAGTGAACCTGCACAGGCCAGGTGGCTGTGATGGTGGCCACAACTACTGGCTTAATAGAGCTACAGCAGAGCAAGTGACCCCTTGCTCAAGCCAGTGACCATGGGCTTAAGCCAGTGACCATGGCATCTGTAAAGCCAGTAGTCAGGGCCACAATCACAGCGGCCTGGCCATTGATGGTTCTCATTAGATTCGGACAGTCGGTAATGAAACAACGGAACCAAGAACTGGTGAGCCATCAGCTTTAATTCTAGCTTGCACCCGGCGGGCAAGCAAAAGCACACACTGGGCTCCAAAACCCACTCATTCAGTGCTCATAAAGCTACTGACTTATCTAAGTTTCCTAGAATCAAAAGGTTTCTAGCTCACCATACTTATTCACTTCTGTTTCCCATCATCTTCTCTCTACACAAACTCTGCACAAACTGGCTTCCTCCTCAGCATTCCGCCATCTTGGCTGCTTCTCCTGGCCTCCACGTGGCCTTACTCTGCTCTCCTTTCTAATGCTAACCTCAGGAACCGAGAGAGCAAGCTCCTGGTCTGCCCCATCTTATAGCATAGATTCAAAACCTTTAATCCGATCTACGAACAAGGAAGTCTCTGATACAAAGTCACTTATCTGAGACATACTGGTAAGATTCCTCATGAGAGTGCACCACCCTACATCATCCAATCAGTCAAGGGTATGGGGAAAAGCTTACTCTTAAAACTAAGCCTTAGGCTATAACGGCCCAGCCTGCCCACACAGCCTGTCCCTGAACACACATTAATATCAATGAACTTCCATGTGAGCAGCGCCATCTTTAACAAAGTGAGCATAATATATTTTATCTGCCCAACAGCATCATGTCTATGACCCCATGCTAAAGCTGGTGCTGCAACCTCGGATTTCAAACCTGGGTCCTCTGCAACCCAATCTGATGCTCTATCCATTGTATCACTGCCTTGTCAGGCAACTATTCTTTTTTAAATTATTGATTGATTCCTTGCCTGACCAGCTGGTGGTGCAGTGGATAGAGTGTCAGAGTGGGATGTAGAGGACACGGGTTTGAATCCTGAGGTTGCCAGCACCAGCTTGAGCATGGAGTCACTGGTTTGAGCGTGGGATCATAGACATGACCCCATGGTCGCTGGCTTGAGCCCAAAGGTCGCTGGCTTGAAACCCAAGGTTGCTGGCTGTAAAGCCAGTAGTCGCAGCCACCATCACAGCCACCTGACCCATGCAGGTTTGCATTAGATTCGAACAGTCTGTAATGAAACACAGGAGCCACGAACTGGTGAGCCATCAGCTTTAATTCTAGCTTGCCCTCTGGGTGCAAGCTAGAATTAAAGCTGATGGCTCACCAGTTCTTGGCTCTGCTGTTTTATTACCGACTGTTTGAATCCAATGCGAATCTGCACGGGTCGGGCTGCTGTGATGGTGGCTGCAACTACTGGCTTTACATTTGGCGTAGTCTGTGGCAGGATTCGATACAGATCGGCATGGAGCCACCACCACCTTTGAGTGGTGGAGTAGAGGACTGGTTGCTGTTTTGGTTTCCCATAGCTGTTTTTTGGGGGCCTGTAGGCTGGCTGACTTTTACAGCCATGTGTGAGGAAACTGAGAGCTCTATGGAAGAGGCTGCCTGGGACCTGCAGACCGAGCAGTGGAAGGAGCTGGAGGAAACGTGGGAGAAAGAGATGCTGACCCTGGAGTTGGAGGAAGCACCGGAGGAGGCTGACCAGGTTCGTGAGATTCGCCTGGAAATGGAGCAGATGCTGGAGAAGGAATCACAGGTTCGTGAGTTGGAGATTGCTCTGGACGTTGTGGAGAGCCACCAGTGGCATGAGGCTGGGCCTGAGGCCGGGGCCGAAGCTGAGGCCAGGACTGGGGCTGAGGCCGGGGCTGGAGCTGCAAGACCTGCTGAGCAGAAGGCGATGGCAGCCTGGGACTCGAGCCCAGCAGCAGGAGCTAATGTTTTCAGTTCCTCTTTGGAGGATGAGGAGAATTGGTCTGGAATTGTGATCCGCAGCCTCCAGAAGGTGAGATCCCAGCAGCAAGGAGTAGCTACGCTGCTGGTAGGTCTGCAATTTTGGGACATAGGGGTGGATGCCATCATGCTCCCCAGAGCAGAGATGGAAATTCTGACTGCCATTGCCACATGCTTTTCTTTAGGACAGTGTGAGACTTGCCATGATGGCAGGAATGAGGGGGGAGGCTAAAGCCCTATGTGTGTGGACTGATTTCCTGGACTATGACCGGATGGGCACAAGCTCCTTTGTTGAATGAACTTACGGATTTTGGACAATGTGAAATACCCTGATGGGGGTGGGGATGGCTTTGCTGGAGGCCCTCCTGCCCCGGGAAGCTTTTCCCATGGCTCGAGAAAAGGCCGAGGACTTTTGCGCTTTTGGCAAAGTGCTCAGAGACTGGTGAAATGTATCTTTGTAATTGTTGAAATTGTATGATTTGTGCTATTGTTGTAATTTGTGTAATGTGCCTAATTTCATTGTACAGGGATGCCAGTGGATTAGATTGTGGGTAGTAAAGTGAGCATAAGGGTGGATTGTTGGGCAGATAAAATATATTATGCTCACTTTGTTAAAGATGGTGCTGCCCACATGGAAGTTCGTTGATATTAATGTGTGTTCTGGAACAGGCTGTGGGCAGGCCGGGTCATTATGGCCTAAGGCTTGGTTTTAAAAGTAAGTTCTTCTCCACACCCTTGACTGATTGGATGATGTAGGGTAGTGCACTCTCCTGAGAAATCCCATTATACAGAGACTTCCTTGTTTGTATAATTGGATTAAAGGTTTTGAATCTACAGTATAAAGTGGGAGAGACCAGTAGTTTGAGCTCTCTTGACTCTTGGTTCCTGAGGTATTAGAGTGGAGAGCAGATTAAGGCCACATGAAGGCCAGGAGAAGCAGCCAAGATGGCACAGTGCTGAGGGAGAAGCCAGTTTGTTAAGAGTTTGTGCTGGAGGAGATGGGGAACAGAGGTGAATAAGTCTGGTGAGCTAGAAACCTTTGATTTTAGGAAACTCTCATAAGTCAGTAGTTTTGTGAGCACTGAATGTGTGGGTTTTGGAGCCCAGTGTATGTTTTTGCTTGCCCGCCGGGTGCAAGCTAGAATTAAAGCTGATGGCTCACCAGTTCTTGGCTTTACACTGGCTTAAGCCCAAGGTTGCTCACTTGAGCAAGGGGTCACTGGCTCTGCTATAGCTCCCCAATCCTCCAGTCATGGCACATATGAGAAAGCAATCAATGAACAACTAAGGAGCCGCAACGAAGGCTTGATGCTTCTCATCTCTCTCCCTTATTGTCTGCCTGTCCCTATCTGTCCCTCTCTCTCCATCTTTCTGTGTCACAAAAATAAGTAAATAAAAACAAATAGTTAATGTAAAGCCAGTAGTCACGGCCACCATCACAGCAGCCTGACCCATGCAGGTTCGCATTAGATTCGAACAGTCGGTAATGAAACACAGGAGCCAAAAACTGGTGAGCCACCAGCTTTAATTCTAGCTTGCACCCGGCGGGCAAGCAAAAACACACACTGGGCTCCAAAACCCACATTCAGTGCTCACAAAGCTACTGACTTATTCAAGTTTCCTAGAATCAAAGGTTTCTAGCTCACCAGACTTATTCACCTCTGTTTCCCATCTCCTCCTGCACAAACTCTTAACAAACTGGCTTCTTCCTCAGCACTCTGCCATCTTGGCTACTTCTCCTCCACATGGCCTTAATCTGCTCTCCTCTCTAATACTAACCTCAGGAACCAAGAGAGAGAGATCAAGCTACTGCTCTCTCCCACTTTATAGCATAGACTCAAAACCTTTAATCCAATTATACAAACAAGGAAGTCTCTGTATGATGGGATTCCTCAGAAGAGTGCACCACCCTGCATCATCCAATCAGTCAAGGGTGTGGGGAAGAGCTTACTCTTAAACTAAGCCTTAGGCTATAATGTCCCGGCCTGCCCACAGCCTGTTCCAGAACACACATTAATATCAACGAACTTCCATGTGGGCAGCGCCATCTTTAACAAAGTGAGCATAATATATTTTATCTGCCCAACAGTTAAGGACTTAAATGGTCCTAAAATGAGGGATGAAGACAATTGTTCCAGTTGCAGTGAGATGGTGAAATTTAAATGGTTAATGCGAAGAGGACACCTGTCTGGTAAGAAAGCACAAAATCAGAAGTGAAAGCGGCACAGGTACTCTGGTTAGTTTTGACAATACCCAGTTGAAGGTTCTGGAAAGCAAGACACTACTGGTAAGGATTTAAATTGGCACAACCTCATCAACAAGTAACCAAAAAGCAACTTAAAAGCTTGTGTGATATTGTGATTTTAGTAAAAAATATATTTTTTGTTTCATTGGTCCTGGCACAAAACTGCAAACATCCTTGGAATTTCCTAAGTGGAGAGACCAGAAAAGGTGTCTTGTTATGTTAATGAAGTGACCTTTGGGAAATCCCTAGGTCATCTAAGGATAGGAGCTGGCTGCCAGGGGAATAAGCCTTGTGATCCAAAGGTCAGAACTTTCAGTCCCACCATCCCAGACAGGAGTGGAACCGGTGGTTGATTTCAATGGCCAACGGCCAATAATTTAACCAATTATGACTATGTAGGAAAGCCTCCATAAAAACCCAAAAGGACACAGTCCAGAGAGCTTCCAGGCTGAACGACACGTCAGGGTGCTGGGAGAACATGGAAGCTCCTTCAGTTCCTTGAGCATCTCTGCCATCCAGCTGTTCATAAGTTATATCCTTTTATAGTAAACTAGTAATTTAATAAGTAAAATGTTTCTCTGAGTCTGCTAGCCACTCTAGCAAATTAATCAAACCCAAGGTGGGCTTGTGGGAACCCCTGATGTATAGCCAGTCAGCCAGAAGCACAGGTAACACCCTGGACTTGCAATGGCATCGGAAGTTGGGGGCAGTCTGGTGACCTGTGGGATCTGACACTATCTCCGGGAAGATAGTGCCAGAATTGAGTGGAAATGCAGGACACTCAGCAGGTATCTGAGAATTGCCTAATATGGGGAAAAAATTTTACTCACACATTGGAGAGTAAAATTGGAATCAGAATTGTGCTCACACACACTTTAGTCCAACAAGTTGACTTAACACAAACTTATCCTATAGAAGTCATGATGGATATCTGCAAAGATTTATTTACAAGAATGTTCACCATAGCTTTCTTTATAACATAGATGTCCAATAATGAGGAATTGGTTAAACACGTCATCATATATTGACATAGGACAAAATACTACACAACAACTTAAAATGTTGAGTAGGTGACTTATTTAGCAACCCTGAAAAATGTTTACAATACATTATTAAATTTAAAAAATAATTTATAAAATATAATGAGTATATTAAATGTGTTGGCATGTGTGAGTGTGATATGTACACACACACTCACACATGCACTTACACATACTCAGATAAAAGACTAGAAGATTGTACACCAAAATAGTAACACATCAAATGAAAGACTGAAGAATGTCTGTCAATATAGGAACAGTAACAAAATTTCTGAGTGGTAATATGTGTAGTTTTAATTTACCTTTTTTTCCTCTGTATTTTCTAAAATATTTATGTATAGCTTTTGCAATTTAAAAAAATCAATTACTTTTAACATAATGAAAATATAACAAAAATGGTCTACTATAACAAAATAGTTTTTTAAATATAAAAGTAATAGAATCTGATGATTAGAAAATTAAAAAGTATTAAAACATATTAAGGAAAAATTAAGTGTTTCATTTTCCTAATTCTTCCAAATTAAATTTCCCATAAGAAAGCACAAATAAATTTGTTAAGAAATTAGAAAAAGTCATTGTAAACTTTTTCTATCTAAATATATGTATACTTTTAAAGGCAATTGAAAACTTTTTTTCTTATTTTAGTTAAAGTGGAAGACTAGGTCAGGGGACAGCAAATTTTTCTGTAAAACTCAATAGTAAATACTTCAGCTTTATGGTCAGTGTCTATTGGAGACTGTTCAGTGTTGCCATTATGGTGTAAAAGTGGCCATAAAATAATACTTAAACAAAGTAAGTATGGCTATTTTCCAATAAAACTTTATTTACAAAACCAAGCAGTGGGCCAGACTTGGCTCGTGGACCATAGTTTTCAGACCTTCTGGACTTAGGTAGACAAATAAACAAACAAACAAAACACCAACTTTCTGAGCATGTTGGCCAAAGAATACAGCTTATTTGGTTTCTGTTTCCTGTGCACACCAGCTTCAGTTCCAATGTCCATGTTTCTGGGTTGCCGTGTAGTACTTCCTGTTCAACATTGGTGATAATGATGACGTTTTACACACTAATTTACTCACCTTCAACCTGGGGCCTACATAGCAAGTCCACCCTACCCACTGCTCACATACAGGTTACCTGGTTATGGGTCCCACCCTCACCACGGGCCCGGTCACCTCAGTAACACTCATTGAGCACTTACCATGTGCAAGGCACTGTGCTGCTATGGCAGCCTCATAGTCCTTGTGATCGGGGCCTGTGCTTGTTCCCTTTAGTATTTCCAATGTCTGGCACAGTGCCCAGTACATATGGATCTCAAAGGTAGAGTTGAACGAATGAATGAGCTATAAGCAAAGTAAGGATCCTGAGGCACAGTGTCTTGGTAGTGAAAAAAAAGTGCACATAGTAGGTGTTTCATAAACACGAGTCTTCTTAGTATCTCTGCATGACAAGCTATTACCACAGTCTCGAGTGCTTCAGACAAGTGTTCCTCAAAGTCTTATGTGAAGATCCAATCACCAGGCTTCACATTAAAATGAAGATTTCAATTCAAGAGATCTGGGTTGAGGCCCGAGATCCTGCTTCTCTACCCTTCCCAGGGGATGCTCATTCCACTGTATTGTGGTTACAGGAGGCCCAAGGCAGAGGTCACAACTGAGTGCTGAGGATTTAGATATGCTGCATGCCTCCCCCAAAGCCTAGGTCACCTGCACACTGGTGCTTGAGCAGCTGAGTTATTCCAAGTAAGGGCCAAAGCCCTGTCCAGATGGACCTAACAGGGGAGTCCACCTGTACAGTCCGTCAGGGCCCAGAACTAAGTCCTCAGTTTTACACCTCTAGAAATTTCATTTTATCAGTCTTTTCAGCATAACAGGAATGTCCTGACCAAAGAACATGCTGGAGGCTTCTACTAAAAAAGATAAAAGAGGCTGAAGAAATCAGCCAGGACAGGTAAAACTGTTTTTTCCTCTTCTGCCACTCAAGAGAGAGTTCAGCATTTCAAGTGACCAAATTTCAAGGAATGGAGCAAACTCTGGGAGATAGAGCCCCATACTGCTCCCTCAGGGTTCTGTTCCATCGCAGGAAGGGGACCCAGGCCTCCTGGGTCAGGGAGCCAAGGCGTTTCGGGGTCAGTGGATGCATAAGTAGGAGTTCAGGAAAGCCGCTGGAGTTGGTGGGAGAGATGTCAGGGGCAGGTGCCCACGGAAAGGGAAACAGAAGCAATACAAAAAGCAGGGACCAGGTCCTGGGCTTCTCAGCAGCCTGGCTGCACGTGGGAGGCTGTTTCCGATGAGGACAGGCACCACAGCCCGGGAGACACTCAGCACAGACACGGAAGACAGTCTCCCGATCCACACATTAGTGGAGAAGAAGCCAACACCCTGACATTTGAGGACTCCTGGATCGCAGGCTGGCCTCCATCAAGTGGCTGTAAGGTGATCACTGCTGACGGCTGTGACTGGCAGAGACCAATACAGCAGCCGTCAGGTGATGGAGTTGAATGCTGCTAGCCCTTCTCAACCAGTTTACCATGAGAAACTTCACTGCCAACTGTGACAGACAAGCATCCAGCACCCCCTCTTCCTGGTGGAAGAAGCTGAACTAGCCTCCCAAGGTTGCCGGATGGACCAGGCCTTTGGGACCTGCATCCTTTTAGTCAAGGTTGCCCCTAGCCCTGCCAAGCCCCCAGGATGCCCACGTCAGCCAGGAATGAGCCCCTAGGTCTTGTTAGGGCATTTAGAAACTTCAAACCATCCATCTCTTTCCTAGATCTAAGCACAACCGCATGCCCTCTGTTTTCATTGCTATTAACACTCTACTTCTTCCTTCCTTCCTTGTTTTCATATCATGTTGTATGTTTCCAAAGTCTCAAAATACTTTTCTTTGGTTACATTCTGAATAGGATGACTCCTAGTTAAGTACTCTTTATTTTGCCAAACTGACCAGAAAGGAGATTAACATCCAGGAAGGTTCAGGTAAGCATGTCCCCTTCTCAGATATAATTTGTGGACTCTTATTGTCATTGTTCAGTTGATAAATATTTATTAAGCACTTATTGTATGGGCACAATAGATCCAAATAGAAATCAAATATTCATTTCATAAGTAGGGGCTCCTGGTCCCGGGAGGGAGATGATGTGTAAACTTGTATAGGTCATGCAGATACAAAAGGGAAAACTATGGGGGTTTTTGTCCAAAGCACCATGGAGTTCAGAATGCTGCCAGTGATGCTACCCAGAGAATGGAGGAAAGGAGTGAGTCATTGGAGATGCAGCAACTCTGGGGTTGAAGCTAGATGGATGCTGAGTTCACTGATTCTAGGACTATACTTTTTCATATTTTAACATCTCCAAATCAGTATGCATCATGCCATTGCTGGTGACCAGGTAGGTGGGTAATCATGTCATAGTGGTCATTGCCTGACATCATCAGGCACAATTAGGAAAGCGTTGGCATCAAACCATGCAGAATAGGTGTGACTAGCTCGGGAGACAATTTCAGAGACCGTAGCAGAGCCCTCTGCAGAAATGCCACATCACCGAAGCTCCTGCTGGAAGAGAGGACCTGCTACTGAATGGGAAACCAGAGTGAAAAAGTGACCCAGGACGAAATGGACAGCAACTAGATACTGGTGGTGGTTGCACCACCTTGTGAGTGAACTCAAAACCACTGGATTGTACCCTTGAAAAGGGGCAAATCTTACTGTGTGAATTATAGCTCAATTTTTTTTGAAGTGGGGAAAAAGTTTGGAAAAATTATAAACATCCTAGACATAGATTATGATGTGGTAAGTACAATATGAATGTACTTACTGCCATGGAATCATACACTTATAAATGGTTACAATGGTAGATTTTCTGTGAGATTTATTTTACAATCAATTAAAAGGGGGGAAATCCCATTGTGAGGCTCTGCCTTACGCACACACAAAACCATATGATGATGACTCAACCTTCTTCAGAAGTCCTGTGGGAACAGCATATATGTGTGAGGATAATCGTGTATAATAGCTACAGGTAATTTAAGAGTGAATGTGGGAGCCTGACCAGGCGGTGGTGCAGTGGATAGAGCTTTGGACTGGGATGCCGAAGGCCCAGGTTAGAGACCCCGAGCTCGCCAGCTTGAGCGCAGGCCCATCAGGCTTGAACAAAAAGCTCACCAGTTTGGACCCAAAGTCGCTGGCTCCAGCAAGGGGTTGCTTGGTCTGCTGAAGGCCCACGTCAAGGCGTATGTGAAAAAGCAATCAGTGAACAACTAGCAGGGGTGCTCAATACATCGATCGCGATCTACTGGTTGATTGCGAAGGAAGTGTGGGTAGATCGCATGACATTAAAAAGACATTTGTCTTTTGATTGGCATACAGGGTAGCCAATTTGACGTCTGAACTTTTGACACCCTACGCATGCGCGTTAAACCGCGCTAACTTGTTCAGTTACATTGCTGTGTAGTTAGCCTTCAATTTATTTAAACTAAATACAACAAAGGGTATAAAAATGAGTGCCATAGCTGGTCTGAGTAAGAAGCCTAAAATCTACCACTTTCATACAGAATGGGAGGGGATTTTTTTCACTATGTCATATTCTAAGTGCTTTTATCTCATCTGTCTGTGTGCCATTGCTATTCCAAAGAAGGGAAATGTGGAGCGGCTTTTTTGGACTGTTCATAAAAACTATGACATTGACTTTCCTCTGAAAAGAGAGCTGAGAAGGAGAACGGTGAAAGAAGAATACACAATATTAAATAGTAATAATAGTAACTTAAATAATGATAATATAGAAGAAATAAATTTATGTTTTGCATTTTTATTGTAGGTAGATCATTTTGACTTGGTCATCTTATAAGTAGCTCGCAAGCTGAAAAAAATGTGGGCACCCCTGAACTAAGGTGTCTCAACGGCGACAAAAAACTAATGATTGATGCTTCTCACCTCTCTCTGTTCCTGTCTGTCTGTCCCTATCTATCCTTCTCTCTGACTCTCTCTCTGTCCCTGTAAAAAATAAAATAAAAAAGTGAATGTGGGAATTGAAATCAATGCAATATATGCTAACAATTACTACCTCCTAAGATAGCAACAGGAGAAGTAGAGGAGGATGTTGTATCTGTTAGGGCAAAACCCTGAAATGCTAGGTTGACCACAGTAGCATGGACCAGTGGAACTCCCACCCACCCAACTGCCAGGGTGCCTCCAGCTGGTGCCAGAGACAGAGCATCTGCCCCTCACAACACCCCTTTTACTTCAGGGACCTCACACTGAAGCCTAAAGCCTGGAGGACCTGGCAGCCAGTGTGACAGTGACAAGGAACAGCCTTGCCACGGACTGTCTCAGGTCTTACTTCCAGAAGCAGAGAACTGCCTCCTCACGTTCCCTCTTCCAGAAGCCCACACAGCCTGCCTCCAGACCATCCTCACAGCCAAGTGAAGTCATGGTATCTTATCCCCAGCATTAAAACACCAGAGTTCCCTCCATCCATCCCGCACATCCACCTGCTGTGAGCTCCCTACCAAACAAAGAGCTAAGGGAGAATGTACAGCACTCACCAAGGAGACCAAATCACTTGGTTTCCAAAGCACCTGATGATAAAAGCTTTTTCAATGCCTAAGTTAACTAAGATCAGTGCTCTCCATTCAGAATGATCTTCAGCGATCAGTCTCTGGGGCTTTATTTAGCTCAGTTTTTTTTCTAAAGCTTTTTTAAAGCATTTTAATTTTATTTATTTAGTGACAGAGAGAGTCAGAGAGAGGGACAGACAGGAAGGGAGAGAGATGAGAAGCACCAAGTTTTTTTTATATATTATTATTATTAATTTTAATGGGGTGACACCAATAAATCAGGGTACATATGTACAATGAAAACATCTCCAGGTTATCTTATCATTCAATTGTGTTGCATACCCGTCACCAAAAGTCAAATTGTCCTCTGTCACCTTCTATCTGGTTTTCCCTGTGTCCCTCCCCTCTTCCATATCCCACCCTTCCTTCCCTTCCCCTACCCCGTAACCACCACTCTCTTGTCCATGTCTCATAGTCTCACTTTTATGTCCCACCTATGTATGAAATCATGCTGTTCTCAGTTTTTCTTTTTTTCTGATTTACTTATTTCACTCCGTATAATGTTATCAAGGTCCATCCATTTTATTGTAAATCATCCGATGTCATCATTTCTTATGGCTGAGTAGTATTTCATAGTATATATGTACAATAGCTTTTTAATCCACTCATCTTCTGACGGACACTTGGGCTGTTTCCAGATCTTCGCTATTGTGAACAATGCTGCCACGAACATGGGGGCGCATTTCTTCTTTTCGAACAGTGCTATGGTGTTCTTAGGGTATATTCCTATAAGTGGGATAGCTGGGTCAAAAGGCAGTTCGATTTTTAATTTTCTGAGGAATCTCCAAACTGTTTTGCACAGTGGCTGCACCAGTCTGCATTCCCACCAGCAGTGCAGGAGAGTTCCCTTTTCTCCACATCCTGGCCAGCACTTATTCTGTGTTGTTTTGCTGATGAGTGCCATTCTGACTGGTGTGAGGTGATATCTCATTGTGGTTTTAATTTGCATTTCTCTAAACATTAGTGATGTTGAGCATTTTTTCATATGCCTATTGGCCATCTGTATGTCCTCTGGAGATATTTCTATTCATTTCTTTAGCCCATTTTTTGATTGGATTGTTTGTCTTCCTGTTGTTGAGTTTTATAAGTTCTTTATAAATTTTAGTTATTAACTCCTTATCAGATGTGCTGTCGAATATGTTCTCCCATTGTGTGGTTTGTCTTTTTATTCTGTTCTTATTGTCTTTAGCTATGCAAAAACGTTTTAGTTTGATATAGTCCCATTTGTTTATCTTGCCTTTTATTTCATTTGCCCATGGAGATAAATCGGCAAATATATTGCTGCTACAGATGTCGGAGAGCTTGCTGCCTATGTTTTCTTCTAAGATGCTATGGTTTCACGGCTTATGTTTAAGTCTTTTATCCATTTTGAGTTTGTTTTTGTGAATGGTGTAAGTTGATGGTCTAGTTTCATTGTTTTGCAGGTAGATGTCCAATTTTCCCAACACCATTTGTTAAAGAGGCTGTCTTTACTCCATTGTATGTTCTTTCCTCCTTTGTCAAATATCAGTTGTCCATAAAGCTGTGGGTTTATTTCTGGGTCCTCTGTTCTGTTCCATTGATCTATGTGCCTGTTCTTATGCCAGTACAAGTCTGTCTTAGTATAATGGCCTTATAGTAAACCTTGATATCTGGAAGAGTGATACCTCCTGCTTTATTTTTTCTTTTTAAGATTAGTGAGGCTATTCGTGTTCTTTTTTGGTTCCATATAAATTTTTGAAATATGTGTTCTATATCTTTGAAGTATGTCATTGGTATTTTAATTGGTATTGCATTGAATTTATAAATTGCTTTGGGTAATATAGACATTTTAATGATGTTTATTCTTCCTAGCCATGAGCACGGTATATGCTTCCACTTGTTTGTATCTTCCTTGATTTCTTTTATCAATGTTTTATAATTTTCCGAGTACAAGTCCTTAACCTCCTTGGTTAAATTTACTCCTAGGTACTTTATTTTTTGGCTGCAATAGTGAAGGGGATTGTTTCCTTAATTTCTTTTGCTGACAGTTCATTGTTGGTATATAAAAATGCCTCTGAGTATTAATTTTATATCCTGCCACCTTGCTGAATTCATTTATAAGGTCCAGTAGTTTTTTGACTGAGACTTTAGGGTTTTCAATATACAATATCATATCATCTACAAATAGTGACAGTTTTACTTCTTCTTTTCCAATTTGGATGCCTTTTATTTCTTCTTGTTGTCTGATTGCTGTAGCTAGGACTTCCAGAACTATGTTGAATAAGAGTGGTGAAAGGGGGCATCCCTGCCTGGTTCCTGATCTGAAGGGGATTGCTTTTAATTTTTGTTCATTTAGTATGATGTTTGCTGAGGGTTTACCGTAGATGGCCTTTATCATGTTAAGGAATGTTCCCTGTATTCCCACTTTACTGAGAGTTTTGAGCATGAATGGGTGCTGGATTTTATCAAGTGCCTTTTCTGCATCTATTGAAATTATCATGTGATTTTTGTCCTTCCTTTTGTTTATGTGATGAATCACATTGATTGATTTGCGAATATTGAACCAGCCTTGCCTCTCCAGAATAAATCCCACTTGATCATGGTGTATGATTTTTTTCATATATTGCTGGATCCGGTTGGCTAATATCTTGTTGAGAATTTTAGCGTCTAAATTCATCAGGTATATAGGCCTATAATTTTCATTCTTTGTGTTGTCTTTGCCCAGTTTTCGGATCAGAATTATGCTCGCCTCATAAAAGGAGTTTGGAAGTCGTCCTTCCTCTTGAATTTTTTGAAATAGCTTGAGAAGGATAGGAGTTAGCTCTTCTTTGAATTTTTGATAGAATTCACTTGTGAAGCCATCAGGCCCAGGACTTTTCTTTTTTGGGAGTTTTTTGATAACTGTTTCGATGTCATTTGTTGTAATTGGTCTGTTTAGGTGTTCTGCTTCTTCCAGATTGATTTTTGGAAGGTTATATGATTCAAGAAATTTGTCCATTTCACCGAGATTGTCTAATTTTTTGGCATATAGTTCTTCATAGTATTTTCTTACAATGCTTTGTATTTCTGTTGTGTCAGTTGTTATTTCTCCACTGTCCTTTCTAATTTTATTTATTTGAGTCCTCTCTCTTTTTTTCTTGGTGAGTCTAGTTAAAGGTTCATCGATCTTGTTTTCCTTTTCAAAAAACCAGCTCCTGGTTTCATTGATCCTCTGTATTGTTTCCTTCGCCTCTATGTCATTTATTTCTGCTCTGATCTTTATTATTTCCTTCCTTCTCCTTGTCTTAGGTTTTATTTGTTGTTGTTTTTCTAGTTCTTTTAGATGCAGGGTCAGGTTGCTTATTTGAGCTTTTTCTATCTTCTTATGATATGCCTGTATTGCAATAAATTTCCCTCTCAGAACTGCTTTTGCTGTGTCCCATAAATTTTGAGTTGATGTATGCTCGTTATCATTTGTTTCTAGAAACTTTTTTATTTCTTCTTTGATCTCATTGTTAATCCATTCATTATTTAATAACATGCTATTTAGTTTCCATGTGTTTGAGTATTTTTCAGTTTTTCTTTTGTGGTTAATTTCTAGTTTCATGCCATTGTGGTCAGAGAAAATGCTTGATATGATTTCAATCTTCTTAAATTTATTGAGACCATTTTTGTGTCTTAACATGTGGTCTACGTACCATGAGCGCTTGAGAAGAATGTATATTCTACTGCTTTAGGGTGAAAAGTTCTGAAGATATCTATTAAATCAAGTTGATCTACTGTCTCCTTTAAGTCTGCTGTTTCTTTATTAATTTTCTTTCTTGAGGATCTATCCAGTGTTGTTAGAGGGGTATTGAAATCCCCTACTATGATAGTATTGCTGTTAATCTCGCCCTTTATATCCATCAAAGTCTGCTTTATGTATGTCGGGGCTCCTATATTTGGTGCATAGATATTTATAATAGTTATATCTTCCTGTTGAATTGTTCCCTTTATCATTATGTAGTGTCCTCCTTTATCTCTTACTACAGCCTTTGTTTTAAAATCCATTTTGTCTGATATAAGTATTGCTACCCCAGCTTTTTTTAAATTTCCATTTGCATGAAATATATTTTTCCATCCTTTTACCTTCAGTCTATGTTCATCTTTTGTTTTAAGGTGTGTCTCTTGTAGACAGCATATGTATGGGTTCTGTTTCTTTATCCATGCAGCTACCCTATGTCTTTTGATTGGATCATTTAATCCATTTACATTTAAGTTTATTATTGATATGTAGTTGTATATTGCCATTTTATTCTTTAAAGCTGTATTCTTCTTTTGCTCTATTCATTCCTCCCTTTAAACTGTTCACAAGATGCCCCTTAGTATCTCTTGCAGAATTGGTTTGGTTTTTATGAATTTCTTGAGGCTTTCTTTGTCTGGGAAGCTCTTTATTTCTCCTTCAATTTTAAACGTTAGCCTTGCTGGATAAAGTAGTCTTGGTTGTAAGTTCTTGTTCTGCATTACTTTGATTATTTCTTTCCATTCCCTTCTGGCCTCAAGTGTTTCTGTTGAGAAGTCCGATGTCATCCTTATGGGGGCTCCTTTGTAAGTGATAGCCTTTTTTTCCCTAGCAGCTTTTAAAATTTTTTCTTTATCCATTAGCTTTGGTATTTTAACTATGATGTGTCTTGGTGTAGATCTTTTTGGGTTTCTCTTTAATGGAGTTCTGTGTGCTTCTTGAACGTGTGGAGTGTTTCCCAGCTTTAATTTAGAAAAGCTTTCTGCTATGATTTGATTGAACAAAGTTTCCATTTCCTGTCCTCTCTCCTCTTCTTCAGGCACCCCTATGATGTGAATGTTGTTTCTCTTCATGTTGTCACAGAGCTCCCTTAGAGTTTCCTCACATTTTTTGAGTCTCTTTTCCTTTTTCTTCTCTGCTTCTGTGCCTTTGTTTATTGTGTCCTCTAACTCGCTTATTCGATCCTCAGCGTGATTCATCCTGCTTTTAATTCCTTCCATTGTGGTCTTCAGTTCTGATATTGTATTTGTCATTTCTGTCTGATTCTTTTTTATTATTTCAATTTCCTTTTTTATACTTGTTATCTCTTTATTTAGGTGTTCATAATGACTATCCATTGTTGCTCTAATTTCTTTGAACATCCTAACTATCATTATTCTAAATTCTGCTTCTGGTAGTTTGGTTATATCTGGTTCATTCAGGTCCTTCTCTGGGGATTTCTCTTGATTCATTTGGTTTGCATTCCTCTGCCTGCCCATTGTGTCTGTGTATAAGCATGTTGTGGCCACTGGAGTCCAGTAGGTGTTTTCTTTGTGTTCTCTAGGTGTGGTCTGTCTGCAGGCCCTCCACCCCCTCTGCCGGCACCTAGGGTGGTTGGGTATGAGCGTTGCCAGCGCCGGCCCTCTGTGGCTTTTGCTGTGATTTCTGCCTCTCCTCCACGGGAGGGGCTGTCACTGAAGCCACAAGCCTTTGCACCAAGGGTAGAGGTTAGCACCTTTGCTCAGCTGTGGACCCAGCCTATTTCTGGACTTCCGCCCAGAACCCTCAGTCAGAGCCTGCTCGCCACAGTTTCGCGGGTTGGGCAGGGCTTTTGACATGCTCTCAGCTGTGAACCTTTGCCGGTCCAGAGATTTAGTCCTGCCCTCGAGGCCAGGGCTCTTCTGCGCAGTGTTGCCAACCCAGGTTTATTGGGCCTGGCGTTTTTGCTGGCTTCCGCTCAGCTGCGTACTTCCGCTCATCCCGGACTCTACCCCGCCCCCGCGTTCGGAGTCCGCTGTGCACGTATGAATGCAATCCGCGGTTTCTCCGGCTGGGCGGGGATAGTAGCGTGAGCTCAGCTGCGAGCTTCCACTTGTCTCGGGGTCTACCCCGTTCCCGCGTTTGGAGCCCGCTCACGCACGTATACTGGCAAACCGCGGTTTCTCCGGCCGGGTGGGGCTGGGAGCATGAGCTCAGCCACGAGCCCCTGCCCATCCCTGGTCCTAGCCCCGTCCCTGTGGTCAGGGCCGGCTGCGCAGGGTCTCAGAGCAGATTTCTGCCCGTTCCTGGCCTCCCGCTTTGTCCCCGTACGTGGGATTAAAGGCGGGCCCGCAGCTTCCGTACCGCTTTCGCGCGTCCCCTCCGACCCTGCTGGCTAGACCGAACTCCCACCGGTTTGGCCTCTGCCCACGCCGACAGAACCGTGTTTCAGCGTCCTGTCGCCCCAAACCCTTCAGCAACCCTCAGCAGAGTAGGAATGGCCCTAATACTCCACACTGTAGGCCTGGGAGCTCCCTCACTTGTTTCACAGCTCAAAACTGTACAAACGCTTCTTCTAGGCTCTGGGACTGCAGGCTGGGGCTTGGTTCCTGGGACCCAGGTCCCTCCCTCTCCGCCAAACTCTCCTCCCGCCATGCAGGTCTCTCCGGGCTGCCGTTTGCTCCGGGGAGCTGGGCAGCCCTCTTCGCGTTTTTGCTATTCCTACCAGTCTCAATGTGGCTTCTTCTGTGTTCCTTGGTTGAAGAGTCCACTTAGTTTAGTTCATAGTTGGTTTATCCAGATGATGGTTCTTTAAATTGAGTTATAATCCACTTTGGTTCTGGGAGTTAGAAGTTGATACATCTGCCTACTCCGTCGCCATCTTGCTTCTCTTCATTGTCAAAAGCTCTCTCTCTTACTCCTTTTTTCTCCCATAGAACCGCGCTGTACACCGCTAAGACGGTGGGAGTGAAGAGGTGGTCCTCCAGAGGCTGCTGCACGGGTCCTCTAGGAATTTGTTGGGGCGCCTGGGTCTGGAGGGCCCTGATGTTCGTGTGAGGAGGGGCCGCTGTACCACCGCCGCCGCCGCTCAAATTGGGAGTTTTTGAGTAGAAGAGTGATGAGTTAAGATGAATGTTTTTAAAAGGCCACTCAGGTTTCTAGGTGGGCAATGGATAGAGGAGGTTCAAACAGAACACAGGCTACTGCAGTGGTCTCAGACCTGGACTTCAGGTGAAATTCAATAGGAATCAAAGTCATGGCTGTGGCAATTGCAATGCAGAAAGAACAGCTCACTAGAATTAGCAAGAGTTAATAACCAAGTAAAAGTGGAAAACGAGAATAGTTAAAGATGACTGAGGGTTTCTAGCTAGTCAGTAAGTAAGTATATGTGACCTTGAGCCAAATGAGCATCCTGACCAGAAGTCAGTACTCTCCCTCTTGAAAACATACTTGGTCATCTTTTGTCCTAAGATCTGGGAGCCCACACTTGCTTTGTGGCCTGCTGGCATCTGTACACTGATCACAAAGGTTGGGGCCACTATTAAAGGCGTCTGTCTACTAACTCTCTGAATCCTTACTCACACTCTAAAAATTGTTCAGATAAGAGAACCGTGTGAGCTCCTCATTTTTGTCCCTCAAACACAGCACTCTGGGCTTTTTGGAAATGTGTTTTTAGGTTGGAATTTGAACCAAAGATTTTCATGATCACTTGCTGGCTTTTTGCTATTCAGTCCTAACAATTCTTTTCTGATCAAATTGTCATCACTTCAAGATGAGCACCATCTTTTTTCAGTGCTGAAAACAGTGCCCAGATCCCCATGTGCTGACATCAAAAGATGGATTAGAAAAGAGTAAAGGGCCTGGCTGCTTGCCGACACTCCCATTCTATCCTCCTGGGGACTGAGGCCGTCACTTCCCAACAAGCAATGTTGAGTTTGGAAGCACAGAGATGGTTAGGGACAGAATGACATTCTAATGAAGAGTTTGGATTTTGGAATCTAAGAGAGCTAAGGCTCTGTTCTGCTGTTTATCAGCTGTGTGCCTTTAGACCACTCATTTAACCTCTCGGGACCTCAATTTGTCTATAAACTAAAAAGAGTAGTAATACCCCACTTTATAAGGGTTCTTGTGAAAATAAAATAATGAAATAAACTGCCTAGCACAGTGATGACATGTGATAAACACAACCTAAAATTATAACATCCCTGTGGATGAGCTGAAACTGAGAAGTCTGACGAGCTTCTCTACCTCCCCACAGCAAGTGCAACCAGAACAACATGGAGTAAGCAGTGTTTTTCAAGTGTCTGAGCACAAATCTTCAGGGAAATACTTTTTAAATTGCAACCCAGAACACAGTAAGTCATAAGTTACAGGACTTAAACAGCACAAGCTTTACCAAACAGTAATTACCTTACTGCATGCAACACAGGATACACTCTGAGACTTGACTCTTCATTCATCTATTTTGTTTCATTTATTTATTTACTTTTGAAAATTCTTCAAACCTACAGAAAAGTTGAAAGAATGATGTGAAAACGCTCTTCACGGGGAGCAGGGTTCCCAACCTCAGTGATGTGGGCACTGTGGGCTGAATAATTCTTTGTTGTCGAGGCTGTCCTGTGCACTGTGTATTTAGTAGCAGCTTCCCTGGCCTCTACCTACTAGATGCCACCGCACCCTACATTCGTACCTAGTTGTGACAACCTAAAATGCCTCCAGACGTTGTTAAATTCCCCCTGAAAGGCAAAATCCCTCCCACTGAGAACTGCTGACCTAGACACCCAATAGTTAACATTTGGCCGTATTACTTTATTTTCTCTCTCACTACACACTATGAGCACACACACACATAGACAAGATTTTGGTTGAACTATTAGAAAGTAAATTACAGACATCATGACACTTCACATCTAAATATTTCAGCATCTATCTCCTAAGAATAAGGACATTCTCTTATACGAACCACAATTCTATATTGCACCTAAACAGTTATTGTTAATGCAATAATATCTTTTCTTCTATGTTGTTTGCAATCCATTAAGTTGATTTCAGGCTCCACTTATGGGTCATAACCGACAGTTTGAAGATGAGAGAAGGAGGATTCAGAAGTGTACAGATGTGTCCAGAAGATCTTTCAAATCCAGAACAAAAGTCCACCGTCGCCAGCAGGAAAGGTGCATGTGAAGTCACAGAACCAAGGGCGTATTTACAGAAGTTCTACCAACACTGCTGTTTTTCCCTCTCTGGCTGCTTCGACCTCACAGAGCACAGCCCCCCTGGCAGCTCAGGGAGCAGAAGACCTAGGCAGCCCCACCCCGCAGGGGGCCCAGGAGCTCTCCCAGGCGCCTGCGGTGTGTGCCCTGGCCTGTCTGCCCAGGGTTGGCGGGGCCTGCCGAGTTGGGCGCACAGCGGCCTGACCACATCACAGGCCCGGGTTTAGGTTCAGGCTCAGGCAGGCCGCCCACCCCTTCTCTGTTTGCTAACCTCCTTCCCTTAACCTGCACTGGCTCCAGGAAAGTGGTTACAAATTGATCCAGAAACTGCCAACAGGCAAAGACTGAGACACATGAAAGTGTGTGAGTCACTGGCGGTCTTTGATTCCCCTGACCTTATAAATCTGGCCTTTGAATCTAGCACCAGGATCTGAAAAGCAGCAAAACTTGAAAACTAATACTACCAACCAAACACGGAGGAGAGCTCGGCCCCAGAGCCCCCGGCCCTGCAATCCCCTAGGAGGTCTGGGGGGATCAGTGAGGAGCAAGCATGAAGGCAGCTGCCCTCTTCACGGGCCCTGAGGAACACCTTCCGTTCCTGGCAGAGAGGCCCCTTTTGTGTCTGCTCTCGCTTTTGTTTCTTACAAACGTTAAAAATCTATGGAGGCCTGACTTCCATGAAAGTCAAGGCTTTCCCCAACTTCGAGTTGAGAAGTAGGGGAGTGAGATCAGCTCTGATATTTGAAGAGAGAGAAGATTTGACTACAGTCTGAAAAGCCAGTGAAAAGCCTCTAGTGGAACTGACTGTTAAGTCTGGGAGGCAGTTGCTATGGCAACAACACATCACCCCTAAGATGACCCAGAATACATGCTGTACATCCCCAAGCCAAGAGTGTTGGAGTGACATGCTACCTGGTAGACAGTAAGATACAGATGGGGAAGTTAAGTGATGAGCCACAGAAAGAAATTAATTACCCCAAAATGAAGACCATCTCCCTGGCTTCTCCTGCATGGCTCCAGTAAATGAAAACAAAGGTGAAGAAGACATTTCCAAAGCAGGTAACTGAGCAGGAACAGTGTTCAGAAGCAGCAATGGGCCGCGGGGCCCGAAATGCTCACTGTTTGAAAACTACTTTCACCTATTGTTATGCCCACAGTGCCTCTGAGGGGAGTATCACAATCCAAAATTATCTCGTTTAGTTTTCTGACTGTCTCCCCACTGACTATAGGGACATGGAGCCTTGCTCATTTTGCTATCCTCACTACTGAGAACATAATAAGCAGCTCTCAAAAGATCTTTGAACAATGAGCGAGTGAGTGAACGAACAAGCATGGTCTATAGCAAATCAAGTGCAGTTCCCTACTTAACAGAAAAAAAGTAAAGCACAGAGATGTCAAATTCACCCTGCTAATAATGAGTGGTAAGGCTGAGCCTTAAAACCAGAACTACTGACTCCAATTTCCACACCACCTGAAACTAACAGAGACGAAAATCAACTGTATCACTTCTCTTATTCCCTTAGTCCTACAGTTTGTCAGGACTCATAGGACAATTCCAAAGATGAAGGCTTTGCTTTCATCAGCTTGAGTCTAAAATCAACAGGACACTTGCTCACACTGTGGGGAACTTTCTCTGCACCTTTCTCTTAAAGGCACTCCCCAGTGAGTCCACAGCCTGCCTTAAGATGACTCAGCATTCCATGCAGCCCTCTCCCCACCCACAGAGATGAGCACTTAACACCCTGTGATTGCTGAAGATGCTCACCAGAGCCAACATCCACATTGGTAATGATCTTCTACAATCAGAATAGTGGAGCTTGTTGGCACTGGGGAATAATCAGATAAATATCTATGTTTAAGAGGCCCAGAGGATAAAGTGACTCAAAGAAGGTCACAAGCAAGTTGATCAAGATGAAAAACCTAGATGTGTAGTTAAAGGGAAAGCAAAAATGAAAAAAGGGCCCTGGCCTGTTGGCTCAGCAGTAGAGCTTTCACCCAGCATGTGGAAGTCCCGGGTTCAATTCCCAGCCAGGGCACACAATAGAGGCGCCCCTCTGCTTCTCCACCCTTCCCCCCTCTCCTTTGTCTCTATCTCTCTCTTCTCCTCCCGCAGCCAAGGCTCCATTGGAGCAAAGTTGGCACGGGTGCTGAGGACAGCTCCATGGCCTCTGCTTCAGGCACTAGAACAGCTCCAGTTGCAGCAGAGCAACGGCCCAGATGGGCAGAGCATCGCCCCCTGGTGGGCATACCAGGTGGATCCTGATCGGGCGCATGCAAGAGTCTGTCTGTCTGCCTCCCTGCTTCTCACTTCAGAAAAATACAAAAATTAAAAAAATTAAGGAAGAAGGGAAGGGAAGGGAAGGGAAGGGAAGGGAAGGGAAGGGAAGGGAAGGGAAGGGAAGGGAAGGGAAGGGAAAGGAAGGGAAGGGAAGGGAAAGGAAGGGAAGGGAAGGGGAGGGAAAGGAAGGGAAGGGAAAGGAAGGGAAGGGGAGGGGGAGGGGGAAGGAGAGGGGGGAGGGGGAGGGGAAGGGAAGGAAGGAAGGAAAAGGGAGGGAGGGAGGGAGGAAGAAAGCAAGCTAGAGACAGTAAAAAAATACCTTGTAGTGTTTCAAGCATTTCAGATTAGTATGTAAGAGAAGAAACATTTAGGGACATAAGGATGTTTCCTAAATCTCTCCTACTAGTCACAAGAGGCCATCCCCATACCTCTCCACATCCAGCTATAAACTTTTCTTTCTTTCTTTCTTTTGACAGAAACAGAAACAGAGAGACAGAGAGAGGGACAGGTAGGAAGGGAGAGAGATGAGAAGCATCAATTCTTCGTTGAAGCACCTTAGTTGTTCATTGATTGCTTTCTCATATGTGCCTTGACTGGGGGGTGGAGGGGGATACAGTGTACCGCGTGACCCCTTGCTTAAGCCAGTGACCTTGGGCTCAAGCTGGTGAGCCTTGCTCAAACCAGATGAGCCTGCGCTCAAGCTGGAGACCTCAGAGTTTCAAACCTGGGTCCTCCATGTCCCAGTCTGATGCTCTATCCACTGAGCCACCACTTGGTCAGGCCCAGCTATGACCTCTGATCAGTCAATCCCATTCCATTTCTTTGAAAAGCACTGAGGAGTATGCTGATTTATCATCATAGAACCCAAATCTCTGATGTCACAAGGATGCTACAAAACAAGCTGAGAACAGAACTAAATTCTGTGACCTTCCTTCAAATCCTTAGAATCTGGCGCACACACACACACACACACACACACACACACACACACACACACATGCACAAACAGCTCTCAGGCATTACCACCAGCAATTCCTATAGCTCAGCTAGAGAGTCACCTGCAAATGTGGGTCCCTGAGAATTTACTGTCTGAGGCATCCATCTCTCTTCCACTGAGCCTTGTGTTGCTCTGGAGCACCCCGCCATCCAGAGAGAAAAAGAAGCTCATTCTCAGTTGATGTTGTCTGACCCAGGTCCTGACTGATGCTTTTCAAATGGTGTTTAATCTTCCCAACAACCCTGCAAAAACCCACTTTTAACAGATGAAGAAATTAAGTTTCAGAAAGCAAAGTACTTTATTGAGAACACAGCTAAAAATCAGACTCTGAAACTAGCTCCTTTCGTTAAACCAAACTCCCAATTATGATTGTAATTTATTTCAAGCCCAAAAAACACAGTGTTCTATTTTCCAATATAATACTGAATATACTGTATTTGCTTTAGACTAGAAAATGAAAATATCTTTTAAAATTAACTACAAATAATATTAAAATTGCAAATTAGGGTGAAAAGTCAAGGACAAATGCAAAGATTTTTGTCTCAATGTAAAGTGGACCCAAGTAGACCAAAGACTGAGTAGTTCAACATACTCTCAGAAAACCCAGAAGGTTATCCTTCACCAAATCGAGTGGTGTCCCTGGCTCAGCAGTGAGAGAGCAGGCCAGGGTAGATTGAGAGCCTTCGGGGGTTATAACCTCCCCGCACCAGGCTGTGACTCCATAGCAAAAAAAAAATCATACTCTGCAAAGACTGACCTTTCTCATTAAAAAGTAGAGAGGATTTAAGATTTTCCTCTGCTGGGAAAGCATTCTTACACACTCAGCGTGCTGTTCCAAATGAAAGAAGAAAAGGTGTGGGCAGGGCAAGAGCCAGTGTGCCCAGGTTCAATATTCATTTCATGGAGCATGCGCGGGGAGGAGTCGTCCATTGTTTTTAAAAATAAAAAGCCACCACACCAGTCAGAATGGCACTTATCAGCAAAACAACACAGAATAAGTGCTGGCGAGGATGTGGAGAAAAGGGAACCCTTCTGCACTGCTGGTGGGAATGCAGACTGGTGCAGCCACTGTGGAAAACAGTTTGGAGATTCCTCAGAAAATTAAAAATCGAACTGCCTTTTGACCCAGCTATCCCACTTTTAGGAATATACCCTAAGAACACCATAGCACTGTTTGAAAAGAAGAAATGCGCCCCCATGTTCGTGGCACCATTGTTCACAATAGCGAAGATCTGGAACCAGCCCAAGTGTCCGTCAGAAGACGAGTGGATTAAAAAGCTATGGTACATATATACTATGGAATACTACTCAGCCATAAGAAACGATGACATCGAATCATTTATAACAAAATGGATGTACCTTGATAACATTATACGGAGTGAAATAAGTAAATCAGAAAAAAAGAAAAACTGAGAACAGCACGATTACATACATAGGTGGGACATGAAAGTGAGGGTATGAGACATGGACAAGAGAGTGGTGGTTATGGGATGGGGGGAGGGAGGGAAGAATGGGATAGGGAGGAGGGGAGGGACGCAGGGAAAACCAGATTGAAGGTGACAGAGGACAATTTGACTTTTGGTGATGGGTATGCAACACAATTGAATGATAAGATAACCTGGAGATGTTTTCATTGTACATATGTACCCTGATTTATTGATGTCACCCCATTAGAATTAATAATAATAAAATATATAAAAAAAAAAAAAAAAAAAAAGCAATAGCCAACCCTAAAAAAAAATAAAAAATAAAAAATAAAAAGCCACCAGCCACTGGTTCAGTATGGAGATTCTTCAGAAACATAAAAATAGAACTACCATATGATCTAGCAATCCCACTTCTGGGTATTTAGTCAAAGAAATTGAAAACAGTAATTTGAAAACATATATGTACTCCTGTGTTCATTGCAGAATTATTTACAATGACCAAGATATGGAAGGAACCAAGGTGTCCCCTGATAGATGAATTAATAAAGACAATGTGGTACATATATACAATAGAATATATTACTCAGCCATAAAAAATGAATGAAGTATGTTCACTTACAACAACATGGGTGGACATAGAGGTTATTGTGCTAAGGAAAATAAGTCAAACGGAAAAAGACAAATACCATATCATTTCACTTATATGTGAAATCTAAAAAACAATATACATAAACAAGCAAAAATAAACTCATAGATACAGAGAAAAACTGAAGGTTGCTCTATAGGAAGAGGATGGGGGTTGGTTGGGCAAAAAGGTAAAAGGGATTAAGAAATATAAACTGCCAGTTATAAAATAAGTCACAGAGGTAGGAAGTACATCACAGGAAATACAGTCAATAATATTGTAATTATGTATAGTGCCAGATGAGGCAGTCCAGGTATATAAATATTTAATTCATTGCTTTCCTTTTCAAGTCAGGTTGTTCCACAACCCTTTAATAACAAAAACTATACCCGAGTGTATAAAATTGAATTAGAAATATGCTGACTTACTGAGAGTAAAGATATCACATGGATTCAAACATCATCTTAACAAATCGAAACACAGCATCTTCACAATATCATTCTAAAGGTCAGGACGAGGCATATTCCTCCATTAACAGGTGGGTGTACGAAGCAAGCTTCTGAGATGGTTTCATGTGGAAGAAAAGGGTAAATAGGGTTGAAAAAGGAGGTTGGGGTTCCACTGGGGATACCTCTAAATAAACAGAGTAAGAAGAGGATGCTCTTTCTCTCTTCATGTTAGATTTTCATTTTTGTACACATATATAAGTTTATAAGCCATAACTGTGTTTATTTATAAATAACTACAAGATACATAGCATCGGGTTTTCTTAGACAATAATCTTCAGATAGTATTTGTTCCAGAATGAGGGGCAGTTCTATACTTTGTCTATATCCTGATTACTTACTTCAAGGCAACTCCATTATCATACTTCCCTCTCCTCCCTCTATTATCAATAAAATGTCTTTTCCTATTTTTAGCTGAAAAAGAAATCTCTGATCTCTTGAAAATGAGATATATTATGTATGTTTGCAACCATACCATAGGGTTGGTCGGTATAAATGTTATAGTATTTTATAGGTCAGCTTCTGATCTACCACATGAAACATCTTCTTTTATATATATATAATTTCTATGTTTTTATTTTGAGTACATCATCATTCCAGCCATTGTTCCCAAGGGACAAGACAGGGTATTTTTTGCAGCACCCAGATAAAAGGGAGGGGTTTCATTAACATAGTGTTGCCTTTTATTGCAGAAGAGGGGGTATTTATAGTTCACTCCTTTAATATTAGTTATAACCCTTTTTTTTTTTTTTTTGCCTAGAACATCTCATTTAGTAATTAGTTTAACTCTCTGTGGCTTCATACACATGCCAAATTTCAAAATACATGAAACAGGAGTTGTAAGGCATCTGTACAGTTTGAGGAAATTGAATTCCCAAATTCATTCCCTAGGCCCAACTGAATTCCAGTAGCCTGAGATGTTCTTTCAACAAAAGGTTTTCCCCCTGTTGTAAAGTCCATTTAATAAAAACATTTACCCAAAGAATAGATAAAACTAGCTCCAGAATAAAGGAGGGGAGGAAGGGAGCAAAGGGAAAAAGGAAAAAGAAGGGGGGAAATGGGGAGGGGAGGGAGGGGAAGGGAAGGGAAGGGAAGGGAAGGGAAGGGAAGGGAAGGGAAGGGAAGGGAAGGGAAGGGAAGGGAAGGGAGGGAATAATTGACATTTCCCATAAAAACCCAGAGTGAAGGCTCTCCATATGATTAGAAAGATGCCCTCCCTCCCATAGTAACCTCTGAAAATATACTCCTCTCTTGCAAATGAAAACTGTGCAGCCTTTCTTTCAAAAAATACCCCTCCATGAAATAACACATCTGCCTGGAGTTGGTCGATAAAAAAGAACATTTTTGAATTAGTCAACCCATATTTTGAAAAATCTGTAGACTGAAAAGACTGGAGGTCTATAGAGGGAACTTCTGCCCCCAAGGAAAGACGGAATCAAGCCAGGGACTCTTGGCCTGGTTTAGTAGCATATAGAAACCTCAAAGTTGGGAGGAAAAAGAAAACAAACAGCTGAAAAATCAGCTTTTTCTTTCCCGATCTTCAGACTTTTTAGAGCTAAAAAAGAAAAAAAAAAAAGCCGCCAGTGTTTTTCAAGGTCTTTAGACCTCTACACATTCTGATTAATAATTGTATAAGCAAATCAACTTGCTTGTCATACAGAAATATATTCTTAAACTAGTAGTGACATTTTGGAGCTGTAAAGACACATTTTTTATGTTGTACATATTTAAATTTTCCAAAATTTTACACATCTATTAATACCTCATATTGTTTCTAGTTATACACCATTCATTCAATAAAAATGCATTGAGGTTGACTGGTGATGGTGCAGTGGATAGAGCCTTGACTCAGAACACTGAGATTGCTGGTTTGAAACCTGAGATGACCAGCCTGAGTGTAAGGTTGCTGAAAGAATCCTGAGGTCACGGGTCCAGTCCCCAGGCAAGGCACATGCAAGAAGCAATCAGTGCTCAACTCAGTGGAGCAAGGAGCAAGTTGATGCTTCTCTTCCTTTCTCTCCCTTGCTCCCTCTCTCTCTTCCCCCTTATTTCTCTCTCCCTTTCTCTCTCTCTCTCTCTCCCTTTCTCTTTCAAACAAACAAAAAATAGCATTGAGTTTCTGCTATGTGCCAGGCGCCCTGCTAGAATCTGAGGATAAAACAGCAATCAAATAATGACCCAGCCTCTGCCCTCATAAACCTTATAGTCAAACAGAAGAGATGGGCTTTAAGCAATAATTATACAAAGAATTCCTTTTTTATCCTCCCAGTAATCTTAAACCCCAAATCAATTTGAACTTACCTTGATAGAAACACATCACTGCCACGTAATACTTTGACTATGAAAGTGGTACTTCGCACAGGCACGTAGACAGAGAAGGTGTAGTAAGTGCTCTAGCAGAAGCTGTTGATTCCACACCCACTTCCTTCTCCCTTTCATTTCAGGGCAACTGCCTGACTTCCAACTGCCAACCTGCATCTCTTTGCCTAAAGGCTTTTGCTGCCTGCTGGAGCTTGTTCTACCAGGTAATATAAACCCACCACTACCAGGAGCAGCAGCCCTCAACCAACAAGTGACAGCTTATCTCCACTCTAGTCTAAATATCTCAGGAAACAGATCATTGACCCAAACCATCAGGTACCTATCTGAGACCAGGGTAGCAATGTCATGTGAAAAATTGGCTGCGTCTGAGAGAGCCATGTGTATAAAGGGGTAGAGGGTTAGAAAGTTGATGTTGGACAAGGGGAGTTGAAGGCATACAAAATAATCAGTAATTACAAAATCAGTTGCATACATTGTTGGAGAACTCATATTTTCAAAATTTATTTTATTTTTATTTTATTCATTTTAGAGAGGAGACACAGAGTGAAAGAGAAAGAGAGAAAGGGGGAAGGAGCTGGAAGCATCAACTCCCATATGTGCCTTGACCAGACCAGTGCAGGGTTTTGAACTGGCGACCTCAGTGTTCCCAGGTCGACGCTTTATCCACTGCGCCACCACAGGTCAGGCAGGACTCATATTTTCAAAGATTTCAGTAAACTTGCTGTTAACAAATATGAATCACCCAAATAAAGGTGAACACAGGAATAGCTAGGATATGCTTGGTACAGTAGCACAGTGTTTTTTAGAATCAGACAGACTTAATATCTTAACTTTTCCACCTACTAACTGTGTGACCATGAACACACCTTCTAACCGCTCAGAGGTCGGTATCCTATTCCACAAAATAATATCCTCTTACCCACACCAGCTAAATGAGAAAAGGCAAATAAAATGCTTAGCACAATAGCTGGCCCACAGTAGACATGCTACACTGTTTCTTACCTCCGGCCTTCCTTCCTTGGATAAGTCGAGTGGGGCTAAATCATGGTAATGGTTTAGCTCATAGCAACTTTGTTCGTAATAATCATAACTGAAAAGAACCCAAATGCCCATCATCTGGTGGAAAAAAATAAAACAATGTGTGGAGCATCCATACAATGGAATACTGTTCAGCAATCAAAGCAATGGACTGTGATACATGCTGTAACACAGATGAAGCTCAGATGCATTATGCCACATGGAAGGAGCCAGACTCAAAAGGCTACAAACTCTATTTTCTTAATATAAAGTTCTTTTTAGCCTGATCAGGTGGTGATATAGTGGATAGAGCATCAACCTGGGACACTGAGGAACCAGGTTAGAAACCCTGAGGTCGCTGGTTTGAGTGTAGGATCATAGAGACATGACCCCATTGTTGCTTGCTTGAGCCCCAAGGTCTCTATCTTGAGCCCAAGGTCACTGGCTTAATTGAAGTCCCCACCCTTGTTCAAGACACCTATGAAACAGTAATCAATGAACAATTAAAGTGACACAACTATGAGATGATGCTTCTCATCTCTCTCCCTTCCTATCTATTTCTGTCTGTCTGTCTGTCTTTCTCTCTCTCTTGCTCATGCATGCACATGCATGCACGTGCATGCACTAAGAAAAAAGTTATTTTTTAAAGGGCAAACTATGGTGATGAAACCAGCTCAGTTGTTCTCAGGGGCCAAGAGGTGAAGAAGGGGGTGGACTATAAACGGGAAGGAGGAAACTTCTGGGCATGATGGACATGTTCTGTCTTGATCATGATGGCAGTTACACAAGTGTATGGACCTTTGTCAAAACTCATCCAATCATGCCCTTGAGATTGATGAGTTTGGTGTTATATAAATTATACCTCAGTAAAGCTGACAAAAACATAGAAAAATAAAAACACCCGGCAGCTCACTCTTTCCCACCCTTTCTGAAACCTTTCTTTTCCTGCTTGTCATGTATGAAGTGTAGGGTACCCTCTTTTGAGTTGTATTTTTTCCCCAGTTGTTATTCTAATCATTAACCTTTCCAGTTAAAATTTAAATTCTCTTCTGGGAGGGAGTTACTGAAAACTGACCTAAGCGAACCAGTTTGGTTATACACAACATTGGTTCTCCTTCTCCTTCTTCTTCTTTTAATAGTAGTTACTGAAGAAGTTGGAGATGGGAGAGGATTAGTTGCTTCCCCACACCGTCTCCTCCCTATTACACTAATGGAAACCTCAGACCAAATTCTGCCACATATACAAACATTTACTGCAAAACAACGTATTAAAAAGCATTTATAAAGCCTGTTTCATCAGTCCCATGGAGTCTCAGCTGTCTACCCTGCAACGTTTTGACCACCGCTTCATATGAAAGGTTTATCTGAGACAGACATGACAACATTCCAGAAACAAGACTCTGTTACCCACACAGGTGGCATTAAGTAACCAGACATGCTCCTAAACCAATGGCTGGACATGGGATCACGTAAGGGTCAAGTGTCTGTTGTCTTTCCTGTGTGTGCAGGGCACCTACAGAATCTGGCTAGAGTTTTCTACCCTCTTTCTGCAAGTGGCACTGAAGTTTTAGCCGATCCATACCTCTTAAATATGTTCAATTTAATCAAACTGAGAGCCCACTTTCATTATGCAGGCTACCAGCTTCCACTTCTAGCAATAAACCCCTTTCTGACATTCACTATGCTAATGCGCGAAGTACAGAGTATTGATCAAGACATGAGTATTATTAGTTCTTGTAGTGGCTGCCGGAACTTCCTGATTATAATGAAGCTGGCCACACCCTGAACTCTGTGTTCTTGTTAAGAGCTGCTGCCCTTGAAGTTGGAGCTTAAACCAAAAAGCTCAAACTTAAGATTCTCTATGTTGAATGTTTTGAAAGTAAATTATGGCCTGACCTGTGGTGGCACAGTAGATAAAGTGTAGACCTGGAATACAGAGGTCACTGGTCATAGAGGTCAAAACCTTGAGCTTGCCCAGTCAAGGCACATACAGGAAGCAACTACTATGAATTGATGCTTCCAGCTTCTCCCCACCCTACTCTAAAAATCAGTAAATAAAAAAATCTTTAAGAAAGTAAGTTGTAGACATCTTTATAAGATCATATCTTCTCTTTTTTTTTTTTTACTCTTTTTTTTTTAAAAAAACCTAGATGACCTTACGTATGGCATTGCCTTTTTACTTTTTACATTTTATTTTATTCATTTTAGAGAGGAGACACACACAGAGAGAGAGAGAGAGAGAGAGAGAGAGAGAGAGAGAGAAAGGGGGAGGAGCTGGAAGCATCAACTCCCATATGGGCCTTGACCAGACTAGTGCAGGGTTTTGAACTGGCGACCTCAGTGTTCCCAGGTCGATGCTTTATCCACTGCGCCATCACAGGTCAGGCCTTTTTTTTTACTCTTTATAAAATGGTTTACTTCTAATAGGGGCTTAGTAACTGTTAATGACTATAAGCCAAGCAAATTAAAAATGGAGGATTTTTAAAACAGAAAGGAAGGGAAGGAGGGAGGGAGGGATGAAGAAAGGGAAAGGAAGAAGAACGGACGTCTTTGAAGGTGTGCCGCTCAGCCCAGACTATGCCTCAGCTTTCAGCACAGCTTTCTGGCTGACTTTGGGGGTTGGTGGGTTTTTTTAAACAGATCCAAAAATAAGGAGATGATGTGGTTTGTGAAAAGGCTGTCATTCTGTGTAAATAAAACGGGGATTTCTGTAGTGAAAAATAATTGCCAGAGGCTAATTAACAGGCTAAAAGTAGGCACATCAGCCTAGAGAGACAAGGATCCTCTAAGTCACCGAGTCTGCCACTTCGAAGAAGCCTCATTCTCCCACCCACCTCAGTCACTCTCCACATCCTTCTACAAGACCAGTCCTAGTGGTCATGGAGTCAGAGTCGCTCAGGGCCAAGATCAAAGGCAAGAAAGAACAGTGATGGTGTGGCTACACAGAAGGCAAACCACTTAAACCGAGCCCAGTGAGGTGAAAGCTGAGCATTTGGAAGAGTAGAGAGCATTAGACTTGAGAAATCTCTGGGAAGTTTTCGGGGGACAGGGAACAGCCAGTGCGGAGGTCCTGCTTGGCATTTTGGAGGAGCAGCTGCCTTAGCGGGATTGAGTAGAGGACAGGGAGATGAGAGCAGAGGCAAACGGGACCAGCTACAGGGAAGCCAGGAGCCATGGTGAAGACTTCACTTTTTACTCTATGTGAAGCAAGGACTTATGACAAGGTTTTGAGTGAAAAAGTGACATCTGACTTTCATTTTTCAAAATCACTCCAATTCATGGGTTACAAGCAAACTGTCAGTAAACAAGGGTAGAAGCAAGGAGACAAGTTTGGAAGCTGTTCAGTATCCAGGGGGGAAATAACTCATTTTAACCTATGGTCTCACACCAGCTTCCTCCTGATGAAGAAACTATGCCTGCAGCTTCACGGCTCACATCTGTGACACACCATAACTGACATCTTTGAATCCCCAAAAGTCTCAGGAATTGTCAGAACCTGGTCCTTCTGAAGTGGAAGATTAAGGTAAGACTAGCCAGATTAAAAACAGTTTGGGAAGACTTTCACTTTGGCCAAGGTGGACCAGCAGGGCCCAGGTTTACCCTCCCCCCAGACACAATCTATGAAGCAAGCAAAATGCACAAAACAACTCTTTCTCAAGACATTGGATATTAGGCAACAAAGTGCACCCATCCCCAAAAGACGGGAACCAAAGCCAAGCTCTGTGACTTCCATAGCTGACTGTCTTGAGCTAGTTTGCATTTCCACCCAAGATTGGCAAGGCACCGTTCTTCTTTAGTGCACACAGACCGTTTACCAAAATAGTTCATCTTCTGGGCCATAAAATAAGTCTCAATAAATTTAAAAGGACTCAAGTCATACAAAATTTGCTCTGAGACCAAAGGAAATGACATTAGAAACCAATAAGGAAAACATATCTCAAAAATTCCAAATGATTGAAAGCTAAAGAGCCTACTTCCTAACCAATGAGTCAAAGAAGAAATCAAAGGAGAAATTTAAAAGTATTTTGAACTGAAGAAAAATGAAAGCACAATAAATCAAAATTTGTGTGGAAAAATACTAAGGCGGAAATGAGAGAAAAAGCAGTAGTGCTAAATGCCTAAATTAGGAAAAATTATAAAGAAGAAAATCTCAAATCAATTACCTCAGCTTCCTTCCAACTTAAGAAATTAGAAAACGAAGAGCAAATGAAAACCAAAGTAAGTAGAAGAAAGAAAATAATAATGATACCAAAAATTAAAGAAAATAATACTAATTCTGCATAAATTTTTTCAGAAAATTAGAGGAAGGAAGGAAGGAAACCTACAAGGCCAATAATCTATAATACTAAACTAGACAAGGATGTTGCAATAAATGAGAACTATACACCAATATTGTTAACAAACACAGATGCAAATTTTTTTATTTTTTAAATTTATTCATTGATCCTAGAGAGAGAAGGAGAAACATTCATTTTGTTGTTCCACTTAGTTCTGCATTCATTGGTCACTTCCCATATGTACCCTGACTGGGGATCAACTCTAATTTACTGAGCCAGCCGGCCAGAGAAAGGGCCTAGAGGCAAATTTCTTAAAACAAAATTTTATCAAATTGATTCCAACAATATATAAAATAAATAATATATTATGACCAAGTAGGCTTTATTGCAGGATTGCAAGGTTCATTTAGCATACTTGAAAATCAATCCATGTAATTCATTATATTAACAAATTACCAAGGGGGAGGTGAGAGGGGGGACAGGAGAGAGGGTGGGGGAGAGCGGGGAGAAGGGTGTAAAGAGGGACAAATATAAGGTGGCGGAAAATGATTAGACTTTGGGTGACGGGTACACAACACAATCAACAGTTCAAATGCTATAGAAATGTTTACCTGAAACCTATGCACTCTTATTAATCAATGTTACCTGTTGAAGTTAATTTTCTAAATAAAAGTTAAAAATTAAAAAGAAAAACCATGTGACTATCTCAGTTGGTGCAAAAACAAAGCACTTAACAAAATCTAACTTCTATTCTGACAAAAGAAAATTTAACTAAGTAGGAATAGATGGGAACTTCTGCAACCTGATGAAAAATATCTATGGAAAGCCTACAGCTAACATCAACCTTAGTAGTGAAAGACTGATTGTGTTCACCCTAACAACAGGACAAGGAAAGGACGTCTGCTTTCACCACTTATATCCAACATTAAAAGGGAAGCTCTAGCCAATGCAATAGGCAAGAAAAAGAAACAAAAGGCGTCCAGATTGGAAAGGAAGTAAAACTGTGTTTATTCACAAATAACATGATTGTCTGTAGAAAATCCTATACAATCTACAAAAATAGTTGCTAGATTTAATAAGTGGGTTTAGTGAAGTTTTAGTATATAAGAGCAATCTAAAAAATCAAATTATATTACTATATACTAGTAAAAATAGTGGGAAATAGTATGTAAAATATAATACCATTTACAATACCATTTAAAGATATGAAATACTTAGGGATAAACCTGACAAAATATTTTCAAGTTCTATACAATGAAAACTATAAAACATCATGGAGAGAAATGAAGAAATAGTTAAGTAAAGAGATATATTGTATTTTTATGTTGGAATATTTAATATTGCTAAGATATAAATTTTCTCCAATATGATCAATAAATACCATACAATTTCAGTCAAAATCCCAGTAGGCTTTTTACATTATAGATAATATAATGTTGTAATAATTGACAAGCTGATTTTATAATTCATCTGGAAAATAAAAGATCCAGAATAGCCAAATCAGCTTTGCAATGTGGAACACTTATATTACCGAACTTCAAGACTTAGTATAAAGCTATAATAATCAAGACAGTGTGGTACTGATTTTAAGATAGACAAGTAGAACAATGAAATAGAACAGAAAATATAAAAGTAAATATTTGCAAAAAAAAAGAAACAATTTAATGGGGGAAAACACAGTCTTTTTGAGAAATGGTGTTGGAACAATTGGCTATTCACATATAAAATATAGAACTTTGACCCATATCCCATACCACTGAGAAAAATTTAACTCAAAATGGATCACAGACCTAAATCTAAACATAAACATAAAAGACTTCTAGAAGGAAACAAGAGAAAATCTTTGGGGCCTTGGATTAAGCAAAGGTTTCTTACATACAACACCAAAAGTAGAATTAATAAAAAAAAATTTGATAATTTGGACTTCATCAAAATTGAGAACACTTGCTCTTTACACAACATTGTTAAGAGAATGAAAAGACAAGCCACAGACAGAGAGTAAATATAGGCAAGTCACATATTTGATACTCATACCCAAATATGTAAGGCAATCTTAAAACTCAAGAAAATAAAATAATCAAAAATTTTAAATAGGCAAGAGATATGAACAGACAATTGACCAACGAGGATATACTGATGGCAAATAGCACAAAAAGATGTTCAACAGCATTAGCCATTAGGAAATGCAAAATAAAACCAAAAGGAGATACCACAACACACTTACTACAATGTCTAAACCTTAAATGACTGACCAGAACATGTGTTAGCAAGGATGGTAAGCAAATGGAATTTTCTCATGCATTGCTGGTAGAAATGAAAAAGGGTACAACTACTTAGGAAACCAGAGTGGCAATTTCGTTATGTTAAACATACATCTACCATATGGCCCAGCCATTCTATTCCTAGGTGTTAAGCCCCAAAACATGAAAAATTATATCCACACAACAACTTGTACATGAATGTTCATACAACTTTATGTGTAATAACCAAAAACTGGAAACAATTCAAATGTCCATCAACAAGTGAATAGAATAAAAAATTGTGGTGTATTGCCTGACCAGGCAATGGCACAGTGGATAGAGCGACAGACTGGGACGTGGAGGACCCAGGTTTGAAACCCGAGGTCACCAGCTTGAGCATGGTCTCATCTGGTTAAGGCTCACCAGCTTGAGCCCAAGGTCGCTGGCTTGAGCAAGGGGTCACTCAGTCTGCTGTAGTCCCCCTTACCCCCCAGTCAAGGCACATATAAGAAAGCAATCAATGAACAACTAAGGTGCCGTAACAAAGAATTGATGCTTCTCATCTCTCTCCCTTTCGGTCTGTCTGTCCCTATCTGTCCCTCTCTCTCTGTCTCTGCCACACACACACACACAATTGTGGTGTATCCCCTGGTTGGTACAATAATGGATAGAGAGTTGTTGAATAGTACCAGGGTCACCAGTTCTATCCCAGGGTCATCAGCTCTATCCCAAGGGCACTGGTTTGAGCCCTAGTCAGGGTACATGTGAGACGCAATAAATGAGTACAGAACTAAGTGAAACAACAAACTGATGCTTCTCTTTCTCTCCCTTTCCTTTTCTCTCTCTCCACCTTTCTCTCACTCTCTCTCAAAAACAAACTATGTGTGTGTGTTTATATGTATACACACATATATATATGGTGTATCACTATTATACTACTTAGCAAAAAAAAAGTATGAACTATTCATACACTCAACAACATGAATGTATCTCAAAATGACAATACAGAGTGAAAAAAGTCAGAACTCCCCTCTAGAAAAAAGTACATAATGTATGGTTCTATTTATATAAAATTTTAGAAACTGCAAATTCATCTATAGTGATAGATAGCAAATCAGTATTTGCTTGGGAGTGAAGAGGAAACTTCGGGGGCAGTTAATATGTTCGTTATCTTGACTGTGGTATTGATTCCACAGATGTATACATATGTCAAAACTAACCAAATTGTACATTGTAAATAGGTGCTATTTATTTTACGTTAATTGTACCTTAATAAAACTGTTTCCAAAATATATAACAGTTTGATCCTTAGGTTCCTTCCCCAACTCTGTACAACTGGACAATTTCCCTTTCAAAATCCTGCCATTAGACTCAGGTTCATACTCTGGAGGCAGTTACAGAGGGGCTGGGGGCTAGACGACAGCAGGCCCAGTTGATGGCAAGAGAACTATAACAAAAACGGGAAAGTCCACATACTGAATGCTGAGACGCAAAGCTATTTAGCCCACTCGGCTTCCAGAACCCCACAACCTCCAGGTCTAACTCTGGAAAACCCTTCTCTGAGCAATTTTATTAGACCAAGAAGAAAGACTTAAGGATTTTGACACTGGAGGTTTCCTAAAGTAACATCATAGCCAATAACCTTGCAGTGAAACCGTGGTCAGCAAGTCCGACCAGCGGGATCAGAGCTTCTAATGAGCTTTTTAATGTCCTACTCTTAAACATGAGCAGACAACAATTAGCAGTTATTCTGAGAACCTAATAGGATAGAAAAGGTGCTTGAATAGGGGACTGGATAGTACAGGTATTATTAGAAAAAGAGAAAGATTATTGTATTTTTTTAGAGAGAAATCGTTAGAAAATGCCCAAAACTTAATTGCCCAAAAAGTAGCAACTTAAGTCCATTAATAAAATATGCAAAGATAAATATTAAAAGAATCAGCTGAAAATAATTGAAACTAGTTAACTCTTGGGAAAGGAAAATGGGGAGGAACAAGGAAATTGCTATAGCAACAAATCTAGGAGAATTATGTGACTCTAAATTACGTGCCCATGGAACTGTTATAAAACCTGGGGAAAAGCAAATCAATGAGAGCTGAATAAAGTTCTTGAAAATCAGTGGATAGGATGATCACATGTCCCTGTTTCACATAGATATTCTCAAGTTGTTTTTTGTTTGTTTGTCTATTAATAATGCTTTCTTTTACTCTCCAAATATTTTGGTTTGGTTAACTTTACACTGGATGTCAGGCTGACATCTCCCAAACCCACTGATTAACCTTAATATCAGGGTTACTAAAAATTCCCCATCTTTGGACACATAATTCTTTCTTGTGTGTATCAGATATTTAGCAGCATTCCCCGCTGCAACCCCCTAGATGCTAACAGCACCACCCAGTTGTGACAATTAACAGTGCCTCCAGCCCTGGTGGATAGCTCAGTTGGTTCAAGCTTCATTCTGAAGCTCAGAGGTTGTTGGTTCAATTCCCAGTCAGGGCACATACAGGAACACATCGATGTTCCTCTCTCTCTCTCTCTCTCTCTCTCTCTTCGTAATTTTTTTTAAAATATGTCAGGCCCTGGGAGAGGTTGGGGCTGGGGGTGCTGATCCTTCCCCAGTTGAGAACCACTGCTCTTCAACTAAGTACCAATTGACAGGAAATGGGATGTAGAAATTTATTTTAAAAGACACCAGCAGGACACAATTAGCCAAATCCAGAATATGTGAAATTCTAAAGGATGATGACCCAGTTTTCCCAACAAACATATGGCATGGTGGGTGTGGGGAGGCAAGGGAGGAGGGACTTTTAAAGGCTCTTCTAAAAAATCAACAAATGCCCTCCCCCTTTCTTTCTTTCTTTCTCTCTCTCTCTCTCTCTCTCTCCTCTCTAAAATGAATAAAGTCTTTAAAAAAAGAAAAAGAAGAAAAAAGCCTGACCTGTGGTGGCGCAGTGGATAAGGCATCGACCTGGAACGCTGAGGTCACCAGTTTGAAACCCTGGGCTTGCCCTGTCAAGGCACACACATATGGGAGCTGATGCTTCCTGCTCCTCTGTCTTCTCCCTCTCTCTCCTCTCTAAAATGAATAAAGTCTTTAAAAAATCAACAAATGCAATCAATGTGTGGATCTTGTTTGGAATGCTGATGTAAACAAGCTAAAAAAGACCCTTTTTTGACCCAGTTGGAGAAAACTGAGTCTGGGCTGAGCATTAGGATACTAAGAAACAGTGTTGATTGTGTTCCTGTGATAATGGTTCTGTGGTTACATTCTTTTTAAAAGCTTTCTGTCAGAGAAACCTATTGCTGTATTAACAGATAAAATGGTATGAGTCTGTCTGGGCTGCAAAGGGGCAAGGTGGGGAAGAGATAAAACAAGGTCAGAGCAAGGATGGGGATTGCAATGGAGTGATGGGTATTCATTACACTCCTCTTCCTATTTTGTGTATGTTTGAATTTTTCCATAAGAAAAACGTAAATGAGAGAAATAAAATCCAAGAAATTAATAAAGCATGGCTTAGTAGAAAAGGATTTGGGGTCCAGTTTTCAGGGTTGTATTCCCTGCTCCTCTGCTAACCAGTCTGATCACTTGAAGCAGGAAAGTCATTCTCTGACCTACAGAATGAGGGTCTTGAGTTACCGAGTTTCCAGGATCCCTTCCAGCTTGAGGTTTCCAGTGATCCCAACACACTCCTTGAGGACCAGCGGTTTCAAAAGCCTGAACTGGCAGTAGAGACACTGGTGATGATTTCAGGCCCAGGGTCCCCGGATTCTCTCCTCCGCCCCTCAACTAGTGGATAGCTAGTTTAGGAGCAAGATCAGTTGCCTCCAAACATTCTGAATTAGAAAGCTTGCGTCAAAGCCTTCACTGAGCGGCTGTGGCTGCAGTTTGAGTAACTTGTCAGGGAAGTGTGAATTACAAATCAGTATTACAAAGTGCTTATTTTCAGTCTTTCAAAAAAAAAAGGATAAGAAAGAGGAAAGAATACATAATAAAGCAGCCGGGTATCTGAGGCTAAAGTCTGCTTTTCCTTATTCTTTCTCTCCCTCCCTCCCATCTGAACGGCAGGCATCTGCTTCTGGCAAACCTAAACGCAGACCTCGGTGTCTGGAGAGGACCAGAGAACTGGAAAGGGCAGGTGGACAGGGACAGAGGAAGGAGGTACCCATTACTCATAGTGGGAGTGCAGAGCTCACAGTGGTGAAGAAACCCTGTTCTCCCATACCCCTGCCCAGGCCCACTGCAAAGAAATGATTAATGGGAGATTGGCTGCCAGATGCCATGAAGGAAACCCTTATTGGAGAGAGCCCCCTGAAACACCCTCAGAAACAGCATCCCAAAGACCTGTGCCCTTGTTTTCAAGAATGCAGAAAACTTGCCACCATGTGTAAAGCTTCACCCATGGTGAGGGGAAGGGGTACTCATACTCATGCCCCTTTCCTTCCCTGAGCCCCCATCCAGGGCCCCAGCTCAAACCTCAGCTCCCCCAACCCCAGCCTATCATCATAAGGGCCTCCCAACAGTCTTCAGCCTCCAGGATGACCTTATGCAAATAAAAACTTGCCCAAGCCATTCATTCTCCCCTTGAAGGCATTTTCACAAGCCCCCATCACTGTGGGGGTCACATCGTGTGTACGGTGTATAGGACCTCTAGCAGAGGCAGTGAATATTAGTGATTTAGAAGCATTTTCAGAAATCCTCAAAGCTGCAAGACTTCCTTGGATAAACCTAAAAGGAGCTTCTTTATAGTGTTCATACACCAGGCCTAGGGGCAGAACAAATCCTACTGCTGGCTTTAGGCCTGGACCTTCGGGCCTCTCCCACTCAGCAGGCATCTCTCCAGTGTCCCCAGACCTCTTTGGTTACCAAATGACAGGCCCCTCCCTGCAGAGAGTGCCAAGGGAAGGTTAACCCCAGTTAGTGGGTCTCCCAGGCTGAGGGGGTTCAGTGGATGCCGCAGCCCCAGGAGCAATAGAGGCTGTATTCCAAAAGTCTTGTGGCCCAGCCCAGAGTCATCAATCAAGCAGCTCAGCAGGCAACCCTGTAGTAGAGGCCAACAGGAGGGTAGAGAGAGCCTCAGGAGCCAGCAGAGGCCTGTCAGTTCTGCAGGTGAAGCACAAGGACCCAAGGTGGCTTTGCAGAAAGTGTTTAATTACACAAGTAGCACAGGAATAAATTATCTTGAGAAAATTCTTAAACTATTTCAGATTAAACCACTGTATTGGTTAGGAGGCATTTAATTAGAACAGAATGCCTGGTGAGTGGTGGTTTAAGCCATAGGGCATTTAATTATTTCAGGTAACAAGAGTCTTAAAGGAAAATGGCTTCTGCTTTGGAACAGCAAGAAGATATCAGGGTGCTGGAGCCATGTCTCTATAGTTTCCTGGCCTTTCCCTCATGATCATTGGATGGCTGCCATAGTTCCAAGCGTTGTTTTTTTAAACATCATCCCAAGACAGAAAGGAAGAGGAAAGGCAGAACTCCTTGTCCACTATACTCTTTGCTATTAGAGAAAAAAAACTTTCTATAAGTCACCAGCAGACTAGGTCACATGCCTATCCCTTGACAAATCACAGACTAAGAGGAATAATGTAAGTATACTTGGCCCTTAGATCAATTATTATCTGACACCTGGACCCACCTTTCCTAATCACAATGCTGCCCTTTGATACCTGGACAAAATTTGAACTGTTAGCATGAAAGGATTGGGAGAAGGTAGGGAATGGCTGCTATTAGAGCTCTAACGTTTGGGGACCCTTCTACCACACCTAATGTTCCCCTGCAACGTTCACCCTACTCTTAAGTCTCCTCCCACCTCCCTAGTGCAAACCGCTATCATCATTCCAGATTCTACATGCATACCAGTACTGCACATACACGTACACAACATGCCATAATAGACAACAGACTTGGGGCATTTAATAGACTTATGGTAGTATGTGTGCATGTGTACGTGTGAGTGTATGTAGGCAATGAACATGTCATCCTATACTAGGCGTCTTTCTGCAATTTGCTTCACCATTCGACAATATGTCTCAGTGATCCACCTACATCAGCACTTATGAATTTAGTCTACCTTTGCAGCTGCTGCATAGTGCTCCCTGGTGTGGATGTCACCGTTTATTTAGAGTCGCCCCTATTGATAGCCTCTTGAGTGTTTCTGGAGCAGCTCTGAAGCACTTCTGTGGACCAAAGCCCTGGTATTCTCTGTTTGCTCCTCCAGATCTATCTTTCTCAGTTCATAGCATAAGCTGACTTACTTGCTCTCTGGCATCTGGTTGGGAAACCTATGTGAGTGTCAAGAACTCAGAGGGTACAAGAGAGAAGTTGGGATGTTAATCCTCTGGTTCACTTCCTATCAACCTGCAGGTTGGCAGTAGCTGTGTTCCTCTACACAAGGCCACAACTCCTATCAAGGGGACTGTCCTCCAGCTAAAGGTCCCAGGGTGTTCCAGTATCTGCGATAGCCCCTTGCTGCTGCATGCCCAGGGATGGTAGCATTTCTCTCTACTGTTAGGCCTAAGGCACTTCGCCATGCCATGGGGGTTTTCTTGACTTCTTCATTAAGAAATAGCCTCTTTTACTAAGCCCTCTGTGATGATCCCTCTCCAGAAATTGCTTCCCTCTCAATCCTGACTGATAGAGCTAATCACATTCATTTAGAAGAACAAGAGCAATGAAGACCTGACCCTTTCAATGCAAGGCTCCAATGCAACCCCAACCCAACCATCTCACCCAGCATCTGCTCTCTTCTCTCTGTGTCACTCAGTCCTTGTGTAAGCAGCATCCCAGATTACCCCCAACCCCAAATCTACCTAGCCCACAGGTCCCCAAACTATGGCCCACAGGCCGCATGTGGCCCCCTGAGGCCATTTATCTGGCCCCCGCCACACTTCTGGAAGGGGGACCTCTTTCATTGGTGGTCAGTGAGAGGAGCACAGGATGCATCCACAGCCATAGTTCCCATTGAAATACTGGTCAGTTTGTTGATTTAAATTGACTTGTTCTTTATTTTAAATACTGTGTTCCCGTTTCGTTTTTTTACTTAAAAATAAGATATGTGCAGTGTGCATAGGGACTTGTTCATAGTTTTTTTTTATAGTTCGGCCCTCCAACGGTCTGAGAAACAGTGAACTGGCCCCCTGTGTAAAAAGTTTGGGGACCCTTGTGCCAGCCCCTTGACCTCTACTCTGTCTGCCACCCTATAAGTACCCAGACCTGTCCTTGTGTGTGGGACCCATGGTCATCTTCAACTGGCTTCTGCTAAATGTGAGCCAGAAAATACTCTCAGCTCCCACAGTGCAGGGCCAGGGAAATATGCTGCTCACAAAAATTAGGGGATATTTCAAAGTTAATCTGAAGTGATAAAAAAAAGAGAAGCATTTGATTTTTTTCCATTAAACAAGAACATCAGAAAAGCACATGACAAGTCAAAGGAAGTTGTTCAATTATGCAAATGAGATACAAAATCAACTTTTATTTTATTGGTGAAAATGCACTATACAAAAGGCTGAAAATATTGGAGTATCTGCATGTTCCCGGATCCCCTAATTTTTGTGAGCAGTGTACAACTGGTCCCCAAATATAGAAGCTTCCCCCAGGGATATGACAAGAGCCCAAAGGTCCCTTCCCCCTCTCTGGGCTCCCTCATACATACTTCACCTCATGCCTCCTCTTAAACTCAACACTAAGTTGTTCTCTACTTTAGACCACAAGGTTAGCAATCAGTCAACAAATTTCCAGAGCTCCCAGCACAACACCTAAGAACATGAGTTGTGAAGTCAGATTCAAAGCTCAAACTCTGACTCCACCACTCAACAGCTGAAAGAGCTCATGAAAGTTACTTAACTGCTTTGTGCCTTAGTTCCCTCACTGTAAAATTCAAAGTACAGGGATACCTTGAGATACGAGCATACTTTTTAAGATACGAGCTGTGACTCAGTCCATTTTTTTTTAATTTTATTTTTATTTTATTCATTTTTTAGAGAGGAGACACAGAGTGAGAAAAGAGAGAGAGAAAGAGAGAAAGGGGGGAGGAGCTAGAAGCATCAACTCCCATATATGCCTTGACCAAACCAGTGCAGGGTTTTGAACCGGCGACCTCAGTGTTCTCAGGTCGTCGCTTTATCCACTGCGCCACCACAGGTCAGGCTCAGTCCATATTTTTGTTCGAGACTGAGTGAAACTCCGAGATACGAGTTGTGATTTGGGAAGTTGCCGCTAGTTGGCGCGTTGGCGCTCGGGTCCAGCATTGGCAGCACAACACCAGCATCTCATTCATTCTCACGTGTTACCCGCAGAATCAAGTCGAATCTCATGTGCTGTATTCGTTTTTGCATCATTTTGGCATTTTTTTTTTTTTTTTTGGCATTTTTTACTAACTTGCATCATTTTGGCATTTTTTACTAACTTGTTTTGTGTGCTATCTTGGGGCTGAAGAAAGTGAGTGTAAAGGACTTTTAAGATCTACTCTCTTAGCAACTTTCAAATATATAATATAGTATTAACTGGAGTGACCATGCTGTGCATTAGATCCCTGGGACTTACCACTAGAAGTTTGTAGCTTTGACCACTTTCACTCATTTGCCTACTGCCCAACCCCCGTCTTTGGCAGCCACCAATTTGTTCTTTGTTCTTTGTATCTATGAGCTTTATTTTTTTAATTTTACATATGAGTGAGATCACACAGTATTTATCTTTTCTGTCTGACTTATTTTACTTAGCATAATGCCCTCAAGGTCCATCTATGTTGTTGCAAATGGCAAGATTTCTTTTTTTATGGTTGAATAGTATTTCATTGTAAATATGCACAATTTTTTATCCATCAATCCATTGATGGGCACTTAGATTGCTTCCATGTCTTCACTATTATAAATAATGCTGTGATGAATATGGTGCATATATCTTTTTGAGTTAGTGTTTTGTTTCCTTTGGATAAACGGCCAGAAGTAGAAATGTTGGATCATATGGTAGTTCTTTATTTTTAAAATTTTTTTATTACTAATTTTATTTATTCACTTTGAGAGAGAGAGAGAAAATGAGACAGAGAAATAGGGGAGAAGTAGGAAGCATCAACTCCCATATGTGCCTTGACCAGGCAAGTCAGGGGTTTCAAACCTGTGGCTTCAGCATTCCAGGTTGATGCTTTATCTACTGCACCACCACAGGTCAGGCAGTAGTTCTTTATTTTTTGAGGAACCTCTTGTAAGTCCAGTGGCTGTGGCCATGCAGATTTGCATTGAATTTAGGCAGACGGTAATAGAACTGTGGAGCCAGAAAATGGTGGGCCATTCCATTTACAGTATGTTACCTACCTCACAGGGTTGTTTTAAATATCACATAAGATATGTCTAAATATATATCTAAAAGACCTCAACACAAGAGAAAACCCTCCATATATGGTAATAGATATGATTTGCTCAACACTATTTAAGACGTAGTGAAAAGTAAAAGAAGACACACCCTACTATCAAAGAGCCTGCAATCTACTTTGGAAAATGAAAAGAACATTCTTGTAACAGTGAGCAACACAGAGGATCCTCTATCGTTAAGTGACAAATGATCTGGTATAAGTTCCAGAGCAATACTAACAGGATGATCTTTTCACATATCTGGCTTTTTATACTGCCTGACAGGTTCTTGAGGGTAAGCACCAAGCACTAATGTTCCTTCTACGTCCAGTTCTCAGCACCCAGTAGGCATTCAGACACAGTGTCTCTAAATACCCAAGGAATGCTTGGATAGCATGTTAGAACAAGCACTTTGTTCTTTACAAAGCACTTTGAAAGCAAAGCATCATTTAATTCTCATAGCAACCCTCTGAGATAGTTACTATTATTATCATCTGCACTTTCCAAAAATAAAAAAAAAAATACTGTGGCTCACAAAGCTTAGCATCTTGTTCATGTCACACAGTCAGCTTATGTTGGGGCCAGTCTGGTACCCAAGGCCTTTGACCATAAATGTGGAGCTTCCCCTTACAGCAGCCACAAAGGTCCCTCAGCCAAGGAAGCCTGTCCTCTACCAAATGGCCTAGTCTGGCCTCCAGTTGCTCTCTTTTTAGCCATTCCCTTTGCTCTGGAGCGGAAATAGTTGGCTCCAGGCTTTTTTTTTTTTTTTTTTTACCCAGAGGAAATCCAATTTATTAGCTTTTTTTTTTTTTCAGGGAGGCAGAGACTCTCCTGTTAATACAAGCCCTTGTTAGACATATCAGTGTGTAATACGGGCATTAAACTGTGGAGTAGATGACACAGTCATAACCACACACAAGCCATTAAAAAGTTTGTTCCCTCCAGTGGGAGATACCATGCTCACTGCTCTTTCCTGTTCCTAGGGCAAGACGTGGGTTTCTGGTTAGGAAAAATCTTCTATTTTGCCTAGGAATCCAACAGCAATTGTATTACTGATAAACCCTTCTATTTGTATGCTTCTGAATGCATTGGAAGACAATGTTTTTTGTTAAAAAAAAGTTTTAATCATAAAAAGCATTGCAGGCACTTTGAAGGGAAAAATAAACAAAATTGAAATGTTTAAATCAAAAAGTGAAAATTCTCAAGAGAATGAGAAAACAAGCCACAGATTGGGAGAAAATATGTGCAAAAGATATATTTAATGAAGGGCTATTATTCAAATTATACAAAGAATTCTTATAAGTCAATGATAAGAAAATTGCCTGGCCTGTGCTGACGCAGTGGCTAGAGCACAGACCTGGAATTCTGAGGTTGCTGGTTCAAAACCCCAGGCTTACTGGGTCAAGGCGCATATTGACACACACCCAACGAACAGCTAGAGTGAAGTAACTACTCCTTGTCTCCCTTGCTCCCCCAAAAATCAATAAATAAAGTCTTTTGTAAAAGAAGAAAATAACTTGATTTAAAAATGGGCAAAAGATCTGAACAGACACCTCATCAAAGAAGGTATGCAGATGGAAAATAAGCATATAAATATATTATGTGTCATTAGGAAATTGCAAATTAAAACAATGAAATATCACTACACATACCAATTAGAATGACCAATTCCAAAATGCTAGCAGCACCAAATGCTGGCAGAGATCCAGCAACACAGACTCTCGTTCATTGCTGGTGGGAATACAAATGGTACAGCAGCTTTGAAAAACAGTTTGGCATTACAAAAAAAATAAAAGCCTGACCCATGGTGCCTCAGTGGATAAAACATTGACCACGGAGGTCACTGGTTCAAAACCCTGGGCTTGCCTGGTCAAGGCACATATGGGAGTTGATGCTTCCTGCTCTTCCCCACTTCTATCTTTCTCTCTCCCATCTTTCTCTAAAAATGAAGAAATAAAATTAAATTTAAAAAAAGAAAAACAGTTTGGCAGTTTCTTATAAAGTTACACTCTTGCCATTCAACCCAGCCACTGTGCTCCTTGCATTTACCCAAGTGAGTTGAAAATTTATGTCCACATAACCTGTACTTGGATGTTTATAGCAGCTTAATTCAAAACTTGGAAGCAACCAAGATGTTTTTCATTAGGTGAATGGATAAATAGCCTGTGCTACATCCAGACAGTGAAATATTATTCAGAACTAAAAATAAATGAACCGCTCTGGCTGGATGGCTTGGTTGGTTGGAGTGTCATCCCAAAGCATGGAGGTTGCCAGTTCGATCCCTGACCAGGGCACATGCGGACAGCTTGATCTTCCTGTCTTTCTCTCTCTCTCCCTTCTTCTCTCACTGAAATTAATAATTTTTTTTTTAATTTAAAAATAAAAATAAACGAACTGTCAAGCCGTGAAAAGCCATGGAGGAACTAACTGCACATGCATATTGCTAAGTGAATAAAGTCAATCAGAAAAGGTTACACATTATATGATTCTAACCCTATGACATTCTGGAAAAGGCAAAACTACAGAGATGGTAAAACGATCAGTGATTGCCATGCGTTGTGGGGAGAGGGAAGGGGTAAGTAGCGAGAGCACCGAAGATGTTCAGGACGGTGAAGCTATTCTGCGTGATACTGCAATAATGGATACATATGATTACACATTTGTCAAAACCTGTAGAAGGTACACCAAGAATGAACCCTAATGTAAAGTAGGGATTCTGCTTGATGCTGTGTCAATGTGTGTTCATCAGTTGTAACAAACGTACCACTCTGGTGGGAGATGTTAATAGTGGAGGAAGCCAGAGGTGTGGGGGGAGGCCATATATGGGAAATCTCTGTACCTTCCCCTCAGTGTTTTTCTGTTAACTTAACACTGCTCTAGGTCCTGGTCGGTTGCTCAGGGAATAGAGCATCAGCTTGGCGTATGGACATCTTCGGTTCAATTCGTGGCCAGGACACACAGGAGAAGCGAGCATCTGCTTCTCCTCCCCTCTTTCCCCTTTCTTTTCCCCTTCCCCTCCCCCAGCCAGTGGCTCAATTGGTCTGAACATGGCCTGGGCACTCAGTATAGCTTGGTTGGTCCAAGCATCAGCTTCAGGCGCTAAAAATAGCTCAGTACTGGCCTGACCTGTGGATAAGGCATTGCCCTGGAACACTGAGATTGCCAGGTTTGAATCCTTGAGCTTACCAAGTCAAGGCACATACAGGAAGCGATGCTTCCTTCTTCTCCCCCTTCTTTCTCACTCTCCCTCTCTCCCTTTCTGCCCTCTCTCCAAAAATCAATAAATCAAATCTAAAAAGAAAAAAAATAGCCAGTACTGGAGCATCAGCCCTAGATGGGGTTGCCAGGTGGATCTTGGCTGGGGTGTATGTGGGAGTCTGCCTCACTATCTCCCCTCCTCTCACTTAAAAAAAAAACTGCTCTATAATTAAGGTTTCTTTTTTAAAGTATTTTGGTTTTTCTAATTCGGTGAGAGTTAAATAAATAAAGTTACTTTCCTCATGCCTCCCATGCTCTATATACTATGCTTCACATGTAATTGTGAAATGTTTAGTGCATTTTCTTTTAGTCTTTTTTCTTACACACACATAATATATGTGTATATGTAAGATTTTTTTTCATTCTAATGGTCAGCAAAAGCTATGTATATGCATATAATAGCAGTGTTTCCTTATAATAGTGAAAATAGTTAAAATATACAATTGTTCAAAATAAGAAATAGTTAGAATCAGCTATGATATATTACTAAGAACTGTATGATAGAAATTACCTTGGACACTTTATCCAGTCTTGCTATTTAAACAAGTAGTTAGCACTCTCCAAACTTTAATTTTTCATCTGTAACATAAAGCCTTGCCAGGTAGCCCAATTGGTTAGAGCATCATCACGATATGCCAAGGTTATGGGGTTTAATCCAGGGTCGGGGCATATATAGGATATATGCATAAATACGAATAAATGCATAAATAAATGGAAACAAATTGATGTTTCTCTCTTTCCTTTTCTCTCTGTGTAAAATTAGTAAATTTTTTAAAATGGAATTAAAATTAAAAAAGAAATTAGCACCTGGCCTGTGTGGTGCAGTGAATAGAGCATCAACCTGGGATGCTGAGGTCATCAGTTTGAAAGCCCGGGCTTGCCTGGCCAAGACACATATAAGAAGCAACTACTGTGAGTTGATGCTTCTCTCTTCTCCCCCGCTTTCTCTATAAAAATCAATAAATAAACTCTGTAAAAAAACCATATTAGTGCTTACCCATAGGGCTGTTGTGTTCATTAAATTAAAAGTGAGCATGTATATAAAGTTCTAAGTAAAGTGCTTGGTACCTAGTAGGTAGTTTGTCAGCCCCAAACCTTTCTCAAGGCAAACCCTGTCTTGATAATTGCTGCTTTCCCACCAGTTTAATTTAGTACCTGGAGCAAAGTACACAGTAATTAAATGTTGGCTGTATTGAACTGGAGTAGAACATCATAACTTTTTAAAATACATATTTAAAGACATGGTGTAGAGGGTGTGGGATTTCAAGCAAGACAAGATTTAATAGAGTGAATGAGAGGCTGATACAAATGTTGAATGGTCTGGGAAGCCTCTGCTAGCCAGCTCAATGAGGAAGGACCATCACAGGTTACCTCAGCTGCCCACAGCACCAAAGAGGTGATTCCCATGGGGCTGCCAGAGCTGCTGGCAAGACCTCCCGTCTGCCCTGGGTGTGAGGTTTCCTTTGTGATGCTATTGTGGTCCTCTGCTGACTCGTTGAGATACAGAGTCCAAGTCTGCGCAAAGAAATGCAAAAAAGTAGGTTCCAACAGGATGAAGGAGGAAGGAAGCCCATGGTTCAATCCATAATTACTGCAAGAGCATTTTTTTAAAAACTAAAACAGCTTTAGCCTGACCTGTAGTGGCGCAGCGGATAAAGCATTGACCTAGAATGTTGAGGTCACCAATTCAAAACCCCGGGTTTGCCTGGTTAAGGCACATATGAGGAGTAACTATTATGAGTTGATGCTTCCTGCTCCTCCTCCACCCCCTTTCTTTCTCACTCTCTCCCCTCTTTCTAATAAATAATTTTTTTTAAAAAAAACTAAAAACAACTTTAGTTTTATATTATAAACAAATATTTGCCCATCATTGAGGGGGAAATTGTCCATAATCTCACCAGCCAGAGAAAACCTCTGTTAAAACCTTGATCTTAGTTCTGTGTGGATCTTCTTCTATGCCTGCATACATGTCATGCATGTATCACATGTGTAAAGTATTATGTATCTAGGTATATTTTCCATATATGACATCCTTTCATCACATCATAAACAATCATTCATGACATCATTTTTAATGGTTGAATAGAATTCCAATGCCTGGCTAACTTGTACTTTATCTAACCAATCATCTACTGTCTGAGATTTGGGTAATTTCCAAACTCTTGCTATTATAAACAGAGCTGCCAGGAACTTCCTGAGAGCCATGCAGTGAACTTCTGATCCTCTTTCACAGAAGGGTGAAGGAGAACAATGGGCTATTCGCTAAAGTCGACACCAACCCCAAATCTCCACCCCCTTTCCTTACCCCTAGTAAGGTGACCAGACGTCCCGCTTTTGGCGGTTCAGTCTCGATTTTTAACAATTTGTCCCACGTCCTGCAGTGTTTTAAAAAAAGTCCCGATTTAAAAAAATATATTACAATACTATTTTTGCATTCTATGAAAATGTTTTTTTGCTCCATATAGACCAAATTTTTAATCAAGAACCCCCCATCAATGGTGTCCTGCTTTACCAATTTTAAAATCTGGTCACCTTACGAGTGACACCAGTCCTCCGAAGTCCAGCTGGAGGAATCCAGGACCTTGGATTCTTGAGGATTTGCTCCATTCACAGAAGAAGTGTCTGAGCCTTTTTGAATCTACACAATTAGATACAAGAGCCTGTAACGAGGCCAAAATTAAGAAGTGAGTAAAGGAAGGCTTGGTTCATTCTCAATTCCCTCTAAAATGTGTTTCCCTTCCCTAGTGCTGGTCAGTCCTCCCAAGAGGCATCTATTCAGTGCCCCAAACCCCTAATTTCTGCAGCTGTGATAGCAGCCAGGTGATAAAAGGTCATACCTCCCAGGTTTCTATACTTTTCAAAAAGTTCCCTTTAACATCTTGAGTCAACCAACATGCTTTGAACTAAACACTGCAGGGGGAACAGGTGAGTAAGACATCTCTTATCCTTGCCCTCAAGTGGCCAGTGCTCTGTATTAGTTTCCTAGGGCTGCCAATAACACTGTACCACAGACTGGGTGGCTTCGAACAACAGAATGCATGTCTCACAGTTCTGGAAACTACATGTCAAACATCAAGGCGTTGGCAGAGCCATGTTCCCTCCCATGCCTCTGATGATGACCAGCAAACCTTGGCTTGCAGGTTCACCACTCCAATCTCTTCTTCTGCCTTCCCATGGCTTTCTTTCCGGTGTATCTCTGTCTCCGTATTTATTCAAATTTCCTTCTTCTTATTGGATACCAGTCATATTGGATTTAGGGCCCACCCTAATCTCAGATTACTTCATCTTAACTAATTACACCTGCAAAGATTTTATTTCCAAATAAGGTCACATTCTAAGTTTTTGGGTGGACATGAATTAGGGGGGATATTACTCAACTCAGTATATCCTCAATAGAGGCAACAATGAAAATAAAAAATCAAAACTCCAGGCATGAAATTATTATAGTTTTAATGGAACCAGCAGGGATAAGATGTGAGGGTGAATATGGGTGTCCTACAAGCATCCTTAAGTCAACCTCTCTCAGACCCTCTTTAGTCTCGCTATGTCTTTGAGCTAGTCTTGCTGTGAGTCCCCAAAGGGCCCTCTAAAACTACCTGTGGAATAAGAAATACTTTTTGAATTCTCTCCAGCTCTGCTCACTATCCCATTTCCCTTCGGCCACAACTTCTGCAGACAACTGTGCCAGGGAAAAGACGGGCTTAATAAGGAACGTTTACAGGCAGAACTGCAACACTTCCTCCCCGAATTTGTAGTGCTATCTGCACATCTCCCCTCCCCCTTTTCCTCTGCTGCTTTGGGGTGAAGGAGCAGGAGCGGGTGCCAGCACAGCTAACACAGTAGGGCCGCAGACTACTGGTGGGACGGGCCGAGCCTTTCTCTGGAGCTCAGGCAGCAGCCTCCACCTTCAGAGCTGACCTTGGGTCGTGGAAGGGCATGGTGGGTGCTGAGCTTTGAGTCACCCCTCACAATTCTTGGCAGGACAGCAGGGTTCTCTTCGGGGGCATTTGTCCCATACGCAAACATCCCTGGACCACTTCAAGGAGGTTTGTTATTTTTCTCCACCAACTCTTACAGTTGACAGGAATAACTCATAACATGTGCTTTCTAGGCCACTGCCCCACACACAATCCCCGGTACATTGTCCAGAGGAGACTATGACCCTGACCCTGAGCTGTCTTCTGCAGGCAGCTTTCACTCTGGCCTGGAAGCTTTCTCTGACCACCTGTGGAGAGCAAGCTAAAAGGAGGAGCCCCGTGAACGTTGGGGAGCAGCCCTCAAGCACTGAATAACAGGGAATGATGCAAAGCATCCCAACTTTCTTGCCCTTGAGGGTATGAGGGACAACCTGCATTTGCTTTCTGCCATCTCCCAGAGGTCCCAGCAAGAGTGAGCCCCAGCTGCCCACAGAGGTAGCTTTGTCCACTAAAGTGTCTTGTATTGACTCCTTTCCCCACTCCCTTCCCCTGCTTCCTAGGCTCACTTTCCAAATGATTTATTTGAACACAAATCCACATCTCTTGGTCAGCATCTGGGCACCCAACCTAAAGCACACAGTTGTATTACTGCACATGTCCCTGTTGGATAGCAAGTTCCCCAGGGATGGGCACTAAGCCATATTCTTCGGAGTGCTTAGTGTTTGGCCCCTGCCAAGTGCTTTATATGCATTATGTATTCCCAACAACCCTTAGAGGCTGCTACTGTTGCTATTTCCATTTCACAGAGGAGGAAAGTGAAGCTCTGAGAGCTGAGGCCAGTCGTTCAAGGTCACACAGCCAGAATTTGGACAAAGGTAGACTCTGAAGCCCACACTATTGATGATTACCATTAAAGCATTTAGGAATGATATTCAATAAATGTTTGTGAAAAGAAGGAAGATACTAGCAGGCAAATTCAACAAGCAATGGTGCAAATTGCTCATAATTTGGATGCTGGAGATAGGGCCCAAGACCAGCCAATTTCCCAAACATGTTCAAGACCCAGAGGAGCTAGAGGCCATCAGAGAATCTGGCCCACATTTTCACAAGTCCCTTTCTTTTTTATTAATTTATTGATTTAAGAAGTACTTATTACCTGACCAGGCGGTGGCGCAGTGGATAGAGCGTCAGACTGGGATGCGGAAGACCCAGGTTTGAGACCCTGAGGTCACCAGCTTGAGCGCACGCCCATCTGGCTTGAGCAAAAGCTCGCCACCTTGGACCCAAGGTCACTGGCTCCAGCAAGGAGTGGCTCGGTCTGCTGAAGGCTCGCAATCAAGGCACATGTGAGAAAGCAATCAATGAACAACTATGGTGTCCCAACGGCAACGAAAAACTAATGATTGATGCTTCTCATTTCTCTCTGTTCCCGTCTGTCTGTCCCTATCTATCCCTCTCTCTGACTCTCTCTCTCTGTCCCTGTAAAAAAAAAAAAAAAAAAAAAAAAAAAAAAAAAGTACTTATTATTTCCTACTGTGTCTAAGACACCCATCTAGACCCTATGGAGGTTAGAAAGAAATTTAAATCAAATTCAAGGAGCTTACCATCTCCTGGGGAGAAGTGATGGGAAGGAGCTATGGGAAAGGGACACAGTTAAGGCAGAAATGTCTAAAAAGATAAATTACAAAACCGGAGCTTTCATCAGGCAGAAGGGGTTCATGGCCCAGTGAGTTGAGCAGAAAAGTGCTGTTTTTAAAGGAAAGGTGACTTCTGGAAACTGGAGAAGACAGACAACCTGGAGGAAGTGAGCTTTAAAGGATGGGGAGAACGTGGTGGTCAGAAGCAGGAATAAGGAGGGAGAATGAAAAGGAAAACACGTGAGCAATGCCACAGAGCGGGAAATTTCAGATGATTTTTCTTCATCATTCCGCCCTGCCCCCTCACTCAAGTCAAAGCTAATTGGGGAGTAAAAGGAGATGTTTACCAGGAGCAAAACCAAGGTTTAAGAGATAATCGCAGAGGATTATAGACAAATGTGTGGTAATTCACCCTGCTTTTCAAGCCAAGACATGTATAAAGGGATACAAGACGCATACTAAAGAGGTCACCTTTCCTTCAGGTCTAAGGGCTGATTGCGTAAGATGACGCATGTGAAAAATTGGCACCAGGGGACACTGGGTAATGGCCAGCTCTCACTGTTGTGCTTGGATCACACTACCTGGAACCTGGGAGTCACAAACTTTGGGAGTTGAAGATATTTCCCTGAAGGCTTGGCAACTGAGACCTTACCTTCAGTGCCTATGCTGGGAGAGAATTTCTTCTTCACTGGTCTTCACCCTCTCCCCAGTGAGGGAGTGGGCAGGCCAGACTGGATGAGCAAGAGCAAAAGCCCAGTCAAGAACTCTGTACTTTGTAAAGAAAGCAGGCTCCGTAAAGCCGTGGAGACTCTGGGTTACATGGGCACCACTTGCCTTGGTGGCTGTGTCTAACGCTGTTTCCCATTATCCTTCAACCACCCCAAAATAAACCTACAGTCTAAGTAAAAAATAAATAAATAAATTTTCTGCTATGCAAACACGGCTTTAAGACCATCCCCAAGTCCCAACCAGATGGCTGCCCTCAGGCCTCTGCCAAGTAGAAATTCCATAGCCATCATTCTTACCATCTCACTCAGAGCAACTAAAGTATTACAGCCAGGCTATAGGAAGACAGTGGCTGGGTCGGAGTCCCAGGAGGCTCCAAATAGCTTTGCCATTTACTCAGCAAGAGTCTGAAGCCCAACTAACACCAGGGATTGTTGGAGTAACACTGTGTAGCCAACAGGCCTATGTGAAGATCACGCCTCTGGCTTTTCCCACACTCAGCCACAGACCAGGTGAGTGATGTCCATGGAGTAACCATTGCCCACTAGGGGCTGGGAGTAGGAAGATAAATTTTTCTCCATCACCTCCCCCCTACTCCCAGATATTCCTGAGATGCATTTCACAAAGCTTCTTAGAAGGTCTTGCTTAGTGGTGGCCAATTCGATAATTTATCATTTCATTGGCTCTCCCTCCTTTCCTGTTTCACTCTCAAGGAGACTACTGACAGATAAGCATTCCTATCAGGCTCTGCTTTGGGGAAAACCCAGACTAAGGCATTCAGTAACCTCCAAAAAATATCACTTGGCTTCTGAAAATGAGAGCACAGCGATGAGGGTTTCCTGGATCCTTGCTTAAGTTTGTGTCGAAGGTGAATCTTCCTCTTGTAACCAGTCAGACACTAACTCTGAGAGGTCCTCCATACATCTAAACTAAAGAAGAAGGAGAAAAGGATCCCTCTACCCACCTCGGGGAGGAGTGAATGAATTCTTCTTACAAAGTCCATATTTCATTGTGTTGATTCACAGAATACATCTTGTGCAGGGCCAGTGACTCACCACGTAAAAATGAGAAGAACAGTTTTACTGAAAGTGGGGTGTTTCACACACTTCTTACATACTCACATTAGGACACAAAGTGCGGTGAAGTGGTTTGGCTGTCTGTGTGTCGTCCACTCAACGTAGAGATTTTAACAAATACAACAAGGAGGCTTGCATTTGAGAATCCATCTCCCTCTTCCAAAGCAGGTGAGAATAAGGGAGGGGGGGCTGGGGACATAGGGAAGAATGGAATTAGAGTTAAAATAAACCTGAGAGGAAAGAGCATAATTCTAAAGAGAGAAGAAGAAAACCTTATCTACACCTTCTGTTTGAGAGTCTGGATCTGACCATAATGGCCTTCAAAGTGACATAGAAAACATCCAGAAATGTTGTGGGGTGGGTGGGGTGGGGACATGAGGTATTGTTTTTGGGGGGGATGCAATAACAAAGATTACAAATAATAATAAAAGGTAGTGTTTAGGTTTTAGCACTAATCACAAATCAAAAATTATGCTTTAAGCTTAAGACTTTGTTGTGGTTGCCTGACTAGGCAGTGGCGCAGTGGATAGAGCCTTGGACTGGGACACGGAGGACCCAGGCTCGAGACCCTGAGGTCACCAGCTTGAGCATGGACTCATCTGGTTTGAGCAAAAGCTCGCCAGCTTGGACCCAAGATCGCTGGCTCGAGCAAGGGGTTGCTCGGTCTGCTGAAGGCCCGTGATCAAGGCACATATGAGAAAACAATCAATGAACAACTAAGGTTTTGCAACAAAAAACTGATGATTGATGCTTCTCATCTCTCTCTGTTCCTGTCTGTCTGTCCCTGTCTATTCCTCTTTCTGACTCTCTCTCTGTCTCTGTAATAATAATAAAAAAAAAGACTTTGTTGTGGTTATAACATTATTTTTTTCTACATTAACAATGTAAAAACTAGAACAAAAAATATATTTCTGAGTTTTTTGGAAGGGATTGAATCACAAAGAAATATTTTCTCCATGCTCAGGGCTATAAATATCTCTAGGGTCCTGAACATCTACCCCATAGTATCATGGAGCCTGGCTAGAAGCATGAGATATGCAATCCCCACTCCTAGGTATTCATCCAAGAGAAAATAAAAATTTTTTCATATGAAAACTTGTATACAAATGTTTACACATCTTTATTCATAACCCCCCCAAACTGGGCACCACCCAAATGTCCTTCAACTAGTGAGTGGAAACAAACTGTGGGACAGCTATACAATGCACTAGTACTCACCAATAAAAAGAGCAAACAATAGTTGTACGCAGCAACAGAAGAAGAATGAATCTCAAATGCATTTTGCTAACTGAAAGGAGCTAGTCTCAAAAAGCTGTATGGTTCCATTTCTAGGACATTATGGAAAAGGCAAAACAGATAGAAAAGGGATCACTGGATTTCCAGGGCTGTGGGTGAATGGAAGAAGGGGATTGGTGGCAAAGGGGCACTCATGGATTTTGGGGGTTAATGGAACTGTTCTATATGTTGATTATGGTGGTGATTATACAACTATATGCATTTGTCAATGCTCATGAATTGTACACCACTAAAAAGGGTAAATTTTATTGTATGTCAATTTTACCTCAATGTTAAAAAAAAAAAAAAAAGGATGAACTTTGGAGTCACTGGCCTAGGAAAGAAGCTCAGCTCCACCAATTTCTTTTGTGTAACCTTGGAGAAGTTACTAAGTTTTCAGGGCCTTGGTTTACTCACCTGCACATGAGGCTTAAATAGCTTCTGCTTGGCAGAACTGTCACAAGGACTGAGTAAGGAATGCAGTGCCTAACTGCATTAGCAGTGCCCACTCATGATCTCTCATTATGACCAGCCAGCCAGAAGTCCCTCTCCACGTGGTCTGGATATTTGTCTGCTCTACACTCTGCTACCTCACGCTTCCCGACACCCGGGCTCTGCCCAGCCTGGAGTGCTGGGGAGAAATTCATGCCATGCCCCCAAAATTCTGGGAAGCAATCTGGGCTGGATTAGTATGTGGAGTCCTAACCAATAAACTTCTGTTCTTGGGTATGTTTTTTTTTCCTTTTTTAATTAGAGTACAATTGGCATACAATATGACATTAGTTTCGGGTTTACAATATAGTGATTCGACATTTATATGACTAACAATATGATCATCACGATATGTCTAGTAACCATCTGGTTTTTTTTTAATTCTCTCTCCCACAGCTACCAGCTGTGACCCTCAGCCAAGCCAGTAAGCTCACAAATGCCACACCAGGTGACAACATGTGTGCTCACCCTCCCCTGTTCCTGTAGGTCTGTGATTTATCTGTTCTTTGTGTCCTGGCACATAGTGACATAGACATTGGATAAGTGAACAGTTTGTTATCCATGGCAACTAGCTTCTGGGCATTTCTGTTTTACAATGCTAAATATTGTCTGAATGCAGGTTCTAATACTTTTCTTTCTTTCTTTAGTTGTGTGTGTGTGTGTGTGTGTGTGTATGTGTGTGTGTGTGTGTGTTTCTTTTGCATAGTAATTAAACCTACTGCCCAACTAAACTGTTCTAAAGGTCCCAAGCAGACTTTTCTACATTTAGGAAGTTTTGTGAAACATTCCATTCATTATATTAAGTAACAAGATGAAACCCCTCCTAACAGATTTTCATTGATTAAGATGAAGTTTAAAGCACAAACCATATGTGCAGTGTGAGCAGGATGTGACTGCTCATTTATTCCTTAACAGAGACACTCATCCAATGGATGTTTACAGAGAATCTCCTCTGCGCTGAGGTCTGGGCCCTGTGGGGGTGGGGACAGGAGGGGCTGGGGTGCTAGGGAGAATGGCAGGGCTCCTTCCCCACACCTGAGTATGCACACTGTCAGCGTAGAGACACATTGCCTCTTAAGAGTCTTGGTTTTCTCAGTTGTAATTGTTAAGGTCACTCCAGACCCATTCCAGAACAATCTATGACTTGGAGATTGTATTGCAATCTGTGGTGGATAGGGGATTATTATTATTATTATTTTTTAATAAGAGAATGGTGATGCTGCTGCTGGTGGTGGAGTTGATGACCTTACTGGCCTGAAGAAGAGAAAGAATTTAAAAGGATGTGTGCTATTTACAACTTTCCATGTCTCTAGCTGTTTTGAAATTGCTTATGATGGACTGGAAAGATACATAGCCCCTCAGATGGAGTAGGGCAGTGGGGAGAGAGCAGGGGCGGTGGCTTTGACTGATATTTGTAATGCTTAATTCCTTAAAAAAAAAAAAAAACTTTAGAAAGGAATTCAGTAGGGCTAAATGTTATGTCGAAATGTAAGGAGTTTATTCACGCTGAGCTTTTTCATGTTTGAAATATTTCTTGATACATTCTAAAAGGCACAGCCTTTTTTTTTTTTTTTTTTTTTTTTAGTACATAAACTACGGTTGGGGGCATTTTTGGTCCTAGAAAGGGTGTCGCTATGTTTACCTGAGTAATCCACACTTCCTTGGAAATAACACCCTGCTACCGGTCCTCTCTCTCCCCTCTCCATTCTAAGTGTTTTAGGGGATCCTGCCTGTACCGCTTGGGTGCACAGAGGGACCTCGGAGTTAAACCGTGACTTCACAGCAAGGAGCAGCGGCACTCCGCGCCAGCCGGACACCCTGCAGACCGAGCAGCTTTGAGCTCGCTTTGCTCAGGACAGCTGGGAGAACTAGGCGCCCTGGCCTGACTGGGAGCAAAAAGGACTCCGCATATCAAAGGAAGGATGGACGAGGGGAGGAGTGAATCGGCTTGGCCGCAAAGGCTAAAAATAATCCGACTTTATAGACCTCTTCCTCCAACTAGTCTGGCCGGAAAAGGGGAGGGGGAGGAGAGGGGAGAATCTTTGCATTGGTCCTGACTGTGAAGCTTATGCTGGTCAGAAAAGAGCTAACCTGGGAGCCTCCATCCCAGGCTCTCTCCCAAATCCCCTTCTTTTGACTAGAGTTCATCACTCATCTCTTTGATGATAGATATGATTGGAACCAGGTGGGGGTTCTGCCCCTCTGTCCCACTGTTTAGAGGAAAGCGGGGGCCAGCTGGGATGCCAGGCAGCCTCTGTGAGCTCTATCCTCAGCCCACCTGAGCAGGGGCACTTGGACTCTCTGGGGAGAGACCCAGCTCCCTGTAAAGGCTGCCAGGACTGATGGGAAACCTCGCTCTTCCCCTAGATCAGTGATGGGCAATCTTTTGAGCTTGGTGTGTCAACATTCGCCAAAAAACTGAGCATAACTCAGGTGGTGTGTCACTTTGAGAAAAAACGGCCTAACCGGAAGTCCCAGAACTAGATGCTCTGTGCTGGAGTTCTGTTGTTTTGGCCTACAGGCCTCCCACACAGAGTGTCTGGACAACAGCAAATGTTTTATCCTTGGCTCCTGCACCTGGCCGTGCAGGAGCCGAGGATGAAAGAAACGTCCTTCTCAGCATGCGGCCCCATACTCCTCTGGTAGGCCGCATGTCCTCGTAAATGGCTTCGCGTGTCAGTGCTGACACGTGTGTCATGGGTTCGCCATCACAGCCCTAGATTGTTTCATAGCGAAGGGAATAATGGACGGGAAGTGCTTTTAGGCTTCTTAAGGAAGCCCAAGTGATGTTGCAGACTTCTTGTGATCAGATGCAAGCTGCCCCTAAGTCAGAGATGGGTTTTTCTTTTGGCTAGGTTCCCTTTACTCTTGGCCTGTCAATTTTCTCAGTAACACAAGAACTCCTTAATGAGCAGGGCCCCAGGTGCTTCTCCTCCTCCACTTAAATCTGGGTATTTGTAATCCTGTCCAAAGTTTTCTCCCCAGCAATGACTTCTTTTGTAGACAAAGATAACAGCCATCCAGGAAGCCCAATGGGTGGACAGCACTGGGGAATGTTGGAGCCACAGCTTGACAAAAAATTCTTTCCTTGATCAAACTTTAGGCTCTGGACCTTCTCTTGAGCCCACCTATGCACTTCTTTGTAAAATCTAGTTTTATCAAGAACCCTGTAAAGTCAGTTTAACCAGAACCCCCCACCTTCAATATCTGATGGCCCTCAATAGCTGATCACCTCTCTTATCCGCCACCATCCCCCATGTGACGTCTGTCTGATCACTCTGAGTGAAGTCTGCCTTACCATCTGCAACAAGTGTCTTTTTTCTTTTTTTTTTTTTTAAACAATCTCCTCCCTGGTCTCAGGTGGGCCTCCTTTTGGGGAGCAAGTGCTAGCGACAAGCAAGGATGGGGGGGTTCTACCCCTTTCAACCCACTGAGTAAAACTTTTTTCTGCAAAGTAGTTCTGCAGTGTGATGACCTGTGAGTGGAACCCCACACAGCACTGGCTCTGGGTGGAAATCTCACTCAGCAGGGCACAAAGCTGCCACGTGGCCAATTTCCTTTTACTTGAAGAATATGCCACCCCCACTGATTTAAAAGATATATATAAAAACCCCAGCTCCCTCTCAACCCAGGTGTTATTGCTAAGTATTTACCAAGACCTCACATGCTGCAGAAACAATTCCACTTGTGCATGGAAATAGTTCTGAATAAGAACAGTTTGTGCGCCTGATCAGGCGGTGGTGCAGTGGATAGAGCATCGGACTGGGATGTGGAAGACCCAGGTTCGAGACCCCAAGCTCGCCAGCTTGAGCGCGGGCCCATCTGGCTTGAGCAAAAGCTCGTCAGCTTGGACCCAAGGTCGCTGGCCCCAGCAAGGGGTGTCTAGGTCTGCTGAAGGCCCGTGGTCAAGGTACATGAGGGCAATCAATAAACAACTATGGTGTCGCAACGGCAACAAAAACTAATGATGGATGCTTCTCACCTCTCTCTGTTCCTGTCTGTCTGTCCCTCTCTCTGTCTCTGTAAAAAAAAAAAAAAAAAAAAAGGACAGTTTGTGCAGCTTCCCAATGAGGTAAAAAGCCCATCACTGCCTAGATGACTGCCTAGATGTGAATTTGAAAAATTGTTAGGTTCCACCTGGTTAAGTCCCCTACTGTACTTCCTTCCTTCTTCCTTCCTTTCTTCCTTTGAGAAAGAATACAAGCAGCTAATATCTTCTGAGGTCTTACTCTCTGCCTGGCCCTGTGCTCAGCATTTAAATAGGTCATTTAATCCTTGTATTAGCAGGGGTGGAAACTGAGTAAGGGGCTTGTGAAATGTTCCACTGTCACACAACTGGTAAAAGGTAGAGCTGGGATTCAAACTCCGTTCTGTCTAGCTCTACATTAGAGCTCCTAACCATGATTTCACGAAGGGCCATCATTGAGATGTGAGAGGTCTACTGTGGCAAGTATACAAGAAGAGACATTGAAAGATGTTTGCTTGAACTTCCAGGTCACCTCCTGACTTGCTTCAGGATGGTGAGGAACAGCACAAACTCAGCTGGGCCTCAGAATTGCAAAAGGAAATAATGGTATTAGGTTGGCCTCCTTCACAAGAGGGGTCAAATGGGTTTTACTGTTAATCTCTGAAGGGAGACAGACGGAGATAAGCAAGCACACAAGAGGAAGTTACCAACATTCCTCAGGCTTGTCACTCTCAGAAAGTATCCATCACAGCAGTGGTGTCTGCAAGACAGACCCTCCCCCCAGCCTTACCAGATTTCAGTAGATACCAGGGAGAAACGGGAAACCGCAAACTTGAAATGGGCTGCTTTAGGTGCCCAGTTATCAAAGGCTTTATTTACATTTCAAGGGAAGTCAGAACTGGCCCCTTTTTGGGAAACTGGAGTCATTAAACAGGAGAGGACTTTAAGAACCTGGCAACTTAGCTATTTGCATCAAAATTTTCCCCAAAGGAGGAAAGATAGATGTCTCCAGTATACCCCAAGAGGCCCCATAACAGGCATGAATTTCCTTGAAGTTTGATCCATATCTTTTAAAATATACACAAAATTTTCATTCTAGTTATATCTATGCCCATACATTTTAAAACAAACTACTTTTGATTACTTCGTCAAATTACTTGGCTTTTCCGCTAAATCTTTGAGTAATCAATTATAGTTATACACTGAGCATGGTTCTAAAAGCTTTATAGGCATTATCTCATTTAATTCTCACAATAACCCTAATGAATAGGTGCTATTATCCCTCCCACTTTATAAGTGGGGCAACTATTCTCCACTGCTGAGACACCATGGAGATGGATATGCTGTGGCTTCTCCCAACGTGGGCCTCCCTTAGTAAGGCTGTATGAAAGTCTCAATTAGTGTCATTTTTAAAATATAAAAGTACATAATAAATATTATGGGAAACATAATTTCCTCGCACTATTCACTCTTGTAAGACTGAGAAGCCCCTGCCATCCCTCGGAGAATAACTGAAATGGGAATGTATTTGCCTTTGATGTTGCATTATTTCAAATAAAGACCCAGTTTAAGTGGTGATTAAGTAGCTTGGATTCAAAGCATGGGCTCAGGAGTGACAAATCCCCACACAGCCACTTCCCCCTTGTGTGATCCCAGGCTATCATTTACTCTCTCAGCCTCAGTTACTCACCTGAAATTGGGGTTAATACAGGCACCCCCATTTTATTGTGCTTCACACTACTGGTGCTTCACAGATGTTGTGTTTTTTACAAGTGGAAGGCAAGACCCTCCACCAATAAAAAGATTACAGCTAGATTTATCACTATGGTCTAATACTGACCTCAAAATATCTCCAAGGTATGCCTTTAATAGGACCTACCCATAGGGTTGGTCCAAGAAGCAACCAATGAATGCACAACTAAGTGGACCAACACATCGATGTTTCTCCTTCTCTCTCTAAAATTAACAAATAAATTTAAATTTTTTAATTGGGATAAAGATGGAGAAGGGGCACCTTTCTATTTTTTAAAATTATTTTTTATTTATTCATTTTTTTAGAGAGAAGAGACAGAGAAAGAGATAAATAGAGAGAGAGAGAGAGAAGGGGGAAGGAACAAGAAACATCAATTCCCATATGTGCCTTGACCAGGCAGGCCTAGGGCTTCAAATCAACGACCTCAGCATTCCAGGTCAACACTTTATCCACCACACCACCACAGGTCTATAGCCTTCTAGACCCTGCCTAAGGAGAAGACTTAGGTAGGATCAGTAGTTCCTTTCTCACACTCTCTTTTGTGTCCTTGTCTCCCCCAACCCCATCCTCTATATGATGATAGCAGAGAAGTAACAGACCTGGATAAACCCAATGAAAACTTCTCTCCATAGACCTCATGGAGCCTGGATTGACCATCATTGGCCCTGTCTCTTACTAGCTGTGATATTTTGGATAATCACTTAACCTCCCTTGACCTCAATTCTTCATTTATAAAGGCAGGAGTGACCTAGGACTTTTTAATGTTCTCTGTAACACTAAAGATTAGACAAGACTATACAAACATGAGAAATAATCACTCTCCCTGAAAAGACCTTCTCCTCAGCATGAGCTGGTGGAAGGTTCTGAGGTCAAAGGTCACTAGGGAAAGAGAAAAGGTGCCTGCAGATCACAGGTCACATTCAGAACAAAAGAAAAGTTGCAGAACTCCTCAGACATCTCTGATTTAGGCAGAATAGGTCCCAGAACCTTTGTAGAAACATGAGACTCTGAAAGTTGCCTTCCCATGGGAATGAATATAAGCATCAATTGTCCTGCAGTTATATCAATGGAAACCTTTGGCTTGAACTAGAAGCTCCTAATATACTATATTAACTGGCCTTTTTAGAGGTCAGAATATGTCAAGAGTTCCCTAAAGAACTAATAGTGCAATCTGTGCTCTCTTGTCCAAGGCTATTTTGGGTCTTATATACCGTAAGTGCAATTAAAAGAAAATCAATGCTCTCAACAACTGAAAGTCAATCGAGTTACTTCACCTTTCCCCCATTGCCTCTCTGAAAGTCTGGCTACAGCATTTGGACCTTGTGCAGACACCAAGCTACTTCACCAGCAGATGAAAATATAGGAAGTTCCAAACATCCCGTCAAAAGACTAATTAGAATATGAGTCATAAATCTTTGGTTCTGCCATAGTTCAACGAGGACAAAGTCGGGCAACCTTCTAGCCCTGCAGAGCAGTAGCACCATGGAATTGGGATGGCTGTTGGTCCCATTTGCTCCTCCTCTTCCTCTTAGTTAAATCCTAAGATTGTGGTGCCTAAGTATCATTAGGAACCTTTTGTTTTGCTTACCAAAAAGGGAGTTTGTTTCCCCAAAAGGTACCTGACAGGTTTTTACCAGTTTCGTGCCTCCACCTCAGCCTAAATCCTGAGAACTGTCCATGTCCAGGTGCTTTCTGAAGCAACCCCAGTAATTCTGCCCCGGCTCCAGAGCCGTGAGCATCAGAGGATAGAAGAGCAGCATCTGCCCTGGATCTGTACTCATTGAAGGTCGGCCCTATGTGCATGGCACCAGGGAGTAGAGTGATGGGACTGGGCTAAGGGCTTTCTTGAGGAGGTGAATTTAAGACGTACCAGGTAACCACTGGTGCTGGGGGGATTGATAACTCTGCACATGTCCCATTCCAAAACACCAATTGGGAAGCTTTGCTGTATACCCTCTGCCCTCTAAGCCACGGCTTTCTCATCTACAAAGTGGGACAGTAATACCACTTGCACTGAGTGGTTGACTCCCAGTAAAGACCAAGTGCACAGTACAGCACCTGGCCAGAGCAGGCACTCACCAACGCTGCAGCTTTTTCCTTTCTTTCCCCTTCAGTCTGACATCCAACTGCTGAGACCCATGACAGCCTAGTGGTTTTCCAGTTCTAGAGCGGTATAACCTTTCAGTACCCAACCCTTGATAGAGAGCTATGTTGAGGAGCTCCTTTCTGCCTTTCTTCTGCTAAGAAAAACCACCCAGCCTGACTAGGCAGTGGCGCAGTGGATAGAGCGTCGGACTGGGATGCGGAAGACCCAGGTTTGAGACCCCGAGCTCACCAGCTTGAGCGCACGCCCATCTGGCTTGAGCAAAAGCTCGCCACCTTGGACCCAAGGTCGCTGGCTCCAGCAAGGGGTGGCTCGGTCTGCTGAAGGCCCGTGGTCAAGGCACATGTGAGAAAGCAATCAAAGAACAACTGAGGTGTCGCAACGAAATACTGATGATTGATGCTTCTCATCTCTCTCCTTTTCTGTCTGTCTGTCCCTATCTATCCCTCTCTCTGTCCCTGTAAAAAAAAAGAAAAGAAAAAATAGAAAAACCTCTCAGCCCTAGCCAGATAGCTTGATTGGTTAGAGTGCCATCCCGAAACTCAGAGGTTGCCACTTTGATCCCCTATACAGAAACAGATCAGAACCTATACAGAAACAGATAGATGTTTCTGTCTCTCTATATATACCTTTCTCTCTCTCTAAAATCAATTAAAAAAATTTTTTTTAATTACCCTATACTCTTCCAATGCTGTACAAGAGCAATTCTAACAGCCCACCTGAGGGTTATCTGATGCGCTACTATGGAGGTTCTCAAAGTGTGACACTGGCAACATTTGCACTTGTTAGAAATGCAAAATCTCAGGCCCCACCTCAGACCTATTATTTTAAAACTCTAGAATTGAGGCCCCACAAGCTGGACTTTACAAGTTGTCCAGGGCTGATATATAGCTCTAAAGAAACACAACTTTGTGCTTACAAAAGTGCCTGCTACGAACACTACACAGGTGTTGACTCTTGCCATAAATTAGCACGTGTACATATAAGATTGCGATGGTGTACATATAAGATTGCAAAAGGCCCAGTCAGAGGACTGGAGAGGTCAGTGTGTCCTCGAGGCTAACGAGGAACAGGGCTGTCATCAAAAGGCTGGCTGACACTGGAAGGCAGAAGGCAGCCCAGGGCGCATGTGGTTGGTGAGCAGATGGAAATTAGAGGCAGGGTCTGAACAGGACAGACTCAGCTGGGATGAGGTCTTAAAATTATACGTGTGAGGCTCCAAGCTGTCTGAGGGTAACTTTAGCCTTTTAGAAGACTTTGGTCTCAGGGGTGGGGGAATGAACACATAATGCAGTGTACAGAAGATGTGTTGGAGAACTGTGCACATGAAACCTGTATAATTTTGTTAACCAATGTCACCCCAATAAATTCAACAACAAAAAAATAAATGACTTTGGACTCCACTAGCTGACACTTTTAAGACTTAAAGTTTCCAGGCCTACCTATCTATCCTGCTCTGTTTTCTCCAGGTTACTGGCTATGTCACATTTTTCACAATTCTCCAAGTGCCTCATGGTGGTGGCACTGTTGTGTCTGGGCTATGGGGCAGGCAGCCCAGGGCAGATGAGGCTAATCTGGGAGCCACCCACAATCCTCCTCACACCTACCTTCCTGCCTCCCACAGCTTCCACTTCCGGGTGTTGAGGTCAATTCCTTCTATGGTCTGGAGCCAGAGAATAGGAACTGAGTTCTCCAACAAGGCATTGATATTTATGTCACAGACAGCTGACTAAATAATTGTTCTGGGCAATAGCAATACAAACGTGAGGCTAGTTATACATCTGCTAGTTTTTCATGTGGTAATATGCCAGACTCTTGCAAAATATCTAGCCCTGTCACAAGTGGGCTGATCCATTTATACATTGCTGCATAGATATTTAAAACTGGATTTGAATCTTCACAATAAAAGTAATTTTATAAATATTTGAATTCCATTTGAAACATAAATTTAAAGAGAAAACATCTTAAAGGAATCTCTTAATGCCAAGAAAGTTTTGTGTTTGTCATATTTCAAATCATTGCTAATTAATGCACTAATGGCAATGGTGTTATTTTTTAAAGACTTTGCTGTTTTTTAATCCCTGAATAGCATTTTTCAAGTTGTAAATTATTTTTCCAAGCATTGATTAGACCAAGCCAGTAATGCAGAAATATGTCCTACTTGGAGAGAAATAGGAGGAAAGATGGGCAGAGGGGAGGAGTTCATTTGCAAGTTCAGGATTTCCATGCATTGAAGCCAGTTCATCCCACTGCAGCTTCTATGGGGGTGACCAAAGGACAATTAATGAAGTTCTGTGGGTTGAGGAGTGTCCATACAAAGCATGCATGATATATACAGAGCGAGAGAGAGAGAGAAAGAAATGGTAGAGGTACTGATATAGTTCTGATTGGCATAGCAATATGGGTATATATATGAGCATCTGTGGGAAGATGTTAGAGTGGTTTACATTTTCCCCAATACTTGTGCATACATTCAAGGAATGCTTAGTGAGTTTTCACTATGTAAGAGGTGTTAGGTCTACAATGAAGAGTTAGAGAAAGGTCCTCAAACAGTTCATTCTTGTTATTAGTAGGTAACATCCCCTATATCTGTCCTCCAGAATCCAAATGAAATGCTTGCAGTGGTCAGTGTGGTAACATGTTGTAGATACATTTGTAGTGGAGAAGATAGGAAGATCAGTTCAATATAAGCATTATAAAGGGCATAATTGGGCCTGACTTGGTGGTGGCATGGTAGGTAGAGTGTCAACCTGGGATGCTGAGGACCCAGGTTTGAAACCCCAAGACCACTGGCTTGAGTGCAGGCTCATCCAGCTTGAGCCCAAGGTCGCTGGCTTGAGCAAGGGGTCACTGGCTCAGCTGGAGCTCCCCAGTCAAGGCACGTAAGAGAAAGCAACCAATGAACAACTAAGGTGCCGCAACTACCAGTTGGTGCTTCTCTTCTTTTTCCCTCCCTGTCTCCCTGTCCCGTTCTGTCCCTTTCTCTCTTTCTCTCTGTCTCCCTTGCTAAAAAGAAAAGGGGGAGCCTGACCAGGTGGTGGTGCAGTGGATAGAGCATCAGACTAGGATGTGGAAGACTCGGGTTCGAGACCCTGAGGTCGCCAGCTTGAGCGCGGGCCCATCTGGCTTGAGCAAAAAGCTCGTCAGCTTGGACCCAAGGTCGCTGGCTCCAGCAAGGGGTTGCTCGGTCTGCTGAAGGCCCGCGGTCAAGGCACATGTGAGAAAGCAATCAATGAACAACTATGCTGTCGCAAGGGCAACGAGAAACTAATGATTGATGCTTCTCACCTCTCTTCGTTCCTGTCTGTCTGTTCCTATCTATCCCTCTCTCTGACTCTCTCTCTCTGTCCTTGGGGGAAAAAAATGAAAGAAAAGGGGGAGAGGATAATTGGAGAATGTGATTAAGAGCACACAGTCTGAAATCAAATTACCTGCATCCATTTCTGTTGTTTACTAGTTGTGTGATTCTGGGAAAGTAACCGAACCTCTCTGTGCCTCAGTTTTCTAATCTGTAAAATGGCAATAGTAATAGTACCTACTTGAGAGGGCAATTGTAAGAATTAAATGAGTTAATAATATAGGTAGGCAATTTGGAGAGGTCTTTGAATGTAATAAGCAGTACATTTCTTTCCTATTACTATTTTTAGTTTGTTTAAATTTGGAGATCAACCTGAAAGGATATTTCATTCATCTCTAGTTAATAGAGCCAAAATATGTCAAGAAAGTAGAGATGCAAAGGAGGTAGGTTTTCAAGGTCCTTTAGTCAATTCATTGCCCTAGAAAAATACTCTGGCACCTTAAAGGATCCTAAGGCATTATTTCTTGGTAAGTCAGAAGTTGGTCTTGATTGATACCTTTCACAAGTTTATGTTCTGGCATGGTGCCCACACCTTTACTCCTACATGGCCCAACAACCCTGAGAGCAGTAAATGAATGCCATTATTCAGAACAACCAAATCAGTTGGAGCCATGTGAAGGGGGGCGGGGGGAGTCCTGATAGGTAGACCTGCAAATGGAACTTTTAAATGTAACAGCCATCCAGAGTGAATGAATGCCATGGCTGGAAACCATCACTCCATCTGTCTGATAAGTCACTCAGAGAAGTTTACCATGTTCAGGTCTTTAAAGATGAATGCCTATCTGCTCTAATGGCCCCAGCTGTGTGCAGAAGTCTCTCCCTGACTTCCCTTCTTGGTTCAGATGGCCCTTCTAAAAAGTCATCCAAGGAAGTCACTTAACCACTCAGTTTCCTTATCTGCCAAAAGGAGAAAACTCTCAGAGCCTTTGCTCCTCCCTCCCTCCCTAGGGACTTTATAGTATCTGTATAACTCAGAATCTTATCTAAAGTGTCCAAAGTTACAGAGACTAGAAAAGTGCCTGATTCATTCACTTTGAATTCACTGATGTTCCAAGAATTTGACTCACTAGATGATATGAAGGTGGGCCTTAGGTCTGCCCCTGTCTTTCATGTCTCTGGGAATTTGGCGGTTTAAACAAGAGAAAAAATTGTGAACATATGCTTTCTAAAAGACACTCTTTTCAGGTATTATGACTGTCTTCTTGTACATGGGCCTATTTGTGCCATATTCCTGCTCACTCATATGTTTTAATAATTTCTTTCATTTGCTCTACCCATTGTGCACAGTAAGCATTACTAGATGCTGCCACTGAAAGTACAAACTGCCTTATTGTAAACCAAGTCTTCCATGTTTTGGAGCCACAGGATGTGTTAAGAGGCACCCACCCCTGTCAATTCTAGGCCTTTTGGCTAAGATCAAGTGAAAAGGCACCCACCCCTGACATTTTACCACCTCACCAGGAGGAGAGTTTAGCTGGAATTAGTAGGTTCAAGCAAAAAAACTTGAAGCGAAAGGACACAAATGGGGTTATTTCTGTAGTCTGCTTTTTTGGCTTTATCTCTTTACTTCCTGTGTTATCAAACAATGCTCAGGATGACAGTGATTCTGACTTTATTGGGCATCAGAGTCATCTGGAGATCTTGTTAAAAAGTAAGAATTGCTGGGCCCACCCAACTCCCATAATTTTGGACTCAATAAAACCAGAATAGGCCTGAAAATTTGCATATTCCCTACAGATGTTTCCCAGGAGATGCTGATGTTGCTGGTCCCAGAATCACACTTTGATAACCACTGGATTGAAAGTGCATTCTTACAGGTGAAAAGTTCTGTGTCTAATTAGAGTGACCAGCTGTGCCAATCTTCCTGGGAGTAAAGGGTTTCCTTGGATGCAAGACTTTTCAGTGCTAAGCCTGGGATAGTCTTGAGCCAACCAGGGTGGTTCATCACCCTAGAAGGAGAAGAGATGGTGACATCCCTAATCTTTTTTTAAGTAAAAGGCGGGGAGGCAGACAAACAGGCTCCTGTGTGTGCCCCTACCGGGATTCACCCAGCAAGCCCCCTACCAGGTGATACCCATCTGCCCATCTGGGGCTGCTGCTCCATTGCTCAGCAACCAAGTTATTTTAGCGCCTAAGGCAAAGCTATGGAGCCATCCTCAGTGCCCAGGCCAACTTGCTCAAACCATCGGGCCATGGCTACAGGAGGAGAAAGAGAGAGAGAGAGAAAGAAAGAGAGAAAGAGAAGGAGGAGGGGAGGGGCGGAAAAGCAGATGGTCGCTTCTCCTGTGTGCCCTGACTGGGAATTGAATTCAGGACTTCTACACACCCAACCGATGCTCTACCACTGAGCCAACCTGCCAGGGCCAAAATCCCTACTCTTTTAAAAGTCTGAACTAATTCAGCAGGCTAACTAGTTAGTTAAGAATTTATTAAATTAAAAAAAAAACTTACTAAATTTCAGAGGACACATAAGTGGGTGTTAGACAAATGAAGACATTAAAAAGAACACTTCTAGTTCTTATCTTCAAGGAATTTTCAATCTGAATTAGTATTTTATTCACTCATTCATTTATTGACTGAACACATTTCTATTGACTGCCTATATGCTAGGCATTGGAGGTGGGGGTACATCAGTGAATAAGATGGACATCAAACCAGCCCTCATGAAGCAGTGTCTAAAGGAGAAGGCATTGAACCTGAGTGAAAAAAAGGGGGGGGGAATAATTCTCACCTTGAAGTAGAGTTGTGAGGTTTAATTAAGTTAATGTGTAGAGGAGACTCTATGTAAAAAAAGAGAGTATGTTACAAGTATAATAATCACATGACCAGAATCTTCTGAAAAGTCCTAATTTATTTATTTAATTAAATTTCTTTTTCATTTAATTTATTGGGGTGACAGTGGTTAATAAAATTATACAGGTTTCAGGTGCACAATTCTATAATACATCATCAGTATAGTGCATTGTATGTTCACCACTCCAAGTCAACTCTCCTTCCATTACCATCTATTCCCCCTCTACCCTCCACTACCTCCCTCTACCTCCTTTCCCTCTGAAAAGTCCTAATGTATGAGATCACATTTACCAGTATTTGCATGAGGGGGGAAAATGGCCATGAAGCTAGAAGTCAGGAAAACTGAGGCTTAGTTCTGATTTGGCTACTAACTTTTCTTTTCTTTCTTTATTATTATTATTATTTTTTGTGTTTTTCTGAAGTGAGAAGCTAGGAGACAGAGAGACAGGCTCCCGCATGCACCCAACCGGGATCTACCCAGCATGCCATCTAGGGGTCGATGCTCTGCCCATCCAGGGTGTTACTCCATTGCAACCGGAGTCATTCTAGTTCCTGAGGTGGAGGCCATGAAGCCATCCTCAGCACCCAGGCCAACTTTGCTCCAATGGAGCCTTGGCTGTGGGAGGGGAAGAGAGAGGGGGAAGGGTGGAGAAGCAGATGGGTGCTTCTCTTGTGTGCCCTGGCCGGGAATAGAACCCAGGACATCTACACGCTGGGCCAATGCTCTACCACTAAGCCAATCAGCCAGGGCAGGCTACTAACTTGTTTACTTGAAGTAATCATTAATGTCTTTGTCCCTCAATTTCCTCACAATATCACTATAAGGATCAAATAAAATATTATTATGGAAACACTTTAAATATCAGCAAGCTGATTTATTTGGAAGGCAATTTATTTGGTAAGGTTTCACACAATTCTCACATCACAAATTCCCTATTGCAACAAAAGTGTTCAAATCAGAAAAATTTCTGTGACCTGTGGTTCTTTTATGGAAACATTTTTTCTTTTAAATAAAGAGCCTATGTGAATATAAGGATTTCATTTTAAAGGAAGGAGCTTCTATGATTTAGGGTGAGAAATTTCTGAGGACAAATGGAAAATTCTTTGAAGACGTGGAATTTAAATTGGCACCACTCTATTTGAATTTGAATTTCTAATGCTAGAGATTCTGACAAAAGCTAAGTAGCACTAGAAAAAAGTGCACATCTATTGTAACCTCTATCTTCTCATCTTTGAAAAAAGTCATTTTTATAAAGTTGAGAGCTAGTTAAATGCTTTTTAAATGGATTCCTTTTATTCTTCACCAGGTGTATGGATTGGCGTGCAGGCATCCTAGGGACACAAGATGTATATAGGAAGGTTAATAATTGAGTAGTTTCCCATAGCCCTTAGATTAAAGATCAAATTACCTAGGCTAATGATTCTTAACCCTGGCTGCTTTACCTGGGAGACTTTATTTATTGATTTTAGAGGAAAGAGAGAGAGGAAAAGAGGGGTAGGAGCTGGATGCATCAACTTGTCATAGTTAGTTCTCCTTGACCAGGTAAGAACAGTGCTTTGAACCAGTGACATTAGCATTCAAGGTCAACACTTTACTCACTGTGCCACCACAGGTCAGGCTGCCTGGAATACTTTTTAAAAATACCTTTATCTAGTCTATCCTCCTCTAACTGAATCAGAATCTTTGTGGGTGAAGTCTGTGTTATAATTTTGTAAAAGCCATGTGGTCTGACACTGGCCTCTCCAGTCTTGTCTGCCATCGCCCTTCTTCTCCCTGACTCTGCTCAGCCTCACTGGCAGAGTCCTTGGTACTGGAAACAGTCCTGAGCATTTGCACATGCAGTGCCCACTCTTGGCTTAAGCATTCCTTCCCTGACCTTCCAGAATATCCCCAACACTTCAATGCACACTCTTCTAGCACCTGACCCTGGCCTCCTTAGAACACCCCACAGCTGCATTGTGCATTTATTTGTGAGGTCCTTGGATTATCATCCATCTCCCCACTGGGTTGTGAGTTCCTTGAGATCAGAGGCCAGCTGGTTTCTTCTCCCTGTTGTATATTCTCAGCTCCAGGAAAGGGCCCGACCAATAAAAAAAAGGGCTCTCAATACTTCTATCAGATGTGGGAAATGAATGACAGGATGGAAGATGATCCAATATTTTGTGTCACGAATTTTAAGAGATAAAAAAATACATATTTTTTAAAAGTCATGTGTAAATTTAAGGAAGTATTAACACAAAACCTTGAACCCCATTTTATCTTAGCTGCAGCTCCCATGCCACACTTCAAAGACAAGCATCATTTGGAAAATAAATTACAGAACTAATATAATGAGCCATATCCTGTTGAGAGTTATTTTGGGAGGTGCCTACAAAGGAGGGTTGTATGCTGTCTCTTCAATGCCTGGATGAGGACCCACAGTTTGAGGCCTCCCTTCCAGAGAGATATTTCGTGAAAAAAGAGGGCAATTGGTAACTGCACTGCAAAGACTGGTTTCTCTCATCCTGCTTCCACTGGGTCATCTCTGTTAGACTGTCAGTTAATTAATAAATAATACCTGTTTTTTAATCCAGAAGTACAAACTACTGTGACTTTGGTTCACATATGTGTAGCTTTAAATATCAAAGAGCTTAAGTCTGCCAGAGTCACCCCCTCTGAAAAAAACCAAAGCTGGTCATCTCAAGCAAACTTTCCAAAGGAGTTTCCAAAGAACTTTCCAAAGGAGTTTCCAGCCTCAACTGAAATACATAGTAGATAAAGTTCATTCACAAAGACAAAGAAAGGTCTGCGTAGGGTATAAATTTCAGATTCCGGGACATATAAATTGATGCATTTGGGATATTTGTATTTGAAAGACTGGAGGTCAATAACAAAAGTAATGACACATTTTAAAGTTATACGTTAGTCCCAGTCCTCTTTTCTCTGTTCTTAACCACTAACATGGCCCTGCTTGGGAGCTGGAGGGTTGAGGCGGCCTGTGGCACTACCTTGCGATTACAGAGCACACTTCTGTATTCTCATCCTCCACCCTGGCACCAAAGCCCCCAGAGGTGGGGAGGTACTGGCTTGTCCCGGTTGTTATCAATGAATAAAACCAGCTGTGTTTGCTAGGCCCAGAGCTACACAGAACTAGGGTATTTGGCTTTCACATCCTTCTGCTCCCTTCCAGAAAGCCTTTCTGTCCTTCTAACCAGCATGAGTGTCCCAGGGTTTGCGCAGCCCCTGGGAACGCTCAGGGACCAAACTCAGCTCCAACCTCTGGGACCCCCCATTTCCCTTCAAACAGAAAAGAAGGATAACTCTTATCCTGCAGGGGCATTTGGAGGGTTCTATAAATAACAAACGTCAAATCTCAGGCAGCAGTGGGTAAATGTTAAATCTGTGTGTGAAATGCTTTCTACTCAATGTTGAAATGTCTAGTGTCTTGGGAATCTGCTCTCAAGTGGACAGGAAATCATCCAAGAAGCTAAGTTACACGGCAGTGTGAGTGACTGAAAAAGGATTTCCTATCAGCTTCTCAGTGTAAGTGGCTCCATTCAAGAAGAAAGAAAAAAGAAGAGGAAAAAGATATTTAGAGAAGTAAATATGCAGTTCAGTGTCTAATTACCAGGGACAGTGTAATGTACTAAGCACTGGCCTGGGCCCTAAGTAAGGCCAGACTTCCTGAGTTCAGATCCTGCTTATGCCCCTGATTACCAGTGAAAGACCTTAAACAAGTTACTTAATCTTTCTGTACTTAGTTTTCTTATCCTTAAAAAGAGTTTGATATGAATAGTGCCATATCTCATAGGATGGTTGGCAGGCTAAATGAATTAATACTCATGTTCTAATAATGCTTAGAACAGTGCCTGGCACATTCTGACTACTCAGTGAACATTAGGTATTGTCATGGGTGATAGCATTTTCAAGCACAGCTGTAGACACGGGGGGATTCCTGGGTGGTTGCTTTTTCTCCAAGTCCAAACCAAGTGCCCACTCCCAATCATCATTATCATTTTGATGTTCCAACTGTTCCTAGAGTGGTCACTGGGAACCTCTTTAGTGGGAGTCCTTTTGATGTATCCCTATCATTTTCTGAGCATTTTCTTGATTTCTGGCACAATAAAATATACCATAACACAGTGATGGGTAATCTTTTGAGCTTGGTGTGTCAAAATTCGCCAAAAAACCGAGCATGACTCGGGTGGTGTGTCACTTCGAGAAAAAAAAACATAATTTTGCAATATTTATAGTTTAAATAACAAAAATGTTTTGGCCTACAGACCTCCGGCACAGAGTGTCTACACTACAGCAAATGTTTTATCCTCGGCTACTGCACCGGGCTGTGCAGGAACCGAGGATGAAACGTCCTTCTCGGCATGCGGCCCCATACTTCTCTGGTATGCGGTCACATGCGGCTGCGTGTCATCGAAAATGGCTATGCATGTCAGTGCTGACACGTGTGTCATAGGTTCGCCATCATGGTCATAACATCTCTCTGGATGGATACTTTCTTCACCTTATGCCACCCAAAATCTAACATGTTGCCTCATCCTGCACCAACTCTGACACCCAACACTGTCACTGGCTCCCAACTCCCAACCACAGAAGCCCACCTTGCTCTGCCCCACCTGACAGTGAAGGACCAAATTGTACAGAAAGGAAGGGGAGCAAAGAAAAGAGGAAGAACCTTACTTAGAGTTTATAAAGTTTTATCAACAGAAGTTTTGTGTATTTTGCTGTATTAGTTTGCTAGTGCTGCCATACCGAAGTACCACAGCCTGGGTGGCTTAAATAACATTTTCTCACAATTTGTCACAATTATAGAGGCTAGAAGTCTAAGGCCAAGGTGTCCACAAGATAGGCTTCCTTGTCAGGTCTCTCTCCTTGGCTTGTAGATGGCTGTATCTGTGCATGTCTACGTCCTAATTTCCTCTTCTTATAAGGACACAAGTCATATTGGATTAGGGCCCAGCCTAATGACCTTATTTTACCTTAATAATCTCTTTAAAGACCCCATCTCCAGCCTGACCAGGCGGTGGCGCAGTGGATAGAGCGTCGGACTGGGATGCAGAGGACCTCGGTTCGAGACCCCGAGCTCGCCAGCTTGAGTGCGGGCCCATCTGGCTTGAGCGAAAGCTCACCAGCTTGGACCCAAGGTCGCTGGCTCCAGCAAGGGGTTTGCTTTGGTCCGTTGAAGGCCTGCGGTCTCAGCACATGTGAGAAAGCAATCAATGAACAACTAAGGTGTCGCAATGGCAACGAAAAACTAATGATTGATGCTTCTCACCTCTCTCTGTTCCTGTCTGTCTGTCCCTATCTGTTCCTCTCTCTGACTCTCTCTCTGTCCCTGTTAAAAAAATAATAATAAATAAATATTAGTTTCAATGCTTTTTTTTTAAAAAAAAGACCCCACCCATCTCCAAGTACGGTCATATTGCGAGGATTAGGACTTCAGCATATGGATGGGGGGGGGCACAATTCATCCCATAACACTCAGTTATGCTAATTCCTAGATTCTATATGGTTTTGGTGACTATTTTAAATATCCACATATTCTAATTAAATTATTTTTTCTAATTACATTTTTAGATAATTATTACTAGTTTAGAGTAATGCTATTGATTTCTGTATGTTAACTAGCAACCTTCTTGAAATTACTTAGTATATTAAATCTAATTCTTTGTTGATTGTTTCCTTCACCATCAATTATACATGTACCTTGTCACCTAACATCTTCTTTCTCAATCAGTTTTATTTCCCAAGCCCCACCACCTCCTGTAGCAGTCTCACTTTCCTGGTTAGATTCCCACAGACAACCCTGTATGGCAAAATTTAGAGGGAAATACAAGGTCAAAAATAGATTTTTTTTTAAATATGAAAGAGACTTAAATGGGCACAGGGAAAAAAGCGCTTGGTGAGAAAGAAATCGAAGACAGAAGAGAAAGGGGAATGATTTGATACACTGGAAATCTGGAATGGGATTTTGGCAGAGGTGACAGGATTAGCCTTGTACAGAAAAAGAGAAGAAAGCAAAGGTGGGTGGGGATGTGGAAAAGATGGCAGGTTGGGGTTGCAGAGATAGGCTGCAAGATTTCCTCTTCGGAGACTTCACCTATAAAGTCATCTGTTTTAAGACAGGGGCAGGTTGAACAACATGAGGAAGTTGTGGTTTGGATGGAGAGCTGAAGAAGAGCTGTAAAGGTTTATTATCATCACAGGGTTTTCCCTTGATCCCACCATGATTAGTTATACCTGTGTAGCTTCAGGAATAAACCACTCCCTACTCTTACTACCCTTGTGAAAACAGAACAAGAGTTCTTGGCCAGTCCCTTCCAGACAGTTCAGGAGGTAAGAAAACATTCATGAAGAGGCACATGGCTCTGTTCTTATTCTTAGTAGCTTGTACTACCTCCAAAAAGTCATGTTTGTCATTGAGAAGGAAATGTGAGGTGTGTGCATATATCTGTTTCTAACAGTTCCAAAAATCACCCACTAAAATTTTCAGGAGAATGATTATTCATAGTATAGCTATAGTAATGGGAAAACCTAAAAGTCAACTCAGCTTAGAGAGACCAAACCTCAAACTTTACAGTTTGGGCCCCAGAACGAGATACAAGGAACAGACCACATGCCCCAGATAACCACTGGTGCAAGGAGGATAAAAGACACACGAAACACAATTGAATCCAACCTGGAGTTTGGAGCCCAGAACCGAGGCCTAGCTCAGTCAAGCCAGTTTATAGATTCATGAGCATCAGAATTAAGAATTGCTGTTTAAGCAACTGAGCTTAGGATAATTTGTTAGACAGCATAACTGTAGCAGTAGCTGCCTGATACATGGCTTTATATCAGAGGAAGTCAACCCTAGCAAAGGGGGAGAAGGGTAGATGTGGACACTTTTAAGTTATTATTTCATCTGGTAAGCTGTATTTATTTATTCATTCATTCGAAAGATATCTAATGAGCATTTGCTATGTTTTAAATACTATAGACAAAACATTAAATAAAACAAATGAAAATCCCTTCCCCACATACCTTATATTCCAGTATATGACAGGCATTTGCTACAGGCTTACATGAGCCTGGGAATTTCAGACGGTCTTAACCTTGGTATAGCCAGCTCACTTACATTTGCTTAACTACTATAACAGGCTCTTTAGCCATTCATGTAACCCACCTCAGTTCTCTTCTCTACTTCCCTTCTGAAAGGATTAACTTGTCCTGAGTTCCTACTATTTGACAAACACTAAAACTATATTATTATTTTTAAGTGAGAGGAGGGGAGATAGAAACACAGACTCCCACATGTGTCCTGACCGAGATCCACCGGGCAACCCCTGTCTGGGGCCAATGCTTGAACCAATTGAGCCATGGGCAGCGAGAGGGGAAGAGAGAAAAAGGGCGAAGGGAGGAGGAGAGAAGCAGATGGTCACTTCTCCTGTGGGTCCTGACCAGGGAATGAACTGGGGATATCCACCTGCTGGGCTGAAGCTCTATCCACTGAGCAAACTGGCCAGGGCCATTATTATTAATCACTACAAAATCTTTAGACTTGTTAACAGTATTCCCATCATTATATGCATATGGAAACTGAAGTGAGAAAGGTGAAATTGTCCATAGTCACACAGCTAGGAAAGACCTGGGATTGAACCCAGCTGTGTACAGTTACGAAACCCTGTTTTGATGAGTCATATTGCCTCTCCTAAGCTTGGCACTGCCCTGGAGGGTTCAAGCTTAAAAGAAAATATTCTCTAATGTTGGCAAACTTCATGGTGTTATGAAAATGGTGGTTTCCGGAGATATCTCTCTGACTTCATCTTTTCTTACTAAATAAATTTGTGGGTTTTTTATATTTTGTTTCTGATTCATATTCTGTGAAAACATGTTTTAAGGCCACTAGCAATTCTTCAAATGACTACACCTTTCAGAACATATAATCCTGCTTAGCTCTTTGAATTTCTTGTCCAAAATCTAATCCCAAACATCATTCAAAAAAGCCATGGTGGTGGTGTATTGGTGGTGGTGTAGTGGATAGAGCTTCGACCTGGGATGCTGAGAACCCAGGTTCAAAACCCCAAGGTCACTGGCTTGAGTGTGGACTCATTCGGCTAGAGCACAGGCTCATCAGCTTGAGCACAGGGTCTCCAGCTTACGCGTGGGATCAGACATGATCCCATGGTCACTAGCTTGAAGCCCAAGGTTGTGGGCTTGAGCCTAAAGGTTACTGGCTTGAAGCCCAAAGTTGCTGTCTTAAGCCTAAGGTCACGGGCTTGAGCAAGGGGTCACTGACTCAGCTGGAGCCCCCCAAGTCAAGGCATGTATGAGAAGCAAGCAATGAACAACTAAAGTGTTAGAACTATGAGTTGATACTTCTCATGTCTCTCCCTTCCTGTCTGTTTCTGTCTTTGTCTTTCTCACTAAAAAAAAAAAAAAAAAAAAAGACGCAGCAGAAAAGAACTGTTTGCCTTGGTATAATAATCTTAGAAAGTCAATATAAATAATCAAAAGTTAAAGACATTGGCTCTACTGGCAAAATTTAGAACACTTTGAGCATTAAAAATAATAATGATAATAGAAGATTATAATATTAAGCAAAACAACAAAAAGGAATCTAGAGTTCAGAGTAAAACTTTTTAACAAATAAATAAATGACAGCTAATAAATGTAAAAGGAGTAATATAACCAGAAATTCACCATTTTGCAACCATTGATATAATAAATGCTTTAAACAATAGTTCTTAAACTGCTGGGTATAAGATTCTTGAGGAATGAATGTTTCCCAGGCTTAAAGTCTAATCCTCTTTTATTTTTTATTAATTATAAGGGGTAAAAAGTATCTTTACAGTAAAGAATTCTGATGGATACCATCTGAACCAAGTAAGCAAACTTAGCTTTACTAATAATGGAACAAATTGACAAAATATTCTATGTAATATTCCTGCCAAAAAGTGTTTATTCAGAGTCTGATCATAAAGAAACAATCTGACAAGTCAAGATGGAGGTCATTCTATAGGACAACTGGCCGGGACTCTTCCAAAATGTCAATGTCATGAAAGATAAAATGAGAAAACAGGTGAGGGGATTGTTCTAAATTAAAGGAAACAAAAAAGACTTAACAACCAAATACAAAATACAACACTTGATCCTTGGTTGGATGGGAATAAGGTGGGATTAAAAAATGTTTTTGGAACAATTGGGAAAATGTGGACTATATTTTAGGTATTTTATTAATGTTAAATTTTGTGCATGTGATAAAGAGATGGTGTTGTGCAGAGAAATGTCCTTATTTTTAGGTAATACATAATGAAGTATTTAGGGTGAAGAGTCAAGTTGTCTGCAATTTAGTTTCTGTAGATAGAAAAAATAGATAATCTTGAAAGTGTTAGAGAAGAAGAGAGATATATAAAGAAAGTGATGTTAACAACTGTTAATCTAAGTGAAGAATCTGTGGATTTCATTGCTTTTTCTTAAAACTTTATTATAAGTTTAAAACATTTCAGAAGAAAAAATTGGAGGAAGAAAAATAAAGGTGTTGAAATAAATGGTGCCTCTATTCCTTACTTTGTTGGCATTTGAAAAACACCAAAATTTGAAATAGATCATCCTTGGAAGATGCAGTCATGTCTGAAGCCTGGGTCAGGTTAACTGTCCTCGCTGCTAAACTGAGTGTTTAGCCTTTAAGTTCCATACCCTCTGTTGCTGACCAAATGGGTTGTTGGCCTCCTAGTGCCTTCCCCTAGCTTGGGCCATTAGGATGATGGTCCAGACCTGGCCTTGGAAATAGACAAGAGAATATTCTTGTATTGCTGGGAGAGATCGTGAAGGGTGAGTCAGGAAAAGACTGGGAAGGAGATGAGGGGGCAGAGAGATGTTTGCAGCCCAGAAACAAATCAGGGAATGTGTGGGAAGTGTGAGGGAGGGGAGTCTGGGAAAGGGTGAAGGAACAGGGGCTTATCTAAAAACTCTTTAATACAAAAACAACAGGGGAAGGCTTATTTGGTCTTGATTATTTACCTAACACAAGTTCCCACTGTGAGGTAGGCAGACAGCACTTACCTACACTTCCTCATTCTGCCAGTGAGCTAGACCTTCCTTCCATACTCTCCTAGCCAAAACCTCCTTTCCTTGCAAACCGCTGGTCTTCAAGTTAATGTGCCCAAGGTGGGAACAAGTCCCTGAGAAGATGGTAAAAAAGCAACCAGATTCTAGACACATTTAAGGCAGAAGTCAAGAGTGTTAGTGTTACATTGCTGCCTTGCCTACAACAGCACTGGCCTCTCAGATTTCATTTGGGCATGCCCTAGCTGTGTGGTTTATATTCTTCTTTAACGGGAAGGCTCAGTTTCGTAGAGCCACAAGGCATGTTGGAGTATGCCTAATGAAGGCAAATTCATCCCTGACCCTTGAAACACTAACAAAGGTCATGCCCTCCTATAAAGATTGGTCAGCAGCATCAAAGGAAGTTGGGTTCAGCTCAACATTCTACCTTTTCTGGGAAGGCTTACTTCGCAGTGGGATGTCTGCCTCCTATGAATTTAAGGGCAGTCTATTCTCTAACAATAACATCATACCTGACATAGAATATTTTACAAATGTTTCACACCATTTGGAGAGGTCCTTCCTGACCCCTAGAGTAGATTATGCCCCCTTTTCTGTGTTCCCATAGTATCTTGTTCTTCCCCGATTATAGTTCTTTCTATATTTTATTGTAGGTATTTGTTTAATGTCTTTCTTGCTGTATTAAAATGCTTTAGAGGAAAAGACAATGTTAGATCCCTGGTACCTAACACAGTGCCTTGTTCACAGAAGGCATCCAGTACATCCCTATAGTTGAATGAATGGAACTCTTAATTTTCAAAACTGTTCTTTCAAGGTGGGTGTTATTGTTTTCAATCATTGATGAAGAGAAGGAGCTGTTGAGAGACTGTGGTCACAAAGTTAGTTAATGGAAGAACTGGGAATGATACCCACGTCTCTTTTCCACTATGTTCCTCCCTAAAAGAAACTCTGTTCATTTAATCAGCCAATAGACACTATTGATTCTTCCCCAAGTGTCAGGCTCTACTCTATGCCCATGAGGGACATACAAAAAGGAGTAAGATTTGCCTTCAGAGGCTGGAAACCAAATGCAGGGAAATTGACATACAAACACATTATTGCATTTTGGTGTATAAGTACCATGGGAACTCCTAGGAGGATTCCGCCTGTGTAGGGAAAGTCTTAAATGGGTCCATGTGATCTGGCCTTTGGGGAAAGAAAAGGTATTTTGCTAGGAACAGAATGGGGGAAATTATTAAAGGGTAATACTGATGGTTGGCGCCTCCAAAGTTAGGTAACCTTTTTTTCCTGCTCTGTGGCTATAAGTCACCCATCTTGCAAGCCCTGGTTTCAAGAAATGGAGGAATCAATTTCAGAAACTCAGGCTTGCTTCCCTGAAAAGCAGCCAATGCAACAAAAGACCCACAGCGTGTAGTCAGGTTGTGGTAAAAATATCCCCAGTGGTCATCTACCTGAGCCACCAGATACAGACTGAAATATCTATATCAGTGGTTCTTAACCTTTTTTGAGGTACTGAACCCACCAGTTTCATATGCGCATTCACCAACCCTTCTTTAGTGATAAATAAAATATGATTTTTTTTTCCAAATTCAATACATAGGTATATGTTTTTTTACTGGTGCACAAAATGAGCCATGCATGAACATCACCTTGCTCAAAGAGCAAAACCAACAAAGTGCATGAACTCACAACAAATTACGGTATTACTTTATTCTGGCCTCTGCGGCAGAGGCTTCTCCGAACCCCTGAGACCGACTCATCGAACCCTGAGGGTTCGATAGAACCCAGGTTAAGAACCACTGATCTATATGAATGGTGTTCAATAGATTCAGATAATGCTCAACCCTCACAACTGCTCACAGTGGCTCCAATACCTCATTTCAATCAACATGTAAGATTTATTTTTGCTACAAATGAAAGAATACTGCAGGTCACCTGATGTGGAATAAAGTGAGACCCAACTTGCTGTGAGTGACAGAACACCGAAGCAAGGGAAGACCACTGGTTCACTGGTAACTGGGTGAAGTTGGTTCTTAAAAATATTACGAACTAGCTACAGCACACAACAGTTCTCTCATAGAGACATGGTGCTGAAAGGCAGCCAAGGTTAGTCAGTAGGCATCATCATACCATATTAGAAATTGGGGATGGGGTGCTGTTACCATAAGCAGTTGAAGTGTCAGGAAGTTTTTAAGTAGGAAATATGGTGATCATATTTAACATTTTAGAAAGATAATGGACAGCAGTATGTATCAGGGGAACAGAGGAATGACAGGGAAATTGTTTAGAAGGTTGATGAAAAAATATCAGTGAGAAATGATGAGGCATCTACCCAGGTAATTAGAATGAAGAGGATGAAATGGATTCAGAAACTTTAGCAGATAGTCATCAAAATCTGGATGAGTAACTGCATGTAGGGGGTGAGAAAGTAGGAAGAGGGAAGGATGACTCCTGAATTTCTGACTTGGGAAAGTGGGTGAATGGTGGTTGGAGAGAGAGAGAGAGAGAGAGAGAGAGAGAGAGAGAGAGAGATTCTGAAAAGAGAGTTCAGCTTTGTAACTGTTGAAGTGACAATGAACCATAGGCATAGGATGTGCGGTCTTTGATTCAGGAGAAAATTCCAGACCAGAGATAGTAATTTGAGAGTCATCAGAGTCTAATTGGTAAGAAATGGATGAGGTAAGCAAACAAACAAAAAAGCCATATAGAGCAAAGAGAAAGCTGAGAACCAAACTTAGAAGCATTTGAAAAAAGTTGCCCATGAAGAAGTCTGAGGAACAAAGCCGCACAAACTCTCAGCACCACTGAGAGCCTTATATGTTCTAGCAGCTAGCTCATTTGGAATTCCATTGGCTGCATATAACAGAAACCTGAGCACAGTGGATTAAGCAACTTCTTACCCAGAGGGCAGGCCAGGCAGGGTTTACTGGAGCCACCAAGACTCGGCTCCTTCAGTTCCTTTTCCCTCATGGATGGAGATGGCTGCTCCACATCCAGGAACTAGACCCTTATTCCAAGGAGGAAATAGGAGAAGGCAAAGGGCAAAGACATTTGCCAAGTATCTTCCTTTTTGTCAGAAAAAAACAATAGTTTTCTGAGAAGCTCCATCCTTTAGACCAGAAATTTTCAAACTTTTTCATCTCACAGCACACATAACTTAAAATCCTGCAGCACACCAACAAATATATTTTTTGCCAAGCTGACAGAAAAACTTAGGTATAATTTTGATTCATTCACATTGGACAGCTATTACTGGATTGGCTATTGTCTTTTTCCCATGCCCCCTAAACCATGGGCATAAGAAGTGTTGCCGACATTCTCCACAGTCCTCAATCCTACTTCCAAACCTTCATTCTTCCACCCTCTTGCAAAACCCCCTCCTCCTTTGAAGCTCTTTGAACAATAGCTAACACGCACTGAGAGATAGCCTCACAACCACTAAGAGAGAGGTTCCTTTATTATCCCCATTTTGTGGAGAGGCACAGAGATTAAGGTCACAAAGCTAGTAAATGTCAGAGCCAGGATTCTAATCCAGCAGTCCCTGCTTATTACCAGAATGATATGCTGCCCATTCTCTCTGACCGTGGACCGTGTGGATAGCTGTCTTCCACCCGAGCCTCACTAGCCAGCATCATTTAGGCACCTGGGCAGAAACAAACACACGGTCAACCTGAGTCATCTGAAGAGTAATTAATAGAGGAACTATTTGTAAAGGAGTAGGGCTATCTTTCTCAACCTTTCTTCATTATCATCCACCCTAAGGACAAAAATTAAATCAATTTACTAATTAATTTTACTAATTAAATTAATTTAAATTGATTAGTAGGACATACTGTGCACCTCAACCCAATCCATTCTTCTCACTCTAAGTGAAAGTTGCTTTTCTAACTGCAAACAGTGAGCACCTCTGCAACAGAGAACTAGATGGCAAGAGGCCAGCAGGAAGACCTCAGCTTTTGAATATTGTACAATATGCATTGTCACATAATTTTAAAATAAAGTGTAATTTTAAAAATTGACCTCAAATGCAAACATGGTCATTCTTTTCTATCCTCAAAACACTTCAGTAGCCCATCTGCCATCCAGTTAAAATCCAAATTTGTTCAGATGCCACAGAAGGCCCCTGCATACTTCTCTAGCCTCATCTTCACCACTTTCTACCTGAAACTCTGTGTCCAGAGATGTGAATTACTGAAAAGTGAATGCATTCCCTAAAAGGACTTCCTTTGCTGCCAGTTTGCTCATAATGCCATTTTGTCCCAGGCATCCATTTTGTTATACCTGCAGTTTCTACATCCTAGGATGCACACACAGGTTCTTTCTCCCCTCTTCTTTCTGGTGAAGTCTTTATTCTTAAAGATCCAGTTAAAGAAACCTCTCCAGACTCATGTGAAAATAACTGATGACCTTCTCCTCTGTGCCACCACTGTAGACTATGGTGATTAAGAGTACAGGCTCTGATGCCAGACTCTGTGGGATTTAGATCCTGGATTTGTCACTTAGCAGTTGGTGACCTTGGGCATGTTACTTAACTTCTGTGCTTCAAGTTTCCTTGTTTGTAAAATGAAGATTAGAATAGTTCCTATTTTAGAAGAAGAGTATTCCATTCATCAAATATTTACTATTGTATATCAAAACATAAAAATCCCTGCCCTGGTGGAACTTAGATTACAATTTAGAGCAGGGGTTGGCAAACAACAGGCTCTGGACCAAACTTAGCCACTTGTTTTATAAATAAAGTTTTATTGGAACACAGCCACACTCATTTGTTTATATATTGTCTGTGGCCACTTTCAAGTTACAATGGTAGAGCTGAATGTTGCAACATAGACCATAGGGTCTATAGGGTCAAAATTCTTAATCTTTAAGAAAATGTTGGCCAGCCCCTGCTCTGGTGAGGTTGAATTCATACATATCAAGTGTTGAAAATTTAGAAACATTGCCTGGTACTTGGTAAGCACTCAATAGATGCTAACTTTGTAATATTACTGTATACATACCCTTGTGATAACGCTTAACACAGGTACTCAATAAAATGTTGCTGCATAAATGAATAAACAGATAGGTAAAGAGGAACCAAAAGTTGGAGTCATGGGAGCCACCGGAGGAAGAATTTCAAGAAGCTGGAAGTGGTAAGCAATGTTAAGTGACAAATCAATACTGAAGAAAGACCGCCAGATTTGGCAATCGGACAGAGTGACCTAACCAAGAAGCAACTTGTGTATGGTGGTAAGACAAAAGCTAGGAGGGACTGGAAATGAGGAAGAAGGGAAAGTAGAGATTATACATCTATGTGACAGCAAGTATAAAGATAAAAATGAATACAGAATAATACTGAATGTAAACTTTCATTAAAAAAAAGATAAAAATGAAAAATTTGGTCTGTTACTTAAATTTTTAAAATCTGCTAACCAAAAACATCAGGTTTATTAAGGTATTGCGATATCTGATGGATATCAATTCCTTGGCCGGGGTACACACAGGAGCCGGTCGATGTTCCTGTCTCTCTTTCTCTCCCTGCCTCTCTCAAAAATAAATCAATCAATTAATTAAAATATTTTATAAAAAGAAAGAATAGGCAAATGAGATAAGATTTTCATGCTGAGAAAGAAGGGTAAGCATAACAGGAAGCTCATAAGAATTCTTCCTTTATTCACTAAATTAATTGTGAAGAGTTGGATAGCATGTACAAACCTACTAAATATTAAGCAATTTTAGTTACTTGGCCATAAATCAGTAACTTAAAGGTAGAAGTTAATTCTATCAATAGTACTCCTATATCTAAATAGTATACCTATATATAAAAATATGATACTTACATAAAAATATACAATAGACATATTTATGTACTTATAGTATATTCCATAAAAATGTATTATACATTTGTATACAAAAATATACAATATTTATCAAATATGTGTGACCAATATATATTGTTATTATATCCTTCTCTGACTGTGAAATTTGAGTGAGAGACTAAAGTAGATTGTAAAATGGTCACAAATTCCCATTCCTCTCATCTTTGTATGCACATCCTCTGCCATGTGACTTTGCCACTCTTCTCATCAAGGAGAATCTATTTCATTGCTCCTTGACTCTTGACCCTGGGTTGGCCACGTGACTCCTTTGGTTAATGGGATATTAACAAATGTGGTTGAAAGCAAAGGCATGCACTTTGGGTTTTGCCTTCTCTTGCTGATCTGAGAACCCTGCCACAACCACCAAGTGATCTGATCTGGGCTAGCCTGTTGAAGATAACAGATCATGTGGCACAGATGAGCTAGCACAGTTAGGCCTTGCTAGACCAATTTATCTGCCTATTACAAGATATGTGAGAGACCATCCTGCCCCAACTGAGCTAACAGAGGCCAGAACCACCAAGTCAACCAGAGACTCATGAGTAATAATGAAATGTTTATTATTTTAAGCCACAACTTGTTGTGGCGGTTTGTTACACAGCAAAAGCTAACTGATACAGGAACCATATCATCATGAGTTTTGTTCTTTTTTTATCCATTCCAAAAAGCTTGGGTAAAACGTTTGGTTTATTGGAACCACAGTTGCCACAAACATATCTCATTTTCTTTGAATTCTGAAAGCTCTGATTGTGTTACATTATTAAGCTTCCTTTCTCAGTCATGGTCTTTATAGAAAAAAGAGGCTGAGGAATAAAGGCAATAAAAATGAGGCATGATGTTAAGAATGAAAAGGGAGCTGAACATGTGAATTAAGGTGGTGATGGTGGGATACTGAGGTGGAAAAGAGACATCAGTACAGCTCATAATGAGTTGACTAACTTCCTGGGAGAAGTTCACTATATTAAATCAGAATCTCTGTGAAGCTCCCTACACTGACCCCCGATACCCCTATGTTAAATTACAAACACACATTCTAAAATTTCTTTTATGTTCCATTCCTTAGTTCCTTGGATCTTTTTCATGATCCAAAGCATAGCTTTATATTTTGGTCATTAGAATAACTTGGACAGAAGCCCAACTTGATCTTGACAGTTCAGATCATCCTTAGGATTCAGGCAAAATTAAATCTAATTGCTCAACTGATATCTTCAGGACACAGTCTCTCCATCTCTATCTCTAGGTTCTGCTTCCCTCTGTTTTGGCCTTCCTCCATCCCTCAACCCCTGACCTATTTTGTGAGTACCAGCACTGAGTGGTGGCTACTGTCTATTATGTCTCCATCTTGAGTGACCACTCCCTTCTTTCTCTTCCCACCTGTTATCCTATTATGTTAAAGACACTAAGATCCATCCAATTTCCCAAGCCAAAAACTTGGAAGTCATCCAAGACCTTTCCATTAGTCCTCATATCTATCACAAAGCCAAGTCATTTCTACCTCATCTGTGTCTTTGGAATTGGTTTTCCCTTTCCACAGCCACTGCCACTTGACTTTGTCATGCATTGTTATTCCTATCATGGAAGAAGAAAACGTTTTTCTAAGCAGTCTTTGCTTTGCTCCCTACAAATTATCCTCCATACCTATGAGAAAGGTAAATCTGAGTCTAGCATTGCCTGCTTAAAATCTTTGCTTATATAACTTGTATGAGCTGCTTCACAAATTTGGGGTACCAACATGATCCTATTTGGTGATTTTTCCAATCGATCACTTGAACTCCCAGCTGTCCTGCTGGCAGAAAGCCTAGCTATCTTAGGTTGAGTTCCCTAGAAATAGAGCCTGAGCTGAGGATATGTGTTAGTTGTTATTCTAGGGGCCTCGTTGTTCCTGCCATCGGGCTGGGGCTGAGCCCACTTTAATCCATCCTGCCTGGGCTGGCTAACTACAATACAGAATCTTGAGGCAGGAGATTGGAGATTGGTGTCTTTCCTCCTAAGAAGCCCAGGGTCCCTCACACAAATTGCTGTAGCCAGTGACAAACTCAACCTACCTGGGTCTCAGGGTGGGATTCTTGATTAGTCACAAAAGATTCTTTTATGCAAGAGGTCAAAAACTCAAATGCCTGTAGGAGCCAGAAGGCTGACAGACATGGCAGTCACCACTCAGCAACAACCGTTACCAAGCAGTAGCTTGACACTCACAGTAGCCACCTCAGAAGAGTTGTTTCAGGAGAAGCCCCAAATCTTGATTTTTTTTTTAATATTCTGATTTTAAACTGTTGTCGAGATTTTTTAAAAATCAGGCAAAACAAAACTTGTCTGGGGCTTTATCTGTCCTAGGGGCAGTCAGTTTGTGAATTTGGTTTTATGCCCTAATCCCATAACAATGGATGCCCACTTGCCCTTCATTTGCATCACTATGGCGGCCCCTGCAATGAACTGGGATTGGACACAAAGATCAGCTGTGAACCTGCCACAAAAGTTTCCAGGATTTCCAGATAGTCTAACCTCCTTTGGGATGGCCTGTGTGACCGCTCTGACCTGCCTCCTATCCTTTTCCATGGCCTTTCTGTTACTCCCTCCCCCTAAATTGTTTCACACCTCAGGGCCTTTTTTGTTCACTGGGCTATCTAAGAGGACCTTCCCTTCCAGTTATCTATCAACACTCTTACCCTTCTTCAAGATTTGGCTTACACACCCCTTGCTCTGGATGTCTATGCTTTCTCTTACGCCTATCCCATGTTTTAGAGCAGCTACTCCATTGCCCTAAAGCAGCAATTTTTCAACCGGTGTTTTGCAAGAATTTTTAAAACATGCAATAACTGACTGTTTTGTCAAGGGCAATGACGTCTTTTCCCTTAGATTGTCAAACAAAATAATGACAACAGCCAACACACAACAATAGCCATCCTGTGTGAATAAATAAAAATTATACTTATTTTTTTGTCAAATTAGTATAAAATATATTTTTTTGTTGTTGTTCTGCAGAATTTTAGTAATTAGTTAATGTGTGTCATGAGATGAAAAAGGTTGAAAATCACTGCTCTAAAGTTTTCTTTACAGGCCTGTGGCCCCCTGACCAAACCCTTATAGGGCAGGAACCATTGCCTCATATAGTTGGTTGCCTTTCACACCCCAGAAACCCATTTGTGAAGAACTGGTAATTTTATTTTGAGAAATTAAATTGAAATTTGTTGTTTAAGAGAAGGGGGGAAACCCTCTGTATACTTTCGTTCCTAAACGGACCACAAATTTGTGAAATACATTAGGAAAGAATAAGTTTTTAGATTTTCTAGCTCAGGACACAGCTAAGGCTTCTAAGAGTGCTAGAACTAGAAAATGACTAACCTGGTCGCACTAGCTTTCAACGTCCTTAGGTTCTTAGAGTCGAAGTGTTTGTTGCCCTCCACCGGGAAAGGAAACCAGCTTCTCTGAATGAAACTGCGCTTGCACAGAGGCGGCGGCCCAAGGTAGGAGAGGAGGCAGCCACAGTCGAAAGACCCTTTGCATAATCACTCTTAAATTGACTGAGGCTTGTAAGAGTTGCAAACTGAAACTCCGGAGGCAAACCCTAAGCGGTTACATTTTCTCGCCAAAGTCTCCCAGCCTTGTCAACCATTTCCTGCTTTCTCTCCCTCCCAGCGCGTGCACATACACAAGCTTGGGTGGACAGCTGCCTTGACATTGAGCCTCTCTCCTACCTGAAGAGGAGCACCTCAGGAAGCCGCAAAGTTGGCGTTTCATTCATAATATATGAACTCAAGGGAAGAGGGAGGCAGGCACAAGAGCCTTTCATCTCTGCTATTTAAAATCCCAGCATTGCAGCTGAAAGGGAAAATGACCTGGGAGAGAACTGCATCGGGGTTGAAGTATTGCACGATAACGGTACGAGCGAGCGCGTCAGCGGCGGGCCCGCCGACTATTTATACCCGGCAGATTATGCAATCTGGCTCCAGCCATTCATGCCCCGACTGGGACTACAGCGCGCCAGGTGGGGGGAGGGCACCATTCCCGGGCGCCGGCTCAGTTTCTAAGTTTGCATCATCCCCTTCATTACGAGAGAGCTTGGGTTTCCACTCCTGCCGGCGGGTCTTGGGGTAGACAGCTGGGCTACGATCTCACTTGGCACACACTGGCACACACGACTGCTTATTTAAACACAATAATAAGGCACCAGAGCGCCCGAGGCGCGGCCCAGCAGCGTGCAGGGCAGGGCTCGGGGCAGACCGGAAGGAACTGATAAATTGAGCGCTAATGACACCCTCTCCCTCCCCAGTCGGAAGTGTCCTCCGAGCGCGGGTCATTGAGAAATACCGAAGGGGCAGAAAAGGGGGTGAGATGAGGACAGGCCCCGGCGCAGCTGCGCGCTCCTCGCCCGGCAGCGAGCTGGAGTGCCGAGTCAGTGAGGGGCAGGGGGCTTCTGCAGAGCCGCCGCACACACGTTAGGGTAGAGTTCTCTCCAAGTCACCCCGTCCCCCAAGTGTGTGTGTGTGGGGGGGGAGTGATAAGACGGATCCCACTCCCCCCACCCCCACCTCAGGAAGATGTACACTCTCCGCCCTACCCGACCCCGACGGGCGAGAAGCGGGAGGACGCAGAGGGGATGAAGGACACGAAAGAGAGAGCAGGTTGCCAAGAAGGATAAAATGTCAGCTTCTCCCGGCACCCGTGCGGGGCGGGAGCGGGTGGGGGCCACGACCCGCTTCCGAGTAAAACTAAACCCGCCGGTCTACTGAGCATGCCCGTCCCGGGGCCACAGAGGGTCGTTTCTGCTCCGCGCTCCGGGTTTTTCCAGCGGCCAGCGAGAAGGACGCGGGTAGGGGTGCTACCTCGCTCGGGACTCCGGAGCTGATAAGGGGTGGTAGGGAGGGCAGGGGTCTTGCTGGGGGCTCTGCTAGGTTTGATTGAAGTTGTGAGTAGATTGACATACTTTTGAAGCTGTACAATCTCACTGAGTCAACATCCTTGATTTGATAGTGGTCTGAGCCCTCCTATTTGCAGGTTGTGGGGGAGAAACAGGGATGTGGGTGTTTAGCCCTTCCAATAATGTCATTAAGTTAAACCCCTAAGTCCGTTATACTCCCTGGTCTGGTAATAACCCCATAGACTTTGATAACAGCCTGATATTCAGATCAATAAACATATCTGAGTTCTTTTTTTAAAAAGACTTTATTTATTTATATTAGAGAGGAGAGAAGGAATAGAGAGAGAAGGGGGGAGGAGCAGGAAGCATCAACTCCCATATGTGCCTTGTCTGGGCTATCCCAGGGTTTCAAACCGGCAACCTCAGTGTTCCAGGTTGAGGACGCTTTATCCACTGCGCCACCACAGGTCAGGCCATATCTGAGTTTTCGGCCCAATATACCATTTTTTTCTATGGATGGCAGTACAGTTAGTAATTGACAGGGGAGGGCCAAGAGGTGACCTGCTAGGAACACTTCCATCAAAAGACCCGGGTTTGGGCAATGAACAAGGCAGAAGAAAACTAGAAGGTTTTAGAGGAACATGAAGTACAGGGAGTGGAGGGGGCAGCATTTAGTAATCCAGCTGCCTAGAAAAAGGAAAGGGTTATCATTTATTTTTATTTGCAGCATGCTTAACAACAGTACTCTCACTGTATAGCCATTTAATCTTCCCCGCAACCCTGACTGTGGGTATTATCCTGACACTACAGACACTGAAACTGAGGCTCAGAAAACCTAAAACCTGCTGGAGTCTGGCACCAGAGCATCCAAATGGGGACCTGGTGAATTCTGGATCTTGAATGTTTTTCTTAGCTCCTCTGGCTGTCTGGTCTGCAGGCAGGGCCCATTCACTGCTATTAGCAGGAATGACACCAATTCTGTTTGTCTACCTACAGCAATTAATAATCACAATGTCCTGGCTGGATATCTTGGTTGGTTAAGAGCTTCATCCCAAAGCACAGAGGTTGCTGATTCAATCCCTGGTCAGGGCACATACAGCAACAAATTGATGTTCCTTTCTCTCTCTCTCCCCCCCTCCCTCCCTGCCTCTCACTAAAATCAATAAAATAATAATCACCTCACCTACCACCTTTCCATTTGGGTTCTCTGACACTGGAGGGTGGAGCCAAAGAGGATCCCATTGGGTGGATAATTTTTTTTATGGAAAAATGTCCGTGTTCCTGGAGGTCCAGGAATGACTGAGTGGGATCTCTTTCAGCACCTCTAGGAGAAGAGCAACAATGGCCAAAGGTGAGAACTGGGTAGACACCTTAGCTTTATGGGGATTTAGAAGAGAGACCAATGAGATTTTGCTCTGTTCAGTGATTTCTCATAGACTCTTAATGGCCTCAAAAACTGAGAAATACCTTGGCCTGTCATCCCTATTTTATAAAGAACTAAAGAATTGCTAAAAGCTTCCATCAGGTTCTACAGGCTGTTCTGGAGAAAACCAGAATTCAGATGTTCCTTCCATCTAATGCCCTTTTCACCACCATACACCAATACTCAGCATCATAGATGGGACAAGACCAATCCATATCTACAAAGTTCATGGTTGTGATCAGCATGAAGCTAGGGCAAATCACTAGTTTCTCCTTGACTCAAGGTGAAACTCTTCTTTGGAGTACTTGTGGCTCTCCGTGTGTGTGTGTGTGTGTGTGTGTGTGTGTGTGTATGTGTGTGTCTGTGTATGTACTTTTAGGTGTATTACATTTGAGGTATGTTTAATCTACTTTTAATTTGTTCAATGGTTGCTACTTAGTTGAAATATCTGTGCAGACTCAGCACATTCAGGAGAATGGAAAATCTGTTTGGAGAACAGGAAGGAGCAGTGACAGTAGCTCTTGCTCCCTAGCAAGAGTTCAAAAGGAAATACACAACAGCTATTAATTTGTGAAACCCATTGCAAAGTAAAAATGTGGAGCCCCTTGTTTGTTCAAACAGTAAAAAAATTTCAAGACTGCAACAACAGAGCATCAAAACAAAGATCCCTCTGTAACTGTGCAGTGTGCATACCTAGGAAGCAAGCCCTGCCCATTGCCCAGGAGAGCAACGGCCTACCTAGGCCTTGGTCCCAGGCCAAGACAGGAAAAATAATTTAAAGACAAAGGATAGGGAGAGGTGGACTCCATTTCTTTATTTCACTGTCAAAGCCTACTGACTGGTAACCTGTGGCCCTGTAAATATGGCCTTCAAGGGCCTGAGACAGGGCCATCCTCCACCAACATGAGAGAGGTTTACTGAATAACTTTAGAAATATATTTGGGTTTACCTTTTAACCGGAGATAGTCTATCATTTCTATCGAAATGCAAACGTTTCAGGGCATCATTGGATTTACCTTTTATTCTTTTTATGTACCAATCGTTCCTTAAAAATGCCCGTTCCCCTACCAAGACAAAAAAGATTCGTGTGTAACTGAAAAGCTTCTGCCATTCAGAACCTTGGCAAAAGCACCTGTGCCGCCTTTTCCGACCCACCCCACCGTAGGGGACTAGTTAGTCCTCAGACCTGAGCACCCCTCCGGCCCTACTCTGAGCTCCCAGTCTCAACCCTTCCTCCTCCCTCCACCCCAACACCCCCCGATTTTTAATCCAGGGGTTTGGTAGGAAAGAGGAAACAAAACGGGAGCCAGATGTGTGCGAGACCCCGGCTCCCGCCGCCTCCCTCCTCTCGGGCATCTTAAAACCCGGAGCTCTGAAGAAGAAGGATCCGGAGCCACACAGACGCCGAGCAAACAACTCCGGAGCTCCCCCGGGAGTGGAAGCCAGGAGGGAGGGGGAAAGGAAGCCGGGCATGCTCAGTAGACGGGACAAAGTTTTTTTTTTTCTTCTTCTTCTTCTTCTCTCTCAGTCTCTGTCTCTGTCTCTCTCTTTTTTTACGGTCGCAAGTAGGAAGCTTTTTGCACTCCACCACCTCTGGCCGCTGGGAAGACGTCATCGCTTCCGCCCTACTTCCTCCTCCTGTTGGCGGCGGTGAGAATCCAATATGGAGTAAATCGGTAGAGTCGAGAGATGGGGCTCGGACGGGGCGCCCTGCACCGCCTCTCAGGCGCACCTCCCCCGGCCGCCGACCGCTCCCCGGAACTGTGATTGCTCCCGCCCCACGGGAGCGACCCCGGACCGAGTCCCCACCCGCGACCGGCCCTCTTCTCCTCTCAGCAATCCCCGCCGCTCCACGGCGCGCTTGTTTTTCTCCTCCTCTCCCTCACTGCCGTCCCCTGCCCAAACCTCTCCCACTTCGCCCGCTCCCGAAGCCCCAGAGCCCCCACCGGCTCGCCCCTCGGCGCTGCGGCGCTCCCTGCTCCCCGCAGCTTACCTTTGCACCCCTTCCCCCAAACCACCCAGCACCCTGGTCGTCCTGCTTCCCCTTCTGCCTTCTGCGGCGCCCCCTTCATCTCTAGACGTCCCCCTCCCCAACCAAATCAGGCGATCTCCGGAGATGTGAAGGGGGGTGAGCGGACAGGAAGATGAAGGGAGCAAAGCTGCCCGCCGCGGGACAGGCGTCTAGGTGAACAGGAAAATGACCGAAGAAATACACCCGGACGAGTAAGTTTGCCGCGGGGTGGGACGCGTTTGCCCCGCGGGGGCAGCGTGTGGGAGGTCAGGGCTGAGGACGTAGGCGGGACACTGGTTTGGTGAACTTGGCGTGGGGTGCAGCGACTCGCTGGCCTGTGGGGTTTCGGACGCGAGATTCTCCCCCGCCCCCCTCGTTGAAGCGAGGAGGGGGCAAAACTGCTGCGGGCCGCCGGGGGCGCGCCTGGGGTCGACGGGCTGGTGGCCGCTGCGGGGACAAGGGCGCACTGGTGACCTCCGGGAGGTCCCAGCTCCCTCTTCGGGGAGTTACAAACATCCACCACCCCGAAATCCTCGGCAACCGGAACGGGAGACCTGACACCCCTGCTTCGGTTTTCTGGGGGTCGGTGGGTTTTTACATGGTGACTCTGTGACACTCCCGCCCCACTACTTGCCCTGCGGTTGTTTCGGGAACCCTCTGGGGCCCAGGCTCCGCCATTTCGTTTTCTTGAATCGCTCTCATTTGCATACCACATTTTCATTCATAAAAAACACTGCCGAGCAAGGAGAGCATTGGGCGCGGGCTTTGCGGGGGTCTGTGTGCGCCCCGGACCCCGCGCTGGCGGATATAGTGGAGCCACCCCTGGGGTCCCGCGGTGAGTGTGAGTGTGTGTGTTCGCGCGTGTGGGCCCGAGACGAGCGCCCCGCGGGGTCCGGGTAGCTCGGGGGCGGATCCGAGGCGTGCACAGCGGAGGCGGGCGGGACCGTGCGGGACAGAGCGCTGCGGGCCAGTGTTTGTAAGTCGGTGTGTGTGTGTGTGTGTGTGTGTGTGTGTGTGTGCGCGCGCGCGCGTGTGCACAGGCGTGCGTGCCTAGCTCCGCAAGCCCGAGGGTAACAATGCTCGGAGCGCTCCGCCCTAGGGGCTCACCGCCAGACCCGCCGCCCCTCTTGGGACCAGTGCCTTTCTCCAGCCCCGCGCCAAGGTGCAGCTCCCTCCAGCCTTACAGTCACTGAGTCGGATTTGGTTTTTTCCCACCCCCTCAAGAGGCCTTTCTAGTCGGGGGTGCAACCGAGGCTAGGCCGCTGGGCCCAGCGCCTAAGGTCGCTGGCCTCGGGTCCGAGCGGTCACCGCACGGCCGTTGCCGCTACTCAGAGGCAGTGCCTGCCACCAGCCACTTTTTTTTTCTTTCCTTTTCTTTTTTTTTTTTTTTTTTTTGTGAATAAGACGCTCTCCTTTATTGTCACATGATAGCCCTCCCCTCCTCCCCTGCACATTCATAAATCCGGAGCCTGCCTTGGCTCTTTTCATTCAGGGCTGCCTGCCATTAGCCAAGGTAGCTGCAGTGCCGGCTTAGGAGAAAAGACCCTGTCGGCAGCCGCAGGGACTAGCCCTGAAGGGAGGCCCCGGGAGTGTCTGCGGGAGTGTGGGGCCTGCCCGTAGTCAGATCCCGGAGCCCCGGGTCTTTTGCCTTCTCGAGCATTGAGACTCGGTGCAGAGGGGGGAAGTGACTCAGGGCTTGGGTGACCAAGAGGGCTTCTCTTGCAGCAGGTTGACACAATGGTGTTCTTTACTCTATAATCTACTCACTTTTTAAATGACCCTTTATCCTTTGGCGTCTGCTGTTGCCGGGCTGGGCGGAAGGGGGGTTTGGGAGGGCTGGTCTTTGGGAAAGGGAATTTCCTTCCTGTAGGTCCCCAGGGAGCTTTGATTACAGTAACCCGTAGTCTGCCAGCCACCATAGATAAAGAGGAGCCGCCTGGTGTGCATGTTGTGGCCATCTCACCACATCTTCTGGCCCTACTATTTTAAATATTTTGCTGGTCTTCATAGACTATCTTGAAGTGGGAAAATGGAAAAAGTTGTGTTTCTAGGGATGAAATATGGAGGGGCGTGTATATACGCTGCTAGGCCTTGCCTCTTTAGGACTTCATTAAAAACAGGTATTTCTATGAATTCTCCTTTGTATTTCCACACACAAATAGTAATAGTATCAGGGAGGGACACATACCATGATCTGGGCTTCAGAATCCTGGAGATTGATTCAACCACCCTACCTTGGGCTCCATCCCTTGTGAATACTAGCTTGGTCTCTTTTCAGGGCAGCATGTTATCTGGTAAACAAAGCAAAAGTACTTTGCGTGATTTCACCAGCAAGAAATAAATACGTCTTCCAAGCTTTTAGAGCTGTTCAGCATGGAACTGACTGCCCCTACTGCTGTCAGAAGCCTAGTTGAGACAATGGATATTTGAGGACACATTCTGGTTTCAGTTAGAGAATCAGAAAGCTGTGGCGCCTTAGCCCACTGCAGAAACAACCTTCTCAGGATTACTTTTAATGTAATGACCTTGGTATGAGACATGAAATGCCTGGTAAGAAAGTGGGCTGCATGGGCTGTAAACTGGCATTTGTAGACACTGACCATTATATTGTTCAATGTTCTTATGTAATGACCCATCTGAAAAATTTCTTTTAAATGTTAGTACCAGGAAGAAGCTCTGGGTTACAGAGCTTGTTGTAGTTGCCTTTTTTTGTTTTTTCTACTACGGCCTGGAAGCTCAGAGCCAAAATTATTGCTTGATTAGGGTTGCCATATTAGCCTAGGTTTCTGCTAGATTTATTTATGCTTCTATATGAACTTTTATCTGTTTTCTCTTCTAATGGTTTCATATTTGGAAGTAGGCAAGGTATGTTACTTATAAAGAGAAATGGTGACATTATACTGGAGACCTAGGGGAGTTATATTTGTGCCTTAGGTAAAATAGATTTTTCTGGATAGTCCACATATATGTATTAAATACCTGTTACATTTCACAGCAGAATACAGTAAATCAGAATCTTACAACTGGTAAAATTATGCTTAATTTAAAAAGATAATAAATGTTTTGACTTCTAATGTTCTTTTCTATGTCAATTTAAAATTCATCTCTAATAAATTTTATAGTAATTCAGGAAAGCTGGTCTGCTCTTTGCAATGATGGTCCTAAAGTATAGTTTTTATACAGAAAGTACATTTACTCTTCTTTGATCCCACTCCAGTTAGAAGTGCATATTAAGATTTACAATTCTACAACAATTTTTTATAGTGTGAAAAGTAAAGAGCATCAACAAATTACTAAAAGTAAGTGGTCTTTTGTACATAGGAGTAGAACATTTTTTTAAAATCATACTCTAAAGCATTTGATCATGGCTATGAGTGGTTGGGAAATTCATAGACAAAAATGAAGACATTCTTCTCAAGTGAGCTATCATTCTGGAGAAATCAGGTCCTCTTTCAGCTTTTTATTTTGTTTCTCTTTTTCTCCGCAACACACCTCTTGCTGAGAGAATAGATTTGTAGCTTCTTCTGCAGTCATATGCATAATCTTGGAAGGTTTCCTTAAAAAATGAATAAATAAAAAGTTTAAATATTTTTGTGGAACCATTTCAAAATTATACATCAGAACTCTTATTTCTAAGTACTTGAGTTTACTTCCCAAAAGGTGAGAATACTCTTTGGTGAAACCACAATACCATCATCGCACTTAACAAAATTAAGAAAAATTCCCTGATGTCTTTAACACTCAGTCTCAATTGAAAAAAATGTCTTTTATAACTGATTCTTTTAGCCAGGAGCCAGTCAAAGATCCTGTGTTAAATGCCACTTGTAAAATATACTCAAGGCTCAAGGCTTAGTTAGCCATTTGCTCATTTTCTGAGCTAAGGCAAGTTACTTATGTATTCTACCTAGGTTTAATCTGAGTGTGAATAAAATAGAAATAAATATTAGTAATTCCATGGCGTTGCTATGAGAATTAAATCAGATAGTTGATGTAAAGATTGCAGGCCAGCGCCAAGCAGGAAATGATTTAGTGTGGCTCTTTAGGGAACATTGAAGTAGGTTTTTTACAGGCTCAGCTTGTTAATTTTCAAATAACCCTAGGAAGGAGGTGTAAAGTTACTTGCCTAAGACAGCAAACATTTTTTTGTACCACTTTACTTCATTTAGTCTTCTCAGCAATCCTATGAGATAGGCGATCTTATTACTCCCGCTTGTAGATGGGGAAACGGAGGCACAGACAGGTTAAGTAATCTTCCCAAGGTCATATCATTAATAATTGAAGGTCATATCATTAATAACCCCAGCTGCTTGGCTCGGAAAGGACTGTGTTTTTAACTACTGTGTGGTACAGTCTCAGAAGGGGAAAGGGTGGCCAACCTTCGGCATTCTTACTTCAGAGCTCACACTGTTTCTGCCAGTCAAAGGTCCCTAATTCTGTATTAGTGACCATCTGGCACTGCCATAATTTATCCAACTTCCCTTATCTTTCCTGAAAATGCAATAAGGCACGTACTGAATTAAATTGAACCTAAGTAAACTTTGGCTTGAGAGTTCTGTGTAATATACACCTTAAGATATAATAGTAAGAGTGTGAATTCAGATTTGGTTATTACTCTACATTCATTAAAATAACAGTTGTGGGAATTAGACCTTATACAAGAAGTATTGATTTATTTTGTTTGCCTTAGCCTTAAAAGGGGGATGGATGTGTTTCTGCTCTACGTGAGTAAAATCCTTAAATGTTAAAAACATGGAGTTGACTTTGTGGAATTGGAATCTTGATCCATTTATCAGAAAATCTTGAAAGCAAGACCAAAAAATATATTGGAAAGACCTTAGCAAGCTTGTATGCCAGGACATTGTCAGTGTAGTCATTGTCATTGCATAAAGCCATATCAAATTAAGTGCCTGCTACAAAAGCCTTACATCTTGTTAGGTGGTGGGCCTAGACTAACCTCTGTCTGCTGGGTTTGTTTCCATAGGAATATTAGCAGATGCCACCTCCTTTCTAACTACAGTTGATCTACTCTGCTTTCTACTTCCTTTAACCAACACAATATATAAAAAGTGAGTGAGTGCAAATACCAAAACTCTTCTGCTTCAACCTGCTTACTCATGCTCTTTATTCTGGAATTATCTTCCTTCCCTTCTCCAACAAGTGAAATTCCATCCATTACCCCCAGCCACCTTGGAGCAGGTCCCTTTTATGAGTTACTAGGCTTCCCCCACCCTCATTTTCAAAGTCAAATTGAGGACTTGGTAGCATTTTCCCTCACATTGTATGGCAGTTACCACCATTTAGATTTGGGCTTATACCCAGCTAGAGTCTGTCCCAGAATATGAGCTTTTTGGATTCAGGATTACCTCTCAACCGCCTAGTTTTCTAGTTGTTGACCCAGTAACATTGGGTACTCTGATTGCTGAATAAAAGTCTATTGGTTAGAAATGGGTTTAATTGTTGTTGTTGTTGTTATTATTATTATTATTATTTTAAGTGAGAGGAGATAGTGAGACTGATTCCCACATGTGTCCTGATTGGCACCCCACCTCTGGGGCTGATGCTCTAATCAACTGAGCTATCCTCAGTGCCCGGGGCCATTCGCTGTGGGAGGGGAAGAGGGAGGGGAAGGGGAGAAAAGCCTATGGCCCTTCTCAGGTGGAACCCAGGATGTCCACACACCAGGCCGACACTCTGCCCACTGAGCTAACTGGCCAGGGGTGGATTTAATTATTTTAAAACGCTGTTTTGTTCCTGTTGACTGATATAATAACTACAATTGTATTTGGTTAACTAAGGCTGTTTAGAAGCCTCCTTCTGAGAAACTCCCATGTTCACTAAAGCCCTTGAAGTGGTTTATGAAAACAGTGTGCAGAACTATCTGGTGGCGGTGATATGTGATTGACAATTCAAAACTATTTTGATCCTAGTCACTGAGGTACAAACTGGTAAGTAGAGTGCAGTTGGCCAAGGCCTGAGTTTCTGCCTCTGCAGGAGAATCTTTGTAGAAATCACAATATTAACAATTTGCAGTAGCTGCAGGGTTCTGATGGAGTCTTAACACTTGAAGTTGGAGACAGCTGTGCTGATGAACTCCAATATTGGCATAGTTCCTGTGTTACTGGGCTGAACACAAATACACATCCTAATAGCAGAATCCTCCCAAACTGAACAAAATGATAACAGAGGCAGAGCTGGAAGTTTTGGTGTGTGTGGTTGGTTGTTTTGGCTTATTTTCTCTTAAGTAAATTGGGCTGACCTTTTTTTTTCTTTAAAGACCCAGTCATATTGATAAACTTGGTGACATTGATAAATGCATAAAACTTAATTATCAGGTTAAGTTGGGTTTTTTTCTTTAATGTTTATTTTACTGATTTTTGGGAGAGAAAGAGAGAGAGACAGGAACATCTGTTCCTGTATGTGTCCTGACCAGGGATCGAACCAGCTACCTCCGTGCTTTGGGACAATGCTCTAACCAACAGAGCTATCCAGCCAGGGCTGGGTTAAGTTTTTAAATTGTCTTTCCAAGTTCATCTAGTAATGACATATTTGCTCTCCTATTTCATTTTCTCCTTGCATGGTTTTGGTTCTGGCCCCCAGCATTGATTTTTCAGACGTTCCTTTGTGTTTGCAGCCCATCCCAACAGGGAACTACAGAGAAGCTTGATCCATTTGCCCTTCCAGCCATGGGAATAATAGTTCATTAATCCATTTAGACTTGCTGAGCCCACAGTAGGCTTTCTGCAAATGTTTGTTGACTGTTTAAATTGCCATTAATTTAAAAATCACTTTACCTTATATAAAAATGTAAACAGTTCTTCATATGTACTTACATCCAAGGAGACTTTGAGGTTGTTTTTTCAAAATTACCAGGAAGGACCGGCTACCATGATTGTAGTGGAAGAAGCATGGGCTTGGGGTGACACCCTGCTCCTGCTGTACTGACTTGGGGACTGTGGAAAGTGTCCTAAGCTGTGAGTCCTGGGTTAACATAATTGAAATTCATTCTGCCCCTTACTGCATAAACTGTTAAAAAGCGGAAATGTAAAGCATTTTAGCACAGCGCCTGGTGAACTGGGAAATCAGTGGCACTTACCCATCTATGGTAAGTCTCTTGCGTCATGTAGCAAGGTATCATTTTTTTCAGAATATACAAGGCAGAAGAGATATTCATAAACTATGTTAGCCTCATAGCAACCTTTTGAGGCAGGAAACAGGGCTTTCACTTTAGGCCTAAAAGAATTGAAGCAACTTGCTCAGGGGGGTTTATGGGAAAATTAGAGCTTAGAACTCAGTTTTGCTTTTCATTTTGCTTTCCAGTGCTGTCCTGGTGGGTCCCCCTAGAATAGCAGCTTAGTTTTCATACTGTAATATCAGTAATGCCCAGCTGTTGGCCCCTTTACTCAGTTATCCTACTTGGCTATATTTTTTGAGATTTTATGCCTTTTAGTAATCTGTCTCCTTTCTTACTGTCAGTGTTCTTACCTATAGTAGCATCACTGGCTCTCTTACCATCCCTAGCTGTGAAATAATCTTATTGCCAATGGCATTCAAATTGTTTCTAAAACAAGAGTCAGTAGTCTTGGTGGGAATGGGTGGGACCAAGGGTTCTCTTAGGAACAAGGTGGCTTATGACTAGTTTTGTCGACTTGCATGCTATCTTGGTATTTGCGTTTTATATTTCCAGCCAAGGAATAAAGTGGATGCTGGACCAGATGTTTAATTTAATCATCAGTATCCCAATAATTTCACTCATTTTTTACAGACCTATTAAAGCCACTTAACTATGAATATAGTCTTAATATAGTAATTACATTTCTCTCCTTTCTTAATAGGTTAAATCAAATTGGTGACTTTCTCAGGCTCAAAATTTCAAAACAAGTCTGCTCTGCCAGGATGGTGTGCATCATCAGCTCAATGTTACTTCTGGCCCTGAAGGCCTAATGGTTGCCTTTCATTAATCTGTGCATGCACAGGTTTTAGATCAGGAGTCTGCTGTGTGTAGGCCAGCTTTGCATCTTGTATCCTCCATTCTTAGATGTCTTTTACCCTGCAGAAAATTAGCGGATACTAGATTATAGGTGTCCATTTGGAGGATGGCAGACTTTCAGTCTAAAGAAGTTGACTTTGGAACTTACTTTGACTCTTAATTGCAAAGCCATATATAAATCATTTTATTGGATAAATAAATAACAGTATGAAAGAGGCCTGAGGAAAGGGAGCCACCTAGCTGTTGAGTGCCCTTCACTAACTGGAACAAATGTCCCAAGACACTTGATCTGCCAGACAGGAAAGGGCTGTGACTCAGAAGGCTTCTCTTATCCTCAGAGAACTCCTGAGCTAGGGTCCCAGGCACTCTCACATGCCTTAAGGGTAGGAAGATAGCATCATCTTGATGGCTGATGGGCTCCCAGAGCTATTTTCCCTTTCCTTCCTGTCTGTCTTTCTGCAGGGTTCTTCCTAGAGCTGCAGGTGTTGGAATTCCCAGATTTGGGTGGGGAGCTAGAATCTCTTAACAAGTTCTACAGTTATATTTAAGGTGAGTGTGTGTTCTATGGACAAGTACTTGCACACTCACACATGGATGAGATATGTCTGACAGCCAAGTGTCCACAAACTACAAGCAAGGAAAAGATTCAGAGAGGTTAAGTATCTTGTCCGAGGCCACAGAGCAGGATTTGTTATTTTTAGCCCAGGTCCTTGACTTCACATCCCATGTCTGTAGAACAACATTATGTATTATGACTTCACAGAGCCTCAGTTTTCTCATATAAAACATTGCTTGCTTTATATTACTGTTGAGTGAATGAAATTAGAACTCACTTAGAATCCTATAAACGCCTCCAAACTGAGATTTCATTTTTTCCTCTCATTCCCGTTTAGCTCTGGGGGGGAACCAGTGCCTGCTGAGTGGCCTTTCCTGTACTGAGAGAAAGAGCCGCTCTGTGGATACCTCTTTTTGAAAGAGAGCTAACCACCTTACCCTTGGTGGGAAAAGCATGTGTGAACAGAAGGCTAACAAAGCATAGTATTCCCCCTAACCTGTGTTTCAGCCAGCTGTTTTAAGAGGAGGATCAAACTTGAACATGCGTTGGAAATTTTGTAAAACGAGGATGGTATTAGGGAAAGGCCTGAGAGTCTGCATTTTTAACAAACTCTCAGGTGCTGCCGCTCCACGGACCTTACCATGCTCCATGGCAAGGGCCAGTCTGTGGTGGTGATGATAGCAAGCTCACGGCTGCCAGGTCTGTGTTCTCAAAAGCGACTTCACCTAAACTGGCATTTGCAATCTGTTGAAGCTCACTGGACAGTATACACTGAAGAGATATTATCAAGCTCCTGCCCTTCCCTATTTCTGGCAGGATTTCCAACTTTGAGGTATAGCTTGCTTTTAGATGGGAATGTGCCAGAAGAATTTTTTTCTGTTCTTATGGCTTAAAAAAAATGTTCTTGGTGAATGCTAGGAGACCCAAGAGTTCCATCACTTAAAAAGAAATATGGAGCCTGACCAGGCAGTGGTACAGTGGATAGAGTGTCAGACTGGGGCACAGAGGACCCAGGTTTGAAACCTTGAGGTTGCCAGCTTGATTGCGGGACCATCTGACTTGAGCACTGGATCCCTGGCTTGAGTGTGGGATCATAGACATGGCCTCATGGTCGCCAGCTTGAGCCCAAAGGTCACGGCACTGTCTTGAGCAAGGCATCACTTGCTAAGCTGGAATCCCTCCCCCGCCCCCAGTCAAGGCACCTATGAGAAAGCAATCAGTGAACAACTAAGATGCCGCAATGAAAAATTAATGCTTCTGATCTCTCTCCTTCCTGTCTATCTGTCCCTCTCTCTGTCTCTGTCACACACACACACACACACACACACACAAAAAAAAAAAAAAGAAAGAAAGAAATATGTACGGTGTCCCAGTGCTTTGTAATGTCTGATAGTCAGTTGGCATTCTGTGCCCTCCAGACAAATCAGTCTTGTGTGGAGAGCTTGCTGCCCTGGGAAGCAGGCACACTCGGCCCTAGAAGAAATCACAGGAAGTAATTAAACAGAGAAGGTCAGAGAAAGAGGAAGTGGTTGTGTTGTTTCTGATGCGAATTGCATTGTTGTTCCTGGGGATCAAGATCATGATGTTTAAATCTTCTGGAATGTGGCTGCTTGGGGATTTGATTGTATTTAAATTGCAGCACTTTTAGTTTATTCTTTTAGACAGCAATCTAGTTAGGAAATGAATTGCTTTTAGGTCTTATCAGGAATCCCCACGTGCCTAAGCATAAGTCTTAAGCAGGGAGTTGCTTATAGCTTGGCAAATTGCACTTAAATGAAATGAATGTCAAGACTATTAGAGGTTAATTTTAGGTGTCTGGAGTTCTCCCTAATTCTCCTGATTAAACACTTTAACATAATAGTTGCCTTAATTGGAATAATGATAGAATATTAGCATGCATATTAAACCATTTACCCAAATTTGAATAGGGTTAAAATGCAAATTATCCATCACTTGTCAATGCTTCTTCTTTGGAGATAATTTCTGGTGAAAGATGGGAAAGAGACTGGAATATGAATCTGGAGTGGGGCTTTCTTGCGCAGCATTGTAGAGCAGAGGACTGAAGTGAGAGATACTTTGTTTCCCCAAAAAAGAGGTTCTAAAAATACCAACGCCTGTGATAGTCATATCTCCAACATGGAGGTAGATGCAACAGGAAATCCAAAGTAAGCTAACTGGACATCCTCTCTGGTTGTCTTCATTAGCCTATTATTCTTTTTCCAAGGTAGTTGATAAGAGACTTAAGGCCTTTCGACAGCATTTAGATACCTACCCCCCCCCCAGTCTTGAACTGATGCCACAACCCAGCAGTTCCCAAACAGGTGGCTGGGAACCCCCACGCACTCCAAGTATTGTTTGTGAACCAAATATAGTACGTAAAGTCACCCACATATATGTGTTCTCTCTTTCAATGTAAATGTGTAATATTAAAATACAACCTTATTAAAATATAGTTTTACTGTATTCACTGTGGATGTTTGTCATATTTTTCTCAACTCACAGTTATTTAAAAAGCACATCTGTAATGCTGGGGGCAGGGGCTAGTCCCTGAATTTTCTCCCTCTAAGTACCTATATAGTATTTAGGAACTTGGGACTCAGTGCTATGACCGTCATTCTGGATAGAAGAAAAGAATTGTCCTTCTGTAGGGGAGGCATGTGCAGAGGGTGCGTTCCTACTGCCGGGTAGATTGGGCGGAAGGTCTAAAGGAAAGCAGGGGAACAGTTTAGTTGGAGGTTGATGGGGGAGTTGAAAATGAGTCAGGACATATCCCCCAGAGACTTGCAATCAAGTTGGGGCTTCTCGTGAAAGGAGGGAGGGCTGGAGGATAAGTCTCTCTCCTCCAGATCTCGCCCCTCTCTACTCTTGCAATCAGCATTTATCAAACAGTGTGCTGTACAGCACACTACTCTTATTTATTGTGCTAAAGATGAAACACCCAACACTAGAAGCTCTTAGTGGATATCAAGTAGCAAAGACCATGAGTACCCAGTTGCCATGTATAGTAAGATCTAGGGCAGGGGTCCCCAAACTTTTTACACAGGGGGTCAGTTCACTGTCCCTCAGACCATTGGAGGGCCAGACTATAAAAAAAACTATGAACAAATCCCTATGCACACTGTACATATCTTATTTTAAAGTAAAAAAACACAAAACGGGAACAAACACAATACTTAAAATAAAGAACAAGTAAATTTAAATCAACAAACTGACCAGTATTTCAATGGGAACTATGGGTGCGGATGCATCCTGTGCTCCTCTCACTGACCACCAATGAAAGAGGTGCCCCTTCCGGAAGTGCGGCGGGGGCGGGTAAATGGCCTCAGGGGGCCATAGTTTGGGGACCCCTGATCTAGGGAGTCAGTAAGCTTAGATTCCCATTACCCTGTTGTGGGACCTTAGGCAAAGCATCAAGCTTCTTCTCTGGACTCAGTTTTCTCATCTCTAAATAGGTTGAAGAACTCTTCTAGTTCTAAATACTGAAAGGACAGATCATATTTAAGAAAAACCTATTCTTAGTATGATATATTTTTTTTAAATCAAGACAGACACAAAGAATTAAAATATCTCTTGCTCCACGCATCTGAAGATGTTCACTTTCAACAAGATGGGACTTGGGTTTTAAAGGACTCATCTAAAGGTGGTGATGGTGTGTTGGGGAGAGGCGCAGGTCAGGCAAGTTGGGGAGGAGTTATCTTGTGGCCAGAGGTTTTCTCCACAGATGGGGAAACTCACCTCTGGTTTGTGCTGGGGGAGCTCAGAGAAAAATCTGGTCTAATCAGCTGAGGCTAAATTTGGGAGGCTATTATGTGCCAGACTAACAAAGTAGGTGATTGGACTTTTGTTCTTTAGGTAGAATGGAGCTGTTTAAGGTTTCAAGCAAAGAAATGATGAAGGGATATATTGGTAAATTGGAACTAGTTAGAGGGTAGGGTGAGGTGAGGCTGGAAACAGGAAGGCCACTAATAGCAGAGGCTCTGCCGTACCTGGGCAGGACTTTTCTCTCTGGCTTTAGTGAAATGCAGTGGGCATTGCTGTAGAAACCTTTATTCCAAAGAGGTTGTCACTATGTTTATTGGAAGATGGCCAACAGGCTGTGAAATTCAGAACAAAATTAACCAACTTCCTTTGTAGATAAAACTTAGAGCTTGGTAGTAACCCAAGTGAGGTTTTTGTTTGTTTTTAATACTGTCACTTCTGCGGGAACACAGCACTGATCAGTTGAAATTGGCCTTGTGAAGTAGTAGAAGATACATTGCTCTTTCTCAATAGAGTAAAATGGTTGCAATTTGACCATCAAATTGTAGAACTGGAGAGGATCTCAGGAATAATTTGCAATCCAGAGAGGTTGAGCAATGAACCCGGGATCACACAGCTAATTGGTGGTTTGGGATATATCAGCGAGCAGATGTCATCTGACCTGGGTTTCAGTCCTATTTGGGGTGCTGTATTAAACATTCACGAGCTACTCTAGAGTTTTTGAACCCTCAGGAGACAGGAAAAAGATGGTGGTAACTTACTCAATTCGGGTAAATGTTGCCCATGTTGGTAGTGAATCATCAACACTGAACCGATTGCTAGCCTTGGTTAGCCCCTGTACAAGGCTGAGATAGACGAGCTTGCCAGACGCTGTCCCTGTGTGGCTCGTCTGTGGGTGGCAGGTGGGTACGGTTTCTACATGTTGTTTCAGGGACAGGAAGGTAGGGAGTGGAGGCAGAGGAGGGTCTCCTTCAGCTCATCATCTTTGGAGAGAGAAGATGAGCCCTTAGATGAAAAGTTGAAATACATGTGACGTTCCCAGGTCTTTGCACCTGGGCACCAGCAAAAAAAAAAAAAAAAAAAGTAGATGAAACATTACCTATGCTTGTTCTTCCTCCTCAGCCCCAGTGCTGTCTGTTCTTCCCATGTGTCTGTTTTTGATGTTAACTGCCAAGGTGATGTGGTCGGAGACAGCAGGAAGTAATATTTGATATGCTGTTCTCCTGGGGCGGGGGTTGGTGGATGTCAGGATGGGAAGGGTGGCGGTTTTGGCACATTCATATGAAAACTGAGCACTTCTAAGCAAACAGGTGCTTTTACAACAAAGAGAGGAAGAGAAGAGTTGATCAGATGGTCATAAAATTAATATTTTTTTTGCGGTAGCTTTTTGCCTTAAGTTTTTATAAGGCTGCCGTCCTATAGGTTAACTTCAGATAAAGTCGTGATTATCTTCTGTACTGAATCATACAGCCTAGTGAGTTTTGTGATCAAGGACAAGTAGAAATCTATGCTTGAGGGAGAATGAAAACAGCCCCCAAACCAAGACACAGTATCTATCCCTGAGAGCCAGCAGACAGGCTGTGGCGAGACTGGATCGTTTCCCAGTCCTGCTTTGAAACTATAACTCTCAGTCAGGACTCCTTGGGATAACCAGGTTTATACTGCTTGTGTAGGATAGGAAACTCATATTTTTAAAAAATTTCCTTTTCTTGGGGTTCAACACCCCTTGCCTTTTGCTTCCCCTTGTTAATCCCCACCAGCTGGGTAAGCTTCTTTCTCATAGAGCAGTGGTTCTTAACCTTTTTTGAGGTACTGAACCCACCAGTTTCATATGCGCATTCACCGAACCCTTCTTTAGTGATAAATAAAATATGATTTTTTCCCCCAAATTCAAGACATAGGTATATGTTTTTTTACTGGTGCACAAAATGAGCCGTGCATGAACATCACCTTGCTCAAAGAACAAAACCAGCAAAGTGCATGAACTCACAACAAATTATGGTATTACTTTATTCTGGCCTCTGCAGCAGAGGCTTCTCCAAACCCTGAGACCCACTCATCGAACCCCTAGGGTTCGATAGAACCCAGGTTAAGAACCACTGTCAGAGAGTAAAAGGGTCCTTTGTGAGCCCAAAGATTGCATTGTGGAGTTTCAGGCCTCTGGTCCCAGTACTTTGTGGAGTTTCAGGCCCCTGGTCCCAGTACTTCTGGATCACCCAAATGGTCAGGGTGGTTGGTTATAAGTGGTTTACCTGCAGACCCCCTCTTCCCCATCCTCCTTGCTCTGCATTCCTCTCGTTCTGAATTAAGCAGTACAAGAGTAACCAGGAGAATCAGACAGGTTTGATCAACCCTGACCCCTAGCATTGCTGACTGAAATGGAGCCCCTTCCTCCAACTGCCCCAACAGAGACACTTTCAATATAACAGGAGGTCCAGAGGGGGAGAATATTGGGGTTGCTTTGGGATGCTGTCTAGGATACCATGTCCTTTCATCTTCCTTGTCCCTCGACCAATTGAATTAGAATTTCATCCCATCCCCTGTAGTAGTAGTTTAAAAATCCAGGAGATACACAAATCGGGGTTTGGAAGAGGTGTGGGACCAAGACAGCACTGGTTCCTTTTAAAGATCCTGATGGGTGACCGGTGTTAACTAGACTTACTGTGGTGGTCATTTCACAATATATACAAATAGTGAATCATGTTCTACACCTGAAACTAATATAATGTTATATATCAATCCTGATTAGCCCACCATGTCAGAGGGTATTCAGAAGGCCACCCACATTCACACCAGTGACCTAGAATGATCTAAGGAATGTTAGTCCTTCCCTTCCTACCCTTTCTTTTATGTTCCATCTTATTCCAACTAGATAGCAAATACTCTCTTAGGGAGGAGGATACCAAGGATACCAAATTGATGTTAATGTGAAGTGAGATTATAAGAGACAGCAAAAAATAAATTTTAATTGTTGATTCAAGAGGTCTTTTATATATTGAATTTAAAAAAATTCTAAAGCACACCAAAAAAGTCACCTGCAGTTATCCAAATTTATGATTTTTTATTATTTTTTTAAAGGTTTGGCTGAAAACTTGAAAGCCCTCTTAATTTTTTTCAGACGTTTTCCTTGGTGATGTAATAAATGCCTTTAGGATACTAATGTAGCTATTTTAATAGCTGACGCAGTAAATATCAGTGTAACAGGGAACAGGAGTACTTCTTGCAGTCGATTTTTGACACTTTTCTTAATGAGAGACAAATCTTTGCTCCAATTTGAAGGAAAACAGTTATAGAATCATCTGCTTTTACCTAGAAAGAAAATATATTGACTTAAAACTGGTGTCTCTAACAAAAACTGATGCCAGGTTTTAAGTTTGTTACTTGTCACCCAGAAGTGTGACACTGTGTGCAAATGTGTGAAGGGCTGAAAAATTGTTTTACTTTCATAGAAACTGTGAAGGACACACTTTAAAATGGGACAACCTTACACAACAGTGTGACTGTCCTAATCTCACTGAGCTATATACTTTAAAGTGGTTTAAATGGTAAATTTTATATTATGTATATTTTGCCATAATTAAAAGCAAAACATCAAACCAAAGAAATGGGACCCAATTCAACTAATGACTTTATAAGAACTCAGAGACCTCTTTCCAAAAATATTGCACCCTCAACACAACTAACTGCCTGGACCTGGGTGCCTCAGATTGCCTATTTCACATCCTCACCTGTAGATTTCCGGCTTCCTGTCAATTCCAGTTTAGTCCTCTTTGCTCCCTTCTTCTGTGCCCCCCAATAAAGCTCCCTTCACAGAAGTTTGAGGTAGATAGAATTTGATATTAGACCAGTAGTGCCCAGAGTCATGTATCTCCTCAAGTTTTCTGCCGTTGAACAAGCTTGTGTGTTTTTTTTCTATACTAATGTGTCTTGACCAAATGTTGGAACTTCTGAGGAAGTTCTAGAGGTCTGAACAGATTCTCAGTAGAGCTAACAGCAGAGCTGGTCTTGGTTGTGGGTAGGTAGGTTGATGGACCCTCTCCAGAGAGACCAGGGTCGAGGGCAGGCTCACTCAGCGGTGACACGGCCTTGGGCTGGCACTCACATTCACAGAGCCTCAGTGGTTCTCAGGGAGAGCAAAACTGCGGGCTTCAGGTTCTGACAACCATCTGCACTGTGCTCTCATACACATGTAAAAAAGCCTCACAAGGAAGTCGGCACTTCCTTCCATGTAGAGAATCCCATAATCTGACAGGTGAATTTAAGAATCGCTTAATTCAAACAAACGTGCAGGAATGAATATGGCTGTAGTGCGTGCCTATGAGAAAACAGCTTGTTCTTTGAGCATCTATCACACATCCCTGTTCTTGTTTTTATGACTTGATGTTTCTTAAAGTAGTTTTACTAGTAGCATGTTGGTGTAAATTGGATTATTAGCGGGTCTGAGTGTCATACCCCTAGAATGGGAATATTAGAAACTTCTTATTTAGCTTCTGTGAACTTTCCAATAAAACTGCATACTAATTGTTACCAACAAGTAGTCATTTTTGATTGTAGAAAATCTATACTCATTCATAAATTGTTTATGAATTTGATGCTTTCTGGCCTTGGAAATACTGTACTTAAGTCACCACATTTGATACTTAATTTGGCAACCTCTGCATCCAGTAGAGAGAGAAAAACCAGGTGCAGTGGATAGGGTGTCTACCTGGGATTCTGAAGTCCCAGGTTCGAGACCCTAGGGTTGCTGGCTTGAGCCCAAGGTCACTGGCTCAGCTTGAGACTCCTCCCCCCATCAAGGCATGGATTAGAAGCAATCAGCAACTAAGCCAGTAGTTCTCCAACTTTTTGAAGTTGGGGTGCGTTTAAAATCCTACAAATAATTGTAGGCACACTATATACAAATTTCTGAGAAATGTTATAATAATTAAGTCAAATATTAAAGAAAAATAATATAAAGTCCAAGTGTGCTTTTATGGTAATTAAGCAAAATAAATACAACAAAATTAAATTTATTCTGACATTAAAAAACATGTCTTTTTTAAATTTTATTTTATTTTTATTTTATTCATTTTAGAGAGGAGACACAGAGTGAGAGAGAGAGAGAGAGAGAAAGAGAAAAAGGGGGGAGGAGCTGGAAGCATCAACTCCCATATGTGCCTTGACCGGACCAGTGCAGGGTTTTGAACTGGCGACCTCAGTGTTCCCAGGTCGACACTTTATCCACTGCGCCACCACAGGTCAGGCTTAAAAAACATTTTTATGTTACATTTTTTGTTATGCTTTTTAGAATTTGTACAAAAGGGGTTAAAAAATTTAAAAAGGACAAAAACATTATCTTTTATATATATAGATAGATACATTCTTAGTAATATTTAGTAAATTCGGCAGGTCCCAGCGTAAATGTATTAAGTTTTTTCATTCTTGTGTTTATGAGAAACATGAGCCTGATGTGTCCTAGGGATTTCTTCAATGTTTGGGCATGTATATGAAAGGCAAACTCTCATTTCCTCGTCGATATATTGAAGAATTCCTCTCTTTTTACTCTTAATTGTGTTGAGTACAGAAAACCCCCACCATACATATCATCTTAACTTTACACCAAACAAAGGATAGAAGAAACTTGCCTCCAGTCTTTCCGGGGAACATGGGGGTAGTGTAATAGCCTTTTGCAACCTAATCAGGCAAGTGAGGTGGGAGATTGGGCAGCCTGTCAGCTTACAGCCAATTCCCCATACCTCTGTCCCCCCAAAATCTAAACTCCAAAAACCCTGTTGGTTTTTTGGTCTCCAACAGGCAGATATTTCTCTGGAATACCATAGGGCGCACCTAGAAATCTTCTAGGGCACACACTTTGAGAACCACTGAACTAAGCTGACACAACTACAAGTTGATGCTTCTTATCTCTCTCAAAAAAGAAAAAAAGAAAAGAATATGTTGTAATGAACTTCTCAGAAGAAAGAGCTTTGGGGACAGAATTATTCGTGGTCGAGGGCATATTTGTCCGTGTAAAAGCACACAGGTACCCGTCCCCAACCCCACTGAAACCCAGGATCTGAAACTCTTACCAATACAGGGAGCTGAGGATGCCCTGTTCCACCACACCGGATGGCCCTTCACTTTCTGCTTGGACACTTCTGCGATAAGAAGCCCACGTGCTATGAAGCTCTGACTGTCAGCAAGTTCTTCTATGGAACCACTGTCCTCTGCAGCAGCGACAGCTGGTTCCCTGTTCTGATTGCCCTGCTGATGCAAGAAGGCAGTACTCCCTCTCTTCTTCAGACCAGAGATCATCCTGGTCTCCTTATCAGTGTTCATGTTCAACCATGTCTTTCGTGAAATGGGGGCCCCAAACTGGGTTTTCCCAGATGCCAGACTCTTAGATACTATGGATATTTGCCTCTCTTAGTGCAGTCTAGGGTGGGTTTGGAGCTGTGGTCAGTGTGAAAGGCACCAGGTTGTCTGTGTGCATGCTGCTTGTACTGAGCCTGCACCCTTGAGTTTCCTTTTAATGGATATGTCAGGTTCCATTAGCTTCTATGTCTCTTCCTTTGAGAGCACATCCTATTGGGTCTTGGTATGCTGGGCAGGAATGAGGAAGGATGTTCCTTCTCCATAGGAGCTTGTAGGTGAAGGATTTCAGTCTTCCGTATTCCTTGGGTGGTGTTCTTCAGTAGGGATCCAGGTGAGAAGGTGAGTGAGCTACTTATTACACTGAAATTGTTGTTTCTTGGAGCTGGTTCTGGGCCACCTACTCAGAGTCGGTAGTCTGAAGAGCTTGTTAAAACAGACATGACTCTGGCTGGTTGGCTCAGTGGTAGAACATCAGCCTGGTGTGTGGAAGTACTGGGTTCGATTCCCAGTCAGGGCACACAGGAGAAGCGACTGTGGGGCAGCTGTGTTAGGCTTGCTCGCGTGGTTACCGGCGAGAGTGTGTGGGTGTGCCACGTGTGTATGCCTACATAAGGCTATGGGTGCTTGTGCTCAAGAGAGATTGGGGATTGTGGATGTGTGGATTGTCTGCCCACCACTGTGAGGGGCCATTTTGTGGTTTGTTTTACCTGCCTGTGTGCTTGTCCACCATTGTAAGACTTTATTAAACAGAATGGCCCAACCCTTTCTGGCTCCACAGTTTCTCTACCATCTGCCCGAATCCCATGTGGACCTGCCTGGCCTTGGCCATTAGCATTACAGCAACCATCTGCTTCTCCACCTCTCCCCCTTCTCTCTCTTTCTTTCTCTTCCTCCCTCTTTTTTTTCCCTCTCTGTCTCTCCTCCCACAGCCGTGACTCAAATGGTTCGAGCAAGTTGCCCCCAGTCTCTGAGGATAACTCCATGGCCTTGCCTCAGGCACTAAAATAGCTCGGTTGCCAAGCAACAGAGCAGCAGCCCCAGATGCGCAGAGCATCGCCTAGTAGCAGGCTTGCTGGGTGGATCCCAGTGGGGGTGCATGTGGGAGCCTGTTTGTCTGCCTCCTCACCTCTCACTTAATAAACACACACACACACACACACACACACACACACACACACACACACACACGTGCGTGCGCGCGCTCAGGTGCATCTGTGGCCCACCCAGACCTCCTGGATCAGGCTCTGGTTGTGAGCCCAGGGAAGCTGCATTTTGAAAAGCTCCCCAAGTGATTCCTCTGCCTGCAAGCCAGAGTTTGAGAGCTGCTTCCTGTGTTGTAATTACCTCTTTGATGTTCATTTTCTTAAATGTCCAAGTACCGAGTACTTGGGAATCTTAAAGGCCACCTTTGTGCCTTGCTCCAGCCACCCAGTGCTTTTAATAGTTCCTGAGTATGTGTTTACACAATCTGCATTTTATGAAGTCCATAAAGACATATTTACCCAACAAGTCACCAGCCCTCCAAAGGTCAGCTTTCCTCTATTTGTATGAAAGGCACTTAGCTCAAAGTCAATTAACACCAAGATAGAAGCTAATTAAGGCATGGAAGTGAGCTGTTCGTGCCCACATTCCAGCTGTAACTTTTGTCCCCAGTTGTAGCTTAGTTTTACAAGTCCCTACAAGTTAGTTACTGCACATAACCTATGCATGTGTGGCCTGTTACAGCGTACAGGTAAAAGTACCATTTGTCATGTCATCATGTAAGAGTGCTGTTTAAAAGCATGTAACTTAAGTAACTATTAAATGATGCCGTGTTAGCACTTTTGCAACCAGCCGAATCCCCCTTCCCACACAAGCATCAGGGATGTCTCAGGAATATGTGAGAAGGGGAAAGGGGACCTGGTCTCCCTCAGTGTTGCCTTCAGAGCCTGCTGTGATATGGGCCTCTCCTGGGTCCAGAGCTGTGTTTCCTCATTTGCAGAGGGTCATTCCTCAAAGAACTGCTGGAGGATTAAATGAAGGACCCTGGGTCACGTGCTCCCACACAGCACCTAGTGCGTGGAAAAGAACCAGTTTTGAAAAGGGTATATCTATCTACTGCAGCTGAAGAGGATTATTATAACAAAATTGAAAACCCTGGGAGAGAACTACTCTTAGGTTTACAGTTTCTATAGGTCAAGAGCCTCGGCAGGTAGGTTTTCCAGGGCGAAGAGCCTCGGGTCCTCCTGTACTGGTGGGGACACCAGCTGGATGCCCTTAGCTGAGAGCCACCTGGTAGAGTAAGGGTATGGCGGTGGCACTGGCACTTTGCAACTGGTACTTTCTGGTTTTACTGTAGACCTTGTTCATGACATCTCTGAGCCCAGCTTCTTACCTTGAGGCATATTCTTAAAAGAAAGAAGCTTTCTTCTTCTTCCTTCTTCTTCCTCTACTTTTTTTATTATTAAGTAACAGGCGGGGAGGCAGAAAGACTCCCGTGTGCGCCAGGACCGTGATCCACTGGCATGCCCCTCACCCGCCAATGCTCGGCCCATCTGGGGCTGCTACTCCGTTGTTCAGCAACCGAGCTGCTCTAGCTCCTGAGGCTAGGCCATGGAGCCATCCTTAGCACCCGGGCCAACTTGCTTTGACCCACTTGAGCCCTGGCTGCAGGAGGGAGGGAGGGAGGGAGAGACAGAGAGAAAGGAGGGGTAGGGGAGGGGTGGAGAAGCAGGTGGTTGCTTCTCCTGTGTGCCCTGATGGGAAACCGCACCTGGGACTGCCACAGGCCAGGCGGTCGCTCTACCACTGAGCCAACCGGCCAGGGCCCAAGGTTCTCTTTTGATCTGAAAACTGTTTATTGTCTAACGAGGGTAAGACGTGGGATGGTTAGCACAGTTAGTGTTTTTTAAAAAAGACACTGCCTGAGAAGGTTTACCAAATGCTGTGAATGGGCTAAATGTCCTGGCTGGGTGGGCAGGGAAGAGGGACAGCCCTGGGTAGGCTACTTGCAGATTCTTTGGTATCAGCACATGAAGTTACACTTTTATTTTTATTTGAAATTACTCTTAAAGTTTTCATCGGGAAACTAAATCCATTTTCCTAGAAGTGAGTCTGTCAGAGTGGCTTTACTCTTTTTTAGTGTTCAAAGTATAAATGACTAAGCTGTGTTACTGTCAGGAGGCAGCAAGGCTTCTTGGTAAAGACCATAGGATTTAGACCAGTGTTGTCCAATAGGAATACAGTGTGAGCACATAAGTAATTTTACATGTTCTGGTAGCAGTGGTTTTGTTTTGTTTTTTAAGTAGAAACAGGTAAAATTAATTTTAATACATTTTTATTTAATTATATCCTAAAATTGTCATTTCAACATGTAATCAGTATCACAAAAATATGGAATATTCAGCATTGTTTTTGTACTACATTCACCTTTGAAATGTAGTGTGTACTTTACACTTGGACATCTCATTCTGACCAGGTGTATTTCACATGTTTGGTAGCCACCTGTGGCTAGTTTCTACTGTATTGAACAGCGTACCTCTAGAATAAGACCTGAGTGTAAACTTCACTCTGCTGCTTATTGGTTGTGTGACCAGGGGTAAATTACCTGAGCCATGTAAAGCCTCAGATGTAAAACAAAATGGACCATGGCACCCACCTTTCTTGGCTGCTGTATTAAGTCAGATGATGTGTGTACATAAATGCATGGGTCCATGAAGAGGTCCTCTATAAATGGCATCTTTGACTTTTGAGGTGGCCACTGTTAATTGTGTAGCATATGGATTAAGGGATAAGAGTTATGATGAAAGCCAGTATGAAGGCAATATTCATGGGCTGAAGAAGAATTTTAAAAAACATGACAATTCCAGGGGCTGGAAGACTGGAGTCCTATACATAGGATTGGAAGAGGATTCTGGTTCTGGTCAGAGAGAGTTGCTTGGCACTGACCGATTCAGAGAAGGTGTATAGGGGATTCCTGTAGGAATAGCATGGCCTTATCCTGAGCCTCAGATGTGGGGAAGCTGGTTTCACGTTTGGACTCTGCCCCTAATATTGCATATATCCCCAAACTTTGCTTTTCTTGCCTGCCGATTGGAACCGATAGGCTTGTGAGGATTCAATTAGACACTATATTTGAAAGTGCTAGCTGCGGATCTGGCACATTTTAGGTGCCTAATCCATGCCAGGTGGATGTTGCTGGCACCTGGAAAGCAGTTTCGACTTGAAGCATTGTTGAGAGTGCCTGAGGTCTAGGCAGAAGGGAAGGATTGTACCCCTCTGATAAGCAGCTTGAATTGGAACCAGCAAGAAAGGAAAGGAGCCCAAGAGACTGGTTTTGTGAGGAACTATCTTTGGAGCTGAAAACAGACTGATAAATCCTGTGTAAGCCAAGTGAAATGGGTGTGGAGGATCAGGGCCACGTACCCATTTTTTGTTGAATACCAAGATTCTCTTAGAAGGTCCTAGGGATTTGTGATCGAACTGGGTACCAGAGGGGATTCTGGAAGAGAAATGAGAAAGAGGAGGAAAGGGGGCATGGACTGGGTAGGTGGATTATGACCCCCTGCCCCCGCAGGCTGTGCCATGAACATTTTGATAACAATGTTTTTCTTGTCCCTTTAGTCCTCTGACTTCCTTGCCCAGCTTTTAATATTTCTTTTATTATTTATCATGGTGTTGGGAAAACAGCTATGTTAGGCTTGCTTGCTTATACCTTGCCTGATTAGTGTGTAAGCACATAGCAACGCCAGGTGTGTATAGTCTGTGTAAGGCTACGGGTGCTTGCCCTCTGGGAAGATTGCAGATTGCCTGCTTGTCTGCCTGCCCCTGTGAGGGGCCATTTTGCTGTTTGTTTGCCTGAGAAGCAGTTTCCCCGTCTGTTTACTCATCCACCCTTGGGAGACACCATTAAACAGCAATGGCCCAACGTTTTCTGGCTCTGCAGTTTCTCTACCATCTGCCTGAATCCAATGTGGACCTGCCTGGCCTTGGCCCCACTGACATTACACCTGGAAAGTAAAATTATTACTAGAGTGTCACACTCTGTATTCCAAGACTGTGTCAAGAGCCAAGGGAGAACTGTCCTCAAAATGGAGTTCTGAGGGGCTCCCTGCGCTCCCAAGGGGAAGCCTCAGTGGATACAGCGTCTTCACAGGTAAAAGGACAACAGTGGTCCAGCCAGAGAGAATAAATACAGGTTGGTCTTCTGACTTAAGCAGACCAGACACCAAAGTCTAGCTTTGCAAAGCAGGTGAATGAGGGTGTGTGTAACAGTCACTGTACACAAAGACTCAGCGTAAAATTGCTTCAAATAGGCAGCTCCCGCTTCCTGCCCTGTGCGGAGAGAAACTTTGCATGCCATACACCACCGCTTGATTTACCTGCACTTCTGCATCTGCGGCCACAGAGCAACAGATTAGAACCCCCTCATGCTGAATCTTTACTTGATGAGTACAATTTAATGTCCCTAAATATTGTCATTAGATGGGTTTTCACTGCATACAGTGTTTTTCTTGAATTCAGTCCTAGGTATCCACCATCCCCAACACACACACACTTACAGAGATGTGTAGCCATCTCCAGTTCCTATTAAGAAGTGATTTGGGAGTTTTTTTTCACTGTTCGTTCACATTAGCTATTAGGTCATAGACTTTCTGTCTTGGGACTTTTAGCCATGAATAAAGGAGCTGAATGCCCCATTTGAGAAAGAGACTAAACTTTCCACTGCCCCAAGCAGTGTCCAGTGACTTGGACCAGATGCCTAGGCCGGTGGCTTGGTGGAGAGCCCTGCCTCTCTCTGGGTCTGAGCTCTCAGGAAAGGTGGATCTTATCTCTAAGGAAGAGGCGGCTCCCTTTATCAGGCCATCAGGGGGGACAGACTTTCTCTCTGCCCAGGACAACTTGATGTTTACTATTTCTGACCTGTCTCTAACCTGCAGCAAGGAGGGCTGATTTGCTGAATGGAAAGTGAACTAATAACACAAATTCTGAAGTGTGTGTTGCTACCTGCCCCTAACATTCCACTCTCCCCTCCCTTAAAACAATCGTCCCCAGAGAGAAAAAGTCAGGACTTCATCCCAGGTGTGGCACACAGAGTATGACTGACTTGATATCCACAACCAGTCAGGCCCCTTGTCACTGCCTCTGTAAAAACTCCTTGCAGTCTTGGAGACAGACTTCTGCACAGACAGACACAAGCTGATGAAATATTGGGTCCCACCTTAGCAAAACTGGGCTCTTTGATGTGGGGTGGGGGGTTGGTGGGAATGAACCCAGTGTTGCTTTGTTTTTAACTTTCAATTCATTATTCTTGACTGCTGTAAAGAGTGGATTATAAGAAGGGGTTGGAGGATTGGCAAGTTTATGGGTGTAGAGGATGAGAAAATCCTGGTTTCTCATTTGCTCTAGGGGGCACAGGCTGGGCGCTCTTGTGCTGCTGGAATGGTGTTTGTGGCTCCATGACATTCGCCTGGGCTATGGAGGAGGCCTGCTACCTTGCGGTGGTTGATCTTCTGACCCCAGTGCAACAGTAAGGTGTGTCTGTCAACAACATCTAGGCCAGAAAGAAGCACCATTTTACAGATGAGGACACCAAGACGTAGGAGTTAAATCCAGGTCACGTGGTTGGGGAGAAGAAGAGTCCGATTGGCCTGGTTGTTTTTTCTTCCCCCAGGGATCGTCCAGATGAAGCCAGAAGAAATGGGGGGTGGGGGTAGTCTTGCTATTGCAGGAGGGTGGGCTTGGAGAATTCATTTGTAATTGTGAACAGTGCCTGAAGGAAAGATGGATGTTCACTCAGCCAAGAGGCCCTGGCCTTCTCAAAAGGGAGTGCTCGGGGTAAGAAGAGGAGGCCGGACAAGCCCTAGGACTCATGAAGGAGCTCAGAGCTGCCTAAATTAGTTCAAAGTGAGAAATGTAATTACTATACTTGCTCAAACCAAATGGCTGAACATTGTTATAAAATGAGGTGTAATCACAGAAAAGAAGATTGCAGCGCAGCATTATTCCCACAAAATGGCCTTTGTGTTCTCAGGAGCCTGCGTGCTGATTAATCTTCTGGGGGTGTTGAAGTCCCATTAAGTTCAGGTGTGTGGATTGGACTTAATTGGGGGGAGTTTTCATCCTGCACGTTTGGATAATCATTCATAGTTCCTTGGCATTTATAAAAAAATTTGTGATGAAGAAGAATCACCATTAAACATTTTAGCTATGAATATTTGGGGTCAGAATAAAATAAGATCTAAACCAAGAGGGAAAATGAGGATGATTTATGGTAACTGGCCCCTGTTGACCACTATTTGAATGATAAAAGGAAAGATGAAAATTATAGTTCCTCAACTCCCTGAAAAATGACTTCCTTTAATAGTTTTATGTTGGCTCCATACTTTTCTCCTCAAGCTGAAAATTGGTATAAGAAGGCATTTGGAGTCCTGATTCTGCCATTTGTTCGTCATGTGATCTAAAGCAGTTTAAGCCTTAGTTTTTTCTTTTGGAAAATGGGCTAAATGTAGGTATAGTTAAATGAGAAGACACCAGACTCAGAAAAAAGCACATGGTCAACATTAGCAAGCTGCCATTGTCATCATCATTACTGTTTCTGATGACATTTATAGCATTGTACAAATATAATCTCGAGGCAGGAGGGGAAGTGGGGAACGGAAGGTTTGTTAGGGAACAGGTGCCTGGAGCTAAGTGAGGTTGGTCCAGGAAAGGTTTCCTAGGCCTCTTGTTGGGTAGGGAGGGATTTTCTTGGCAGAAGAGAAAGGGTGATGTTCAAGCTGGGGATGATGGTGCATGGAAGGACTGAGCTGTGCCAACATGTGTAAGAATGGACACGCAGTTGTAGATGTGCAGTTTGTACCCTTGACCCTCTGGCTTCTGCCTAATCTTGTGTGCCAGACTTGGTGTGGTGTCTGTCAACTCTCTAGCTTCCAGAGACCCCAAGTCCATCTATCTGTGAACAGTAGGGGTTAGTTACAGAAGGGCAGGGTGTTTGCCTGTTTTGTTTACTGCTGTTCTCAGTGCCTGGCATAATAGGGGCTCAAGCAGTTATCTACCAACTGAATGAATAGGGGTACTGTGTGAATGAGTATCTCCAAGAAATTATTTGTGCTTCTTGAGAAAACTCATCAAGAAAACTAACATTACTGAGACTGGTAGGCCACGCAATAAAGAGGAGAAACTTAATTTTAAAACAAATTGGTTTGGTCATTGACAAGTGTTTATACTTGTTGATACCTAGTTACCATGCATTTCATCAATATGTGTAATATATGTATTTCATTACAGATTTTAACTTTATTTTACATGTTGTCTGCCTCCACATGCTAGTTAAAACAATTAAAGGGAAATGATTAGCATGAACGTTCCCTTTTCAAGAACTGATTATGCTGCTACTTCTGCAGTAAAGTGTTTGAGTATTTTATTTACCTGACTATCGCTCTGACCAGTGCAGTGTTGAGCAAGTGTCCTGAGGCCTACTCCTGCTAGACCAGGGCTTTGACATGCATGTGAATCACCCAGGTCTTACAAAGTTGCAGATTCCCATTGGGCCTGGTGGAGGAGCGGAGAGCACGTGTTTCTAATACATTTTCTGATCCTGCTGCTCTTCGGGTCACACTTGGAGCAGCAAGACTTCAATTTGTCTTTAGTATGGTGATGTTTTTCTTTGTGTTCTAAAGCTGTCTAACATATCTTATTCTGTTGACTTTTCTTAATCCCTTCTAGAAGCAGCCGTTGTTTGGTTTGCAGATGGTTAATTCAGTATTGCCAAGTATAGCTACTCCTAGAAGCTTGCATGTTTCAGAATTCACTGTGGCCCTTGAGTGAAGTCTGATGCTGTTTAGTTGGCTTTTGGGAATGTATTTGGGCTTTTGGATGTAAATCAAATGTTATTGGGTTCAGCGTTGGCTAAAAGTATGGATTGTGCCAATAAATTCTTTAGCAGAAGCGTAAAATGCCCCAAGCATGGTAGATTCATTTCTATTACTCAATTTGACCATATGTGCTCATCATTGTCTAACCCTTTTTTGGTGAATACTAAAGTAAAAACCTTCTGTAGTCTTGCAAAATAAAAACCTTCATTTTTATTCTTTGCATGTCTATACAATGCCTATTGATTTTAGTAATTTCTGAATTGTCAGAGAATTTCTTCAGATGCAGCTGCTTTACATTACATTAAGTAGGTGTAATTTGGGCGGTAACATTGGTGAGTTTTTTATTTTTTATTTTGAATACTTTATTCCTTTTAGAGAGGAGAGAGAAAGAGATAAGGGGGAGGATTAGGAAGCATCACTCCCATATGTGCCTTGACCATGCAAGCCCAGGGTTTCGAACTGGCAACCTCGGCATTCCAGGTTGATGCTTTATCCACTGCGCCACCACACGTGAGGTGGGTGTGCGTTAAATTTCTAGTTGGTATTAAGGTGCCATGATTGCATAGTGAACTCTGATGGGAATTACTGTTTGTTCACTAAGGCCCCAGAGGTTCAAACCCGCCCCCTTCTTTTCTCTCTTCCAGCTATCTGGGTAGAATCTAGTCCTGGGGCTTTACATACCAGCTGTGTGTAGATGACTCATAGATTGATTTCTCCCGGCTTGTCATTCCCAGAACTCCAGACTTGGATCAGCATTGCCACCTGAACATTTAACATGCATCTAAACTTAAATGTCCAAAACAGAACTTTCAGGCCTTTAATGTGAGCAGCCCACTTCCCCAACGTTCCCTGTCTTGACCCATGGCGTTACCATTCACTCTGTCGTCCAGATCCTACATCTCGTGATATCTTTGATCCCACTTTCCTACACTGCTTGTCCATGTCTAACCCAGCAATAAGGTTGCCTGTTGATCCTCCACAAGAATATGAAATTGTCCTTTTTTTCTCTTGGCCATTCCCTCTGTTGGTCAGGCAGTCCCAGTCTCTCACCCAAAGCATTGCCACAGCCCTTGAGCATCTGCCCTCACCCTTGTTCCTGTGTGATATGTCTTCTGCAGAGTAGCTAAATGATATTTTCAGAAACCACATTGCTTTATGACTCTCATTGCTCAAAATCTTCCAGTAGTTTTACGTTGGAAACTCCCAACCTAGTTTACCAATCTCTGGATTCTTGATTTGGCCTCTGTCACACCTTGTGCTCATCTGGTGCTGTTCGCCCACAATCCAGGATAGCTCCTGATAAATAGCTCTTTCCAGTCTCAGGGTCTTTGTATTGGCCATTTCCTCTGACTAAAATGCTGTTCCTCCCTCCTGCTCTTCCCATCACTGGCTCCTTCTTGGTATGTGTATCTGAGTGTGAATGTCAGCTCCTGAGATACCTTCTCTGACCCTCTTTACTTCCTATTATATCACCTGTCTTTAAATCTCTACTCTCTTTTGATTTCTAAGTTCTGTTCTCCTGCATGTGAGCAGGAACCCCATTAGTCTTTTCTCTAATGTATACTAGTGCCTAGAAAGTACCTGAGCATAGTAGAATCTTAAGTATTTGTTGAATAAATGAATGACTTTATCTGAAACACAAAGAACTTGAATTCTATCAGCATTGGTATTTATTCACTGCTGTATGAGCAAAAAAGTAAAATAAACTACACTGCTCCTAAATATTTTTTGCTTTGTTTTGTACTGTCAAGAAGCAGTTTTCAGAATTTTTTGAAAGGTGAGTACTGCAACTACAGGCTTGCATCAAACACCCAATCCTCCTGGTGATGTTCCAATTCCTGGGAAACCCATGTGCCTTTAGAATCACCTAAGAAAAATTAATTGATGTTTGTTACGTTTTATAAACTGTGGGTGGTCTCCATATTACCCTTAAGTTAGTTAAAATATTGATTCACTGTTATTGGCAAAGACTTCTTGAGCTCTCATCAAGTACATGTCTTTGTACTTGACGAAGAAAAAATATGGTACAAGACATGGTGACTGACCTTGTAATTTTGTTTGTAAATATTCAGTCCTTAACTTTTGGTTAAACATAATAAACTGAACAAGTGTATACAGCTCTGCTTTCTTCAAACCTCTAATAAAATGACAGTGAGGAATAAAAAAGTTTAAACCAGAAGCTTCCCAGAGAAAGATATCACCCAAATTTTGCAAGATGGAGTACTAGTGGGCAAACGCTGACTTAGTGGAGCAGAGAAAGCTGAAACCAAACTGCCTGCCAGGGTGGGTGGTGCAAAGTTGGGGGTGGGACAGATGGGAGTTTCTGCTACAGAATGCTGGGGTTCCAGATGTAGTTCTACATCAAAAACGGGGAGAGGAAGAACATTCTATCAGGAAGGGAGAAAAAAAGAGAACACCTTGAAGTCCAAGAAATAGGGTCCAATACAGAACAGAAATGAAGAGAAGAAGCCCCAGCAATATAGCCACACATTTATTTAATCTTGATGGGCAACGCAGGATGGATGGTTCCAGAAGGGATGGCACTAGTAACAAAAGTGCTTTGGTCCTATTGAGAGAATGTTTTTCGACTCTGGCCCAGTTTGGAAATGAAATAGTAATACATAAAAAAAAAAAAACCCAACAAGAAAACAAGTGAAATTTTAAAAGGAGGTAATTTTTAAATGCAGGAATAAGACAAAAAGCTACAAGAATGAAAATAAGACTGTCGAATTTTATAAGGCCAGCTCTAAAGCTTTATATTGTAGGTAGCTGTGTGTCACCAAATCTTGATTTAATCAAAATGTCCTGAGTATATAAGAAGGAGGAGGAAGGAGGTTTGTGGAGGAGTCAGGGTGATAGGAAAGCACTAACCCTGAGAACCAGGAGATACTGGCCAAGATTGAGGCGGGTGTGTGTGTGTGTGTGTGTGCATGTCATTGGTCTCACTGGAGAGGAATTCACACCTGGACATCTTCTGCAGGGCTGAGAATGGCCCTGTCAGGTGCTTTGGAGGAAGTGACATGTCTAAAGAAGTCTAGCCAAGTCTCTTCAAGAAGTGGTCAACCTAGTTAGAAAGGCCAGTCTGTGAATTAAATATAATATGTTACATTGTTGTGAGAAAAGGGCCAAAAAATAAAATAAATGGTGCAAAAAACATTAGAGCAGTTTGACGGGAGAAGAGGGGAAGTTATCTTGGTTTAGCCAGTGATTTTTCAACAGGTGTGACACAGAAAAATTTTAAAACTTGCTATCTCTGACTATTTAGTCAGGGGCACTGACCCCTTTTCCCTTAGATTGTCAAATAAAATAATGACGACAGCCAACACAACAATAGCTGTCCAGTGTGAATGAATCAAAATTATACCTATATTTTTGTCAGATCAGCCAAAAATGTAATACCATATTTGATATGCTGCAGAATGTAGTAATTAGTTTGCGTGTGCCAAGCGATGAAAATCTTTGGGTCAAGCAGTTCACAGTAACTGCACAGAAGAGAAAGAAAATGAGTTTTGCCTTGATAGATTGGTAGGGTTTGGATAAAAGGGAAAAGGGCCCTGGCCACCAGGTAGCTCAGTTAGTTAGAGCGTCATCCTGGTACACCAAGGTTGTGGGTTCAGTTCCTGGTCAGGACACATACAAGAGTCAACCAGTGAATGCATAAATAAGGAGAACATCACATTGCCATCTCTCTCTCTCTCACTCTTTGCCTCCCTCTCCCTATCTCCTCTCTCCTTAAAATAAATAATAAATAAATTAAAAAAAAATAGATAAAATAAAAAAGAAACGAGAGATATGTCCTAAGCCACAAATTGCTCTAGTTGCCAATGAGAAAAGTTAATGCTGATCATTTGTTCAAGATGGTGACAAGTGAGGGCTGGTTTTATTGTTTGACTGTGGTGAGGGCTGTGTTTATTGTTTGACTGATTTCTGGCAGACCTACGTCATGTTCAGGATAGACACTAAGTCTTAGAGTGAGGGTCTTCAAAGCCAGGCCATGTAGATCATAAAAGCCTGGCAAATCTGCATACCAAGATGTAGTGTGCATCTGTTTGTTTCAGTATTGAAATTTTTCTACTTTGGTTTTTCATTCAAAACAAAGAGAAAAGTCAAGTCTGTTTTCTGATGGTCATGTCTAAATTTTTCTTGCATGAACGGTTCTTGTGTTCTTATTTAAAAGAAGAATTTGGCATATGGCAGACCTTCTCACACTATCTTTAGTTGGTTGTGGGGTGTAAGTGATTAAGAATGCAGCTGTACTTGCTACCAACACATGCTTTTAAGGACTGAACTGCTAAGCAGACAGGCCTGGTTAGAAGTTTAGAATAGCCTCTTGGGAACACAGATGTAATTTTTCAAGTGCTTGATATAGGAGAGTCCGTTTCCTCAGGAGGGAGCACTGAGGGCTCTTTGCGCCCAGAGGCAGCGTGACTTGTTTGTTTAAAATGGCGGCCACTCTTGGCTCTGTAGAAGCCAGCATGCTTCACTTCGAGTAGACAGGAGGAGGTTGACTTCACTTCACTTTGTATAATTTGGCTCCAGTGCTCCTTTGGAATAAAACAGGCTTTACTTTTCCCGTGTGTCCCGGGACAAATCCATCTCTGTCCTGTTGCTCAGTTACACCGCGATGCTGGGTCCTTAGTCTTTAAAGCTTGGAACTCCCTCTTGCCTCCCCTCCAAAAATTTGTTCTTTCACTCGGCAAATATTTATCAACTTTCTGCCATGCGCAGGACTGTGCAGAGAACACAGAGGGGAATCAGACATGGGGCCTGTCCATAAATGCCGTCAGCCAAGTAAAGGATGTCTTGCAGTAGGGCAGGCACACAGAGCTTCTACCATCAAGTGCCTCACAGTAGTGCCACATGCTGTAGGTAATTAGAAGGGGAAGGAGATATTAGTTAGATGGATGCGTTTCAGGTTCACCTTCATGGAGAAGGTGCCATTGGAGTTGAGCCCTGAAGGATAGGCTTCACTGTACCGGAAGAGAGGTGTGTTAGTCAGGGGTAGATAACACCTGGGTTCTATAATTCAAGAGGACCATGGAAATTTGGAAGAAAGAGTTCTCACTATACCCCAGGCCTTTGGCTAAGGTGGCACCCTCTTATCCCATTTAATCCTCCTAGCAACTTCTTTCCTGCTAAGAAAACTAAGGCCTGAAGCATTTAAATAACTTGCCCAAGGAAGTTCCTAAATGGTAGGAGTGGGGATTTGGACCTAAGACAAGTCTGATTCTAAATCTCAAACCATTGACCTCTAAAACAGAGCAGGCATTAACCAGAGCAAAAGATATTTGAAGGGAAGTAGAGCGGTTTGGGGAAGAGAGAAGAAAGAACCTTGAATGCTGAGCTAATTACTCTGTAAGCAATAGGGAGCCATTGAAGGCTTTTAATGGATGTGGCGGGACCACAGCAGCGCTTCCAACTGTAAGGCAAAAGCATTGGAGTTCATTACTATGTGCCAGATACTGTGCCAGGTACCTGACACCCCTGATGTCATTGAATGCTCATAACAGCCCTAGGGGGTAGGTGCTATCGATGTCCCCTTCTACTGATAAGGAAGCTGAGTAAATGTGTGGAGAGGTGGATTTTGCTAGAAGAGGAACTGTAAAGCCAGTGGCCAAGGCCACTATCAGAGCCGCCTGACCTGTGCAGGTTCACATTAGATTCGGACAGCTAGTAATAAAACAACAGAGCCAAGAACTGGTGAGCCATTAGCTTTAATTCTAGCTTGCACCTGGCAGGCAAGCAAAAATACACACTGGGCTCCAAAACCCACTCACTCAGTGCTCACAAAGCTACTGACTTATCCGAGTTTCCTAGAATCAAAGGTTTCTAGCTCACCAGACTTATTCACCTCTGTTTCCCATCTCCTTCTCTCTACACAAACTGGCTTCTTCCTCAGCATTCCACCATCTTGGCTGCCTCCTCTCCTCCACGTGGCCTTAATCTGCTCTCCTTTCTAATACTAACCTCAGGACGAGAGCACAAGCTCCCGGTCTGCCCCACTTTATAGTGTAGATTCAAAACCCTTAATCCAATCTACAAACAAGGAAGTCTCTGATACAAAGTCACTTATCTAAGACATACTGGGAGGATTCTTCATGAGAGTGCACCACCCCACATCATCCAATCAGTCAAGGGTGTGGGGAAAAGCTTACTCTTAAAACTTTCACGTGGGCAGTGCCATCTTGAACAAAGTGAGCATAATATATTTCATCTGTCCAACAGGAACTGAATATGATGTGGGAGGTATACTTGAGGTCAAAGGCGAAGAGTTCAGTCAGGCCACTGCGGGAGCACATGAAAGACCGTGGTGATGCAGGAAGGGTAGGGCAGGGAATAGTGGATATGAGAGAAATCGGTGCAGGTATGGGGGTGAGAATGCTCACATGGCTGAGCTTTCTGACTTTCACCTTGTAGGGTGCAGGTTTGGGGGAGATCCCTGGGGAGTGTGAATAATGGAGGGAGGCAAGTCAAACCTTCCTTTCCAACCCCACAAACAGACTTGAAGGGACAGATTGGGACCTTTTGCCCACACATGGGGAGAAGGCCTCTGAGGATGGACTTAACGATGGGTGTTAAAGTTGTAAGTGAAGAATGTGGAGCCTGTGGTGGTGCAGTGGAGAGAGCACCATACTGAGACCCAAAGGACCCAGGTTCGAAACCTGAAGTCGCTAGCTCGAGCATAGGTTCATCCAGCTTGAGCGCAGGGTCACTCACTCTTCTGTAGCTCCCCAGTCAAGGCACATATGAGAAAGCAATCAGTGAACAAGTAAGGTGTTGCAACAAAGAATTGATGCTTCTTGTCTGTCTCACTTCCTGTCTGTTTGTCCCTATCTGTCCCTCTCTCTGACTCACTCTCATTCTGTCTCTGTCAAAAAAAAAAAGTGTGGAAACAGCAGAGCTGGGGCCACAGATGGAGCAACATTGAACACCTACATCTGAGATGTAGACGAAGCTGGGATAGAATGAGGGAAGTCAGGCTGGGGCATGGAGGGGACAGCCAGTGGTCTGGACACCTCAGACGGAGCTGGTGATGGAAACTGCAGGATGTGGCAAATCCTGGTCACCGTGCATCTATCTCTTGGACCCTTTGGGTGTGCTTCGTTCTTCACATTCAAGTGGGTCAGTTAAATGTTTGAACCATGTCTGAAACATACAGTGATAAGAAATCAGTCTTCAGGTAGCGTGTATTTCTCAGTTAGATTTGGCCCAGAGGTAATTACTGGCTTTTGGGTTTATTGAGGCTGCTTTGAAATAGAAGGTCCATTAAGCCCTCATATATGTCCATTCACAAGGGCTCCTGGTTTCCTTCAGACGGGAGAGCTGTGCAGGGCGCCAGCGGCCACCCCTACCCTTGGCAGGTCTCTGAAAGCAGCACCCTTTGCCAGATGCCTGTGAATTTTAAAAGCACAGATTCATCTATGGAATCATCTTCCCCAATCTAATGATGTGTAATTGCTTTGTTGTTGAGCTATGATTGATCTATTTCTAGTGGATTAGCTACCTGAGAGGAAATGAGAATTTAAATTGTTTGCTGGACTTTGAAAAATTTACATATGAGGAGAAGTCTCATCCACAGATGCCTATGACAGAGGAAAGGTTTTTTTCCAAGTAGTAGCCACTATTGATTGACATTTCACAGTTTTCTTGCCTGGGTACTTTTCACACACTCTCAGTATTTCTCACAACAGCTTTTCATTTGTGTGATTTTGAACCCATTTTAGAAATGAGCCCAGGTTCAGAGGGTAAGTAGCTTCCTCTAGATACCCCAGCTGGTAAGTGCCAGAGCTGGGATTGGAACCTAGATCTCTGACTGCAACGTGGCTTTCTGCTCCCATTATGAGCACCTTGACATTTGTCAATACAAAGCGTGGGTGGGTGGGTGGATGGGTGGATGGATGGATGGACTACGGATGGATGGATGAATTCTCCAAAAAGAATAGAATAGTCCATATATTTCTCTAGTATAAGAAAATATTGGAGATGAATTTTTGGATAAGGAGGTTTTTTTTAACCAGGAACCACCAAAAAAATCTTTCTTATTGCTGGTAAATCTCATTATTGTTAATTATTATTGGAAAGGAAAAAAAATTACAATTACTAAACACATAGATATTGAATAAAATAGCACTCTTCAGCTCTGGATTTGGGAACGATGTTAGAGGTGCTTCCAACAATAGCTCCAGGTCGGTGTGCAGGTGTCTGTAAGGTGGTTGAATGCTACATTCAGGATCATTTTGAACATGCTGCCCTCTTTTTATCTCTGTAGTGACAAATAACTTTATATAGGAAAAGTAGCTGGTTTCCATGACCTTTTGCTTTTTGAAAAGGAGGCAGGGGAGAGATGTGTTTTAATTATGATAGGCTCCTCACAGTTCCTTTTTCCTGGTATTTACTGGCAGGTAGAATCTCTCTCATTCACTAAGGTCTGGGGCTGGAAGGGCCTGTCAGACCACCGGTCCCCCTTCTCAATTTGCGCTGCCCTCTGCTTCCATGGCTTCCCTGAAGCAGCCCTCAGGCAGGCCAGGGCCTGGGAGGGAGGAGGGTTGAGTGTCCCTGGCTCAGTTCTGATTAACCCTATTCATTGTCAAGTACAGCTTTTTAATGAGCTGATTCATTACTGAGAGGAGGTCTCATGCAAATCCCCAGTTTGTATCCTGCAGATTTAATTTCTAACAATTTCCTCATTTCTACACAACTCTATTGTACCATGGGTTTTATGATTTCCTTCAAGTGTAGAACCTTGCCTCACATTTTATTTCAAAACTATGAGGTAAATATTAACAAAATGAAAACCTTCAAAAAATAAGCTAAAAGAACACATAGGTAGATAGATAAACTGACCTCTAAAGGAAGGATTGTCCACACATAAAAGTAGGAAATTCCTGTTAAGTTTTCAGACTTACATTTGTACGATAATACCACATACAAATTTAACAAACATGCAAACACTTTGCCCCAATTATGATATATGGACATAATATAAAACTGTGAAGGGTTCAGGAAATTACAAAAAGAGACATTAAAGCAACAAGTAGAAATGCAGACAACTACTACTTTTAAAAATGCCAAACTACTTGAAAGAAAAAAATACAGTTGGCTAAAAAACATGAAACAAAATTGTTCACCGACAAATTATTGAAGCATTGCAATGAAAACATAATAGCTGCTCTGTGGCAGTTATTCATAGGTTATTAAAATAATGCAAATGAAGCAATGGCAATTCTTCAATTGTTATTATCAAATAAAAAATGTTTTTAAATGCTGGTATGACTTTGACAAGAAGGCAATTTTCTTATATGCAATTGGAAATAGAATTTAGTGTACCCTTTCTGGAAAGCAATTCGCTAATATATATTATTTTTTTAAAGACAAGTTCATCTTTAAAAATTTACCTTCTAGATATTTAAAGATAATAATTAAATAAAAACATTTTATGGGCAGTGTGTGTTTAAAGTTATATGAGCTGAAATTGTAGGCGAGAGGGCCTACGAGAGAGGGCGTAGTAGTTAAGCCATATGGATGGAACAGTCACATGGCCAGATAGTGAACAGTCTCAGAAAACAGCACTTTGAAAGGATTATTAATACTATGGAGAACATAGCATCGAGTGAAAACAGGATACAGAGTTCTGTACCTACAAAACATGATCCAGATTTGGTCTAAAACATGCATAGCAAAAGGCCAAGAGGAACTCCTCCAGACTGCTAGCACTGGTCACGGTCATTTCTGAGCTATAGTATTGTTGGGCAGATAAAATATATTATGCTCATTTTGTTAAAGATGGCGCTGCCCATGTGCAAGTTTTAAGAGTAAGCTTTTCCCCACACCCTTGACTGATTGGATGATGTAGGGTGGTGCATTCATGAAGAATCCTCCCAGTATGTCTTAGATAAGTGACTTTGTATCAGAGATTTCCTTGTTTGTAGATTGGATTAAGGGTTTTGAATCTACACTATAAAGTGGGGCAGACCGGGAGCTTGTGCTCTCGTCCTGAGGTTAGTATTAGAAAGGAGAGCAGATTAAGGCCACGTGGAGGAGAGGAGGCAGCCAAGATGGTGGAATGCTGAGGAAGAAGCCAGTTTGTGTAGAGAGAAGGAGATGGGAAACAGAGGTGAATAAGTCTGGTGAGCTAGAAACCTTTGATTCTAGGAAACTCGGATAAATCAGTAGCTTTGTGAGCACTGAGTGAGTGGGTTTTGGAGCCCAGTGTGTGTTTTTACTTGCCCGCCAGGTGCAAGCTAGAATTAAAGCTGATGGCTCACTAGTTCTTGTCCGTTGCCTCATTACCGACTGTACGAATCTAATGCGAACCTGCATTGGCCAGGTGGCTTTGATAGTAGCCTTGGCCACTGGCTTTACAGGTATTAAAGGCATGACTCTTGTTTTCTTTATTTCTTTATATGTATATTAAGTTGACCAACTATTCTGGTTGGGGAGCAAAGCAATCAATTTTCTGGTGATATATGGCTTATTGAGAAAACAGGAAAAAAACAAGTATGTGCTTATTACATGGGGCCAGTATTGTTCAAAATGCTTTTGGTGCTTCACAATTTTTAGTCATCCCAACCCTAATAAAGTGAGTACTGTTCTCTCGTCCATTTACAGAGGGACTGAGAGATTATTTTGCCCAGGTTCTTACAGCTCTCAAAAGACCCTGAATTTGAAGTCAGGCAGTCTGGATACAGATTCTGGGCAGTTAACCACCACCCGTTTCTCTGTAAGTCCCACACTCCAGCCACTCCTGCCTCTCTTGACAATTTTGCCTTTATTGCCCACAGGCGGAGCCACACTTCACTTCCTGCTGCTTCATCCCAGGCCCTGTCATGGCCAGCACTGCCTCTCTGTGACCTTGAAAAGAAGAATACACCCCCCCCTCCTCCCTACTACCACCCAGTTCAGAGCCTCTGGAGGGGATTTCCATAGCAGAGTTGCTGGCCTCTGGTGATAGAGTTCTTTCTGTTTTTGCCACATGATCTTGTGGGGCAAAGGGCTGGGTCCAGGTGCAGCCTTGGTTATTTCTGGAAACACTTCTCCTTTTCCTTTATTTTGTCTAATCTGGCTCATCAGTCATCCTGCTCTCTGAAAGTGATTTTGGTTTCTCTGCTCAGAACATCAGATGTTTCTGTAGGTGTTGGAATCTTCCATGAGGGTTCTGGATAAACTGTGCAAATTTCAAGATGAGTGGGAAAGTGGGGAGGATGTGATGTACATCGAGGTATCCATCCTCAGCTTTGCTCAGAACCCCCTGCCTGCACATTGCGTTGTTAGCAATGGTGATATCTGGGTTGTGTTTATCCTTTTTGCCCACTTGTTATAAACATGTCTTCAAACTTCCTTTACTTTCCAGGTTTTAAAAATGTATTTCAAATATTTTATTTATTTATTTATTTATTTTACTGATAATGGAATTTTACTCTGGCAGAATTTCCAGCTCCTTCAAAATCTGTGCATTCAAGTTAGAGCAACTCCTTTTCTGTACCAAAAAGAAATACCTTCCGCTATTGTCTGAACTTGTACCGTTCTGAGAACTCTGCCAGGGTTTCTGGTTGTTTGTTTTGTCACATTAGTTGAACAGTGAGAGAGGAGGGCACAGGCATTCCCTTTCCGTGAGGTGGAGGTACAGAATCTACATTTCTTTTTAGGTGTGTGTCAGGGAGGTCAGGGAATGTTTCATGCTTTTCAATCCTAGAAATTTGTTACTTGACAGGTAAAGTTTTAGGTACTTTTTTATGGGGACTGGGATGTTTAAACCAGAACGGAGTTTAAATTTGGACCATGTGTGTTATGTCTTCCTTCCAAAAAGTTCAAAAATCTGAGTCAGCTTCCCTTCCCTTAGCACATTTTTTTGGGAGGTAAAAGGGAAGTAATGTAGCAAAATTATTCTTTCTCAGTTGTAAACGTAGAGTGTCTTCAGAATTTTTAGTGTTCAAAGGAAAGGCTGCTTCCCAGGGCAAGATAGTCTCTTAAAAAAAAAATAAAAAGACTAAGATGTCATTTATGGTGCTTTTTCTGGAAGAGGGTGTGAGGCACCCAGGGAGAGAACAGGGGAGAACTCCTTGGTGGATTTCTGAGGCTGGTGAAGAACATTTCATCCTTAAGAAGAAAGGTGGATGGGGGGCTTGAGAAGCTAGAGTGAGGGGCCAAGTCTGGTCAGCCGGGATTTCTAGAGCCTGGGTGCACGCAGCTCCCTGGACAGGGCCAGCAGCCCTGAGGGTGGTTAAAAACCCACATCTCCCCCTTTACTCACTGAACCCCAGTCACTTTTCCCAGGTGACTCACCTGCACAGCCTATATAGGTGCAGGCAGAACTGGTGGCTGCCCAGGAGAATGGGGAGAGGGTGGGCTAATATATTCAAAGTAGTTAATATAACATTAATATATTTTAAATAATATTATAATATGTGAATTTATAATAGTGGATCACATGCTCAGGTTTGGGTTTTGCTTTGGGTACCTAGGAAATCATCAAGAATGCAAGAGGAGTGTGTGTGTGTGTGTGTGTGTGTGTGTGTGTGTGTGTGTGTGTGTTTGGGGAAAGAATAGCTTTCTTACCTCCACTCCCTTTTTTTGGTCCCTCATCTACACTGGTAGAGTCTTTGGAGGGTAGTGAGGGACTTCCAACCCCCATTGATAATAGCCCCTAAGAATACATGGTAACCTCCCCCCCCCCCCTAGTGAGGAGACCAGGCCAGGACCTCTCCTACTCACCCTAAACAAGGCAAACAGTAGAGCTCTTCTTGAGGGGCCTCGCTGTGGGCCCAAGAAATCACCAAAAATAGTCACCAGTCCATGGGCCTTGGCTGTTTTGAGCACCACCTAGGAGCAGAGGCTGCTTGAGAGGCAGGCATGGACTGGGTGGGGCAGCCTGCCCACATGGTGCCCTGGGCTGGCATTACCTCATCTACCCATCCAGCCATTTGTTGGGCACTGATAATGTCTTTGGCTCTGCCCCTAATGAGAGGCATGCGATCCCTACCTTGAGGGCTCAGATTCAGAGTTTCATAAGCTCTGGATTCACTCAGGTTGAACTTGTCCTCCAGACGTGTTATATTAAAATAAGGGACTAAAAACAGCTCATGGGTGAAACACTGGCTTGGTTCTTTTAGGCGGGGTAATGCATTGAGACCTGTGTTATCCTTAAGACAAGAGCCGCATTGCTAACTCACAGTGGCTTTTAGATATTTGCTCTCCCTCGTTCTTCAGTGTTTATAAATTCCCTTTTTTTTCCACATAAACTTATAGATGTTTAGGTTAAAATTTCCATTTCTAGCTAATAGTTTAAACTGTTAGATCCAGATTGGAAACAAATACACATTCTGTGTTGCATAGAGTTGATTACTTCAATATTTCTGATTTTTTTTAACCAAATGCCCTAGTGTCTCTACTCTGGAGTTCACCTGTATACATTACCAAACCTTTCCAATATATTTACTTTAAACATTGTTTTGAAGCATTTACCAGTGTATTTTGAATTTTTTTTCTTTGTTTCTTTCTTTTTTTTTTTTACTTATTGGTATCAGAATTGAATATATTTAGTTTTAACTTTGTTGAGTAAACTGAAACCTGGCTGTGCTTACCATTACTTTGTGTAAAAACTAATCAATCAAGGATACAAATTATTAGATATGAGAATCTGAAGCCTCTGTTGGAGGGAACTCATACTACTTTTGCAGTGGTCAGAGCTGGAGAACAGTGACTGTATTTCTTTTTTTTGGGGGGGAGGACAGAGACAGAGAGGAACAGACAGGCAGGAAGAGAGAGAGATAAGAATCAATTCTTCATTGTGGCACCTTAGTTGTTCATTGATTGCTTTCTCATATGTGCCTTGACCAGGGGCTACAGCAGACTGAGTGACCCCTTGCTCAAGCCAGCAACCTTGGGCTCAAGCTAGTGAACCTTGCTCAAACTAGATGAGCCTGCACTCAAGCCGGCAACTTGGGGGTTTTGAACCTGGGCCCTCTGAGTCCCAGTCTAATGCTCTATCTACTGTGCCACCACCTGGTCAGGCAGTGACTATATTTATTAAAGAGATAGCATACCAAGGTTTCAAATACAGTCTAAGGAGGAGATTGTGCTGGTAGCCATTTGTGGACTTCCTGTCTTCAGTGTTCTGTGACTAAAACTGAGGGACTCACCATGGACTGAATACCTACCACATACCCCATACCACACAAGGTGTTTAGGGTACTCCCCACAAAATCACCCTGTCCCCTGACACCGCTCCCTTGATGCTTTGGATGTTTGATATTTGCTGACTACTTCACAATCAAAGTATTTTTCTGTAACATTAAAACTAGCTTTGAGTAAAAAAATAATAATAACTCCTTAAGAGCCATATATGGGAAATGTTTGCTGGGTGAAGGGTGGGAGGGAAAGCAGGTCTCTAGAGTAGACATTTTAAAAGATACTTTTATGCCTAGGACTTCTGAGACAACAGAGTGCCCTAAATGTGCAGAATGACAACTGAGGGCCAAGACCTGAAAATGTCCTTCCGTAGATAGCCAGAGCCTGATACTTGATTTCTTGTCCTCTCTAAAATGAGGAACATGCTGTATGGATGGACATAATCTATTTTTGACAAATTCATGATTACATTAAGACCTTCCTAGGTTGGCAGCGCTGTTCTGGGTCTTGTGTGATCAGAGTTGACCTTACATTCTTAAGAGGGAGCTACACAATAATCAGGGATAGCAGTAAACAAGAAAAGTACAGACTGTCCCCAGTGCCAGGAGAGATGTGATAGAGAATAGCTGATCAGCTCTTACCTAGCGAGGCCTGGCTCAGGAAATATTAGCTGCTGCTATCGCTGCCGTTACTGTTATTGAATGGTCTGTTGCAAGAAGAAGGTTCCTTGACTAAGTTCAGCAAAGATTTTCTACTATCAGAGGGCACACGAAAGTTAATGCCTGTGCTTTCTGGTACAATATTGTACCCCCCTCTCTGCCTCACCATCTCCCATGAGCACAATCCGTAGATAATTGCTGGAAAAATCAACTGTGCCTGGATGTTTAGGAAGCTATTTGGGATTTCCAATGTTTTTTCTTCCTCTTAATAATAAGGCATCCCCTCCCCCCCTTTGGGGGTAGTGGTGATCATATCTCCTCTTGTCTGCTTCCTGCCTCATTCTGCTTCTTTGCTCAAAAGGAACTCCAAGAGAAACAAGCTCTCATTTAAAGTTTCTAGGTAAGAAAACTCAAGGTCCTTGTCCTCACTCTACATCCCTGTGGCAGTAGCAGGGAAGGAAACATTGCTCGCCAGCTTCCTGTCAAGGTTCTGCCCTCCCCTGTGTCAAAGGGAGTAAGGTGAAGGAAGGTAGAGCTGGCTCTCTTGTGTCCTAGCCCTCTATCCTTCCCCTCATGGTCCTGGCAGCAGCCAGGAAGGTGAGACTGCTGCCACTGTGCCAGCTAGGCCACCTGTGAAGTCACTGCCAAAGTCAACATGCACAGCCTTTGTGTCTGGCCAGTAGGTTTCATAATGACAGTTAATGGAAGTTCCTGTTTAGATGCCCTCAAGCTGGTATCTTCAGTCTCCACTGGACTCGGGCTTCTCTCCTCTTACATAAAAGCAAGATCTTCAGGGAATTTTCAATGTTGCCTTTAGCCAGTCACTTGGCAAGTTCACAGGAGGCTTTGTAAGTGGCCATTAAAGGAGAAGAGCAATCTTCCTAGTGGCCATTCAGTAGAAATTTATAGCAGACCTAATGGGTACCAGCTTTTGTTGGTGAAAGGTGGGAGGGGAGAGCACAGAATGACTAAGCAGTGGACCCGAGGCCTTGGGACTTTTGGCCTGATTAAGGAGTGTAGGAGAGATAGGTAAATAAATAACCACATGCTAAATCAAGGCCAGAGAGCTCAGCGGAAGTGGTATCTGAGCGGGTCATGTGAGAAGTTGGAAGCGACTTTCTTGTCTCGATGTCCTCTCTGAGGGGCAGAATGAGTTTCAGTGAGGGGAGGGCAGGTGAGAAGGGTTCTTCCCAGTAGTGGTAGCACCCGTTGCCTTCTGAGGTCAGTCTGAGGGAGGCGTATGGAAAGGACCTGCCTCAGTTGTGTGCAGCCTTTGCCGTCACACAGGGCCCCATGCTTGGTTTATGCTGTTGCCACCTTGAAATTTTTATGTTTGAACAAAGTGCCCCATAGTTTATTTTCATTTTGTATCTGGTCCTTTAAATCATGTAGCCAGTCCTGCATACAGATAGGGCCTCTGAAGATGGGTTGTTGGGCCAGACTATGAAGAGCTCTGTCTGTCAAACTGGGGAACATCTGATTTGATTCTAGAAGCAATGAAGAGTGTGGAAGGTACGGTGGCAGGAGTGGTGAGAGGCCCGTGAGACCAGGGAGGCTGATCATGCTGGAACAAAACGTGACAGCCTGGTGGGCAGCTTTGGGCACTGGGGACGAAAGAGGAGATGGTGGTTGAAGATGGCCGAGGTTTCTAGTGGGGCTGCAGATTCTAGTCAGCAACAGGAATGGAGGAGAAAGGAGTCCCCAAGCCAGTGCAACAAGGCAGATGTTTTGCAGGAGTGGGGCGAGGCCCCTTCCAGAAAGACCCGGAAATCTGTGGTGGGACGGCTTGTGGAAACACGCACTGCAGCTGCTCAGCGGCAGCAAATGACCTGCAGATCAAGGTTTGTGTCAGTATCGAGAGCTTCACTAGAACAAATATCCATCCAAAAATAAACTTCCAGTTCTTCCTGTTTTTATAACTTGCCTATTTCCTCCGAGTTTGAGGCTGGTCTCCAGTTCCGTGGGTTATTAATCTTCGGAGGATCAAGACCTCTATAGAAGTATTTCCTGTACATGTTTATCTACCCAGCCCTAAATTATTTTCTCCGTGTGATAAGATAACTTTTCCATACTGGTATGTCAGACTCTTCCCTTGATAGATTTCAGTTAGGCACCCCAGCAAGTAAGGCTAAACCAGAAGGCTTCTTCTCCCAGAACCTGGGAGCCCAGGTCATGGTGGGGAGTGCCCTGCGGTACATTTTGATGGGCACGCTCAGCCACCTCCTCCAGGTTAAAGGTGCCTTCTTTCTGGCGTGAGTCCAAGGGAGATAAAGTGACAGCTGCAAAGGGCCCTATTTGAGGACATTTCAACCGCCCTACTGAATATCCACAGGGGAACAATAGTTCCAGAAATGCCTCTGCCCCTCGGAAGAGTTCAGAATACCCCTCATTGGACTATAATTTGTTCTTACATCTTTCAACTATAAACAGGGCCCCTATCTTCCTTCCTTCAGTCACACATGAAGGAGTTAGAGTGTATTGGGTGCTCATGACTGTGCACAAAGAGAAAGGGAAAAGCTGTGTTGAAGCTTGGGCCAGGCTCAGACCAGAGGGACAAACAGACTGGCTTGGTAACTAGGCCAGGGCATTCTACTCATCCACCCATGAGTCCACCTGCCCTGGGAGCCCTTCTTGGGTCTCCTACTTAAGCTAGCAAGCTGGTGGGTTATTTTTTAAATGTGAGCCTTCTGGTATGACTCTTGCAGAGAGGCCGTGGGGACCGGCTGCGTGGGTGGTGGCTTGTGCCACAGCGGAACTTGGAGGGAAGCCAGCTGCTTTTTACTGAGGTCTTCTGAGGTGGGGCGGAGATGTCATATTTTGCTCAAGGCACCATCCCTCCCTCTCTAGCGACTCAGGTGACTGAATTGGAAATTAATGTGTCAGACCCCAGCCTGCTATTCTAAGACCCGCACCGTCCTGTACCTCGGCCACCAGCCAGGGACTTCTGTGTCCTTGAAATGAGACCGGTGTGAGCCAAGATGTGCTTTCGGCATAAAATACACATCGCGTTTTGAAGCCTTGGTACCAGGAAAAAGAATGTAAAATATCTTGTTTAGCAATTCTTTCATTTTGATGACTTGTTGACATGAAAATATTGTAGATATATTGGATTATGTCAGCTATATTATTCTAATTAGTGTTGCCTGGATTTTATTACTTCTTTAATGTGACTACTAAAAAAATTAGGGCACATGCATATGGGGCTCATGTTACATTTCTGTAGGCCAGAGCTGCTGGTCTACACTCTGAGGTCAGCTACCAGTCCTGGCTTTGAAGCAGATACCCTCCCAGAGGTGGGGGGCGTGCCCAGTGGCCTGGTTGGGGGGGGGGGGGGTGACCAGCCCTCATTGAAGACTGGTAACAGTGGGTGGGACAGCCTACTTCTAGGCAAGAGTTAGTAACTTAATAAGCAGCTGCAGGAATTTTTAAAGATCCTTTCAAAAGCACCTCCCTTGGCTTAGATTTTTTAAATTTTATTTAGGAAATTAAATTTAACCCTTTGAGTAATGAGTTTTTTTCATGCTCACTGACCTTCGGAGGTGAGGGGTTTTTTTTTTTTCTTCAAAAAATGAAATTAGTTCCAGTTACAGTTTTATTAACTTAAAATCATGTTTGTTTGATAACCAATTTATGGAAACAAGAAGAACATACATTTGCCTTTCTTGAATGTTGCCTTTCACATTTTTAAAATAAATCGATTGTACTCTGGTCAGGAGGCATGAGGACGTACATGAACATTTGTACTTCTCAAAGGGTTAATGGGGTAACACTGACCAATAAGAGTACATAGGTTTCAGGTAAACATTTCTTTCTATAGCATGTGAACTGTTAATTCTTTTTTTTTTTTTTTTTCCATAGCCTGCTTTGTGGGCCAGCCTCTTTCCTGGAAGCCTTTTTTTTTTTTTTTTTTTTTTTCTTTTTCCCCCAAATTCAGAAAGTCTCCTCTGTCAGCAATGGGACTTGCAGGCATGGTGTTGTCCAGAGGGGCTTGTTTTGTTTTATTTTCCTGGTAAGGTTGTTGTTCTACGCCCAGGTTAGGCTCCAGTAGTTGTCAGTCAGCCCAGATAAGCCTGGAAGGCCACCATTTCGGACATGTCCTGTGTCCTGGTGTCCCTCCCCCCCCAGTGGTTACTCAGGCATAAATATATCTTGGGAAAACACAGGTGGATGTGAAGCTTTGAAAAGTACAGAAGTACAGAACCACAACCCGCCTCCTGGTGTGTGTGTGTGTGGGGGGTGTTTCAGGAAAAGGGGGGAAATTCCACTGGGGTTTGAAAGCCCCAAACAATTCCCTGTTGCAAGGAGGAGCTTCAGAGGTCCAGGAAGAACCTGATGGATTGTTTAGTTATCATTTGCCAAGGGATATTAATGGTGAAATTTCTCTGCTTGGGCTCCCAGGCGTGGGTGGGGTGGGGGTGGGGGTTATCATCAGTGGCAGAGCTGCCCTGCACTTGAGCACTTGGTACTTGTGACACGTTATGTTCATACTGCTGCCCATGGTGTCCCAAACCTTTGCTGGAATAATCCACGTGAGAACCAGGACTTATTAAGTGCTTATTCTGTGCCATGTGCTTTATTGCATGTACAGTTAGTAATTGGCATCACAAACTCCAAGATACACCAGAGCAGATACTATTGTTTTATTTTGCAGATGGAGAAACTGCAGTTTAAACAGATGAACTCATAGCCAGAAATCAGTGGGGCACAGAGTGCAACTCGGGGTGCGACTCTAGAGCCCAGAGTTTAACATCAGGTGTTACTCTGCACTGCCCAGACCAGTCCACATGTGCATTTTCCCATTCTGCACAAGCATCTGTTTGCTGACATGTCTGCTAGTGCAGGCTGGAGCATGACACCAGGGGAAGGTTCAGTTGCTGAATCAGTTGAGCTGAGTTGGGAACTGTGAGCACCTCTGAGCTTTGCTGGAAGGACACCCTCTCATATGGCTTCTGAAGTGCTCTGTGCTCAGAACCTTGTCCCCACGTGGCTGTTGTGTCCAGGGCTGTCTCAAAAGATGTCCCATTTGCCTCTCCAGGGTGCTCTGCTGTCATGTTGATACAGACAGCACAACTCCTGTGGTGGCAGGCTAACCTGGTGAGGTCTGGGAGTGAGCAGGAGAGTTAATAGCTTTGTGCTCTGGAGTCAGAATGTCCTTTCAGTCCTACCTCTCCATGGCTTCAAAAGGTCGGGCGTACTTCGTGCTCTGGACTGCAAAATGGGCACACTCATAATTCCTCAGAGCTGCTGTGAGAATTAAAACAGACACATGAAGGCATAGTGTACTTGGCACAGCAGATAAATGTCAGCTGACATTTCGTTATGATTATCATTAATGACATTTAATGCTGCATGATAGATTATATAGTCTTACACAAATATGTACTGGGAGATCTGATCGTGTGGCCTGAGTTTCCTGCTGTTTAAAGGCCAACATCAGAACATATCCCTTTGTATCTGAGCATGTTTCTCTGTACTTGAGTGTTGTATCTTTCAAAGCCATAATCTCACTTCTAGAAGTGCCTGCAGACTTGGGTCTCCCAACCATTTGCTTGAAACATTTTCAAAAACCTTTCTGGAACTCTTCAGAAGAAAAAAAGAAGGAAAAATAAAAGATGGTGATACTAAGTATTTAAATCATGAGGCCCTGGCCAGTAGGCTTAGCAGTAGAGCATTGACCTGGCATGCGGAAGTCCTGGGCTTGATTCCCAGCCAGGGCACACAGGAGAAATGACCATCTGCTTCTCCACCCCCTCCCCCTTTTCTTCTCCTCCCGCAGCCATGGTTCAAATGAGCAAGTTGGCCCCAGGCACTGAGGATGGCTCCATGGTCTCGCCTCAGGCACTAAAATAGTTAGCTTGCTGAGTAATGGAGCAGCAGCCCCAGATGGGCAGATCATCAGTACCAACGGGGAGTTTCCCAGGTCGATCCCAGTTGGGGCTCATGCAGGAGTCTGTCTCTGCTTCCCTGCCTCTCACTTGATTAAAATAAAAAATAAATAAATAAATTGTGAAAGGAGATTTCAAGTTTGAAAATGGTCTTCATGTCATTAGAGCTAAATTTAATGAATAAGTCGAAAATAAGCTTTGGTGGTAGGTCCACTGTAAATTAAAAATTAGTACTTAACTAAAAAGTAGGGGTTGATTTCTGCTTTTTATTTTTAATGCCTGGCTCTCTGATTGTAAGACTAGCCCTGAGGCATTCCAGAAGAAGGGCTCCAGGCAGCTCTTGACTTGGGACAGCACCTTTGGAGCACTGGTAAATTCTTCCAAGGCAAGAACATTAAAGGCAGGGGTTTGGGAGTGAGTGGGCAACATTTCCTAAGACACAACGTTCTGTTTTTGAAATAATAATTAGTATAACTTGCACCTACTATTAGGTATCAGGTATGCAGGTATTAGGTAACACCTGCACCCAACTTGGCCTTGGGTTTGGAGTTTGTGTAGCTGCTGATGGGGCTGGTAGCGGCAGAGGTTTCGTGCATCCAAGGTGCAGCTGCCAAAAACCTGGCTTTGGACCTAGGTTGACCTTTATTCCAGATCTGTGATACACAGAATTCAAATTGAAAAGTGTGAGTATGTCAAAGGAGGGGCCCGCAGGTGTGGGTCTTCAGCCAAGATTTTAAAGCTGGATGTGTGAGAAGCACTGCCCCTTCTGTGTGTACTGCTGAGTGGCTGGGAAGCAGCAGTCAGCGTACTACAGATGGAGGGAAAACGCATGCCCCGTGGAAAGGGATGGGAGACTGTTCAAGGGCTTTCTAGCCTTTGATGACCAGCACGTTCATCCAGGATGTCCTAATGTTTATTCTGGAGGATAGGGCTGTGAAAAAAGCATGGGGTTTTGGAGTCTGGTCAAACTCCAGTTCTGCTCTTTATTACCTGGTTGACTATGGTCTCATGACTAGGATGGCCTGGGCCTCATTTCTCTCATCTGTTAAATGGGAACACAATTGCACTTCAGAGTTGTTATGAGGGAAGGTCAGAAGAGTTCCATAGAGGCAGGGCCTAACAGATGTGAATCTGCCCCTTTCCCAAGGCCCTGTGAATGACATCAAAATTAACCCCAAAGCCACAAGAAAGTAGGCAGAGTCCCACCGTCATACATCAGAATATGCCACCTGCTGCAGGAGAATTTCTCTTGTCCCTATCTGAGGTGAGACTTGTGCTCTTAAGAGAATGATTGCCAGTTGCTCTCTGCTTTGAATTAGTCCAGCTGTTAGGGCTCCAACACTCAGCAACTATAACAAATTAAGCTGCCCAAGACCCTCCACCCTCTCAAAATAGGAACTTTTCTGTAGTTATCATAGGCTGATTTCAGCTAGCTGTACGTTGGCACCTAAGGTCCAGGTGGGTAAGAGGGAATCCCCAATGAAATGCTGGTGGTGAACTGCGATCCTGATGTTAGTAACAAGTTCTCTCCCATGTGAATTTAAAATAGGCCACTCTGTTTTTAATCTTTTGGCCAAATTCCTAGTTTTTACTATAGTTCTAGTGTCATCCTTTTTTGCACCAGTAATTGAGAGAAGCTTGGCCTGGACCCCAGACTTGGGGGCCCTGGAGAGACAGAGCATTGGGCCAAAGGGGTTATAAGCAGGAGCAGAGAGCATCCAGCTGCCACTGTCCTCTCACACTTACCCCCAGCTTCTTCTTGAACTGCTCTATTAGGGTCCTGGAGCACTGATTCTCAGACTTTGCTGTACATTAGAATTACCTAGAAAACTTGGAAAACAAATCTAGAAATTTGAACTGTGCACCAATTTAAACGCACACACACACACACCCCATACATACATGCACGCATGCGTACACATACACATGCACAAACTTCCCAGGTGATTACAGTGTGCAGCCAAGTTTGAGAACCAGGATTAGGCTGTCCTGGTGCAGTTACTTCCTAGGTGACTTGCTTTGGTGCGGTCATCTGGAGCCCAGGCATCACGCTTAGGGCTGAACTGTCCATTCCGGTCAGTAGTGACGGCTCATTGGCACATGACTGTTATAACAGCCTGTTTTCTTATTATGAAACATTTTAAATTTCACAGAGGTAAGGAGAGTAGCATACTGGACCCAAGCTACTCATCACCTAGCAGTCACTCATGTTTTCTCCACCCCACCACACGTGCATATGCACACTTTTTATTGGTGGGGGAAGAGGGAGATGGAGTGTTTTAAAGCAAATCCCAGACATCTTTTCATCCCTAAATACTTCAATATGTACCTGTAAGAGTTAAAGGACTCTACCTAAGAAAATTAACAGTAATTCTTTAATCTCATCTAATACCAAATTCCTGTTTCGTTTTCTCTAATTAGTCTCAATAATGCTTTGATATATTTGTTTTGTTCCAATTAGGGTCCCAACAAGTGTAATTCATTTTTAATACTTTGACTGTAGCCCCAGGGTAATGAAGCCAGTCATTGTGCGCAGGCACCCAGGTAATTATGCATATGCTCCATTGAAGAGAGGTGGCAGTGGTGTTCACCTCAGCTGACACTTACAGCATGGCCTCTCTCTTCCTTGCCCTCCTTAGCTCATCTGGTGGGACCTGACCTGTCACGGAGGAAGTCCTCATTGAGGCCCCAGCCACAGCGCTTCTGTGCTACTCTGTTTCTGCATGCCTGAAGGCATGTTCTCTTCGGTAAACTTAGAATAGAACCACCAGGAGCTTGTGGGAAGAGTGTGAGTCAGCTCCTGGGGCAGCTTCGAATTTCCTGCTTCTTTACAGGAGGCAGTGGCTGGAAAAGGCTGGAACAACCTCTGGGCTGCTCCCTGGGCTCTGCTGAGGGGTTCAGCTTTGCTGGTTACCTCTGGGGATTCACCTAGGACTTGTGCTCTGACAGAGTGACCAGCCAACAGCAGCTCAGCCGGCCTTCCCCAGGGCTGCACATGGCTCTTAAGTGGCTTCACTTTCAGCTGGACTGCTGGGTCAAGTCCAGATAATGACCCATGCTCAAGCCAGTGACCCTGTGCTCAAGCTGGGGAGCCCATGCTCAAGCTGGTGACCTTGGGGTGTCAGATCTGGGTCCTCTGCGTCTCAGGCCAACATTCTATCCACTGTGCCACCGCCTGGTCAGACTACGCACAAAACTTTTAAAAGGTGGTTACAACTGGCTTGTTGGTTGGGAGAAGAAATAGGACAGATGGGCGTTAGTGGGAGTATACCTTTTTATATTTTGATTATGAATCATGAGTGTATTACCTAGGCCGAACAACTAACTAAATTAAGAAGAATCAATGCACCTATACCTACACTGTGCAGATAAATCAGTGATCTATTATGCTCAGTTAGTCCGTTTTATAAGCTTCTCACCACTGCCTATCTGGACTTAACAACCTAGAGTCTGTAGTGAGGCTCTGAGCAGCCCGTGGAGTGTGTGCTATATTCTTCCCATGATGCCTCACTCAGCAGCAGATTATAAATACTACACGGTTCTGTTTTAAAACCTATGGGCTTTTTTCCTTCCTCACCCTGAAATATAAGCTGAGTTGACAATATCTAAAGTTGAACATAGAGGACAGGCTGCCTCCAACAGTTAGCTGCTGTCTTCCATGGAGCTGTGGTGGGGCGCATGGCCTCCCTTCCCATTCTAGTCTTTCTGTGCAGTCTTTTGCTTATCTGTTGACATCCCATAAGCCATGTTGTCTGTCCAGCTTCTACTGAGTGGTAGTAAAATCCCTTTGAGCTGAACTGGTCCCACCCTGGGAGCTTGGAATGTTCTAATGTTAAGACTTGTTCTAATGTTAAGATTTGGCACATTCTCAGTGTCAGGGATAATTCCTCTGGGGTTCACAGGAAGCAGACAGATGAAATCCATGGAATAATTTTCTCCCTCTTGAGTGGAGAAAGAGGGGAAGAGAGATTCTTTGGAGAGAGAGACTTGAAACAGCATTTGGGAGTGAACTTTGGTTAAAAGTATTCTGGAAGATGAATTTTCAAGGGCACTCAGCACCTATTCTTGGCTCTGCCATAGATACAGTGTGTCCGTAAAGTCATGGTGCTCTACTTTCCTGTGACTGGTCAGAAGTGCACCATGACTTTACGGACACACTGTATATATACCCTTTATATTTTGTTTGTGCATTGGGAACTTAACTCTTTGGTTTTTAAGTCTATAAAATAGGTGGGACTCACATTCATTATCTGTTCCCCCCACTGTTCCCTCTTAGCCTGTTGATAATTATTTTAATGAAACTTGAAGGCTGCCCTTTTTACTGGCAGCTAAGTGAAAAGAGTGGGTAAGCCCAAGCTTTCCCTGGTCTCTTGCCTTTCTTGGATGAGTACTACAGTTGAGTTCTGTGCTCAAGGCAAGTACTGATCAAGTTGAGGTTTCAGGGATTGTTATCTCTCCCATAGGCCTCTTCCTCTTTTGACTAGAGCTGTACACAGTGAAAATCGCATTGGTTATAATTATCCTTGTCAGTTCTGCTGGAGGCCAGCATTCAGTCTTTCACCTCTTCCTCTAGTCTTGGGAAGGATCACTGTTTTCATGATGTAACACCAAATAAGGTAGTGGCTGGCTAGCACTTTGAGTCCGCATTGACAGATGAGTTGAGTATGTACTACATCTTTAAATACAAGAGTCACATCAAGGGTGGCAGTGGACCAGGAGAGACACGTGGATAGTGGGTCCCCAAATGTCAGCCAACTCCAGCAGATGTGTTCATTGAGAGGAAGAACCTCTTGGCTCTTTAAATGAACTCAGACTCTTGCTTTGTTCTCTTGCTGAGAGGCTGGTGTCAAATTTGGAAGGTTAACTGTGCATCTGTGAGACTCCCCTGTAAGGCATTCATCTTAACTACCACACAGAGCAGGGTTCTTTTTCTAGGGAGGTACTTTGGGTTCTCCCATCCCCTTCCCTCTCTTACCCCTCCCTTCCTCTCCCTTCTTATCTTCATGCAGGTTTTACTGTGACCTCTCTTGGGGGTTCCAGAGACAGGGAGGTACTTGAAGCCAGTCAGATGCTCACCAGCTGTGCCTTCAGGTGAACCAGGGAGAGGAAGTTGGTGCCAAAGTCAGTGATCTGTAAGCCTTATTTGACAGTGACCTTATCTGTTGACAGTGAGCCTGAAGTCAGGTTCACTGGCCCATTTTTAATTTTTCTGATAGAATGAAAATGTTTATAGCAAAGTCACCAACAATTTTCAGAGTAACGAGTGGCTGGCTACCCTTCTTATGATTTATTTCACCTGACACATGAGAACTGTCATGCAGGTAAAGATTCTGGACACTGTCATTTATGCTTCCTGTTCTGAAATCATCTCTGGTTGCTTTTCAGAAACCAGAGTTTTATTTTAGCTAGGTAGTTCTTAGTAAGGAACAAGGGACAGAGTCAGAAGTTCTGGACTCAGTTCTGGCTCCTACTGCTTTTGAACAAGAAACTTGACTGCTTAGTGTTCTTATCTGTCAAGTGTGGTTTGTCTAGAACTAGATATCAGGTTTGTTTCAGAATTTTAGCCTGCTCCCTAGTTTTTTAAGTTAATATCAAAGGTCCATAATGTGTGAAACCCATAAATAAATTATTTGTCCTTCTGGGTGCTAAACTAAAGCAGTAAAAAAACATCTTGCTGAGTACTGCATATATAACCTTTTGTTTTTATCAGAATTTTATTCTTTAAATGAGAAGATGGAAGATAGACTCTTGCCTGTACCCTAACTGGGATCCACCCAGCAACCCCCATCTGGGTCCAATGCTCCATCAGCTGAGCTATTTTTAGCACCTGGGGCTGACATTTGAACCAATCGAACCACTGGCTGAGGGAAAGAGAGAGAGAAAGGGTAGGGAGAGAAGCAGATGGTTGCTTCTCATATGTGCCCTAACTGGGGATCGAACCCAGGACTTCCACACACTGAGCCAACTGACCAGGGCCTTTATCAGAAATTTTTTAAAAAGGAAGATATTACTTTCTATTCGTTTTTTAACAGGGATTCAGACAGTGGCAAAGAATACAATAAATTAGCCAGTATGCATCACATAACTATAGACATCTGTAATGCTTTTAAATCTACCACCTCAATGTCATTTCAGGTGAATATTTTTTTTGTATTTCCTAAAATATTCTACAGTAAATTTACCACTTTTTGTAATGAATCAAAAGTGCACATTACAAAAGCTTGCTACCACCACCTTTCTGTGATTTTCTTCTTTCATATAATCTCCATCTCCACTCACTACTGAAGCCACTAAAGGTTCATCAGTATTTGTTGGAATGAAAGAAATTTAGTCTGCCAAGGGTTTACCATTTGCTGGACACTAAACTACAAAAGTAAACAAGAAAAAGGAAGAAAACCTTTTCTTAAGCATCTCAATGGCAAAGGTGTGACATGCAAGTCATGACAGAATGCTGTAATTGTCATACTAATTGCCTTGAAGACAGAGAAGAGAAGGTCTGGGACTCTGTTTCCCTATCTCCTGTCTTTAGGATAAAAGTCCTATGAGATTATAAGGCACAGTGCTTGCATATGATACAACTATAGCTACTGTTGACATCAGCTGATACTGCTCACTAATGTCGTTTGTAAGGAAAAGTCAGTTCTAGCTTTGAGGTGAGATCTGCTTCTCAGACTGGTGTGTTAGTTGGCACTGGCCTCTTAGATCCATCCATGGTCAGAAGCATAGCTTTTCCCCAGTCCCTTGGTCTTCATCCACCCGCATTGCCCAGCTTGCTTTCTATTCCTCTCTCTTCTCTCTGTCTACTTGTATTAGTAGGCAGTCTTTCTCATTTAGCTGCTACTAGTCCATTCCTTGTAGAATTTTGGAGCTTCGGGGACTGAACTGTTTCGGCCCTACATTTTCTAGACAAGGAAATTGAGGCACCAAGAAAATGAATGATTCTGCCCAATTACATGTAACAAGCGGTGGAGCCAGGCCCAAGCTCCTGCCTCCCAATAGAATGAATTTGCAGGATTTTTAACTCCAATAATGTGTGTTGTTTACATAGGTGAATGATTCAAGAGTGTTATTAAGAGTTCTCAAGGAGCTTTCTATGTCCACAGCTGGATGTCTGTACAGCCTCCTGACAAACCGAGGTGGCTTCCACGTGCAAGGTTTGCTTAGATAGAAAGCGACCGTTATCTTGGATAAGTTTTTTGTAACCAACATCAAGGTGAGTGGTAGATTTTTTTTTTCTGAAGACTGTTCCTGGAATTATACAGCCTTTGAGCAACTTCAGGTCTAACTGCCACCTGAAGTTAGGAAAGCGGCAGATTGGACTGAGCTGGCTGATGTCAGATTGGGTTCAGCATGCTCAGTGTGTGCGGTGAAACTTGTGGTATGAGTGCACCTTGAGGAATAAACCGCCCAACCTCGAGCAGATTTCAAATACAAACCTCAGCATTGAACCTAGCAGATATTAAATGCTCTAAATGGTCACCCCTTCGGCACTCCCTGTATTCTCCCTCCAAGTATTGAGATATCTAATCCCTTCAACTTAAAATTTCACCTGTAGATCCACGTGTGGTTTATCTCTGCAGCCCAGGTTTCTGAGGTCAGTGACACCTATGAAGCACAGTAAAGGAAAGCACAATAAAAGGAGGTATGCCTGGCCCTGGCCAGCAAGCTCAGTTGGTTACAGCATAGTCCCCAAGCACAGAGGTTGCCAGTTCAATTCCTGGTCAGGGCACATACAGGAATAGATCGATGTTCCTTTTTCTATCTCTCTCTCCTTCCTCTCTCACAGATATCGATCAATCAGTAAATAAATAATAATAAAAAGAAGTATGCCTGTACCCAGAACTCTGAATCCTCTTCCCTTATCTTCTTTATCAAGCCCTCAGCTCCTGTAATGTCTGAGTTACTTTCCCATATTCTTGATATATTTCAGATTCATTCTTCCTCTTTGTCAGTCCTGCCCTGGTGTGTAACATGCCGTGTGCAAGAGATTCAGACTACATCAACCTGGTCGTTTAGTCCCCCTCTTTTTCCTCCACAGGCCTGGAACATTGCCTCTGGTGCATTGGTCTAACCATACAGAACAACCCACACCTTGTGGTTAGTTGGTGAATGTGAGTTCCCTTCACCTTTGAAGACACCTGCTGAGTCTACAGGCCTAGCTCTGAAAGGTTTTCTTCATATCATAGGGTCTCTTATTATTATTTAATCTGCTTAACATAATAGCCCGTATGCATTTAATCAGCAAAGGTCTTCTGACTGGTTAAGTTGAACATCCCCAAATTAACCATGAGCTTTGGAAGGAGCCTTATCTTACCCCTGTGCCAGCCAGTTACACTTTAGGGGGCACGGCTGGAAATTAACTTGGCTTCACTTGAGATTTTTGTACCGTCTCTCTGAAATCCTGCTGTCACAGGTAACATTGAAATCATCTGCCTGCCCCCTCTTCCTTGACCAGCCCCAGCCATCATCATCCACTTTAGTATTTAATATACACAATTTTCTATTGAATTGACTTTGCAAAGAGGTAGATATCTTCCAGTAAGGCAACTAGTGACTGCCACCAAGACACTGTGTGTCTAAGTACACCCTAGATATAATCTCTGTCCAAACAGCTGGCTAAGACTTTTTTGTGTGTGTCAGAAAACTAACTGGAACAATTAGAATGGTTTCTTTTGTTCAAATTTCCTCTCCCAGAGACATGTCCCAGGAGTCCCTTCACCTGCATTATCCATTAATGCTGTGGGTTCATTTTCCCCGAATAAACAAGTTTTCCAGCAAAGGAAATAGGCAGCATGATGGGATGCAGGGATGTGTCTTGGGACCTGCATTTGAGGCGTGTTCTTCATTTTTCTGGGTCGGCCCCCAGTCTTCTTACTGGGCTCTTGCTGGCAGCTGTGGTGCTGTAGCAACCCTTGTTTCTGAAGGCCCCTTGTGCAGTATTAATCCTGCCCTGGCTGTCCAGCCCTCTTGAAAGCATCCTTCATTTCTGTTTACTCAGTTTCCTGAATGCCTCTTCCAGATCATCTTTCACCTCTTGCTTCGAGCTCTGGGGACACATGTGGTTTCGACATAATGCACAGATGTGACTTGGGGGAGGGGAGGCTGGCTGTGGACTTACATACATCAGCTGGGGTCACTGGACTCTGCAGTAGGGGCGGCGGAAAGACCAACAAGACTACCTCAGGCTCTGTAGATTTCCCCACCCACCATTAGGCAGAATGCTGTGGTGTGTCTCGTGTTGTAAGGGAAGCATGATAGCTCACATGGACCACATCACCATAGATAATGCATGTGTATCTGATTCCAAATTGAGAATGAGGGACCAATGACCAAAACCTATATAGGGAAAAGAACTGGTTTTATAGCTACTCAAATACTAATCACCAGTGATCTAGACTTTTTTTTTGTAAAGGTCTAGATCAGTGGTTCTTAACCTGAATTCTATTGAACCCTAGAGGTTCGATGAGTCGGTCTCAGGGCTTCGGAGAAGCCTCTGCCGCAGAGGCCAGAATAAAGTAATACCGTAATTTGTTGTGAGTTCATGCACTTTGTTTGTTTTGTTTTTTGAGCAAGGTGATGTTCATGCACGGCTCATTTTGTGCACCAGTAAAAAAACATATACCTATGTCTTGAATTTGGAAAAAAAATCATATTTTATTTATCACTTAAGAAGGGTTCGGTGAATGCGCATATGAAACTGGTGGGTTCAGTACCTCAAAAAAGGTTAAGAACCACTGGTCTAGATAGTAAATATTTTCAGCTTTGGGGACCATGTGGTTTTTTGTTTGTTTTTTCTTGTTTTGGTTTAGTTTTTTTGGCAGAGACAGAGTCAGAGAGAGGGACAGATAGACAGGGAGAGAGATGAGAAACATCAGTTCTTTGTTGCGGCTTCTTAGTTGTTTATTGATAGCTTTCTTATATGTGCCTTGACAGGAGTGGGGGTGGGGGGCTACAGCAGACCGAGTGACCCCTTGCTCGAGCCAGCGACCTTGGGCTCAAACCAGATGAGCCCGTGCTCAAGCTGGCGATCTCGGGGTCGCGAACCTGGGTCCTCCACATCCCAGTCCGACACTCTATCAAAGGCGCCACCGCCTGGTCAGGCAAGGGACCATGTGGTTTTTGTCACAGCTGCTCAGCTCTGTAGTACTAAAGAAGCCATAGATGATATGTAAACAGACAAGTGTGGTGGTTGGCCATAACTCACCCACTCCTAGCAGTCTAAATTCTTAAAACTTACAAACATCCTTATCATTGTTTGCATAAATTAGTGAGTACTCTGTATGTGGTCAGGCCCTATACCATGTACTTGTGAATGATCACATTTATCCCATACAGATTAATTATGTGAGGTCAGTAATACGTAGTAATGTGCCTATTTTTACAAGTAAAGAAACGGAGGCTTAGAGAAGTTAAATAATGTAAGTAAGCTCCAGGTTGGATTTTGAACCAAAACAGTTTGATACTAGGCTCATGCTCTTTACTGTTAAATAGTACAACCAGTACTAACATCATTGATACCTACATATGCTTTTATATCTTCACATTGGCCAATATTTGGACTTTAGCCCCTCAAAAAAAAATACAGACAGATAATTGCTTTAAAAAAATCCCGTGCACAAATTAATACATGACAAGCATTTCTTTTTTCTTTCTTTCCTTTTTTTTTTTTTTTGTATTTTTCTGAAGTGAGAAGCAGGAAAGCAGAGACAGACTCCTGGAGCATATGCCCAACCGGGATCCACCCAGCATGCCCACTAGGGGGCGATGCTCTGCCCTTCTGGGGCATTGCTCCGTTTTAACTGGAGCCATACTGGTGCCTGAGGCAGAGGCCACAGAGCCATCCTCAGCACCCGGGCCAACTTTGCTTTAATGGAGCCTTGGCTGCAGGAGGGGAAGAGAGAGATAGAGAGAAAGGAGAGGGGTAAGGGTGGAGAAGCAGATGGGCACTTCTCCTGTGTGCCCTGACCAGGAATTGAACCCAGGACATCCACACGCCGGGCCGACGCTCTACCTCTAAGCCAACCGGCCAGGGCCCATGGCAAGAATTTTAAAAATGAGAGTCCATTAGCGAGTAAAAAGAAATTAGAAGCCATTTCTGCTGTGTTTTCCAGGCTCATGTTGCTGCTTAACACCCAAGTATCAGTTCTAGGAGACAGGCCTGGGGAGCTTAGAAGGCAAAGATACCCATGCTGGTTTCCGAGTTCCAGGACCCAGTGCTATGAAAATGGTGAAGTGGAGCTGGACCTAGAGCAGGCTGTGCTCCTAGGGGTGGCCTCAGCCAGGGTTAACTGCCCCTTACCAGAAGCACCAACACCAGCATGAGCTGTCAACTCCATTGTGCACTCAGGTGCAGGCTCCTTGGCTGCCAGCTGACGGTGGCTGAGGCACAGGCCACCCTGCTGTGGTCAGGGGAGACGACAAGTTGTTTGCTGACCTACTGGTGCTCATTAGATTGCAAATCTACCAAATAGAAGTGTCTGTTAACATAGATAAAAGTGAAATGGTTACCAGGGGAAGGGGGTTTGAGGGAGAAGTGTAAAGAGGGACACAAGTATGCAGTGATGGAAAATGGTCTGACTTTGGGTGATGGGCACACAATACGATCAGCAGTTCAAATGCTATAGAAATATTTACCTGAAACCAATGTACTCTTATTGATCAGGTCACCTCATTAACTTTTATAAAATTAAAAGAAAAGAAAAAAACCTTAGAGCAAAAGACCAGGAAATAAATATGCCATATTTCATCACCTACATTTCCCAAGGTGCTTTCTTACCAGTAATGTAAGTGGGAGTTCCTGTGGTCAGATAAGTTTATGAAATGCAAGACTAAACAAACAATATTTTTTAGGATATAATATGTTGTCTTCCCAAAATGTTTATTCCAGCTTTATGGTTTGTTTTTGGAGCCTCTTCTAGAATTGTTTGCAAGGAACACCCTCTGCGAAACCCCAACCGGAAAGCATTTCTCGTGTTTACCTTCTGGTAAATTTCCTTATGGTCAAGATTTTTTTAAATGGGTGAGGATGGCAGCAACAACTATGGTGGTCACTAAACCATAAAAATCTTTTTTTTTTTTTTTTTTTTGGTAGCAGGAGTTATGTATTTGTGATTAACTTTATAATATTTTGTACTTATAGAAAATTTGCAAAAATAGTATAAAGCCCTCCTTTGTACCCATTTCACTGTTTGTGAGCATTTTATCTCATTGGCCTTCTTATTTTGTGTATGCATATTGTTGCTGTTACTTTTGTTTTTTGTTTTTTTTAGAGAGAGGAACAAGCAGGAAGGGAGAGAGATAAGAAGCATCAATTCTTTGTGGCAGCTCCTTAGTTGTTCATTGATTCTTTCTCACATGTGCCTTGACCAGGGGGCTCCAACTGAGCCAGTGACCCCTTGCTCAAGCCAGCAGCCGTGGGCTTCAAGCCGGTGACCTTAGGGCTTAAGCCAAGGACCTGGAGTCATGTCTATGATCCCACGCTCAAGCCAATGACCCCAGGCTTGACTGGCAACTCAGAGTTTCAGACCTGGGTCCTCAGCATCCCACATCAACATTCTATCCATTGTACCACCACCTGGTCAGGCTACTTTTGTATTTTTTAATTAGTAAAATCTGAAATAAATTTTTTTTCAATGAACTATGGGTTTATTTTTTTAAAATATTCAATACTTAGAAACTCAAATTTGGCTAAAAGTTTATTAATTCCCCTCTTTCTAACTGTTGCATTAGATAAATCATGCTTTGCAAGTATGTGAAAGGTTGTTAAGTTGGTAGAGAACATTTTGATAAGCCTGTATGTAGCTTGCTGTCTTTACAGAGGGAAGAATTTGTCAGAAGCAAGGAAGGCTTCAGTTTAGACCCACGCACAACCTTAATCAGACTGTATCCTGAGGTTGTCATTTGATGTTGCAGAGACTGTCACAACCATTTCATCCAATATGCAGTTATTTGGGGCCATGTCCTTTGAGAATTGGGCTTGGCTGTTGGCTGAGGTAGGAGCCTTGGCCCAACACACCCTCCTGTCCTTTAGTTTCAGAACTAAGGGGGCAGACAGGAAGTCCAAGGCTTTAGTGGGACCTCTGTATTTCAGGTGTCTTGTGCTGACTTGTCATGCTCTCAGAACATAACACAGATTTTTTTTCTTTTTTCTTTTTTTTTTTTTTTTTACTGACATCTAGTTTCAACAGTGGTTTCATTTAACATACCTTGGAGCTTCCATATCTGGGTTTTCCTGACTATGAAATCAAAGCTTTCTTCCTCCTTCAGATGGTTCAAGTATCCCAATTTGGGCATAAAGTGAGTCATGCAAACTCTGTGACATCTTACAAAGAGATTTGTTGGTGTAAGAGGACTGTGGATATGACTTATATAACCTCTTATGGAGGGTTTCCAAAGCCATATAAACGAAGCTGGAAATAGTCATCTCTCTGTCGATTTGTCAACATTCAGTTCACAAATGAAATGGAGCCTGTGTCCTCAAAGAAAGCATAAGGAGCAAAAACACCCAAACAGTTTTGGGAGGGAGGGCACCAAGCATTTGTGGGGGAGGGTTGGGGAGAGCAGCCTTCACAGTGGCCTCAGGACATGGCTGTCATATCTGCAAGCTGGCCTCACCCCCAGAGCCCCTTGATGGCGCTGTGCAAATGGTTGCCCACTCACAGGTAGAGCAGGCTCATAACTAACTTGAAAAGTCCCTTTAGGTACAAATTAAAATGTAGGAACTGAAAAATAGTTTTTTGATTTGTAAAAACATGTTGTTATGAGACTTTTCAGAGATACTCAGAAGAGACGATGATAAGTCAATCTTTATAGACTCACCAAACAGATGCAACAATTATCAAGATTTTGCCACATTTCCTTATCCCCATCAACTCCGCCCTATATTTGGCTAAAATATTTTGTGACAAATCTGAGATATCATATCATTTCACTCCTAATGTACTTTATAAAAAAAAGGTAGCCATTTTATAAACACAATGCCACTATCCCACTTAAGAAAATTAATCCAGGGACCAAAATGTTGATTTGTAGTTTTTACAGAGCTCCTGCAACTAGGTAGCCTTACTACATAAGAATCAATGAGGGCCAGGCCTGTACTAATTACTAATGACTTAAAAGTGGGAGAAGGACTCTTGCTCTCAACTTGGGACAAAAGTATTTGGATTGGGAGTGAAAGCAGGTGAACAGTTTGCACTTGTGGTTCTACGGACTGTAATCTTGGGTGTTGAGCTGTGCCATTTGTTTCCAGGACTTTCATAGTACCATCAATGACTGATCATTGTAACTTACAGGAATTTTTTTAAACAATATTTTAATTGGAAAAAAGCATCTGTCAGCTGTCAGGCTTCCAGCTTCCACTTTTGAGAAGCAGGATGTTGAATGTGAGTAATGACACAACAGGCCTATAAAATGCGGACTAACCCTCGGATGACTCATCCAGTACGATGCAGTATATTTGTCAAGGAGACTGAATCATATATGGGGGAAACCACTTCTCAAGCAGCCAGCTGGTTCTCAGGTCCGCAGGAGACGATCCATTTTTATCGGAAGCTTTGTAGTAGCTATAATAATGCTAATGCCCTGCACTTGGACTCTACAATGTAGAGGAAATGGCACCGCCTGGCAGGTATGTTTACATGGATTTATTTTCTTATTCTCTTCTGCCTAACCTTTTCAGTGTTTGCTTTCCACAGTTTTTAAGAGAGGTACAAAATTACCCAATTTATAAGTGTGTGTGCTTGTGTGTGGTATGCCCATGTTCAAAGACACATAGGTAGGTAACCATGGTCTTTTGATGGATACAGAGTTCTTGTCCACTCATCTCCTTTTCTGAAAACAAACATCTCCCTAGGTGTTCAGATAGAATTGGTCTTAACTCATCCCCTTTATTAAGCCCTTTGTTTAAAAACTGCTGCCTAGAAAACAGCTTGCAGTGGTGGTATACTTGGGGGGGGGGGGGCTAGCTTAAAACTTAACCAAAAAAAACCAGAGGTGAGCTAGAGGAGGTGGTTCAATTAAAACTATTATATTTGTGATGTTGCATTTTTTTCAATATTGTGTTTTTCCCTGCCTTTCGAGGTGCATGTCTTAATGCAAGAAAGCTTTATTCCCTTACTGAGTGCCTACATCTGTTTCTATAAATCATAATTTGTTCATACTGAATTCATGCATTTTTCTAGGTGGGAGAGAGGGGACTGGGGGTTTGGTATCACACTTAATTATAGCTTTCATGGGATTTGAAGGATTGCTCTGCCTAATTGGGAGGCTGTGTCGCCTGTCTGACCCTCTCTCTCTTCAGTCACTAAATTTAAACAATGCCTGGCGAGTTAAGGCACATCTCTTGTTTATTTGAGTACATTAAACATTCCTCTGTGTGTTTGACAGTCCATTCAGTGTCTCCTTGTATTTTTAAAAAAATACTTTTTGCATCTGGCTTGTTAGGGACAGAAGCAGTACTGTTTATGCTTTTGTAGTCTGTCTGTCCAGAATGGCTGGGTCAGGACCTGTAACACAACTGCCCCCAATTGGCCTAAGATTAGCATTTTTGGAGCAGCTCCATCTATGATGGTAAATTCCGTTATCACTTGGACAGCATTAAATAGGTCTGGGGCTACCATGCTGGAAAAATAGGCGGCCTTTGTTTCTCTTCCCTTCTCTTATAAACCTCAGAATAATGCCTTGTTTTCCTGGAGGTATCTGTATTTTAAAACTGTCAGTAAATATATTAAATTTACCTATTTAAATACATTTAGAAATTCAGATAACATGGAAAGCCATCATGAAGGGAGTTTGGTTGTTTCTGTTTATTTTGTAGTTTAAGGGGTACACTTTTTAAAGAATGGCCAATTTGTTATGGAGACAAGACTATCTCCAAATTTCATTAATTTTGTATTCTATAAATGAGAGCCACCTGTTATGCTGTAACATGCTAATTATGGTAGATGACAATAATGAGGAAGAACAGTATTTGAAATATGTGGGGGTTTTGCTAAGAATTTTCCTGCCCACATCAGTAGTGCTTATTTATATGTGTGTGTATGTATACATACATAGTGCATATTTAATAACGGCATTTGGTGATATTAAAAATACTTCAGATTCAAAGTGAGGGTCCTTTTTATTCCTTCTCATTAACTTTGTTCTTTTAAGTTATAAAAGAAAAGCTACTTTAAAAAAATGTTAGCTTAAACTGAAGCCTGCATTTTGTGACCTTATAGTAAGTGGGGTCTTTTCTCTAAGCTCTGGTGAATGCCTCACTCAGATCAGGGTTTATTTTCTCAGAAGTTATCAGAAAACAGGACTTCATATGGACTAAAGGCAGAATAGCTAATTTGCTCCAATTTTGCTGACATCGTAGGTTCCGTTGTATCTTTTTTTTACCTTGAGGCCTACAGAAAATGATTACAGGCAGGTATGTGAGAACATGTCTTTTACGGTTTCTTGATTTGTTGACATTTTCTGTGAAAATGTTTTGCTTTCCTGTGCTTCATGTAGTTGAGACTAACTCAGGTTCTGTCCAGATTATTGCAGGGCAGCATAGATTTCGTTCAGCTTTGGTTGACATACAAATTCAGGACATACTGATCATTGCGATTCAGCGATGACAATCCACCCCTCTGGGTGGGGCCGTCACTCCTCAGAGGCCCCTTTGCTGTTAAGCACCATGAGCCAACCATGAGTTGTCAATCCAGAGTGACCACATGGTTTTTAGATCGCTTTTTTACTTTTGAGGGCAAAGGAATACAGAGCCACCGCCAGTACCAAGAGTCACACACCACTCAACTTGGAAGCAATCAATAGATACTGAGAGATGCTGCCTGTGTTCAGAGCTATGTGCTGGACAGTGTTCAATTTAAAAAATGCTTATGATCCAGGCCTAGCCCTGCCCTTGCGTTCCTTCCCTTCTCAGTGGCGATAGAGTTCTCCTGGGTTTTCTCGTATTCATAGATTTACTAGACTCTCTAATCTGGAGCCACTAATAGTAACTTTTAGCTATTCCCTTTTGGTTCTTTACTGTCTAACTGTTCTTGGACGGATAAAAAGAAAGAACTCTCCTACTCATTTCTTTGATAGTTTTGTTGGCTACATTTTCTGAGCTGAGTAGAGTGATACTACCTTGGACAAAGGGTTTTGTTTTTCTCTTCTACCTTGAGGGGAGTGGCAGTTAGTGCTTGAATTCTCAAAGCTTAGAATCCAGAATATTTTAGTGAAACAGAATAGTAAACTATCAAGGATAGTTTTCCCACCTGACCAGGCAGTGGCGCAGTGGATAGAGCATCGGACTGGGATGTGGAGAACCCAGGTTCGAAACCCAGAGGTCGCCAGTCTGAGCACAGGCTCATCTGGTTTGAGCAAGGCTCACCAGCTTGAGCCCAAGGTCAATGGCTTGAGCAAGGGGTCACTCAGTCTGCTGTAGCCTCCTGGTCAAGACACATATGAGAAAGCAGTCAATGAACAACTAAGGTGCCACAATGAAGAATTGATGCTCTCATCTCTCTCCATTCCTATCTGTCTATCCCTATCTGTCCCTCTCTCTGTCTCTCTCTGTCCCTGTCACACACACCAAAAAAGGATACTTTTTTCAATCGTTGAGGTTTGAAAACCACACCCCTTTTTAGCATTCATTAAAAGTATATTGTGGCCCTGGCCAGTTTGCTCAGTGGTAGAGCATTGGCCTGCGTGTAGATGTACCCTGTTCAATTCCCAGTCAGGGCACACAGAAGAAGTGACCATCTGCTTCTCCACCCCTCCCCATTCCTCTTTTCCTCTCCTGCAACCATGGCTTGATTGGTTTGAGCACATCAGCACCAGGCGCTGAGAATGGCTCTGGGGAGCCTCTGCCTCAGGTGCTAAAAATAGCTCGGTTGCCAGCATGGCCTCAGATGGGCAGAGCATCAGCCTCAGACAGGGTTGCCGAGTGGATCCCAGTAAGGGTGCATGTGGGAGTCTGTCTCTGTAGCTCCCCTCCTCTGACTTGGAAAAGGAGAATGAATAAATTAATTTTTAAAAATATATATTCTGTCTGACCTGCGGTGGCTCAGTGGATAGAGTGTCAACCTGGAACACTAAAGTCCCAGGTTCAGAACCGCAGGCTTGCCCTGTCAAGGCACAGAGGAGAAGCAACCACTATGAGTTGATGCTTTCTGTCCCCTCATCGCTTCCTTTCTCTCTCTTTCCTCTCTCTGAAATCAATAAATAAAATCTTTTTATTTAAAAAAAAAGTACAGTCTGCCTGACCAGGCAGTGGTGCAATGAATAGAGCATCGGTCTGGGACGTGGAGGACCCAGATTCAAAACCCCAAGGTTGCCAGCTTGAGCCCAAGGTCACTGGCTTGAGCAAGGGGTCACTCTGTCTGCTGTAGCTGCCCTCTCTCCCCCGTCAAGGCACATATGAGAAAGCAATCAATGAACAACTAAGGTGCCACAACGAAGAATTTTTTTTTTCATTTTAATGAGGTGACACCAATAAATCAGGGTACATATGTTCAAAGAAAACATCTCCAGGTTATCTTATCATTCAATTATCTTGCATACCCATCACCCAAAGTCAAATTGTCCTCTGTCACCTTCTATCTGGTTTTCCCTGTGCCCCTCCGGTCCTCCCTATCCCACCTTTCCCTCCCTCCCCCCACCCCATAACCACCACTTTCTTGTCCATGTCTCATAGTCTTACTTTTATGTCCCACCTATGTATGAAATCATGCAGTTCTCAGGTTTTTTCTCTTTTACTTATTTCACTCCATATAATATTATCAGGGTCCATCCATTTTGTTGTAAATGATCCGATGTCATCATTTCTTATGGCTGAGTACTATTCCATAGTATATATGTACCAAAGCTTTTTAATCCACTCGTCCTCTGATGGACACTTGGGCTGTTTCCAGATCTTCACTATTGTGAACAATGCTGCCACGAACATGGGGCGCATTTCTTCTTTTCGATCAGTGCTATAGTGTTCTTAGGGTATATTCCTAAAAGTGGGATAGCTGGGTCAAAAGGCAGTTCGATTTTTAACTTATTGAGGAATCTCCATACTGTTTTCCACAGTGGCTGCACCAGTCTGCATTCCCACCAGTAGTGCAGGAGGGTTTCCTTTTCTCCACATCCTCGCCAGCACTTGTTCTGTGTTGTTTTGCAGATGAGCACCATTCTGACTGGTGTGAGGTGATATCTCATTGTGGTTTTAATTTGCATTTCTCTAATGATTAGTGATGTTGAGCATTTTTTCATATGCCTATTGGCCATCTGTATGTCCTCTTTGGAGAAATTTCTATTTATTTCTTTTGCCCATTTTTTGATTGGATTGTTTGTCTTCCGCCACAACGAAGAATTGATGCTTCTCATCTCTCTCCCTGTCTATCTGTCCCTATCTGTCCCTCTCTCTGTCTCTGTCACAAAAAAATAAAAATTAAATTTAAAAAGTATATTCTAATAATTCAAAGCTATAATGAATTAAGTAACCATTTAATAAAAACAGGTTTATTAGCCTGACCAGGCGGTGGTGCTGTGGATAGAGCATCGAACTGGGATGTGGAAGACCCAGGTTTGAGACCCCAAGGTCGCCAGCTTGAGCGTGGGCCCATCTGGCTTGAGCAAAAGCTCGCCAGCTCGGACCCAAGGTCGCTGGCTCCAGCAAGGGTGGCTTGGTCTGCTGAAGGCCTGCGGTCAAGGCACATGTGAGAAAGCAATCAATGAACAACTATGGTGTCGCAATGACAACGAAAAACTAATGATTGATGCTTCTCACATCTCTCTGTTCCTGTGTGTCTGTCCCTATCTATCCCTCTCTCTGACTCTCTCTCTCTCTCTCTCTCTCTCTGTCCCTGTAAAAAAAAAAAAGAATTAAAAATGGGTTTATTTAAAATCACAATAGCCCTTGCTGGATAGCTCTGTTGGTTAGGGCATCACCTAAGTACACAAAGGTTGTGGGTTTGAACCCCAGTCAGGGCACATACAGGAACAGATTGATGTTTCTTTCCCTCTTCTCCTTCTCCTCTCAAAAAAATCAATGAAATTTAAAATAAAAATAAAATCACTATAGATTATCTATCAACATTTTAAAATGCTTACTTGCATTAAGAGAGCTCTGTTTAATGAGTTCTCAGTCTGTTCCTGCTGCACGGGTGGAGAATTTATGGATGAGTGGTGCTAGCCCCCAGGGTGGGTGGGCCTGTTCATTGCCTGTTATCCATTCCCCACTCCTGTGCTGTTACACTGCCACCCACATCCGGGGTTGATGGTCACTCTGCCTACACAGTGGGTGGGATTAATAGCACTTATAGATAAATCTTGTAGCATTATCTAGAAATAATCGACTTTCATGTGTGGCTCAGAAAAGCCAGAAACAAGTACAGAACAGCCTTCTTTGGGGCATAAACCCCACTCTTAACGGCATGTAAAAGGGGCAAATGACCACTCTTACCAAACCAGCACGGACTTTTATTAGTCCTGAGCATTCTTCCAGGTGTAAATTTCCTGACCACTTGTTTGCATTGACATCTGTGCCCAGACTGCCTCAGAATGCATGTGGGACAGGGATACAGTCATCTCCATTCCCAGGTGGGTTCTTAATCACCACCAGCCTTTCTTCATGACTAACTATCACCACAGGGAAGGCACATGCTCCAGACATAGGCTGGCACCTCGGCCCTCTTAGAAAGAGCTTTTGGCTGGCACGACAGTCTACCTTCCTTACTGCACACTCTGAGAGCAGTGCGGGGAGTCAGCTGCCTCCTCGTAGAGCTCAATGTGCAAGGAACCGCAACAAGACGTTATCTCTCTCCAGATTTCAACCCAAGAGATGACTTTTAGTTTTTAGTGTTAATTCATACAGTTGTAAAGATTTTCAGATCGGAGGTGTCCAAGCTGGGTTGAGCTTTTTAGTGGTTTTCTTTTAAACTCATGTTCCTTGTCCCTATCCCGTGGAAGAGATGAGATGGGTTCCTCTGGCCCCATGGGGTCTGCTGTTTGACTGGGCCTCTTGAATTCCATTAAATGGAGCACAGACAGCATGTGTCATAAAGGCTGCTTGGGAAGGGTGAAAAGCAAAATTAGTGTCTGTGGGTGGGCATGTGTTCTCATCACATCACCAGAGAGCTGTAATGTGCAAAATCTGGCAGGAACTTGTTCCAAAGAAAAATAAAACGGCCCCTTTTTCTGCTTTGAGAAATGTTAAAAACATCACCAACTCCCATGTTGAAGAAATGAAACTCAGAAAATCCTTGTGATTGTGTGTAAAATAATCTTAAAACTGAGGTTAGAGTAGAAGAACTGAAAAAGGACTAATCATAAAAAATATTTTTAGGGATTCTGTTGCTATATTGTAAATACAATAAGCACACTATTAGAATATAATAGAATAGCTAAGGGTCAAAGAGATTTTTAGAGCTAACAACTAGGCGTAAGGCTGTTATGCTTAACTTCTTTCTGTTCTTTGAGATGAGTTTGTAAGAAAAGCCATTTTTATCTCAGTGAAACCCGTTACAAAGGAAATGTTTCTGTTTCTCATATGCAATTTGTCTTGCATGCCAAGGAGGGCATGCACCTCATTTATATTAATGCATCAAATACCAGACCTCCCTTTTATAGGTACCTAGAGATCTTGCAAATTTATTGTTTCTCATTGTGTAAAAGAATATATATCTTAGATTAGGGGAGAGTTTTATGGGAGTGGGGAGTTTTGTTTGGGGGAGTGGGTTTCCCCCAGTGGAAAGGTTTACTTCTTCAGGACTACAGAAATACTCTTTTGCCAAAGCCCAAAATTTGTGAATTTGGGGTCCTTCTTGAGTAGACTCATTTCAAGTGGACCCTTTTTTGTTCCTCACATTGTCTTTTTTGTGTACGTGACAGAAACTATGTAACATAAAATTTTCCATCTCAACCATTTTTTAAGTATGCAGTATGTCCTTAGTGTTCACCGTATTCCCATTGTTGTGCAGCAGACCTGTACCTTTCATCTTGCGACACTGAAACTCTGCACCCCTTAAACAACTCCCCACATCCTCCTCACCCCAGCCCTTCACAACCACCATTCAACTTTCTGTTTCTATGAGTTTGATCACTTTAGATAGCAGAATTTAAAAGTGGAATCCTCCAATATTCGTCTTTTTCTTTAACTGGCTTATTTCATGTAGTATAATATTCTGAAAGTTTACCCACATTGTAAGTGTTACAACAGGATTTCTTTTTTTTTAAGCTGAAAAATATTCTATTGTGTGTATTTTCTTCTCCTCTAATGGACATTTAGGTTGTTGTTTCCACCTCTTGACTATCGTGAATAATGCTATAGTGAACATGGGTGTGAAATTAATCGCTTTTTGAGTAAGAGTTGACTTTGATTAAATGTCAGGGTTAATTTTCGATACATAAACACCTAAAAAGGGCTATCATGGCATAACATCGTGTGTTTATGTTTTTGGTTTACACGAGCGTGTCTATATACCAAGTTGCTCACTGTAGGAAATGGCTGGGCATGGAGCAGTTTTCATTCCAGGATGGCATATTTACAGTGCTTTGAGGGATCATGACTTTCCTACAGGTGAGCTTAGGCCTGGGAGGTGACTGAAGCACACTGCTGAGTAAAATGAGCGTAGTTCCTCTCGACCAGACATTTATTCTTTAATTTTTTAAATTTATTCATTTTAGAGAGGAGAGAGAGAGAGAGAGAGAGAGAGAAAGAGAGAGAGAAAGGGGGGAGGAGCAGTAAGCATCAACTCCCATATGTGCCTTGACCAGATAAGTACAGGGTTTTGAACCGGCAACCTCAGCATTCCAGGTCGACGCTTTATCCACTGCGCCACCACAGGTCAGGCCTCGACCAAACATTTATTCTTTTTTCTGATACTAAATGGCAGCCTATAGCGACAGCACGGCTTCTGGGTAGTGTGGTTGCATCTGTTTGGCTACAGACTGCCACCTGGTCAGTAAAGCTCCCTGGTGGGAGAAGTTGGCCGTGGCCACTTGATTGTCCTGCCTCGGGCAGTGGGCAGGGGGTCGTTAGCCACCACTGAATGCATGACCTAAAGCTTGGTTGGATTCCTGGCGTCGGTGTGTTGGTAATGGACAGGAAAACCCAAATTCAGCAGCTTAGCCTCCAAGGGTCTCAATTACCTGTGGAGACCAAGAGTCTTGAAATCAGATGGTGTCTAGTCTGTCCACCAACTGGTGGACTTAGTTATGTGAGGATAGCTCTAGTGTTCCAGGAAGCACTCTTTTAAATCAAGCTAGAATCCTCTCCTACAAATGCAACTATTTTAAGAATATTATGTTGAACTGTGAGCAAGCTTGATATCTGATTGGTCTACACATTGTCTTTATTGCCAGTTCTTTTATGGCAGGGAAGTCACTTAATAGAAGCATGTGTACCAAGTGGATGGCTCTGTTTTGTAGTAACTCAGAAGGAAATGGCCCTTGTAGGTCAAATCCTGTTTCTCTCTGTAGTCAAGGACTAGTCAAGAATCCACGGCTGTCTGATTATCCTTTGAGCCTTGAAGCTTGCCTTGTTCCTGCCCCTCTAATTGCACACCAGCAGTCATTGCCACCAAAAAAAAAAAAAACAGTTGCTCCATTGACGCATATTTGGAATTCCTAACCAGTAGTGTTGATACTGATACCATTGCTGTAACTTAACGCTTTCCTTTTGGTTTGACTTCTTGCTTAGGTGTAAAGATTTCTCACTCTTAGTAGTAGGTGATCATCAGGTTGGTTCTTTCTTGAGCTATTCAAGATCCAGAGGTATTTAATTTCAGGGTCCCCAGAATGAAGACTAAATCAGGAGTTTCAAGAATTTCTTCTTGCTTACCCTTTCTCCTCCATCCCATACCCAGGTGGGGAAACCCTTGGCCAAGGCTGATTATAACAGGCCATTCCCACTGCAGGGGAAGAGGCTTCTGTTAAGGAAACTGCCAGTAGGCAGTAAAAACCATTTGGGGATAGAGCTGTGATTCAAGTATTTTAGGAATTGATTAGGCTTTCCTGCCGCTCACCATTTGTTGTCTCTCCTGTGGGGAAAATACATTCCAATCTCAAACAACTGATTTACAAGAAAACTTTTGGATCCGAACTCACTTGTGTCATTGAAGCATCCTGGACCCAGCGTGAAACTCGAGTTCACAGAGTTGCTTTATCAAAGGTCTACAAATAAATGTCTCTCCCCATTTTAAAATTAACTAATTGCATCATTGCCTTTTGCTCCTGGAGCAGCTGTCTTCAGTCAATTGATAAAGCATATAGAACAGTGGTTCTTAATCTGGATTCTATCAAACCCTAGGGATTCGATGAGTCAGTCTCAGGGGTTCGGAGAAGCCTCTGCCGCGGAGGCCAGAATAAAGTAACACCATAATTTGTTGTGAGTTCATGCACTTTGTTGGTTTTGTTCTTTGAGCAAGGTGATGTTCATGCACGGCTCATTTTGTGCACCAGTAAAAAAACATATACCTATGTCTTGAATTTGGGAAAAAATCATATTTTATTTATCAGTAAAGAATGGTTCTGTGAATGCGCATATGAAACTGGTGGGTTCGGTACCTCAGAAAAGGTTAAGAACCACTGATATAGAATGAACTACTTGGGAGAAAAGAGGCAGATCCCTCTTCTCTCTTTGCCTGCATTTGTCCCATAACAGTATCTTGGGGAGTTTCACTAGAGAGAATTTCATATGTGGAGCTATAAACCCAGTCAGGTAGCAAAGCTGTATCTATTTTATTCAAAGGATCTTATTAAACTTTATTAAACCTTTATTAACTTATCAAACTTTATTAAAACTCAACTTTTTACATTTTCTTGCCTTTTTCCAAAACACTTTGATAGAGCAGTTTCACCCCTAGGAACTTTATGATTGCATAATAACACTTGCACTGAGAGAACATATCTGTTTGTCGTGGTTTCAGTTCTTTGTGGTTTGGGGGTTCTTTCCATTCAAAAGATATTTTCGGTTGCCATTTTACTGCTGAAAGTTTTCTGATCTGCTTTTGTAGAATATTTATGTGACTTAAGTTTTCTAAGCCCTCTGGCACTTGAAGGGCATGGTGTGTGTGTGTGTATGTGTATATGTGTATTTTACACAAAGTTTAAAGAGGGACCTCAAAAGCTCATTGGGCCCCTATCCCTCATTTTACACGTGAGACAACTGAAGGTGCCGATCAGAGTCTGTGGCGTCGACCGGGAATGAGAAGTTGTGCTATGTGTAAGTCTGCTGGCTTATGGCACAACTTAACACTGATGGATCCGAAATTGGAGATTGTCTCTGTCCATGGGAAACTTTGCCAAGCTGAAAAGGATTCTCCAACCCCGTTCTATTTTTTCTTTATCATGTGGCTGGGTTATCAGTGATACCTCTTTGTTTCTCCTTTTGATTTGTTTGACGATTGCCTATCAGTAGATTTTAAGGGACTAATGAGCATAATTTATCTTATATCCTCTCAGGGGTGCTCAATACATTGATCACGATCTACTGGTCGATCCGAAGGAAGTGTGGGTAGATCGCATGACATTAAAAAGACATTTGTCTTTTGATTGGCATACAGGGTAGCCAATCTGATGTCTGAACTTTTGACACCCTACGCATGTGTGTTAAACCTCGCTAACTTGTTCAGTTACATTGCTGCATAGTTAGCCTTCAATTTATTTAAACTAAATACAACAAAGGGTATAAAAATGAGTGCCATAGCTGGTCCGAGTAAGAAGCCTCAAACCTACCACTTTCATACAGAATGGGAGGGGATTTTTTTCACTATGTCATATTCTAAGTGCGTTTGCCTCATCTGTCTGTGTGCCATTGCTATTCCAAAGAAGGGAAATGTGGAGCGGCTTTTTCGGACTGTTCATAAAAACTATGACATTGACTTTCCTCTGAAAAGAGAGCTGAGAAGGAGAAAGGTGAAAGAAGAATACACAATATTAAATAGTAATAATAGTAACTTAAATAATGATAATATAGAAGAAATAAATTTATGTTTTGCATTTTTATTGTAGGTAGATCATTTTGACTTGGTCATCTTATAAGTAGCTCGCAAGCTGAAAAAGTGCGGGCACCCCTGTACTAAATCACCTGGCTTGGATATGGGTACCTTAGCCACAACACAAGACCCCTTTAAAACAAGATGCCAGGGGCAGAGGCAGTTTACAGAGCGTGGAGCTTAGTCTTTTGTTTCAATGACAGTGACCTTGAACAAGTTCCTCCTCCAGTGTGGATTTTAATGTTTTCATCTAAGTGAGGGGTCTAGGGTAGATGGTTTCTATGACTCTTTCTAGCTTAAAGAGTGTGTATCAGTTTGTTTGGGTGGCTCCTCACTTGTGCTCATTGAAGACCTAAAGTCCACCTGCTATTTTGGTCTCTACCTTGTGAATGAAGAGATCCAGAGTTCTTCAGGGAGAACAAATGTCTCTCCGGTGCTTTATCCATTCCTTTGGGTGTTAAGCTTTTAAGCTCTGATGAGAGAGGTGGCAGAATCCTAGAAGAACAGGAGCTAAATGAATTGGTAATTCTTGCCAGTTGAAAGGCCATTCATGTCCCTGGAATATAGGCAGGGAGGGTCTTAAAATGCAGTCTGCCTGTAGCTAGTGCAACATGCTGACTTCCCTCCCTGGGATGAATTATCACCTCCTTTTGTTTGAGAACAGGTCTTATTAAGGACTGGCTTATAAAGATTTTGTAGGTTTAGAATTTGGTATTAAGTAGTTTGGTAAAGTAATTTCCTTCCCTTTTGACCGTGGTTTGCTTTCAGGATTGAGAGGGATGGCAGGTGGCAGGTGAAAAATGGGCAATGTGTCCTGGACCACATAAGGAGAAGTAATGGGACTTTCAGTAAGTACTGTTGTCAGCATCTCCTAGGTTTAGTGTTGATCTTCATTTAGAATGTTGCATTTTCTCCTTTTGAAAGTCTTTGGTTCTTTTTCAACAAAAATTTTGCTGAAAGAGATGTATGGTCGACACAGCTTCTGTCTGCTACCAGCATTTTGCTGCTATTGCTTTATTACACAGGTTCCTATCCCTCTATCTGTCCCTCTCTCCCTCCAAGATGCCCATTACATTTTTTTTTTAATTATTAAATGAAAGGCAGGGAGGCAGAGAGACAGACTTGTATGTGCCCTGACCTGGATCCACCTGGCAAGCCCCCTATGTGGTGATGCTCCACCAATCTGGGACTCTGTTGCTTGGCAAGCAAGCTATTTTAGCACCTGAGGCGAGGCCATGGTGCCATCCTCGGTGCTTGAGGCCAACTTGCTAGGATGAGCCATGGTTGCAGGAGGAGGAGAGAGGGAGAAGGAGGGGGAGAGAGGGGGAGAAGGGGTAGAAATGGAGAAGCAGATGGTTGCTTCTTTTGTGTGCTCTGACTGGGAATCGAACCCAGGACTTCCACACAACAGGCTTACACTCTACCGCTTAGCCAACCGGCCAGGGCCCCCTGTTATTTTTTTATGCATTTCAGAGGTACAGACATTAGTGTGCTTCTCCTTCAGCATTTCAGCATGTGAATCATTAAGTAAGTGCTTCCTTTTTCCCCCCTCCAATTCTTTGAGAGAGGGGGGGAAAAACAGTGTTCTGAGTAAGTCAGGCACAGAAGTTTAAGGGCAGTAATTTAGAGACCCGAATTAGAGATTATTAACTTTAAACAAACCCCCTTGCTATTAGTATGTTGAAGTGCCAATTTTTCTATTACACTTATACTCTAATGTGGTGAGTGTTAATTTTGTTTAGTAATCTAGCATTTCCATTAGCTGACCTTTGGGGGTTCCAATGCAGGAGTGTAAATGCCACTTTTGGAAGGACAAAAAAAACCACAGGGAGAACTGCTTTCAGAGTAAAAAGTAGAAGACGGGTTCTCTGCGAATGGGTTATTTTGTGTAAGTCGCTAATCCTTTGATCTTAATTAATTATGAACTCCACTGAACTCTGGGCTCAGCAGAGCAGTAAACAGTAAAAGCAAAATCATAAACCTGGGTGTCAGACTTTGGCCTCTTCCCTCGCAGGGCTCCCTCATCCCCACTTTACACTGTTTAATCACCCTTTAGGACATAACCATTTCACTCAATGAGAAGTAGATTCATTCTGTTTTGGTTTGAATAAACTTTTCATTTTTTTAAAGTAGTTTACTCACGTCAAAGTTGTCTGTGTTTGGGTGTTTGACAAAATTCAGAGGTCTCCTTATAGAAGCTTTGAATGTTAATGAACAGTTAATGAAAATCTTACCATTATTTCCCAAAATTTTTAGCTGATCTTAAAATATTCATGTTAACATTTAGAGAATTTGTGTCTAACACTGTGACAGAGGTCACATTTTAATGCAGAGAATCATTTGATGCTGAATTTTTAATAAGCAATCTTTTTCAAAAATATTTTACAATTTTTCAATTCAGTGAAATTGTCGGGTTTTTTATTTTAAAATTGTATTATGTTTACTTTTTTTGTTATTGTTGTTGGAGGGTAGTATGTATGAGCTAGTTTAATATCCTGGAGCCAGTGTTTTAAAACTCAAAAATAATTTAAAACATACACCACAGGCCCTAGCCGGTGGCTCAGTGGATAGGGCGTCTGCCCAGCATATGGACGTCCTGGGTTGAAAATCCAGTCAGGGCACACAGGAGAAATGACCATCTGCTTCTCCCCCCTCCCCCTTTTCTCCCTCTTCTCCTCCTGCAGCCAGTGACTTGATTGTTCAAGTGTGGCCTTGGGTGCTGAGGATAGCTCCATTGGAGCTCATCAGCCTCAGGCACTTAAAATAGCTTGGTACTAGAGCATCAGCCCAAGATGGGGTTGCTGAGTGGATCCCGTTTGGGGCACACGAGGGAGTCTGCCTCACTATCTCCACTCCTCTCCTAAAAACAACTATTAAATAACTTACCCACTGTATAGGTACTTGCTAGATAAGGAAACAGAGGTCCCAAAGGGTTAAACAGGAAATCCACCTTGGATTTAAGGGACAGGTAACCAGGAACTGCTAGTTCCCTGGACCTCCAGGGCAGGGAAATTAGGATTTCTGCTATTAACAGGAATTGGAACAAATGGTTTTCAAATTTCAAGGAAAAACAGATACGTTCTTTACTGATCGTGCGTGCATCCCTGCAGTAAACCCACCAAACCTGTCCTGCCCCATCTCTCCACACTTGACCTCAGCTGGACCTTCTCCTAGCTGGGCACAATACTCACCTCAAGAGGTACTTGGTCAGGAAAGTTATATTGACACAGGAAGAGTTGCCAAATAGTCATTAAAAAAAAAAAATCTGTTCTAGACACAACTTCTAAAATTGCCTTTCAGGTACTGAAGCTAAGATTTGCTTCAGAGAACGGGTCATTGTCCTGGTCTAAAACTATGGTTTGGGGTTGTACATTAGCAGTACAACCCTAATGCCTTTATCTTTATTGTGCCCATAAGTAGTCCGTCATCATGGCTATTATATATTTAGCGTTCTTGTGGTTTCTGAATTTAAGTGTCGAATTTAAATGTTGGTGGAAAAAAGTGTTGTTGAAAACTATTGCTTCATCCTTAAGACATTTGATATGGCAAATAAATAAAATAATTTTTATAAAAAGATTTTTACAAACGAGAAAAAAATGAAAGCACATAAGTAGAAGCCAGTTGAGCCACTCTTTTCCTGTAGGAGATTTATGCTTGTTCACATGGGCAATAAAAGCGTAGAGGTTAAGTTAAAATTTTCATTTTAAACACAGTACTGTAGAGTGGCACAAGTCTCATATAACTTTGTGAACCTCGTGAGGGGGGCACCCAAAAATCAGTATTCTGTAAGGCCATTTGCAGCATGTCCAGGCACTGCCTGGGCGTCACCACCTTTCGTTCGCATCTAGGAAGCTTTGCCCCTAGAATTGGGGCTCTCGCTGAGGTGGGGGCACCAGGGCCACCAGAAGCTCTCACTCCCCAAGATTGCTGTAGATTTCCGAACTGTAGGCAGCGCTCCCAGGCTGTGGAGAGGAGCGGAGAGGTCGGGAGTCCATGATTGCCTCTGGTATTTCCTCAATGGCCTGTGAAGGTCTGTAAGTTGACAAGTTTAACTTCCACTCTCAATCTTTGTTACTTTGAGTCTTTGCTTCATTTCCTTTCTTTGGCCCTTAAGGGTTGCAGGACTCAGCAGCAAAGAAAGAGGGACCAGAGTGGTAATAGCACACTGCCCAGTACCCTCCACTTGGGACAGCCCGAAGAGCATCCATTCCCAAGGATGTCTGCAGGCCAGATACTTGGCCCCAGGTGGAAGAGAATGTGCCAGAATATCCAGTACACGCGCATTCTGACTCTTATGGCCTGAAAGTGTAAGGTAGCATATGGGAGATTAAAAAATGTGTCTGTTTCTAGTACCCTGAGACTTAAAGGAAAATATTAGAGGCACATAGCATGCTAAATCAGCACGGTGTGTTAAACAAGATCTGGATATTCGTTTTGGACCAGAATTACTAGCTTATAAAAATAGGAGTTTGCAGTAGTTATTCTAACAGAGTATTTTTGTGTTAAACTTTCACTTGCTAAGATTGGTTCTAAAGAATGATTTATCAATTATTACATTCAACAGTCATGCCATTTCAAGCATCAGTCATGTCATCAGTGTCCTTCACAATAACAGAGAAAGCAGTCATTTCTCATATGTGCACTAGAAAGTGCTGTGTGGGTGAGTAGGTCTATTTATATTCTTCAGTGTAGCTAGGTAGCATCAACAGCAAAGCTGCTGGCATTAAACGTGGCATGTGAGGGTAACAATGGGCACGCCCTGTACTCCCTACTATGGGTGAGGTAGAATTTGGATATGGAGGGCTCTAGTGACCTTGTAGAACTACAGAATTTACTGCTTTGTGGTATAAGACTAAAGTGGGGTTTCCAAAACCATTTTCACAGATTCTGAGCCCAGCGTACAATAAAGGAGAAAAACCTAGTCACATTCCCTCTGGGGCTCCTATGAGATAAGCAAGACCCCTGACTTTTGATTCCTGGGTGAAGGTTATATCTATAGTCATTGCAAGCAAGCAGTCACAACCAGTCCTAGAAACCCAGTAATATTTTTTAAATACCTAAATTATGAAGATAAAACATAAAAGCTCTGTTGTAATCTGCCGGAGAAATTACCCTACATGGGCAAGATTAGCTGTGGCATCTCAAAAGCAGGGTCACCATGAAGGTCAGGAGGCAGATCCTGTTTTCCTCTCTTGGTAAATCTGGTCACTACCATAGTACCTTGGCACCATAAGGTTGAATTCATGCTGTTAGGGCCTGTTCGAGTACATAGATTGTTTTCCTCCCAGATGCTGGGGTAGAGCAGTTTCCAAGATTTTCCATTGAGTATACTTCATGGCTTATTTCATGGATGTTTAGTTACTGTGGGGAACCCTTTTTCTTACATGACCTTAGCCCACTTTTGAGCTTCTCCAACTGATATTATGCAAAACCAATTGTCTTTATGAAGCAAATGTTTAACATTCGGAAAATTCCTTCTCTGCTTCTTATTGCCTGCTGATCAGCGTTTGAGAAGAGAACTATCCCTCTGCAGAATTGGTTTCTGCCAGGTCTAGCACCTTCAGCGGCCTTTCCTACGCCCATTTTCTGTACTGTCCTGACCGATACAAGCAATGCACACATTTTGGAGACATTAACCAGGCAGAACAAATAGTCTACCTTCAGTGGCTCATACAGAGCTGCAAATCACATTTCCACCTTGCACGAAACAACATGTATAACTTCCTTTGCCTACAAAGTTCAGAATATAAATTTCTAAAACCACAGTAGTCAACGTTTTAAAAAATTCTTAAGTAGTTGATACTTAATTATAGCCACTCACAGAACCACCACCCACTGAAATAGAATGTGACCAGTATCTTTGGCTTCTCGACATATTTGACTCTGCTGAAATATTTTGTTGATTTTTTAAAAATATTGCTAGCATATGTTTCATATATCCATATAATATTTTATATATACACATATAATTTGATGAAATCAAAGACCCTTTAGTAATCTGCTTCTCTACTCTTCCCCCTCTCACTTTTCTCTCTTTCTCTCTCTCTCTTCCTTTTCTCCTCCTGCAGCCATGGCTCAATTGGAGTGAGTTGGCCCTGGGCACTAAGGATGGCTCCATGGCCTCCACCTCAGGTGCTAAAAAGAGCTCAGTTGCTGAGCAATGGAGCAACGCCCCAGATGGACTGAACATCACCCCCTAGTGGGCTTGCTGTGTGGATCCCAGTTGGGATTCATGCAGGAGTCTGTCTCTGCCTCCCCTCCTTTCACTGAATAAAAAAGAAATCTGTAGGCACCAAACGACTGGGAGTGAGAGGGAGTGTGATTACAGTAAACAGCGTGTCTGGCTCCCCTGGAGGACTTGGGGTTTCGAGGGTTCCATGGTTGTGGGGGCTGTACTGGTTAGAAGCAGGAGCCTGAGCAGCTGGATCTTAGCCAATTCTTCTCAGGTCTGGTGAAGTGGGGAAGGATAGAAGAGAGGGCTGTAGGAAGTGATTGTGATGTTTAGCATAATGTAGAGATAAAGGTGCCCTTTAATCAGATAAGGGCTGGCTGAGGAGGGAGCTGGGAGGTATTTATGGGGGATGTAAAAGTTCCAGTTTCCATCCCTGAAAGGGAGGGGGAGGAGCCGAAGGCCCGTTCACAGATGGCAGATGGAATTCTTTTCCTCTACAGGTGTGCCTGAAATGCAGGCTCCAGCCTGGTCTTCATAAATCTCACTTGCATTGGTAATTGTCCCAGGTCCGCTTTGGATTTTCTCCTGTTGTCACGGGCCTGATAGAGCCTCCTTGCCACCCTGCTCTCTGGCAGCTGGAAAAGGCAGTCAGTGGCCAGAGAGGCTGGTCTTTTAAAGGACCTGTTTTTGTAATCAAAGTCGGCCGTTCAGCAGAAATAATTATCATGGCTACTTCTCTGTATGAGACACACTTTGACCTCCCTCGCTGCTTTTAACCCTCCAGACTTCCCAGTACAGTAGAGCCTGCCTATCTATCTGTCTGTCTGTCTATCTCTCTATTTCTATCTGCAAATAAGGAAACTTAAGCTCAAAAAGAGGATTCTTCAGCTACTGAGAAGGTCAAGGCACTGCTGACCTGTCTGGCCTGAACATTATTTGCAGACACAGCATGGCCTCAGCACCATTTCCTACAATTCCTTTGTTTACTCTGTAACGTGGCCCACACGGGGCCCCCTGAATCCGGAGAGAATTTAGCATTAAAGCCGGGGATCCAAGCTGTGCCGTGCCACTGTAGAGTCAGCACCCCCATAAAAATCTAGGTTTGAAATTCTTTCTATGCCTCCCCATTCTGCTTTGGGATTCCACCTACCTCTTCTGTAAGTTGAGTGATCACTAGACAGCGAGGCCTGTTTTTACAAATAAGGCCACATGTTTGGAATGCAGAACTTTTTTCCTTAAAGAAACCACATTTAAATTAAATTAAACCCAGCCCAATTTGTATTAGTCATTTCTACTCAAAATTCACCTAAAGAATATGGTGGTGTTTGAATGGTGATAGTCAAACACCATTTGTAATGACGTTGATTCTGTGGGGTAGCTTAGCTCAGATTTAGACTCCAGGGTTCCATTCAGTGGGTGTTTGGACCCACGTCCTGAACTTCACCAGGTCCTTAATCAGTACGCTGGTTTAGCAGTTGAAACTTTCAGAAGCATTTTTTGGTTGTTATTTTTTACAATAATAATTTTTTGAAAAATTTCTAAGGCATACTAGCAGTATTTTCCTTGTGCACATTAGAAAACTAATCTACCTTTGCCCTTCCTGCTCCAGCTGCCCCCGCCCCCCACCCCCTAAACCAGCCCCACATCAGGTTTCAACATGTTGTTTAATTCTTCCCAGAAAGAGAGGGAGAGAGGGAGGGAGAGAAGGTGGGAAGGGAGTTTTCCTCCCTTATACCTTTTGGTAGTAGAGTTCATTGTCGGTTCTGTTCTGGGTGGGGTGGAATGCCTGAGTAACGTGAATACACCAGATAGGAAGCAGTTGGCACGCAGCCATGCAGCTGGATTCTCCAGACATCCTTTGCAGCTTTTAATACACCCTTTGTCCCCTGCCTTGTTTTCAGTAGCCAGATGCCTCAGTTAAGGCTGGCTGTGGGGGATGTTGCCAGATGAAATGGTGGGGGAGAGTTGGGAAGGGGGAATTCTGCCCCCCTAATCCCCACACACACACCGCATCACAGAGAAAGAAGTCTGCCCTCGGGAAGGGGCACAGAAGGAATCCAGGCAGGAAAGAGGGCACCGCAGACTGAAAGCAAAGGCCAAAATGAGCAGCCCCTGTCATCTGGAAGCCAAGGGGAGGAGTATTTTTTTCTTTAATCTCTAATAAATTAATACTTTTTGGAAATAAGTTTATGGCACTAGCAAAAGTAATACAAACTTTCTTTTTCATCCTTAATCCTCTCAAAGAAAGAGGAGACCAGCATACAGCTGCTACAAAAAAAAGTAAAAGCATGTTTTGACAAGAGGTGTGTAGAGTTTCAGTTATTCACCTTGGCCATTTCCTGTTAGGATGAACCCATAGTGCACTTACAGAAGACTTGAAAAAGCTGTGTTTCATACTAGAGAATTACAATATCCTGGGGGTCCTTAGTTTTTCTAAAATAAATGGGCTATAGGGGAAAAAAGAATATCCTGAAGTTGTTTGTATGCAACTCATCTCAACAAATGTTATAAAATGTTCCTAATCTCTGTGATCTAAAGCAGCGATTTTCAACCAGTGTGTTGTAAGAATTTTTAAAGCATGCAATACTCGACTATTTAGTCAGGGGCACTGACCTCTTTTCTCTTAGATTGTCAAATTAAAAAACAACAGCCAATACCACAATTGCCATCAGGTGTGAATGAATCGAAATTAATACTTTTTTGTCAGATTGGCAAAAAATATATTTTTTGGTGTGGTGCAGAATTTTAATAATTAGTTTATGTATGCAGTGAGATGAAAAAGATTGAAAATCACTGATTTAAAAGAATATGCAAAGTGACCCTGAGATAAACGGAGGCCAGTTAAGAGGCTGTTGCAGGAGTCTGGGAGGCTCCGCAGCTGGGGTCAGGGCAGCAACGGTGGAGTTAGTAAAATGTAGATGCTGGATAGGCTTCCCTGGGAGAAACCACTAGTATAGGTGGGTACTGGGAATTAAGAGTTCAACCTGACACATGTTGATTGAGGTGCCCACAGCACATGCAAGCAGAGAAATTACATAGGCAGTTGGTTTTACTGGTCTGAAGCTTAGCGAAGAGGTCTGAATAGAAACATGAATTTGGGCACTGTTAGCACATAGGAGATACTTCATTACAATTGTTGGCTCTGGCTGGGATCACTCATGGCTGTTTTAGCCACAGTTACCAAAGGAGAGGCAGAGAGTACTGATAGGAGTAGTGAGCATGCTGGGGGGCACGGGTGTGAGTTCTCTTCTGATTGTGTCTTATTTTCTCAGTGAAATTAAGGCGAGCTCATCTATCACCCAAGAGGGAGGTGGTAGGAGGACATGTAAAGTAATCTTGGGGACGGACTGGGAAAATGTAGCAGGATGCTGGGTGACATGTAAGAACCCATTAAGGTTAGTGGTTATATGACTTTCAAACTAGACCTATAAGTTTAACATGGTTAGAGGGGTTTTCCTCTAACCATGTTCATCAGTATGAAGTGAAGTAGATGGTGGGATTTCACCAGACTTGGGGGTTCATGAGGCAATTACAGTGAGGAAGGAGAGAACAAATGTGTTAAGGTTTTGTGCAGAAGAATGTTGTGATAGACATGGAACTTAAGTTGGGTAGGGAATCAGGTGAGAACATGAGGGGTGTAGGGACCAGTGTGGGTGTGGCCATAACACTAGATTGTGGTCCCAGTGGGATGGAATTACTGGAATCTGGAGGGACTGAGCCGCCAAGTTGGGAGTGGGTAAGGTACCTGGAGGAGAATGTTGTTTGCCAGGGACTGGGAGAATTGGGGGTTAGTGTTTACTGAGTATGGATTTTTAGTCTAGAAAGATGAAAAAGGTTCTGGAAATGGATGGTGGCGGTGGTTGCAGACCAGTGTGACTGGGCTTAATGCCATGGAACTGTACACTTGCTAAAATGGTACATTTTACATTATGTGTATTTTTGCCACCAAAAAATAAAGTCTGAGGAAGGGAGATAGGAAGATAAAGGAGGTGTTGGACCTTGAGTCTGGTGGACACAATGGGAGGGGAATTGGGTCACAGTACAGGGTGAGCTATAAGGGAGGTAATGACGGAAAATCGAGGTGGCTTTGCCTTTGTGGATGAGTGTGGTGATCAGGGATATGGGGCCCAGGAACTGTCAAAGGGTCTCCGGCAGATTGCAGACTGCATGACCAGGCTCTGCACGCTGGGCCTGGAGGGTAGATGGAGGGGTTCTGTGTTACTCTGCATCTTTGCTTCCCTGGAATCTGGCACAGTGCCTGGCATGTAGAAGACAGGAATATATGTCTCAATGAGTAAAAAAATGAATTCTTTCCAAAGGGAGCAGCAAGTGAGAATGTAATGGCCTTGCTGAAAATACAAATAAATTTCCTGCAAAGTGATGAAGAATGGAAAGAAGCTAGAGTTGGTCTCTGGAGGGGAAAGAGGATATTTGGCAAATGTGCAAAAGAACTTATTGTGAAATTGAAATTTAGGCTGGAAAAAATAGAATCAAACAAGAGGTCTCACATGTGTAAAGGGTGTTTAAATTGAAATATTTTCCCACCTGTATAAGTGATTACATGACGAATTTGTGATTTGGAAGTGGATTCTCTTATTGTTATGTTAAATCAGAGGATTATTAGCTTTGTAAAATGTTAAACCTTGGTCATTCATTATAAACTAAGTGTTAAGTGTTGAAACCATAATATCCTTTTAAGTTAATAGATTTCTTTCCTAATTTACAGATAACACACTATAAAGGTCAGCTATTCGTTTATCATTAATACTTAGCACCTAGGAATTGGAGAATGTTAATGCCTGCATACACCTTCAAAGACTCACAAATATCTTTAGTTACTAGGCATCTTTTTTAAATGTACTTTTATATTGAGTTTAATGTTTCATGTTTTTTTCCCCCTAAAAGTTTAGACGGACTGCCTTTTTACGGTTGCTGTCAGGCATGGTTTCTTTTGGCGAGTCCAGCAAATGCTAGCTGGTGTTGGTCACCTTGCACTGTGAAACATGTCCTCCAGCTACCAGACCATTGTCATGCCCCATTCTTCTTGTTGTCGTTTTAGTGACAGCTATATTGTGCGTGTCAAGGCTGTGGTTATGACCAGAGATGACTCCAGCGGGGGATGGTTCCCACAGGAAGGAGGCGGGATCAGTCGCGTGGGGGTCTGTAAGGTCATGCACCCCGAAGGCAATGGACGGAGCGGCTTTCTCATCCATGGTGAACGGCAGAAAGACAAACTGGTAATGGCAGACGTGGAATGCGGGGGTTAAATCAGCAGCGACTGACTTTTTTACCTTAAATCATGGCCCTCTTCCTATAGGTTATTTTTTCTTCTTCTTCTTTCTCTGACTTCAAACTCTTGCAAAAGCTTCAAAGGTTATAAGTGGAGCTGGTGCCAAACTGCAAAACCCTGGCTTTCCAGCAGTCACTTTTTACCACATACCGTGCAACTCAGATGCGGAACAGTCACATATTTGGCTGCCTTGTTTGCATCTTTCATTAATTAAGCTGTCTTTCTGTCACTGTAACAAGATATTCAAAACAATGTTCGTTGTTATGAATCAGAATGTAGTGAGCTGTGAAGTCAGGGTTTTTAAAAATGTAGGGGTTTTATGGTGGAGTGTGCCATCAAAGTTTGGTTGGTGAAAGGTAAAATGGAAAAAGTGTCATCTGCCATTTGGTTACTTCTAAGTAAATGTTTTTCTAAAAGATACTGTAGCTTTTATTTCATAAGGTAATGAATAAAACGTGTTTGGAAAAACACTAACAAAAAGTAGTGGCATCATGCTTTTATAATATGCTTAAAAATATACACTTTAGAGTATAATCATGATCTCAAAGGGGCGGGGCATGGAGAAGCCATTTAGTTGCATGAAGGAACTTGGATGTCTAATTCTATGCTATGAAGAACTCTATGATATGAAGGAAAATTGAATGTCTAAATCTATTTTTCACTGGCCCTGAACCTGTAAGAATGCTGCTCCTATCTGTATTTGACCATGAAGTGTATACTCAAAAGCCACCAGATGATTCAGAATGTGCAGGATCTCAACAGAGAAAACACAAAGACACTACAGGAATATGTCAGTGTTACATTTAAGACCCTTACCTGTGGCATCTGTTAAGTTTTATGCACTGAGTGTACAATGATAATCTTTTGCAAACACTGTTTTAAAAGGTTACAAAATAGATAAGATAGAACAATTTGCAAATGTTATATATGGATTAACAGAAATGCTGTTTTCACACTTGATTCATTTCTGAAAATGAAATGAAGATTCTATTTATTTATTTTTGTTTGTTTATTTGATTTTTGTATTTTTCTGAAGTGAGAAGCCGGGAGGCAGAGAGACAGACTCCTGCATGCACAGAATCAGATCCACTCAGCATGCCCACTAGGGGGCGATTTCCTGCCCATCCAGGGCATTGCTCCATTGCAACCAGAGCTTTTCTTAACACCTGAGGCAGAGGTCATTGAGCCATCCTCAGTCCCCAGGCCAACTTTGCTCCAATGGATCCTTGGCTGCAGGAGGAGAAGAGAGAGAGAGAAAGAAAGTAGAGGGGGATGGGTGGAGAGTCAGATAGGCGCTTCTCCTGTGTGCCGTGGCCGAGATCAAACCCAGGACTTCCACTTGCCAGGTCGACGCCATACCACTGAGCTAGCCAGCCAGGCTGAATGAAGATTTAAAGAGAGACTATAGCTCATTTTAAGAAGTATGTCTAAGAAATTCCCTACATGATAGTCAAATAATTATTCTTTTTTTTTTTCTTACAGGGACAGAGAGAGAGTCAGAGAGAGGGATAGACAGGGACAGACAGACGGGAAGGGAGATGAGAAGCATCAATCATCAGTTTTTTGTTGCATCACCTTAGTTGTTCATTGATCGTTTTCTCATATGTGCCTTGACTGCGGGCCTTCAGCAGACCAAGAAACCCGTTGCTGGAGCCAGCAACCTTGGGTCCAAGCTGGTGAGCTTTTTTGCTCAAGCCAGATGAGCCTGCGCTCAAGCTGGTGACCTCGGTGTCTCAAACCCGGGTCCTCTGTATCCCAGTCCAACATTCCATCCACTGCGCCACCACCCAGTCAGGCTAATTAAATATTCTTATTTACAAGATACAATAAAGGCTGTGTAACCACACTACCAATATAAAATAAAATAAGTACCCTTTCTGTGCACTGCCCCTGTGCTAGCCCATTAGTTAGGTAGTCACCTTGTGTCGTGTGTGTGTGTGTGTGTGTGTGTGTGTGTGTGTGTGTGTGTGTGTGTGGCAGAGACAGAGAGAGGGACAGAAAGGAAGGGAGAGAGATGAGAAACATCAATTCTTTGTTGCGGCTCCTTAGTTGTTCATTGAGTGTTTTCTCACATGTGCCTTGACCGCGGGCCTTCAGCAGACCGAGTAACCCCTTGCTGGAGCCAGCGACCTTGGGTCCAAGCTGGCAAGCTCTTTGCTCAAACCTAATGGGCCCGCGCTCAAGGGTCTCAACCTTGGGTCTCGGACGTGGGTCCTCCACATCCCAGTCCGACGCTCTATCCACTGCTCCACCACCTTGTCGGGCAGTCTCCTTGTGTCTTTACAGCAGCCTGTATAATTATACCTGAAGAAATTAAGATTCCGAAAGACTCCTTGTTCTCAGTGACTCATCTTGGGAGTCTGAAACCAGTATTTCATACCCTGTCACTCTGACCCCAAAACTGAGACAAAGTCACATGTGCACAACCACCTTTAGTTTTGTCCCCTCGTGTATATTTTTATTTTTAAATAGCTATAATCAGAAACAGTTTTGTATCATTGATTTTGCCCTAACATTTTCATGAGAAATTTTTTATGTGGCTGTTATCAGGTTGATAATTTTTGTTTATTTGACAATCTTCTTAGTATTAAATAGTAAGGTTCTTCCCCTGCCTCTCCCCCTCCTAGTATTAGCTATCTCCATTTGTAAATACTTACCTGCATTATCCACATTTATAATTTCCTTGGAATAATTTGGGGGTTAAATTCTTACAACTTTTGATTACTGTACAGAGTTACTACCAGTATATATGAGAATATCCTTTAACACAATGAGGATCAGATATTTCACATCTTTACTAATTTGATAGAATATCAGTGGTATCTTTAACATTGATTACTAATGGGATCAAATAAATGTTTTTCTGTTTGGTAAACAGTGGCAACTAAATTATCTGCTAATGTCTTTCGCACATTTACCTCTTGGGACCTTACTTTTCTCCTTCATGGGCGTGTATGCCCTCTTGTACAACAAGGATATTAACCTTCATCTGCCGTATTTCCTGCAAACATTTTTATAGCCTTTTGCTTGCCTTTTTTTTTTATAGTTGGTGTTCTTTTTTTTTCTACAAACATTTTGAAAGAAATTTTTTTTCTCTTCTTTTTATTATTACTTCTGTGTTAGCAAATTATTTTACCTGAATGGTTAATCTTTTTTTTAATCTACTTTTTTCCTGGTATTTCTATGATTTGTCATAGAATTATCAGCCTGAAATGGCCTTAATTTTTTAAAAAAAGATTTTATTTATTGATTTTAGAGAGAAGGGCGGGGATGGGCAGGGGACAAGGGACAGGAAGCATAAACTCATAGATGCTTCTCGTATGTGCCTTGACTGGGCAAGTCCAGGGTTTTGAACTGGTGACCCCAGCATTCCAGGTTGACACTATCCACCATGCCACCATAGGGTCAGGCTGAAATGGCCTTTAAATCATCTCATCCAACTCCTTTATTTTATAAACTTGTACCTTACCACTGACATACATAATTAAACTTTTGCCACTTTGTTCAATGTATGTAAATAACCTCAGTTAAATTCCTGTAACATTGTATAGGGAGAAGATACTATTATCTCCACTCTGTAGTAGGGAGCTCAGTGCTCTGAGAAGTGACCCATTTCCTGTCTAGGGCACACGGGCTTTAGCAGAGTCAGCACTGGGAACCATTTCATTGCGAAGTCAAAGCTGGTCTCTTCATACTATAACTCTGCACAGTAATAGGGCAGTCCCGCTGTGGATCAGCTTCAGTTGTCCGATACTATTATGGAAGAATTGTGTGCCTCACCCTCACCCCTGTCATTTTTTTCCATCACTCCATCTCCTCCCTAACCCCTCTGCATTCTGACTTTCCACTTCTGGACTTTTATATCTACTAGTACCTAACCCACACACCCATACACCCAGTGGTGCTTCTCCGTCTTTCTGTCCTTCACTTGGTATACATCACACTCTGGGAAATTCTGGACACCTGACTCACCACTTCTGGACTTTTATATCTACTATAATAGTACTTAAATCACACACCCATACACCCAGCAATGCTTCTCCACCTTCCTATCCCTCACCTTGCATGCTTCACACTCTGGGAAATTCCTCTACTCAGTGGTATTTAACTCCCTTCCTCTGCCCTATCCTATAACACAGACTCACACCACACACCGTTTGATGACTCTTCTTTTTGCCCCATGCTTCCATAATGCAGCACTCCTACCCACTAGAGAGTACGAACCCACATGGGAATCCTACACAAGGGTGTGTTGTTGAAAGAGGTCCACCCTTCCCCAATGATGGGATTTCGAGGGAAGAGTGGAGATTGTTTTCGTAATACAATGGATGGATAGTTATCAGAGTACCCAGTATTCCAGCTAGGGCATGTAGTACTTTTTTCTTTTTCTTTTTAAATTTCTATTTATTGATTTTACCAAGAGAGGAAGGAAGAGACAGAGACGGGAACATCGCCCTGTATGTGCCCTGACCTGGGATCAAACAGGCAACCTCTGAGTTTTGGAGCAATGCTCTAACCAAGGTATCCTGCCAGGGTATGGAGTGCTTTTCCTGGTAGAAACCATGTTGCCATTAGTTTTTCCACTGTAGTACAGTTCTAGAACTTAAAACAATGGTTCTTGTTATGTGGATTACATGTTTAACTGCCATTGTTTCTGTGGTAAAGTCTGTGTTCCATACAACCATTTGCAAGATGTTATTTGGATGATTTTTTATAAGTTGAGGACAATCACGTTTTCCTGAGCATTTATATGTAAATTTAATGTTTCTGAGTTCCTTCTTGTTTTAGATGGATTAAAGGAGTTTACTCCTGAAACAAGTCCCGTGAGAAGCACCTTATTAGAGTAACCACAAAATCTTAAAGTTTTTCACTGCAGCCGATGCCCATGTGCAGGTCCAGGAACTCTCGAGCATTAGGTGTGAGTCACAGCTCGCAAAGCTCTTTGAAAGGCAGTTTGGCGGGGTATTGACTGACTTTGAATGCACATGCCTTTTTACCCGGCAGTTCTACGTCTGAACCGTATCCTATAAAAACAGGCTCACATGCAAAGACTGATACACAGCAACAGTTTTCAAACATACTTGGTCTCAGGCTGCCTTTACAAGGTAAATTTATTGAGGACTCCCGAAAGCTTTTGTCTCTGTGAATTACAGCTACTGATATATGCCATATTAGAAATTCAAACTGCAGTTTGTTTCATCTTAATAGTTTTAGCATAAATGACATTCTTTGTGAGAAAATACTATATAACTGAAGAGTAATAGTATTATGTTTTTGCAAATGTCTTTTGATACTACACCAAAACTCAGCTATAGTAGTTTCATGAATGTGGAATCTGAAACCACATCAGTGAATTTTTCATCCTCTCCGACTAAAATCCACTGATATCTGTCACTTTGATAAGATCTTTTACTCGTTCCTGATTTTGTAACATCATGCATTGGTCATTGGAAAGATAATGGTTTACTGCTTTCAACAGATCTTCCAAATGTTGATACATTTAACTCTCAAGATAAAAATAAAAAATCCCATTTCTTAATGGCACCACTAGTCCCATTAGAAATATGTTTAAGCATTGGGAAGCTGTCCACAATTCTTTCACATGAAAGTTCAGATTTTATTATTGTCAACAAGTATGTCCAGTTGTTTTCCTTGAAGTGACAGAGTCGGTGTGTTCATGTTCGAGGAAATGTCTGCCAAATACACTCATCTGAAGAACCATAGTTCCTCTGTCAGTGGTCCCTTCTGGCAACTCCATGAAAAGGCAGGCCGTCCACCTCACAATGGAAATAATTGCACTAGTGCTTTTCCTTGAGACAGTCCTCCTTCTGCTGTATGCAGCCGCAGTGGAAGGGCTACAGAAGTCCTCCTCCCTTTTCCAGTGGTGCATTTGTGCAGAGCCAGGGTCTCTTCATATACTTCACCCAGAGTAACTAACCTATTACAGCAGATTGGATGTGAACCAGAGATGAGAATCCAATTATGTGTACTTGCATTTCATCACAGAATAAAAGATACGTGTTCAGGGGTCACGATTTAATAATTTTTTTAACTGCTTCATCAATAACAGTTCTATGTAAAACTGTCAGTTTTTTCTTTGACCATGTGACAGTGATGCACCCAGTGACGCGAGTGCAGCTCGAGGCCACTGCACTGCCCCAGTGCCTGGCACCGCAGTTTTACCCACCATTCCTTTAGTCCCATCAGGAAAAAATGGAAACACAATGAAAAAGAAAGAAATAAGGTAATCTTAAATGAAAATAGTTATTTGCCATCCTCAAACCCCTACAAGGGAAGGGGCGTGGAACAGGAGGACTCTCAAGAGCCCGCAGACCAAACTTTGAGAACATGTAAAAGGATGTTCATTCTCGCGTTGGTGATAAAAAGGACCCATGAGAAATAACCTGAAAATCTCCATTAGTATGGAGAATGGCTGAATAATTCTAATATATCCATACTGAGGAATATTATACAGCCACAAACAAGGATACTTTTTACCTTCCTATATCTCTAACACATTTTTTATTATTATTAAGTGAGAAGTGGGGAGGCAGAGACTCCGTATGTGCCTTGACCGGGATCCACCTGGCAAGCCCCCTACCAGGCAATGCTCTGCCCGTCTGGGGTTGCTGTTCAATTGCTCAGCACCTGAGCTATATTAGCGCCAGCAGCAAGGCCACAGAGTTATCCCACTCCCTTCTGGGGGCCAACTTGCTCGAATCAAGCCATGGCTGCAGGAGGAGGAGAGAAAAGAGAGAAGGGTGTGGGGTGGAGAAGCAGATGGTTGTTTCTCCTGTGTGTCCTGACCAGGAACTGAACCCGGGACTTCCACATGCGGTCCAACACTCTATAGTTGAGCAAACTGGCCAGGGCCTCTAAGACATATTTTTAAGGAAAATAAAAGGCAAGTAGCCAAGTAATTTATAGGTGTGGCCATATCTAAACACACTCACACTTACACAGAAACTTACATACTTAAGCCACCAAATGGGAACTGGAATTGTGTCCACCATCCTGACAGTGGGTAACTTGGACTAGATGGTGGGGAGGGAAAGATGAGTAAGAATGAAGTCTTTGTGTAGTCATCACCTAAATTACTTAAAATCTTTTAACAACTTGTATTTCTTGTGTGGATTTTTTAAAGCCTCCAACAAGAATATGTAGTCACTTTTTCTCCCCATGCATCTTGTTCAAAAAAATGCTTTTAAAAGCCTTTCTCAAGTTTTGAGTTAATGCCTAAACTTCACTAGAGGGTTTGTTTATGCCTGTTAGTAAGATTAAAGCATCTGAACTTTTTCATTTTTGTCATTAAACTTAGATATGCAGTGATGCTATCTTGCTGAAGAGGAGAGAGCTGGCTTCTGATCCCCTCCCCCTCACATAATTTAAGTGGCTGAACTTACTTTACTTTTCTAAGAATTTATTAAACTTATCTAAGAAAATGTACCGTTGTGATGATCTTAAACTTGGAAAGTGTCGACCAAAGACCATTATTTTTCACTCCATAAGACGCACCTGACCATAAGATGCACCTAGGGTTTAAAGGAGGAAAATAAGAAAAAAAAATATTCTGAACCAAATGGTGTGTTAAAATATTTAATAAAATATACCACAATAATATTTCAACAATGTAAACTCAACAGCAGTATTAACAACCATGAGCATGTTATTAACAAATGAGAAGAGACTTTAATGTTCAAATACTCTTCTGGTTGTCCAGGAACCCGCAGCAGCTTTGAACATTTGCTCCATAAGACACACGGGCATTTTCCCCTCCACTTTTGGGGGAAAAATATGGCAGTTTTTTCATCCTAACAATACAAAGGAACTGGAAGTCTTTGTTTTTACAAAAAATTTATTTTGAGACTATGAAACCCTAAAATAGATAACATTTGTTAGTTAAAGCCATGGTTATTTGGATTTTCCCAGTTTGGAATGGGGCTGGGCTGATATTTAACCATTGCACTATTCTTAGGGGAAAATAGCCATAATAAGCAATTGAATCATAAATAGAACTAACTGTACATAGGGACTTGTCTTCTTTCAATACAATGTAATAAAGTTAACTGCTTGAGACTGTTACTTGATATACCAATTTGACTGTTACTCTCATCTGTTTATAAGTTAGGGAGCATTTTGTAGGCAGCTCTTAATTTCTGTTTGCTTAGCTATATCCTTGAAACCTGTACTCCTTTAAAGATATTCTCTAATTTGAATATATACAAATTTAAGCAGGGCTTTACTCCTTCCCTTTACTTAGTAAGATTTCATTTTGTTAAATTAAGAACTTTGCCAAAACAAGATCAAAGCTATTAACATTTAGCAAAATTATTTTGGTGTGCATAAGAATAAATATTATTGATATTTTAAAGTTTTTTATGAATAAAGAATGGAATTTACATTCACATGCTTCTTTTATGCTATAATATTAAACTCTGTTGTCTTTATCAACAGTAGCACTGTGCTAGTTATAGAGGGAGTTACTTTGTTACAATACATCTTGATCTTTCACAGTCTAATTAGGAGAATGAGACTAAGGCCCATGCAATGTTAGAGAATAATGGAAAATATAGTACTAAATCATGAAGGTGACAAGAATTGGAGTAAATAAAAGTAAAACTTGATGGTGCAAATATACTGGAGTGTGACCCTGTGAAGTATCTCATTATTCATTGTTTTCAAGGCATGTTCATGTGTATGTACTCATTGATAACATTGGTGTTATTTCCATTTTAGAAAATAAAAGGCCCAGGGTCTGAGATAATCTACTCAAAGTTACAACTTAGTTAAAGGCAGTTCTGAAACTAGATGGCTAGAAACGGGAGATTGTTATAATAATCCAGATATAAGGTTAATAGAGACCCGGATCAGAATGGCAGTAACTGAAATGGGTTGAGATAAAAGATATTAAAGGAAAAATGAAATAGACTTGGTGATTAATAGTACAGGAGGTAGATAGAGAAAGCAAAGCAGAAGAGGTAAAGATAACCGTGGGGACTTTGAGCCAAACAGAATAAACAGAGAGGAGTTGGCATTGCTAGATATGGGGAAGTTGGGAGAGGAAACTAGTGGCAGAAATTTCAGAGCAAATTAAGTTAATTTGAGGTCACTGGGAAACACCCATTAGGACAGAGGAGGGAATGTTGAACGCCACTAGTACAAGGGCCCTGACATAGAAGTTGAGCCAACTGGCCTGGGCCTGAGCTCAGTGCGTCAGTCAGGGATGAGGAAGAAGAATGAGTGAGATGAAGAGTGTGGTTAAGGAGTAGTACCACAGTACGTAATTTGGATCACCAAAGACAAAGGGATGGGGTGGGGGTGGGGTGATGATTCAACAGAGCGTGGATGGTCTTCAGAGGCAAGCCAAGGCCTTTCGAGAATAGACATGGACATGTGAAGGCAGGGTGGAAGGTTTCCATTAGTTGCTGCCAGTGATGATGGTCCCTAGTTAGATTTTTGTAATGAGACACCAGCACGACTGTTTCACAAGTAACCAGCCTGTGTGTTTCAATCCTTCAGGTGGTATTGGAATGCTATGTAAGAAAGGACTTGGTCTACACCAAAGCCAACCCAACCTTTCATCATTGGAAGGTCGACAATAGGAAGTTTGGACTTACTTTCCAAAGTCCTGCTGATGCTCGAGCCTTTGACAGGGGAGTGAGGAAAGCAATTGAAGACCTTATAGAAGGTATTGATTGGTCACTGCGTTCTTAGCGGGACTATGTTAATTTTCTAAGCTCTTTTTAATTCCAGTTGTCGATCATATATTTGTGGTTTATTTGTAGGAGGGATGGGGTCCAGGTCAGTAGATACCAAAACTTTAGGAACATCAGCCTGATTGGTGGTGGCACAGTGGATAGAGCGTCAGCCTGGGACTGAGGTTCAAGGTCCAAAACCCAGAGGTCACCAGCTGGGTCTCCAGCTTAAGTGTATGATCATATCAATGATAGTTGCTGGCTTGAGCCCAAGGTCACTGGCTTGGCTGTGGCCCCCTGGTCAAGGCACATATGAGAAGCAATCAATGAACAACTAAAGGGCCACAACTATGAGTTGATGCTTCTCATCTCTCTCCTTTCCTGTCTGTCTGTCTCTCTCACTCTCAAAAAAAAAAAAAAGTGTTGTTTTTTATTTAAGGAACATCCAAGCAGATCAGTTATAATGTAAAGGATTTCAGAGTAAAGTGTGGTTCCAATTGGTTTTTAGACTTTGCTTTGTAAAGACAAGTTCAAGACTTCCAGGTAAATGAGTTTTTGGCGGAGTTCCCTTTCCCTGACTATTGAAACAGCTTTGGACTGATCTGTCTTGGCTCGGAAGTGGAGAATGGATTCATATGGGCCCTGATGGCTCCAGGCTTCCCCACTGGCCTCTTGTAATCAGAGCCCAGGAAAAGGATCTGTGACCCCCAGAGCCCAGTTTGGTTTGGGTCTCAGTCTGTGGTGAACGGTTAGTAAACATTGTGTTATCTTTGATCCTGGACTAGAAGGCTCTTAAGTCATCAGTTCTCATGGGCTTTTCTAGTGTCCACAATTGCAAACACACAAGTTCTTACTTTAACACATTCAGTAACAAAATTGAAGGGTTAATGGTCCCACAACCCTGTGAAGAAAGAACTATCCAGCCAAAAGCCAAACTCAGAATTAATTATAAAAATTATATTAAAACTAATCATGAAAGAATGCATGTTTCATCTGTTCAAGAAATAAGTGTTCAGAAGTCATTTTCTTCATTGTGGATTTGCGGAAAGAGAGAAAAGCAAACCTTCAAGAAAGAATTGCTTAACATCAGTAGTAAGGCAATTCTAGCTAAAACATGAATCTGTTAACTACAGACAAATGATAACCAATAAAAACTAGTGTTCACGTTGTAGATCTTACATAAGAAACAAATGTTTAAGATGCAGTTATTAAACATAGCTTTTAAATGTTTAAATTTTTTTATTGATTGATTTTAGAGAGAGAGGAAGGGAGAGAGACAGGAACATCAATCTGTTCCTGTATGTGCCCTGATCGGGAATTGAACCCACAACCTTTGCATATCAGGATGCTGCTCTAACCAACTGAACTCTCTGGCTAAGGCAGCTCTTAAATGTTTAGAGAGCAAATAGCTCCTATATTACTGATAGCAGTTTACGATATGTCCATATAGTTAATTGCTGAATCTACCAACAAAAACTGATTACTTGTATATTTTTTCTATATATACTCTATCTAGCTGTTTTCTATCAAATTTGCCTTAAACATTGATTGATTAGAATAATTCAAGTAGTAGAAAAGAATCCTGAAAGATCAATAGGAACTGCACAGAAGGTATTATGGGACTTGTTTTTCCTCCTGTGATTCCTCATTGAAGATTTAAATAGTCCTCTTCCCTTTCTGATCAATTCTTTTATTTCTATTTTATGTAATAGCAAAATATTTTCTAAATGCATATTTTTAAAGACCTAACCAAGAAAAGAAGATAGAGGATAAATATCTCTTTTGGTATATCTCTTTTGAGACAGACAGAGACAAGAAAGGAGAGAGATGGGGAGATAAGTATCAACTTGTAGTTGTGTCACTTTATTTGCTCATTGATTGCTTGTCATACATGCCTTGACCAGGGCTCAAGCCAAGCCAACGACCCCAGGGTTTCAAACCTGGGACCTCAGTGTTCCAGGTCGACGCTCTGTCCACTGCGCCACCACCTGTCAGGCTCACTTAGGGAAATTTAAATATTTTTCCTTTTGACCATTAATTGTCAGTTGTTGATCCACATGTTACTGGGTACTATTAACAGAGGAAAGAGAGAAGTTCTGTTGATTTGCATAACAGAATGAAGGAAGTGATGAAAAAGAAATTGAATCTTAAATGATCAACTCATTTCATGATGGAATAAACCAGGTTTTCTGACCTAAATTTTGTTCTGCAGAAACAGAAAACTCATGGATGCCCTGATATTCAAAGGGAAAACATACTTGCCCTGGTATCAGCTTAGAAGAGATCTTCCACAATCTGGGCTTTAGAGTACAGTGTCTGGATTTCAGAACAGGAGGTGACCCTGCAGCCTGTTTAGCCATCCCCTCTTTGGTAGATGAAAAGACCAGAAAGCTAAGTCCAGTTGACACAGTGAGATGGTGGTGGGTATAACCTGGAGGTTCTCCATCCTGGGCTTTTCCTACGACACACAGTTGGGCCCTGGGGCATCGCTGGCAGAGGCCGGTCTAGACGGTGCACCCAGCGCAGCGGGCAGGCTCTCCTCGCCTCTCCTCCATATTGCCTCTGTGTGCTTAATCTGTAGTGGCCAGTGCAAAAGCTCGAGGGGTTAACTGGGAACAGCGGTCAGCAAAGTTCATTTAGGGAGCTTCCTGGCAAGAGTCAATTAAAGAAGAGGAAATTAAAAAGCATTAATTCCCAGGTAACATTTCTGCAAGTGATCCACATATGAAAGGAGTGGAATGTGGTTTTATTAAAATATACCTTGAAATGATCGGATTTGACTTATCCTCTTTGAAAACACTCCTTATTACATTTTTTTGTCTTTTTAGGCTCAACCACATCATCTTCCACCATCCATAATGAAGCTGAGCTTGGTGATGACGACGTTTTTACAGTAAGTTGCTTGCCTTCCTGGTTAGTGACGAGTAATCAGGAGAGGCTCCGGTTGAGGGCATGAGGGATGCTTGGCAATGTGGCACGTGCCGTTGCCATCGGGATGCCACCAGCCATCTCTGTCTGGTCACTTTTTCCTGCACTGGTTTTGCCTTCATTGTTCATGTTTCAGTGGTAACATCACACATGACACGACAGTGTCAGCTCTCCCGGACCTGTCCCAAGTTCTCTTGCAGTCTTCTCTCAGACTTACGGTGAACACCTCTGGTTTGTCTGAGACAATCCTGGTTTTAGTACTAAAAGTCCCTAGTCCTGCAAAGCACCTCAATCCTAGGCAAACCCTACTTAGAGTCTTGAACACAACCACTTCCCTGGCAGGGGCAGGGAGAGCCTTGCTGAGGAGTAATTAAACATCTGAGAGGAAAGGCCTCAGGCTGAGCTGAGGTTAGGCCCCCATGCGCAGAGGCGGGAAAGGGCTTGGATGTTTTCACACAGCTTGAGTTAATGAGATATAACTGGAGACAAAATGATTTCTCAGCTTGCTGATTCATTTACGTGCTGGGCTTCCAGAAGTTAATTAACAAATCATTCATTGCATGCCTGCTGTGGGCTTGGTGCAGTGAGATGCATTTTCAAACTCTTGGCCTTGACCTACAGTATGAAATATCTTTACCTTGTAACCTGGGGCGCACACACGTCCAGAGACACCTAAAGCCGGACTGTACTTCTTGTACTTCACATTCTGCATTATGGTTTTTTTCTCTTCTGTTTCATTTTCTTCCACTTTTGATTATGCAACTTCTCAAGCACATAGGAAAATTTAAAGAATGACATGATGAACCCTGTATATCTGTATAGGCTATACCTAGATTCGGCAGTTGTAGCATTTCGCCCCGTTTGCATGCGAGTGTACTTACAGAAGCATGCGCGTGCACACACACATATATTTTTGCCAATCTGTTGAAAGTAAGTCACCTCTAATTACCTCAGCATCCACCTCCTAAAAATAAGGCATTCTACACACTCACAACACCAGTACCGTACCTAAGAAAATTAATAGGAATCTCATATCATCTAATAATTCCCCAGTAGTTCCTCAGGTGTCCCATGAGTATCTTTTAATTTTATATTTTAAAATACTGGTTGCTGACCTTTAAAACTTGCTTTGCAATAGACTTGTCATGCAACACTACTTTGGGAATAGAGTGGTGTGTGAACCATGGCTCCAGCCCTCGTGCAGGTAACAGGATCATTTGGGCAGAGATGAGGTTGACTGTAAAAGGCTTAGAGACTGGCACAGACTACATACAGAGTACTCTGAACCGTGTGCTTTATAGGGCGGGGGGCAGTGGTCAAAAGAAGACCACGAGGAGGTAAGGCTGTACTTGACCTCGGAGACATTTGAACAGGATTTGAGAAGTAGCTTCAAGTGAAGGCGGAAGCAGGGATGTGCACGGTGAGTCTCCTGAATATAGCGGGTCTCAATCTGACGTGAACAGAGCGCATGTAGGGGTTTCAGGAAATGAGCTCAATTGTCCTTCCCTGGAGTGGCTGGCGTGATGTGGCTCTGAGCAGGCTTCCTATCGTGCTCCGAGCAGATCCTCTCAACAGTTGGCATGTTGCTTACATCTGTTCCTTTGTCACGTTTCGTGAGACAAACAACAGCAGGCGGGTTAAAAGGTGGCTTCCTGTGCTCCAGAGTGAAACTGTCATTCACAGCTGCTTCCCAGCTACCTGCCAGAAGTGATTTATAGAATCAGGAGAGGGCAGAGGAGAGAGCTGATGGAAGCCAGCATCCTTCCTGGTTTGGGCCTTTAATCCACAGGAGATCAGTGTGCTGGTCTAGGGCAACACCAGGCGCCTGGAAGGAAGTGTAGAAACAGCCCTGCTGCTTCCAGGCACTTGGAGCACCCTGGAGAGGGAGCCCCACTTAGCTTCATCCCTGTAGCCTGATGTGGATGGCCAGTTGCCTTCATCCCGTTTGTTTACAAACAAGGGACTGTTAATAGTACCTCCTTTCTCCAGACAGCCCATCACTAGGCCATTGACTCTTAGGAACACACCCCTAAGATGTGTTCTGATGATGGGAAATTCAGCAATGGCTTAGGTACCAGCTGTCCCGTCATCACAAGTGCCCTGTCATTAGATTTTCTGTCCCAAGATAGTGAGATGTGTGCAAGCTGGAGCTGGGGAAATGAGTGGCTGCGTTAACGCGCATGGAGTCCACAGCTTCCCACAGGGTGTTGCATTCTAAAACTCGTGTCGGTGAGACAGATGTTTAGAACTTGAAGCTCATGTATCACCGAAAGGAGCGGTGGTAAGACCCTCCCACACTTACAGCTGACTGTAATCATGAGTTTCCTGAGAGAACTGCAGGTGTGTAGGCCAACCTGCAGAGCTGTCACTTGAGGAACCAGGGTGTATCTTGTGTTTCTGCTGGTGGAGCCAGGGGCTGCCCTCTGTTCCTGGGGTTCAGAGGCAAGCAGGACATTGTGGACAATATGCTGACACACAATCGGTGTTAGAAGCTGACGTTGAGGGACAGGCACCGCGATTCCCTGTGAAGTAGAGGTCTGACTTGTGTGCTCAACACTTGCCAACCCTAATAGTTGTTACCCCCAAAAACAGCTTATTCACCTGACTTCTCAGGATGGTATAACCATGGTGCAGTTCCTCAAAGTCAAATCAGTGCCCTGCTTAGTGTGTGCACACATGTCCACACCTGTTCCCAGGGCCCACGCCGTGCCACCGTGTTCCCTGGCTCTCCTTGCCGGTCCACATCTCCTGCCAGACCACCGCCAGGGGCTCCTGCTTAGCAGCCATTCTGGCTTTCTGAGTTTGGGCTGTTGATCCATTCATGTGTCCTCCTGTTTCTCACTTGGCCAGTTATGATTGTTGTCCCTTGTTTAAAATCCCATAGCACTCTGTTATTGACCAGTCACAGGACAAAAGTGCACCATGACTTTACGGACACACTGTATTTTCTTGCCATTTGAAACCCTGTCCCTTTCTTGGCTTTCAAATCTTATTGCTGAGGGAATGAATCTTCATCAGTTAGAAGCGGGTTATTCATCATTTTAATCTCTGCAGCCCTGTAAAGCTTTGTTGTAGAAATGCCCAGTAAGTAAATGGGAGATCTGAACCCCAGATGCAACAGGTTCAGGTAATGTCATGTCATTTGGTGTCATTTTGTGTTCACAAAAGTGAGATGGTGTAGGAACTTAACTCTTGTGGATGTCAGTTTAGCCTATGGTAAAATGGGCTTTGCTATACATCATTTTGCTTAGAGTTGTAGAACTTGTCGATGGTATTGAGGATTAATGTATAGTGTATAAAATCATAGGTTTTTCTATTTTACTCATTTGCTTTATTGTTACCTTGAGAACCCTTTAAAGGTAGGTGATCTGAGGGAATCTCAGTGACTGCGTGTCAACTTTTCTAGCTGTTTTGTGCTCAGTCTGTGACTAAGAGTGGCACCCCTGACTGTTAGCCACTGCAAGCTCTAGGCTCTATGCTTCCTGCCCTCCCATCAGCTTTCTCCCTGGCCGCATAGTCCTTTCATGGCGCCTCAGCTACAAACATTCATCCAGGTGAACAAAATTCCTAGGTGGCAAGGCCGTGCCTAGCACTAAACATGGATGTGTGAGAGAATTCCAGTGCCTGAGCCATTGCTACACATTTGCAAGATGAGTAATGAAAAGAATTAAAACAACAATAACAAGAGGTTAGCATTCTGTAAATCGCTAAACTCACATTCCTGTTGGTACATCTGATGGACATCTTTTCATTTCTCTCACTTTCTATCTGGGAGACTTGAAGGAGGACAGCATGGAAGGACCCTCCAGTCTGTTCCTCCGCTGTGCTTTTGTCTTTGTGGAGTTGGCCCATGTCAACTTGAGATGTGAACAGTTTAGCTGTGGGTAAGCTGCGCAGCTTTGCTCCCCAACTTAGAACTGACTTCCTCCCAGATACCTACACGTGAGGCCGGAGGGTTTGGAACCTGCAAGGAAGGGGATTCCTTGGGCAGAGAGAGTAGAGAAATGAACTGTCTAGAACTAGATAGAGAGGCTCTGGGTTTCAAGGTCCCTTAACAGTTTTCTAAATTCCTGTCGTTTAGGGTTTGGTCCATTTAAACCTGGTGATTTGTTTACTGCTGCAGAATTCTAAAGTAATAGAATGAAATGTTATTAGCATCTTCAGAGACAAGGATCATTTTAATGGGATCTTGGAAGAACGCAGTCGCGGAATGCGTGTACTTCAGGAGCAGGCTGACCCAGATCTGGTCAAGTGTCGCCGCTTCAGCTGTCGCTGTGCTGAGTGGCTGGATTCTGGCTCTGAAGCTGAGGGATTAGGGAATTATTTGCTTTATACAAAGAAACTTGAAGGTATATAAAATGGCTAAATCTTCATCTTCCATAATAAGCAGTCCTTAACTAATATCTAAATCTGCAAGTCAGGAAATGGTAAACCACATGGGATTGAAAAAATGGAGACAAATACAAGAAGAGGCATGAGAGGTGAAAGTGTGTTTATTTCTCTGAGGAGCAAGAAACCGAGATAGGAATGGGTGAGGCTGCTCTTTGAGTTATTAAGTAAGATATGTACATGTATTGATTTTTTTAAAATAAGGGGTTATATCAGAAGGGGAGGTGAGAGGTCAAGGGAGAATGAGGGATCAAGACAGACACCTTAGTCGCAGCAGCTAATCCTGAGTCCCCAGCTGGGGGGTTAGGGATTGAAGAGACTTGGCGGAGGTTGACTCCGTGGCTCTAGGCACCCTTCTTGCTGTCGCGTTCTCTGCCTGGTGTTAGGAAGCAGCAGCATGTCCACTGTGGAAATAATAATGGCACATTCAAATTAAGTTGAGCTGGAGGAGTTAGTTGGACATTTATTTGCCTTGCTGGGTGGCAAGGATAGCTCTAAAGCCAACTCCTTAGAATTATAGGTCTTGGAATTGGAAGGGATTTTGAGTTCTTATCAGACAAGTCAGACGGGGACTTGCCTAAGATCTCACAGCTTGTTCATAGCGGAGGAGCAATGAACACTATCTCCCTACCTTTCCAGTTCACTGCTATTTTTCTCTTCCCCTGTTGAATACTTATATTTAGGGCCTTTTAGCTGTGTTATTTTTAAATAACTACCAAATATACAAGTTTTATTTTAGAATTTTCTTAGACCCAAGTTGGAAAGGGGAGAAATATGAGAATAAATATGTGACTAATGCCCATGTGGCCCGTTCATGTGATGGCCTTGGAGCCTACTTAGCAAGTATTACAGTCTGGTCCCCAAGATGGCAACTCGAAGCTTGACTATAGCAAGGCCTACCCTACACGTACATGTATAGGGTTGGATTTTTTATTTTTATTTTTTTGGTTTCACCATCTATGTTTACTACCACCTAAGTATGGTTTCTGGATTTGAGCAGCCCTTCTTAATCAATTATTCCCAGTTAAGCCCTAGCACCTTAAGGAATCCATCCTTATATAATGAGTGAACTTTTTCTGTGCCCATAGAATGGTACGGTGTACTGTCCTTTGCAGAATTGAGAAGAGTCATTCAATCATTGTGTTTGGGTCTGAATTCTCTCCTAGAACCCAGCTGGAAAAGGCTGGTCTTTGGGTTGTAATTTGTTGTTTTGCTGTATTTTATTAGGTGGGCAGTCGTCCTTTACACAGGAAAAATGTCATGTCTTTTATGGCATCGTCAGCCTCTAGCCATGTTTTGCCCAGACTGGAAAACTTGGTCCTTCCTCATGCCCTGCACTTGAACCTTTGACATCCTGTTTATTACAAGCTGCATTTTATGACTTTCTGGCTATTCAGAGCAGTTGTCCTGAACTGTAGCCAGACCCTGCCCATCCACCCCAGGTGTTATCTAAAGTGTTGTTTGAGCATGTGCTTTACACCAAAGTCCTGAGAAGCCATTCTTTTTATCCTTGACGGGCTTTTGAGTACAGTATTTGAAAGTTGTGCTTATTTTCATTCTTAATTAAGTAGAAAAAACAAAGTCATTGAATTTTGTAATTTTCAAGATTTCAGTTATAGACGCAGAAGAGTGTAGAATACCACAAAATTTTTCTTTTCTTAAAGAGTTTTTCCACCCAATCCAGCCCCAACAAACATTAAAACTGAAGGCATGTCTACAAAATGGGGTTCACTTACTGATTTTCTAAGAGAGTGTTTTTAAAAGCTGAAGTGGTGTGCGACCCCTGAGTGTGCAGTTTGGAGGTGAGGGAGAGGCCTGAATCCACGCTCGGTTCTGCCATTGGCTGTGATCATTGATCCTTTGAACACAAAACCACCACGAGGTGGATGCATTTCCTGTGAGTTTGTCTGTGCCGCCCAAGGAAGGGAAGGAAAGAAACAGTGATGTGGAGCTCTCCCTGGCACTGCACTTACACTGTCACCTGCATTACTGGATTTGGTCCTCACAGCCACCCTGTCAGCTACACATGGACACCATTTCTGCAGAAGAAACTGCCCAGGCTCGGAGAGGTGATATGACTTGTGCTCGGACCCACACTCTGCTCACCCAGAATGCAAACCCAAATCTGCTTGCAGCCTCTCAGAGAATTTTAAGAAAGTATTTATTCAATACATTTTTAATAAATTTTGCCTATCAAACATACCAGATACCCCCCTTCATTGCAAAAGAGCCACCTAAATAGTGGACTTTTCAACTAGGGCATTGGCTTCAAACCTCACCCGCCTCTTCACTGGAGGCAGGAGGATCGTCTCTCCTTAAAAGCCCCACCCAGTCTCCTTTCAGGCTCTCTGACCGGAAATGTTTCTATTGTCTCTCTCCTGGTGGAATGAAGGGATTGGGGTAGAGTGGAGTGGGGGGGAGGATAAAGAGAAAATGGATTGAAATGTAAAATCTATAAAATTTAGCGAGTGAAATTAGTGTATGGTGGTTTCTTAAGAAAGGCAAAAATGTGGTGGGAAGGACAGCCCTGTGCTTCGTGGTTGACAGCAGGCAGCAGTGTCCCCTAGCCGCTGCTGCCCGAGACCGAGCACTGCGTAGGTGGCGGAAGTCTCAGGGATAGATGGGAGCTGCCTTATCTTCTAGATGACAGTTGTCCAGCTCGCATTACATAGATGAAGATCTTTTTATCCCATGTGGCTAAGTTAAAGCAGTTAACTGTGTAAGGCTCCAGCAAAAGCTCTGACATGCTCTCCGTTCAGGAAGCCCAAAGGCATCTCGCTAACTCTCCCACTTGTGTCTGTCTTCATCTGCACATATGTTGGCTCTTCACGCTGTGGGTAGGAGGAGGCGATTATTTCCATTTTACTAATTCATAGAGTCCACAGTCAGGGCTACCTGAACCTCGCCCTTCCTCCTCTCAGCCCTCAGCCCTTCCAGAGAAGCTAAGCGTGGCATCAGTCTTCTTTTGTGTCAAAATCTCTTTCACCTAACTTCAGAATTGAGAAACAAAAGTTTTTTAAACACGTGGGAATTTTCTCTTTGTTATTTTTCCCCCAACGAAAGAATGCCCACCTTATCTATTCTCTGGGTCCCTGAGAGGGTAGTGCCCTAGCGTCTAGGACAGAGTCCTGCCCACCCCCAGCAGCTGCTTCTTATACCCAAACTGCCTGCTAGGTGGGACTGTAAAAGAGCAGGTTCCTGGCCTGGCCTGGCCAGTTTTCTGCTCTGCTTGCCTCTTTGAAACAGGACACCTGGAACCAGTATAGGCCCTTAGGACAGGTGAGCCAGTGCTACCTGTTCCCAAAGACCTGTTGGCAAAATGGGTGACAATTTGCTGTTTACCAGAGAAAAAAGGATTGGTCGTAGGACTGTCAGTCTGGTAGATACTGAGAAAGAAGGTGTGCTTTGCTGCTGAGTTTGAGACAACAGCTCATCCAAAACCCCCCGCCCTCCGGGCCAGGAATTTTCTGAGGCACTCAGCCCTCCAGTTTACTGTCTCCTGAGAGGCAAAAGCAGCCTGGAGTTTTATGTGGTCTAGCCACCGAGCCCAAGGTAGAGAGGAACGGCATATATTTATATGTACTGTGTATGTGCATACTTCCTTAAGAAAATAAAACTAGAATCTCTTGCAATAGGAAGAATGCATCAGATGTTGAGATCTATTTTGGTGGTGGATTGCAGTAAAAATAATACGAATTGTGGTCATAACTACTAGTAAGCCAACTCTAAAAATACAGACGGAGAAATTCTACTTAATCATCTGGGTGAATCCTCTGGCTTTTTTAGGGGGAGTATGGTGATGACTTATTTTCATTATTTGTTTTTATTAAAGTATAGTCGACATATGTCCCATGGCTCTTGAATCAGCTAAGCAGCAGTCTTTTTTATTTTTAATGTTTATTTCTACTGACTTTAGAGAGAGGAAGAGAGAGCGCACACAAAATAGGAACATCAATCTGTTCCTGTATGTGCCCTGACCAGGGATCGAACTGGCAACCTCTGTGCTTCAGGACGATGCTCCAACTGAGCTACCTGGCCAGCACTAAGCAGCAGTCTTAGTCAAACCCCTCTGACCTGTAATAGTCTTAGGAAGAGGGAGGAGTATTACATATAAAATTGCTAGAGCTCAGATAGACCTTGAAGATCATTGGTACAGCCCTCTTATGGTACACACAAGGAAACTGAGGCCCAAAGAAGTTAAACCACTGTCTGAGACAAATGGCCTGTCCTGGCATCAGGGTTTGCCATTCCCCTCTGAGTAGAGCTCTTCTTGCTTGACATTTCTGTATGACTCCTGGATGGTATGGTTAGGTTCCTTAAGCAATTTCTTAACATGATGTTCTCTGCTTTATTTAAAACATCTCGGCCTACTGGCCTCCTGAAACGGCTGCTGGGGGACACAGGAATGATGAAGTGGCTGTACTTACTTGTTTGCTTGCCTCTCTGGAGGTGGGGTTCATCCCATTTGTCTCTATCCCAGAGGGAGGAGAAAACTGACAGTTGACAGCCTTCATAGTCTCACCAATATACTCATTAGGAGTGTCCCACTCAGGAAAGCTGTAAGCCAGGCACCCCTTAACAGTTCCAAGTGTCCTTGAAAAAACAGCCCTGGGCACACTATTCTCTCCCAGAACCACTGTCTGCCAGCTGCTGTGGTAGAGAGAAAAAGAAACATCGACGTATTATTTTACTTATTTATGTATTCCTTGGTTGACTCTTATATGTGCACTGTCCAGTGATCAAACCCTCAGTGAACCTGCAAGTTTGGCATATCAGGACAATGCTCTAACCAATTGAGCTAGCTACCCGGCCAGGGTGCAAGGCAAGTTTAAAATGCAGGGGGAATCTGAGATGAAGGGGAAGCTGTCAGATTAGTAGGTTGGTAGGTGTGTCAGTAGCTTGTGCACACAAATAGCAGAATGATGGTCAAGAATCTAGTTTGTGAATGTGTGTGTGTGTGCACACATGCACTGCTCAGGTGGCTGCTTTTTACTGTCTGTGTGTGGTACCCATGAGCAGAGTTGGATCAGAGCTGCCTGTGGGTAGGAGGTGTTTCCCCTCACTGTTCCTGGAGATGCCCTGATAGTACATTCCTTTTGTTTATAGGTCACACTCACTACTTTGCAAGAACTAACTGATAGTAGAAATAAGCCCAGGCTTCCAGAGGAGCCTCTGACAGACTCTCCAGAGTCCAGACCAACTCAGAGAAGTTTGGCGGGAAGGCTACAGACCGGGCTGGGTCATACCGTTAGTACAGCCCACAAGAGTGGTAAACTGTGGGCATGCCTCAAAGTTTTCCGGCTTTTCTATTCCTTTGTATAAATCTGTCATTAAATTAGGAGATACTGAAAGGCCTTCCTCAGTCACACGTTCAGGAAGCTTTGCACTTGACTCTGTGCAGTGAGAAAGGACTGTTTGGGGCTAGGGAGGTTGGATGGGGGCATTTCTGATTGGCTTATGAATAATAGGAAAACTGGGAATGCCTCATTTCTCAGAATGACTTTCTACATATTGTTAACCTGGACATGGGGTGGATTAGGGTAACAGCTGACTAACACGGAGATGACTGATGAGTTAACTGGTTTCTGAGAACTAAATGTTGAGCGCATATCACCATGTTCAATACAAGGATAGCTTTTAACCTCAGAGAGATGACTGTCCAATGTGTGTTGGGTAAGAATTTAACCCTTGAAATCTGAATCATACTGAAGGGTCCTTATCTGCTCATTCAGGAAGTATTTATTGAGATATTTGGAAACCTTTGTATTGTGACAAGCCATCCCCTTATCTCCTAGGTTTGTATCAAGCAGGATACGCCTTTTTACTCAGAGAAGTACTTTTGCTGAGGTTAACAATAGCTCTCAGAGTAGGCACTGGAATGGGCTCACCTGACCCTGAGAAACAGTGAAGTGGGTTCTGAAATCCCATGGGCTGGGCGCTTGGGGCAACATTTCAGCCCGGCTCTTCAGAGGCTGCCCCCCAACCATCCGGGCCATGCCTCTCAGCAGCTCATCTTCCTGTGTGTGATGTGGAGACGACATGTTACCTGCGACCACGTTCACACGCAGCCTGGGCCGGGTACACACTCGCCCAGCATGAGACTATTACAAGTTCTTGGCTATTGTTCTGTCTGATCGACAACAACCCATGTGTTATAAAGTGGGTGAGAGTTGGAGAACAGGCAGAGTTTGGATGAAAGGAAAAATTCTTGTGTATCAGCTTAGTGCAATGGTTCTTAACCTTTTTTGAGGTACCGAACCCACCAGTTTCATATGCGCATTCACCAAACCCTTCTTTAGTGATAAATAAAATGATTTTTTTTTCCAAATTCAAGACATAGGTATATGTTTTTTTACTGGTGCACAAAATGAGCCATGCATGAACTCACAACAAATTACGATATTACTTTATTCTGGCCTCCGCGGCAGAGGCTTCTCCCAACCCCTGAGACCGACTCATCGAACATCGAACCCCTAGGGTTCGATAGAACCCAGGTTAAGAACCACTGGCTTAGTCTCTTTCAGTTACTGGGATTTAACAGTGATTTCCCTATCTACGTTCTGAGCCAATTGGGTAGCTAGAAGATCTTTTTTAGCCCTGGCTAACAGCTGCAGGGAGTAGATGTCTCAGGACGTTCCCCACCAGGTACTGGATCTCTGCAGCCTCCCCACGTGCACCGCACAGTCCCAAGAATGGCTGCCAGCACTTGCTGTCTGCCAGCTGGGTGGCTCCCCAGAGGCAGAAGAGGGAAGCAGCAGTCTGCAGGCCCAGTTCTGCTCCACCCATTGTGGAGAGGAGCGAGGGTCAGAGAGAGGCCGGGTGTGGCACAGGCGGAGCTGCTGCCTCAGAGCAGGGTTGCCAGGGAGGGAAAGTGCGCCCATGTGGTGAACCCAACATATCTGGCCTAAGTTACCAAAGGGTGGATCAGGATTTGGGCTTGACTGGATCCAGAAGCTCAAATGGTACTTGGGGGGACTGCCTTCTCTGTTTTACTTCATTTTGTCCTCAGAAGGTGCTTTCCCTCTGCCCTCATCATGATTCCAGGTTTGTGAGGACCCTGAGGTCTTGAGATGAAGACACCATCTTTTCTGACCTCTCTGTCAAAAATCTTCCTATACTGCCTGAGAGGACCACATGTCCACACCTGGATTAGTCACTGCGGGTTGAGGGATTAGACAGAAGCATCAGCCCCGCGTCACTGGACCAAACCAATTAGAAAACTCCAGGAGGGTCAGGCCCCTGGACGGAGGCTGCACATGTCCACCAGTTCTAAGAACTGATGGTAGTTGTGTTGCATAGTGGAAATGAGTCTTTTTTTTTCCTAGATACCAAGAGTCCATTTTTCTGAGCATTTAGGAGTTTATAAATGGGAAGGGGGGTTAAAAATAACTTTTGTAAGTCTATTTGGTTTAGCCTTGCCCCAGAAAGGATTTATGACACTAACAAAAGACATGTAAAATAAAACTAAGCAAATGAGATTAGGGGAATATAAGAGCAACAGCCAAGGAGGAAGAAGTTCCTAGATGTTTGTCAGAAATAGGACACCTAGCTGCAGGAGGGTCCCCAGCTCTGTGGAGGGGAAAAGGCGGGTGGGGAGTCAGGAGGGCCCTTGTGTTAAAGGCGGCTGTCAGCTGCATTTGACAGTCTTTTCTGAGCATGTGGCTTGTGGAGAGTGACCACCGCCTGGCCCCCTTCACTGAGTCTAGGTGGGAGCATGAAGCGTTTAGGTGGCAGGTATAGGGGGGACACAGTGGGTCCCCTGTCCTCTGGCCACCGTCCATCCCAGTGTCTGATTACCTGCCAAAGACACCGTCAGGTAGGCTCCAGTCTGAACATATTGGCTCTGCTAGGAAACGGCTCTGCACTCACCTCCTCCCTGATGCGGTCTTCGTCCCTCTGTGCAGTCACCCGTCTCGTTTCCAGTTTAAACTGAACCCCAAAGTGTGCCTCCAACCAAAAGACTTTTTTCCTACAAAATTTCTTTCTGGAAAGCCAATACCCATGATCCGCGAAATAGCTGTATGTTTGAGTCCTCCTCAGGCTAGGATTAGCCCCACAGATACACATTTTTGCATTTCCCCTGCTGGCCAGAGTCCCGTGGAACAAGGGCACAAATGGGACGCCATTCTTGATCAGACTGGGATGCACCAGTGGGCGGCCTGGTGTAATGAGGCCTTCCCCAAAGCCTGGTCACTGCACCCACATTTGAGAAAACAAACCCAACTTTCCAGGGTCTGGCAGCTGATTTCCCTGCCCACTGAGCCAGCCACATCATATCATATGAGATTTAGACAATCTCGCCCTTCAGGGGTCCTCCCATGACCCACAGCCAGGATAAACTAAAGATTTCCGGAAGTCCATCAAGATGCCGCAAGCGGGGGTAGACGGCATGTGAGAGTGTAGTGTGTGGGTTTGGTTTTTGTTTTTTCAAATTAACTCTTGATTTCCTCCCTCTAAACAGACAGCTACAGACAGTTCTTCTAATTCCTCTCAGAAGAGGGAACAACCTACACGGACAATCTCCTCTCCCACCTCCTGTGAGCACCGGAGGATTTATACCCTGGGCCACCACCACGACCCATACCCCACGGACCACTATCACCTCGAACAGGTGAGTGGCATTCTCGGTCCTTGGAGGTCATCAGGCTAGGTGGCTCCCAGTTTGGGGATGGCTTCTTCTGTGCTGCTTTGTGCCACCCACCCCATACCAAAGGCGGTGGTGGCAGCTCACCCTTACTTAGAGGTTTCTGTGTGCCAAGACACTTGTCCTCGAGTCCGTTTAATCCTCACAGATTGCCCATGAGGCGGGTCCAGCACCCCTAGTTTACAGATGAGGAAGCGAAGGCTTAGAGGGATGGTCCCTGGTAGAAGGAGGTTCAAGTGCAGGTCTGAGCTCACCCAGCGAGCTGTGCTGCCTCCCTTGTCCCTCTGTCCAGAGGGCCTCCCAACCGCATGTGAAGGCCAGAGCCATGTGCAGGATGAAGACGGCTGCGCCCTTGGCTCATGCGGCCGGGCATCTCGGGCTGCAGGCCCGGGCTTGCTCAGGGGGATATAGCCGGAGCCTGGAATTTAGTAATTCAACAAATACTTACCAAGCGGCTGTTTTGCAGAGCAGGTTCCCAAACTGTGGGGCATGGACTGGTGCCCGTGGAGGGTGACGTGGCCACTGGTTCGCTTTGGAAGGAGAAAAAAGGAGCACGATTAACATAAAGCTAGAGTTATATGACCTTTTAAAAATCATTTTATTGTATACTTCCCAATAGTTTGGCATTCAATTCTTTTTCATTTTTTAAGGGAGAGATGGGGAGATAGACTCCCTCATGCGCCCCACTGGGATATACCCAGCAACCCCTGTCTGGGGCCGATGCTCGGACCAGTTGAGCCACTGGCTCAACTGGGAATCGAACCTGGGACATCCATACACTGGGTCAACATTCTATCCACTGAGTCAACTGGCCAGAGTCAGCATTAAATTCTTTTTTTAAAAAAAAATCACATTATGGTAGCAATAGGTAAGAACTGACTTTCTGACTCTTTCTTTGCAAAATAAAAGATTAGCAAAGCCTTTGTCAGCTCCCAAGATTTGTTTTGAAACCCAACAGGATTGTTATTTTCCAAAGTCCAGAATCTGACAGGAATTAAGGCAAAGTATGAGAAGTGATCCCTGCTCATAGTCTGGTGGGAAGCAATGGGTAAATCTAATTGCCATGTAAAAATTATGTAACTATTATAACAATGACAGTGGCGACAGGTATCAGGCACATCCTGTGTGACAGGCGCAGAACTGACTCCGCAGAGATTTTTCTCTTCATTCTCCCAGCAGCCCTGTGCAGCCTGATAGGGAAACTAAGTCTGGGGCTCAGCCCAAATTTGACTCCAGTGGATTTGCTCAGAGCCATGCTCTTTGCCCCTTGAAAAGCCTTCATGTCAAAAGGACTTCTAAGGTGGAAAATTGCATTCTCTGCCACTACTGAGAGGACCCGTGCAAGGCAGTCTTACCTGCATCTAGTCGGTTGCAGTTGACTCAGGCTGCCAGACTCTGTTGTAAACAGTAGCAGGAATGCCTGCAGAGACAGCTCTTCGCCCTAAGGGAGAATGCAGCTTGGGTTTGAGGGTTAGCGCCAGCCACGGGCCAGCCACCGTGGCTCTGGGTCCCAGCTGCCACGCCCCGATTCCAGCTTTGCTGCACACTAGCTGTGAAATCCTGGCAGGATCCAAACCCAGGCAGCCAGCCGCTGGAACCTGCACTCTTACCCTTTTCTATCTGGGCATCTATCTTCCCAACTAGATTACAAGGTTCTTGTGAGCCTTCTAGTTCCTGGGTCCCCCTTTTTCTTTTTTGAACACGGCCCACTGCATTTTACATGGTGACCCAGAACGCACATACTGTATATACACAGTACATGCAGTTGTGCTCCAGCTTCAGGCAGTGGGGAGTGTCCTGTGGAGGAAGCTCACCTGCCTTCTGACCTGAGTGTGTCTAGCTTCTAAAAAGTCAGACTCTGTTCTTACAATGTGTGCACTTTCCCCCCACGTATAGTAATCCTTCAACACAAAGGGGGCAGTGTAAAAGCTGGTCTCAACCCATTCAGATTTCCTGACCCAGGAATGGATCGAAACTCACAATTTGAACTACATTTTTGACCCACAAGGTATTCAGTAATTACAGGATGTGTCAGTTTCTTCAAGAAATGCCTTTGTCGCCTGACCTGTAGTGGCGCAGTGGATAAAGTGTCGACCTGGGAACACTGAGGTCGCCAATTCAAAACCCTGCTCTGGTCTGGTCAAGGCACATATGGGAGTTGATGCTTCCAGCTCCTCCCCCCTTTCTCTCTCTCTCTCTGTCTCCTCTCTAAAATGAATAAATAAAAAAAGAAAAATACCAAACACATAAAGTGACAAGATACACACATACACAGAAAAGATTTAAAAAAAGAAAAAAGAAATGCCTTTGTCAAGGTGAAAGGTGCATATTGGATTTTCTTTTTTTTTTTTCCGCTACTGCTCTAAAATACTGTCCCTTTTCTCCCGGGGCAGCCGATGCCAAGGCCCTACCGCCAGGTGAGCTTCCCAGATGACGACGAGGAGATCGTTCGCATCAACCCCCGGGAGAAGATCTGGATGACGGGCTATGAGGACTACCGGCACGCGCCCGTGAGGGCCAAGCACCTGGACCCCTTGGAAGATGCGGACTCCTACGTGCGCTTCGCCAAGGGCGAGGTTCCCAAGCACGACTACAACTACCCCTATGTAGACTCCTCGGACTTCAGCCTCGGTGAGGACCCCAAAGGGCGCGGGGGCAGCGTGATCAAGACCCAGCCCTCACGGGGCAAGTCCCGGCGGCCCAAGGAGGACGCAGAGCGCTCCCGGTGCGAGTACTGCAGGGACATGTTCAACCACGAGGAAAACCGAAGGGGCCACTGCCAGGACGCACCCGACTCCGTGAGAACTTGCATCCGCCGGGTGAGCTGTATGTGGTGTGCGGACAGCATGCTCTATCACTGTATGTCGGACCCCGAGGGCGACTATACAGACCCATGCTCGTGCGACACTAGCGACGAGAAGTTTTGCCTCCGGTGGATGGCTCTTATTGCCTTGTCCTTCTTGGCCCCCTGTATGTGCTGTTACCTGCCCCTGCGGGCCTGCTACCACTGCGGAGTGATGTGCAGGTGCTGCGGAGGGAAGCACAAAGCCGCGGTGTGACTCGCGTCCCTCCCTCCCCTCCAGCCACAGCCACGAGGGAACTTGTCTCCTACGCACTCTCATCCTCTCTCCCGGGACCTGGAGGCGCCGTTCAGGCCCGGGAAACCGGCCTGGTGAACTCTGCTCCCCACTCATCCCTGCGCACAGTGTTCTAAAGAAAGGAACCTCCGCATAGACTCGCGTGTATTAATCTGTAATCAAGCTAACTGTCTTCTACCTGTGTTGATTTCCTGCCTTTTCTCCCCACCTCTTCCAGTTCAAAGGCGCCTGCAATCGGAACTGCTGATTTGTTGGGTGGGTTTTGTAGTTGGTTTGTCCAAGAGCATGGAAGACTATCTTTACTCTGGGCTCAGCTTGCCTGTTGCTATCCCCCATCTCCGGGTTCCTGCAAAGTGTGATGTCAGAATGACAAAACCCAACCAGAAGTATTTAACCTGCAGTTAATTATTATGTCTAGGAGGTGAGCTAGTTAACAAACTTCTACCACAAAACAAGATCGCTTTAACTTTTCAAAAGCCAAATTTCCCATGTACGCTGCAGTTTCTATCTTGAGCCCATCACCATTTTCTGCCTCCCACCCCAAATATATCAGTTCCTCACAATGCAAAACATTTGCCCATAAAATGACTGAGAATTGAGCCTTAACTTCAGATTAACTTGTGAGAATCAGGAAAATTCCTTAAACTGTACCACATCCTCAGGTCAGGGCTAGAAAGGAGATTTTAGATTTCTCAGAGCTTCCCATTACCCCTAAGGTAGAACTTTTTTAAAAGTGTGTTGCCACCACTTCCAAAAATTTAGCAAAATTGGAAGAAAATGCTAATAAAGTAAGAAATTTTGCTCATTGTTTTGGAAACAAAGCATTCTCTTCAAATACAAACCAGTGTTGAAAACACTAAGGTTCTCCTAAATAAAATCATAGGAGCCCCGGCCACCCCCTGGCCTCCAGTGTCAATTTTCTATTAACCAGGGGAAATTTTAAACATCATAAACTTGAGGAGTGGGTGGTTGCATTTTGTTCGTGGGTTTGGGTTTTTGGTTTCCTTTTGGATGCAATTTCATGTCACCAGATTCTTCATTTATACTTGGAAAAAACAAGGCCATATGTAAAAACCCTTCCGATGCCTAAGTGTCTTTCTCCTGCAACTCCAAACCCAGATTTGCCATTTGGTGTGCACAGATGGTTGGGTCAGCAGGCTGGATCTACCTGTTGCCTTGCCACATGGGAGGCTTTGAATTAGCTGGAAAAAGAGTATTTTTCTAATCTATTGCAAGGAATAGCCAGATCTTAGGGCAGAAAGAAGGAAAGTGAAGAGTAGTTTACCTTTACCTAGCATGGTACAATCAGATCGTCATGGAAAACATAAGGGACAGGTTTGTCCACACAGGCTGGTCTTCCCACCATGGTCTTCCTGTGGTAACTGCCAGCAGAGGGCATGCCTGACCCCTCTCCCCTACAGCCCCCACCCCTTCTCTATTGCACACAGGACATAAGTCTTCAAGGGAGGGGGCTTTTTTCTAGTCTGCCAATCGTACTGGGGAAGTGCTGGCCACGCCTACCTTCATCGAAAGTCTTTAGCTTGTCTGAGAGCCCGTTGCATTTATTTAGTCAGACCATCAGCGTAATACCCACTGTGCTTGAGTTGGTAGACGTTTTCATTTGTTGGAGTGACTGGTTTGGGCCTTTCAGTCTGGAAAAGGAGCAGAGAGTTGTCAACCTGGTGATGGAAGAAAAGAGCCACTTCCCTGCCTAGAGAACATCTAGAAAACCTCAGCCAGCCTCCAGATGTTGTTGAGAGACCACAACCTTTCCCCCAAGCCCCCCCGAGGTTTCTCCTCAAGGTCTTTCTCAAGGTCTCCTCTACAAAGCACAACACTAATGTATGTTTTGTTAGACCTCAGTTCAAGTGCCCCTATTTATTTCAGTAAGAACACACATACCCCAGCTGCTTTTTGTTTGTTGTCTCTACTTACCTGATTCTATCTTCCTGCACCCCTTTTTCTGTTCCACCCCTTTGAAGAGCTATGCTAGTGAATCTTACTTTGCATATACTTTTTGGTTCTTGAAGGCAGCGGGTTAAGGGCACAAGGACAGCCATGGGGACATTTATGTAAATACGTCTCTCTCATTGCCACACTGCAACTAAGCAGTGTGCAGTATTTTCCCAGTCAGCTTTGCCATACTGACGTCAATCATTTGAGAGAAATTATTCGAATTTTATTTTTGTATCTGTGGTAACAAAACATTAACCGAAAGGTTGTCTATTTGGGAGCTTCCCCGCCCCAAGCTATTTGCTCACATTAACAAAAAGTGCCTGAAGCATAGTTCATTCTTTACCTGTATACTAAAATCCCTGTTGTATTGATTTCTTTATAATAACCCTTTTTACCTCTGTGTAAAAAAATATGTATACAAGTGTATGATGTACATTTTAAGTTCTTAACTTTTTTTTTATGGTTTCTAATATGTATGACCAATGTAGCCATTGCTTTAAAATGTACTGTGTAAATATAAACACATCCTATGAGATCGCTGGTTTCAGGCTATCTGTCCGGCTGGAGTTGGGGTGGCTTTGGAGCCTCTGCAAACATGGGGGTTCTCACACACAGGATGGGAAGGGGCTGCTTTTGGTGAAGGATGTAAGGACACAGGTCTGTTACAGTGAGGCCCTTCCCATCGGAAGTTATGTCATATTCCCAAGGGGAAACTGGGCTCAGATGCCTCGAGTGAATGGATTGCAGCAGGTCACCACCGGGAACACCCCTACTCCTCACGCCTGGCTTTCCCCATGTGTGCTCCTCTGAGGGAACAGCTGTGCTTCCTCCGAGTTGTTTTCCACCAGTTCCTGCTGAACTGTGTGTGTGTGTGTAGTTAGGAAGACAGTCTCTTACTGAAAACAGTTGTTAAACCCGCAGGACCCCTGGTCTCCTCAAAGTGGCTCTATTTCAGTGACGTGGCTCACTTTCCCTTTCCGCTGGGTTCTCTGAATGCTCAAGTTACAACTGACAATCCTTCAAGGAGATCCAAGTGTGCAGTCTTTGTAAGGGTCACTGAGGAAAGAAAGTATTAGCTCCCTCTTTAGAGACCAGAGTAGAGGCCTTACAAAGAGAGGTAAGACCCCTTCATCTTGGTTTTAACTCCTCCAGGAAGGAAGGACTCCTGAACCACTGGCAAAGGTGGAGAGCAATAGGAGGTGCTAGAAGTTAGCAAGAGGTGGGAGGTAGGTTACTGGAGAACTTAACGAAAGCCGTTTGGTTAGAGTAGGAGCGGCATTAACCAGATTATAGTGGGGTGAAGTGTCAACATGGAGGAGGTAGAAACAGCAAATCTAAAACATTGTTTCAAGAAGTTTGATAGTGCCTGACCTGTGGTGGCGCAGTGGATAAAGCGTAGCATCAACCTGGGAACACTGAGGTCGCCAGTTCAAAACCCTGCACTGGTCTGGTCAAGGCACATAGGGGAGTTGATGCTTCCAGCTCCTCCCCCCTTTCTCTCTTTCTCTATCTCTCTCTCTCACTCTGTGTCTCCTCTCTAAAATGAATAAATAAATTTTTAAAAAAGTTTGATAATAAAGGAATAATGGGATTGCTCTGAAGTAGAATTGGTGAATTAAAATAATTTCTGCCAAAACAACATGTACGTGTTTACTTTGACAGTCATGAACAAATTGTTCTGATTTAGAAATAAGAGAGAGAGAATGTGGAAGGCCCCTCCAGAGCTGCAGCGAAGAGCCTAAACTTTTACTTGATCCTCATGCCCCGAGGTCCATCCCTCCTACTGTCCCTGTTCACAGTTGAGGAACTGAAGTTTAGAAAGAGTAAGTAGCTAAGGGGACAATACGATCACCTGAGGCAAAGACTGAACCCGGCCTCAGCTCAGGTGACTGACTATAGAGCTCCTTACCCACCTCACTCTGGTACTTGCCTCCCTTCCTGTTTTCAGGCTCAAAAAGGTTATCAGTCAAGTCTTCCCTGTTCTTTCAGGCTCCGCAGGCTGTCTCAGGAACAGGGTATCTGGTACCCTGCCAGCAGCTGGGCATACACACAAGTCATCTCCTTTAACCCTCTGCAGAGTAGATGGTGTCCTTCCATGTTATAGGTGAGGGAGCAGGTGTCAAGAAACTACATTAATTCTATCAAAGCCACTGGATAGTCTCTTGTCATTACTAGCTATTAGCCCTTGGGCAAGTGACCACCTTTTTGAGTGCAGTACAGAAGAGGTGTTTCCAAAATGCTAATTTCCTCCCTCAGTTCCTCCTTTATTCTAGAAAGGATAGCCTCTTTTCAAGCACAGGAGGCTGAAACTATTGTGGCTATTTTGTACATATTTAGGCCTACAACTTATCTGCTGAGATTTCTTAACCATTCTGCAATTCTAACTTAGGTTTTGGTTCCTTGCTATCCTCCCCGATATATTAAGTGAGGGCCACAAAAGTGTTTTAGGCTGGCTGGAGGCCTCAGGAGCAGTAAGAAACAAGAAGGGCATTACATAATGATAAAGATGTCAACCCAAGAGAATATAACATTTGTAAATAATTATACACCTGACAGAGAGGCACCTAGATATATAGAGCAAATATTAACAGAGAAAAAGGGGGAAATAGCAGTACCATAACAATAGGGACTTTAATATCCCACTTTCATCAATAGGTAGATCATTCAGCAAGAAAATAAGGAAATAGTAGCTTTAATACATTAGATCAGATGGACTTAATAGATATACAGAACATCCCATTGAAAAGCAACAATACAGCCTGACCAGGTAGTGGCACAGTGGATAGAGCATCGGACTGGGATGCAGAGGACCCAGGCTCGAGACCCTGAGGTTTCTGGCTTGAGTACGGGCTCACCAGCTTGAGCAGATGGTCACAGGCTTCAACATGGGATCATAAACATGACCCCATGGTCACTGGCTTGAGCCGAAAGGTCACTGGCTTGAGCAAGGGGTTACTGGCTCAGCTGTAGCCCTGTCCATCAAAGCACATATGAGAAAGCAGTCAATGAGGTGCCGCAATGAAGAACTGATGCTTCTCATTTCTCTTCTTTCATGTCTGTCTGTCCCTATCTGTCCCTCTCTTTGACTCTGTCTCTGTCACCAAAAAAAAAAAAAAAGCAACAATACACATTTTTCTCAAGTGCATGTGGAACATTCTTCAGGATAGATCATATGTTAGGCCACAAATCAAGCCTTAATAAATTAAGAAGACTGAAATCATCAAGCATCTTTTGTAACCAAAATGATATGAAACTAGAAATTTAAAAAAAAATTCCCAAATATGTGAAGATTAAACATGCTACTGAACAACCAATGACTCAAAGACAAAATTTAAAAAGAAACCATTAAGACAAATGAAAATGGAAATATAACATACCCAAACTTATAGAATACCCCAAGAGAGAACATTAAGAAACAAAGATCTCAAATGAACAACATAACTTGACACCTCAAGGAACTAGAAAATAATTAAGCTCGTTAGTATAAGGAAGGAAATAACAGATCAGAGCAGAAATAAATTAGATAAGAACTAAAACAACAATTTAAAAGGATCTATAAGCCTAATAGCTGCTTTTTTTTGGAAAGATAAAAATAGACAAACCTTTAGCAATAGCCACCAAGAAGAAAAGACAGGACTCAAAATCAGGAATGAAAGAAAAGATATTACAACTGACGCCATAGAAATGAAGGATCATAAGAGATGACCATGAACAATTATATGCCAACAAATTGGATAATCTATATCAACTACATACATTTCTAGAAACATAACAACTAAACCTAACAAGACTGAATCAAAAAGAAAAGGAAAATCAGAACAGACTTATAAGAGATTGAATCAGTAATCAAAAACACCTCCCAAAAAACAAAGTCCAGGACCATATGGCTTCAGTGGTGAATTCTACTAAACATTACTAACCCTTCTCAAACTCTTTCAGAAAATAGAAGAGGCGGGAACACTTCTCAACTCATTATACCCAACATTGCACTGATACCAAAACCTGACAAGCTCACCACAAGAAAACTACAAGCCAATATCCCTGATGAACACAGATGCAAAAATCTTTAATTAAAAATATTAGCAGGCCCTGGTCAATTGGCTCAGCAGTAGAGTGTCGGCCCAGCGTGTGGAAGTCCTGGGTTTGATTCCCAGTCAGGGCACACAGGAGAAGCAACCATCTGCTTCTCCACCCCTCCTCCTGCTCTCCCTTTCTCTCTCTCTCCCTTTCTCTCTCTCCCTGCCCTTCCCACAGCCAATGCCTCATTTGAGCTAGTTGGCCCCAGTCACTGAGGATGGCAGCATTGCCTTGCCTCAGGCACTAAAATAGCTCAGTTGCCAAGCAATGGAGTGAAGCATCACCCCATAGGCGCCTTGCCAGGTGGATTCTGGTCGGGGTACATGTGGGAGTCTCTCTCTGTCTCCCTGCCTCTCAGTAATAATAAAAAAAGATATTAGCAAACCAAATTCAACAATACATTAAAAGGATCATACATCATGATCAAGTGGGATTTATTCCAGGGATGCAAGCTTAGTTCAACACAAGTGAATCAATGTGATATACCACATTAACAAAGTAAAGGATAAAAATCTTATGATTATCTCAATAGATGCAAAAAAAGCATTTGACGAAATTCAACATCCATTTATGATAAAAACTCTCAACAAAGTGGGTATAGAGGAAACATAACACAACTCAAGCCATGTATAACAAACCCATAGCTAAATCATGCTCAACAGTGAGAAGATGAAAGCTTTTCCTTTAAGATCAGAAACAAAACAAAGATGCACACTCATCCCTTTTAATCTGCATAGTATTGGAAATCCCAACCAGAGGAATTGGAATGGAAAAATAAAGGCATATATATTGGAAAGAAAAAGTAAAACAATCACTATTTATAGATAGATAAATAGATAAACTGCCTAACGATTCCACCAAAAGCTGAGAATAAAAAATCTTCAGTTAAGCTGCAGAATACAAAAATAAACATAAGAATCTTCTGTGTTTCTATACATTAATGAAGAACAAACAGCAAGAGAAATTGAGAAAATCCCATTTACAATTGCACCTAAAAGGAGTAAATTTGATCAAAGAGGTGAAAGACCTGTACAATAAAAACTGTAAGACATTGATGAAAGAAACTGAAGACACAAATAAATGGGAAAATATTTTGTGTTCATGGATTAGAAAAATTAATATTGTTAAACTGTTTATACTACCCAAAGCACTCTACAGATTCAGTGCAATCTTCATCAAAATTCCAATGGCCTTTTCCACAGAAATAGGAAAAATAATCCTAAAATTTATTTGGAATCTCAAAAAATTCTGAATAGCCAGAGCTACCTTCAGAAAGAAGAACAAACTTGAGATAGAAGAACAAAGCACCATCACACTTTCTGATTTCAAACTATAATACTATTGTAATCAAAACAGTATATTATTGGCATAAAAACACACATAATGAACAGAATGGAGAAACTAGAAATAAACTTACAAATATATGGTACATGAATTTACAACGAAGTATATACAATGGGGAAAGGACAGTCTTTTGTATAAATGTTCTGGAAAAAACTGGTCAGATGCAAAAGTATAAAAGAATACCCACACAAATTAACAAAACTGGACCACTATCTTACACCATATACAAAATTTAACTCAAAGTGGATTAAATACTTGAAGGTAAGATCTGAAACCATAAAACTACTAGAATAAAACTAGTAGTAAGTACCTGACCTGTGGTGGCGCAGTGGATAAAGCGTCGACCTGGAATGCTGAGGTTGCCGGTTTAAAACCCTGGGCTTGCCCGGTCAAGGCACATATGGGAGTTGAAGCTTCCTGCTCCTCCCCCCTTCTCTCTCTCTCTCTCTCTCTCTCTCTCTCTCTCTCTCTCTCTCCATTTCCTCTAAAATGAATAAATAAATAAAAATAATTAAAACTGGTAGTAAGTTCTTTGACATTGGTCCTGGTGATAATTTCTTTGGATTTGACACCAAAAGCAAAGGAAGCAAAATAAGTAGGACTATACCAAACTAAAAGCTTCTGCGCAGCAAAGGAAACCAGCAACAAAATGAAAAGGCAACCTATAGGATGCGAGAAAATATTTGCAAATCATATATCTGTTAAAGGGTTAGTATCCAAAATATGTAAAGAACTCATACAATTCAATAACAAAAACACAAATAAGCTGATTAATAATGAGCAGAGGATGAATAGACTTTTTCTTAAAGAAGACATACTGGTGGCCAACATGTCCATGAAAAGGTGCTCAACAACATCAACATAATAACATTAAGAAAATGCAAATCAAAACCACAATGAACCTGACCAGGCAGTGGCACAGTGGATAGAGCGTCGGACTGGGATGTGGAAGACCCGGGTTCAAGACTCCAAGGTTGCCAGCTTGAGCACGGGCCCATCTGGCTTGAGCCAAAAGCTCTCCAGCTTGGACCCAAGGTCACTGGCTCCAGCAAGGGGTTGCTCGGTCTGCTGAAGGCCCACGGTCAAGGCACATGTGAGAAAGCAATCAATGAACAACTATGCTGTCACAAGGGCAACGAGAAACTAATGATTGATGCTTCTCACCTCTCTCCATTCCTGTCTGTCTGTCCCTATCTATTCCTCTCTCTGACTCTCTCTCTGTCCTTGGGGGGGAAAAAAAACACAATGAGCTATCACCTCAAACCTGTTAGAATGGCTGTTATCAAAACACAAGAAATGCCTGACCTGTGGTGGTGCAGTGGATAAAGTGTCGACCTGGGAACACTGAGGTCGCCAGTTCAAAACCCTGCACTGGCCTGGTCAAGGCACATATGGGAGTCGATGCTTCCAGCTCCTCCCCCCCCCCTCTCTCTCACTCTGTGTCTCCTCTCTAAAATGAATAAATAAAGCCTGACCTGTGGTGGCGCAGTGGATAAAGCGTCGACCTGGGAACACTGAGGTCGCCAGTTCAAAACCCTGTACTGGTCTGGTCAAGGCACATATGGGAGTTGAGCTTCCAGCTCCTCCCTCTTTCCTCTCTCTTTCTCTCTCTCTCTCTCTCTCTCTCTCTCTCACTCTGTGTATCCTCTCTAAAAAAAAAAACGAATAAAATAAAAAAATATTTAAAAAAAAAAATAAAATAAAAAAAAAAATAAAATGAATAAATAAAAAAAAAAAGCTTTAAAAAAAAAAACACAAGAAATAACAAGTGCTGGTGGGGATATAGAAAAGAGGGAAGCCTTGTACAATGTGGGCAGGACTGTAAATTGGTGTGGCCATTATAGAAAACAGTCTGGAGGTGTTGGGTAAATAAGTGTGTTTGCTCACTTGTATTTTGCATTGGTGTGGGGCAGCGGCATGTATGTGTAATCTGTGGAAGGCTGCAAGTGCAGCAGAGTGCAAATTGCAGACTGCCTGCCTCCATGGGGAGGGGTGATTATTTACTATTATTTGCCAGGGAGTGGGTATTTCCACCCACCTGTTTTGCTGGAGAGTGCTAAGGGGATTTAGAGCCCTGCTGAGGCTTGTGGGGGGCCTGTGAGGTCAGAAATTGAGTTCAGAGAATGAGTCCAGTGAATCCAGGAGGTGAACTGGGGCTTGGGAGCCCTAGGTGAGAGGAAAGCAGTCTTCTCTGCTTATTTGCTCGTCTGCCATTATAAGACTTTAATAAATGGAATGTCCCACCATTTTCTAGCTCCACAGTTCTTTTACCGTCTGCCTGAATTCAATGCAAATCTGCATGGCCACAGCCACTGGACTTACAAGAAGTTCCTCAAAAAATAAAGAACTACTGCCTGACCTGTGGTGGTGCAGTACATAAAGCATCAACCTGGAATGCTGAGGTCACAGGTTTGAAACCTCTGACTTGCCTGGTAAAGGCACGTATGGGAGTTGATGCTTCCTACTCCTCCCCTATTTCTCTCATTCTCTCTCTCACTCAAAGTGAATAAATAAAATTAGTAATAAAAATAAAGAACTATCATATGGTCCAGCATTTCTACTTCTGGCCATTTATCCAAAGGAAACAAAACACTAACTCAAAAAGATATATGCACCCCAATACTCATCACAGCATTATTTATAATAGTGAAGACATGGAAGCAATCTAAGTGCCCATCAATGGATGTATGGAAAAAAAATTGTGCATATTTACAATGAAATACTATTCAACCATAAAAAAAGAAATCTTGCCATTTGCAACAACATAGATAGACCTTGAGGGCGTTATGCTAAGTAAAACAAGTCAGACAGAAAAGATAAATACTGTGTGATCTCACTCATATGTAAAATTAAAAAAATAAAGCTCATAGATTCAAAGAACAAAGAACAAATTGGTGGCTGCCAAAGACGGGGGTTGGGCAGTAGGCAAATGAGTGAAAGTGGTCAAAGCTACAAACTTCTAGTGATAAGTCCCAGGGATCTAATGCACAGCATGGTCACTCCAGTTAATACTATATTTTATATTTGAAAGTTGCTAAGAGAGTAGATCTTAAGTGCTCATAAGGAAAAAAATTGTAACTACATGTGATAATAGATGTTAACTAGACTATTGGTGGTGATCTTTTTGCAAATCATGTTGAAACTGAAACTAATATAATGTCAATTATATATCAATAAAAATATAGAGAAGCAGGTCTGAAAATATAGCTGTCTTCTATTTAGACAATAAATAATAAAGAAACTTGCAAAATATAAGCTAGTGATTCTGTTCACTAGAACATTTTTTATTGGGAAAAATAGTTATTTTTGACTAAAAATGTTATTTATGTCAATATGCAAAGTGTTTATTATTGTTACTTTTAACTGGATGTTAATAAATAATTTTTAAATTTTCTTATTTTTAATTTCTAATGTGCCTGATTAGGCGATGGCACAGTGAATAAAGGATCAGACCGGGATGCAAAGGATCCAGGTTTGAAAACCAAGGTTGCTCTCTTGAGCACGGGCTCATCTAGCTTGAGCATGGGTTCACCAGCTTACATTTGGGGTTGCTGGCATGATGAGGGATCATAGACATGACCCAATGGTCACTGGCTTGAGCCCGAGATCACTGGCTTGGGCAAGGGGTTACTCATTCTGCTATAGTCCCTTGGTCAAGGCACATATGAGAAAGCAGTCAATGAACAACTAAGGTGTCGCAAAAAAGAGTTGATGCTTCTCATCTCCCTTTCTGTCTGTCTGTCTGTCTCTATCTGTCCCTCTTGCAAAAAAACAAACAAAAAATAAAACAAAATCTAATGTGACCATATCAATAGCTAGAACCTACTTAAACTAAAGCTCTTTGGGGTCCTTAATAATTCTTTTTAAAAGATTTATTGATTTTGGCCCTGGCCGGTTGGCCAGGTGGTAGAGCATCAGCTTGATGTGTCGAAGTCCCGGATTCAATTCCCAGGCAGGGCACACCAGAGAAGCGTCCATCTGTTTCTCCACCCTTCCCCCTCTCCTGTCTCTCTCTTCACCTCCTGCAATCAAGACTTTATTGGAGCATGGATAGTCATTATGAACACCTAAATAAAGAGATAACAAGTATAAAAAAAAAAGGAAATTGAAAAAATAATAAAAAAGAATCAGACAGAAATGACAAATAAAGTATCAGAACTGAAGACCACAATGGAAGGAATTAAAAGCAGGATGGATGAAGCTGAGAATCGAATCAGCGAGTTAGAGGACAAAATAAACAAAGGCACAGAAGCAGAGCAGAAAAAAGAAAAGAGACTCAAAAAATCTGAGGAAAATCTAAGGAAGCTCTGTGACAACATGAAGAGAAATAACATCTGCATCATAGGGGTACCTGAAGATGAAGACAAAGAACAAGGAATAGAAACTTTGTTCAATCAAATCATAGCTGAAAACTTCCCTAAATTAGGGCTGGAAACCATTTTACACATTCAAGAAGCACAGAGAGCCTGACCAGGTGGTGCTGCAGTGGATAGAGTGTTGGACTGGGATGCGGAAGACCCAGGATAGAGACCCTAGGCTCGCCAGCTTGAGCGTGGGCCCATCAGGCTTGAGCAAAAGCTCGTCAGCTTGGATCCAAGGTCACTGGCTCAAGCAAGGGGCTGCTCGGTGTGCTGAAGGCCCGCGGTCAAGGCACATGTGATAAAGCAATCAATGAACAACTAAGGTGTTGCGACAACAACGAAAAACTAATGAATGATGCTTCTCCCCTCTCTCCGTTCCTGTCTGTCTGTCCCTATCTATTCCTCTCTCTGACTTTCTCTATCCCTGTAAAAAAAAAAAAAAAAAAGCTTAAAAAAAAAAAAGAAGCACAGAGAACTCCATCAAAGAGAAACCCAAAGAAATCTACACCAAGACACATCATAGTTAAAATACCAAAGCTAAGGGATAAAGACAAAATATTAAAAACTGCTAGAGAAAAAAAGGCTATCACCTACAAAGGAGGCCCCATAAGGATGACATCGAACTTCTCAACAGAAACACTTGAGGCCAGAAGGGAATGGCAAGATATATTCAAAGTAATGCAGAACAAGAACCTACAACCAAGACTATTCTATCCAGCAAGGCTAATGTATAAAATTGAAGGAGAAATAAAGAGCTTCCCAGACAAAAAAAGCCTCAAGGAATTCATTAAAACCAAACCAATTCTGCAAGAGATGCTAAGGAGCCTGTTGTGAACAATTCAAAGGGGGAAAAGAATATAGCAAAAGAAGAATACAGCTTTAAAGAATAAAATGGCAATAAACAACTACATATCAATAATAACCTTAAATGTAAATGGATTAAATGGCCCAATCAAAAGACATAGGGTAGCTGCATGGATAAAGAAACAGGACCCATACATATGCTGTCTATAAGAGACACACCTTAAAAACAAAAGATGCACATAGACTGAAGGTAAAAGGATGGAAAATAATATATCACGCAAATGGAAATGAAAAAAAAAAAAGCCGGGATAGCAATACTTATATCTGACAAAATAGACTTGAAAACAAAGGCTATAGTAAGAGATAAAGAAGGACACTACATAATGATAAAGGGAACAATTCAACAGGAAGATATAACCATTATAACTACCTATGCACCAAACATAGGAGCCCTGACATACATAAAGCAGACTTTGATGGATGTAAAGGGCGAGATTAACAGCAATACTATATAATAGTAGGGGATTTCAATACCACACTAACATCACTGGATAGATCCTCAAGAAAGAAAATTAATAAAGAAACAGCAGACTTAAAGGATATATTAGACTAACTCGATTTAATAGATATCATCAGAACTTTTCACCCTAAAGCAGTAGAATATACTTTCTTTTCAAGCGCTCATGATACATTCTCTAGGATAGACCACATGTTAGGACACAAAAGTGGTCTCAACAAATTTAAGAAGATTGAAGTTATATCAAGCATTTTCTCTGATCACAATGGCATGAAACTAGAAATTAACCACAAAAGAAAAACTGAAAAATACTCAAACACTTGGAAACTAAATAGCATGTTATTAAATAATGAATGGATTAACAATGAGATCAAAGAAGAAATAAAAATGTTTCTAAAAATGAATGATAATGAGCATACATCAACTCAGAATTTATGGGACACAGCAAAAGCAGTACTGAGAGGGAAGTTCATAGCACTACAGGCATACCATGAGAAGCTAGAAAAAGTTCAAATAAGCAACCTGACCCTGCATCTAAAAGAACTAAAAAAGAACAGCAAATATAAAGCCTAGGACTAGTAGAAGGAAGGAAATAATGAAGATCAGAGTGAAAATAAATGACATACAGGCTAAGAAAACAATACAGAGTATTAATGAAACCAGGAGCTGGTTCCTTGAAAAGGTAAACAAGATCGATGAACCTTTAACTAGACTCACCAAGAAAAAGAGAGAGAGGACTCAAATAAATAAAATTAGAAATGAGAGTGGAGAAATAACAACTGACACAGCAGAAATTCAAGCATTGTAAGAAAATACTATGAAGAACTATATGCCAAAAAATTAGACAACCTAGGGGAAATGGACAAATTTCTTGCATCATATAATCATCCAAAAATCAATCTGGAAGAATCAGAACACCTAAACAGACCAATTACAACAAATGAGATCAAAACAGTTATCAAAAAACTCCCAACAAAGAAAAGTCCTGGGCCTGATGGCTTCACAAGTGAATTCTACCAAAAATTCAAAGAAGAACTAACTCCTATCCTCCTCAAGCTATTTCAAAAAATTCAAGAGGAAGGAAGACTTCCAAACTCCTTTTATGAGGCGAGCATAATTCTGATCCCAAAACCAGGCAAAGACAACACAAAGGAAGAAAATTATAGGCCAATATCCCGGATGAATTTAGGTGCTAAAATTCTCAACAAAATATTAGTCAACCAATCCAGCAATATATGAAAAAAATCATACACCATGATCAAGTGGGATTTATTCTGGAGAGGCAAGGCTGGTTCAATATTTGCAAATCAATCAATGTGATTCATCAAATAAACAAAAGGAAGGACAAAAATCACATGATAATTTCAATAGATGCAGAAAAAGCATTTGATAAAATCTAGCACCCCTTCATGATCAAAATTCTCAGTAAAGTGGGAATACAAGAAACATTCCTTAACATGATAAAGGCCATCTATGAAAAACCCACAGCAAACATCATACTAAACTGGCAAAAATTAAAAGAAATCTCCTTTAGATCAGAAACCAGGCAGGGTTGCCCCCTTTCACCACTCTTATTCAACATAGTTCTGGAAGTCCTAGCTACAGCAATCAGACAAGAAGAAGAAATAAAAGGCATCCAAATTGGAAAAGAAGAAGTAAAACTGTCACTATTTGCAGATGATATGATATTGTATATAGAAAACCCTAAAGTCTCAGTCAAAAAACTACTGGACCTGATAAATGAATTCAGCAAGGTGGCAGGATATAAAATTAATACTCAGAAATCAGAGGCATTTTTATACCAGCAATGAGCTGTCAGAAAAAGAAATTAACGAAACAATCCCCTTCACTATTGCAACCAAAAAAATAAAGTACCTAGGAGTAAATTTAACCAAGGAGGTTAAGGACTTGTACTCAGAAAATTATAAAACATTGAAAAAAGAAATCAAGAAAGATACAAACAAATGGAAGCATATACCGTGCTCACGGTTAGGAAGAATAAACATCATTAAAATGTCTATATTACCCAAAGCAATTTATAAATTCAATGCAATACCAATTAAAATACCAATGACATACTTTAAAGATATAGAATACATATTCCAAAAATTCATATGGAACCAAAAAAGAACACGAATAGCGTCAGCAATCTTAAAAAGAAGAAATAAAGCAGGAGATATCACTCTTCCAAATATCAAGGTATACTACAAGGCCATTGTACTCAACCTGGTACTGGCATAAGAATAGGCACATAGATCAATGGAACAGAGAACCCAGAAATAAACCCACAGCTTTATGGACAACTGATATTTGACAAAGGAGGAAAGAACATACAATGGAGTAAAGACAGCCTCTTTAACAAATGGTGTTGGGAAAATTGGACATCTACCTGCAAAAAATGAAACTAGACCATCAACTTACACCACTCACAAAAACAAACTCAAAATGGATAAAATACTTAAACATAAGCTGTGAAACCATAAGCATCTTAGAGGAAAACATAGGCAGTAAGCTCTCCAACATCTGTTGCAGCAATATACTTGCCGATTTATCTCCACCAGTAAATGAAATAAAAGGCAAGATAAACAAATGGGACTATATCAAACTAAAAAGTTTTTGCACAGCTAAAGACAATAAGAACAGAATAAAAAGACAAACACACAATGGGAGAACATATTTGACAACACATCTGATAAGGGGTTAATAACCAAAATTTATAAAGAACTTATAAAACTCAACACCAGGAAGACAAACAATTGAATCAAAAAATGGGCAAAAGAAATGAATAGAAATTTCTCCAAAGAGAACATACAGATGGCCAATAGGTATATGAAAAAATTGCTCAACATTTCTAATTATTAGAGAAATGCAAATTAAAACCACAATGAGATATCACCTCACACCAGTCAGAATGGCGCTCATCAGCAAAACAACACAGAACAAGTGCTGGCGAGGATGTGGAGAAAAGGGAACCCTTCTGCACTGCTGGTGGGAATGCAGACTGGTGCAACCACTGTGGAAAACAGTATGGAGATTCCTCAAAAAGTTAAAAATCAAACTGCCTTTTGACCCAGCTATCCCACTTTTAGGAATATACCCTAAGAACACCATAGCACTGTTCGAAAAGAAGAAATTCACCTCCATGTTCGTGGCAGCATTGTTCACAATAGCGAAGATCTGGAAACAGCCCAAGTGTCCGTCAGAGGACAAGTGGATTAAAAAGCTATGGTACATTTATACTATGGTATAGTACTCAGCAATAAGAAATGATGACATTGGATCATTTACAACAAAATGGATGGACCTTGATAACATTATATGGAGTGAAATAAGTAAAACAGAAAAATACTGAGAACTGCATGATTTCATACATAGGTGGGACATAAAAACGAGTCTATGAGACATGGACAAGAGTGTGGTGGTTACGGGGTGGGTGAAAGGAGATGAGGGAAGGAGAGGGGGAAGGGGGGGGCACAGAGAAAACCAGATAGAAGGTGACAGAGGACAATTTGACTTTGGGTGATGGGTATGCAAGATAATTGAATGATAAGATAACCTGGAGATGTTTTCTTTGAACATATGTACCCTGATTTATTAATGTCACCCCATTAAAATTAATAAATATAAAAATTTAAAAAGAAAAGACTTTATTGGAGCAAAGTTGGCCTGGGCACTGAGGATGGCCCAATGCCTCTGCCTCAGGAGCTAGAATGGCTCCAGTTGCAACAGAGCAAAGCCCAAGATGGGCAGAACATGGCTCCCTGGTGGGCTTGCCGGGTGGATCCCAGTCGGGCACATGCAGGAGTCTGCCTGTCTGCCTCCCTGCTTGTCACTTCAGGTAAAAAAAAAAAAAAAAAAAGATTTATTCATTTTACAGAGCAAGGAGAGAAAGGAGGGTGGGAGCGAGAAGTATCAACTCATAGCTGCTTCACTTTAGTTGTTCATTGACTTCTTGTCATATGTGTCTTGACCAGGCAAGCTCAAGGCTTCAAACCAGTGACCTCAGCATTGCAGGTCGATGCTTTGTCCACTGCACCACCACAGGTCAGGCATAATTTTTAAGAGCAGAAAGAGATCCTGAGAACAGTTTATGGCTTCTTCCTCTCTTTGGTTAACAGGCTGTTTCTCAGTCACCATTTTATGTACCACCACAAGTCAGGTTCAAGTCTGCTCTTATTCTCTCTCTCTCTCTCTTTTTATGTAACAAAGACAGAGAAAGTGAGTCAGAGGGACAGAGAGGAAGGAAGAGAGATGAGAAGCATCAGTTCTTCATTGCGGCACCTTAGTTATTCATTGATTGCTTTTTCATATGTGCCTTGACCCAGGGGGCTACTACAGCAGAGCAAGTGAGCCTTTGTTCAAGTCAGCAACCTTGGGCTTCAAGCCAGGGAGTGACCTTTGGGCTCAAGCCAGCGACCATGGGGTTATGTCTCTGATACCATGCTCAAACCAGTGACCCCACGCTCAAGCTGGTGAGCCCACTTTCAAGACGGATGAGCCTGTGCTCAAGCTGGCGACCTTGGGGTTTTGAAACTGGGTCCTCTGCATCCCAGTCCAATGCTCTATCCACTGCAGCACTGCCTGGTCAGGCTGCTCTTTTTCTCATCAAATACAGCTTTAACTCTGGCTCTTCTCTTTTTGGGTTACTTTATGTTATTTTCTTATTTGAGCCAGTTCTATCTCAAACATTGTCCCACAGTTTTCTTTGGCCAGTTCCTTTGAGGCCATATCTTCTTGTAATTTTGGAGAACACATAACAGTAGTCATCAAAGAGTAGCATCTGTTTCTTGTAGAGCAGTAATATTCAGACAGACCTGCTGCCTCTGAGTGTTGAGAGCAGTTTTCTTCTCCTTGAGGCTCTATTATCTTTTCATTGGCCCCTTGTTGCTATTTTTCCATTGAATGGAGAGCCCTCTATCCAGACTCGGCCTTGGCCATCAGACAAGGCAAAAGCAGTGTCCTTAACCTCTCACGTGGGTGCTGTGAATCTAAGCCTACTTAGCTCAGATGTTCATGCCTGGTAAGCATTAGCTGGGGTGCCCCTGAGCCAGCCTGCAGCCACTGCTTCTGCTCAACTCCAGCAATCTCTGATTAGGCTGGAGAATCAAATGCAGTTTGCAGACTTCTGAGCAGCTGCTCCCAGCAACCCTCTTTCTCCGAGCACTGTTGATACCTCCTCTAGCAATTAAATGTCTGAAGATGACACCTGCCCTGGGCCTTCCAGTTCTCTTTCACTGTGTTGTATACTGGGAATTGCAGCCTTCGTTGCTTTGGAGAAAAGCAGAAGAAAATAAAACTGTCTGACCTAGAAGATGATTACTGCCTGTCCACGTGGAAAATCGTTGCCGAAAAATTTGCCAAGTGAAACAAAACTACTGCCTTCCTTCCTGGGGGCTAGCTCTCCTAGTCCGGCTCAGAGCCGGCACCACCAATGGTGCAAAATCAAAGACCGTTCTTCTAAATGCATCCCAATGTGGTTAGTAAAAATTCTGCCAGGCCTGACCAGGAGGTGGCGCAGTGGATAGAGCGTTGGACTGGGATGCAGAAGACCCAGGTTCGAGACCCCGAGCTCGCCAGCTTGAGCGCGGGGGCCCATCTGGCTTGAGCAAAAGCTTGCCAGCTTAGACCCAAGGTCGCTGGCTCGAGCAATGGGTTGCTCAGTCTGCTGTAGCCCCACGGTCAAGGAACATATGAGAAAGCAATCAATGAACAACTAAGGTGTTGCAACGGCAACGAAGAGCTGATAATTGATGCTTCTCATCTCTCTGTTCCTGTCTGTCTATCCCCCTCTCTGACTCTCTCTCTCTCTCTCTCTCTCTCTCTCTCTCTCTCTATCCCTGTTTAAAAAAAAAAAAAAAAATCTGCAGGATTTTGGCTCATCCTGGCCTTATCTTCTTGGCTATAGGGCTGCTGTTCAGTTTCCTGTCTGTGTGAGACTCCCGGGGAATCTTAGGGGAGGCTGCAAGGGGGTGTCTGGTCTGCTTCTGCCCTCACCTGGGATTCCTCGACTCTGACTCTTCTGTTTTAGGGTTACTTTATATCATGTTTTGATTTTAACAAGCTCTTTTTAGACCTCTTCTGTCAGACTGTTGTGTCAAATAAATATTTGTGGCTTGATGCAAAAACCATCCCGTTTTTTCCTCTTTAGTTGAGCCTCAGTAATAATGACCTCTGTCTCATGCCTGCCATGCTCCATTAGAAACTATGGTTGGCTTTTGAGTGTCTTCCAAAAAAGCCTTTCCCTGTCAAAAGAGAAAATTAATCATGTCCGCCTAGCCCCGAAAGCTGACCTTGTAGGCTGTCACAAAGCCATCCTGTGCAGTGGAGAAAGGGCCAGAAGGAGAAACATGGGATCAGGGACCATGGTCCCTTTCTGAGTCTGGGGCCAGGAAACTGTGGGGCGCTCCCTGCTCCCTGCATTTGAATGAATTGTCTTTGCTCCCTCACTTGCTTGATGCAACAAGGAGAGGCCACTTTGAAAATGCCTCGTCCTGACAGGGCTCAGATATTTCCATAGTGACCTTTCATTCTGCGAAGAGAGTGTGCCCCTCTGCAAATATTTCGAACCTCCCTCCATGCTTGCAGCCCCTCAGTGCCATTCACCAGCTTTTCCATTTGTTTTGCAGGCAGTGAGCCACCGAGAGGGAGGCCTGACTCAGAGAGCACAGGGACCGGCCGTCAGCTGCCGTCACCTCCTACCATTGCAGACTTGGCGGGAAAGGAAGCAGTGGGTTTTACAGCTGGTGTTTTTGGTTTAAGGGGAAAAAAAGAGAGAGAGAGAGAAAAGAAATTTTTCAAAAATACCTTGGCCATGTAAAATGACACCAAATGTAAGTATACATGCAGTATTTTGGGACAGGAGAAATTGCCCGTTTTGCATGATTCATTGTTCTTCTTGATGACAGCAAAGGAGCTTTAGACTCGGCTCCAGCATTTTGGGAGTTTGTTCTAAACGCTCTACGAGTGAGAAGGTCTGGGTTCCTCACCCCTTCCTCAGCAGGAGGTCCTTGTCTGGGCTGCATTAAGGCTGCCTGGCGCTTACTTCCTCTCCGCTCATTTGACTACGAAGATTCTCATTTTTTTCTGTCAAAACTGGGTCAGCTTCTTCATGAGTGCTGGGGGACCTGGGCGTGGGGAGGGGAGAAAGCCATGCTTTGCCGAGTCTGACTTGAGCCTAGAAATATGTGATGACAGAGAAATGGAAGGGGCCCTGCCCCGTGCTGTCTCCCAACAGGTGTGTCGGGCTCCCTGGAGGCCAGTTGAGCACTGCCAAGGTTGGACGGCCGGTGGCCAGGGACACGCAGTCTTTCTAGGATTCGGCCTTTGCAAGTCCCCAAACCATGGTGTGCTGCTTTGAGGCTGACACATACCTTGGCAGGGATGATGGGGCTTCTGCCCAGAGCTGGGAGTCCCCAGGGTCAGGTTGACCTCCCGGCTTCCCTTAGCTTGGAGGAGGGGCCGCACAATGGGTGTGGTGGCCTCTTTGGGCAGACTCATTCCCTGGGAGAGTTAGGACCACAAGAAGCAGGCTGACCCAGGGACCAAGTACACAGTGAGGGCACGTGGGGAGAGCCTGGCTGCAGCTTCCCCAGCTGCTGGTGGCCTGCCGGGGCCCCCACATTCCTTCCCTAACCTTCATTGTGTGATGGGAGTACTTCCTCATTCCCTGTCCCAGACATACTGCAAGTTCATTGTCGAGATTAGACAGCCTTTTGTATAGAAGTGCAGCATTATACCTATGAAATTCAGAACTTCAGTTTTTCCAAGCTGCGTTAGACTCCAATTTGGCGAAGTAGAATGGTAGGTCCAAAAGTTAAAACAATTAACTCTACTATTAAGTTGTTTCTTGCTTTGGGAAGCAGTTTCAGGAGCGTGTGCCTTATAATAATTTACTAAAGTTAAGCTCCTCATTTGTTGTATGGGGGTTTTCTGTATGTATTTTATTTGACAATAAGATGGTTACAAAAAGTAAAAGTCCTCTGCATATGAATCAGCAATTGAATAACACCTCATATTTGTCCCCAAATCTACTATGATTAACAATAGCCCCACAGGCCTATGGTCACTCCCCTGCTTAATGTAGCCCAAAGTTACCAGCCCCATTAGCCTGTGGGCCTGGCAGAGACACTTACATACTGCTCAGGACTATCCATGCAATCCCCTCACCCACCCCAATGTTGCCCAGTCCCTTGCAATTACTAGGTGTGGCCAGTTGCTGAGTTCTGGCCAGTGGGCTATGAATGGAAGTGGCCTCCAGAGGCACTTGAGAGTCAGTGTATGGTCAGTGTGCTCTCCATCAAGCCCCCAGCATCGCACCCGTCCCCCCAGGCTATCAGAGAGGCCACCACTGAGGTGGTAAGCCACAAGATAAAAGCAACTTGGGTCACTGAGTCACAACAGAACAGCTGGTATGGGGAAGGGCCTGAGTCGGGGATTGATGAGTAAGTAAAAAATAAATGTTGGGATTAAGCCAACATAATTTTGGGTTTGCTACCACCAAACACTGTCCTGACTGATACAAAGAGCAGAAGCTTATATAAGAGACGTCCACCTCATGAGACAAAAAGCCAGCTTCACTCTAGGGAAGGGAAGGCAGAAAGTGACAAGAGGATGACTCCTCCACTTACACAAAGGGCAGGCATTGCCAGTCCTGCATCCTCTCCCCCAGGCCCAGAAGTGGCTTCTAGATCTTCTCAAGCATTAGGGACTGAAGCCACCACCCTTTCCAGCCTAGCCCCGCTGTTCTCGCCACCATGTGTCCTGCATGCCCTTGGGCAAGCTGCTTCCTCTCTGGCCTTCAGCCCAGGCCTCCTCACCTCTAGGTGAGCCAGACAGGACGGGTCTCCACCTGCCTGGGCAGCAGGCTGAACAGTGAGCTCTGCAGTTCCTGGCAGCCCCAAGGGGGATGTGATGAGGCGGTGACAAGACAGAGGAACCTCTGCTATCCACAGTTTGTTTTCATTCAGAAATGTCCCTGGGGCACCAGGCAGGGCTGCAGTTTGTTACCGTCAAACCCAGAGGGCTGTATGTATAGGATGTCCCAAGCCAAGAACATGCATGGCCCCCTGGGTGCCATCCCCCACGCCCTAGAGATAGACATGTAATCCCTGAGCCAGTGACCTAGTGAGTGACCCCAAGTGTCCCTCATACCATATAGCTCTTTAGATGGATGTATTGTTTAATTTTTCCCTTTAATTTTTTCACCAAAAAGTAAAGAAAAGCCCTGCTTTGGAATCCCAATGCTAGATTTCCAGCTGAGCTGCTACATCAGGCCTGTGTGATCTTGGGAAAGCCTCAGTTTCTTCATCTGTAAAATGGAGAAAACAACAGAGCCTTCCTCATGGATTGTGGTGAAAATTAAATGAGATTATGCAGAGGAGTTTAGCATGGGGCCTGGCACCCATTAACCATTCTCGGCATCCATTCACGACATCCATTAAGCTATTTTTGATGAAGCCCGAAGTTCACTGTCCATCTGACCACAGGGCCCAAATATCTGACAGAATCATTAAGACCAAGCCTTGAAGAGCACATGTTGGTATTGGTTTTAATATTTTATCACCTGGCAGCATCTTGTGGAGAACACTCATTCATAGCCTCTTCCTATACCCAGCCCAGCCTGCTATTAACAGTCCCAAAAGCCTTCTTAAAAAGTGTGTTTCTCCATATGGTTTCCCAAAACTCCTGCTCAACAGACAGGGTTGATATATAGGTGAACATCCTTTTCTCCCTGAGCTTTTATGGAAGATGTCAGGGAAAGGGCTCTCCCTACCAAACGAGGAAAAAAAGACTCTTGAAGCCATTACATGTCTGACACCAGTTCAATTACCCATCTGTTCCCGTATGCACTTCCTAAATTTCATTAGAGTTACAGAACTGTGCCAGCCGATGTCCACTCTCATACAGAGTGTTGTCCACAGGAGGAGACACACCTCCATTTTGGCCGGTCACTACAGCACCCCAGTCTCCTGAACAAAGGGGACCTGGGTTCCTCCCGGGCTGTGTGGAGGGTCCAGTTGAGGTTGTGGGCCCAGTAGTAACCTATCCCAGCCCGAATCCCATCACCCAGAGTTTTGCATGGGGAAAAAAATACTTTCAGCTTCTGGGACAGAGAACACATCCACATGCAGGGAGGGTAGCACACCCCAGTTCCATGGGACAGAAGCTCCTACACTTGAGACCCTCCAGACCTTGCCCTATATACCTTTTGTGTGTGTGTGTATGACAGAGAAAGAGAGAGACAGAGATAGGGACATACAGACAGGAAGGGAGAGAGATGAGAAGCATCAATTGTTTGTTGCAGCACCTTAGTTGTTCATTGATTGCTTTCTCATATGTGCCTTGACCAGGGGGCTACAGCAGAGCGAGTGACCCCTTGCTCAAGCCAGTGACCTTTGGCTCAAGCTGCTGAGCCTTGCTCAAACCAGATGAGCCCGTGCTCAAGCTGGTGACCTCGAGGTTTTGAACCTGGGTCCTCAGCGTCCCAGTCCAACGCTCTATCCACTGCGCCACCGCCTGGTCAGGCGCCCTATGTACCTCTTCATTGGGCTGTTCATCTGTGCCCTTTATCATCTCCCTTCTAATCAACTGGTAAATGAATTAAAGAGGGGAGCAAGAAAGAAAAAAGGGAGGGGCAGAGGGCGAAGAGAAAAGAAAGACACAGAGATAAATTTTCCTTGGGTGACTAGACCATGAAGCAGAAGCAGGAACATAAAACAACAGACAAAATTCTATTCAACCAGTTACTATTTCTAGTGAAAGACTGACTCTGAGGTATGATAAGTATTTTCTGTCCTAAAAGTACTTTTATCTTCAAAAATAAAAATAATAGCCCCGTTTCTGTTCCACGGTCATAATAAATGTAGCATCTCAAAGCCTGCTACACACCTTTTCTTTTGCACAAAGCTGAAAATGACTGATGTTTGTATTATTCATATTAAAAGCTGAACATTACACCAAAACCTTAAGTGCATGAGCTGTATAGTTTCCTCTGACTCAGCCCTTGTAGGGTAAACAGCTCTAGAGTCCATCCAGTGGCTGGACAGAGCCCAGCCACACTGACCATAAACACCGGTTTACTTGCCTGTTGAACCAAAAGTGATCAAGGGCCTGAGGAAAGGTGACTGTGTCTTACGCATTCATTAATGACCTAACCATGGAAAGTCATAAGTAAATACCAGGGAGACGGAGTTCTTAGGAGCTGTGATGCTAGAACCCAGGGAAGGATCCTGAAAGCCCTGGTCAGTGCAGAGGGATGGAGCTGCTGGCCTTTAAAAGGAGCACAAGGCTTAGACCATGAGCATCTTAGTAGCATCCCTGAGAAATGGGGACCAGAGACCCTTTCATTCCCAGGCACCTGTGAGTTACTAGGTTCATACAGAACAAGAGAGGAAAGGGAAGATGAAGAGCCAAAACAACTTGAAACTATGTTAACACAATAAATTAAAAATGTAATATCCTATTTTTCACTCCAGAAGACGCACTATTTTCCCCCAAAAGTAAGGGGAAAAGGCCCGTGTGTCTTATAGAGCAAAAAAATACAGAATTTTATTAAATATTTTGACACACAATTTGGTTTGGAATATTTTTTTTCTTATTTTCCTCCTGAAAACCCGAAGTGTCTTATGGTCAGGTGCATCTTATGGAGTGGAAAATACAGTAAATAAATAAATATATAAATAAATATTTTAAAAAATGAATAACCAAAGCAATCCTGAGAAAAAAGAATGAAGCTAGAAGTATCACACTATCTGATCTCAAATCATACTACAGAGCCACTATAATCAAAACAGCATGATATTGGCAGTAAACAGACACAAAGACCAATGGAACAGAATAAAAAGCCCGATATAAAACCACATGTATATGGCCAAATAACTTTTGGCAAAGGAACCAAAAACAACGAAGGGAAAAATGCTTCTTCAATAAATGGTACTGGGGAGGACGGCAAGATGGCGATGGAGTAGGCAGACATACCAACTTCCAACTCCTGGAACCAAAGTGGATTATAACTTAATTTTAAGAACCATCATCTGGATAAACCAACTTTGAACTAAACTAAGTAGACTCTTCAACCAAGGAACACCAAAGAAGCCACATTAAGACTGGTAGAAAAAGCGAAAACGTGGAAAGGGCTGCCTAGCTCCCTGGAGCGAACGGCAGACTCGCGTGGTGGGAAGAGAGTTTAGTGGAGAGGGAGGGACCTGGGTCCCAGGAACAAAGCCCCAGCCTGCAGCCCCAGAGCCTAGAAGAGGCGTTTGGACAGTATTGAGCTGTGAAACAAGTGAGGATACTGTTTGTGAGAAAGAGACAGTTTTCTCAGACACAGGATGCTTCTTAAAGGGACAGAGCAGAAAACCCCTCTCACAACCACTCACCCGGGACTCGAGGGGAATGGGGACAGAGGAGAGGACCAGAGCAGCGGGAAGAGAGTGTGGACTGGAAGGCACAGGAAGAAACACTGAGGGACAGCCACCCTAACCCCTGGGCTGAGTCACTTCCCAAATCGAAAACGAATATTTCCCCTGGAACTAGCAATACCAGCAAAGGGAGACAGGACACCAGCCAAACAAGCTCTCCCCTGGCACTTAGAGCAGAGCTGCATAGACCGAGGGAGTTTCCAGGACTACAGTATGGAGTGTTAGGGTCTGAGCTGCAGTGCCCTTACCCACACTGCTGAGGGATTGCTGGAGGGACGGGGGCAGTGGGACACAGAAACATGGTTCTGTCGGCAAGGGGTAGGGGGGCGGAGGCCCAGCCGGCATGAGCTCGGTCTAGCCCAGTAGGGGCGGAGGGGACGAGTGAATGTGGTCTGGCAGCTGCGGGCCCACCTGCAGCCCCACCTGTGGGGGGAAAAGCGGCAGGCCAGGAACGGGCAGAGATCTGCTGCTGAGCAGGGGCCCCAGGGTGTATATAACCTGGCCTCCAAGGTTTACGACCCCGTGTGAGCCAGCCCTGACTGTGGGGGCAGCACTAAAATCCAGGACAGGTGGAGGCTCACAGCTGAGCGCAGGCCAGCAGCCCCACCCAGCCCCAGAAACCGCCATTTGCAATCCTGCGCCGGCTCTGACAGCGGGGGCAGGGCGGAAGCCCAGGGGCAGGGCGGAAGCCTGGGAACAGACGGGGTCCGCAGCTGAACAAAGGTGCTCACCACTACCCTTGGTGCTGAGACTTGTGGCTTGAGCGCGGTGCTCAACCCCACCTGTGGGGGCGAGGTGAAGGTCGAGAAAGGCTGAGGCTTGTAGAGCCAGCATGAGAACACAGCCCGTCCCACGGAGGAGAGGTGGAAATCACAGCAACAACTGCAGTGGGCCAGCACTGGCAACGTCCATACCCAACCGCCCTGGGCAGTGGCAGAGGGGGTGGTGGGCCTGCAGACAGACAAAACCTAGGGAACCCAGAGGCAACACCGATTGAACTCCAGTGGCAACACCCTTCTTATACAAAGACAAAATGGGCAGGCAGAAAAATACAACCTAAATGAATCAAGAGAAATCCCCAGCAAAGGACCTGAATGAAACAGATAAAACCAAATTATCAGATGCAGAGTTTAAAATAATGATAGTTAGGATGTTCAAAGAGCTTAGAACAACAATGGATAGTCATTATGAACACCTTAATAAAGATATAACAAGTATAAAAAAGGAAATTGAAAAAATAATAAAAAAGAATCAGACAGAAATGACAAATAAAGTATCAGAACTGAAGACCACAATGGAAGGAATTAAAAGCAGGATGGATGAAGCTGAGAATTGAATCAGCGAGTTAGAGGACAAAATAAACAAAGGCACAGAAGCAGAGCAGAAAAAAGAGAAGAGACTCAAAAAATCTGAGGAAACTCTAAGGGAACTCTGTGACAACATGAAGAGAAATAACATCCGCATCATAGGGGTACCCGAAGATGAAGAGAAAGAACAAGGGATAGAAACTTTGTTCAATCAAATCATAGTTGAAAACTTCTTTAAATTAAGGCTGGAAAACTTTTCACATGTTCAAGAAGCACAGAGAACTCCATTAAAGAGAAACCCAAAGAAATCTACACCAAGACACATCATAGTTAAAATACCAAATCTAAGTGATAAAGACAAAATTTTAAAAGCTGCTAGAGAAAAAATGGCCATCACCTACAAAGGAGGCCCCATAAGGATGACATCGAACTTCTCAACAGAAACACTTGAGGCCAGAAGGGAATGGCAAGATATATTCAAAGTAATGCAGAGCAAGAACCTACAGCCAAGCTTACTCTATCCAGCAAGGCTAATGTTTAAAATTGAAGGAGAAATAAAGAGCTTCCCAGACAAAAAAAGCCTCAAGGAATTCATTAAAACCAAACCAATTCTGCAAGAGATGCTAAGGGGCCTGTTGTGAAAAGTTCAAAGGGGGAAAAGAATATAGCAAAAGAAGAATACAGCTTTAAAGAATAAAATGGCAATAAACAACTACATATCAATAATAACCTTAAATGTAAATGGATTAAATGATCCAATCAAAAGACATAGGGTAGCTACATGGATAAAGAAACAGGACCCATACATATGCTGTCTACAAGAGACACACCTTAAAACAAAAGATGCATATAAACTGACAGTAAAAAGACGGAAAAATATTTTATGCAAATGGAAATGAAAAATAGCCAGGGTAGCAATACTTATATCTGACAATATGGACTTTAAAACAAAGGGTGTAGTAAGAGATATAAGAGGACACTACAAAATGATAAAGGGAACAATTCAACAGGAAGATATAACCATTATAACTACCTATGCACCAAACATAGGAGCCCTGACATACATAAAGCAGACTTTGATGGCTATAAAGGGCGAGATTAACAGCAATACTATCAAAGTAGGGAATTTCAATACCACACTAACAACACTGGATAGATCCTCAAGAAAGAAAATTAATAAAGAAATAGCAGACTTAAAGGATACACTAGATCAATTCAATTTAATAGATATCTTCAGAACTTTTCACCCTAAAGCAGTAGAATATACATTCTTTTCAAGCACTCATGGTACATTCTCTAGGATAGACCACATGTTAGGACACAAAAATGGTCTCAACAAATTTAAGAAGATTGAAATCATATCAAGCATTTTCTCTGATCACAATGGCATGAAACTAGGAATTAACCACAAAAGAAAAACTGAAAAATACTCAAACACTAGGAAACTAAATAGCATGTTATTAAATAATGAATGAATTAACAATGAAATCAAAGAAGAAATAAAAAATGAATGATAATGAGCATACATCAACTCAAAATTTATGGGACACAGCAAAAGCAGTACTGAGAGGGAAATTCATAGCACTACAGGCATACCATGAGAAGCTAGAAAAAGTTCAAATAAGCAACCTGACCCTGCATCTAACAGAACTAGAAAAGCAACAGGAAATAAAACCTAGGACTAGTAGAAGGAAGGAAATAATATAGATCAGAGTGGAAATGAATGACATAGAGGCTAAGGAAACAATAGAGAGGATTAATGAAACCAGGAGCTGGTTTTTTGAAAAGGTAAACAAGATTGATGAACCTTTAACTAGACTCACCAAGAAAAAGAGAGAGAAGACTCAAATAAATAAAATTAGAAATGAGAGTGGAGAAATAACAACCGACACAACAGAAATACAAAGTACTGTAAGAAAATACTATGAAGAACTCTATGCCAAAAAATTAGACAACCTTAGGGAAATGGACAAATTTCTTGCATCATATAATCATCCAAAAATTAATCTGGAAGAATCAGAACACCTAAACAGACCAATTACAACAAATGAGATCAAAACAGTTATCAAAAAACTCCAAACAAAGATAAGTCCTGTGCCTGATGACTTCACAAGTGAATTCTACCAAAAATTCAAAGAAGAATTAACTCCTATCCTCCTCAAGCTATTTCAAAAAATTCAAAGGAAGGAAGACTTCCAAACTCCTTTTATGAGGCGAGCATAACTCTGATCCCGAACCAGGCAAAGACAACATAAACAAAGAAAATTATAGACCAATATCCCTGATGAATTTAGATGCTAAAATTCTCAACAAAATATTAGCCAACCAGATATAGCCATATATGAAAAAAATCATACACCATGATCAAGTGGATTTATTTTGGAGAGGCAAGGCTGGTTCAATATTTGCAAATCAATCACATAAACAAAAGGAAGAACAAATATCACATGATAATTTCAATAGATGCAGAAAAAGCATTTGATAAAATCCAGCACCCATTCTTGATCAAAACTCTCAGTAAAGTGGGAATACAGGAAACATTTCTTAACATGATAAAGGCCATCTATGAAAGACCCACAGCAAACATCATACTAAATGGGCAAAAATTAAAAGCAATCCCCTTAAGATCAGGAACCAGGCAGGGTTGCCCACTTTCACCACTCTTATTCAACATAGTTCTGGAAGTCCTAGCTACAGCAATCAGACAAGAAGAAGAAATAAAAGGCATCCAAATTAACTGTCACTATTTGCAGATAATATGATATTGTATATAGAAAACCCTAAAGTCTCAGTCAAAAAACTACTGGACTTGATAAATGAATTCAGCAAGGTGGCAGGATGTAAAATTAATACTCAGAAATCAGAGGCATTTCTATATACCAACAATGAACTGTCAGCAAAAGAAATTAAGGAAACAATCCCCTTTACTATTGCAACCAAAAAAATAAAGTACCTAGGAGTAAATTTAACCAAGGAGGTTAAGGACTTGTACTCAGAAAATTATAAAACATTGATAAAAGAAATCAAGGAAGATACAAACAATTGGAAGCATATACCGTGCTCATGGCTAGGAAGAATAAACATCATTAAAATGTCTATATTACCCAAAGCAATTTATAAATTCAATGCAATACCAATTAAAATACCAATGACATACTTTAAAGATATAGAACACATATTCCAAAAATTTATATGGAATCAAAAAAGTACACGAATAGCCTCAGCAATCTTAAAAAGAAGAAATAAAGCAGGAGGTATCACTCTTCCAGATATCAAGGTACATACACTACAAGGCCATTGTACTCAAGACAGCCTGGTACTGGCATAAGAACAGGCACATAGATCAATGGAACAGAACAGAGAACCCAGAAATAAACCTACACCTTTATGGACAACTGATATTTGACAAAGGAGGAAAGAACATACAATGGAGTAAAGACAGCTTCTTTAACAAATGGTGTTGGGAAAATTGGACATCTACATGCAAAAAAACGAAACTAGACCATCAACTTACACCATTCACAAAAACAAACTCAAAATGGATAAAAGACTTAAATGTAAGCCATGAAACCATAAGCATCTTAGAAGAAAACATAGGCAGCAAGCTCTCCAACATCTGTCGCAGCAATATATTTGCCGAGTTATCTCTATGGGCAAATGAAATAAAAGGCAAGATAAACAAATGGGACTATATCAAACTAAAAAGTTTTTGCACAGCTAAAGACAATAAGAACAGAATAAAAAGACAAACTACACAATGGGAGAACATATTTGACAACACATCTGATAAGGGGTTAATAACCAAAATGTATAAAGAACTTCTAAAATCAACACCAGGAAGACAAACAATCGAATCAAAAAATGGGCAAAAGAAATGAATAGAAATTTCTCCAGAGGACATACAGATGGCCAATAGGCATATGAAAAAATGCTCAACATCACTAATCATTAGAGAAATGCAAATTAAAACCACAATGAGCTATTACCTCACACCAGTCAGAATGGTGCTCATCAACAAAACGACACAGAATAAGTGCTGGCGAGGATGTGGAGAAAAGGGAACCCTCCTGCACTGCTGGTGGGAATGCAGACTGGTGCAGCCACTGTGGGAAACAGTATGGAGATTCCTCAAAAAGTTAAAAATCGAACTGCCTTTTGATCCAGCTATCCCACTTTTAAGAATATACCCTAATAACACTATAGCACTGTTCGAGAAGAAGAAATGCGCCCCCATGTTCATGGCAGCATTGTTCACAATAGCGAAGATCTGGAAACAGCCCAAGTGTCCATCAGAGGACGAGTGGATTAAAAAGCTTTGGTACATATATACTATGGAATAGTACTCAGCCATAAGAAATAATGACATCGGATCATTTACAACAAAATGGATGGACCTTGATAACATTATACGGAGTGAAATAAGTAAAACAGAAAAAAACTGAGAACTGCATGATTTCATACATAGGTGGGACATAAAAGTGAGACTATAATACATGGACAAGGGTGTGGTGGTTACAGGGTGGGGGGGGAGGAGAGGGTGGGAGAGGGGGAAGAGGAGGGGCACAAAGAAAACCAGATAGAAGGTGACAGAGGACAATTTGACTTTGGGTGATGGGTATGCAAGATAATTGAATGATAACCTGAAGATGTTTTCTTTGAACATATGTACCCTGATTTATTAATGTCACCCCATTAAAATTAATTTTAAAAATAAATAAATAATAAGAAATAAATAAATGGTACTGGGAAAATTGGAAAGCCACATGCAAAAGAATGAAACTTGACCACAGTTTGTCCCCATGCATAAGAGTCGATTCAAAATGGATCATAGACCTAAATATAAGATCTGAAACAATAAATTACACAGAAGAAAACATAGGTACTGAACCTAAGGATCTTGTTTGTACAGAACATTTTATGAATTTGACCCCAGGCTCTGGCCAGTTGGCTCAGTGGTAGAGCGTCACCTGGCATGTGGAAGTCCTGGGTTCGATTCCTGGTCAGGGCACACAGGAGAAGCACCCATCTGCTTCTCTACCCCACCCCCTTCCCTCTCTAGCTCTTTCTCTGTCTCCTCCCCTCCCACAGCCATGGTTGAATAGTTCAAGCAATTTGGCCCTGGGTGCTGAGGATGGCTCCATGGCCTTGCCTCAGGCGCTAAATGATCTAGGTTGCTGAGCAAAGGAGCAGCAGCCCCAGATAGGAAGAGCATTGCCAGGTAGGGGGCTTGCCAGGTGGATCCCCATCAGAGCCCATGCGGTAACCTGTCTGCCTCCCTGGGAGGGAGGGGAGGGAGGGAAAGAGAGGGAAAGGAGGGAAGGAAGGAAGGAAGGAAGGAAGGAAGGAAGGAAAGAAGGAAGGAAGGAAGGAAGGAAGGAAGGAAGGAAGGAAGGAAGGAAGGAAGGAAGGAAGGAAGGAAAGTGTTTCAGTAGAGCCCAAGCTCCACGTCAATCAGGCGTCCCCATTAGACTTCCCACACAGTGGGACACCCCTGCTTAACTGCAGGGCTGGCAGCCTCTTTGAGACTACTCTTGAGTTAGCTATGAGGATTCTACTTATCAGAGCTGAGACCAATCACCACTGAGGAAAAAACACTACTGACACACAAGTTAGTTGCAAGAATTACATAGGCAGTTTATTAATCACAAATCCTTTCGGCATGTTTGGGTACAGCTTAAGGGGGCCCCGTTGGCATGCTCCTCTCAGCTGTCCTTGGTCAGAGCAGCGTGGAGACAGTCTATGTTCAATGTTGGAGTCTGGGCGACTACTGCAGCAGGGGGGCCCCTTAGCTTTAGTACCTTTTCTGGCCTACTCCTTCTAAAAGGTATCAATCTACAAGATTATCACCTCAAACCACCTTTTTGGGAGTTCCTCACAGGGAGCCCTTTTTATGTTAATCTACCGAGATGTCACATCAAGCCACTTTTAAGGTATTCCTAGGGAAGCTTCTTATGTATGTTAACCTACAGAGTTATGACATCAAACCACTTTTTATCTATATATTATTTCACACACACACACTAACTGGGCCTGTACGAAAGGCAGAGTCTGCCTATCATATCTGTACACACTAGATTAATTTCTATCCTGATGGCATAGCCTTATTTACTTGCCTTAATGACTTTTAATATTACATCCTAATTTATTTCTATACATCTTCCATATTTTTCTATATTTCCTTATATTTAGTTACTATAATATTATATTACTGTAACAGGAAGGAAGGAAGGAAGGAAGGAAGGAAGAAAGGAAGGAAGGAAGGAAAGAGGAAGGAAGGAAGGAAGAAAAGAAGGAAGGAATAAAAGAAGAAAGGAAAAAATGGGGAGAGGACGTGAACAGACACTTTTCTCATAAAGACATACCAACAACAAATAGATATATAAAAAAATTCTAATCTTTGCTATTAGAGAAATGCAAGTCAAAACTACAATGAGGTATCACCTCACACCCATTAGATTGGCTGTTAACAAGGCAAGTAATAATAAGTGTTGGAGAGGATGTGGAAAAAAAGAAACTCATTCATGGCTGGTGGGAATATAAACTGGTACAGCCACTATGGAAAATAGTATTGTGGTTCCTCAAAAAACTAAGGATAGAGTTAACATATGACCCAGCAATCCTACTGGGTATCTACCCAAAAAAACTCGAAAACACTTTTACACAAAGACATATGCATCACCATGTTCACTGCAGCATTATTCACAGTGGCCAGGACATGGAAACAACCAAAGTGTCCCTTGAAAGAGGAATAAAGAAAATGTGGTACATATATACAGCAGAATACTACTCAGCCATAGAAATGATGAAATATTGCCATTTGTGAAAACATGGATGGCCCTTGAAAATACTATGCTAAGCACAATAAGTATATCAGAAAAAGCTAAGAACTGTATGATTTCACACATAGGTGGTAGAAAACTGAGACTCATGGACATAGACAAAAGTGAAGTGGTTACCAGGGGGAGGGGAGTGGGAGGGAGAGGAGCAGTGTTTTGACTGGGTGGCAACACAGTGAATAGTTCACATGCTATGGGGATGTATACTTGAAATTCGCGAGTTCCTATGGACCAATGTCACCCCATTAAAATTAATTTCTAAATAAAAATAAATAAAAAGGTAGGACAGTGCTTCCTGAAATATGACTGAGATGGAACTCCAGGCCACCATGACAAGTGGGAGCTTGGAATCATATTTAATTAAAGACACAAAGTAATTGTGATGTTGTTTGTATCAAAATGTGGGAACTAAAAGTTATATCAGCTACATTTGTATTCCTGGTGCCCACCACAGAACTTGATACATAGTAGATGCTCACTAAGTATATAATGAATGAATGACTGATCTTGAGGCCTTACAAGATCTTCAGTCATCAAATGAAAATTCAATTACTTCTCTTAAGAGTGGGCTCTTACCATGTAGAAAATCGCTTGTCCCCATTAGAAAGCAGAAATTCTCCCTTGTGTTGCATGCCACTCCCCTGCTCAATCCCTCCAGTGGCTTCCCATCTCACTCTGAATAAAATCCAAAGCTTTTATTGTGACCTTCACAGCGCAAGAAACCTGACCCACACTATCTAACTGCTTTTACTTCCTTAAGCCACATAGGTCTCTCTGTTGTTTCTCAAACATGATCCTACCTCAGGACCTTTGCATTTGCTCTTCCCACCACCTGATATGCTCTGCCCTGAAATTTCTGCACAGCTTCATACTTGCTTCTTTCAGTTCTCTGTTCAAATCTCACCTCTTTAGAAAAGCCTTCCCAGTTCACTTTATCTAATATTACATTCTCTCTGTCTCCCTGTCCTACACCCTTTGCTTACATTATTTCTCCTCATAACCCTTAGATGACATATGTGACACAGTTATTTGTTTATAGTCTGTTCTCCCATTACAGCAATAGGAGAAAAGATCTTATTGTATTCATTCCAGAATTCCCAATACCTAGAACAGTACCAGGCACGCCACAGGAACTCAAGAAATAGTTGTTGGGTAAATGAATGATATACCCAACAGATTTGAATGTCTAGGCCACCAGAACCCCTAGGAATTCTTTTAAGTAAGATTCTATTGGCATGAGTTTCAGAAAAAGAAAGTTGGAGCTGGAGAAGACCTTGAGATCATTGACTTCCGCCTTTTCAAGGCCTTATGGGGGCCCGGGTCTGGGCACCTGACACTTGCTAGGCAGGGGGCTTTTCACTGATTGTTAGGAAATCACCTCAGTGAGGGGAGGCTCCCAGCCCAGTGGCTCTGTGGTATCTTCTTCAGCACTACGTGGCTCAGAGCTAGAGGCACTTCCTGGTACAGCCATAAGTGAGCCTCTCCCTTCTGTGATTCTCCGAAGTGTGGTGACTGTAAATCATGTTTCTCATATCTTCTTTAACCCTTTTTCTGGAGAACCCTTCTGTAGAATTGGTATTTCCTGGGTTCATTTTGGGAAACGCTGGTTTCATGCTTTCTTCCTTGCTGAGCAGCTTCTGAAGTGTGTGGGCAGCTGCAGAGGAGCCAGGTCCTTTGATCTCCTAAAGCACCCAGAGATGGGCCTTTCCTTTCCACAAAGACTGGCTTGCCCACCTCACCCACCTCTCCTGGGAGTCCTAAGCACATCCTTTTGTATATTTTGCCTCCCCCATATCCCTCTAGACCCTAACCAGCTCCTTCAGCACCTCCAGTCCTACCACACAAATCTCACTAGACTCATCTTTTCCCTTCCAGATGTCACCTTCACCTACCTACCTCTCAGGCTTTGCCTGGAGGGCTTCCTCTCCTCTTCCGGCTTCCTCTTCCTCTCCTTCTCCCGGAAGCAGCCCCTCTTCCTGCCCTTGGGCAGCCCCTTCACTGGAGCCATTGCTAAGGAGACAAGGTTCCCAAACAGAATGAGCATGATCCAATTCTATAAAATAATGGCACCTTTGGTAGACATGTACGAGTACATCTGCAGAGAGAGAGAGAGAGCTAGTGGTTAATTTTTGTACAGCGAGATTTTTTATTTTTTTCTTATAGAGGGCAAAGGAAAATGGTTTACACTTCCAAGGGCAGCAAACAATAGGATGGTAAATGTATAGGAGGAAGGTTTGTTTGCAGATCTCTCTGGTGTCATCTTTGGGATGAGAAGCCTCTAGATTCTATCCAGTTAGGGAAAATATATATTCTGCCTTTAGACAGAAAGGGGAAAGAGTAGATAGAGACTGAGCTGTTTCTGGATTTTCTGCTTCTTAAACTGCCCTTTAGGTCAAAATAATTTTATGTCAAGGAGCCATATTTTGGAGGTAACATATTCTAGAAAATGCCTAGATACCACTTATTATGTGCCAAGCACTGTTCTAAGTGCTTTATATATAATAATTCAATCTTTTATAATACTATGTAGTAAATATCATTATTATCCCCTTGACCATGGTCACATGCAAATGGTGGAATTTTGGGGTGGCTAATGGGGGACGGTCACGTGGGGAACCCAGGCCCGGGAACTTTGACTAGGACCGCCCACACAACCAAGAGCGCCAAAACTATAGTTCCCAGAGATCTTTGGGAAAGGAGCGACTGTCCATCAGCCAGTGAAATTTCACCATGTCATATTAGCTCGACGACCCTAAAGGAACCCTAGAACCCCTTTAAATACCTCTCACGCAGTTTAATTTTCACGACTTCCATAGCCTCTGTACCCGGGGCTGGGGAACATTGTTGGGCGGGATGCGCAGTACTTAATAAAGCCTTAATATTCCACACTTGGCTCACTCTCTTCCTCAGCAGGGAAAATACCTGACAGGAATGATGGTTCCAACCCAAACAGTCTGACTCCAGATCCAGTGCTCTTCATTACGCCATCCTAGCACTGAATTGTAGTTGCCTGTCTCCCCCCAGTAAACTGTATACTCTTGTGGTTAAGGATAATGTCTTATTTGTTATTTTGTGCCCAATCTGCAGCACTTAGTGGGTGCCTAATAATACTTTTTGATCAGATGACTCAATTTTCTTGAGTTTGATTTTCTTTCAGAAAACAAGAATAGCCCCACCTCCATCTCAGGGCTGGGACTAGGGTAAAGTAAGAGAGGTGACTAGGATGCAGAATTTAAGGAGACACTCTTGGGAAGCAAGTACCACAGGACCTTGGTCTGTTTGTACAAGATTATTAAAAGGATGAATCAGGCAAGAGATCTTTGTTTTTCTTTCCCGTTTCCATTGCCACTGCTCCAGTTCAAGGCCCACATTACCTCTTACCTAGACTAGCACAATAGCCCAAGTGCTTTTCCTCAATTTTTACTATCTCCACTTTTCAGCTCCTGCTACATACTTCTGCTGGAATCACTCTTCAAAATCTTTATTCTGTGTACAGCATGTCCCTGTGCAAAACCTAGAGACTTCCCAGTGCCCACAGAGAATATTTCACATTCTTACTGCAGTCTACCTTTCTACCAATATCTTTCTCTGTTTTCCTATAGCTTTGCTCTTCTATTCTTATGTTAGCACCACACTGTTTTAATCATAGTAGCTTTGTGGTAAGTTTTGAAATGCTGAGGTGTGAATCCTCAATTTTTTCTTCAAGATTGTTTTGGCTGTTCTGGCCTTTTGCATTTCTCTATAAATTTTAATATCAGTTTTCCAATTTTTGCTGCAATAAAAAAGCATTTGAGCCTGACCTGTGTGGTGGCACAGTGGATAAGGCATTGACCTGGAATGCTGAGGTAGCCTGTACAGTGAGATTTGAGGTGGGTTTTTTTCCTCCTTTTGCTTAGCTTTATTCTTAAATTTTATTTTTCCACATGTTTTGAAAGAAATAAAAAGGGCTCATATAAGTGTCACAAAATCTGCAGGTGTCATTTGGTCCCTCTCTACTGTGTGACCTCAGAGCACTCGACCTCTCGGGTTCATCTCAGCGATGCCCCGCCCCACCTTGCTACTTCGCTGAGACTGCCTGGGAAGCACCCTGCTCCGGTGTAACTAGATTGCAAGCTGCCAGAGAGCCAGCGTGCGCGCCTCACGTGTCTTCTTGAGAGCCCACATGGTGCCCTGCACACGCTGCAGGGTTCATTTTTTTTTTTTTTAGTATTGCAGGTGCTAAATAAATCCTCAGTGACTGAGCCCAGAGCCAAACACATTTATTCTTGTCACCGCTCCAATTCTGCGTGGCTGGCAGGGAGCCCAAGGCGCTGGAGACACAATAAATCTGCTCTTTGGGCCCCACCCACTTCACCGAGCAGATGTGGTAGCTGAGAGCCAAGGCTTGGGGGTCCAGCGCTGAGCTGAGGCGGGAGTCAGCTCAAGGCCCCGTGAGCTGGGAGTCCCCGAGAAGGGCTAGCTTGGCCTCACAAAGCCTCCCCACCCACAGCTGAGAGAGTCAGCTTTTGGCAGTGATTCCCCCAGAAGAAAGGGACGAGGCCTGATCAGGTACAAAGGCAGCTTAGGGTAACAGTCGTGCCTGGGCTCCATCCTGCCTCTGCCCCTTGGCTCCTGCGGGGTGAGCCCGAGCAGGTCGCTTTGCTGCTCTGGGCATTCCTTTCCTCCTCCACTGAAAGGAACACGATCCCCAACATTTTGGATCATCTTGAGAATAAAATGAGATTGTGTGGTATAGCCTGGCACAAAGCAAGCCCTCATCACGACCAAGGAACACCTCTTAAAATGACTTGAGAGTACAAAGCTAGTCTTTAATTGAGTAAGTAGTCCCCAAGTGGCTCAAAGTTCAGGGCTGGCTTAATGACTGGATTCTTCCCCACTGCTAATCAAGCTGCCCCTTATGTAACTCATTTAAAGCAAGCTCCAGTTCTGACATGGGTGGGGCTTGTCTTCTCCTGTACTCTGCAGCCTTGAGATTTATTGAGCAAAAGTAGCCCGTGGTGCATCCTTTGTGTGCCAGAAATCTGCTAGCTGTTTTGTCTTCTTTTTACAGAGAGGACACTTACCAGGGTGCAGAAGAACAAGGTTGTGTCCAAAACCACCCAACATGATAAATGGTAGAACTGGGGTCCAAGGCTGCCGAGTTACTGCATTGGAGAGAGTAAGAATCTCTTCCAAAGTCGGCTCACCTCAGTGTTGTTTTGCAGATTGTGGAATGTGCCATTCCATCTGCTTAACGCCATTTGTAGAGAAGGCTTCTTAATGCATCTTGGGAAGAAATGTGCTACATGGTACAGACTCACTTCTCCCACATATTAGCCACACTAAGTGCCACGCCTTTAAATAATTATGAGACATTCTTCTCAGGCTATTTGTGGCTGTGTTCCTCTAGGTTAGGGATGGTGACACAGGCCTGAGGCTGGGTGCTGGCTGAAGGGAAATGCTTTTATCAAATCCTATTTGTGACTCAGACTCTCTCCAGTGTTCCCTAAAAACTCACCATCTAGTGGGAGGGGAGAAGGCTGGATTCCTGGGGGGCTGAACAAACATCACCTGACAGGAACATGTTTGGTGATGGATGTTCAAGAAATACAGCTAGAAGTATGGGTGTGCAACAACATAGATATGTCACAGTTTCACATTTGACCTTTGCCTTCCACATGAGATGAAGGGACAGAAACGTTTTCCAGCATCAATTCCTATTTACAGAACCAGTTCAAGAGCTAGGGTGGAAGTGGGGAATTCAATGTCTACCCACACTACTTCCTCATATTTTGATTTATACCAGTGGTTTATAGCTTGTTTGTATTATAATAATCTTGTAAATTCCCTTTAATATCACTAATGAAATGTGTGGATCATATAAGCTATCTATACACATCTTTTAAAAATTAATGTAATACCTTGTGCAGAATTTTTGAACCTCAGAACTACTGACATGGAGCCACATAACTCTTGTGGGCCCCCCCCCCAGCATCTTATAGGAGGTTGGGCAGCATCCCAGGCCTCTAGCCTCCAGATGCCAGTACCACCTCACTCCCCAGAAGTGACAAACAAAAATGTCTCCAGAAATTGCCAAATGTCCCCTGGGGGTGTGTGTGTCCCTATTGAGAACCACTCATCTAACATAAAGGAAAAATTAAAAGATGATAATGTGTAATAAAGTAGCATGCATTTCAAAATATAAATGCTCAAGCATAGCTGCATTGGAGGACGGACTGAGGCAGCCAGCTGCCTCCACCTGCTGATAATGAAGGGGTCTGGATTTAAGAGAAGATCAAAAGCTGTTCAGACAAGAACAGAAAAATGAATGGGCAAAGTGTTAGACTGTAATAACAGAGAATATTTGCTGTATATAAGAGAAAGGATAAACAACCATGGCTGGGTGGCTCAGTGGTAGAGCGTTGGCCCAGTGTGTGGCATCCTAGGTTCAATTCTTGGTCAGGGCACACAGGACAAGTGACCATCTGCTTCTCCACCTGTCTCCCTTTCCCTTTTCTCTCTAGCTCTCTCTTCCCCTCCCACAGCCATGGCTCAGTTGGAATAAGTAGGCCCTAGGTGCTGAGGATGGCTCCATGGCCTCACCTCAGGTGCTAAAATAGCTCTGTTGCCAAGCAGTGGAGCAATAGCCCCAGAAGAGCAGAGCATCAACCGGGAGGGGGCTTTCTGGGGGGAGGGGGGATCCTAGTTGGGGTACATGCAGGAGTCTATCTCTCTGCCTTCCTGCTTCTCACTTAAGGAAAAAGAATGAAACAACCATATTAAAACAGAGATACATAGTACTGTATAGGAATACAAGCTGTAGACTCAAAGTCATAAATGAGCTGGGTCTTATTGGTAAGTACAGCATCAGGGTGGTTTCCTGTTTTTTCGACCTGGGGTATTGCTCCAGTGATAGGGTGTCTAGTACTTAAAAAGAACTGGAGGCTGTATCCTGTGAGAGGATAAAATGAAAGAGGCCAAGTGATAGGGAAGACCACTAGGGAGGGAACCAGAATAATGTTGAAAAGGAACAGGCAGCTGGAAAATCAATTTTAAGGTGTAATCCTCACAACCTAGATTTCTTATTACTGAGCTACGAAATCAATATAGACAATATATATGCAGAGTGGCAATGTTATAACAATATTTTTTTAAACATTAATGAAATTCACTGAGCTCCTTGCATTTCATTAGTCTGCTCATTTATACTTGGTACAAGGTCTGTTCAAAGAAGTCTCAAATCTCTGTTACATATCTTCAGTTGGCTTCACTGCACCGCACTGCCCTACTGAACTGAAACCCTTCTCAGGAAAATTTGCAGTTAGAATGCTTAATGCACCTGACCTGTGGTGGCGCAGTGGATAAAGCGTTGACATGGAACCCTGGGGTTGCCGGTTCGAAACCTTGGGCTTGCCTGGTCAAGGCACATATGGGATTTGATGCTTCCTGCTCCTCCCCCTTTCTCTCTTTCTCATTCTCTCCACCCACCCCCCGAAATGAATTTTTAAAAAATCTTTAGAATGCTTAATGCCTAGAGCCGGTAACCTGCACAACATGAGTAAATTATTTGATAATTTCCAGGCAAGATCTTTCTTCCATGTAAGTCTCTCTCAATGGAGTGGTCCTCTAAATTACTTGGCTTTTCAAGTAACTTCTTAGAACTTATTTTCAGGATTATTATGTTCTAAGTATTGCTGATCTACTCTTGTAAATGTGTTTAGTCTGGGGGAACATTCGAAAGTCATGTGGGACACGAGACAATTCCTCATGTTGCAGGACATCGAACTTCCTCTCCATCTCCAAATGCCAGTGAAGGTGTCAACCAAAGCCACTCTCATTGATTTCCAAAATGTCCCCACTGGGGCACCACAGATCCTGTGGACTACCCCAAGCTTACATGACCACATCCCAGATGTAGGTCACTGTTACCCAAGAGCACATGACAACACTCACTTTGGAGGGACACTTTCAGAAGTTCCCTGGAAATTTTAGCTGGTATTGGGACACAATATAGCTGTTTCTGTTTCTACCACCTCTGACACAGCTATGAGATTTTGACTTATAAGTCACTTAATAAAACCTCTATGAATGGCATTAACAAGGTAAAATGTGTAGCATTTGTTGTGAGTTCCCTGGGTATCAGATCCTGGGTGTTAGGTTTATTATTTCATTCAAACTTCACAATAACCCTATTAGGTAGCCACATTTTACAAAGGAGAAAACTGAGGCACAAAGGGGAGAGTTTGGGTAGGCTGTCCAAAGTAACAAACTAGCGATGGGCAGAATCAGAATTTGAATCCTGGCTCTTACTCTTATACTACTTCCCCAGAACTGGCTTCTCTGTAACCAATTTAAGTAAAAGAAGTAAATGGCAGCGAAGCACAATTTTATAAAAATTTATATGCATTCATACCCAAGGTTTATCCAGATGCAGTATACTTTCAGCACAGCCCCCTATACCCTGTTCTGTAGTCCTGTGCATTGGAGTTGGGATGGAGAAAGGACTGTTTGGAGTCTTTGCCTTTTCCCTGAAAGATACCCCATTATGAAAAATATATTGAGCTAAATTTATCATACCCAGAATAGCAAATAGGTCTTATATCAAGTGTTAGTTGATTGATTGGTCATGGCTGACTAGGATTGAAAAGGATTAAAAGGCAAGTCAGAGGTCAGTATCATCATCAATTAGTAATGTCTTCCCTGGCTCAGGCTAGGGCATGTAGTAGCCTCCATGTTATGAGGTTATTGTCCCTATTATCCTAGGCAGGAAACTGTATTACTGAAAAGTTTTTTAAAATAGGAATAAAAATGAAAAAGAATTTTTGGTTAAATTTTAAATTCACCAGAAAACCCCAGTTCCTCAGAATATCCTTCTCAGAAACATTATGGTAGAAAGGACCTTCAAGATTTTTTGAAAAAAAAAGGGGGAAATGATTATTTTGACTTATTTATTATAAAAATGTTTTTTTTAAATAAGAATGGAAACAAGAAGGAATTTCTGGTGGTGAATTCTAAGTTCACCAGAAAACTCAGTTCCTCAGAATAATCTATTCATGGACTCATAGAAATTTAAGGCTAGGAAGAACATTTAGTAGTTAGGATTAGTCCTGTGGTTCTCAAATTTGACTTATTGTAGAACTCACCTGGGGAACTTCTGAAAGGTCCCAACATCTGGGCTCTGATTTCATCGGTCTGGAGATGGGCCCAAGAACTGGCATTTTCTTAAAATTCCCCTACTAATTCTAACACCCAGACTGGACTGAGAACTCCAGACCTGGCCAAATCCTCTTTCAGGTGAGGAAATGGAAGCTGGGCTGAGTCTGGTGGTTTCCCAGGAGGCACAGTCAGCAGGGGGCGGGGCAGACTGTGCCTCCTCCTTGGCCTATGGTCTGGGGGTGTGTAAAACCCCGGGGCTTCTTGCTGTTGCAAAGCTGGATCCCTGAAGCCTGGGTTAGTCTCAATGTCTGTGAGCCAGTGGTCATTTCCCTCATAGCTGCTTCTCAGCTGAACATGACCTGGTGCTTCAAGACAGCCTATGTGTTGCTACCTCCAGCCTCTACCCCTGGCATTCCTAGTGAGAACACTACTCTTTTCCCGCTGGGCCTCTACTGTACATCCTGTTTTCCCTGCCTCTTTCCCTAGGGGTTGCATTGACTAGCACTGGAAACTACAGGAAGAGATCAAACCGCTGTCCTCAGAGGTGCTTTTATTTATTTATTTATTTAAAACACTTTATTTTTATTTATTTATTCATTTTAGAGACGAGAGAGAGAGAGAGAAAAGGGGTGGGGAGGAGCAGGAAGCCTCAACTCCCATATGTGCCTTGACCAGGCAAGCCCAGGGTTTTGAACCATCAACCTCAGTGTTCCATCCAGGTCAATGCTTGATCCACTGCATCACCACAGGTCAGGCTCAAAGGCGCTTTTAAAAGGTGAAGGAAGAGAATGAGAAGTGCCCTAACCATTGTAGAATACCTCCTATAAGTCAAGTACCGTACCTATTAATCCTCCCAACAACCCTGGAAGGGAACTCTTACTATCCCATTTTACCAGTGAGAAAAGGTGGACAGAAGAGGTTAGATGACTTGCTCAAGGTCACTCAGCCAGTGAACGGCACAGACCGTTCCCACCACAGCCCTCAGCTGCCTCCTCCATTAACGTGGCACTTCCCAGTCCCTGGAAAGCCAGGGCGTATCATCCCACAGACTGCTTATTAGTTACAAGGAGAAAATGGTAACGATGCAGTGAGTGGAGAAAGCTGGCTGCATGTTGACCAGGTGATCAACATGAACATAAGCAGATGGACCTCATCCGATCTCACTTACACGATCTCCTGGCTGGGGCTGCCTAACCCAAACCTAGTCACGAGGAAACGTTCAAGGGTCCCAAACTGAGGAATGTTCTATAAGATAACTGGTTTTTATCATAAAAGACAAAGGCTGAGGGATGGTCCCAGAGCACAGAAATCAGGAGACGCGGTATCTAACTGCTGCACATGGTGCTGGATTTGATTCTGCACTGGCGTCTGGGAAATGCTCAGAGGCCCTGCTGGACCAATAGACCAACATGGAATATGGAGTGTGGAAGAGAAAAAAGTATTGTAACAGTATTAACTGCTTGAATTTGATACCTGCACTGTGGCTATGTAAGAGAATATCCTGTTCTTAGGAAATGTACACTGAGATAGTAAGAGATAATGGATGTCTCAAGCTACTCTCTAGTAGTTCAGAAAAAATAAATATTGCTGCAATTTCCCCCATAGCATCCAGCAGAGAGCTCAGTGCAGAGCAGCTAGTGAATTTAAAAATCTGTTTTTATTTGATTAAATAATTTCAGTTTCCTGACATCAAGGAAAGTACTTTTCAAAGTGTCTTTGTTGGTTCCTAACACTTCTTGATTTCAGAGAGGACACAATCAAGTTCTCATCCTTCAACCCACTCCCAGTCTGCCCCCATCGCCCCTAAGAACGGAGGGAGAACCCCACTGAGAATCCGCCTTACTTCATTATCTTTTCTAAATTCCTCCATATGTCCGGGAAATTTATTTGGGATTTTATTACTCTTACCATATTTGTAGGGTTAAGCAAACAAACAAAACCTCAGCAGGATGTGGCTGAGTACATCCCTGCTCTTCTTCTGGCCTGCTCCTATGAAATTCTCAAGTCAGAGTCTTTCTCTACCAGGTGGAGGGGACCGAGTAGGGCCTGCCCCTGGAACAAGAAAGTTGCCTTTAACTTGACAATATTGAGCCAGCCTTGTGCTGTGTGGTCTATAGAGCACTTTTCCCAGGCATTTGAGAGAATAAATACATGTTATATCACTGAACCAGCGTCCTTCCCTGCTAAGCACCAGTTTCAGTAAGACAGAACTGTCCCTACACCAAGGTATATCCAATAAAGAAGATTGTTTTTCCCAAAGGAAAATAAAAAATGAATTGCATTCTAGCCATTTTTGGCAGGATGTACCTATGTTAGCCCTGGATGGTTTAAGCAGAAAAGAAAAGAGATGACTAAGCGATGCTGAGAGCTCACAGACATGCTAGGAAGGCCAGAGCCCAATGAAGACCATCCAGGCAGGAACAAGGCCTTCAGTGGGGACTCCTGCCACGTCCCCTTTGCGACACGGCCTCTGCTGCCCACACCTCTGACACTGGACACTAGGTGCCAGGCCCGGGTATGCCCGAAAGCCTCCCGCCTATGCTGCCCCCTGCCCAGGAAAGGTCTGGCTGCAAGACAGGATGGACAGTGAATTAGTGACCTCTGTCTTGAGGAGGCACCACTTATAAAATAGAAAAGCCCCTAGAGTGGAAAGAAACTTCAAAAGATGCTTGGTGGCCACAAGCATCATGACCAACGTCCACTAATACAGCAGCAATGGGAACAGGCAACCCAAGGAAAACCCATTTCTAGGTTAATCTCCTGCCTGACCTGTGGTGGCGCAGTGGATAAAGTGTTGACCTGGAATGCTGAGGTCACTGGTTTGAAACCCTGGGTTTGCCTGGTCAAGGCACATATGGGAGTTGCTGCTTTCTACTCCTCCCTGCCCCCTATCTCTTCTCTCTAAAATGAATAAAATCTTTTAAAAAGTTCTTTTTTATTTTTTATTTTTCATTTTAGAGAGGAGACACAGAGTGAGAGAGAGAGAGAAAGGAGGGAGGAGCTGGAAGCATCAACTCCCATATGTGCCTTGACCAGACCAGTGCAGGGTTTTGAACTGGCGACCTCAGTGTTCCCAGGTCGACGCTTTATCCACTGCACCACCACAGGTCAGGCATTAAAAAGTTTTTTTTTTTAAAAATAAATTAACCTCCTGTCTTTGTTTTCCAGCAACTGCCTTCTCTACCCCCCTAGCTATTGTTGTCCTGGTATTCTAAGCCTGACTGATACGAAAGAAAAAAGATCTGCAAAATCCTCAAATCTTAGGAACCTCTGAAAAAGCAACTGGAAATAATAACTATCCCAAGCACCTCAAAACCGTTTTACAGTCTAACCAGGCGGTGGCGCAGTGGATAGAGCATTGGACTGGGATGTGGAAGACCCAGGTTCAAGACCCTGAGCTCACCTGCTTGAACGCGGGCCCATCTGGCTTGAACAAAAAGCTCGCCAGCTTGGACCTAAGGTCGCTGGCTCCAGCAAGGGGTGGCTCAGTCTGCTGAAGGCCTGTGGTCAAGGCACATGTGAGAAAGCAATCAATGAACAACAAAGGTGTCCTAATGGCAATGAAAAACTAATGATTGATGCTTCTCACCTTTCTCCGTTCCTGTCTGTCTGTCCCTATCTATCCCTCTCTCTGACTCTCTCTCTGTCTCTGTAAAAAAAAAACAACAACAACAAAAAACCGGTTTACAGATGACAAAATGGGGCCCAGAAATGTGGGTGTTGTGAGGCAGCTTGCTGGGACTTGGGTTCACAGAATCCCCTGGGAGAATACTACATTGTCCCATGCCTGTTCCTATGTAGATCAGAACCCCACACAGCACATTACTTCTTTAAATTCAAAATCCAGAGACTTTCACACAAACACAAGTGATTTTAAATGTCAATGGTTTCAGACCAATTTTGAGGGCTACCTTAAAAAGGGAACAAGGGAACAACAGCCTGAAGAGCTCAGTCCCTTTCAAGTTCTCCTGAATGTCTTGTCACCATTTCATTTAGGAAATGCAGCTACAGCTTTAAAACAATGGGGCCTCTGACCTTACACACAAGGTTTATGGTCAAACGAAGGAAACACCAGATAGCATAATGATCCAGGGATGGAATAAAAGATTTGTTTCCTATAAAGTCAATTTAACACGCATGAAATTTCAAATGTGCTCATTTTGCACAAACTGAAACTAATAGTGGAGTGAGTGGATTTTTGTTTTGTCCTCTTTTGGTTTTTTGTTGTTGTTGACTATCAAGTTCAACTTGACAGATCATCTTCAAATTAACTTAACACATATACATGTACAAAAGTTGCAAAAACTCTGGCTCCCATGCAAGCTGGCCCTCAAGCCCCTGACCAGCACAGCTGCACGGGCTGACACTTCCAACTGCAGCATACCATTTGGCTGCGTAATCCTTGGCCCGCTTTATACCGAGATAATTTAGCAGCCTATTAAAATGCCCACCACTCCTACTTTTCAGAGGTGTCTGTCTGGTTGTATCCCAAGGGCCAGTAGGATGCTGAGCAAAGCCCATCTCTGAGGGGTGGCACACAGCATCAGTCACTACAAATCTCTTGGATACTATAAAAGCACTGACTTATGAAGGTCACCAGCTGCCAGCACGGTCACTCTAAAATAGAGACGCCTGCATTTGGAATGGGTTCTGATTTAATACTCAAGGGATTATTTTGTACATTTTATCTGTGCTCACTTCTTTAAACCACAGTTATTCAAAAAGTGATGAATTATTTTCAACAAGGTCCTAAAACCTTTCTCATCATGCCATGGAAACCTAAAGGCACATTCGCGATATGAATGACCTTATGGTAAAACTTGCTAGCTATATTTTGAAACAATTTATCTATAGGCCTTGATGTGCATAAACATCCAGAAACATAAGAGGAAGCTGCTCCCAAGACCTCTGTAGAGTAGTGCAGGCACTCCACCCTCCCGATTACTTTTTCCTTGGTATTCCCATTTCATGTGAAAACATTTAATTCCAGGTCCTAACCCTCAGTTATCCCATGAATATGTGAATTACAGATTCTTGCACATCTAAAGTACTTTCTGCAGCTTTTTTTGGTTTTGCTTTGTTTTGTTTATCCTACACAACTTCCTTCCTTCCTTCCTTCCTTCCTTCCTTCCTTCCTTCCTTCCTTCCTTCCCTCCCTCCCTCCCCTTCCTACCCTTTGGTCTCCAGGGCTTTTAGAGATAGGCTAACTGCTAACTGTGTCCTCCTGTCTTGGGGGACCCAACTCCAGGCCTCTCCCTCTGCTCTTGGCCAAAGCAATAATAACCGTCCTAAACAACATGGCTATTCACAGCCTGGAGATGGGGAAACATCCTTGAATTCGGAGGGGGAATTTAGCTGCTGCTTAAGTGGCAACCAGATGCTATGTCTGGGAGCAGTTACCATCTCCCAGACTCCCTGTCCTCTGGCATTTTCTAGTACCTGCAGCCGACTATTAGGTTGTCCCCATCGATGACAGGATGACAGTCACTCTGAGTGCCTGCTCCTGCACGTGCCAAGCTCAGAGCATTCCACGCAGGACAAGTTCTTAGCAGATTTAAGCAATTCATGTTTTCCTTCTCCAAGTGTTATTTCTAAGGGCCATTCGGACTCCAGGGGTCACTGCAACCTTAGGAACTGACATTCTTTCCATTGCCTGCCTCCCCTTTGTGAGTGGAGATTTTTAATATACCTTGACTAATCTGTCAAGTTCTGATCTAAATTCGGAGCCTTGGAACCAGAATGAACACCCACTAGGCAAAAACTGAGCTTACCTAAAAAGAAAAGACCAAATTTAATAAATTCTAAAAGTGTGGCAAGTTGCTCTGGATATAAATGACCGTGGCCAACAGGCTATTCAGTTCCCTCCCAGAGCCTCCACTTAATTTTCTTTGTGGGAATGGCTTGCTATAAACAGAAGAGCACACTCTTATGAACACTCCATATCAAAGCGCTTCTCTAATGGCACTTGGGATGTCAACCACTCCAGGCTGGAGGCACCCTGCTCATCTGCCCAAGTTAATTTAAGACACACAAAAGGCAAGTGCTTTTCCCAAGGCCTCTGAGTGAGAGGTGGAGTCAAGATAGAGGCTTTGAGAGACAGACAGACCAACTGGACTTGGACGACCATCACACAGAGCCATTTTAGGGTGTGGAAGCAAAGGTTGTGTAGCTGGAGAGATGCCTGAGTTCAACTCTGCCTCTACAACTTCCTAGATCTGAGTCCTTGTTCCGGTAGCTTCACCTTTGCAATCTGTTTTCTCATCTGTGACGTTTAGATCATAACTCCTGCTTGAATTAACGTGAGAATGCTGTTAAAGAGCTTAAAGTACAGCTCTGATAGGTACTTCAGGGATGTTCAATCAATGATGGCCAAACACATCTGTTGTTTCCTCATCATTATTGCTGTTTTCTATGTGACTCCTTTAATTAACGCAGGGCCTGATGACCCCTGTTGTCTCAGCTCACAAAAAAGTCAAGAAACTTTAAAAGTTCCATAAACACTTGTTTAAGATGCCCTCTTCTTCTCTGAAAGGCAGTAAACCAAGGCAGGGAAGAGTACTCTTTTTCCAAAAGGGACTGGAAACAAAGGCCCTTTGAAATAGATGAGACTGGCAACACTTCCCTTTGTGAGTAAAATTAGGGCACAATAATAAACCAGACAGAGATCAGACCAGAGAAACCTGGGGTCCAAGAGTCCCTGGTGGCTAAGTTATAGGTGGAAAGCCTTCATCTTCATTCTCATAGAAAACTAGCAGTTAAGCAAAACCTTTGGAAAAATATATCCAAATTTTTATCACTTAAGCTGTAGCTTAATTCTGCACAAAATTCCCCGGTTTCCGATTTCAGGGGTTTTTTTGGGGGGAGGGGGATTAAGTGGGAAAAAGCCCTTAGAAGAGTTTCACCTCCATTTCTGGAAGTGCGGCTTAGTGTCTGCATTGTAATGAAGTCCCCACGAGATTCCCAAGCACCCAGAAATTTGACAGGCTGCTGGAAACGCTAGGTGAGGAAGGGGTGAAGGTGGGTGAGAGGGAGCACCTCAGAGACGCAGAATTCTCTTGTGTTCTAAAGGGAAATAGTTTACACCGACACTGTCACCAGCCCAAGCTATCTGGGGTAAATGGTTTCCTCATTTCTCCTCATCCATAAATCAGTGTGGAGATTCTTGGCAAGATCTGCTCTGTGCCGGGTGGGCAGCTGAGTCCAGTGAGGGCTTTATCTCTTCTCCTAACCTTGTCTTGCCTTTGCAGCTGCAATTCTTTCCGTCTGCCTCACAGTTAATTATTTTAGCAGACAAGCCCCAAGGCTGAAGAAAACAGGATATATTCTTGAAAGTAATACCTGTATTGAAATTTTGTGGAAAAATTCCCTCCTCTTCAGCCCCAGCTTCTGAATAAAATCAACCAGTGGACCAAGCTACCATTTGGTTTAGTTTGCCAGTTAGCAAATCTTGCCTTCCAAGAGCTGAAGGTGCTCTTTTCATTTTATCCTGTCATTTCAGGGAACTCGGGAACAGCGAGGGTTTTTGTGGTCTGGGTCATATTCAAAAGTTCTTTGGTCTCAATGATTTGACAGCAGGGTGGGGGTGGGAGCCAGCTCCATAAATCCAAACCTCTTTAGACTCTTAAAACACGGGAATTTCATTACATAAATCTTTCCCCTCACATATTTGTTCAAGTGACCAACAAATGCAACAAAACAAAGAAAACCTTCATTTAAAAAGCTCAAGGAAGCCTTTATTGTTTTTAAAGCACCTAAGAGAGGATTTTTGATGGTTCTCACCACAAATCCTAGCTTCTTTCGAATGGTATGAACAAAAAAAAATTGAAGGCATAAAAGACTGCTACATAAATGAAATGAAAAAAAGAAAGATAATTTTCAACCAATTCTCTTCTGAGATTGGTGGAATTAACCAAAACTAAAGAAATAAACAGTGCTCGCTTACGCAGAACATATAATAATAAAGAAGTAAACATAAAATTGCAGTGCCATTTTAAAAGAATGGTATCTTCAAGGCAGGAGATAGTTTTCCTAGCACCGCCTCCATCTGAATTTGAGAAAGGCGCACAGCAGAGGCCGATTCCTCCAAAATCCACCTTATCAACAGTATTCTCCTTTAAGGGACCTTGCGAGTTTTCAGTCAGTTCTTTAGTCATAAGAAATTTATTTAATAGCAGTCATTAAAATGACTGTTGGTCATTATGTACAATTAAACACTTCTACCTTTGGACACATTTCATGACAAATATTCAGAACAAACAAGGCTTCTAAAAAAAATCTAATATGTGTTTCAGCTAACTAGATCATCAGAAGTGGTGCTTCAAATGGAAAATTTAAAACATACTTACACAGCAAAAGGGAATGAGGTACGCAGGCAAACAAACAGCAAGAAAATGCATTCAGCATCAACTACACAATCTTCAGAGACCTCCAAAGCCTACTTGTATGGATGGTAGAATTAAGTTCAAAAAACAAGTTACTTCCTACTCACCCAGAGGATCCATCAAACTGCTTCTCAGAGAAGGTTCCCACACTAGAAAGCTAAGCACCTCCTCACCTGCAGCTTGTTACTTCATTTTTCTCATTCATGTACTCACCTGCAGCTGGTTACCTCATTTTAATATATAGCAGCGGCTTGCCCCCACCCTCCTCCTCTCCATTCAAATCTCTGGCTAAAATTATCCGTGCCTAAAAGAGCAAATGCAGGGGTTAGCTTTCATTTCTCTCTATAAGCTTTCTATATCAACTGAAATTTTTAAAAAAATTCCATAAACTTCCAAAGTTTGGAACCTACTGGGTTTATACTTCAAAAAAGTCAGAACTTGAAAGAACGGAACATATAGATAGGTGGTCTCCAAGTTGCATCCAAAAGTTCACTTGTATGTCAGTTGCATGGATATTGAAACAGATATTTCCTCTCCAGAAGTAAGGTTACATCTGGCAGGTGGGATCCTTGGCCAGACTACAAATCATTTTAACCCACAGGCGGCTGAATTGTGGCAGAGCTGTACTAACTCAAGCTCAGGGAGCTGGAAGCCATGCTAGTCAGACGTGAAGAGAAAACCTAACAATGATTTTGAAATCAGCAGTTTGCTCAGGTTATTTCACCACTTCCAGAACCCAGCTCCATCTCCAGGGTCCCTAAACAGTGACTTTGCCCTAATGAGTTCTCTACTTTCCCTCTGGAGTTTGCCTGTTGTCTCCAATAAACTCAGGTCAAAATTGCAGAACTTCCTTTTATTTGTGTCAGGGCTTTGACTTGACCCGGTGTCAGTGGGAGTTAACTGGATTTCCTTGCAATTCACACAAATTTGTAAATGACTGATGATGATGCTTTAACCTCCCCAGAAGAATTTGCATTTTGAGTAAATGTTATCACCCACCTGAACTGTGGATTTGTTTGGGGAGACCAGTGGAGGTGACCTGACAGGCTAATCAACACTGCTCAGAGTTGGTTTCCAGGACTGGCTCCCAATTTGTTAAAAGCTCCAGGAGTTTTCAAAACAGCGAGGCAAGGGCACAATGATGTGGGCGCTGGGGGAGTGGATCACACTTTGCAGTCTCCTTGCTGTGTTAATAACCTACAGCAGGGGAGTAAGAGGTGTGCAGGGATCAGGTCCATCACCGCGGTGAGGAAACAGGCAAACCCACAGGCCCCAGAGTTAAATTTGGTAGGTCCACTGTGGGGCTCAGGAATCGGCCTTGTGGATACACTACTCCATTTGACTCGGAACTTCATACTCAGAAAGACATTAAGGGGCAAATAATGTGACTTTTTTTTTTTTTTTTTTTTAGCGAGAGAGAAGAGAGAGAGAGAGGGACAGGCAGGTTGGGAGATATGAGATGCAACAATTCTTCGTTGCGGCATCTATGACTTGCTTTCTCATATGTACCTTGACTGGGGGGCTCCAGCAGAGCAAGTGATCCCTTGCTCAAGCCAGTGATCTTGGGCTCAAACCAGCGACCATGGCGTTATGTCTACGATCTCACGCTCAAGCAGGTGACTTCGGGATTTTGAACCTGGATCCTCAGAGTTCCAGACTGACTATCCACTGCACCACTGCCTGGTCAGGCTGTGAATATTTTTTAAATTTAGGAAATTACACTCTAGCTACATCAGGGGTCCCCAAACTCTTTACACAGGGGGCCAGTTCACTGTCCCTTAGACCATTGGAGGGCCAGACTATAAAAAAAACTATGAACAAATCCCTATGCACACTGTACATATCTTATTTTAAAGTAAAAAAAACAAAATGGGAACAAAGATAATATTTAAAATAAAGAACAAGTAAATTTAAATCAACAAACTGACCAGTATTTCAATGGGAACTATGGGTGCGGATGCATCCTGTGCTCCTCTCACTGACCACCAATGAAAGAGGTGCCCCTTCCAGAAGTGCGGTGGGGACCGGATAAATGGCCTCAGGGGGCTGCATGTGGCCCACAGGCCATAGTTTGGGGACCCCTGAGCTACATCATCTCCTGAAGGATATTTATGTTAAATCCCACCTACACACACACACACAGTTGTAGGCAGATTGAAGGTTTCAAATCCAAGGGCCAAATGTATATTTATCAACTTCTTTTTGACATATGAGCCTCAGTTAAGGCCCAAATTTCTTACTCTTCAAACATTAAGTTGGCATAAAATAGAATTCTCATGCAGGAAGTCCTTGGATTTGGTTTCTTAATCAGAAGCCTTGCAATTTTCTTGTGCTTATTTTATGATAGGTTTAGAATATTTTTTTCCAATCCCTGCATAATATTAAGGTACTCATTTAATGAAAAGATCAAATTAATACTGTGGCAGGCCGTAACTTGAGAATTTCCTCAATTATTTAAAATGTCAACCTTTATTTGATATTTCAAATATTCATAACATTAGAATATCACGTTAATGTCAAAATATAAAAATATTAAAATTTATATATAAATATATATATAATTTTTTTTTAAGAGATAGTAGAGAGAGGTGGGGGGAAGAGTGGAAAGCATCAACTTGTTATAGGTGCTTCTCATATGTGCCTTGACCAGGCAAGCTGGTTTTGAACCAGCAACCTCAGCATTCCAGGTTGATGCTTTATCCACTGTGCCACCACATGTCAAGGAAAATTCAAATATTTATCATCCTTTTTTATGAATAGAATTCTTATTCTTGAGAGTCAGGGCCCTCTTTTCCAAGTTCCCATTCAGGGAAGGGCAAAGCAGCTCACTAATTTTCTTCTCACTAATCTTGAAAAAAAGTATTCACTAGGCAAAAGCTCAACTTGATGTTAACAGCAAATGGCACTGTTCTCAGGAGTCTACCCTGGACTTGAAAAAAATTAATACAGTATTATCCTTCTGGTTGATTTCTACACTTCCCAAACTCAAATCTTTAAACTGGTCAATGCAAACAGTTAAAATACTAATTCCTCAATTTCAAAAAAAATCATCTGCAGTCCTTTCCAGTAATTTTTCCCCTAGTGGGTGGGAGAAACTGAGTGTAGAAACAAGACAGGGCAAGAATTCTGTTCTGCCAAAGTAGAAATCATTTGGATTCCCCTTACCCACTTAGATTATTTCCATCTGCACATAACACAAATTGGGATACTCACAATAGATACAAACAAGTTTTGCTACATCTTCCTCACTTCCATCTCTTACCTCTGATGTAGTATTTTCAATTTTTTTTTTTATTTATTCATTTTGGAGAGGAGACACAGAGTGAAAGAGAGAGAGAGTGAGAGAGAGAAAGGGGAGAGGAGCTGGAAGCATCAACTCCCATATGTGCCTTGACCAGACCAGTGCAGTGTTTTGAACTGGCGACCTCAGTGTTCCCAGGTCGACGCTTTATCCACTGCACCACCACAGGTCAGGCAGCATTTTCAATTTTTAATACGTGTGTCCATAAAGTCATGGTACACTTTTGACCGGTCACAGGAAAGCAACGAGACGATAGAAATGTGAAATCTGCACCAAATAAAAGGAAAACTCTCCCAGTTTCATACCTATTCAGTGCAGTTCGATGTGGGCTCCATTTGTTGCCCTACACACATCCAAACAATAGTGAAGTTCTTGCCACAGATGGGTAAGGACATCTGGTGTAACAGAGTGAATAACGTCTGTGATTCTCTGTTTTAAGTGATTAATGTCGTTGATACGTTCGATGTACACGTTGCTTCACATAACCCCAAAAGTAAAAGTCTAAGGGCGTCAGATCCGGCGATCGTGATGGCCATGGCTTGACAGAAACCCTGCCTATCCACCGCTGGGGAAATGTTCTATCCAGAAACTCACGAACAATGGAACAATGGTGGCGTAGTGTGGAGGAGTACCGTCTGTTGAAAGATGACACCTGGAAATTGTGGCACTGCATACAATTCCAACATGTCAAGATAGGTTTTTTTGTTTTTGTTTTTTTTTTTACAGGGACAGAGAGAGAGTCAGAGAGAGGGATAGATAGGGACAGACAGAAATGGAGAGAGGTGAGAGTATCAATCATTACTTTTTTGTTGCCGTCGCAACACCTTAGTTGTTCATTGATTGCTTTCTCACATGTGCCTTGACCACGGGCCTTCAGCAGACCAAGCCACCCCTTGCTGGAGCCAGCGACCTTGGGTCCAAGCTGGCGAGCTCGGGGTCTCGAACCTGCGTCTTCCACATCCCAGTCCCACTCTCTATCCACTGTGCCACGGCCTGGTCAGGCAAGATAGGTGTTTGCTGTCACAGACTGTTCCACACACAAAAAAGGGCCTATCACCTTACATATCATGCATCAGGCCACACCACACATTCACTTTAGGGGTGTTACATTCGTACTCAACATAGGCATGAGGATGTTCAGAAGCCCATATTCGGACGTTATGGCGATGAACATGTCCACAGATATGGAAGGTCGGATTCGAATTTAGCAAGCCATAGAACACACTGAACTTTCCTCTGTACCGTCCACATCTCCACTGGCATGGCCGTGGGCTGCTCCCCTGTAGACATGGTGTTACGTCATCATCTGCGCATGCGCACATGCTGCCACATCATCCTACAGAAACTGGGAGGGTTTTCCTTTTATTTGGAGATTTCACATTTCTATGTCTTTTGTTGCTTTCCTGTGACCGGTCAAAAGTGCACCATGACTTTACGGATACACTGTATACCACAGAATTTGAGCTAAAGGAAAAAAATGAACCTACAAACACCCCAGGTACTGTGAGCAGTTGGCCAATTAGTCTAAAGCTGTGATGGCAAACCTATGACACACATGTCAGCACTGACACGCGTAGCTATTTTCCATGACACACACGACCACATGCGGCTGTATACCAGAGAAGTATGGGGCCGCATGCCGAGAAGGACGTTTCATCCCCGGCTCCTGCACGGCCAGGTGCAGTAGCCGAGGATAATTTGCTGTAGTGTAGACACTCTGTGCTGGAGGTCTGTAGGCCAAAACATTTTTGTTATTTAAACTATAAATATTGCAAAATTATGTTTTTTTTTCTCGAAGTGACACACCACCCGAGTTATGCTCGGTTTTTTGGCGAATTTGGACACACCAAGCTCAAAAGATTGCCCATTACTGGTCTAAGGTTAGACACTACGTTAAAAGCTGAACTAAAACCAATCCTTGAGTGTCTGGTTCACTTCAGTTGGATATTTCCTTTGATGGGTCTAAAATTAGTAGTTAATAATGCACTCAACTACACAGCGGGTGACGAAAAACTCAGGACTTTCATTCCATCCACAAGGACACTTTATGTCAGTGCCCAGTATTTTCTTCCTCTGTAACATATATTTAGAGAGCTGTCACACCACACTTCCCACCACTAAGGGAGACTGGATAAGACACCAAGAGGCAACCTTCAGGAGGTTCTGAGGGACTTTGGCCATGAAGAAGCAAGGAGGTTCAAGCTTATAAGTTTTCCTTCAGGAAAAACAAAAACACTTGAGTCTACTCCCTAGCCCCATCTGAAAAGGCAAGAAGCAAGAAAGGGTCAGTGTAATTAAGTTTTCATCCTCCTTTGTTTTATTAAAAATAATATGCTTGCAAGTCTGCAGATGAGCTGAAATAGCCTTGAGAAGATGCATATTCCATACAGGCCTACTACTCCTGCTACTGTGGAAATCACAGTGCTTCTTGGGAAACAGAAGTCTCTGACTGAGGAAAACCTCTAATACAGCTATAGCTGTAATTTGCTTTTTTTTTTTTACAGGGACAGAGAGAGAGTCAGAGAGAGGGATAGATAGGGACAAACAGACAGGCAGACAGGAACGGAGAGAGGTGAGAAGCATCAATTATTAGTTTTTCGTTGCTGTCACGACACGTTAGTTGTTCATTGATTGCTTTCTCACATGTGCCTTGACCGCGGGCCTTCAGCAGACCGAGCCACCCCTTGCTGGAGCCAACGACCTTAGGTCCAAGCTGGCGAGCTTTTGCTCAAGCCAGATAGATGGGCTCGCGCTCAAGCTGGCGATCTTGGGGTCTCGAACCTGGGTCTTCCGCATCCCAGTCCGACACTATCCACTGCGCCACTGCCTGGTCAGGCTGCTTTTTTTTTTTTTTTTTTAATTTTTCTTAAGTGAGAAGTGGGGAGGCAGATGGACACTCTCCCACATGCGCCCAGACTGAGATCTACCTGGCAAGGCCCCTATGGGGCAATACTCTGCCCAACTGGGGCCATTGCTCTGTTGCTCAGCAACAGAGCTATTTTAGAGCCTGAGGCAAGGCCACAGAGCCAACCTCAGGGCCCAGGGCCAACTTGCTCCAACCCAGCCATGGCTGCAGGAAGAAAAAAGAAGATAGAGAAGGGGGAGGGGTAGAGAAGCTGATGGTTGCTTCTTCGGTGTGCTCTGACCAGAAATTGAATCCAGGACATCCACACACTGGGCCAATGCTCTACTACTGAAGCAACTGGCCAGGGCCTGTAATTTGCTCTTATTCCTTGTTTCTGTTTTTTCTTTTTCCCTTATGTATTTGAAATCATACCAGAAATAAAAGAGTTTTTTTGGTCAAATAATAGAATACTGAACTGAACTTGGCCTATCAACCGTAGAGAAAACAAAGACGAAATTAAATTTTACTTTGAAAAACCTGATTTTATTTTCTGAATCAAAAAGAAGTATATTTATGTTAAGTTCAGAATTTTTAACATTCCACTGATCTCTGAAAATAGTTTCCTGATACTGTTAACAGTGCTCAGAACTGTGTAAAAGTTAACATCCAATACCACTTTTTAAAGAAAAAAGTTTAAATGTAGAAACTATTTCTAAGAAACTCTTCTCAAAGGTCAAGATATTGGCAATCCTAATTTTAAAATAATTATTTTTGGAAATTTATATGACAATGGTTTAAGAACAAAAAATCATATCTCTCTTAAAATAAAAAAAAATTTTAATTTGAGAAACTCATACCAGACAACTCCAATTAAACACAATACTTCCCAACTCCCCAAATTACTGAATGCATTATTTCACCTTGGAATAGGAAAATTATAAAATGGAACTTTAAAATTATACTATATATATTAAGATACCAAGGGACAAATAATAAATGCTCTTCCACAGTTTTATTTAAGAGCCTATCCCGTTCTTTGTTTTCCACCCCACCCCCCACATTATAAAATCATGACCAAAGGCCAAGAGTCAATCCATTTACCCAAAATGAACAGCTAGTAGGTACTGGTCCTACATTTGTGTCCTCTAGAAAGTCCAGTCTTCAAAAGGCTGACAGATTTATAAGAACAGATTTTGGAACATTTTAGATCCAAAGCACTAAAGCTGACATCCATGTCCCTAAAAGCTAGCAGATGTTATTCACAGGCTATTCACATGTAGCATGTCCAGCATGCAGGCGACCGTGTTTGTTCAAATTGAGGTAAAACAGAAAATATACTTAATATTTAACAGAAGCTGCATAATGAAAACCAACCTCCTTTTGCTGCTTATTTCATATACATTGATTTTTAAGTTTTTTAACAAAAGAGACACTCTAAAGCCAATAATTTTTCCAAATTCACTTCCCCCCAAGAAAATAAACTTCTCCTTTCAAAGCAAAGCTTTCTTCTTAGTAAAGAATTTTTTGAAATAAGAAAAACAAAACAAAAACATTTTTTCCAGAATCTTCTTTTTGTACTTAGTGTGATACAACTTATTATTTTATTTTTCAAATTTAGAAATTCAGGTCTGACAGGATTCATAAATATGATTTTCTGAAATAGGCAGGAAAGTCTGCTAACATTTACAAATTACCAACAACTCTTGTTTCAAGCATAAGATGGCTGAGATTTAGTCGTTATGATTAATTTTTCAATACCAATACAAATTTAAATCTTGATAATTTTTTTTGCCAACATTTTAACTAATCATATTTTACTCCAGGTTTCAAATCAAAACAAACAAAAAACCTAATGACAATCAACTGGCAACAAGTCCCATATTTCAATGTTATTTTTAATCCAACAATTATAACCTACTGCCAGTAATTATTAGTATGTATCTACTTGTTTTTTTATTAAATAAGCACTGGTCAGTTAGTTATCTAAAAAAATAATTTGCAAGGATGGTGCTTGGCTCTGGGCTACCTTAGTGCTTCTAGTATAAACGGAAGCACTTAGAATATACCAGCTCTTAAGCACCTTTTAAATCTGTAATTTGAAAGTCCAACAGCATTTCTTAAATGTTACTTTTCCATTGAGATTTTAGGGAGTCTAGTCCTAGATAACATGGTTGATTTTTAAAAAACCAAATCCCTAAGCCACATGGTAATGAGATATTATACTTGTTTCTTTACATCATATGGAAACAGTTCCAGGCAGACCAAAAAGAGAGAGAAAAAAAAGCCAAATCAAAGTACTGTAAATAAAGTTAATCTTTTGTACCCCAGAGCAGAAAAGCTCAAAAAAAAAAAAAAAAACTAAACCAAAAAACTACCTCCCCTCACCCCGATACAAAACCACCCCAAACACTGTAGTTCTGAGCCCAATATTTCCTAAAATGTTAATACCAGAGCTTTAAGGTACTAAAATCTGTACCAGTAACTGTGGAAAGCGTCACACAACAGAGGAAATGTCATAAAGAGGTCAGCAGCTGCCCACCCATCCCTTACCACCCCCACCCCAATAACATGTAAAAGCTCCTAGTAAAGTCTTTCTTATGCTAATAAAGGCATACCACCTAGTGTGCTAACACTAGCAGCATTAGAGCAGTAAAGTGAAAACAGGAAGCCTACAGGAAGAAACAAAGCAGCAGACAGGACCCTTTGCCCTCTCCTTGTGTTTGTAAGGAAGTGGTTGAATTCAACAGTCAGATTTACCCACATTAACAAAAATTTAACAAAGCTTCCCTAAGACACCAAAATAAAACCTGACCTTTCCAGTCAAAGGGCAAAGAAAGGCATCTTCCATGTCCTGGAGTTTAATGAGTTCAAACATTGGCAATAAAGGAAAAAAGAAAGCGTTAGGGGTGTGATGGGAACAAGCTTGGTAGCTTATCGAACAGTCACACCAAGCTTCTCCAGCACACGGACACCCTTTTCTTGGTATTCCTGTCGGGTCATCCAGAAGTTGTCTTTGTCTTTCATGATATCCGCTAGAACTGCACCACCCAGGAATACCATGTGCTTTCTGCGGGGTGGATCTTCGATGCGGATCTTAAATTTCTAAAGAAGAAAGGGATGATAAAATGTCACATGTGCTTAGGGCATTCTGCTTTATAAAATGACTTTTCCATTTATTATTGAATTCTCACAAAAATCTTATGATATAAGTAGGACAGCAGGATTTGGTATCTGAGGTACAAAGACATTCTGTAACTTGCCCAAAGCTCCTAGCTAGTGTGCTTAGAACAGTCCTAAATTATTCCTGCTACCCCGTCATTATTAACAGCACCTATCAAAAGTGCCCTGATTTGAAATATCAGTACTATGATTACTCTACTGTAAGCCCAAATGCCAGAGTTTCCCCATCACCTGGTGGATGAGCACATGGTCAATCACTTAGCTAGCTGTCAAAGGGAAAGTCTGGATAAGAGGGCTTCCGTGGTTCTTCCAGGTTTAGCTGCTAGGACTGCAGTCCCGTGTACCAGAGAAAGACTGACGTTCCTTCTTATAAGCAAAGGTCACTTTCTACTGTCTCAAATTCAAATAAAATATTTTTAAAATAAAAAAAGACCAAATATGGTCAAAACAAATCATGGGGATATTTGAAAACATGAACACTGTAACCAAAATGAAAGACAAGTGAGAAAGGTTTTCTACTCTATGGCCAGGATTAACTGTCTAACAAGGACACACCTCAATCTGTATGGTTAGTTAACACCTAAAGGAGAATCCTTAACACAATGTAGCAGTTTTATTAACAGTGTGACAAATCCAGCAAAAGGACTCAATAATTATGTCATTCTAAGCTGTCTTTATGTCACATAAATGAACTGTAGGATCTAATAATATACTGCTCACAAAAATTAGGGGATATATTATAGCTTCATATTCATTTTGAAATATCCCCTAAATTTTGTGAGCAGTATATACGACATAGGAAAATACCAGTTACCAATCCTGAGGCTAACCTATTGTTTTAATTATGCCAATTACTGTTTTATTCTTCTTAGGCAGGAGTCAGCAAACTTCTGACAAATACTAAATACTTGATACTTTGCAGGTCTCTCTGGCAGCTATAGATAATATGTGACCATAGGTAACATATAAAAGAATGGCCCTGGTTGGGTTCCAAAAGAATTGCGTTTATTTACAAGACAGCCGGCCTTGGCCCAGGGCTGTGGTTTGGCCAGCCCTCCTCTAAGGGAAGCTCGGGTACCCTGAAGACAATTGCCCCTGAAGCTTTCTCAGTTGACTGCAGCTTCTCTCAGGCACCTCCCTAATCCTGGAAACCTGGTAACAACAATTCTCATTCTTCCCTGCTGCTTCTTTCTCCCCGGTCCTTCGTCCTTCGTGTCCACAACCCTCCAAAACCTGTTCTATCCGGCTTTTCCATCCATCACTGCCCCCCAAGTCGTCTACAGATCCCCAGGGGACTTCTCACTCTTATGCTTACTGCATGAGTGTATGCGCCATCCCCATCACTTCCTGACATTATCCTTCGTGACTGTGTCCTCGCCTTCCCACACTCACTTGGCAAAACTGCAACTCGGGTGATCAACCCTCTAGTTGCATCAGAAGCAACTGAACACTACAGGAGAGGAACTCAGCATCCTACTTCAAATGCATTCCTTACCACAGTTGAGCCCCTTAGTGCTCCTCAGCAATCCTGCTACATTTCTCCCCTCTTCCACTCGCCAAGACACCTCACTTCCCTCCTCCTCCTCTATTTTATAAACCTCTGCCACCGCCTCCTTCCTCTCAAAGCCTCCTAATCTGTGTTTCTACATTCACTTTTCTCTCTCCCCTCAACAACCTATTCAAACCAGACTTAACAATCCTTTAAAAACACACGAGATCCCATCATTTCTCTGCTCAAAGTCCAAGACTTTCTATCCCACTAGGAATAAGGCCAAACTGTGCTGTGGCTGAACAGAACCTGCATCCAGACTGCCTTTCTGACCTCACCTCCCAACCCTCTCCTACTAGCTTGGGGGGCTGCCACTTGCTGGTCCTGCCTAGAGGGGTCTTCACCCGGAAAGTCAGTCACAGGGCTCACTTCCTCACTCCATGTAGGTCTCTACTCAAAAGTTTTCTCACCAGAGAAGCCTTCCCTGATCAACCTGCATGAAGAACACCCAATCCCACCAGTTCCTCCCACTGTTATCTAAATCCCAACCATACTTGACTGTCTTCACAGCAGTTACCACTGACGTATTACTGTCCTTCACAAACTGAAAGCAGAGATCTGGACTTTGTTCACCACTGCCTTGTTTTTCCCAGCATCTGGACGAGTGTTTGACTCCCAGGACTTCAACAAACTTGTGTTGAATAAATAAATGATCACCTGAAACTGACTTTAAATTATATGTATAACTCAAAATCAGACGAGTAAAGTACTTAGACCAGTGGTTCTTAACCTGGGTTCTATCGAACCCTAGGGGTTCGATGAGTTGGTCTCAGGGGTTCAGAGAAGCCTCTGCCGCGGAGGCCAGAATAAAGTAATACCGTAATTTGTTGTGAGTTCATGCACTTTGTTGGTTTTGTTCTTTGAGCAAGGTGATGTTCATGCACGGCTCATTTTGTGCACCAGTAAAAAAACATATACCTATGTCTTGAATTTGGAAAAAAATATCATATTTTATTTATCACTAAAGAAGGGTTCGGTGAATGCGCATATGAAACTGGTGGGTTCGGTACCTCAAAAAAGGTTAAGAACCACTCACTGACTTAGACAATATGGATTCTTTTCAGTCTTTTAATTTGTTTAATGTATGTGTTCATACTCAATTTAATTTCAACATTTTAAGTTACATAGGAGAAATGTAAAATTAGTGTCTCCAATATATACAGTCCTCTGTAATGTGTAATTTCATTATCTAATACAGTTGATCAAAGTCAGTGAGAAACCTTGCAGATTGATTCAGATTTAAATGACTGTTGGTTGAGAGCACAATATATAGAGCACTTCACACTGTCCAATTTATAGAAAAAAAAAGTCAATCATTAACTATTACATATTAGTTTAAAATTTTCTTTCTACTCTATGCATCAACAACTACAATTAAAGTTTGTTGCCGGAGCTATGACAGTTGATAGGGATGCAAAAGAACTGGAGACACCATGTTTTATAATCTAATTGGGGAGCTAAACATTTGCAAGAAATAGCCAGAAAATAACCTAAAATCAGCAATATGAGACAGTCCAAGAGTAGCACTGAAGGCTGGTTACCTAGCCAAAAGGTAAAAAACAAAACAAAACCAAAAAACAACAAAACCCATCAAATGGGGTGTTTACCCCTCTACAGAACAGCAATTCTTCCTCCGTATTTAAAGACCTCGATTCAGGCTGTACATTACAGATAACACAGAATATTTGGTCCTGGATCTAGTCATCTCCACTCACTGAATACACAGGTGACCACACACTATGACCATTCTGGGACAGAGCTTATGACCTTGCAACATTTAATTCTCTCTCTTCAAGGTTGTACCTGACCACATTAGAAATTTGTTTAGAAAGACTTCTTACGCCCTCTGGTGGCTGTCAAAATTCACAAGCTACTTCCCAGGGTTTAAAAGGTGTATGTTAACAGCTGGATTATTGATTGATACTTACAGAAAGTTTTTCCACATCTCCCTTTAAAACTCTTTCTAAGTAAAGCTGCTTTAGTTCTCGTTCCAACCGTGATGGCAGACCAGGGTACATAGTAGACCCTCCAGAAAGCACAATATGCTTATAGAATTCAGATCTAGAAGGACACAATAGATATTCATTTGAGATGTCAAATTAAGAACAGTATCTCAGAGTTCCTGTTATTTATATCAGCCACAGGGGTTGCCGGGAGAATTAAATAAAATTCAACATGGCCCTGGCCTGGTAACTCAGTAGGTTAGTGTGTCATATCCATATTCTAAGCTTGCTGGTTTGTTCTCTGGTCAGGGCATATACAAGATCAACCAATGGATACACAAATAAGCGGGATAACAATTGATGTTTCTCCTCCTCCCTTCCCCTCTCTCTCTGAAATCAGTCAATTAAAAATGTTTAAAAAATGAATGCTTAATCTTCAATCACCCCCAACAGAAATGTACTTTCAAACACAATTTTGTTATTAATGACCATTAAAAAGACAAAAGCATCTAATTCCTATTAAGAGAATTTACCGTAATTATGAAGTCTAGATTAGACTTTTTATCATCTTTCATTAGATTTATATCATAAACCAATTGCTATTTTTGTTAATTTCTATTATTATCCTACTTGCTAGTCATCTCACAGAAATTAGGTGGGTATTTAATTCAGGGTTAAGCAAACAAGTAGCAAACATTTGCTTTACAAAATGCTTCTGCGTGAATTCCTCAATAACCTGGGTGTAGAGGAGGGCTTTCTTACTATGACTCAAACTCTAGATGTGTCCAGTGCTAAAAAAATATAGTGCACATAAGGTTATTAACTGCAGCATTATTTGTCAACACAGATATTGGAGTCTACCTTACCAACTACGAGTCACTAAATAAACCATGGATCACTGAAAAAAATGCAACTTGAAAAAAGAATGAGGACAATCTCTAGAAAATGGTGTGATTGTTTAGAATATAATAAGAAAAAAAAAAAGTGTACGCGTATTTATAATATACTTCCTTTTGAGTAAAAGAAATAAGAACCATAGAAAGGATAAACCTGAAACTATTGAGACCATTTACCTATAAGAGCAAAACGACTAGGGTAAAAGACAGGGAGTGGAAAAAGAAGTACTTCTACATATAATCATATACTTTTGACTAGACTGTTAATGTTCTCCCTAGTCAAAAAACAAAATTAAAAGTGAGCTAAGAATATCTTGTGCCTCCAAACAGAATGTGCTCAAAAAAAGATGGAGGCATATCAAAAGACATTAGAGTCTGCTTGAAGGGGCTCCCTTTGGCCGAATCAGGAAAAACCTGAGCAGCAAAATAAATAAAGACAGTAATAAATTATAATCTATTGGGGAAAAATTATGAATCCATTCCGACAACAACAAAAAGAGACCGGGAAAAGCACTTGCTATTGCTGAAATGCTGACTAATACATACAGAAGGAATGATAGAACTAGAAAGTCCTCTTCTTGCAACAACGATAATAAAAAACGGATTTAGGCAAGAGTCATCAATGCATGCTAAAAGGGGCAAGGGAGGGCAGAGTTTGGTGAGAAACAGGAGATTTACAAAATGTCAAAGTATTTTCCCACAGATTACTATAAATTAGGAGAGGAAACATAGGACAACTATATAGTGGAGCAAAGAGGAAACTTCTTTAAGAGCTTAACACTAATATCCCTAATAAGGATCAGACCGACATCAGCCCTAGACATAATCACTCTGAAAAGGCCACATCACAGGTGCGGTACTTTTGCCCAAAATGCATAATCTGAATCTAATCATGAGAAATCATTCAAACCCAAATTGAGAAAACTTCTCTAAAACAATGGGCCTGTCTTTGCAAAGATTCAATGTCATGAAAGACTGAAGACTGGTAATAGATAAAAGATTAAGAGATGTGCTGAAAAAAGGAGACATGCCAACTAAATACAATGTGTGATCCCAGATTTCAGGACATGGACAAAACTGAAATATGGATAATAAAAGTATCTATCAGTAATCAATCTCCAGCACTTGATAACTATACTGCAGCTGTATAAGGGAATATTTTCATTCTTAGAAAATACAAAGTGACCCTTAAGGAGTAAAGAGGATTTATACAATTATCCTACTCTCAGATAGCTCAAGGAAAAAAAATATAGGGGATAACAAAGCAAATGCAGAAAATTAGTAAAACGAGAAACTGGATAAAGACTGTGCACGAGTTCTCTTTATTGTATTATTCTAGCAACTTTTACGTTTTAAATTATTTCAAAATAAAAAGTTTAAAATGGCTTGAGACACAATGATATAATGGTAAATAGCGAGTGTCACCCTCTGAAAAAATTATTTTGCCTTATCTATTCAAAAACATGAGTGAGATAACAGGCAATTCAGTCATTCCAACTATTTATATTCCATCTATTTCTGATAAATAACTTTGAAACCAGCATTTCTTACATACCTGGTATCAATGTCAGCTGCCTGGATTGTGTTAAAAAGCAATTCAGCAACACCAACTCCCTCAACATTGATCAAGTGAGGCTGAAATAAAGCTTCTGGTGCTTCAAATCTCTCTCCCCCAACTTTGATAATGCGGCCATCTGGGAGCTAGAAACCAAGATTAACCAGGTATTAGTCACTAAAAGATTACAAATTTTTCCATTATTCAATAGAACACCAATACTTGTAAGCACATCTGTTCTATAACCAAAATCATTATCCACATATTTCTTATAAAAACTATTTTTTGAAAAAGAGAAAAGAAGGTAAAATAAAATGCATTTAGATGACTGTTTTTATTATCATACTCTGTTCTGCTTTTAAAAATGGTATATCTTGCCCCAAGGTATCAGGAACTTACTGAAGAAATCACCAAAGCCTGAATGCCAGAAGCTGCATGATGTGCAGCAAAGCACACACAGGCAGCATTAATCAACCACTGCGTCTGGGTTATACCCAGTATCAGCGCTGCTTCTCTTATATTTTTTAACACATTTGTAATTTTATAAATATTTTTGCCATGTAGGATAAACACATTCAATTTAATAATTTTTTTTCACCAAATAATTATTCTGTGAAACTTTATTTTGCTATCAAAACTTTATATCATGTGTGAAACTTCTGTCAAATTTAATCTGAAAAATATTTTATGATCAAAATGTTTAAGGAACACTTGATCTAGACTATTATTATTATTATTTTTATTGACAGACACAGAGAGAGACAAAGGGAGGGAAAGATAGGAAGGGAGAGAGATGAGAAGCACCAATTCTTCATTGCGGCACCTTAGTTGTTCATTGATTGCTTTCTCATCTGTGCCTTTATGGGGGGGGGGGCGTTACATCTTGAGCAGAATAAGTGACCCCTTGCTCAAGCCAGTGACCTTTGGCCTCAAGCCAGCAACCATGGGGTTTCGAACCTGGGTCCTCTGTGTCCTAGGCTGATGCTCTAAGCCACTGCACCACTGCCTGGTCGGGCTAGACTATTTTTTATCAGGTAATTCTGTTGTATCCTACTTACTAGGTCCTATTAAATTTTCAATAATAATAGGTAGTGTTGATACGATTTTAATTTAAGCAAAGATTTCAACAACAGGTCAGATACTGTTACACAACCCTGTATAGAACTCTTAGATCACATCTTGTTTATATTTAATTAAGTGAGAAATGTTAAAGAAAAACTCCCTCTCTTAAACCACCTCATAATTCATTGGACTGACCTAAGTAACAAGCATGCTTGCATATGCTGGCATTTGACGCATTTCTTCATGAGATAACAGAATTGGTTTTACATTAACATTTCTAAGTGTATTTATTTATAATTATGATTATAATTAGGTTCCAAAATTGACCTTCCAATACAACAAACTCACACAAAGCAAGTTCTTTAAAACATTTACTACATGTTTGCTGTAATTATTTATAGATATGTGCAAAGCAATATAGCATTTTTCAAAAACTCCAGAATTATCTTTATAAATTGTATCAAATTTCTTAACAAAAAGATACTGATCCAAACATTTACCCTTAAAACAACAAAGCCATCAGGTGAGTTTGAAGACCCCCTGAAATCACCCTACCTAGAAAAACTTCACAAGGCACACTGTATTTAGCAACATTTCTGTACCTCACACTTCTAGCCTCTCTGATGGTGTGACTGACTTCTCTGGACACTCTGTCTTCCGGCCACCGACCCTAGTAACTACTCTAGGAACTATTAAAAGACTGTACGGTTTCTATTTCTCTGCATCAAATCTCACCCTATTCTTTATTTGTTCACCCATATCCCTCTTCACTTATCAGTTTACAGTTTCTAGAAAGGAGGAAATTAATAAAAACATGTCTTACAGTTTATTTCCCTCATGTCCTTTTCTTCCAGACAAGCCAGGTAGATGAAAAATTATAAATCTAGAAGAATTGTCAAGAAAGCTTCAGGAAAGAAATCCCCAGGGCAAATCTGGAGACCATTAAGTTGCAAAGTATTGGATTATTGACTATTTGGATCAGTATCTTTTAAAACCAAAACAATATAACTTACACAAATTTATAACTATTTTTAAAATGACTATTTTGTACATATTTGTGATACACAACTTATATGAATCAAATGGTTTAAGAATAATTGCTAAAAAAAAGAATAATTGCTTTTACCACCTATTACTCAATTTCATTTTAGTAATAACTAGATCAAAGATGAGATCTGGAAGTTCCTGATACCCAGATGAATAATAAACTTAAGATAACAATACATTAAAAATTTAGGGCCCTGTGACGGCGTGATGTGTGGAAGTCCCGGGTTTGATTTCTGGTCAAGGCACACAGAAACGACCATCTGCTTCTCCACCCCTCTTGCTTCTATCTCTCTCTCTCCTCTCTCTCTCTCTTCCCCTCCCACAGCCATGGCTCAAACAGTTTGAGCAAGTTGGCCCTGGGTGTTAAGGATGGCTTGCCTAATGCCAAGCAACAGAGCAGTGGCTCAGATGGGGAGAGCATCACCCCATAGCAGGCTTGCTGGATGGATCCTGGTCTGAGGCATGTGGGAGTCTGTCTCTCTGCCTCCCCAACTCTCACTTAAAGAAAAAATAAAGAAAACAAAATACTAAGTCAGGAAAAGACTGCCACCTATTGAGTAACTAAAGCAATACAAAGTGTCCCTCACCATATCATGGTTCTAAAGGAACTTTCCGCGGTCTCACTGTATCGTGGGTTTTTAAATTGCATATATCTAATTTTGTATCGCAAATTTCTTGCTATATCATGGGATTTTACGGTATATAGGTATTTTTATATATTTATTATTTTAATTATTTTTGTGGTAAAATAAGCAAAATAAGTGTGGGTAAGGTTTATAGGAGTATGGGAAGGATTTATAAAGCCTTAAAATACTTATAAATAATAAAATAAATATAAGGTCGCTACTTTGCGGATTTCCGCCTATCTCGGGGGGTTCACTCCTGTGATAGATGAGGGACCACTGCACCACTCTAGTATGACCACTTCCCAAAGTATGTTTCTTCAAACACTCCTAATTCCATGAAATACTGAATAGTCCTGTAGTCTAACAAGGTTGAGAAACAGGTAAACTATATTCTCATAGTCACACACATGAATAGATCAAAGGTTCTGAGAAGCCCTGCAATACAGCAATACTGACTCTCTCCCAAATATCTGACAATATAACTCCCACTTCAATTTTTGTGAAAAACCTATTAATATATCAGGGGCAAAACATTCTGTAAAACACATGATGAAAATGCTATTCCAGAGAATAGAATCTCAAAATAAAATCTCATAACTAATTATATCCTGAGGTAGAAAAGAGTTTATGTTTCTTGCTTTATTTCACATTGTATGGTGTCCTAGAATAATTAAATCACAGAATCTTCAGGTAGAAAGACAGTAAAGATCACACATATACATATCCCAACCCCAAACAAAAATAATGGTTTCCAAGAAAACCTCCTTAAGCACACAGCAATAATCATGGCTGTTCATTTTAAAACCACATAAATATTATACACTGAAAATACTTACTGTGTAAGATTCAACTAATACTGTGGTTTCTAAGGCCAGTTTTTGCTCTTGCTCAATATTATACCCCACATAACACAATTTTTCTTTAATCATGCGGACCGTTTCAAAATCTGCAGAATGGTTGAAGGCATATCCTCGCAACAGAAGCAGCTGATAAAAAAAAGTGTACTGTTTGAGTACAAATGTTTAGATAGCTTTGATAAACAATAAAAAAATCTATTGGTAAATAAATATTATTTTAGTACTGAATTCCTACTATCTGCAATTTGTTCAATCAATGCCATATTCATGATATCCCCAGGTCTTAGAAAGTTTTATCCTTAGCTTCCAGTATAATGTGTTGAGACCTATTAGATAGGCAATAGCATGTTAAATATGTAAGATAATTCAACCCGCTGATCAGACAAAAACAAAACAAAACACAAAACATAACATGCACATAAACACAACTTAACTTTTCAAATAAAAACTATAAAAAAAACCCAATGCTCCTCCCTCTGTCCCCAGGGAAAAACAAAACAAAACAAAAACTATAAAAAAAATAAATCCCTGATCTTTGTGTAAGAAAAACACTCTTGGAAATTCTCCTGGTGGTTACCCTACAACAGAACTTTGGCCTAGAGTATATCATAACTCTCATTACTTAAACTTATTATTATTCTATATTGAGACTAAAGGAACCCAATGTCAAGTTGAAGACCTAAAGCAACCCAATTTGTTGCACAAATATTGCACAACAGTTTCTCAACAGCAGCACCGATGACATTTGGTACACGGTAATTCTTTCTTGTAGGGGCTATTTGTTGTAGGATGCCCTGTCCACAGCAATGTGTGGAGACCTTTTTTTGGATGGTACATTCCTGCAGTTGTACCATCCAAAAAAGGTCTCCACACATTGCTGCCTGTAGGGCAGTGTCATCTTGGGTTGAGAGCCACTGATCCAGAAGACAGACTAACTACAGAATTCTGGTACAACAGACAATACTCTATAAACTTCTTTAACATTGAAATATATATATACATGCCTCCAAATAGTGGCCTCATATACTTTCTCCAGCAATATGTTTTAAAGATAATTTTAACTAATTATAGTCAGAAGTAAACTTTAGAATAGTATATTAACACTGAAAATTGGATATATTCCATGAAAACTTCTAAACATAAGGTCAGGCATATCTGGGCCCTGTTTTTAATCAAATATCATTAATTTGCTATCAGTGTACTTTGTGGGGAAAGATAAGATCAACACAACCAAGATTATTGCTTTAATGTATATCTCTTTCCAGAAGGGTTTTATGTCAGAAAAGGCTGCCTAATTTGTTCAAGGCAGTTTTAGGGTCTCTTCTATCTTTGAAATACCTCTCTACCCCTTCTTTAGGACTACCAATATAATCATGTAATGAAATAACATCATCTCATTAGTATACCAGAGATCACATGTATACAGTTCATATGGATTTTTTTATATGAACAACAGGGTAATTGGGTCATTTCTCTAATGATGCAGAAGATTTACTAGAATCCTGAGATGATATATACAACTTTGTATTAAGCCAGTAAATACAAACTACAAAATCTTTCTATGACATTTCCTTTTCCTTACCTTGATAAGATACCTGGTAATATCTCTCCCAGCAATATCCAGTCTTCTGGTAAGGTGAGGGAGAGAAAAGCCTTCATACACTGGGCAAATGTGAGTTACACCATCTCCAGAGTCCACCACTACTCCAGTCAATAAGCCTGTGTGAGAACCATGAGGTTTTAGATCAGTAGTTCTTAATCTGGGTTCTATCGAACCCTAGGGGTTCAATGAGTCAGTCTCAGGGGTTTGGAGAAGCCTCTGCCGCGGAAGCCAGAATAAAGTAATACTGTAATTTGTTGTGAGTTCATGCACTTTGTTGGCTTTGTTCTTTGAGCAAGGTGATGTTCATGCACGGCTCATTTTGTGCACCAGTAAAAAAACGTATACCTATGTCTTGAATTTGGAAAATAAATACATTTTATTTATTACTAAAGAAGGGTTCGGTGAATGCGCATATGAAACTGGTGGGTTCGGTACCTCAAAAAGGTTAAGAACCACTGTTTTAGATAAAGCCAAATCAGTAAAACCAAACCAGCAAATTTTCAAGTATTAGGTAGAGAAGCTATGTAGAAACCTCACCGTCATACTGGTCTAGAAACAAGCATTTCAATGTTTGTTTTGAAGCGTGTTTCTAATACAGACATTAACCCTTTGAGTAGTACGAACATTCATGTATGTCCTCATGCCTCCTGACCATCCAGAGTATGATCGATTTATTTCAAAAATGTGTAAGGCAACATTAAAAAAAGGCAAATGTATGTTCTTCTTGTTTCCATAAATTGGTTATCAAACAAACATGATTTTAAGTTAATAAAACTCTAACTGGAACTAATTTTATTTAAAAACAAACAAACAAAAAACTCACTCCCGGGGGTTAGCAAGCATGAAAAAAAAAACCTCACAACTCAAAGGGTTAAGGTGAGTATTCTTTCACATGTCTCTTGTGAGACTTTTAGTCTAATCATGTGTTACCGCAGGAATGGGAAAAAACAGACTCTGTGACTTAGGATTGAAAAGTACATATTCTTAATGCACAATGCACTTCATTTTTCTTTCCAATTTAATCCCTGAATTCTCTTGAAGTAAAATTTTCTAGGCTCTGGCTGGTTGGCTCAGTGGTAGAGCATCAGCCCAGGGTGTGAATGTCCTGGGTTCAATTCCAGGTCAGAGCACAGAGCACACAGGAAAAGCAACTGTCTGCTTCTCCACCCCTCCCCATCCCTTTCTCTCTCTCTCTCTCTCTCTTTCCTCCTCCTGCAGCCATGGTGCGATTGGCTTGAGTGAGTTGGCCTTGGGTGCTGAAGATGGCTCCATGGCCTCCACTTCAGGAGCTTTAAAAAGAAATAGCTCAGTTGCTGAGCAACAGAGCAGCAATCCCAAATGGGCAGAGCATCGCGCCCTGGTGGGCTTGCCGGGTAGATCCCAGTCGAGGTGCATGTGGAAGTCTATCTCTCTGCCTCCCCTCCACTCACTAAAAAAACAACACACACACACATTTTTTTCTTTCTCTCTCTAAAGCATTTTGGATAACTTTTATGAAAACCACTATGAAAGGTAAATACTAAACAAGTAAATAATAAACCTGTTGAAACAATCTAGTTCTTTATATTATTATTTTTATCATATAGTATATTCAAAACTGTATTGTTTTGGAAAAATTCCTGTTGATACCAGATAGCTAGAAATCTGAGAACAAGTAATCTTGGCTAGCCAAGGATCAACTAAATTATTCACCAGAAACCAGAAAGACAATGTCAATTAAACCTTATAATAAAAGAACAGCAAAGAAGATATTTTGTTTCCTATATGTGCTATTTAAAAGTATAAATGGCTACAAAAATCAGTGTTTTGCCTTTTGCACAGGGTTAATCTAGGAGGAGCCCCAAACAACAAAATCCTTTCTCTAACTTACATTTTCTAATTATTTTAATTCCTCCCCAAATTTTAACCAGAATATGCATTATCATTTTCCCATTCCTGAATAGGCTCTCCCTTGTTCTTATTAATACAAATTTGCATGCACTATAGTATCTAATTGTAATGATTTGCCTTTGAATACATTTAGCCAAACTACTTTCTTTTAAAGCAGACATAATTTGTCTGTCCTTGATTGATGTTGTAAGCCTCATAAAAATCATTTATAGCCTTTTAATGTTGCATTCTTTTAAACAAAAATCTTTCCATTGCAAGGAAAAGAGGCATACATAACATTGATAATTCAAAATTAGTCCTAGTAGTATCAACTATAGCAGGCATTTATATTAATTTCCAAAAAAAACCTTTCCATACAACCTCACCTTTTTTCTTTTTAAAATTCAGTGAAAGGAGGGGAGGTAGAGAGGTAGAGACAGACCACTACTGTATGTGACCCAACCGGATCCACGCCCCCCCCCCAACACACACACAATGCTCTGCCCATCTGGGATCTGGGGCGTTTGCTCTGTTGCTCAGGAAAAAGCTCTTAGAAAAAAAAAAAAGAGCTCTTAGCGCCTGAGGCAGAGGCCATGGAGCCATCCTCAGCACCTGGGGCCAACTCACTCCAACTGAGCCATGGCTGCAGGAAAGGGGGAAAGAGAGGAGCAAGGGGGGGAGGGGTGGAGAAGCAAATGGGAGCTTCTTATGTGTGCCCTGACTGGGAATCCAACCTAGGACATCCCATGCCAGGACGATGCTCTACCACTGAGTCAACAGGCAGGGAGGAACCTTGTTTCTATCACTTCCACCAGCTTATATGTTGGACCTTTCCCTGCACACATTTGAACCATTTTCAGTGCCACACGCTTTTGTTAATGGATTATCTTTTTTCTGCTTCAATTCCTATGGGTTCTTTAAAGGTCAATCCAGTACTTACCTTTTTGTTTATACCTTCCCTAACCATTCTAATCCCCAACCCAAGATTCCCTAATTCTAGTTATTCCCCTCACTCCTGTCTGTGCCATACAGGCAAAGAAACCTCCCTAAATCACAGTGTCACCTCTCTTATTCTGAAAAACTTTCCATGGTTCTTAATGCTTCTTTCTACCTTTTTAAAACTAGTAGTACTAGCCAACTTGTTTAGAAGAAGAGTTTTACTATGGCTTGAGTTCTTCTGATGAATATTACTAGACTATCATTTCTCAAATTAAGGATTCAACAGTTTTAAACAAAAATAGCTAAATATCAGAAATTAACAGAGATCTCTTCATTGCACAGAAATAAATTTATGAATATTGCTAGGAAAAATGACCTGTTATGGTAAATTTTATTCCAGTATGAGTCAAACAAATACTCATTTCAGCAGAACTGCCCCTTCCCCACCTCCTAAATGAAACTATTATTAGCAGTTTCAAAGTTTAGGTTAAAAGAATTTTATATCTATTTTTTCCAAAGTATTTTCTAAAATAAATTCTAAATTTTAATGAAACAAAGTTACCTAGATGCAGATAATCGCTCCCCGTAAAGTAACAAGTGATTTTTGACTGCTTGAAAGGAGAAACTACTCAGAACTCTGCTGCAATAGTTTTAAGGGCACTGCCATATCCTCTTACACTAAACAGAGTGCAAGGCTCATGCCACATTTAGTTTTTTCTAAGTGTCTGTATCTAGTACTAAAGACAGCTTTGAAAAAGTCCAGTATATATTTTTACAAGGTGATATTTACTAACCACAGATCACCTTAATACCAGTGTGTTTTCTAAGTACCATCACACACACTGCTTAAGTACTATGGTCTGAGGCTTAGCTCAGGTGTCACTTCCTTCAGAAATCATCTCTGATGTGCTGAATCAAATGAGCTGTTTCTACGTCTTTTTCCCAGACAGACTTGAAGTTATCTTTACATTTAGAGTGCCTAACAAACTCTGTGACAGCCCCACAATTGTCAGTAAGCCCCACCTGAATATAAAAAGCTCTCCCCAACATGGCCAGTATTTTATTCCCAATAGACAGGGAGGCAGTTTCTAATGGCAGTCCCAAGAAAACATAGTAGCCCCCTCCATTAAGTCTATGCCTGAAAAGTTTGGAAGGTACTCCCAAATATTTACCTTCTTCTTTGTGTTTATTATGTACCTGACAACCATGATTTTATACTAACCGTTTTAGGTCTGGATTTTTTTTTACTGTTAGTTCTGAGAACAAATTCCATGTTCATTCTCTACTGCATAAAAAATTTTTACTTTAAAATAACTGAAAAGGGAACTTACAACTTGTATTTAAAAACTGAGAAATCCATTTTTATTTAGAAATTAAAATGCATGGCCTGATCAGGTGGTGGTGCAGTGGAGAGCGTTGATCTGGGATGCTGAGGACCCAGGTTCAAAACCCCGAGGTCTCTGGCTTGAGCACCACCAGCTCATCCAGCTTGAGTGCGAGGTCACTGGCTTGAGTGTGGGATTATAGGCATGACCACAGGGTCGCTGCCTTGAGCAAGGGGTCAGTGCTCAGCTGGAGTCCCCCACCCATGACATGTATGAGACACAATCAATGAACAACTAAAGTGTAGCAACTATGAGTTGATGCTTCTCATCTCTCACCTTTCCTGTTTCTGTCTCTCTCTCACTCCCTCACTAAAATAAATAAATAAAATGTTATCTTACTTGACAAATTTTAGAAACTAAAAATATTTGAAAATATCTATATAAATATATAAATAATGTGGTGTTCTGGGAATTACAACATATTAAAAAATCAAATTCTTTGACATAAAACATGTTTGCGGAATTAATCATTCTAAAAGTTAAGCTTCACCTACCTTGAGCATACAAAGTCAGAACTGCTTGGATGGCTACATATACACCAGAAAACTGGTAAGTTTCAAACATTACCTGAAAATGCAAAAGGAAAGGAAAAAATATGGGTCTTTAGAAGTCACAGACTCTATTTATGTTTTGGGCCAAAACAGAATCAAGAGATCTACAGAGTCCTCCTTCCTCTTCAGCTCTCTTTGCCTCTATTAACTTCTGCTGTCACAGAGCTCCACTTTTAGGGACAGATTTTTGGATTCATCCTCAGTCCTCAAGCATTTCATAAGTGCCAAAAAGCAGATTTCCTACTGTTTTAGTTAATAGCTAATTAGAGTGAAAAGCTTTCTGCATCTGAACAAGCCTTTTACAACTGATGTCCCTTAAGAGATATAAAAGACAACCGTCAACAGTTTTAAAAAAATAGTAGTTGTAAAATCATAGGACACGAAGACAAAAACTAAATGCAGCAATTTCTGAATGTTGGTAGATAGAGAATTGCCTAGCTGCTGAGCCTGCCCGAGCCAGGTTGTAGCTCCACTCTCAGCCGAACTACATGGAGGGAGAAGGAGTCCTAGTGCCCTCTAGTCAAAACCATGTTCATTCCCTACAGTCCAGACTGGCTGGGAGCATCGTGCAGGACTTCTTCTGTCATCTATACTGAGCATTTCTTGACTAGCAGGGCTTACTAAAACTCTGAATATCTAGATATTTAGAAATTTTACAACTGACCACAATTACAATGATATATAATTTAAATTTTACAACTCTGAAACACATACTCATCAGTAAGCAACTAGGTATTCTAACTAGTATTCTATTCCATCATCCTTTATCCTGCTCTACAGGGATGAAAATGGAAGAGTGCCTGCATTTATAAACTTGAAAGTCTGCTAGAATTTATTTTTATGTATAAGATCATTAAAAAGTATTTGTAATATTACTAAAACAACATTCTGGACAAGATTAAAGAAGGGTGTTATTAGTCAAAGCCAAATTTGTACTCTCAAGTAAAAAAAAAAAGGGTATTAAAATAAGGTGAGTCCTTAGAGCATAGTGAGACCAATTTTGTCATTTTTGCACATTACATATGTCTTAGTCAAATAGTAAAAGGGATCCAGATATAATGTCATCTTTCAAATCTTCTTTAATTGATTGATTTTTGAGAGAGAGAGAGGGACAGAGAACATCTATTTGTTGTTCTACCCATTCATGCATTCATTGGTTGATTCTTGTATGTGCCCTGGCAGGGGACTGAACCTGCAACCTTGGCTTATCAGAATGACACTCCAAATGAGCTGCCCGGCCAGAGCCAGAAATTAGACTTTAAAAATATTAACAACAATCTCTTCTAAACCTCTTTGAGCCTGACCAGTGGTGATGCAGTGGATAGAACGATAACCCAGGATGCCAAGGACCACGGTTCAAAACACCAAGGTCCCTGGCTTGAGCAGAATCATGGGCTCAAGACATGATCCTAAAGTCACTGTCTTGAGCCCAAAGGTAGGTGACTTAAAGCCCAAGGTTGCTGGCTTGAGCAAGGGGTCACTGGCTCAGCCTGAACCCCGCACCCCACCCCCTACACCCGTCATTGATTGCATGTACGAGAAGCAATCAATGAACAACTAAAATAAAGCAACTACAAGTTGATGCTTCTCACTCTCTTCTTTCCTCTCTCCCTCAACATAAAGAAAAATAAAGATACTCCTTCCAAAATTTCCATCAATATTTAAACACAGAATACAAAATATTTACATTAATAACTAAAAGCTACCAAAATACAAAATTATTAAGTTTCTACCTTATCTATAACAAACTGAAAAAAATTTAAAGTTACTTATTTAAATTACTAACAGTGTAGACTTCTTACTCTCTGTAACTGCTTACTTCAGTAACCTTTTCAATCTCCTTTGAATAGCTCTGCCCACCTCGCAGGTCTTGAGCTCTCTCACCACTGCCCACTCCCACTTTTTTGGTGAGCCATATTATCTATAACCTGATGAATCCCAAGTTTATATCCTCAGCCTCATACTTTTCTCTTGAACTTGATCTTATAACTATTTACTTGACATTTTTGCTTAGGTGTCTAATGGGGACCTCACATGTCCAAAACAGACCTCCTGATCCATCTGTTCTATCTACCTGTCTTTTCCCACCAACTTATACTGGTAACCCATTCTCCTCCAGTTGTTCAAATCAGTATCTTTGGAGTCATCTCTTCTCTTACCCAAATCTAATGCATCAGAAAACTCTTGGCCCTACCTTCAAAATATAACAACAATCTGGCTACTACTTCTCACTACCAATCCTAATAATGATTATCTTTTGCCTACATAATTGAAAAAGTCTTGAAACTGGTGTCTCTTCCACCCTTGCCTCTGTATGATCTACTCTCAATACAGCAGCCACAAAAACCTAAATCTGAACATGTCCCTTCCCTGTAATAGCCCTTCATTTCACTTGAAGGAAAAGTCTAATTCCCTATGAAAGCCTATAAAGGCCCTAGATGAGCTGGCTCCCTTCCTTCTGTGACATCACCTCCGTTGCTCTCCCACACTATCTTCCTTGATGACTCTTAAATACGCTAGCTTGCATTCATTTTAAAACCTTTATTCTGGCTTTTCCCTTTGCCTGAAATGCTCTTCCTCCATATTTCCTGGCTAACTCCCTTACTCCTTGTTTAAACATCACCTTCTCACACAGGTTACCACCACACCCCACGTACAAATACAGCCTTCCCCGACTCCCCATCACCTTAACCTGCTCTTTTTCCCCCTTTACCATCTATTATCTTCTAACAGACCATTCAATTAGTCCTTTTTTTGTTGTCTGTTTTTTCCTGCTGGAATGTCAAGCTCCATGGCAGCAAGAATTTGTTTCATATACTGATATAGCTTACTTAGAAATAATGATTATTGCCTGATCTATGGTGGCACAGTAGATAAAGTATTGACCGGCAATGCTGAGGTTACTGGTTTGAAACCCTAGGTTTGCCCAGTCAGGGCACCTACAAGAAGCAACTACTACAACTTAATGCTTCCTACTCCTCCCCCACTTTCCCTCTCTCTCTCTCCTGTCTCTAAAATCAATAAATAAAACCTTAAGAAAAAATGATTATGGTAACTGGGGGGGTGGGAGGGGTAAGAGGGAACAAATACATGGTGATAGAAAATGAGCTGACTTTGGGTAATGGGGATACACGCAATCAACAGTTCAAATGCCATAGAAATGTTCACCTGAAATCTATGTACTCTTATTGATCAATGTCAGTCCATTAAACTGAATTTCTAAATTAAAAAAAAAAGAAGAATGCTCGTACTCAAAAAAGAAAGAAAAAAAGATTAGCATATAGTTAGGCACTCAGTAAAGAGGATCTGGGGGAAAACACCAAATATTTTTATTCCCTTTATCATTAACAACAGCAAGATAAAAGAACATTTTCTGAAAAAACAAAAAGAAACACATATATGCATATCCTATCTAAAAACTTACCTCTACAATCTTCTCTCTGTTTTTGGTTGGGTTCATAGGGGGTTCTGTGAGTAAGATTTTACAATTTCTGGTATCTATGTTAAGTTTCTCTGGTCCAAATGTATAATCCCACAGGTGTTTCATGTCATCCCAATTCCGCACAATGCCGTTTTCCATGGGGTAGTTAACTTCTAACATTGAGCGTAATTCACTCGCCTCATCACCAACCATAAGATCCTAGAAAATTATAATATCAAAGCTTTAGACCAAATTTTGCATAAAATACCTTCAGAAAAGTATATTCCCTTTGGGAATAATTAATTTTAATCATTCTGGCACTTTCAGATAATGTATTTCATTCCGTAAGTTAAAAATCTTTTTTAAGAACAATGTCTTGCAAAGTTTAATACATTCTTATGTACAATGTGGTTTAAATCAATAAATTAACCTTACCTTTAATACATGTTTCCAAAAGAAGAGCGTTAGCACAAATAAACCCCACATTTTCATATTTTGGAGGGTTTTGTATGAGGTTTCATCTGTTTCTTTTGCTCAAATGTTCAAAAAATAAGGCCTGTGATATGTGAAATAGCACATCAGGGGGAAAAAACTTGTAGAAAAATGCCCAATGCATGCAGCACATTTCTTTGTACTAAATATCAAAATTATAATAAGTGTAAATATTATAAAGCATAATGAAAGAAGCAAAAAATAAATGATTCTTTATTATACTACAATAATGCATATATGTACCATATAACCTATGAATTTCACAAACTTCTACCTATATGTCTGAATTAGAATTAAAATTAAGTTTATATATATATGCCTCACAAGAGGAATGAAAATCTGTAGAGATAAAATAAGACACAGGGAAACAATTCTTTAGAATTATCTCATGAGCAACATTTTTTATCTTAAGGTGTAAAAGTAAAAAACTATGCTATTATAAATGAAGCAGAATACTCACAAGTCTTGTCTCCAATGAGAGCATACTTAAGATGACCCACATTTAAAAAGTCAAATTCTGTATGTATGATAAAGCTAATGATGTCCTAGAACTTAAACTTATTTTAGAAATCAGCTAATAAAGATATTAAATAATCCTAATTTCTACACGTACTGATGAAGTTTTTAAAAAATTGCATCACACATAACAGCTATTTGCTATACCTTAAGTTTAAAACATGTGGAAATAAAAAGAAACAGCAAAATTAACATGAAATGTCTTAAAATAGAAGTGTAAATATATAAGTTTAAAATTTCTAAAAGTAACAATTGTTTAAAAGATCAGAACCATGGTGAGGACTCTAAAAAAAAAACCAATTTCTGCAAAATTCACTAAAACTATAACAAAAAGGGAAAACAAAGTTAAAGCAGATGCTAGGAAAGTTCTCTAAAACTTCTGTGTTGCAACTAGTTTTTTCTAGAGTTAATTTAGCACAATTTAATACTCAAATTTCTTAAATATTAACTATTTAAAATTATCTGAGCCTGACCAGGCAGTGGCGCAGTGGATAGAGCGTCGGCCTGGAATGCAGAGGACCCAGGTTCGAGACCCTGAGGTTGCTAGCTTGAGCGCAGGCTCATCTGGTTTGAGCAAAAAGCTTGCCAGCTCGGACCAAAGGTTGCTGGCTCGAGCAAGGGATTGCTTGGTCTGCTGAAGGCCCGTGGTCAAGGCACATATGAGAAAGCAATCAATGAACAACTAAGGTTTCTCAATAAGAAACTAATGACTGATGCTTCTCATCTCTCTCTGTTCCTGTCTGTCTGTCGCTATCTATCCCTCTCTCTGACTCCCTGTCTATGCAAATAAATAAATAAATAAATAAATAAAATTATCTGAAAGGAAAATACAAAAAAATTTATATTTGTGAACTCTACTTAATGACATATGTACATTAAATTATTTAGGGAGAAGTATAGTAATACTTTGAAATACATTAAAAAAAACAGACTGATGGATAAATAAATATGTGATGTATCAGTACAGCAAATATTAATGTCAGAATCTAAGAAATGGGTATATAGGTTTTACTGTAAAATTCTTTCAATTTTGCTGTATATTCTAAACACTTCTTAATAAAACATTAAGGGAGATAGCAATACCTGCAAGTATATACACTATATTACTTTTAGCCATTAACATACATAATTTAATATACAATTTGTTACTTACTTTTATTTAGAATATATCTTTGTGTTACGCAAGATAATACATTAGATAATTAGATGGCTTATACAATATACATTCAAAACTACATTTCAACAGATTTCATCAAATATTTACTTTTTATTCCATGCAATAGGGACTTAGGTATGTCTGACCCAATGCCCACTAAAAACAAAAGCCTCATGAATCTACTTCTAGGATATATTCTAAAGAACTAACTGAAAGAAATGTCTGGCATTGAGTATCTTACCATCCCCCAAACAAAAATGACATTTCAAATTGAAGAAAACAAGTTTTAACTTATTAGATTAGTACAAAATTTGGGTAGCTCAATCTACCTAAATTTCTCCAATCTAAAACCGTAACTAAAAAATTCTAAAACATATAATCTTCCTTAGAACATTTCAACTTCCAAAAACCAAAAGAGCTTTACACAGCTTGTCCTTATACCTCAGCACCAAGTTACAAGCGATCAGATAAAGCCTTAGATTTTTACCACCCACCTCATCAATGGACCTCAAGCCTAAACCATCACCTATTACCTGAAAGAATGAAAAACTGCAGTAACTGTTCTGGGATGCTGTTTTAAAAGCATTTATATTTTATGAAAAGCAAGCAGTATAGATTATATTTGCCAAGAATCATTTGAACAATGTCACCTCAAATAGAAAAATAGAGCAAACATACTTTAAAACCACAATTAAATTTCTAAAAGGAAATTCCTTAAAAAGTATGTGAAGTTGTCTATTCTCTTCTCTAAAGGTAGACTCTCAAATCTGCTTAGGATTTTAAGACAAAGGCATGATCTTTTATTTAGAATAAATATAGAAACTTCCACTTTTAAATGTTGTTGCTTATTCAAAGGAAACTCCACAACATTGTTACTCGTTAAAATATCACTAAAAACGCCTGATAATTATCTTTGTCAAAGCTGCTTACAAATATCAAAAAAAAAAAAAAAGAAAACTTGAAAATACATATTATAGAAGCACTTAGCCCAGGGGTCCCCAAACTGCGGCCCCCTGAGGCCATTTATCCAGCCCCGCTGCACTTCTGGAAGGGGCACCTTTTTCATTGGTGGTCAGTGAAAGGAGCACAGGATGCATCCGCACCCATAGTTCCCATTGAAATACTGGTCAGTTTGTTGATTTAAATTTACTTGTTCTTTATTTTAAATATTGTATTTGTTCCCGTTTTGTTTTTTGACTTTAAAATAAGGTATGTGCAGTGTGCATACGGATTTGTTCATAGTTGTTTTTATAGTCCGGCCCTCCAACGGTCTGAGGGACAGTGAATTGGACCCCTGAGTAAAAAGTTTGGGGACCCCTGACTTAGACTATTATTGAAAAATACAATGAAAGAATAAATTGATTGGGATACACTACACCTAGTAAGCTTCTAGTTCAAAGAAAAAAGTGCCACATTTATTCAGGGGGAAATTTGTTGTTTATAAAAAATTCGATAAGACTTTTGCCTTTTCCTTAATTTATCCTCAGATATGGTGTAAAACCTGCTCATCATAAGGACAGTATAAGAAATCCCCCCTTTACTATCTACATTTCATTTGCATATTATAATTTTACTCAATTTATTAAAAACACAATACTATACTGGATGCAAATATATATATAAAGGCTATCATGGGCAATGTTCAATTTAACACAGGTCAATATAGTGAATTTATCCAAATATAACAACTTCACCACAATTTTCTAGATCACACATATCCTATATAAAGCCACTTGGTTTCTAATAGTATGCACAACACATTCCATTTTAATTATAACATTCATCTATAAGTAACACAAGAAAAACAATTCAAAACTATGTTAGTAATCAGTTCTGGTTTGGTCCATTGTATGCAATCAGCAAAGTATAGAAACAAAGTACATAAAATTAAAATAAGGCAATACCCCCCTCCCCATACTAAAGGGACACAAAACAACAACTACTGTCCCATCAAGCAAAAAGTGGAAAACAAACAGAGAGCATGTGTGTAACCTCACTTACCATCTTTTTGTTATTCTACTTCAACAGGTCAAGAAAGGTGAAGAGAGAGAAGGTAGAAGTAAGAGTCAGAAAAGGCCTAAATAAAATCCTCACTGAAATTTTTAAACATATAAGCAATAGAAAAAATTAGGTTGAGGTCAGATGCAGTACTACTATGTTTTACGGAGTTAATAATTAGGGCCAAATAACCATGGACAGTTATTACTCCTGAATGAAAATTAACTCATTAAACAATTTAAATTTCCAGCTTTTTTTCTTTTTCAGTCTACTACCACTTTTTAGCTAACAAGACACAAAAAGGGTAAGTCAATCCACAACACAGAGGAATTCCAAAAGAAAGTTGCTTTAAATTCATTACTGAATTTAAGAATGTGAATTAAGGAAAATACACGAAAACAGGAAGTCTAGCTGGGTAAGCAGAGGGTAAGTTTAGGGGTGCTTTTCCAAGCTCGAGCAGTCAAGTTAAATTTGACACAGGTCTCTCTGTTTTCTACTGGAAGAACAATTTAACTTGAAAGGCTTAAGACTAAGCAGACTGAACAGAACTGAACCAACAGAACACAGAATGATGAACCATACAAACAATGCTATTGGGGAATTCCTTAGTAAAAAAGTCTGATTAGTATATTGACTAGTTTCACTTCTATCCCTCGGACTTAAAAAGCAAGAATGTGGGAGTTAAAAGATATGTGGTTATTTGTATCTATGCTGAAGAATAAAAATGCCTGTGTGTTGCTATATCTCAATACTTCAAAAATGTTAACATCTGTGAAGTACAAATAAAACAATCTTCTTTAAACGCCTGATACTGAATAAAAAGACTTTCAATTCCACTTAAAAAGTTTATCATTATTACTATTACTAACTACATTTTAAGTCAAAGTTCACTTAAGATTGAATTCAATCAGGATGAAAGACGTTCACAAAAACAAATAAATCTCATCAATTTCCCCAAAGAAAAGACCATAAAGTAAAAACACTCATACTGAGTGTCCCACTTGACTATCTGTAAATTAACAAGAGGCCAGAGTGATCACTATTTTAAGTCATTAAAAAATTAACACAGAACCTAAATTTCAATTTGTAGTTTTATTCATTGCATAATTCAACCCTCAAATCCCAAGAGCAGAGAGCTACCAAGTAGCAAATCTCTACCACCTATTACGACCTTCCTAGAGAGTTCAAACAAATGTCCCAAAGAGGCCATATTTCAAAACACTCACAATCTCACAGTTCACTGAAGTCTTGCCCAAAATTGTCCAGGCAGGAACACAATGCTAGTTTGTTCACAGAGAATTCCATTCAAGAGCCCCTAAATTCTACTGCACTTTGCATAACCTGACCCCTAGGCCACCTGAAAAACTTAAGTTACCTGGGGACCACAACAGTCCTTTTGATATATCTGTTTCTTTTTCTTCTAAAATATTCTAACTCCCACCTGATTTCCAATCCATTTAATATGGGAGAAAAACCTATCATACTTAATGTTGAGTCTCTTGTGTTGAGGACAGTGAGCAGGCAATGATAACCTTTCCTCCTCTCTTTCTAATAAGGTAAATAATGCAAAGTCAAATAAAGACTTGACCAGCTTCCTCCTGCACATTATGAAAATCAGATACTACATTAGTGAAAAGAGGAAACAAAATCCACATCCTGTGTTTTCCTGACTAGCTATATAAAAATGCAGGGGGATCAGGCCATGAGAACATGGACAGGAAAAGTCTAAGATCCCAAAGGAACACTAACATATAAAATGACAAATATATGGAATTGAAAAACATAAAAATGCTAGCCTGATTTCTTTTAAAAATTATATTATAATGCAGACATATAAAAATCTTAAGTACTTTACTCCATTCAGAGTAATGGCACTAAGTCATAAAGTCAGATGAAATTAACTTCAGTTTTTGTGCTTTTCTTTGGGTGTTGACATAAATTAAAAATATAAGAAATTTCTGCCCTCCCCCTTTGCTTTTCATGGCATCATGTTTTAAAACTACTTAATTCAAAGAATATCTCCTAGGTTTTGATCCTCATTTATCAGTAAATAAAATATTACCTTGATTTCAATGTTTCCCACTTTGGTGGTTGATCTGATAATAGGTCTTCCAACCAAAGCTGGGAAGATGTGTTCTGGAAAGTTAGAGCCTGCATATCCGCACTTCACAAACTGGAAGAGAACAGTAAAAGTGTGTTACTCAAGTGTTTACTATTGATATATCCATTTAAAAACAGTACCTGAATTATATCACTTTGCATTCATATAATATTTAAAAATTTTGGTGCTTTCAAATTACCTAAACTAGTCATCCAACCTATCACATTTCCTTTTATTGCTTTTATGGCACTGACGACTAGTGGAGCTCATGTTTATTTACTGGTAAACTGCTTATTTAGTGCATAAGTGCCCCCCCGCTACAAGGTAAGGCTCAGGAGCTGGAACTGGATGCCTCGAAGAGGTTCTGGCACACAGTGGTCACACAAAGAGCACTTGGGGGAATGGACAAATTCACTTGACAATTGCTAATTATTTAAAAAAAAAAATTTTTTTTTTATTTTATTCATTTTAGAGAGGAGACACAGAGTGAGAGAGAGAGAGAGAGAGAGAGAGAGAGAGAGAGAAAGAGAGAGAGAAAGGGGGGAGGAGCTGGAAGCATCAACTCCCATATGTGCCTTGACCAGACCAGTGCAGGGTTTTGAACTGGCGACCTCATTGGTCCCAGGTCGACGCTTTATCCACTGCGCCACCACAGGTCAGGCGACAATTGCTAAGTATTTTTAAAATGTTAGAAAATGAACAGAAAGTTTTCATTCTAAAGCACGCTTTCATTCATCTTTGGCAATTCACTTAAGCAACCTCATTTTCCAAAATGGGGAAAATCAAATGGCACCTAGACTAGCATCATGCTAAAATAAACATTAGGCATGTTGGGCTATTTATAGTTTTATATTTAGATAAATATATTTAGTAATACCAGGTAACATAATTTCATGTTCCAGTAGTATACTTCTCCAGTGAAGGCCCAGCATTAATTCTAATGATACTTCCATTTTATGCATAAGAAACTTATACTAGGAGATTTAACAACTACAGTAAAACAGAAAATAGAACCAAGGATTTTAAGACTCTTATACCAATAATATAGTCTGTTTAGTCTTATTGTTTTAAGAGCAGATATTATAAGAAAAAGGCAATTAAAAACTTCAGGGTGAGGTTGGGAGGGTTAGCAGGGAGACTGCTGAGAAATGTTTCAGCTTAACTGCTGCCTTTTGGCAGCAAAGAAGACAAGGTATGGTCTCTCAGCCCACCAGGGATCCATCTGTTCACATACTGTCACCACTGCTTCTTGGTGCTATGTGGTCCTGGTGGAAAAGGAGAGGGTTCTGAAAACCTGGTATCCACTAGTGATTCTCTTCCCTGCAGAGGCCTAAATTTGGGAACTTTTTGGGTAACCTCTCCCAAGTCCTGCTCTTCCCCACTCTAGAATTTGGGCCTCTGCTGTGTGTGGACAGGAGCTCTGGGAAAGTGTTCAAGCCATATGCACTGTATGTTAGGATGAGGCTTTTGGAGAGGAGTTTAGCTAGAGACGAGTGGGCTTGGGACTTTGTTTTCATCTGCTTCTTTGGCATTTGGCCATCACAGCCTTATTTCTGGTGGGGAGCATGGCTGCTTTGTACTGCCTTCTGGTAGAGAAGGTGAGACACCCACTCACACTCTTCTAAATCATAAACTCACTTTTGTCCAGCTCTCCATTTAAACTGAAATGATATGGAAGGGTAAAGAATCTCATTAATATTATATCGACCACACTGAAATTTCTACATAAATAAAAATTGTCATGATCATTAGCCTAATATAAGCATGTCTTAATTTACACATATATTCCAAATAAAGAAAGTAAATACTATGTGGATATTAACTTCTTGCTTACCTCAGACTAATGAACAGATATGGATGGACACTGGGTGGGTTGAAAGTGTCCATATACCAGGTTAAAAACGCTCGCTTACGTGACTGTAAATATTAAGGAAAATTATAAAATGAATGACTGCCTGACAATGCGGTGGCACAGTGGATAGAGTGTCAGACTGGGATGAGGAAGACCCAGGTTCGAGACCCCGAGCTCGCCAGCTTGAGCACGGGTCCATCTGGCTTGAGCAAAAGCTCATCAGCTTGGACTCAAGGTCGCTGGCTCCAGCAAGGGGTTGCTCGGTCTGATGAAGGTCCGCGGTCAAGGCACATGTGAGAAAGTAATCAATGAACAACTAAGGTGTCGCAACGGCAACGAAAAACTAATGATTGATGCTTCTCACCTCTCTCCGTTCCTGTCTGTCTGTCCCTATCTATCCCTCTCTCTGAATCTCTCTGTCCCTGTATATAAAAAAAAAAGACTGAAAAAAAATTGATAAATTTTTAAGGACCATTTTTTGACATATTAAATGTAAATAAATGATTTAAGTGAGAAATCATAACAGAAGTTGAAGGTGGGAGGAAGAGCTTGAGAAAGGGCATAAGTCAAGTACAGGGAGAGGCTCGAAAGGTTGGCGTGCCTCTCCTCTCATTCTGACCCACAATTTAGAAACAGGCAACATGGTAAATCTGTAAACAATCACATCACTCAATGTTTTCTGGTTGTAACTGTACAGATGGGTAGTTCATAGCTTAAAATTTTTAAATATATATATATTTATTTAAATAATGAAGAATCACATTGATTTTTTTTTAGATTTTATTTATTCATTTTAGAGAGAGGAGAAAGAGAGAAAAAGAGAAAGGAAGAGGAGGAGGAAGCAGCAACTCCCATATGTGCCTTAACCAGGCAAGCCCAGGGTTTCAAACCTATGGACCTCAGCATTCCAGGTTGATGTTTTACCCTGCGCCACTACAAGTCAGGCCTTAAGTATATTTTAAGGGACAAAATATCTGTCAAGTGCCTGAGGTAGGAAGAAAAAATTTGAGACGCACCACCCTGAAACTACAGAAACAATTATAAATGTACTATTCCTGTGCTTTTAAAAAAAAAGGAAATTGGTTTTTAGTTCTAATTACAGGTATTACTCACTTGTTAATGAAATTATTCTGGTAAACTAGTAGTTTATTGGAAGCATTTAGTGCCATAGTAAGCTAGCTGCTAGCATTCCTACAGGACATTAGATCATCAAAATGGCAATAACAGCAGGCCCTGCCCAGTTAGCTCAGTCAGAGCATCATCCTGAAACAAGGTTGTGGGTTCAAGTACATACAGGAAGTGACCAATGAATGCACAACTAAGTGAAACAATAAATAAAAGTTTCTCTCTCTCTTTCTCTCTCTCTCTGTAAAATTAACCAATAATAGATTTTAAAAATGTGTTTAAATGGCAATAACTGCACTATTTCACATTATTTCAAATGTGAAAGCACCGACGGCTACAATAATAAGAATATAATTAAAATAACTTATTTTTAAATAATATAAACTAAGAGACAATCTGGTATTTCCTTTCTTCCAAAAAAAAAAAGTCAGTATTTTAAAAATCTAAATCTAAACCATGATGTGATAAAATGCAAATAAAATATTCTTTCCTAAAATACTCGTGTATATCATTTTAATCCTTGAAATTCCTCCCCCATCCAATCATTTTAAGACTAGGAGACTTAGTTCTGTCAGTGTGTGCAAGAAGGCTGTCTTTAAGAAATAGATTTTTACCATATATAGCTTCCTCTTCACAGCACTGTGGTTTAAACTGGCTCCGTTACTTCCCACTGAGTCATCAAATGCTAAGAACAAGAACAGTAAAATGTCCTTTCAAGCAAAAATGAAAAAAAAAAGTTTATCTACATTTGCTCGTCTAAAAGTACCTTTCTCCTTTCAAAAAATAAATGGATTTTTGTAACTTCAAATGGACTTATTGTATTTTTCCTTTGTGGTTTTTATCTGATGGTACCAATGCATAAATTTAATTGCATAGTGATTATTCTAATTTCACAAAACCTAAATATTTATTCTATTTATTCCAAAAGATTCTGCAGCCTGACCAGGCGGTGGCGCAGTGGATAGAGCATCGGACTGGGATGCAGAAGACCCAGGTTCGAGACCCTGAGCTCACCAGCTTGGACTCAAGGTCGCTGGCTCCAGCAAGGGGTTGCTCAGTCTGCTGAAGGCCCACGGTCAAGGCACATGTGAGAAAGCAATCAATGAACAACTATGGTGTCGCAACAGCAACGAAAAACTGATGATTGATGCTTTATACCACTCTCCGTTCCTGTCTGTCCCTATCTATATCTCTCTCTCTGATTCTCTCTGTCCCTTGAAAAAAAAAAAAAAAAGATTCTGCAGAGTAAAACCAAATTTGTTTTTATTTCTATTCCAAACACTTCCAAATTCAACATATAAATTAGTATATGTCTGATAAAGCAGGCCACGTGCAACTATAAACATAACTTATAAATGAAAATATAATTATCTTATAAGCTACTCTCTATCACTAGACCCTAAAAACTACCATCAAGCAGTAGGCAGTTTGTCTTTCTTCATTGTTGTTGGTGAAATAACTCACTGCTAAGGAAATCACCCAAGTTTGGTAATCAGAGCCATGGAGAGAGGTCCTGAAAGGCACCTAAACCTAAACAGACATCCAGATTTCTCACCTAGCTGGCCACCTTCAGGGGCTCTGTTTTAGGTGGTAGGTTTGAATAGTTATATAGATGAAGTCAGCAAGTCATTGGATTTGGATGAGTTTTCCGCCTCTAGGTCTCCCTAATGAGAAACTGGACAGGGGCTACTGAGGAAGAGACACAAGGACCAGCATCTAGCATATGATTATAGGAACTCACCTACTCTTAGGGCCTGCCAGAAGAGTTAAAAATAAAAATTATCAACTTCTCAAATTGCAAAACAGAAACAAAACCCACTTCTCAAATTGCCCATAATTAAAATTTTAAAATGTAAAATGTGTAAGAAGCAAGTCGCTTTAGGGCAGTGATGGGCAATCTTTTGAGCTTAGTGTGTCAAAATTCGCCAAAAAACCAAGCATAACTCGGGTGGTGTGTCACTTCGAGAAAAACGACCTAACCGGAAGTCCCAGAACTAGACGCTCTGTGCCGGAGTTCTGTTGTTTTGGCCTACAGACCTCCAGCACAGAGTGTCTACACTACAGCAAATGTTTTATCCTCGGCTACTGCATCTGGCCATGTAGGAGCCGAGGATGAAACGTCCTTCTCGGCATGAGTTCCCATACTTCTCTGGTATGTGGCTGCGTGTCATCGAAAATGGCTACGCGTGTCACTGCTGACACTTGTGTCATAGGTTCACTATCATGGCTTTAGGGTAACAACTATTCCCACAAGTTTGTAGAAATAAATTTGAATTATCTTGTTTAATATTTAATTGTAAATGAATCATTATACCTTCAGGTAACTAAATAAAAAGAAGATGACTATGAAACAGAATATAGAATTTAAGTGGTTCCTAATCCTCTAAAATCAGGGGTCCCCAAACTTTTTACACAGGGGGCCAGTTCACTGTCTCTCAGACTGTTGAAGAGCCGGACTATAAAAAAAACTATGAGCCTGACCAGGCGGTGGCGCAGTGGATAGAACGTTGGACTGGGATGCGGAAGATCCGGGTTTGAGACCCCGAGCTCACCAGCTTGAGCGCAGGCCCATCTGGCTTGAGCAAAAGCTCGTCAGCTTGGACCCAAGGTCGCTGGCTCCAGCAAGGGGTTGCTCAGTCTGCTGAAGGTCCGCAGTCAAGGCACATGAGAGAAAGCAATCAATGAACAACTATAGTGTCGCAACCGCAACGAAAAACTAATGACTGATGCTTCTCACCTCTCTCCGTTCCTGTCTGTCTGTCCCTATCTATCCATCTCTCTGACTCTCTCTCTGTCCCTGTAAAAAAACAAAAACAAAAAAACTATGAACAAATCCCTATGCACACTGCACATATCTTATTTTAAAGTCAGAAAACAAAACGAGAACAAATATAATACTTAAAATATAGAACAAGTAAATTTAAATCAACAAAGTGACCAGTATTTCAATGGGAACTATGGGTGCGGATGCATCCTTTGCTCCTCTCACTGACCACCAATGAAAGAGGTGCCCCTTCCGGAAGTGCGGAAGTGTGGCGGGTCCACATGCGGCCCGCAGGCCGTAGTTTGGGGATCCCTGCTCTCAATTTTCAGAAATATCACATCATTCCTGACTATATATTATATATCAGAACTGTTTCTTCGTATGAAGTTAATCATGTCTACAGAACATCTGAATAAAAACTTTTAATTCTTTTTTAAAAGATTTTATTTATTCATTTTATAAATGAGAGAGAGAGAGAGAGAGAGGAGCAAGAAGCATCTGCTCGCATATGTGCCTTAACCAGGCAAGCTCAGGGTTTCGAATCGGCAACCTCAGTGTTCCAGGTCAACACTTTATCCATTGCACTACTACAAGTCAGGCTGAATAAAATTTAAAAATGAAAAAATGTAACACCAAATACATACGTTTTTGTTTGAACTAACTATACTTTTTCTATATACATCATAGTAATTGATTTTTGTCTTAAGAAACAAGATCCTTAAATTATGAATTAAAATAAGTCTGATCAACAATATATAATCAGCTTCCTAACATAGCTAAACTAATGAAAAAGTAACATAAAAATGAGCCTATGACGTGGGATCATTGACATTATCACATGGTGGATGGCTTGAGCCCAAAGGTCGCTGACTTGAAGCTCAAGGTCGCTGACTTGAAGTTCAAGGTTGCTGGCTTGAGCAAGGGGTCACTGGCTTGGGGGATGTATGAAAAGAAATCAGTTAAATAAAGTGCCACAACTACAAGTTGATGCTTCCCATTTCTCTCTCCCTCCCTCATTCTCTACCTCTCTAAAAATTAAAAAATGTTTTAAAATATTAAAAACGAGTTCATGCTCAATATTGTATTTGAGTATCACAAAACTCAATACAAATACTATATGGTTCACTACCCTTCAAAAAGGAGAAGCCCATTAAAATAAAAACTGGCTCAGATTTCTAAAGAGACCATCTGGCATATTCACAAAACAAACAAAAAATTTTTTTAAATGAGAGGAGAGATATGGAGTCTCCTGCACGTGCCTGGACCAGGATCCACCCAGCAACCCCAACCAAGCTATCCTCAGCACCCAGGGCCAATGCTCAAACCAATCAAGACACTGGCTGCAAGAGGGAAAGAAAGAGGAGGCGGAGAGGGAGAGGGAGAGGGAAAGGGAAGGGAAATAGATGGTTGCTTTTCATGTGTGCCCTGCCCAGGATCAAACCTGGGACATCTGCACGCAGGGCTGGTGCTCTACCCACTGAGCAACCGGCCAGGGCCAAAATGTTTTAAATTTAATTTTTAAAGCTTTAAATTTATTTAGAGGTCAATTTGAGACTAATACTTTTAAAAAGTACCTTTAACTGACTTTTAACTGTAAAAGTAATAAATATTTATAGTTTCTTTACTCTAAAGATAATTTAACAGCCTGACCAGTGGTGGAGCAGTAGATAGAGCATCAACCGGGGAGGCTGAGGTCTCAGGTTGGAAACCTGAGTTGTTGGCTTGAGCTTGGGATCATCAACATGATCCCATGGTTACTGGCTTGAGCCCAAAGGTTGCTGGCTTGAAGCCCAAGGTTGCTGGTTTGAGCAAGGGTCACTGGCTCAGCTTGAACACCCCCCCACAAGGCAGGTATGAGAAACAATCAATGAATAACTCTAGTGACGCAACTACAACTTGATGCTTTTCATCTCTCTCTCTTCCTGTCTGTCGGTCTCTCTCTCTCACACACACACACACACACAACAATTTAACAATAAATGCCTTGCCAAAAAACAAAGAACATTTTTTCCAATAATTCAGCAGGGTCATGAAGTCCTCATTGTCCCACTGTTATTCCTAGTCTCACAGGTAATCACTATGAACATTTCTTATGCATCTCTCCAAAACTTTCATATACACGTACAAGTTTGTGAACATATAAATATCTTCAATAAAGAACACACACATAAATAGAATTGTTTTTTAACTGAACAATAAATCTTAGACCTTTTCATAGCAGTGGATTTGCCTTTTTAAATTAAGTACAGGGGATCTTTGGGTTACAACAGTCTCAACATATGATGTTTTGAGTTTACGACGCTCACTCCCATTGAAACTTTAAAAAATTGAGACATGAGTGTTTCAATTTATGCCATTAGCGTCATACTTACAGACTATGTGGGGAACTAGTTTGGTTTTACATGGCAGAATACGCAGTAACATGGCCATATGGGTGAGGGACTTGGGGTTCCCAGTAGCTTATCTACACCATTTTGGACCGTTAAAAGTGCAAGTGTTCCATTTGTGTTAGGCAAGGGTGTGTTTCAACTTACACCAAAATTCGGGTTAGGTCACTGTGGTAGGAACTGAACGGTGTCGTAACCCTAGGACCCCTGTATTCCATTTTGTACAGATCGTCCCATTACATACCACTACTATAACTCAAGCCCATTTTTAACTAAATTCAGAAAAAGCCAGTATAAATATTGCCTGTAAAAGTCTGTAAGAAATTCCATCAAGGGAAGTATTATGGCAGTGAATAGCAGGTCTTCCCCTCCCCCCAATATTCCAGTTTGTAAACTGTTTTAAAGTTCAAGTAAAATCTTTTTTAATTCACATGTCACATTTATGAGAGAGGGAGAAAAGACAAAATATGCAATTACAAAATGGTTAGACATCACTGTAATGTAGGAGGAAATTAACACTATGGAATTCATCCAAAATAAGTAACATTTGTTTCCTAATTAGTTGATTTAGCTGCCCAAAATAAATTTTTAAAGGGAGGGAGAGCAGAAGGCGTTTGAATGAAACAACTTTCAAATAACTTCTGAAACAGTGTTTTACTCAGATTTGTACAATTATTTGCATTTTAGAATCTAAATATTAACATTATCTGTAATCTGTACCTCAGGGGAAAAAAGGAGGGAGGATGGACGCTCCAAAACTGATCAACTTCCCCCATGGTCAGTAGAATTAACACTTGGAACCCTTAGGGGTCCTAGTCCTAGATCATTCAATGGAACACGCTGGACTCTGCAGACCTGCCCGTGGGCCAAATTACCCTCATGAAGAACATAAAGTAAGCTATACACACTACCGATCTGGCCTCCACTTCCCTCAAAAAAAAAAAAACAAAAAATACCCACCCCTCAAAACTGCGAAAGGGCTGCGGCTTGCACTGACAGCACTTCCCTTTTTTTCTTTAAACCCGTTTCCTGCCTCCCGTTCCGTCCGTGCACAGGAAGAGGAAGGCCTTTAAGTCTTTTCCCCTTTTCACACACCGGCGACCCCCGGGGAACAAAACCCTTCTCGAACACACAAACCCAGTCTTTTACCCCCACGACCCTTCAGCTAAATTGCCCCTGCTGTAGCGCGAAGCCAGCCCCTGCCGGGCAGCAGCCGAGATCCGGTGCAGTGCCGGCCTCGCCCGCCGCCCCGACCCGGAGGGCTCAGGGGGTGGCAGGCTCAGGGAAAACAGGGCCCTCCTCCCCACTCCCACGGACGCGGAAGGGGCTTCCCTGCCCCCCTGGGTCCCCATGGCCCGAGGGCCCAGAAGTGCAGCTCCGGACGCCACGGGCCCGCGCGTCCCCCGCACCTCCCTGCGGGACCCGTCGCCACCACGGCCTCCCCATCGGGAGCTTACCCCGGTGCCGTTGTCGCACACTACCACTTTCCTGCCCTGGCTGTCCATCGTCCGCCCGGAAAAGAGCCGCTGCTACCGCCGAACAACCTACAGCAGACGCCGCCCGGCCCTCTGCTCTTCCTCCTCCTCCCTCTCTGCAGCCCCTCCTTGCGTTCAACGCTTTCCCTTACAGGAAGTCACCACTCGGCCCTGCCCCGCCCCGCCCCGCCGAGCCCCGCCTGTCATTTAACTGACGGTCTGCACGGAAAAGGTGGGGACAAAAAAGAGGCCGAGACTGACAGCGGTCAGATCCAATAAAAAACGGTAGGGCGTCGTTGCACTGCTCCCATCTTTGACTCCAGTTCCGCCCTCACGGTCACCGCCCAGACGGGTGACGCTCTTCGCGTCTGATTTCCGGCGCTTTGACTGGCGTTTTGTGGCGTCCGACCTGATGGGCGCTGCCGCCGTGTCCCTGAGGCGTCGTAGGAGTGTAGGGCGCCGCTTACCCCGCTGCGGAGGGCTCAGGGAGAATGTCGGGTCTGTGGCGAGATGCCAGTGGAAGCTAGGCGGGAGGGGAGCACACCTGGAAGTCCTTGCGGGTCTCACCATTGAGCATGATTTCGTGTGCTCTTGCTTCTAGGCCTTTTCAATGGAAAGAGCTGGAATGAATACACACACGTACTTGAAATCAGGCGTTTATACGGATACTTCCCATTCCTGCCCAACCCTTCTTTTCCAGATTGCCCATTGTCAAGTGAGAGTGGGTGCTACATTTCCAGCCTCATTACACACCACTTTCTTCTAACAGCAGTATCACGTTGTATCACAACTCTTCAGTATATGTACCCATTTGAATCCAGAGCCTCAGCTTTGAGATTGGACAACCCTGGTTCAAATCTGGCCCTGCCACTCAAGATTTTCCTGATTTTGGCCTATGCTTGTCTGTGCACAGGAATAATTCCTATTTCTGTGTGTTGTAAGGATAATTATGTGCAAAGAGGAAGCATCCATTCAGTGGTAGCAATTGTCAACCGAACTTAGAAAGAGGCAGGAGCCTTTGGTTAGAAATAAAGGACAAAGGTTTATTCAAGGGTCTTAAGAGTTTGCAAACTGAAAACACAGCTAGTTAATGTCCAGGAAGAAAAGGAGGAAAGAAAAGCTGAGAGTTTTTAAAGTAAAAAAGGATATTCTTGAGAAGAATCAGTCCTGCATTCTTATCCACTGGGTTGGTCCAAGATGGTAATCTTCCAAGTGTCTAGTAGGCAAGATAATGGGACATTTTTCCCTGAGTTGTTCAGATGGTTATCTATGGAATTAATGTACATTCAGGCATTGACACACAATTGAAAAGTTTAAAAGTTTAAGTCCCCAGGCTAGTTAAAGCAAAAATAGAATCATTTCCTCATGCTTCAGCCTACTTGATTTTAGTAACTTAGCAGTTTGACCACAGTGACTCCATTTTATTTCTTTATTCCTCACTATTAGTTCTGTATTTTTAAGTGCTCTCCACCTGTAATGCCCCTACCTTTGTTATTTTGGATTACTAATTTTTACTTTTTAAGAAATAACACCTGTTGTTTTTTCTGATTATAAAAACAATACATGCAAATGGTAGAAAATAACAACAATCATCTATCTATTCACTACACTGACAAAAATACAACAAAACCCCTTGATTATGCAAATTCAGTTATAACACTATTGGTGACTGCTTTCTGCTTCTATACTGAGTATATTTTAGTCATTTCACTTTTTTCTAAATAGTGTGACTCCATGTTTTAGGTGATTGATTATTTTGGGGGGAGGGTTGCTTCATTTCCAGACTTCTAATGAGATTTTATGCATATTATTCCACACAAAAACCTTACCAGTTGGATATCCTCATTTTATACCTGAGGAAACGGGATTTTTAAAAAGTTAAGTCTAGCAAAATCATAGATATAAGATCTACATATTGAAATCAATATATATGTCATCAGTGAACAATCTAAAAATGAAGTTAGGAAAACAATTTTGTTCACAAGCATCAGCAAATCTGAATAAGTTTAATGAAAGTAACACAAGACCTATATACCAAAAACTACAACATTACTGAGAGATCTAGATAAATAAAAATACTATGTTCATGTATTGAACTCTCATTGTCAAGATGATAGTCCTCTCCAAATTGATCTATATATTTAATATAATCTCTTTCAAAATCACAGAAGGCTTTTTTCTCTTTAGAAATTAACAAGTTTGATTATAAAATTTAAATGGCAATGCAAAGAAACCAGAATAGCTAAAACAATTTTGAAAAAGCAAAGCAAAGGTGGCAAGCTTCTACTGCCTGGTTTCAAAACTTATTTTGAAGCTACACTAGTGAAGACTGTGGTATTTGCATAAAGATAGACATGTAAAACAATGGAACAGAACAGATAACCATAATAAATTCTTACACTTATGATCGATTGATTTTCAACATGTTAAAACAGTTCAATGGGAAAAATGTATTCTTTTCAACAAATAGTACTGCAACAATTGGATACTCATGTTGGGGGATAGGACAACTCTGATCCTAACACAATATACAAATATTAATTCAAATGTGAAAGAGCTAAAACTATAAATTCTGTAAGAAAATGGAAAAAAACTCTTATGATGTTAAGCAAAGACTGCTTAGATATGATGCCAAAATCATGATACATAAAGGAAATAAATGAATAAATTGGACTTAACAGAAATTTAAAACTTTTAATTCAGGTATTAAGAAAACAAAAAAATAAGTCACAGAGTAGGAGAAAAATATATATCCACAAAGGACTTGTATCTAGAATACATTAAGAACATATAACACTGGGGAACAAAATTTTTGTTGCATCCACACAAACACTTGTTCTTACCTAATTCGAGTGTGCTGATCTCAAATCTGAAATTTGTTTTTCTCTGTAAGCTACAGTTTTTTTGCAATTTAAAAGTTTAGGTTTTCATCTTATAAAATTTTCAATATTTAGTTTTACATAATCAAGTAGAATGTCTTCTTGAGCATCATCTTTGTGAAAATATAATAATTTATATAATGCAGTAAATACACTAATACACTAAAAGATATGATTGCATCAGAATTTGTCTACAATTTCAAAATAGAACATATTAAAACACTTATTTTAATCATAAAATTTGTGCGAAACATTTAAATTCTATTCAGGCAAAAATTTGCATTTGTAGCTCTTGAATTTGTGTACTTGTTGAGGACAATCTCATTTGATGCTCCAGCAGTAGTCTGCTCATCACTAACAGCTCCAAGATTTTTTGGAAACTTATCAAGGTGACTATTCAGGAAGTGAATCTTAATGCTCACGTTACATCCAATGTCGCGAAAAGCCAACGGCATCCTTTGAACCAGAAGTTCATAGTTTTCTGGGTTTTTGTTGCTAAGGAAGTTCTTTGTAACTGCCACTAAAAACTGCCATGCTGCTTTCTCCTCCTTATTCGTCTTCCTGGCAAATTCTTCGTCACGTATGAGGGTTTGATTTGAGGTCCATTGAATACATCTGCTTTTATCTTCTGGAAAGACAAGGCAGGAAAAACAGAAATAATGTTGAAAGCACTCACTTTCTCTATTCAAAGCCTGAACAAACTGCTTCATTAAGCCAAGTTTGATGTGAAGTGGAGGAAAAATGATCCTGTCTCAATTAACTACAGGTTCATTCACAATATTTTGCATCCCTACTTCCAGAGCTTCATGTTTCAGCCACTCCTTCTGTGTCCAGTGTTTCTCCCAAGCTCAGCTGTCCCACAAATACGGAAAGCAAGAATACTTCGTGAAACCTCTCTGTTATCCTAGCAGGAAATTTACCATTTTAAGATCCACACAAATGATCCAGTTATGCTCCTCATACTTCAGTAAGTCGAGGATAATTTTTATGTCGTTATAATTTTCTCACAGATGAGCTGAATAGCCAATTGGAACTGCTGCATAAACATTACCATTGTGTAGGAGAACACATTTCAGACTCTGTTTAGAGCTGTCAAGAAATAGCCGCCATTCTGTTGGACTGTAAGTGGTAACAACTAGCTGGCTGAGAAGACTACTGATACCATGACAGTAAACAAAGTGTTTGTCTTCGGAAAAAAAGTCCACAAAAATTTGTTCATGCTTCCTGAAATGGGATACATTAGCTGACCAGTGAAGTACATTCTTTTCTTGAAGCCTGGAGGCTAATAACTCAGCTGCTTTCTTTGATAGGCCCAAATCTCTTACTAAAATCATTCAATTCGGGTTGGCTACACTGCTGAGGGGTAAATGATTGCTTGGCTTCATAAGAAGACCCTTCAAATTCTACAACCATTTCCTCATGCATCTTATCAAAATACACTTGATCACCATGTTCACTTTCTTCGTCCTTAGAAGAAATAAAACCATTGAAAATTGGAACCGGGAGTGTCTCAGAGTGTGGGATAGGTCGTATTGCTGAAGGAATATTAGGATATGCGATCGTATGCCGTTTTTTCTTGTCGATGCCCTTTGTATGGATCAGACAGAAATCACAGTCACTGCTGTGGTCCTTAGGTTCATGCCAAACCATGGACATACCAAAAGACATTCCTTTACATTTTCCTTTTGTCCAGTCATGAAGCATTTCCTCACAAATATGACACACAATATGAGGAACCCAATTCTTTTTTTTTTTTTTTTTTTGAGGAACCCAATTCTTGTCTTGATCGCCAAGGGGAACTTGAAAATAGACAATATATGCACGTATCACAAATGATGAAATATTGCACCTTTGACATTGCAGTGTGTAACAGCCACATATATAACAGAAGGTGTCAGGACTATTCTTACATTTATGCCTACTTGAAGAAACCATGATTCAATCTTAAAACAAAATAAGATGGTGTTTTTATCAGATAATTTTTTACATTTAAAAACAACTACAATTATGTAAAAGTGATGCTTGTAAAATATTCATTGCCTTGTGGTTATGTTCAATCCAAGAGTCGTTGCCCTTTAACTCCAATTTAAAAACCAATGTATGCCATTAACTGTAATAAAAAGAAATTAAAATGGCATAAAAACTAGAGCATGAACCAAAAAACAGATTTCAGATTTGGAATCAGCGATTCAGATATATATAGAAACAGTTCTAAAACCTCATGCAACAGAAAATGAAAAAGAATTGTTCCCCAGTGTAATAGGCCTGACCAGTTGGTGGTGCAGTGGATAGAGCATCGGACTGGGACACGGAACACCCAGGTTCAAAACCCCGAGGTCGCTGGCTTGAGCAAGAGGTCATTCTGTCTGCTGTAGTTCCTCCCCCCTAACCCCCATCTCCGTCAAGGCACATATGAGAAAGTAATTAATGAACAACTAAGGTGCTGCAATGAAGAATTGATGCTTCTCATCTCTCTCCCTTCCTGTCTGTCTGTCCCTATCTGTCCCTCTCTCTGACCCTGTCACAAAAAAGGAAAAAAGAAAGAACATATAATAGCCTGACTTGCGCTGGCACAATAGATAAAGTGACAACCTGGTACACTGAGGTCCCAGGTTAAGTCCTGAGGTTGCCAAGTGGAGCACTGGCTCACCAGATTGAGCACGGGGTCACCAGCTTGAATGTGGGATCATAAATATGATCCCATGGTTGCTGGCATGAGCCCAATGTCACTGCTTGAGCATGGGTCACTGGCTCAGCTGGAGCTCCCCCCCATCCATGCTCAAAGTATGCATGAGAAGCAATCAATGCATGACTAAGGTGCCACAGCCATGAGTTGGTGCTTCTTATCTCTCTCCCTTCCTGTCTCTCTGTCTTTCTCTGTCTCTCTCTTTCTCATAAATAAATAAATAAACCTAAAAAAAAAAAGACAAGAACAAAAATACATAAGACAAGTTGTCTAATTTAAAAGTAGAAAAATATTTGTGTATATTTTACCAAAAAAGATATATGAATGGCTAATAAGCACAAGAAAAAATGCTCAACATCATTAGTCATTAGGAAAGTTAAAATTAAAATCATAACACTCTGGCTGGGTGGTTCAGTGGATAGGGTGTCGTCCTGGCACACCAAGGTCACCAGTTTGATCCCCAGTCAGGGCACAAATGAGAAGCAACCAATGAGTGCACAACTAACTGGAACAACTAGTTGATGGTTCTCTCTCTCTCTCTCTATCAAGCCATATCTTTCACTAAGAAACTTCTAAAAATCTTCACTAAAATGATATATCATTATTTAATATTCCCTGTAGACATAAGATCTAGCATATATATGTTATATTGGATATATGTTTATGTTTATATATGTTATAAGTGGTTTAATTTTATTATAATGTAGATCTATATTGTTTATACCTAGGAGTGAAATTGCTGAATCGTATATACTGTCACTCTGTGTTTAACCTTTTGAGAAACTGCCAAACTGCTTTTTAAAATAGCTGCATCATTTTCCATGTCCATCTGCATGCAGATCAATTTCTCCATATGCTTGTCAACACTTGTTATTATGTATCTTTTTGAATACAGCATCCTAATGAGTATGAAGTGACACCTCATTGTGGTTTTGATTTGCATTTACCTGATTCTTTCTTTGAAGCTATTGATGCTAAGTTCCTTTTTAAGTACTTATTAACTATTTATGTATTTTTTGGAGAAATGTCTATTCAAATCCTTTCCCCATTTTAAAATTAGGTTATTTGTCATTTTATTCTTAAAAATAAGAATTCTTGATATACAACAGATACAAATTCATGATCAGAAGTATGATTTGCAGATATTATCTCCCATACCTGAAAGAAGTAATACAAAGTCCATTAATCCAGATACTTTTTAAAAGAGCACAGAACTTAAAATTAAAATACACACACAGTGATATTATAGATTTTTTTTATGTCCTTACTTAGGTATGTAAATGTATGTAAAAAGGGTAAATACCCTCTTAGGAGAGTATAAGATTTGAAAGGGATCAAAAAGGAGTTAACTAAAATATTACAGATTTTTTTAAACAGGAAGAATGTTTATATGTATTTCCTGTGTAATACAACAATTAGTGTTTTAAAAAGTGTATAGAACTTAAAATAAATTTTGAAGTATAATACACATGCTGGAAAGTGCACAAATGATCCTTTTACAGCTCAAGACATAATCACCGAGTGAACACAGATATGTACACATACCCAGGTCAAGAATTACAATATTACAAGCACCCAAGAAGATGCCCCACACCTCCTTTCAATCACCGCCTCACCTCTCTACCCCAAAGAAGGGCTTACTCAGATTCTAACAACAAAGATTAATTTTGCCAATTTTTGACTTTATATAAGTAGAATCATTACAGTATATATTCTTTGGTCTCGCTTCTTTTGTTCAACATTATTTTTGTGAGATTCTTTCATTCATGTTGTTGCCCTAACCCTACCCATTGCTCCCCTGGTTGAAAGTTTCTTGGGGACCTTTAGAGATTAGGAGAGAGAGAGGAACAAGGGGTACGTGCCTGGGGAAAGAAAAGGAGAAGAAGGGATAGGGAGGAAGGAAAGGCTTGGACAGGCTTCCTGAGGGAGAGCACCAAATCTGACTAATAATACATGACTTTTTGATAAGGGTTTAGTAATCCTAAATGGTTTTGTTTTCTTTTAACATAACCAAGTATGTTTTAAAGTAGGTTTGAGTTTCCCTTTACACATGATTTAGGGAGAAGAAGTATGCCTGACAATAGAATCCATCATCAAAATGTAAGCTCCTGACCCCCAAGTGATCTGTCTCACTGAAAGAAAAGTAAATGGGTCCTGGCCAAGTGGTTCAGTGGGTAAAGCATCATCCCAGTGCACCGAGGACACAGGCTTGATCCTGGGAGCAATCAATGAGTATACAACTAAATGGAACAACTAAGTGGAACAATGAGTTGATGCCTCTCCCTCCCCACACTTCGCATTCTCTCTCTCAAACAATGGAAAAATTTTTAATTAAAAAAAGAAAAGAGGCCTGACCTGTGGTGGCGCAGTGGATAAAGCGTTGACCTGGGAACACTGAGGTCGCCAGTTCAAAACCCTGCACTGGTCTGGTCAAGGCACATATGGGAGTTGAGCTTCCAGCTCCTCCCCCCTTTCTCTCTCTTTCTCTCTCTCTCTCTCTCACTCTGTGTCTCCTCTCTAAAATGAATAAAATAAAAATTAAAAAAAAAATTTAAAAAAAAGAAAAGAAAAGAAAACGCTCAGAACAGCAAAAGTTTCCATTTAAGAATCATTCAAGCCTGACCTGTGGTGGCGCAGTGGATAAAGCATCCACCCGTAATACTGAGGTCAGCAGTTTGAAACCCTGGGCAAGACATGTATGAGAAGCAACTACTATGAGATGATGCTTCCCACTCCTCCCTCCCTTCTCTCTTTCTCTGCCTCCTTTCTATAAAATCAATAAATAAAATCTTTTTTAAAAAAGGAATCATTTGAATTATTCTAGATAAAATGCATAAAATTTAATTAAATTCAGAATTTATACATCTTTACCCTAAATAAGATATTCTGTTACCTCAACATTGTGGTTAAAATCTCATGTTGCCCTGGCTGGGTAGCTCAGTTGGTTAGAGCATTGCCCCAATACACCAAGGTTGTGGGTTTGATCCCTGGTCAGGGCAAATACAAGAATCAACCAATAGATGTATAAATAAGTGGGACAACAATTGATGTCTCACTTTCCCTAAAATAGATATTTAAATAAATAAATAAATAAATAAATAAAATTTCATGTTAGCCTGACCTGTGGTGGCATGGTAGATAGAGCATCTACCTGGGACTCTGATGTCCCAGGTTCAAATCTCCAAGTTTGCCAGCTTGAGCATGAGTTCACCAGCTTGAGCACAGACTCACTGGCTTGAGCATGGGGTCATAGACAGGATCCGATGGTTACTGGCTTGCGCCCAAAGATCACTGGCTTGAGCAATGGGTCACTGGCTCGGCTGGAGTCCCCTAGTCAAGGCACGTATAAGAAGCAATCAGTGAACAACTAAAAGTGCCACAACTACAAGTTGACGCTTCTCATTCCTCTCTCTTTCTGTCTGTCTGTCTCTCTCAAAAAAACAATAAATAAATAAAATTCATGTTAATAATTTGCTATCAAAAAGAAAAGAAACACAAGGTTTCTGGGGGCAGTGATAAATTTAAACCTCTAATGTAAAATTTAAAAAGGGTTATGTTCATGGCCAGATCTCCCAGCAGTGAAGTGTGGAACAGCATGAGCTTTTGTCACAAGCTGTTCTAGTCCTTGAAGCTTAAGCAACAAGTCTAAAACAGAAACATGTGAGTTTATGGAAATAAAAACCAATAAGACTAAGCACAGGCCCTGCTTTGGCCTGGAGGCCTAAAAGACTGTTTTCTCTACCTTCCCAGTTGACTTTTTTTATCTGCATCATGATCTTTATGAGTCCAGCTGAGATCTTCACCTATAACTCCCAGAGGAAGCTATGAACCTTCTTCAAACTCTGACTCATCTCCTACACCTGGCTTTTCAGATAAGGTGTCGACAGCAAGAGCAGTGAGCAGGGAGTTAACTTTCTGCCACTGTTAAAGCAACATAGCCTTCTAGTCCAGTGGTTTCCAATCTTTTCAGCACAAGGATCCCATTGAGTACACTTTGCTGCTTGATTTTGGCTGTTGCTCTGAACTGTTGCCAGGCAGAGCACATACTCTGTGTGTCTGAAATGTGGTGTAATAACATTTGGGGCACACCCTGTAATAATCAGTATCACTATTATGAAATAACAGTATCACTGTTCTTTATTTTTTTCTTTCAGTTTTTCAATTGATTTGAGAGAGAGAGGGAGAGAAGTGTTAGCTTGTTGTTCCACTTAGTTGTACACTATTGGTTGCTTCTCTTATGTGCCCTGACCAGTGATTGAACCCATGACCTCAGCACTCCAGGAAGACACTCTACCCACTGATACACCTGGCCAAGGCTCACTATTCTTTTGCAGAGCATTAAAAATAACCCTCAGCCTGACCAGGCAGTGGCGCAGTGGATAGAGCATCGGACTGGGATGTGGAAGACCCAGGTTCAAGACCCCAAAGTCGCCAGCTTGAGCGCAGGCCCATCTGGCTTGAGCAAAAGCTCACCAGCTTGGACCCAAGGTCGCTGGCTCCAGCAAGGGGTGGCTCGGTCTGCTGAAGGCCTGCGGTCAAGGCGCGTGTGAGAAAGCAATCAATGAACAACTATGGTGTCACAACGGCAACGAAAAACTAATGATTGATGCTTCTCATTTCTCATCTGTTGATGTCTGTCTGTCCCTACCTATCCCTCTCTCTGACTCTCTCTCTGTCCCTGTAAAAAATAAATAAATAAATAAATAAATAAAAGAAATTAAAAATAACCCTCAGATGCCCATGATCACCTTCATATTTGTTACAACTCCCTTATTTTAAATATGAGTAGACTAGGTACAGAGGAGTTAAATAATTACTATACTTACATCATGAAATAACAAATCTAGTGGAAAGCATACTGAACTATGAATTAGAAGACCTGGGTTCTAATCTTCACTTTAAGAAGACTTAGCTTTGTGATCTTGAACACTTTTTAAAACTTTTCTCACTTTATACAATTTTGTTTGTTTTTTTAACCCCAATAAATATACTAATATTTTGATTTAGAAAAGATATTATTTTTATTATTATAATTATTTTTTGTAGCCAGGCCTGTGGTGGCTCAGTAGATAGAGTGTCAACCTAGAATGCTGAGGTTGCTGGGTTTACCTGGTCAAGGCACATACCACAAGCAATCAAGCAATGAACAACTAAAGTGAAGCAACTATGAGTTGATAACTTCTCACTCCTCATCCCTTTCTCCTCTCTCTGTAAAATTAATAAATAAAAATCTTTTAAAAACTATTTTTTACAAATCACAGTTATAACATTGAAATTCATGTTCCTGTTGTCCTTTCATTGGTGTAGCTCTAACTGAGGTGAGCATTAAGATGATCAGATAGGCTGGCCCTGATAGGGTATCTCAATTAGTTAGAGCACTGTCCTGATACGGGTTTGATCCCCAGTCAGGGCACATACAAAAATATACCACTGAATGCATAATAAGTGCAACAACAAATCGATGTTTCTCTCTCTTCCTCCTCCTCTCTCTAAAATCAATAATATTTTTAAAAATTAAAAGAAAGGCCTGACCTGTGGTGGCACAGTGGATAAAGCATCGACCTGAAACGCTGAGGTCGCCAGTTCAAAACCCTGCATCTCGTCAAGGCACATATGGGAGTTGATGCTTCCTGCTCCTTTCCTCCCCCTCTCTCTCTCCTCTCTGAAATGAAAATATAAATTATTTTAAATTAAAAAAAAATATTAATAAAAGATGATCAGATAGTCTTACCTCTTATTTCTTTCTTATTTCCCTTTCCTTATTTCCATTTTCCTCCTTAATCACCAGAATAAAATTCACCCTGTTCATCCCCATAATCTGCTTTAACTTTTCTAGAAATATGATCACTTATATTTGTTTAGGTAAATATAGGTAATTGACACATTTAGTTGAATTCCCCCTGTAACTTATAAATGTAATGTGTTGACACCCAAAAGAACGTTGTCGTTGATGACAGATTGGTCATATCCAATGGCAAAGAAACCTAAATATGCTAAAGTGGACTAACTCATAATGGAGACCTGTCACATAATTTTGGTAATATGACACCGTCATTTGTCACATAGCACAGAGAACTCAAATTCCCTTTTGAACACCTGGATGAGATTTTTACTTGGAATGTAAAGTTGCCTCAGAGAAGCAGATAGGCCTGCTCCAACCTGTTTGGTCATTCTTAAGGATAGATGTCTGTTCTTTACTCTGGTTAACAGTATGGGACAGGAATACTTGTTAATTTGGTCTGACAATCACAGAGATGTAGAAAAAGGTTTTGTTAAGCATTTTTAGATATTTTCAGAAATTTTGAGGACCTCAAGGAAAAACGGTTTACTAGGGACTTGTTAGTGTTAACTTTGTCCAATCTGAAAACTAAATCTATTACTCATTTAAGAAGCATGGAATGAACTCACTAGTCGTGTTATAGCATGACACTATTTCCAAATATGTACACTAGTCCCTGTAGGAGGTTAAGAGGAATCAAAGGTCTAAATAAATTAAGCAGTAAAGAAAATAACAAAGTCTCATTTTTAGTAGAAGTTTACTATTTATTAAGTAACTCTTTTCTGTCACTACACTAAGCCCTTTTAATATACAGTCGTCCCTCGCCATGTCGTGGTTCACTTTTCACAGTCTCACTGTATCGCAGATTTTTAAATTATATCTATCTAACTTTGTATCATAAATGTTTCGCTATATTGTGGGACTTTGCGGTATATAGGTATTTTTATATATTTATTATTTTAATTATTTTTGCAGCAAAGTTAAGTGTGGAAAAGGTTAATAACAGTGTGAGAACGGTTTATAAGAGTGTGGGAAAGGTTTATAAAGCCTTAAAATATATGTAAATAATAAAATAAATATAAAGTTGCTACTTCACGAATTTTTGCCTATCGCAGGGGATTCGGGAACCTAACCCCCGCAAGAGACAAAGGACCACTCTACTATCTAATTTAATTAAATTCTCACAATTTTATGAGGTGAGTACCATTATCACCATTTTACAGGTAAGGGAAGTGACACTAAGAGAGGTTAAAATCAACTCCCTAAAGTCTCACACCTGGCCTGACCAGGTGGTGGTGCAGTGGCTATAGCGTTGGAGTGGGACACAGAGGACCCAGGTTTGAATCCCCGAGGTCGTCGACTTGAACATGGGGTCACTGGCCTGAACAAGGGGTCACTCACTCTACTGGAGTTCCTCGGTCAAGGCACATATGAAAAAATAATAAATAAATAACTAAGGAGCTGCAACAAAGAACTGATGCTTCTCATCTCTCTCTCTTCCAGCCTGTCTGTCCCTATCTGTCCCTCTCTCTGTCTCTGTCCCTGTCTCTCTCGCTAAAAAATAAATAAACAAATAAAAATAATAAAGCCTTACACCTGATGGTAACATCAAAATTTAAACCCAAGTCTGTCTGATTTGAAGTCAGTTTGTTCCATGGTAAATACTGCTTCTGTTTATTATCCTGTGCTTTTTTTAGTTAACAGCTAATTACATAAATAATATATGAATTCATTCTTCTAAAATACCGCCCATTACAGATACATTTTAAGTCCCATTTTACACTCATAATTAACATTAGTTCCCTCTCATCATCTCCAGAAGTAATATTTAAGTTGTGGTGGGTCTTTAGAGATCATTTAAAAAATATCCATTAGATACACAGGGAAAGATATTCAACATCATTAGCCATTATGAAAATTTAAATTAAAGCCACACCTATTAGAGGATCTGGCTGGTTGGCTCAGTGGCAGAGCATTTGCTTGGTGTGTACATGTCCCAGGTTCGATTTCTGGTCAGAGCACACAGGAGAAGTGACCACCTGCTTCTTCATCCCTCCCCCTCCCTCTTCTCTCTCTCTCTCTCTGCCTCCCATAGCTATTGGTTCAGGTGCATCGACCGGGGCACTGAGGATGGCTCCATGGAGCCTCCGCCTCAGGTGCTAAAAATAGCTTGGTTGCCAGTATGGCCCCAGATGATATGGGCAGAGCATTGGTCCCAGAAAAGGGTTTCCAGGTGTATCCCAATCCAGGAACATGTGGGAGTCTGTCTATCTCCCCTCCTCTCACTTGGAAAAGAAATAAAATAAAACAACACCTATTAGACTATTAAATAACTAAAATAAAAAACAGTGATCATGGCTGACTTGTGGTGGCGCAGTAGATAAAGCATTGACCTGGAACACTGAAGTAACCAGTTTGAAAGCCTGGGCTTGCCTGGTCAAGGCACATATGGGAGTTGATGCTTCCTGCTCCTTACCTCCCCCCTCCAAAATGAATGAATGAATGAATAAATAAATAAATAAATAAAAATTTTAAAAAGAACTATTCTAAAAAATGTTTTTTAAAAAAAGTGATCACATCAAATGCTGATAAGGGTATAGAAACTGGGTCTCTCATACATTGCTGGTCAGAATGTAAGATGATACAGTCTACAAAATAGTCTGTCAATTTCTTATCAAACTAAATATCACTTACCATGCAACCAGAAATTGTAGGCTTAAGCATTTAAATTTTAGGCTTAAGTATTTGATTTCCCAAAGAAATCAAAACATACCTTTACAAAGAAACCTATACAGGAATGTACACAGCAGTTTTATTTACAATCGCCCCAAACTGGAAACAACCCAATGGTCTGAAGACTGAGAGGGTTTAGGGGGATGAGCAGAGCCCAGATCTTTTTTAAGGGTTTTGTGGGAAGGAATGGGCAAAGCAGGGTAGGTATGCTGAGTAAGCTTAGGACTGGATAGTTTGATTAATTTCAGTAGGCTCTAGGCTATGGGGGTGGCCTCCAGTGGTCTGGTCTTGACCTTGGGGTAATTTAGGGGAATATTGGCTTGTTGTATAAAAGTTTGATAAAGGAGATGATTAGGAATGTGGTCTCTGGATTTGTTGATTTATATATCAAAGGCATGTTGGGTTGGGGCAGCAGAGGGAGTAATTTTCAATCTCTAGGAATTAGCTGCTAGCCCTAGGAGAGGCCCTCTGTCAAGGGTTAAAGTCCCAAATGACAAAACATGAAGAACACATAAAATAAGAAGGTATAATCTTGCACCGCTGTCGTGGCCATGCAAGTTCTCATTGGATTCGGGCAGACGGTAAAGAAACAGTGTAGCCACAAAATGGTGGGCCATTCCATTTATTAAAGTCTACTGGTGGATAAGCAAATGGGCAGGGAAGACCGCTTCTCTCTCATTCAGAGCTCCCAAAGCCCTGAAGCATTCTCTGTTCCACAACCCAGAAAATCTTCAGTTCCTCCTGGAATCAAAGGCCCCCATCAGCCTCAGCAGAGCTCCAAAGCCCCTCAGCTCAGGTTCCACACCTGCCCTCCTTCTATTTCTGCAAAAACCCTTCTCCAGCAAACATTAGCAAAACAATGACCCTTCCCAAGCAGGAAGGTAATCCACAATTTGCAATCTGCTGCCCTGAGAGCAAGCACTGCAGCTTTTCACAGACTACATACACATGGTGCTGCCCAGGCCAATGCAAAATATAAGCCAGCAAACCTAAAAAACACATTTTACAAACTTATTTGCCCAATATTCCACCACTTTTGCTCATTTTACAATCTACACCACAGGTATTCTTGTGCAAGGAATGAGGTACACTACATAAACCATAGTAACAGCACAAGTTATATAATTCAACAATTACAAAGATGCCCTTCACAATGTTTCTCTGAACACTTTGCCCAAAGTGCAACTAGATGCCCATCTCTAGCCACCTACTCCACGGTAGGTGGGAGGGCCTCAGGGCTGTGTCCATGGAAACCTTACAAGTGTTCCTGGTGCATCATGGTACAGGAGAGTCTCCACCAGAGCTGCCCCCCCCCAATCAGGGTCTCTCATACTGTCCAAAAGCAACATGTCCATCCAACAGGGGAGCCGGTGCCCCCCTCTAGTCACAGTCCAAGAGTCAGTTCACGATAGACAGCCCAGCTGTCTGTGCAAATCACCAAGGTAAAAGTCCTTACAGGCAACTAGGTTTATATAGGGCCTCAGGCCTCCCCCCTCATCCCTGCCATTATGGCAGCTCTGAAGACACTGCCCCAAGGAGGAACATGTGGCAATGGTGGCCAACATCTTCACCTCTGTTCCAGAGAGCATGATGCCATCCACCCCTATGTCTCACAACCGCAGCAAACCTACCAGGGGTTCAGTAGGTACTCTTTGCTGCTGGGTTTTTGCCTCTGGAGTTTGCAAATGGCAGCTTCAGCTCGAGTCTCCTCATCCTCAGAAGCTGGAATGCCTGCTCCTGCCGACTCAGAGCCACTCCACCAGCATGGCTCCATCTTAAGCTCCTGTGGCTGCCGGCTCTCGGCCTGAATGTGAACCCACAGTTGTTCCTCTAACAATTGCTACTGCCAATGCTCAACTTCCAGGGCAAACTGCAACTCACGAATCTGTGTGGCCTCCTTCTCCATAGCTCGTTCCAGTTTCAGGCACCATTGATGCTCAGCCTGCATCTGCAACCCGTGAACCCAGTCAACCTCCTTTTTCAGTGCTCACTCCAATTCTAGGATCTGCAGCTCTTTCTCCCATGACCATTCCAGCTCTGTTATTGCTGCTCAGTTTGCAGACCTTGGACAGCCTCTTGCACAGAGCTCTTGGTTTCCTTTCGCAGGGCTGTAAAAAACAGTCAGCCCATGGTTCTCAATAGGGCAGCCATGGAGAACCATAACAACAACCAGTCCTCTACCTTAATGCTCAAGGGTGGTGGTGGCTTCATACCGATATGGTCCGAACCCTGCTGGCTGTGCCGGATGTATCGCCAGGGAAATAATTTTTCCAGTGTAGCTAGATATGACACATGCAATGTTATCACTCCACCTTGTGACTCCTGCAGTTCCAGATTCCAAAGCTCCCTCCTCCACCCCAAACCCAGAATGCCTAAATGACCACTGCTCTTCTCCACATCCATTCAGCTTCAAATCCAGAAGGAAAGGAAGAGCTTTTTTCCTCCCAACAGCCAAACAAAAATCCTGATTCTTATTTTTTTTTGTGTGAGACAGACAGAGAGAGAAATGGAGAGAGAGAGAGAGAGACAGACATACATACATACAGACAGACAGGGACAGACAGACAGGTAAGGAGAGAGATGAGAAGCATCAACTGATAGTTGAGGCACCTTAGTGATTCATTGATTGTTTTCTTATATGTGCCTTGACCAGGGAGCTTCAGCCAAGCCAGTGATCCTTTGTTCAAGTCAACGAACTTGGATTCAAGCCAGAGACCACAGGTCAAGCTGGTGAGCCTGTGCTCAAGCCAGAAGAGTCTGTGCTGAAGCTGGTGACCTCGAGGTTTTGAACTTGGGTCCTCAGCATCCAGGGCTAAGATTCTATTCACTGCGCCTCCGCCTAGTCAGGCCTGATCCTCATTCTTATTGGTCAGATTTAGACCAATCACTGAGGCCAATGGGATGGGAATTGCTTAGTGACTTAGGAAGCAAGCACACCTAGCCCTCCAACCACAGGACTGAGAACAGAGGAGGGGCAGCTCTCAGCTCTCAGGGGATGTTCTGCTATGCTTTTTTCCCAGCAGAATGGAAAACCAAAGCAACAGCTGTCCACTACACAATGAATGTCATAAATGTTTATCCTGGTGTAGCTACTACTTGCAATTATAGCTGACCTGTTTAGTGTAACTCTGAATCTTTCAATCCAGTCACATGTACCATCAAGAACTGTAGTATTTAAAAATGTCTCACTACTCATAGATACAGAGAACAGACTGACAGTTGTCAGAGGGGTGGGGTGTTGGGGGGCTAGGAGGAAAAATGTGAAGGGATTAAGCAGTACAAATTGGTAGCTATAGAATAGACGCAGAGATGTAGATTATATATAGCATAGGGAATATAGTCAATAATATCATGATAAGTATGCATAGGGCCAGGTGAATGCTTGAAGCACTGAGGCACTCTGTAAAGTAGATGATTTTCTGACCACTTTGCTAATACATCTGAAACTAATACAGAATAAAACTGAATGTAAACTGTAATTGAAAAACTAAAAATGCCTGACCTGTGGTGGCTCAGGGGATAAAGTGTCAACCTGGAATGCTGAGGTTGCCGGTTCAAAATCCTAGGGTTGACCAAGCTCAGTCAAGGCATATATGAGAAGTGAATTGATATTTCCTGCCCCTTTCTCTCTCTCTCTGAAATCAATAAATTAAAAAAGAATTTTAAAGAACTTAAAAATATTTAAATGTCTCACTAATACTCAAAATTTCAGTACCACTGTTTTATAGTTAAAGTTGATATATTACTTGAAAGAGTTGACTTCCTACTTACTCATCATATAATACTGTCTGTATGTGTCTTGTCTTTTGGTGTTTTATCTGTTCTTCAAGATTTCTCAAATCACTGTCAGCAGTTATGGGATCATGTCTGCAAAGTTTTTCTGTGTGTGTATATGTGTGTGTTTTTCTTCTTTTCTTTTACTATAATAAAGTTTCTCTTGATATTGAAATTCTGCTATGACAGGCTTCAATTTCATCTTTATAATATTCATTCTACTGATATCCATCCACTCCTTGCTAATAACATAGTAGTTACAAGACTCAAGGGCTGTATCTATGGATACCCGTCCACAGCTCCCAGGAGGTCTCTGGTAAGTTTAATTCAGTCACAATAATTCCAGACCCCTTGTAACAATCATTGGTTTAGTTAACCTAAATAGTAGCCAGTTACATAGGCTTGACTGACCACTGGAATTGGTTTAGGAATGGCCCAATGAGGGAAATAATTTGTTTGAAGATTTGAAAAATTCCATTTCTTGCTTGACCAGGTGGTGGCGCAGTCGTAGATAGAGCTTTGGCCTGGGACACAGAGGACCCAGGTTTGAAACCCTGAGGTCGCCGGCTTGAGTGTGGGCTCAACAGCTTCAGTGCAGGCTCACCACTGAAGCAGTCTCTGGTTTGAGTGTGGGATCATAGACATGACCCCATGGTCACTGGCTTGAGCAAGGGGTCACTCGCTCTGCTGTAGTCCACCAGTCAAGGCACATATGAGAAAGCAATCAGTGAAAAACTAAGGAGTCACAACAAAGAATTGATGCTTCTCATCTTTCTTTCCCTGCCTGTATGTCCCTATCTATCCTTCTCTGTGTTTCTGTCACAAAACAAAACAAAAAAACACCACATTTCTTTTTCATTTGGGTGGTGTTATATTTTTACTTTCATTGAATTTACAGTGTAGCCTGACCTGTGGTGGCACAGTGAATAAAGTGTCAACCTGGAACACTGAGGTTGCCAGTTTGAAACCCTGGGCTTGCCTGGTTAAGGCACATACGGAGGCAACTACTACGTGTTGATGCTTCCTGATCCTCCTCTCTCTCTCTCTAAAAATCAAGAAATAAAATATAAAAAAACCCAAGAATTTACAGTGTAGCGTAGAGACAAGGGATAGATATGAAAAATTAAGTAATTGCCACTAACATTCCCTCTGAAGGATTCTCATCCTCTTCTAATGGAGCTGTCCACCCTGCTTCCATGTCAGTTTACAGGGACTGAGAGAGAGTCAGAAAGAGGGGTAGATAGGAACAGACAGACAGGAATGGAGAGAAGTGAGAAGCATCAATCATTAGTTTTTCGTTGCCGTTGCGACACCTTGGTTGTTCATTGATTGCTTTCTCACATGTGCCTTGACCGCGGGCCTTCAGCAGATGGAGCCACCTCTTGCTGGAGCCAGCGATATTGGGTCCAAGCTGGAGAGCTTTTGCTCAAGCCAGATGGGCCTGTGCTCAAGCTGGCGAGCTCGGGGTCTCGAACCTGGGTTTTCCGCATCCCAGTCTGATGCTTTTTCCACTGCGCCACCACCTGGTCAGGCTTCCATGTCAATTTAGATGATGGTTGTGGAGAAAGACTCCAATATCTATAGGACACGATAATCTCTTCTCAAATCCAATAGCAATATTTTTGAGCCATGCATTGATATTTCTGTCATCAGGGGCACATACAGCAGTGTGTGTATATGTATATATCTATAGCTATATCTCTGTTAGTCATTTTAGTATTGTGGATCTAAGAAAGATTTATTTTCATTGGGAAAGTTAGAGATTTTTACTACACAGATAGAACTTTAGGAAACAATGAACACTGAGTGCAAATATTTAGCTGCTAAAGATGCTCTTCAAAGTGTTTTAGAAACATTTTATAAATGTTTTATAACAATATTACAATAAGCATCTTTAGTAGTTAAATCTTTGTATGCATAATTATTTCCTTAGGGTACAAATTTCCAGAAGCAGCCTGACCTATGGTGGTCAGTGCATAAAGTTTTGACTCAGAATGCTGAAGTCACCGGTTTGACACCCTAGGCTTGCCTGGTAAAGGCACACACAAGAAGCAACAACTACAAGTTGATGCTTCCCGCTCCTCTCTCTCTCTCACTCTCTCTCTCTCCTTTATAATATCAATAAATAAAAATTTTGTTGTTTGTTTTTTTTACAGAGACAGAGAGAGAGTCAGAGAGAGGGATAGGTAAGGACAGACAGATAGAAACGGAGAGAGATGAGAAGCATCAATCATCAGTTTTTCGTTGCGACACCTTAGTTGTTCATTGATTGCTTTCTCACATGTGCCTTGACGGGGGGGGGGGGGGGCTTCAGCAGACCAAGTAACCCCTTGCTCGAGCCAGTGACCTTGGGTCCGAGCTGGTGAGCTTTGCTCAAACCAGATGAGCCCGCACTCAAGCTGGTGAGCTCGAGGTCTCGAACCTGGCTGGGTCCTCCGCATCCCAGTCCAACGCTCTATCCCAGGGGTCCCCAAACTACTGCCCCGCAGGCCGCATGTGGCCCCCTGAGACCATTTATTTGGCCCCCGCCCCACTTCCTTCTGGAAGGGGCACCTCTTTCATTGGTGGTCAGTGAGAGGAGCACAGGATGCATCCGCACCCATAGTTCCCATTGAAATACTGGTCAGTTTGTTGATTTAAATTTACTTGTTCTTTATTTTAAATATTGTATTTGTTCCCGTTTTGTTTTTTTTACTTTAAAATAAGATATGTGCAGTGTGCATAGGGATTTGTTCATAGTTATTTTAATGGTCCGGCCCTCCAACGGTCTGAGGGACAGTGAACTGGCCCCCTGTGTAAAAAGTTTGGGGACCCCTGCTCTATCCACTGAGCCACCGCCTGGTCAGGCTCGATAAAAAAAATCTTTAAAAAATAAATTCCCAGAAGCAGAACTGCTTTATATGCACACCTATAAGGTTTTTGCTCTGGTCTAAAAGCACCTTATAACTGCTCTTCTTACCTCTGGTTTCTCTATCCCTCTGTTCTGTCTTTCGTCGGTAAATTTATTTCCCTAAAACACTGTGTGCATCATTTTGCTTCCTTGCTGAAAGCCCTCGCTTTCCCCTTGCTTCCCATTTCCTTACCCTGACAGCTGAAGACTTTTATAATCTGACTCTGCCCCAGATTTCTAGCCTTTTCTGATACTGCTCCCCAATATGACTTTTCCATTTTAACTAAATTCATCTATGCCCTATTTCCTATGATGCCTTGTAATTTTCCTAGCTTCAAAGGAGGTGGGGAATTGCATAGTAAAGGAAATGTTAGAATTAGAAATAAGCGATTTAGTTTGCCACAACCCTCTTTTTCCTTTTCCCCATCTACTTTTCTCCACTTCAGTCCTAAACTATCGAGTTGTCCTGCCTTTGGTGCTAAAACTGTCCAAGCATATGCACCGATGCTCCTTCCCGTCCCATCCATCCTCTCAGCCTCCCGGGCGCTGACGGCTATTTCACCTGCTGCCTGGTGATCCTGCCTCTTTTCATCTCTGTGGTCAGTGACTAGACCCATCAACGCTGCCCTTTCACTGTTCACTCCATCAGGTTCATTGCTTCTCTCTTCATTGCCCTTTGTGACTGCCTTCTTCAATTTCGTATGTTTTCAAGGTTTAACCATGTTGTAATATGTATCACTGAGCAATATTCTATTGTATGGGAATAACTCCTTTTGTTTATTCATTTATCAGTTAATGGACATTTAACTCATTTAGACTTTTAAACTATTATAAATAATGTTGCTTTAAACATTCATGTACAAGTTTTTATATGTATGTACAAGCTCTGAAAACATTTTTTTGAAAGATTTTATTTATTGATTTTAGAGAGAGGCAGGAGGCCTGACCTGTGGTGGCACAGTGGATAAAGCATCGACCTGGAATGCTGAGGTCACCAGTTAGAAACCCTAGGCTTGCCTGGTAAGGCATTTATGGGAGTTGATGCTTCCTGCTCCTCCCCTCCTCCTCTCCCTCTTCTCTCTCCTTCTCTCTCTCTCTCTCTCTCTTTCCTCTCTAAAATAAATAGAAAAATAAAAATAAATAATAAATAAATAAATAAATAAAGAGGAGAATGAGAGAGAGGAAGTGGGGAGGGGCAGGAAACACCAACTCATTGTAGTTGCTTCTTTCTTTCTTTTTTTTTTTACAGGGACAGAGAGAGAGTCAGAGAGAGGGATAGATAGGGACAGACAGACAGGAATGGAGAGAGATGAGAAGCATCAATCATCAGTTTTTTGTTGCGACACCTTAGTTGTTCATTGATTGCTTTCTTATATGTGCCTTAGACCTCGGGCCTTCAGCAGACCAAGTAACCCCTGGAGCTAGCGACCTTGGGTCCAAGCTGGTGAGCTTTTTTTGCTCAAGCCAGATGAGCCCGTGCTCAAGCTGATGAGCTCAGGGTCTCGAACCTGGGTTCTTCCTCATCCCAGTTCAACGCTCTATCCACTGCGCCACCGTCTGGTCAGGCTGTAGTGCTTCTTGTATGTGCCTTGACTGGGACAAACCCGGGTTTCAAACCAGTGACCTCAGTCAGCATAAGAGGTTGACACTTTATCTACTGTACCGCCACAAGTCAGGCTGAAAACATATGTTTTTATTTCACATTTCTCTTAGGTAAATACCTAGGAGTACAATTGCTGGATCACATAGTAGCTCTATGTATAAGGAACTGCCAAACTGTTTTTCAAAATGGCTGCACCCTTCAACCTTCCCACAAGCATTGCATGAGAGTTCCAGCTTCTCCACATCCTTGCCATCACTTGTTATCATCTGTCTTTTTTATCATTGCCACCTATGAATATGAAGTGGTATTTCAATGTGTGGTTTTTTGGTTAAGATTTTATTTATTAATTTTAGGGGAGGAGGAAAGAGAGGGAATGAGAAGCATTCATACATGTCTTGACTAAGCAAGTTTAAGGTTTCAAACCAGCGACGTTAGCATCCCAGGTCGATGCTTCATCTACTGCACCACCACAGGTCAGGCCATCTCATTGTGGTTTTTATTGCTTTTACCTGGTGGCTAATAATGTTGAGCATCTTTTTATGAGTTTATTAGATATTTGTGTATTTTCTTTGGAGAACTGGTTTTTTTATTTTTTGAGACATCGCTCATTTTTAATTGGATTATTTGCCTTTTATTATTAAGTTTTAATAGTTATTTATGTATTCTACATACAAGTCTCTTTTTCCATTTTATCTTTTGTTGTTTATGCTTTTGATGCCATATCTAAGAAACCACTTCTTAATTCAAGGTCTCAAAGATTTGTCTATGTTTTCTTCTATGAGTTTTATAGTTATAGCTCTTATACTTAGGTCTTTGACCCAAGTTGAGATAGATTTTGTATATGGTATGTGGTTGGGAATGAACTTTATTCTTTCTATGTGGATATCTGTTGTCCCAGCACCATTTACTGTAGAGGCTTTTTCCCATTGAATTGTCTTAGAGCCTCTGTTGAAAAATCAATTGACCAGCCTGACCAGGCGGTGGCGCAGTGGATGGAGCATTGGACTGGGATGTGGAGAACCCAGGTTCGAGACCCTGAGGTCACCAGCTTGAGCAAGGGCTCATCTGGTTTGAGCAAAGCTCACCAGCTTGAACCTAAGGTTGCTGGCTTGAGCAAGGGGCCACTCCATCTGCTGTAGCCCCATGGTCAAGGCATATATAAGAAAGCAATCAATGAACAACTAAGGTGTCACAACGAAAAACTGATGATTGATGCTTCTCATCTCTCTCCGTTCCTGTCTGTCTGTCTCTCTCTCTTACTCTGTCTCTGTAAAAAAAAAAAAAAATCAATTGACCATAAGTGTGGATTTATTTCTGAACTCTCAAATATAGTCCATTGATTCATATGTTTGTTTGTTTATTTATTTATCTTTTAGTGAGAGGAGGGGAGGCAGAGACAGATTCTCACATGTGCCCCAACCAGGATCCACCTGGCAAGCCCACTAGGGGCCGATGCTCTGCCCATCTGGGACCCTTGCTCTGTTGTAACCAGAGCCATTTTAGTGCCTTAGAGGCCATGGAACCATCCTCAGCTCCTGGGGCCAACATGCTCTAATTGAGCCTTGGCTGCAGGAGGGGAGGAGGAGGAGAGAGAGAGAAGTGAGAGGGGAAGAGGTGGAGAAGGAGATGGGTGATTCTGTGTGCCCTAACCAGGAATTGAACCTGGGACATCCACACGCCAGGCTGATGCTTTACCACTGAGCCAACTGGCCAGGGCCCTATAGGTCTATCTTTATTCCGGTACCATATGGTTGCTTTGTAGTTAATTTTGAAATTGGAAAGTGTTTTATTCTGAGCACTTTGAATTTCCATATGAAATTTAGAATTTTAGTTTGTCAATTTCTGCAAAGAATCAAGTTGGAGAGGAATTGTGTTAAATCTGTAGATGAATTTGAGGAGGATTTTTCTATTAGAAACATTAAGTCTTCTGATCCATAGCTATGGGATGTCTATTTGTTAAATGTTCTTTAATTTCTGGGTAGAGGAACTTCAATTTCTTGGCCACACTCCCCAGGAATTTAGCTTCTGCAGCTAAGAAAGGGGGGAGATGGGAAATGCTGGTGGTACTTTCTGGTGATATACTGTGTCCCTTGACTATGAACCAAGGGGAAAGGGAGTCCTGTCTTTTGGGCTAAATCTGCCTGAAGTGGACCTTCCATCAAGCTGAGCTGGAGGAGAGAAGACATGGAGTCAGTTGTGGCTCAACTGCCACAGATTCTTGTCATTGATACTGAAATTTAGTAGATTTGCTTGAATAATAAGTCTGTGCATATGAGTACAATATGCAGAGACTTTAAATGGGTGTATTTTGTAATTTTCATCATTTAAAATTATTTTTCTGGGGAACTGATACATGAATCACCTCCTTTTGCCATTCTGGAAAAAGAACCCCTTGAACTTTAGTTTTTGAAAACAACCTTAAAATAATTAAAGTAACGGAAGTTCTGAGGGGAAACAGTTCTTACTGTTAATGAATAACTATTACAGTCTCAACTCTTTCGCAAATAATTCTATTGGCTACTAGATTAACAAGCACTGTCCTCATAAAAGCCCTAGTTTACTGCATTTATATTTACAGACCCTATACGCAAACATACACTTCTTTATTAGGTGGACTTAGACAGATATTTAAACAGAAAGGCGGCCCTGGCCAGTGACTCAGTGGATAGAGACTTGTCCTGGCACGCTGAGGTCACAGGTTTTATCCCCCATCAGGGCACATATGAAAAGCAACCAAAGATTGCATAAATAAGTAGAACAACTAAGTGGAACAACAAGTTGATACCTCTCTCTCTCTCTCTTTTTTTCCTTCCTTCTTCTTTTCTCTTTCTCAAATCTATGGGGGGAAAAACTAAAGGCAGTAAACATTATAAAACACAACAGAACTCTAAGTTAAAGCATCATATTTGTTTGGTTTTTTTGTGTGCATTTTTTTGTCATATGTTTTAAAACCCATATTCATAAGTGACTGAGTCCAAATCAAACTTTCATCTATCAGGTTCAGTTCATCTGCCCAGGATATGTGTTACTTATCCTGTACCAACAATTCTTTCATATTAGATTGTATCAAGTATGAATTAGTAGTAAACAAATTCATTTCACATTAATGAATTATTAGTTCTTAGGTTTTGGTTTCGATTTTGATGGTTTAGCTCTTAGGAACACAAGCATATACAGAACAAGGGATAGAGCATTTCTTTGTAAACTTAGAAAACCTACAAACTATTAATTTTTTGTTCTTAAAAGTTGGCCCACATTAATTTAAGACATCCTAAACACAGAAAACGTCAAAACATACCTGACCATTCCCCCTGTTAAAAACAAAGAACACACAGTAAGGTAAAGAAGACAGAATTTATTGACAGAATCTGGGGTGTGACAGAAGACAGAAGGATGACTTGGTAACTTTGGGCATAGGCAACTGGAGGGTTGGCGTTGTCATTTCAACAAAGCAGGCAATTCTGCAGGGAAAACAAGTTTGCGGGTAGGTAAGGTTTATCAAGATTTTATTAGTAATTAAAATGTTCAGGCTAATATCTTAATCACATCTCCACACTCTTACCTATTTTGAAACTTCTCCCCTTCTCTCAGCTCTGGCCTTCTTTAGGCTGGGGAAGGCAGCACTGTGGGAGAGGCACAGTCAGCATCCAGATCTCTCTTCCCACTCTGTGGTTCTCTTCTCCAGCCAGGACTGAAAGATCTCACTGATGAGCACCTCCTGCAGGCGTCCTCTAGTGGAGGACTAGTCTTTTCTGTCATGGCTCTTGAGTTCCTTAGAGATTCCTTTGCTGGGCTCTGTGATGGCAGTTCCCTGGACACTAGAATTACCACTCCTCTGACTGCCACCTCTCTGTTGGGATCTCATGGCCTCTCCAGCACTAGAATTTGGTGTACAAGAACCAGCACGCTTTCCCCTTCCCTCGGAGGGAGGGGAGCCCACTCTACTCCGCCACCACTTGCCACTTTGGCCTTGAGAATTTCTCCAGGACTGGGTTTGGCATTTGTCTCTGTACCACACTAACTACAAGGGGCATAGGTCAGACTCTCCAAGGGGTTCTCTTAGAGTACCCTCTGTTGTTTGACTAACATGAGAAGACATATACCCTAGAACACAAAATAAAAACCTAACAATACCAAGTGTTATCAAAGAAGGTGGAACAACTGGAATTATCATATATTGCTGGTGGAATGTCTCTCTGGAAAACCTTTGACAGTATCTACTTAAAGTAACTTGGCAATTCCATATCTAGTTAGATACCTGCTACAATACATACATACAGACAGACAGACATAGAAGACGTATGGAGGTTATAGCAGTATAAAAGTCATAAACTAAAAACCATTAAAATACCTATTAGCAGAAGAATGGATAAATAATGGTTTTATATTTTTTTCAATTTCTTTTTTGACAGAGACAGAGAGAGAGTCAGAGGGAGGGACAGATAGGGACAGACAGACAGAAGGGAGAAAGATGAGAATCATCAATTCTTTGTTGTGGTACCTTAGTTGTTCATTCATTGCTTTTTTATATGTGCCTTGACCAGGGGGCTCCAGCAGAGCAAAAGACCCCTTGCTCAAGCCAGGGACTTTTGGGCTCAAGCCAGCGACCAGGGGGTCTTGTCTACGATCCCACGTTCAAGCCAGCAACCCTATGCTCAAGCCGGCGACCTCGGGGTTATGAACCTGGGTCCTCCATGATCCAGTCTGATGCTCTATCCACTGTGCCACCATCTGGTCAGGCAATGGTTATATATTTTTAAAGTGGAATTTAAAAGAAAGGAATAGCCTGACCTGTGGTGGTGCAGTGGATAAAGCATCGACCTGTAATGCTGAGGTTGCTGGTTCAAAACCCAGGGCTTGCCTGGTCAAGGCACATATGGGAGTTGATGCTTCCTGCTCCTCCTCCCTTCTCTCTCTTTTCTTCCTAAGATGAATAAATAAAATGTCTAGAAAGAAAACTAAAAAGCAAAAGAATAGAAAGGAATAAACTACTGCTACTTGCAATAAGAATAAATTTCACAGACAAGTTAGTCAAAGAAGCAAAATACAATGGAGTAGATACTGTTTGGTTCCATTTATATGATGTTTAAAGACAGACAAAACCAATCTACTTTAGGAGTCAGAACAGTGAAGTAAGTAGTGACCAGGAAGTGGGCAAGAGGAAAGTCTCTGGGCCATGGAATAATCCATATCTTTTTTATTACTTTTTTTTCCCTTTATTATTAATTTTAATGGGTGACTGATTAATTAGGGTACATAGATTCAGAAAAAACATCTCCAGGTTATTTTGATATTTGATTATGTTGTGCATATACCCATCACCCAAAGTCAAATTGTCTTTTGTTACCTTCTATCTGGTTTTCTTTGTGCCCCCCGCCCCGTAACCACTACACTCTTGTCCATGTCCCCGAGTCTCATTTTTGTGTCCCACCTATGTATGGAATCATATTCTTAGTTCTTAGTTTTTTCTGATTTACTTATTTCACTTAGTATAATGTTATCAAGGTCCATCCATGTTGTTGTAAATGGGAATATTCTATATCTTAATCTGTGTGATTTTTAAATTTTGTAATGTAATGGGTTTATACATTCCTAAAATTTCATCTAGATATACAGTTAAGATTTGTGCATTTATGCCTGACCAGGCGGTGGTGCAGTAGATAGAGCATCGGACTAGGATGCGGAAGACCCAGGTTCGAGACTCCAAGCTCGCCAGCTTGAGCGTGGGCCCATCTGGCTTGAGCAAAAGCTCGTCAGCTTGGACCCAAGGTCGCTGGCTCCAGCAAGGGGTTGCTTGGTCTGCTGAAGGCCCGCGGTCAAGGCACATGTGAGAAAGCAATCAATGAACAACTATGGTGTCGCAGTGGCAACGAGAAACTAATGATTGATGCTTCTCACCTCTCTCCATTCCTGTGTCCCTGTCTATCCCTCTCTCTGACTCTCTCTCTGTCCCTGTAAAAAAAAAAAAGAAAAGATTGGTGCATTTGTGTCTGACCTGTGGTGGTGCAGTGGAAAGCGTCAACCTGGAATGCTGAAGTCGCCAGTTCGAAACCCTGGGCTTGCCTGGTGAAGGCACATATGGGAGTTGATACTTCCTGCTCCTCCCCCTTATCTCTCTCTCTCTTTCTCCTCTCTCTAAAAATGAATAAAGAAAAAGTATAATATTTGTGCATTTTATAACATATACAGGTGTGGGCCAAAGTAGGTTAAATTACCAGCCATTGTTACCTAAAAGATAAATCATAAGTAAGGATACAAAATAATAACAATAATAAGAAAACAAATACCACAAGTAAATAATATAATAGTTGATAAATAAATACTAATACAAGAATGAACTGTTTCATTTACTTACAACTGTAAACATACTTTTGCCTACCCCTGTGTGCTATATACTTCACTAAGAAAATAAAAAAATTATGGAGAAATTTATGGTCTCATAACCATTCATTGCATTTTCATTAGTTGATAACATGAGCCCAGGATTATTTATAAATGGTGCTTTAGTTGTGAGGATATTTAAAGCCAAAACACCCTGGCAGAGAGACATTTACAAAAGTGAAAATGTTCGGTCTCAGTAAAACCAGCCCTCTTCCTTTGCTGCCTGTGTAGACCATTTTCGCAGCACCTCTCAGGGATTCCGCTTAGCCAGCAGTTGAGTTTCCAGAACTTACCAGCAGGGGTCAGCCCTATACAAAACCTGCAGCCTGAGCCTCTGTGAGTTGGAACTTTCTACCCAGTTCAGACAAGCTGTCCTAGCCTTGCTACTTCTTTCACTTCGCATCTCCAGCTAGACTCCTTTGTCACCTCTGTCACCGCCACTCACTCCTGTGATCATAGCAGGGACCAGAAACTTCACTGCCTCCCTCACCCACTCAAACACGCTCTCCTGTCCTTCCACTTTTTCAAGTAGCCTTCCAGGAGCACTCCCTTTCCCTTATCAAGTCTTTCAGACCAGTGACCTCTTTTTCTCCATCCTGCAGTCCCCTTCTCTCCTCACTCACCCGTTATTCAGTTCTGACATCATGGATCATCAGTGTAATCACTTTTGCTTATGTCTTCAACTCTTTGACTATGCCAAACCAAGCTTTTACCCATTAATGATTGGCAAGTGATTTCTCATTACACTTGGCATAAAACATGCAGCTAATAGAGGGCCCTCAAGGCCCTGCAGGCCCCAGCCCTGGGCTGGTACCTCTCCCAACTTGACCGAAACAATGCACCCTCTCACCCATTGCGTTCAATTTTCCCTCCACCAATATGAAGGTCATTTCCTCCATATAAATACTATCCTGACAAAGTATTTACTTTCTTCACAACACAATTTAAAATTATAACCATATTTGTGTACTTGCTCATTTAATCTTTTTGGGGGGGGAGGGTTCAGACAGTGCACTCCACAAAGGCAGTGAGCATTCTGGGTTGGTCATTTTCTGCACAAGTAGTGGCAGGCAGTTGCTGTTGGCTCTGCAGTAGAGGTTCAATAAGTATCTGTTGAATTAGAGCCATGATGGTGAACCTATGACACACAGAGTTACAGCAAGTTAAAGCATATAATAATAATTACTTACCAAATACTTTATGTCGAATTTTCGCTAAGTTTGGCAGAATAAATCTTATGAAACAACTTACTATAATTAAATCTATCTTTTTATTTATACTTTGGTTGCTCCGCTACCGCCCACCATGAAAGCTGGAACGTCCACTAGTGGGCGGTAGGGACCAGGTTGGCTACCAGTGTTCTATAGTCTATTTTCTTGTCCTTCTTTGAAAGAGTATAATTAACATAAACTTGTATTTTCAAACCCCCCCTTTATTCTGGAAAGGGTTATATGATATAGCCATGGCAGTTACTGTGAATTGATTTAATAAGGGACTGAGCTTTATCTCCACCCCTACTGGATAGGATGGAAAATTATAGAGTAGAATGAAAACTAATCATGTCAATTCTCTTTATGATGTTTTCTAAAGAAGTTTATTAGAATGGAAAATCATATGACATTTGAAAAATCCCTTTTGCAAGATAAAATGATAATTTAATATATATTTACAAGAGACAAGTAAAGGTTATAACCTTCTATTTAATTTGCCTAGTCCAGTGGTAGTCAACCTGGTCCCTACCGCCCACTAGTGGGCGTTCCAGCTTTCATGGTGGGTGGTAGTGGAGCAACCAAAGTATAAATAAAAAGATAGATATAACTATAGTAAGTTGTTTTATAAAGATTTATTCTGCTGCCTGACCAGGCTGTGGCGCAGTGGATGGAGCGTCGGACTGGGATGTAGAAGACCCAGGTTCGAGACCCCGAGCTAGCCAGCTTGAGCATGGGCCCATCTGGCTTGAGCCAAAAAAGCTCGCCAGCTTGGACCCAAGGTCGCTGGCTCGAGCAAGGGGTTACTTACTCGGTCTGCTGAAGGTCCACAGTCAAGGCACATATGAGAAAGCAATCAGTGAACAACTAAGGTGTCATAATGAAAAACTGATGATTGATGCTTCTCATCTCTCTCCATTCCTGCCTGTCTGTCCCTATCTATCCCTCTCTCTGACTCTCTCCCTGTCCCTGTTAAAAAAAAAGATTTATTCTGCCAAACTTAGCAAAAATCTGACATAAAGTATTTGGTAAGTAATTATTATTATATGCTTTAACTTGCTGTAACTCTGCTTTATAAATTTTATAAAGTAAAGTTACTTCCCTACTTTACAGATCACCATTACTGTGGAACTGGTGGGAGGTTAGAAAATTTTACTACTAACAGAGATACAAAAGTGGGCAGTAGGTATAAAAAGGTTGACTATCCCTGGCCTAGTCCTTTTAAAAATATGTTATGCTGTAATATTTTTGTTTTCTGCAGTTATTAATACAAATATATAGAAATAATGACCCCATAATGACACTTGTAAAACATATGAGTGCAAATTTAATGGACGTTTTCTTGCAAAAAAGAACACAAATGACTAATATGTTGCAATCTGTTAGGGCAAGCTAAAATATTTTTAACAGTCTGATGATGCTGTTTTCTTTATCTTTGTCATCATTTATTAATATTTATTGCATGGTTACCTGAGGTTATGAATGTGCAGTAAAAATTTGTTTAAAGTATAGTTGAATTATTCTTCCCCATGTCGCTTTTATAAAATTTAGTAAACTATAAATAGTATAGAACAGAATAGTCTCCATCTTAATGTTTAAGAATCCAAAGTAACAAGGTCCAGCCTCATTTCTAGTTTATTTATTTTAAAAGATTTTATTTATTGATTTTTCAGAGAGAGGAGAAAGAGAAAGGGGTGGGGGAGGAAAGGGAGCATCAGCTTGTAGTAGTTGCTTGTCATATGTGCCCTGACCCAGCAAGCACTGGATCTTGAACCAGTGACCTTAGCATTCCAGGTCAATGCTTTATCCAATGCAACACCACAGGTCAGGCCTCATTTATAGTTTAAAAACTACCAATTAATTAGCTTCAATAGGTTCTCTTATATCTACAGTGCAATTTTTAAAATTTTTTTTAAATTTTATTTTATTCATTTTAGAGAGGAGACACAGAGTGAAAGAGAGAGAGAGAAAGAGAGAAAGGGGGGAGGAGCTGGAAGCATCAACTCCCATATGTGCCTTGACCAGACCAGTACAGGGTTTTGAACTGGCGACCTCAGTGTTCCCAGGTCGACGCTTTATCCACTGCGCCACCACAGGTCAGGCTCTACAGTGCATTTTTAAAGAAATGTTTGAGGTCCTGGCGTTAGATGTCCCAGGTCCGATTCCCAGTCAGGGCACACAGGAGAAGCACCCATCTGCTTATCCACCCCTCCACTCTCGCTTCTCTCTCTCTCTCTCTCCCCGTCCTGCAGCCACAGCTCAAATGGAGAGAATTGGCCCTAGATACTGAGGATGGCAACGTGGCCTCCGCCTCGGCACTAAGAAGAACTTGGTTGCAAGCATGGCCCCAGATGGGCAGAGCATCACCCCCTTGTGGGCTTGCCAGGTGGATCCCAGTAGGGGTGCATGCAGAAGTCTGTCTTTCTGCCTCCCTCTTCTAACTGAATAAAAAAAAAAGTAATATTTGATTATTTCCTTTTGTTTGCGGGTGTTAACAAATAACAAATTGATTCTCAAGCATTTTCCAAAGATGACCAATGAGACTTTTTTTAATGTATAATTTTAAACTTACTATTTACAAATACTTAATGTGTTTTAATTCATTACAGCTATTATTCATAATGATAATAAACTCATCCTATCTTTTGTTAGTGGGAATGTCTTCACGTTTGCTTTTCATTCTGACATGACTCTGTTAATCATTGATAATTTCTTTGTTTCTGGTAGAATAAGATGGTCCAAGGTTCCTGTGTATATTTCCTACTTTATACCTGGAATTAGCCATTTCTTCAAGAAATTTCATTCTGTGTTACTTGTTACTAGAAAACAGTTTTTAGAAACCATAATCTAATTCCTAAAGATGTTTATTGTTATTGTTATTGAGTTAGTCATTATTTGTAGGCTTCTGCAGAAAGCCACTTATACCAAAAATTCTAATTGATCCATTTGCTATATGTTGTATCTCATTCTTTGTGTGTGTGTGTGTGTGTGTGTGTGTGTGTGTGTGTGTGACAGAGAGGAACAGACAGACAGGAAGGGAGAGAGATGAGAAGCATCAATTCTTCGTTGAGGCTCTTTAGTTGTTCATTGATTGCTTTCTTATATGTGTCTTGACTGGGGGCTTCAGCAGAGCAAGTGACTCCTTGCTCAAGCCAGCAACCATGGGCTTCAAGCCAGTAACCTTTACACTCAAGCCAGCAACCACGCACTCAAGCTGGTGAGCCTGCGCTCAAGCCAGATGAGCCCGCGCTCAAGATGGTGACCTCAGAATTTCGAACCTGGGTCCTCTGCGTCCCAGTCTGATGCTCTATCCACTACGCCACTTCCATCATCAGGCATATTTCATTTTATTATCTCACTTTAGAATGTTATTTTCCCCAGGTTCCTTGTAACTCCATTTATAGACTTGAGCACTCATCTTTCTACTTGGTTTTTAAGAAAGTACACTTTTTTTTATTGAATAAAATGTTTTAATTGTTGGAAACCAGTAGATTTAGAGCATATATTACTTCTTCAAAAAGCGTGTATGGTATAATTCTTAAGGGAGAAGCCTTTGGAATCAGATGATCTGTATTTAAATCTATAACATGGGACATTAGCCTGATGCAATGGTGGTTTCCAAGCATCCTACCAAGCAAGCTATCCTAGATGAGGTCATGGTGCAGACAGGTTCACAGATAAAATAAAGGTGCTCGAGTCACAGAGTTTGTGCAATCACCTTATATATAGCTAGAAGCAAAAGGACAAGAGATGTGGTAGATTTAGACATTTATGTGTATGATGTACAAATTTGGCAATAAGAAAAACTGAAAATTTTTTATTTATAAGATATAATTTATAATATTTTAAAATATCCACAAAACTACCATCTTAATAAAATTACTTTTGATTTGTGTGTTGCTTTTTACTTACATAGATAATTCTTAAATAAAACTGTCATAGGAGCATTTGAGCTCTTCCTTCCCAACCTTGTCATCAGTGTGGCTCAAATAAACTCTTATGAAAATATTAAAAAATATATTTTTTCTATTTTTATGAAAAAGCAGAACATGTTTTATGTTCTGTTTTTAAGTCTCCCTAATTATCACTTTAATATCTTTATTTAATGTTTATTTATTGATTTTAGAGGTGGGGGAGGGAGACAAGAATATCAATCTGCTCCTGTATGTGCCCTGACCGGGAATCGAACTGGAAACCTCTGCACTTTGGGACGATGCTCTAACCAACTGAGCCATCCAGCCAGGGCTATCATTTTAATATCTTATATTTTACTCTGTTTATATATCATAATATAAAACATGTTTTTAAATTTATTGATTGATTTTAGAGAGAGAGAGAAACATCAATTTGTTGTTCCACTCGTCTACTCATTCACGCTGAACACTAATGATCCTTGCTGTGTACTTTTCTGTACATATAATATACTTCAATCAAAATTAATTTAGCTTGACCTTTCGTGGCACAATGACTAGAGCATTGGCCTGGAATACTAAGGTCACTAGTTTGGGACCCTGGGCTTGTCTGGTCAAGGCACATACAAATGCTTCTTGTTCCCCCTTTCCCTCTTTCTAAAATCAATCAATAAATTTTGTTTTTCTGTAATTATTGACCTTTAGTTTTGAAACCTTGCATAATAAGGTGTAGTAACTAGACTCCACAGCGTTGCCTTAGTGAGGACTTATTTTTATTGATTTTAATTTAATGTGTTTACATAAATTCTAGTGTCCCCCCCGAATGAATACTCCCTCCCCCATGCTCCCCTCAACATCCCCCTTAACCCCCTCTCCCCAATGCCCTCCCCCTTCCCTCTAGGATTTGCTTTTCTCCTTTCTATAATGCTGTGTTATGTGTATATAATTTCACCAATCCTTTTCCCTTCTCTGATCCCATCCTCTCATTCCCTTTCCCTCTGTCTGCTTTCCCTCTGGTCTCTTTGATCCTGCCTCAGTCTTTATTCCGTTCCTCAGTTCATATTGTTCATTGGATTCCTCAAATGAGTGAGGTCATATGATATTTTTTCTTTCTCTGCCTGGCTTATTTCACTTAGCATAATAGTTTCCAGGTCCATCCATGTTGTCACAAAAGGTAAGATTTCCTTCTTTTTCATGGCCCCATAGTATTCCATTGTGTATATGTACCACTGCTTTTTAATCCACTCGTCCACTGATGGACACTTGGGCTATTTCCAGATCTTGGCTATTGTAAACAATGCTGCCATGAACATGGGGGTGCATTTCTCCTTTTGAATCATTGATGTGGTACTCTTGGGATATATTCCTAAGAGTGGGATGGCTGGGTCAAAAGGCAGTTCCATTTTTAATATTTTGAGGAATCTTCATACTGTTTTCCACAGTGGCTGCACCAGTCTGCATTCCCACCAGCAGTGCAGGAGGGTTCACTTTTCTCCACATCCTCGCCCACACTTATTCTGTGTTGTTTTGCTGATGAGCGCCATTCTGACTGGTGTGAGGTGATATCTCATTATGGTTTTAATTTGCATTTCTCTAATGACTAGTGATATTGAACATTTTTTTCATCTGCCTATTGGCCATCTGTATGTCCTCTTTGGAAAAGTGTCTATTCATTTCTTGTGCCCATTTTTTGATTGGATTGTTTATCTTCCTGGTGTTCAGTTTTACAAGTTCTTTATAAATTTTGGTTACTAATAATTAATAAAATATTTTTTAAATTTTTATTTATTTATTTATTTATTTATTTATTTATTTATTTTACAGGGACAGAGAGAGAGTCAGAGAGAGGGATAGATAGGGACAGACAGATAGGAGCGGAGAGAGGTGAGAAGCATCAATCATTGGTTTTTCGTTGCCATTGCAACACCTTAGTTGTTTATTGATTGCTTTCTCACATGTGCCTTTACCACGGGCCTTCAGCAGACCAAGCAACCCCTTGCTGGAGCCAGCGACCTTGGGTCCAAGCTGACGAGCTTTTGCTCAAGCCAGATGGGCCCCGCGCTCAAGCTGGCGACTTCGGGGTCTCGAACCTGGGTCCTCCGCATCCCAGTCTGATGCTCTATCCACTGTGTCACCGCTTGGTCAGGCTAAAATTTTATTTTAAAAATGCAGTCAGATCAGAAAGCCAATCTTTTTTTTTTTTTAAGATTTTATTTATTAATTTTACAGGGGGTGGGGAATGAGAAGTAGTTGCTTTACTTTAGCTATTTATTGGTTGCTTTCTATGTACCTTGACCAGGCAAGCTGGGGTTTCGAACCGGCAACCTCAGCATTCCAAGTCGGCCATTCTATCCACTGTGCCACCACACGCCAGGAAGAAAGCCAATTTTATTTAAACAGTTCCTAAATAGTCTCATCTCTGTCATTCACTTTTTTCATTTTTCTTTTCAGATTTATCAGACAAATCACAGTAGCATCAAAAAGGGAAGTTCTTTGTTGCTCCTTGCAGCACTGTGAACATAATAGACAAGTGTGTTCTAGAACAGTCTAGTGACACAGCATTAAGCTACATCATCAGTGTACAATAACTGACTAGTTTAGAAAATATAATAAAATGCAGTGTCGCAGTGGCACATGGCTTTTATCCCAGTTAGATAAATCATTAACCCAGGCCCTCTGTGGTACAGGGTATTTAGCCAACCTTGTAAACCAAGCCAAGGAGCAAAAACAGAGCTGTGGCTATCACAGCCAAGGAATGAAGGAGAGAAGTAAATTGGTGAGGAGTTCCAAGTCCAGCTGTTGGTTATCTCACTAAACAGTTCTTCCTCCAATCCTAAGGGGGAAAGGCACCTTGAAGAAAGGATTTTAAGTGGCTGTAAAGAAAAGCCCAACTGCCCTGGCCGGATAAACTTGGTTGGTCAGAGCATTGTTCTCTTACACAAAGGTTGTGGGTTTGATTTTGTTCAGGGCACATATAGGAACAGATTGATGTTTCTCTCCCCCACCCCCTTTTCTTCTCTTTCTCCTTTCCTTGCCCTCTCTCTTAAAAAACAAAAAATCCTGACCTGTGGTGGCACAGTGGATTTTAAAGAGTCAACCTGGAATGCTGAAGTTGTCAGTTAGAAACCCTGGGCTTGCCTGGTTAAGGCACTTGCCAGAAGTAACTACTATGAGTTTGTGCTTTCCACTCCTCCCTCTGACCCCCTTTCTCTCACTAAAATCAATATATAAAATCTAAAATTAAAAAAAAAAACAACCAAAATACCCCCCCATTAACCCATGGGAAACTTTTACGTTCAAAAATGAGTTAAGAAAAATTTTAATGTTTTGTCTTTTTCCAAAAGAAACTTTCCCTTCCCTTGACCCACAGCAATGTCTGCCTTTGTCAGCAGCTGCAATAAATAAAATGGATCACTTAGTGATGTGAGCTTACTCGGCCAAAGGGGGGCAAGCAGAAAAAGGGAAAGTTTTGGGGAAGTCAGGTACTTTCTGTTTTCAGTGTCCCATTCGTGGCTGCCAGGGAAACTGCCTCAGAAACGTTAGGCAACTCTCCACCATTTAACAAAATTAAGTGCTCAAGATGACTGCTTCAGTTAAGGGCGGCAGTGTATTTTGGTCCTTGTTGGGACAGTCTGAAATCATAAAGTACAGTGCTCACAAAAATTAGGGGATCAGGGAACGTGCAGATACTTCAGTACTTTCAGCCTTTGGTATAGTGCATTTTCACCAATGAAGTAAAAAGTTGGTTTTGCATCTCATTTGCATAATCAAACAACTATCTTTGACTTGTTTGCTTTTCTGGCATTCTTGTTTAAAAAAAATCAAATACTTCTTTAATCGATTCATAGTCATTTTGAAATATACCCTATTTTTTGTGAGCAATATATATGTTATGTAGGAGCCTGGGTAGTGGCAGCAATGACAATTTTGTTTAGCGACTTTACTTACTCTACATGGCTTACTGTCCATTGCTTTCGAGGAAGGGTACCATGGGAACACAGCAAAGAGAACCAGCATGGATAAAGAAATACCAGCCTGACCAGGCGGTGGCACAGTGGATGGAGCGTCAGACTGTGATGTAGAAGACCCAGGTTCGAGACCCCGAGCTAGCCAGCTTGAGCGCGGGCCCATCTGGCTTGAGCAAAAAAAGCTCGCCAGTTTGGACCCAAGGTTGCTGGCTCCAGCAAGGGGTTGTTCAGTCTGCTGAAGTCCCACGGTCAAGGTACATATGAGAAAGCAATCAATGAACAACTAAGACGTTGTGATGGCAACGAAAAACTAATGATTGATGCTTTTCACCTCTCTATGTTCCTGTCTGTCTGTCCCTATCTATCCCTCTCTCTGACTCTCTCTCTGTCCCTGTAAAAAAAATAAAAAGAAATACCAAACACCAAAAATGGCTTTCTCTGGTATTTAAATTTAAGCGATTGTTACCAGCTAGTCTCACTACTCATCTCTAGGCCTTGTCATCACCTGGGAAGAAATTAGAATAGTTTCAGGACTACCACATTTTCAAGTACCACTGGAAAAAAAATCACAATGTAAAAATTCCTCATCTGACTGATTTCATTTTGTGAAATGGTTAATATTTTTCTACTTCCTGTAACAAAATGTCACATGTTGGACTACCTGCTGAACTAATTAATTATTATATTCATTGCTTTTTCATAAACTACATAGAAAAATTTGAAGATAAAAGTGGCTTCAACGAAGTTCTCCAATCTACCTAAGGAAATTCTTGTCTCGATCCAATCCAAGGTATCCATATGTGTCCCATACAGTGTCTGGAACATGGTGCTTTGCAAATAAATCTAAATATAAGAAATAAAATACTAAAACATTAGAGGAAAATATTTGTATAACCTTGGGGACAGGAGGTCTTCTTAAGCACAGCAAGAAAACCAGAGAAATTAAAGAAAAAAATATAGACTTTTTTTTTTTTTTTTTTTTTTTTTTTTTACAGGGACAGAGAGAGAGAGTCAGAGAGAGGGATAGATAGGGACAGACAGACAGGAACGGAGAGAGATGAGAAGCATCAATCATTAGTTTTCATTGCCATTGCGACACTATAGTTGTTCATTGATTGCTTTCTCACATGTGCCTTGCCCGTGGGCCTTCAGCAGACCGAGCAACCCCTTGCTGGAGCCAGTGACCTTGGGTCCAAGCTGATGAGCTTTTTTGCTCAAGCCAGATGGGCCCGCGCTCAAGCTGGTGAGCTCGGGGTCTTGAACCTGGGACTTCCACATCCCAGTCCGACGCTCTATCCACTGCGCCACCGCCTGGTCAGGCTAGACATTTTTGACTACATAAAATAGTCTTTTGTAAGACGGAAGACACCATAAACAAAAATGAAAAGAAAAAGTGAGGGAAAATGCTTGCAACAATAATCACAGAAAATAGTAAATGTATTAATTAACTGAGACTCCTACAGATTAATAAGCAAAAGACAACAAAATAGTAAAATGAACCAGTGTTATGAAAAGGCAATTCATAGAGGAGGAATTAGGAGAAAGTGCTCAGTCTCACTGGGAGCCAGGAAAATGCAATGAATTCATGAATATTATGAGTAGTGGCCTTAGGGCCCAGGGGCTTACCAGAGGGTAGTGGGCCTAAGAAGAGAAGTCAAAAAAGACTTCCACTTTAACTTCAATGCTTTATTTATTTATTTTTTATTGAAATATATTAAGCCCTGGCTGACTGGCTCAATGGATTTTAAAGCATCAAACTGGTGCCCTGAGGTCACGGGTTCAATCTCCAGTCAGGGCACTTACAAAAAGCAATCAATGAGTGCACAGCTAAAAAATGGAAAAACTAAGTGGAAAAATGAATTGATGCTTCTTTCCTTTCTCTCTCAAATTAAGGAAAAATATTCTAATAAAATAAAATATATCAAGATTCAAGGGAAATGTGAGAAAATAGTAAGAATTATCAAACTTGAGTTGTGCCTTTTGGTGAACATATATTTGCATTTTGTTCAGTATGTGCCTAGAAGTAGAATTGCTAATCACAGAATATGCATATGCTCTAGTGATGATCCCTTTCTTAAAATTGGTAATTTTAAAAGTGTGCTCAGTTTATGAAGATTCACTGAGATATGCACTTATAACATGCATATTTTTATTTTAATAAAAAGTTGAACAACAACAAACTAAAAACTATCAGGCAATACCCTTCACAACCACTATAATGGCTAAAATAAAGCAGCAGAAAATACCAAGTGTCGATAAGGTTGTATAGCAAGTGGGTTGCTCCTATATTACCAATGAGAATTTACCTTGATACAATCAATCCCTTTGGAAAACTGGCATCATCTATTAACAGTCAAAGTAGTATGTGTCCCATGATCCTATAATTCCACCAACAAGTAGACATACCTGAAAGAAATTTCTCTATATTGTTAGCAAAAGACATGTATAAGATTCATGTGATGCCCTGGCCAGACAGCTCAGTTGGTTGGAGTGTTGTCCAGAGGCACATAGGTTGCTGGTTTGATCCCCAATCAGGGCAGATGAAGGAACAAATCAATATTCTTATCTCTCTCTCACTCTCTCTCCCTTCTTCTCTCTAAAATCAATAAAGTAAACATTAAAAAAGATTTATGGGATACCACTTTTTCAATATATTTTTAACAACTTTATTGGGATTTCTTTGACATATAAAAATTGTATGTAGGGAAGCAAGATGGCGACGGAGTAGGTGGACGTACCAACTTCCAACTCCCAGAACCAAAGTGGATTATAACTCAATTTAAAGAACCATCATCTGGATAAACCAACTATGAACTAAACTAAGTGGACTCTTCAACCAAGGAACACAGAAGAAGCCACGTTGAGACTGGTAGGAATAGCAAAAACGTGAAGGGGGCTGCCCAGCTCCCCGGAGCAAACGGCAGCCCGGAGAGACCCACGTGGCGGGAGGAGAGTTTGGTGGAGAGGGAGGGACCTGGGTCCCAGGAACCAAGCCCCAGCCTGCAGTCCCAGAGCCTAGAAGAAGCGTTTGGACAGTTTTGACCTGTGAAACAAGTGAGGGAGCTCCCAGGCCTACAGTGTGGAGTATTAGGTCCCTTCCTACTCTGCTGAAGGTTGCTGAAGGGTTTGGGGCGGCAGGATGCTGAAACGCGGTTCTATCGGCGTGGGTAGAGGCCAAGCCAGTGTGAGCTCGGCCTAGCCCAGCAGGGTCAGAGGGGACGCGCGAAAGCGGTCCGGAAGCTGCGGACCCGCCTATAATGCCACCTACGGGGACAAAGCAGGAGTCCAGGAACGGGCAGAAATCTGCTCTGCGACCCTGCGCAAGCCGGCCCTGACCGCGGGGACCGGGCTAGGACCAGGGACGGGTGGGGGCTCGCGGCTGAGCTCATGCTACCAGCCCTGCCCGGCTGGAGAAACCGTGGTTTGCCATTATACGTGTGCGAGCGGACTCCAAGCGAGGGAATGGGGTAGACCCTGAGACAAGTGGAAGCTCGCAGCTGAGCCCACGCTACTATCCCCGCCTGGCCGGATACACCACGGATTACCATCCTACGTGCACGAGCGGGCTCCGAATGCGGGGGCGGAGTAGAGTCCAGGACGAGCGGAAGTACGCAGCTGAGCGGAAGTCAGCAACCCCCCGCCCCCGCCCAATAAACCTGGGTTTGCAACCCTGCGCAGAAGGGCCCTGGCCTCGAGGGCGGGGCTAAAGCTCCGGACGGGCAAAGGCTCACAGCTGAGAGCAGGTCAAAAGCCCCGCCCAACCCGCGAAACTGTGGTGAGCAGGCTCTGACTGTGGGTTCTGGGCAGAAGTCCGGAAACAGGCTGGGTGGCAGCTGAGCAAAGGTGCTCACCTCTACCCTTGGTGCTGAGGCTTGTGGCTTGAGTGACAGCCCCTCCCACGGAGGAGAGGCAGAAATCACAGCAAAAGCCACAGTGAGCCAGCACTGGCAACGCCCATACCCAACCACCCTAGGCAGCGGCCGAGGGGGTGAGGGGCCTGCAGACAGACCACACCTAGAGAACACAAAGGCAACACCTACTGGACTCCAGTGGCCACAACTTGCTTATACACAGACAAAATGGGCAGGCAGAGGCATGCAAACCAAATGAATCAAGAGAAATCCCCAGAGAAGAACCTGAATGAACCAGATATAACCAAATTACCAGAAGCAGAATTTAGAATAATGATAGTTAGGATGTTCAAAAAAATTAGAGCAACAATGGATAGTAATTATGAATACCTAAATAAAGAGATAACAAGTATAAAAAAGGAAATTGAAATAATAAAAAAGAATCAGACAGAAATGACAAATACAGTATCAGAACTGAAGACCACAATGGAAGGAATTAAAAGCAGGATGAATCACGCTGAGGATCGAATAAGCAAGTTAGAGGACACAATAAACAAAGGCACAGAAGCAGAGAAGAAAAAGGAAAAGAGACTCAAAAAATGTGAGGAAACTCTAAGGGAGCTTTGTGACAACATGAAGAGAAACAACATTCGCATCATAGGGGTGCCTGAAGAAGAGGAGAGAGGACAGGAAATGGAAACTCTGTTCAATCAAATCATAGCAGAAAACTTTCCTAAATTAAGGCTGGGAAACACTCCACACGTTCAAGAAGCACACAGAACTCCATTAAAGAGAAACCCAAAAAGATCTACACCAAGACACATCATAGTTAAAATACCAAAGCTAATGGATAAAGAAAAAATTTTAAGAGCTGCTAGAGAAAAAAAGGCTATCACCTACAAAGGAGCCCCCATAAGGATGACATCGGACTTCTCAACAGAAACACTTGAGGCCAGAAGGGAATGGCAAGATATAATCAAAGTAATGCAGAACAAGAACCTACAACCAAGACTACTTTATCCAGCAAGGCTAACGTTTAAATTGAAGGAGAAATAAAGAGTTTCCCAGAAAAAGAAAGCCTCAAGGAATTCATAAAAACCAAACCCATTCTGCAAGAGATACTAAGGGGCCTCTTGTGAACAGTTTAAAGGGAGGAATGAATAGAGCAAAAGAAGAATACAGCTTTAAAGAATAAAATGGCAATAAACAACTACATATCAATAATAACCTTAAATGTAAATGGATTAAATGATCCAATCAAAAGACATAGGGTAGCTGCATGGATAAAGAAACAGGACCCATACATATGCTGTCTACAAGAGACACACCTTAAAACAAAAGATGCACATAGACTGAAGGTAAAAGGATGAAAAAACATATTTCATGCAAATGGAAATGAAAAAAAAGCAGGGGTAGCAATACTTATATCAGACAAAATGGACTTCAAAACAAAGGCTGTAGTAAGAGATAAAGAAGGACACTACATAATGATAAAGGGAACAATTCAACAGGAAGATATAACTATTATAAATATCTATGCACTAAATATAGGAGCCCCGACATACATAAAGCAGACTTTGATGGATATAAAGGGCGAGATTAACAGCAATACTATCATAGTAGGGGATTTCAATACCCCTCTAACAACACTAGATAGATCCTCAAGAAAAAAAATTAATAAAGAAACAGCAGACTTAAAGGAGACACTAGATCAACTTGATTTAATAGATATCTTCAGAACTTTTCATCCTAAAGCAGTAGAATACATTCTTCTCAAGCATTCATGGTACGTTATCTAGGGTGGCCACATGTTAGGACACAAAAATGATCTCAATAAATTTAAGAAGATTGAAATCATATCAAGCATTTTCTCTGATCACAATGCCATGAAACTAGAAATTAACCACAAAAGAAAAACTGAAAAATACTCAAACACTTGGAAACTAAAGAGCATGTTATTAAAAAATGAATGTATTAACAATGAGATCAAAGAAGAAATAAAAATGTTTCTAGAAACAAATGATAATGAGCATACATCAACTCAAAATTTATGGGACACAGCAAAAGCAGTTCTGAGAGGGAAGTTTATTGCACTACAGGCATATCATAAGAAGCTAGAAAAAGCTCAAATAAGCAACCTGATCCTGCATCTAAAAGAACTAGAAAAACACCAGCAAATAAAGCCCAGTACCAGTAGAAGGAAGGAAATAATAAAGATCAGAGCAGAAATAAATGACATAGAGGCTAAGGAAACAATGCAGAGGATCAATGAAACCAGAAGCTGGTTCTTTGAAAAGGTAAACAAGATTGATGAACCTTTAACTAGACTCACCAAGAGAAAAAGAGAGAGGACTCAAATAAATAAAATTAGAAAGGACAGTGGAGAAATAACAACTGACACAACAGAAATACAAAGCATTGTAAAAAAATACTATGAAGAACTATATGCCAAAAAATTAGACAATCTCGGTGAAATGGACAAATTTCTTGAATCATATAACCTTCCAAAAATCAATCTGGAAGAAGCAGAACACCTAAACAGACCAATTACAACAAATGAGATTGAAACAGTTATCAAAAAACTCCCAAAAAAGAAAAGTCCTGGGCCTGATGGCTTCACAAGTGAATTCTATCAAAAATTCAAAGAAGAGCTAACTCCTATCCTTCTCAAGCTATTTCAAAAAATTCAAGAGGAAGGAAGATTTCCAAACTCCTTTTATGAGGCGAGCATAATTCTGATCCCAAAACTGGGCAAAGACAACACAAAGAATGAAAATTATAGGCCTATATCCCTGATGAATTTAGATGCTAAAATTCTCAACAAAATATTAGCCAACCGGATCCAGCAATATATGAAAAAAATCATACACCATGATCAAGTGGGATTTATTCTGGAGAGGCAAGGCTGGTTCAATATTTGCAAATCAATCAATGTGATTCATCACATAAACAAAAGGAAGGACAAAAATCACATGATAATTTCAATAGATGCGGAAAAGGCATTTGATAAAATCCAGCACCCATTCATACTCAAAACTCTCAGTAAAGTGGGAATACAGGGATCATTCCTTAACATGATAAAGGCCATCTATGGTAAACCCTCAGCAAACATCATACTAAATGGGCAAAAATTAAAAGCAATCCCCTTAAGATCAGGAACCAGGCAGGGATGCCCCCTTTCACCACTCTTATTCAACATAGTTCTGGAAGTCCTAGCTACAGCAATCAGACAAGAAGAAGAAATAAAAGGCATCCAAATTGGAAAAGAAGAAGTAAAACTGTCACTATTTGCAGATGATATGATATTGTATATTGAAAACCCTAAAGTCTCAGTGAAAAAACTACTGGACCTTATAAATGAATTCAGCAAGGTGGCAGGATATAAAATTAATACTCAGAAATCAGAGGCATTTTTATATACCAACAATGAACTGTCAGCAAAAGAAATTAAGGAAACAATCCCCTTCACTATTGCGGCCAAAAAATAAAGTACCTAGGAGTAAATTTAACCAAGGAGGTTAAGGACTTGTACTCGGAAAATTATAAAACATTGATAAAAGAAATCAAGGAAGATACAAACAAGTGGAAGCATATACCGTGCTCACGGTTAGGAAGAATAAACATCATTAAAATGTCTATATTACCCAAAGCAATTTATAAATTCAATGCAATACCAATTAAAATACCAATGACATACTTCAAAGATATAGAACACATATTTCAAAAATTTATATGGAACCAAAAAAGAACACGAATAGCCTCACTAATCTTACAAAGAAAAAATAAAGCAGGAGGTATCACTCTTCCAGATATCAAGGTTTACTATAAGGCCATTATACTAAGACAGCCTGGTACTGGCATAAGAACAGGCACATAGATCAATGGAACAGAACAGAGGACCCAGAAATAAACCCACAGCTTTATGGACAACTGATATTTGACAAAGCAGGAAAGAACATACAATGGAGTAAAGACAGCCTCTTTAACAAATGGTGTTGGGAAAATTGGACATCTACCTGCAAAAAAATGAAACTAGACCATCAACTTACACCATTCACAAAAACAAACTCAAAATGGATAAAAGGCTTAAATGTAAGCCGTGAAACCATAAGCATCTTAGAAGAAAACATAGGCAGCAAGCTCTCCGACATCTGTAGCAGCAGTATATTTGCCGATTTATCTCCACCGGCAACTGAAATAAAAGGCAAGATAAACAAATGGGACTATATCAAACTAAAAAGTTTTTGCACAGCTAAAGACAATAAGAACAGAATAAAAAGACAAACCACACAATGGGAGAACATATTCGACAGCACATCTGATAAGGGGTTAATAACTAAAATTTATAAAGAACTTATAAAACTCTACACCAGGAAGACAAACAACCCAATCAAAAAATGGGCAAAAGAAATGAATAGAAATTTCTCCAAAGAGGACATACAGAGGGCCAATAGGCATATAAAAAAATGCTTAACATCACTAATCATTAGAGAAATGCAAATTAAAACCACAATGAGATATTACCTCACACCAGTCAGAATGGCACTCATCAGCACAACAACACAGAATAAGTGCTGGCGAGGATGTGGAGAAAAGGGAACCCTTCTGCACTGCTGGTGGGAATGTAGACTGGTGCAGCCACTGTGGAAAACAGTTTGGAGATTCCTCAGAAAATTAAAAATCGAACTGCCTTTTGACCCAGCTATCCCACTTATAGGAATATACCCTAAGAACACCATAGCACTGTTCGAAAAGAAGAAATGCGCCCCCATGTTTGTGACAGCATTGTTCCTAATAACGAAGATCTGGAACTAGCCCAAGTGTCCGTCAGAAGACGAGTGGATTAAAAAGCTTTGGTACATATATAATATGGAATACTACTCAGCCATAAGAAATGATGACATCAAATCATTTATAACAAAATGGATGTACCTAGATAACATTATACGGAGTGAAATAAGTAAATCAGAAAAAAAAGAAAAACTGAGAACAGCATGATTTTATACATAGGTGGGACATAAAAGTGAGAATATGAGACATGGACAAGAGAGTGGTGGTTATGGGATGAGGGAAGGGAGGGAAGAGTGGGATAGGGAGGAGGGGAGGGACACAGGGAAAACCAGATAGAAGGTGACAGAGGACAATTTGACTTTTGGTGACGGGTATGCAACACAATTGAATGATAAGATAACCTGGAGATGTTTTCACTGTACATATGTACCCTGATTTATTGGTGTCACCCCATTAGAATTAATAATAAGAAAATATATATAAAAATTGTACGCATTTAATTATTATTGATGTATTTATTGGTGAGTATTATTGATATTTTGATATATTGTGATACCATTTTTAAGTCATCAGATTGGGAGGAAATAAATTATGGCACATCAAAAGTATGAACTTTATACAAATTACGTCTCTATATGGATGTGGTGGGATGTCTCTGAAAAGTTAAGTGAAGTAAGTTATGTATCGACTGACCTAATTTTTGTAAGGATAAAATTCAATGGTAAAACCCCTTTTATGTGCATCTATGTGTGAGGTCGATTGTCAAAGGGGAAGGTCATGGGAGAAACCAGGCCCTGGAACTTTGGCTAGAATCGCCCACACCCATGCGCGCCAAAAGAAACTTCCCAGTAGACCTTTGAAAAAGAATGACTGTTTGTCAGCCAATGAAATTTCACCATGTCATATCAACCTGACCACCCTACCAATGCTATAAATTACCCCCAAACAGGGGAGGCGGTGCGATTTCTCTGGCCCATCTTGCAGACCAGAGAACCTCGTCTGGGATGCGCTCTACTAATTAAAGTTTTTGCTATTCCACACTTCGTGGTTATGCCCTTCTTTCTTCCTTGGTGGGGAAAATACCTTACACTATGTATGTAAGAGCAAGAAGAAATATCTGCAAGTAAATAGATCAAACTATAGAAGGATAAAGTTCAAAGAAAATAAGGAGTGAAATGATTAGATTTTTCCTTAGCTCTGTACTGTCTGACTTGCTAAAACCAGAATTGTTACTAGGTAATTATTTTTAGGTTGAGATAATTAATTCACATATAATAAAATTCACCATTTTAAAGTAAACATTTCAGTAATTTTTAGTACAGTATATTTACAAAGTTGTGCAAACATTATTGCTATCTAATTCCAGAACATTTTAATCTCTCCCCTCAACCCACTCCCCACCAAAAGAAACTCCCCAAATCCTTAATCAGTCATTCCTTATTCCTCAATCCCAGCCCAGGCAACCACTAATCTACTTTCTATCTCTATGGCTTTGCTGCCTCTTCTGCACATTTTATATAAATGGAATTCTATAATTAAGGTGAATGTAAAGCCAGTAGCCACGGCCACTATCAGAGCTGCCTGGCCCATGCAGGTTCACATTAGATTCGGACAGTTGGTAATGAAACAACGGAGCCAAGAACTGATGAGCCATGAGCTTTAATTCTAGCTTGCACCCGGCGGGCAAGCAAAAACACACATTGGGCTCCAAAACCCACTCATTCAGTGCTCACAAAGCTACTGACTTATCCGAGTTTCCTAGAATCAAAGGTTTTTAGCTCACCAAACTTATTCACCTCTGTTTCCCATCTCTTTCTCTCTACACAAACTGGCTTCTTCCTCAGCATTCTACCATCTTGGCTGCTTCTCCTGGCCTCCACGTGACCTTACTCTGCTCTCCTCTCTAATACCTCAGGAACAACGAGAGCAAGCTCCCGGTCTATCCCACCTTATACTGTAGAAATCCAAACCCTTAATCCAATCTACAGACAAGGAAGTCTCTGATACAAAGTCACCCATCTGAGGCATAATGGGATTCCTCAGGTGAGCGCACCACCCTACATCATCCAATCAGTCAAGGGTGTGGGGAAAAGCTTACTCTTAAAACTCAGCCTTAAGCTATAATGACCCAGCCTGCTTACATTACAGCTTTTCCGCCACAGCCATCCCAAGCATAAGGGCAAATAATATCATCTGGGTGATGGGCTTCCATGTGGGCAGAGCCATCTTTAACAAAGTGAGCATACTATATTTTATCTGCCCAACAGTGACCAATTGTAAAGCCACTAGTCGGGGTCACCATCACAGTCGCCTGACTCATACAGGTTCGCATTGGATTCGGACAGATGGCAATGAAACACAGGAGTCAAGAACTGGTGAGCCATAAGCTTTAATTCTAGCTTGCACCCGACGGGCAAGCAAAAATACACTCTGGGCTCCAAAACCCACACATTCAGTGCTCACAAAGCTACTGACTTAACCGAGTTTCCTAGAGTCAAAGGTTTCTAGCTCACCAGACTTATTCACTTCTGTTTCCCATCTCCTCCTGCACAAACTCTTAACAAACTGGCTTCTTCCTCAGCACTCTGCCATCTCGGCTGCTTCTCCTGGCCTTCATGTGGCCTTACTCTGCTCTCCTCTCTAATACTAATCTCAGGAACCCAGGAACCGAGAGAGAGATCTAGCTACCGGTCCGCCCACTTTATAGCATAGATAATCCAAACCTTTAATCCAATTATACATACAAGAAAGTTTCTGATACAAAGCCACCCATCTGAGGCATAATGGGATTCCTCCCTACATCACCACCCTACATCATCCAATCAGTCAAGGGTGTGGGGAAGAGCTTACTCTTAAACTAAGCCTTAGGCTATGATGACCCGGCCTGCCCACAGCCTGTTCCAGAACACACATTAATATCAATGAACTTCCATGTGGGCAGCGCCATCTTTAACAAAGTGAGCATAATATATTTTATCTGCCCAACACCAATCATCCTCCTTTAAGGGAAGACAGTCCTTCTTTTGTAAGTTTCGTCCTCCCTTGAAAAGTGTCTTCCTACATGTCCTCCTTTTTGATATTGGAAGACTAATCTGTAAATGCCTGTATTTGATCAATGCTGAGTCGATTCATTGTGTGTGATCTGAGGATTCGTCAAGGATCAGTACAGTGCGGCGAGACACAATTATGAGACACATGCACTCTGCACGGGAGACCTTGAGAGAGAGCGCGATATACTGACTGTGCAAATGGCTTTGTGTACTTCTTACTGAAACATGACATGGCACATACGACATTGTAGACTCACGATTATTTCTTTCTCAGTGAATATTCAATCATAGACAAGTAAGCACAATTCGTGTTTTATTATCTATTTAATAATTTCCAAATATGTATAATTTTATTTACAAGTATTTTCCTGAAATTTGAGTTTGAAAGTGGAAATCTAACCTTAAACCATATCTATTAATAATGCATTTTGATTAGAAAATGATAAATACACCTGAATCTCACTCCAAATTAGTGGTTTTGTTTGATATTTAGTTTTACTGAGTACTTTTTTCTTACAATTATTATTAAAAATTAATAGGCATGTAACCATAATTACAATATAAAATATTATAAATATTTTTATTATGCATTTATCATATTATAGTGTATTACTGTTGCAATGAATAAAATGTTTCTTTTATTTACGATATTGTTTTCTTCAATTTATTTTTGTCCTTTATTTTCAAACATTTCTTTGGGTTTTTTTTCTTTTTATTTATTCATTTTAGGTTTTCAAGGGCCAGCAAGAGATCACCGGATGCCGCCAGATAGTTACTTACTTTAGAGAGGAAAGGGAGAGATAGAGAAAGAAAGAGAGAGAGAAAGGGGGGAGGAGCAGGAAGCATCAACTCTCATATGTGCCTTGACCAGAGAAGTGCAGGGTTTCAAACAAGCAACCTCAACGTTCCAGGTCGATGCTTTAGGTCAGGCCTGTCCTCCTTTTCATTGTAAAAACGTTGGTCACCTTACTATAATATATATGTGTTTGACTTTTTGTGTCTAGCTTCTTTCACTTAGCATAATTTTTCTGAAGTTTCACCATATTGTGTCATGTATCAATATTTTATTGTATGCATACAGGACATTTTATTTACCCATTCACCAGTTGATTATCACTTACATTGTCTTCATGTTTTGGCTGTTATGAATATGCCACTATGAACATTTATGTACAAGTTTTTATGTGGACATATGTTTTCTATTTTCTTAGGTATGTACATAGGAGTGAAATTGCCAGGTCATATAGTAACTCTATGTTTAACCTTTTGAAGAACTGCCAGACTACTTTTTAAAGCAACTGTATCATTTGACTTTCCCACCAGCTATGTATGATAAGGTGACCAACTGTTTTACAATGAAAAGGAGGACAAAAATAAATCAAAGAAAACAATATCGTAAATAAAAGAAACATTTTATTCATTGCAACTATAATATTAATGCATAATAAAAGCATTTGTAATATTTTATATCATAATTATGCTTACATGTCTATTAATTTTTAATAATAATTGTAAGAAAAAAGTACTCATTTAGACACTGATCCTTGATGAATCATCACACCACATGCAATGGATTGGCTCTGCATCGATCGAATACGGACATTTACAAAATAGTCTTCCAATATCAAAAAGTAGGACATGTAGGAAGACAGTTTTCAAGGGAGGATGGAACTTACAAAAGAAGAACTATCCTCTCTAAAGGAGGATGATTGGTCACCTTATAAGGGTTCCAATTTGTCCACATTCTTTGGTTACTTGTTATTATAGTAGTCCCTCATTATCCACCATTTTACCTTCTGTGGTTTTAATTACCCAAGATCAATTGAGAGCTGAAATAGTAAATGGAAAATTTCAAAAATAAATAACTCGTAAGTTTTAAATTATGTGCCATTCTGACTAGCATAATGAAATTTCATGCCCTTCTGCTTATCCTGCCTGGTGTATGAATCACTCCCTTATCCAATGTATTCATGCTGTAGTATACTCTACCTAAGCTTTAGTCACTTAGTAGCCATCTTAGTTATCAGACTGACTATTGCAGTGCTTGTGTTCAATCAAGTACAGTAAATCTTACCCTCAGAAGGTCAGTAGTAGCCTAATGTTACGTCACAATGCCCATGTCACTCACCTCACTCCATTTTATCATGTAGTCATTGTATCATCTTTACATCCTCACAAAAAGGATGAGTACAGTAAGATATTTTGAGAGACCACTTTTACATAACTTTATTACAAAAAATTATTATGATTGTTTTATTTTATTATTAGTTATTTTAGTCTTTTACTATGGCTAATTTATAAAGTAAATTTTAGCCCTAGCTGGATAGCTCAGTTGGGTGGAGCATTGTCCCAAAATGCAGATGCTGCTGGTTTGATTCCTGGTTAGAACACATATAGGAACAGATTGATGTTCCTGTTTCTCTCACTCTTTCTCCTTCCCTCTCTCTAAAAATCAATAAAATAAACATTAAAAAAATTAAACTTTATTATAAGTGTGTATGCATAGAAGAAAAAACATAGTATACATAAGGTTTGGTTCTTTCCAAGGTTTCAGGCATCCATTGGGGTCTTGGAATGTATTTCCCTCAGATAAGGGGGAGGACAACCATATCTGTCTTTTTAAATTTAACCCATTCTGCCTGACCAGGCAGTGGCGCAGTGGATAGAGCGTCCGACTGGGATGTGGAGGACCCAGGTTTGAGACCCTGAGGTTGCTAGCTTGAGCGTGGGCTCATCTGGTTTGAGCAAAAGCTCGTCAGCTGGGACCCAAGGTTGCTGGCTCCAGCAAGGGGTTGCTCGGTCTGTTGAAGGCTGCTGTCAAGGCACATGTGAGAAAGCAATCAATGAACAACTAAGGAGCTGCAACAAAGAGTTTGATGTTTCTCATCTCTCTCCCTTCCTGTCTGTCTGTTCCTATCTGTCCCTCTCTGACTCTCTCTGTCTCTGCCACAATAAATAAATAAATAAATAAATAAATAAATAAATAAATAAATAAATAAATAAATAAAATTAAATTTAACCCATTCTGGTGAATATGAAGTATGTATATCACATTTGTTTTGATTTGATTCTTTCTAATGGCTAATGATGTTAAAGATCTTTTCATGTGTATATTTTCTTTGGAAAAACATCTATTCAAATCCTTTGCCCATTTTTTAAAATAAAGACTTTATTTATTCATTTTAGAGAGAAGGGAGAGAGAGAGAAGGAGGGAAGAGCAGAAAGCATCAACTCCCATATGTGCCTTGACCGGGAAAGTACATGGTTTTGAACTGGTGACCTCAGTGTTCCAAATAGATGCTTTATCCCACTGTGCCATCACAGATCAGACTGCTTGGCCCATTTTTTAATTTGATCATTTGACAGTTTATCATTGAGTTGTAAAAGTTCTTTATAGTTCCATATGGAATTCCCTTGTGAAATATCTGATTTGCAAATATTTTCTCCCATTTTGTATGTTGTTGGGCAGATAAAATATATTATGCTCACTTTGTTAAAGATGGCGCTGCCCACGTGGAAGCCCTTCTCCCAGGTGATGATATTAGTTGCCCTTCTTGCTTGAAATGGGCATGATTATATTAATGTGTATGGGGGACAGGCTGTAAGCAGGCAGAGTCGTTATACCCCAAGGCTTAGTTTTAAGACTAAGCCTTTCCCACTCTTTCTGATGTAGGGTGGTGCACTCTCATGAGGAATCCCATTATGCCTCAGATAAGTGGCTTTGTATCAGAGACTTTACTATTTGTGGATTGGCTTAAAGGTTTGGATTTCTACACTATAAAGTGGGGCACACCAGGAGATTGCTCTCTCTCGGTTCCTGAGATTAGCACTGGAGAGTAGAGAGGAAAGCAGAGAGGGGAGCAGATTAAGGCCCCATGGAGGAGAGGAGAAGCAGCCAAGATGGTGGAGTTCTGAAAGAGAAGCGAGTTTGTGCAGAGTTTGTGCAGAGAGAAGGAAATGGGAAACAGAGGTGAATAAGACTGGTGAGCTAGAAACCTTTGATCCTAGGAAACTCGGATAAGTTTTGTGAGCACTGAATGAGTGGGTTTGTGAGCACTGACTGAGTGGGTTTTGGAGCCCAGTGTGTGTTTTTACTTGCCCGCCGGGTGCAAGCTAGGATTAAAGCTGATGGCTCACCAGTTCTTGGCTCCGTTGTTTCATTACCGACTGTCCGAATCTAATGAGAACCTGCATGGGCCAGGCTGCTGTGATGGTGACCGTGGCTACTGGCTTTACAGTTGTCTTTTTATTTTCTTTGTAATATTCTTTGAAGGATAAATTATTAAAATTTTGATAAGGTCTAGTTTATTTTTTTTGTTTTTATTCATCCCTGTATTTTTTCTATTGCTGCTAAGCAAATTACTACAAATTTAGTGATTTAACACAAAAGATATTATCTTACATATCTGTAGATTATAAATCTAAGATGGATCTTACTAGGCTTAAAGCAAAGGGTCGACAGGGCTGAATTCTTTTCTGTAAGTTCCAGATGAGAATCTGCTACTCTGCACAGCTTTTAGAGGCTGTACATATTCCTTGGCTCATGGTCCCTTTCTTCTACTTCAAAGCCTGACATTGCATCTCTTTGACCATTCTGTATGCACATCTCTCTCTGACTTGCTTCTGAATCCCTCTTCCCCATCTAAGGAGGCTTGAACTAACATTGGACCCACCTGGATACTTCAGAATAATCTTGTGGTTTTTTAAAAAATGTAATATTTTTCCAGAGGCAAGAAAGATGAGGAAGAAAAGGAGGGTGTACCACTCCCCACCCCTCCCCACAGTCTGGCTCTGCCTCTAGCCTGAATCTGAATAATCTTAATTGTTTTTAAACTATTGCTGTTGGGCAGATAAAACATATTATGCTCACTTTGTTAAAGAGGGCGCTGCCCACGTGCAAGTTTTAAGAGTAAGCTTTTCCCCACACCCTTGACTGATTGGATGATGTGGGGTGGTGCATTCTCATGAGGAATCCTCCCAGTATGTCTCAGATAAGTGAGTTTGTGTCAGAGACTTCCTTGTTTGTAGATTGGATTAAAGGTTTTGAATCTACGCTATAAAGTGGGGCAGACCGTGGTGAGCTTGCTCTTTTTGTTCCTGAGGTTAGTATTAGAAAGGAGAGCAAATAAGGCCATGTGGAGGCCAGGAGAAGCAGCCAAGATGGCGGGGTGCTGAGGGAGAAGCTGGTTTGTACAGAGTTTGTGCTGGAGAAGGAGATGGGGAACAGAGGTGAATAAGTCTGGTGAGCTAGGAACCTTTGATTCTAGGAAACTCGGAAAAGTCAGTAGCTTTGTGAGCACTGAATGAGTGGGTTTTGGAGCCCAGTGTGTGTTTTTGCTTGCCCGCCGGGTGCAAGCTACAATTTAGACTGATGGCCTGACCAGGCGGTGGCGCAATGGATAGGGCGTCGGACTGGGATGCGGAAGACCCAGGTTCGAGACCCCGAGCTCGCCGGCTTGAGCGCGGGCCCAGCTGGCTTGAGCAAAAAGCTCGTCAGCTTGGACCCAGAGTCACTGGATCCAGCAAGGGGTTGCTTGGTCTGCTGAAGGCCCGCGGTCAAGGCACATGTGAGAAAGCAATCAATGAACAACTATGGTGTCGCAAAGGCAACTAAAAACTAATGATTGATGCTTCTCATCTCTCTCTGTTCCTATCTGTCTGTTCCTATCTATCCCTCTCTCTGACTCTCTCTCTGTCCCTGTAAAAAATAAATAAATAAATTTAAAAAGCTGATGGCTCACCAGTTTTTGGCTCCATTGTTTCATTACCAACTCTCCAAATCTAATGCGAACCTGCTTGAGCCAGGCTGCTGTGATGGTGGCCTTGACTACTGGCTTTACAATTGCCATCTAAGCTAATATATTCACAGGTTCTGAGGGTTAGGATTTTTGAACATCTTTTCTCAGGGAGCAGAGCAAGGCATTATTTTGCCTACAATATTCACTATCATAAACTGTGAATCAAAGTACAAATTTTTTTTAGGCTTTATTGAGGTACAATTGATAAATAAATATTGTAAGATATTTGAAGTGCACGCCTTGGTGATTTGATATATGTATACATTGTGAAAGGATTCCTCCTATGCAGTTAATTAACATATCCATTACGTTATATACTTATCTTTTTTTTACTTTTTATTTTTATTGGCTTGTTGTAAAGTAATGTACTTTAATCCATGGGTTACATAGAGACACCAAGTCCAGATGAATTTTTGAGGAGTTTATTAATTAGCCGGATAGCTACACGGGGCACAATCCCAAATCATGTAGAAAGTCCCTACCATTCTGTAAAGCCAGTAGCCGGGGTCAGTATCACAGCCGCCTGGCCCATGCAGGTTCTCATTAGATTCGAACAGTCGGTAATGAAACAACGGAGCCAAAAACTGGTGAGCCATCATCAGCTTTAATTCTAGCTTGCACCCGGTGGGCAAGCAAAAACACACACTGGGCTCCAAAACCCACACATTCAGTGCTCACAAAGCTACTGACTTATCCAAGTTTCCTAGAATCAAAGGATTCTAGCTCACCAGACTTATTCACCTCTGTTTCCCATCTCCTCCTGAACAAATTCTGCTCAAACTGCCTTCTTCCTCAGCACTCTGCCATCTTGGCTGCTTCTCCTCTCCACGTGGCCTTAATCTGCTCTCCTCTCTGTAAAGCCAGTAGTCAAGGCCGCCACTATCACAGCCGCCTGACCCATGCAGGTTCACATTAGATTCGAACAGATCGTAATGAAACACAGGAGCCACAAACTGGTGAGCCATCAACTCTAATTCTAGCTTGCACCCGGCGGGCAAGCAAAAACACACACTGGGCTCCAAAACCCACACATTCAGTGCTCACAAAGCTACTGACTTATCCGAGTTTCCTAGAATCAAATGTTTCTAGCTCACCAGACTAATTCACCTCTGTTTCCCATCTCCTCCTGCACAAACTCTTCCTCAGCACTCTGCCATTTTGGCTGCTTCCTCTCCTCCATGTGGCCTTACTCTGCTCTCCTCTCTAATACTAACCTCAGGTACTCAGGAACCAAGAGAGAGCAAGCTCCTGGTCTCTCCCACTTATAGTGTAGAAATCCAAACCTTTAATCCAATCTGTAACCAAGGAAGTCTCTGATACAAAGTCACCCATCCCAGGCACAATGGGATTCCTCAGGAGAGTGCACCACCCTACATCATCCAATCAGTCAAGGGTGTGGAGAAGAACTTACTCTTAAAACTAAGCCTTAGGCTATAATGACCCGGCCTGCCCACAGCCTGTTCCAGAACACACATTAATATCAACGAACTCCCATGTGGGCAGCGCCATCTTTAACAAAGTGAGCATAATATATTTTATCTGCCCAACAAATTCCCTGGGTCGTGACCCACTTGCCTCACTCTTAATTTGAAAACTATTTATTTAGCACTTAGATAATGTGGCATACAACCATGCTTTACTAATGGCGTTTTAGAATTAACCAGCTTGTTAGGTTTTGAGTTCAAATTTCTGAAATTTCAAATTTTTAAATAATTTTAAAATAAGGTTTAAATGTGGCTTGCTGATCAAATAAGTTTGTAAATATGATATATGTTTGCTCGCTTATAGTTTGCATTGGGTGTGGGGGACAGGCTGTAAGCAGGCAGGGTTGTTATAGCCTAAGGCTTAGTTTTAAGATTAAGCTTTTCCCCACACCCTTGACTGATTGCATGATGTGGGGTGGTGCACTTTTATGAGGAATCCCATTTATGCCTCAGATAAGTGGTTTTGTATCAGAGACTTCCTTGTTTGTATATTAGATTAAAGGTTTTATTTCTACACTATAAAATGGGGCAGATGGGGAGATTGCTCTCTTTTGGTTCCTGAGATTAGTATTAGAGAGAAGAGGAGAGAAAGGCCACATGGAGGAGAGGAGAAGCAGCCAAGATGGCAGAGTGCTAAAGAAGAAGCCAGTTTGTGCAGAGAGGAGGAGATGGGGAACAGAGGTGAATAAGGGTGGTGAGCTAGAAACCTTTGATTCTAGGAAACTCAGATCTAAGTCAGTGGCATTGGGAGCCTGTTGGGCAGATAAAATATATTATGCTCACTTTGTTAAAGATGGCGCTGCCCACATGGAAGTTCGTTGATATTAATGTGTGTTCTGAACAGGCTGTGGGCAGGCAGGGTCGTTATAGCCTAAGGCTTAGTTTAAGAGTAAGCACTTCCCCACACCCTTGACTGATTGGATAATGTAGGGTGGTGCACTCTCCTGAGGAATCCCATTATACAGAGGCTTCCTTGTTTGTATAATTGGATTAAAGTTTTGAGTCTATGCTATAAAGTGGGAGAGACCAGTTGCTTGAGCTCTCTCTTGGTTCCTGAGTTCCTGAGGTTAGTATTAGAGAGGAGAGCCAACTAAGGCCATGTGGAGGAGAAGTAGCCAAGATGGCAGAGTGCTGAGGAAGAAGCCAGTTTGTTAAGAGTTTGTGCAGGAGGAGATGGGAAACAGAGGTGAATAAGTCTGTTTAGCTGGAAAGCTTTGATTCTAGGAAACTCGGATAAGTCAGTAGCTTTGTGAGCACTGAATGTGTGGGTTTTGGAGCTCAGTGTGTGTTTTTGCTTGCCCGCCGGGTGCAAGCTATAATTAAAGCTGATGTCTCACCAGTTCTTGGCTCCTGTGTTTCATTACCGACTATTCAAATATAATGTGAACCTGCATTGGCCAGGCTGCTGTGATCCTGGCCTTGACTACTGGCTCTACATTTGGCGTAGTCTGTGGCAGGATTCGATACAGATCGGCGTCGAGCCACCACCTCCTTTGAGTGGTGGAGTAGAGGACTGGTTGCTGTTATGGTTTCCCAAAGCTGTTTTTTGGGGGACTGTAGGCTGGCTGACTTTACAGCCATGTGTGAGGAAACCGAGAGCTCTATGAAAGAAGCTGCCCAGGACCTGCAAACCGAGCAGCGGATGGAGCTGGAGGAAACGTGGGAGAAAGAGATGCCGACCCAGGAGCTGGAGGAAACATGGGAGAAAGAGATGCGGACCCTGGAGCTGGAGGAAGCGCTGGAGGAGGAGGCTGACCAGGTTTGCGAGATTCACCTGGAAATGGAGCAGACGCTGGAGAAGGAATCACAGGTTCGTGAGCTGGAGAATGCCCTGGATATTGTGAAGAGCCAGCAGCGGCATGAGGCTGGGCCTGAGGCTGGGGCTGGAGCTGAGGCCAGGATCGGGGTTGAGGCCGGGGTTGGAGCTGCAAGACCTGCTGAGCAGAAGGCAGCGGTGGCCCGGAGATCAAGCCCAGCAGCAGGAGCTGGTGTTTTCAGTACCTCTTTGGAGCATGAGGAGAATTAAGCTGGAGTTGCAATCCGCAGTCTCCAGAAGGTGAGAGCCCAGCAACAAGGAGTAGCTACGCTGCTGGTAGGTCTGCGATTTTGGGACATAGGGGTGGATGCCATCATGCTCCCCAGAGCAGAGATGGAAATGCTGACCGCCATTGCCACATGCTTTTCTTTGGGACAGTGTGAGACTTGCCATGATGGCAGGAATGAGGGGAGAGGCTAAAGCCCTATGTGTGTGGACTGATTTCCTGGACTATGACCGGATGGGCACAAGCTCCTTTGTTGAATGGACTTACAGATTTTGGACAATGTGAAATACCCTGATGGGGGTGGGGGGTGGCTTTGCTGGAGGCCCTCCTGCCCTGGGAAGCTTTTCCCATGGCTAGAAAGAAGGCTGAGGACATTTTGCGCTTTTGGCAAAGTGCTCAGAGACTGGAGAAATGTATCTTTGTAATTGTTGAAACTGTATGATTTGTGCTATTGCTGTAATTTGTGTAATGTACTTAATTTCCTTGTACAGGGATGCCAGTGGTATAGATTGTGGGTAGTAAAGTGAGCATAAGGGTGGATTGTTGGGCAGATAAAATATATTATGCTCACTTTGTTAAAGATGGCGCTGCCCACATGGGAGTTCGTTGATATTAATGTGTGTTCTGAACAGGCTGTGGGCAGGCAGGGTCATTATAACCTAAGGCTTAGTTTAAGAGTAAGCTCTTCCCTACACCCTTGACTGATTGGATAATGTAGGGTGGTGCACTCTCCTGAGGAATCCCATTATACAGAGGCTTCCTTGTTTGTATAATTGGATTAAAGTTTTTGAGTCTATGCTATAAAGTGGGAGAGACCAGTTGCTTGAGCTCTCTCTTGGTTCCTGAGTTCCTGAGGTTAGTATTAGAGAGGAGAGCAGATTAAGGCCATGTTGAGGAGAAGCAGCCAAGATGGCAGAGTGCTGAGGAAGAAGCCAGTTTGTTAAGAGTTTGTGCAGAAGGAGATGGGAAACAGAGGTGAATAAGTCTGGTTAGCTGGAAAGCTTTGATGCTAGGAAACTCGGATAAGTCAGTAGCTTTGTGAGCACTGAATGTGTGGGTTTTGGAGCCCAGTGTGTGTTTTTGCTTGCCCGCCGGGTGCAAGCTAGAATTAAAGTTGATGGCTCACCAGTTTTTGGCTCCTGTGTTTCATTGCCATCTGTCCGAATCCAATGCGAACCTGCATGGGTCGGGCTGCTGTGATGGCGGCCTCGACTACTGGCTTTACATTTGGCATAGTCTTTGGCAGGATTCGATACAGTTTGGCATGGAGCCATCACCACCTTTGAGTGGTGGAGTAGAGGACTGGTTGCTGTTATGGTTTTCCATAGCTGTTTTTGGGGGGACTGTTGGATGGCTGACTTTTACAGCCATGTGTGAGGAAACCGAGAGCTCTATAGAAGATGCTGCCCAGGACCTGCAGGCCGAGAAGCGGAAGGAGCTGGAGGAAACGTGGGAGAAACAAATGCTGACCCTGGAGCTGAAGGAAGCGCTGGAGGAGGAGGCCAACCAGGATTGTGAGATTCACCTGGAAATGGAGCAGACGCTGGAGAAGGAATCACAGGTTCGTGAGTTGGAGATTGCCCTGGATGTTGTGGAGAGCCAGCAGGGGCATGAGGCCGGGCCTGAGGCCAGGGCCGGGGCTGAGCCCGGGGCTGAGCCCGGGGCTGGAGCTGCAAGGCCTGCTGAGCAGAAGGCGATGGCACGCCAGGACTCGAGCCCAGCAGCAGGAGCTGATGTTTTCAGTTTCTCTTTGGAGGATGAGGAGAATCAAGCTGGAGTTGCAATCCGCAGTCTCCAGAAGGTGAGAGCCCAGCAGCAAGGAGTAGCTACGCTGCCGGTAGGTCTGCGATTTGGGGACATAGGGGTGGATGCCATCATGCTTCCCAGAGCAGAGATGGAAATGCTGACTGCCATCGATCGCCATGTGCTTCTCTTTAGGACAGTATGAGACTTGCCATGATGGCAGGAATGAGGGGAGAGGCTAAAGCCCTATGTGTGTGGACTGATTTCCTGGACTATGACCGGATGGGCATAAGCTCCTTTGTTGAATGGACTTATGGATTTTGGACAATGTGAAATACCCTGATGGGGGTGGGGGGTGGCTTTGGTGGAGGCCCTCCCCCTGCCCCGGGAAGCCTTTCAAATGGCAAGAGAGAAGGCTGAGGACATTTTGCACTTTTGGCAAAGTGCTCAGAGACTGGTAAAATGTATGTACCTTTGTAATTGTTGAAACTGTATGATTTGGGCTATTGCTGTAATTTGTGTAATGTACTTAATTTCCTTGTACAGGGATGCCGGTGGTGTAGATTGTGGGTAGTAAAGTGAGCATAAGGGTGGATTGTTGGGCAGATAAAATATGGTATGCTCACTTTGTTAAAGATGGCGCTGCCCACAAGGAAGCCCGTCACCCAGGTGATATTATTTGCCCTTATGCTTGGGATGGGTGTGGGGAAAAGGCTGTAATGTAAGCAGGCCAGGTCATTATAGCCTAAGGCTTAGTTTAAGAGTAAGCTCTTCTCCACACCCTTGACTGATTGGATGATGTAGGGTGGTGCACTCTCCTGAGGAATCCCATTATGCCTCAGATGGGTGGCATTGTATCAGAGACTTTCTTGTATGTATAATTGGATTAAGGGTTTGGATTTTCTGTGCTATAAACTGGGGCAGTCCGGGATCTCTCTCTCTCGGTTCCTGGGTTCCTGAGATTAGTATTAGAGAGGAGAGCAGAGTAAGGCCACGTGAAGGCCAGGAGAAGCAGCCAAGATGGCAGAGTGCTGAGGAAGAAGCCAGTTTGTTAAGAGTTTGTGCAGGAGGAGATGGGAAACAGAGGTGAATAAGTCTGGTGAGCTGGAAAGCTTTGATGCTAGGAAACTCGGATAAGTCAGTAGCTTTGTGAGCACTGAATGTGTGGGTTTTGGAGCCCAGTGTGTGTTTTTGCTTGCCCGCCAGGTGCAAGCTATAATTAAAGCTGATGTCTCACCAGTTCTTGGCTCCTGTGTTTCATTACCGACTGTTCGAATCCAATGTGAACCTGCATGGGTCAGGCGGCTGTGATAGTGGCCTTGACTTTTGGCTTTACATAGCCCTAAATGGAAATGGAAGTGTTTTCCCACTGTGTGTATTTCTTGCCTGCCGGGTGCAAGCCAGAATTAAAAGCTAATGGCCCACCAGTTCTTGGCTTTGGTGTTTCATTACCGTCTGTCTGAATCAAATGCGAACCTCCATGGGCCAGGCGGCTGTGATGGTGGCTGTGGCTACTGGCTTTACATGACTGGTTATTTATAAAGAGCTGACAGTACAAAGCTTACTAATCAAGTCAAGGCAAAAGCCATTTAATGACCAGGATTCTCATGCCTAAGCAGCAAATGCTAGTGATGTTGTTTGGAAAGGAGAAAAGGAGGAAAACAGCAGTCAATGTTCTTTCAGGGATGAACACAAAATGAACCTGTGGCTTTTGCAAGAAACAAATGTTTTCACATCTAAACTACATGCTTTGTTACTGGGAGATAGCTTGAGAAAAGGGAAAATGTATCCATGCAATAGCAACAAGAGAAACTCAGTATGTGTCCAAAACAAGGAAAAAAGAGAACTACTCAAAGAGCATGTATTACAGAATTAGTTCATTCATTTATTCAACCATACAACCAGCATAAACTCCAGGCAAGAACATGGCTCTGAACAAGGCATGGAACCTCTAAACCAGTGCTAGTCAACCTGGTCCCTACCACCCACTAGTGGGCGTTCCAGCTTTCATGGTGGGCGGTAGCAGAGCAACCAAAGTATAAATAAAAAGATAGATTTAGCTATAGTAAGTTGTTTTATAAAGATTTATACTGCCAAACTTAGCAAAAATCCGACATAAAGTACTTGGTAAGTAATTATTATATGCTTTAACTTGCTGTAACTCTGCTTTATAAATTTTATAAAGCAAAGTTACTTCCCTATTTTATAAATCACCATTACTATGGAACTGGTGAGCAGTAAGAAAATTTTACTACTAACAGAGATACAAAAGTGGGTGGTAGGTATAAAAAAGTTGACTACCCCTGCTCTAAAGCAAGCCCCTTTCATAGCCAGGTCTTTGCCTGGTAGGGTGCTGCCACTCAGAGAAAGGGTGGGGCTTAGAAGGCTGTGCTGGCTCCATATCTCCCCCCCCATGGTCCCTGCTCCACTAACAGTAACACCACCTGCCTATTCTCAATATATTCAATGTCCTAAGTCTAAAAACAACTCCTAGGAACAACAGTCTAAATTCACATTAAGCGAAAAAGGAAGTTTGCATTACAGGCACAAATCTGCAAAGGTTTTCATGGCCCCATTGTAGACAACCTCTGAGGTTATTGTGCAGAGTGGTTTCTTACCTCTTTTCTCAACTTCTGGCTTCTAGACTTGGCTCAGGGGCCCATCTCTATCTAACAAAGCCTATTTCAGTGCATTTCAAACATGATACATCCCTTGGCAACCTTCCTAGAATGTGCAAGCAGCTCATTTAAAAATAGAATCCTTTTTTTCCTTTGGTCCTTCTACATTTAGTAAGTATACTGTGTACTAAGTGGAAAAATAGAGTTGTCATAGTCCTTTCTCTTATTTTCTTCCTTCTCTCTGATCCTTCTCTTTTATCCTGGGTTCTTTTTCTCCCTGTTTTATTTTAATTCTTTGTTTCCTTGAATATCTCCTTACCGCTCATTTGTCCTGGACTTGATATTGTTTTGAATCAGATAGATTCAAGTCTAGCAAATAATAGTTTCTTTTCCCAACCTGGTGCTTGGGTGAAAACGGACAAAGAGGTTCTTGAGTGAAGACCTGGAGCTAGTGAGAGAAGCAACCAACTCCAGAGAAGAGACATTTCTCAAGCTGATTAGTTCATTTCTGGAGCAATCACTCTCCAGCTTTCCAGGAGTGGCCAGATTTTGTTTTTCTTTAGACTCTGAAAGTAATGCATGATGCTGGACCCAAAGCTTTCCCTGGTCTTCAGTTCAGTGTCTTTTATCTCTGGGTTTCAGGCTGTAGCTGACATCAACTGTCTTTATTATTTATTGTAAAGTTCCTGTATGATCTTTGATCCACATATGATTTGTTTTGTTGATTGTTATTTCCTGAGTCATGAAGGGTGGGGTTCCAACGTTCAGGAAGCCCAAGAATGGATGAGATTTGTTTGACTGCTTAGCAGCCTCTATTTAAAAACTAATCTTTTCAGAGTTATGCCCAAGGACCAGGACCAGAGTGAGGATTTGCTCTTAACTTACAGATACCTTATTTATCTCAGTTGTGGTTAGACAATATGCAATATTTCAAGGGAAAGAAAATAGTTTAGTTGTTTTCTTTTTTGAAAGTACAATATGTTAGTTAGCTTTTTTTTTCTTTTTTTTCAGAGAGAGAAACAGAGGGACAGAGACAGACAAACAGGAAGGGAGAGAGATGAGAAACATCAACTTGTAGTTGTGTTGCTTTTGTTGTTCATTGATTGCCTTCTCATATGTGCCTTGACCGGGGGTGAGGTGGGGAGGCTACAGCAGAGTGGCACCCTTGCTCAAGCCAGTGACCTTGGGCTCAAGCCAGTGACCTTGGATTTAAGCTGGCAACCTTGTGCACAAGCCCAATGAGCCTGCGCTCAAGCTCGATGAGCCCTTGCTGAAGCCCAATGTGCCCATACTCAAGCCAGTGACCTCAGGATTTTAAACCTGGGACCTCAGCGTCCCAAGTGCCAAGTCAACACTCTATCTACTGCACCACCATTGGTCACTGTTGGGCAGATAAAATATAATATGCTCACTTTGTTAAAGATGGCGCTGCCCATATGGAAGCCCGTTACCCAGGTGATATTTGCCCTTATGCTTGGGATGGGTGTGGGGGAAAGACTGTAATGTAAGCAGGCCAGGTCGTTATGGCCTAAGGCTTGGCTTTAAGAGTAAGCTTTTCCCCACACCCTTGACTAATTGGATGATGTAGGGTGGTGCACTCTCCTGAGGAATCCCATTGTGCCTCAGATGGGTGACTGTATCAGAGCGTTCCTTGCGTGTAGATTGGATTAAGGGTTGGATTTCTACACTATAGAGTGGGGCAGACCGGGAGCTTGCTCTCTCGGTTCCTGAAGTATTAGGGACGAGAGCAGAGTAAGGCCACGTGAAGGCCAGGAGAAGCAGCCAAGATGGCAGAGTGCTGAGAGAGAAACCAGTTTGTGCAGAGTTTGAGCTGGAGGAGATGGGGAACAGAAGTGAATAAGTCTGGTGAGCTAGAATCCTTCGATTCTAGGAAACTTGGATAAGTCAGTAGCTTTGTGAGCACTGAATGTTTGGGTTTTGGAGCCCAGTGTGTGTTTTTGCTTGCCCGCCGGGTGCAAGCTAGAATTAAAGCTGATGGCTCACCAGGTCTTGGCTCCGTTGTTTCATTACCGACTGTTCGAATCCAATGCGAACCTGCACAGGTCAGGTGGCTGTGATGGTGACCACGGCTACTGGCTTTACAGTCAGGCTGAAAGTATCTTAGTTTTTAACCAGTTTATTTTGTGTAGGTATATGTGACTAGCATCTTAAATTTTTTTTTTTTAGCTGTGTGATTCTAACAAAAACAATTCAAGCTGTCATTCAACATATTTGCAGAAAAGTATGTCACCAGGTGATGGACTGGTGGCATCAGACCAGACCTGGTTTCAGCAACTTTAGTACTTAAAGTTCTGGCTAGGAAAGAATTTAGAGCCAAGACTCAAACTATAAGAGAAAGTTTATTTAGAAAGTCACAGAGGTAGAAGAAACGGGCTCAGGAAACTATGACAGAGGCAAAAGGGCCCTTGGATCTTAGGAGAGAGAAGGTTAAAGGTGAGGGACCTAGGATGGGGGGAAGTGAGGGGAGAAGAAAAGGCATAGGCATCTCCCAGGAGGGAGAGCACTCTTGGTTTTCCATCCTAAGGGCTTATAAGATTGGATATTTTAGGGAAGATCCTAGGGAAAGGATCTCAATAGAATATTCATCAGCATTCCAGGTGTGTCCTTTCAGGGTCATGGTCTCCACTGATTGGTTGGCACCAGGTAGTCAATATGGCTGGCTCTGAGGTCAGCCATGCCGTTGCCTGTATGGTTTTGCTGCTTTTCTGGACCTGGAGCTGTCCTATTGTTCTTGTGGTGACCTTGTACATTATCCTTGCTGGTGACCTGGTACATTGTCCTTTCTCTAGTGACCTTTTGTACATGTCCTATCATCCTTATTCTGATCATGCCTGTCTACCTGCCTACCACAGATGTAGGAAACGTCCAAATTTTTATGACTTTATTGGAGCCAAACTGACAATTGCTGGGAAGCAAAATCTCAACGAATTGAAAAATGCTTCAGAAAATAGTAGTTTTGCCATTTATTTTTGGATCAGAATCAAAGGAATAGACACGAAATCCACTGGTAACAGATTAGGGAGGCAGGAGAAAGCAAAGTAGGGACATCTCTGAGATTGGATAAAAAGTAAACTGGACAGACACATACTTCTTTTACATCAGTGGGTGCAGGATAGTTAATATAACACTCATTTCACATAGAGATGGTATGCAGGAGAACAAGATAACAACAAGGAGTTCAGGGGTCTTCTGTCTGGTGGGAGACTATGCCCTGGAGGGTCTGGAAAGAGGGGATTACTCTGACATTCCAAGGGTATGTTATCCTAGATGCAAAAAGGCAGTAGAGCTCTGGCAGTTTGGCTCAGCGGTGGAGCATCAGCCCCGTGCGTGGATGTCCCAGGTTCAATTCCTGGTCAGGGCAAACAGAGAAGCAACTATCTGCTTCTCTACCCCTCCCCCTCTTTCTTCTCTCCTTCTATCTCATTCTTTTCCTCCCACAACCATGGCTTGGTTGGAGCAAGTTGACCCTGGGTGTTAAGGATGGCTCCATGGCTTCACCTCAGGCACTAAAATAGCTTGGTTGCCAAGCAATGGAGCAATGGCCTCAATTGGGCAGAGCATCACCCCATAAGGGGCTTGCCAGGTGGATCCTGGTCAGGGAACATGTGGGAATCTGTCTCTCTGCCTCCCTGTTTCTCACTTAAGAAAAAAAAAAGGCAATAGACAGCGTCAGTTAAGGTAAAGATTGACCTTCGTCAAGGAAGAAATCGGCCTAGCCATGACTACCAAAGATGATTAGTTTTTAGTTAAGAAGTTTTAATTTCAGACTATCATATGTGGTCATATTAAGTCTCTGAGATTGTAAGGCTGCATGCAGGCCTCCCTGGAGCTGGCCAGGTTTAGTATGTGGCCCATTTCACACCCACAGTTTGTTTTGAGTTAGTTTTGAAATCAGAATTAATTTTTTACCTATTCAGACTGCAATGATGTGACTTGAGCTTTTCATCCTGTAAAGGAAAAAAAAAATTTCTCTCTATTCTTCTGAGTCTATGGCTGAGATACTGTAATAAAATACATATCAATAAGAGAAGAACAAACAGAAGTTGATTATCAAGCATACTTCATGTATATATGGGAGATACCCAGGGAAAAAAAGTAAATTCCAAGGTACTTTATTTACTTATTTATTTTTAATTTTTAGTTTACTGTGTTGAGATGGTTTTGAGTCAAGGTGCTTTAGGACTCAGGATTAAATATCATTTTAATATAGAAAGGGAATGTACGTCTCTTAGATGATTTTTAGAAGAACAGATGAGAGGTTTCATAGTTTGTGACATTTGTCTGGATGTGGCATCCACTTCTAATCTCCTCTCCTGTAAAGACTTCCCTGGTTGATGAGATACCTAGGAAGGGGATTTATGACAGTAGAGTTCTTTTTGTGTGTGCGTGTGTGTGACAGAGACAAGAGAGAGGGACAGACAGACAGGAAAGGAAGTGATGAGAAGCATCAATTCTTCCCTGCAGCATCTTAGTTGTTCATCGACTGCTGTTCAGCAGATAAAATATAATATGCTCACTTTGTTAAAGATGGCGCTGCCCACATGGAAGCTCGTCACCCAGGTGATATTATTTGCCCTTATGCTTGGGATGGGTGTGGGGGAAAGGCTGTAATGTAAGCAGGCCAGGTCGTTATGACCTAAGGCTTGGCTTTAAGAGTAAGCTTTTCCCCACACCCTTGACTGATTGGATAATGTAGGGTGGTGCACTCTCCTGAGGAATCCCATTATACAGAGATTTCCTTGTTTGTATAATTGGATTAAAGGTTTTTGATTCTACGGTATAAAGTGGGGAGACCAGTAGCTTGATCACTCTCTTGGTTCTTGGTTCTTGAGGTATTAGAGAGGAGAGCAGATTAAGGCCATGTGGAGGAGAAGTAGCCAAGATGGCAGAGTGCTGAGGAAGAAGCCAGTTTGTTAAGAGTTTGTGCAGGAGGAGATGGGAAACAGAGGTGAATAAGTCTGGTGAGCTGGAAAGCTTTGATTCTAGGAAACTCGGATAAGTCAGTAGCTTTGTGAGCACTGAATGTGTGGGTTTTGGAGCCCAGTGTGTGTTTTTGCTTGCCCGCCGGGTGCAAGCTAGAATTAAAGCTGATGGCTCACCAGTTCTTGGCTCCTGTGTTTCATTATGATCTGTCCGAATCTAATGCGAACCTGCATGGGCTGGGCTGCTGTGATGGTGACCCTGACTACTGGCTTTACAACTGCTTTCTCATATGTGCCTTGACAGGGGGTGGGGGTGGGGCAGAGCTATAGCAGAGCGAGTGACCCCTTGCTCAAGCCAGTGACCTTGGACTTCAAGCCAGCAACCTTTGAATTCAAGCCAGCGACCATGGGGTCATGTCTATAATCCCATACTCAAGCCAGAGACCCTGCACTCAAGCTGGATGAGTCCATGCTCAAGCTGATGACCTCGGGGTCTCAATCCTGGGTCCTCTGCATCCCAGTCTGATAATCTATCCACTGTGCCACTGCCTGGTCAGGCAACAGTAGAATTCTTTTTGGAGAATCTGTCATCAGACAAATACGGAGAGTTCAGAGAAAACCTCTTTCTGCGTTTTCTATTTTTCAAGTGCCTTTACCTCAAAAGAATAAATATACCAAAGCAGCATAAGGAGGTGGCATGTTCTGCTGCCCTTCAATCTTTTATGGAATTAATGACCTGGGGTTTATTAGGTTGCTCATTTAAAATAATCCAAATGAGTTTTTAGATTTCTTTGATGAGTACTCCAGTCTTAATTAGACCAAGGAAAAGTAAATTGTCAACTCTATAAGTGTGAAGGAGAAGCTCTAAAGTTAGAAGAACAATTCCCATCTTCCCATGAATGACTTTTCCATCTCTCTTTACATTTGAGTAAAATTAAGGTGTCAGACGATAATGCCCACCAGCTCAACACTTTATTCACTTTGTTTTTTCCTCTCTCAGTGGTTGCTCCTGCCAGGTTCTTCCTCCTCTAGCAGACCTCTTAACCTTGGGGTGCCCCAGACCTCCTTCCTTGGTCCTGGCCACTCTCTGCATTTATTCCCTTGTTATCTCACTTAGCCTTTGACTTTGTTCGATTCAGGAATGCAGGAGTGTTCAGGAGCGAAGCAACAAAATGTGTCTATGGAGGTTCAGAATGAGTCATTCCAAGATGTGTCTTCGTGGTATGCTGATTATTTTGAGCTAAAGTCAACTTTAGCCACAGGCTCAAGAGAAAATTCTGTCCCTCCCTTAACTACCTAGAACTTGAATTAGGGGCCTTACCCATAGTAAGATATTATCAGAGATAACCTTTTTTGGCCTGTCTTTTATTTTATTTATTTATTTTGCTAGGGACAGTGAAACAAGGAAGGGCCTAGGATAGAAGTGGCTACAGGAAAGCCTAGGCAGGGTGCTTTGGTTCTCTAAAAATATTATAAGAAAGAAATGAGCCTAGGCCAAGTTGCTCTGGCTCACTGAGAAGTCAGAGAAAAGAGGCCTTGGAGACAGGTTCAGGGGTAAGACCTGGACAAGTGAGCTGCAGCTACTCATGGCTCCTCTGGTGGCAAGTTTCATGGGAGTGTGCACCCTTAGAGTTGAGGAGAAGCACACCTGTGGGGGAAGAATATGGGGAAGGGAAAGGCATGGGCATGCTCCCAGGAGGGAGAGTGCACCATCTTTTGACCTATCTATAGGGCAAGACAAACTTCTATTTACTAAGCATCTGCTCTTCTTATCATCCTGCAGTGACCCTTTAGAAGCCCCAAAGCACCTTACCTCACTCCTAGCTCAGGGTATCTTATATACTCAGGTTCACTTTCTGCTTCTGAATCTCTCCTGCATGTAGGGTCTCTGACTCTCTTGTGCATGCAGAATTCTCATACATACTGTATATATGTATTAAATTTGGTCATTTTTGGCCCTGGCCAGTTGGCTCAGCGGTAGAGCATAGGCCAGGTCTGTGAAGTCCCAGGTTTGATTCCTGGTCAGGGCACACAGGAAAAGAAACCATCTGCTTCTCCACCCTCCCTCTCTTCCTCCTCTCTCTTTCTCTTTTTTTTCTCTCTCTTTTCCTTCTGCAGCTGTAGCTCGAATGGTTTGAGCAAGGTTGGCCCCGGGCACTGTGAATGGCTCCATGGCCTTGCCTCAGGCACTAAAATAGCTTGGTTGCTGAGCAACAAAGCAGTGGCCTCAAATGGGCAGGTGGATCCTGGTTGGGTGCATGCGGAAGTCTCTCTCCCTGTCTTCCTGCCTCACCTCTCACTTAATAAAAAAATAAAATAAAATTTGGTCATTTTCTCTTGTTAATATATCTCATGTTTATTTGATTATTAGACTATCCAGAAGAACCTTGAGGGGAGAGGAAAGTTTGTTCTTTCTTTTTGACAGAGACAGAGTCAGAGTCAGAGAGAGGGACAGATACGGACAGACAGGAAGGGAGAGAGATGAGAAACATCAGTTCTTCATGGCAGCACCTTAGTCTCTCATTGATTGTTTTCTCATATGTGCCTTGACTGGGGTATTACAGCAGAGCTAGTGACCCCTTGCTCCAGCCAGTGTCCTTTGGGCTCAAGCCAGTGACCTTTGGGCTCAAGCTAGTGACCATGGGGTCATGTCTATGATTTCACGCCCAAGCCAGAGACCCCATACTGAAGCTGGATGAGCCCGTGCTCAAGCTGGCGACCTTGGAGTTTCAAACCTGGGTCCTCTGTGTCCCAGGCTGATACTCTGCCCACTGCACCACTGCCTGGTCAGACAGTTCTTTACATCTCCAAATCTCAAATGGATTCCTGAAACAAACAAAATCAAAGCATTTATAAATAGAGAAATGTAGAGCAAATATGGTAATGTGTTAACAATTTTGAATGGAAGTAGAATATATGTATAGTTCTGTATATTTTTAAAAGAATTTATTTATTGATTTTACAGAGGTGGGAGCAAGAAGAATCAACTCACAGCTGCTTCACTCTAGTTGTTCATTGCTTGCTTGTTGCTTGTCATATGTGCCTTGAGCAGGCTAGCCCAGGGTTTTGAATCCAGTGGCCTCAGTGTTCCAGGTTGATGCTCTATCCACTGTACACCACAGTCCAAGCTAGTTCTGTATGTTTGTAAATATACATGTTTAAAGAATGAAAATAAAAAACTAAAATAGAAGCCCTGGTTCAATAGCTCCTTAGATTATTGGCCCAAAGCACAGAGGTTGTCAGTTTGGTTCCTGGTCAGGGCATATACAGGAATGGATTGATGTTCTTCTCTCTCTCCTTTCCTCTCTGGCTAAAATCAATAAATAAACCTCCAAACCGAATTCCTGATCTGCCCTGCTCCCTGCAAGCCTGCTTGGTCAGCAGCTTCCTCATTGCAGCTGATAAATCCATTTTTGTTGTTCAGGACGAAACCCTTGGAGCAGTGGTGGGATTCAAATAACTGAACAACTGGTTCTCGGCCCTAATGGCCGTTTTAAGTATAAAAAAAAGATGTACCAAAAGGTAGTTTATTATTTCATGTGTTTAATACTGAAATAAGAATAATAAAAGAGGTACTCTTTCTTATAAGAAAGTTTTAAAATGTTAATGAAAAAATACTAAATAATACCTGATGAAAAACAATACAAGTTGTTAACCCCTGGTTGTTTGGCACTTTTTCTCTTTATGATATATATTTGTTTATTAAAGTAATAAACAGAAGGAAATTAAAATGTATTTCATCAAAGGAATAATGAATTTTATGAAATGAATAAATAAATATTACAAGCAGAGTTCCGTCAAATTATTTTCACCTATGGACAGAATGAACATTACTACAGGTGCTTAGAATATGCTGTTGCCAGCCCTGGCTGGTTGGTTCAGTGGTAGAGCATCAGCCCAGCATGTGGATGTCCTGGGTTTGATTCCTGGTCAGATTACACTAGAGAAGCAAACATCTGCTTCTCCACTCCTTCTCTTCCCCTTTCTCTCTCTTTCTCTCTTCCCCTCTTCCTCTCCCACAGTCATTCCTCGACTGGTCGATTGGTCCACTGCATTGGCTCCAGGCGCTGAGGATTGCTCTGTGGAGCCTTCTCCTTAAGTGCTAGAAAAGCTCCTTGAGAGCATGGTCCCAGATGGGGGTTGCAGGTGGATCCCGGTCCGGGTGCATGCAGGAGTTTGTCTCTTTATCTCCCCTCTTCTCACTTGGAAAAGAAAAAAAGAATAAATAAATAAAGAAAATAAATACATACATACATGAACTTAAAAAAAAGAATGAAAAAGAATACACTGTTGTGTAGATGAACATTAAAAAAGAGTAAGGAATGTATATTTGCAATTTACACATTGGGCGGCTGCCAAGGTGCCCACCTTAGAGAGAACCTTGGTTACAAGTGCCATTTTAACAACTGGTTTGCCGAACCCAGCAAAATATTCAGTATCAGTTCTGCTGAACCAGTGCAAACTGGCTGAATCCCACCACTGCCTTGGAGTCTTCTTCACTGACTTTGAGTCTTCTCTTTCTCTCCCAGACCACATTCAATCCTTCAGGAAATCCTGTTGGTTCTGTTTGCAGGGCACACAACATAATTACTTTTCACTGCTGCCACTCTGCACCCCGGTCTAAACCACTCCCCGCTCTATCTTGGGGATCACTGGAGTTGTTGAAAAGGCAGAAACCGTGGGAGGTGAACCAAAAACATGGGGCTAGTGTGCTCCAAAAGAATATTTATTTTAAAAGCAGGGGCTGAGCTCAGCAAGGTGTCAGCCCAAACAGCTGCGGGAGGGAGTGGGTAGATAGAGGGGTTACTGCAGGCACTTGGACATATGTAGATTAGCATATTGAGGTTGGTTGTCTTGGTTACAGACTGTCTCCTTTTCCCAACTCTCAGGGCCCTCATGATGACCTTGTCTCAGAACCTTCCCTGGGCAGCTGGAGTTGCTTAAGGGGAGGCGGAATTTGGGCGAGGCGGAATTTGGGCAAGGAAAATGTTTACTGAAGAAGTTGCCTTAGTAGAAGTTGGGTGAGGGGAATTTGAGTTTTAAAGGAGCCAATTTAATCCTAACAATTGTCTCCCAATTGATCCCCTGTTTCTACTCATGCCCCTCTTTCTATTCTACACAGAAAAGCCCATGAGACCCTTTTATTTTATTTTTATTTATTTATTTATTTTTAAATTTTTGTTATAACATTTAATTCCTATGGTTACCAGACTAAAAGAGTCTGTTTGCCTACACATAGCACAAAGCTCAATCAAACATGAACAGTAGTTTGCATCCAAGAAAGTAAGAGTTTAGTACTTGAGTAAATGGTGCCCAGCCCGGTTTCACAGAGCTAGTAAGCTAGTATTCAAAGACCTGGCTCCCTGATGGCTTCTAGGGGATGGGTTATATAGCAGAACAATCAATTATGGTGGTTAAAGGAGCTGGGGACATGGGCTCTCCTGATTGATTGGGACCAGGAGTAGTTGATTGTTCTATTAGGTCCTGATGTCAGTCACACATTGTTCTGTCAGATTTCATGAAGGTCTGGTCCATAGGGTCATTCTTCTTTCATGGGCCTGGGGCTGAAATACAGCTAGGAGAGCAGGAAGGGAGCATTGGTCAATCTAGTTTCCATCTTAATAGGATTTCTCATTTGGATTAATAGCAGCAAAGACCTTTGCATTTATTTTTCTGAGTGGCTATTAGGAAGCTATATCTCACCTCTAGAAAAGTTTTCAGTGAGAAACTAAAAACTGTATATTAACTTTAAATGCTAATCACAATTGTCTGCTATAAAACCTCTCCTTATACTTACATAGCATCATGAGACCCTTTTATTTTTTTAAAAAAATTTTATTTATGTTTTTAGTGGGGAGGGGGAGAGAGGGACATACAGACAGGGAGAGAGATGAGAAGCATCAATTCTTTGTAACAGCACCTTAGTTGCTTATTGATTGCTTTCTCATATGTGCCTTGATGGGGTGGGGGGCTTTTAGCGAAGTCAGTTACCCCTTGCTCAAGTCAGCGACCTTGAGCTCAAGCCAGCAATCATGGGGTCATGTCTATGATCCCACGCTCAAGCCAGTGATCCTGCACCTATGAGACCCTTTTAAAATGAAGTCATGTGTGCTCTCCCTCCCAAGGGCACACCCATGCCTTTCTCTTCCTCCTCTTCTTTTCCCAAAGGTGTGCATCTCCTAAACTCTAAGGGTTCCTGTGAGACTTGCAACCAGGGGAGCAATAGGCAATGGCAGCTCCGCCCAGAGTTAACCTCTGAACCTGTCACCAAGGCTCTCTTTGTTCCTTTAGCCTAAGTCCTTCCTTGTTTCTTTCTTTTTTAATTTTATTTTATTAATTTTAATGGGGTGACATTAATAAGTCAGGGTACATATGTTCAAAGAAAACATCTCCAGGTTATCTTGTCATTCAGTTATGTTGCATACCCATCACCCCAAGTCAAATTGTCTTCTGTCACCTTCTATCTGGTTTACTTTGTGCCCCTCCCCTCCCCCCTCTCCCTCCCTCTGTTCCCCACCATCACCACCACCCCAACCCCACCCCGGTAACCACCACACTCATGTCCATGTCTCTTAGTCTCTTTTTTATGTCCTACCTATGTATGGAATCATGCAGTTCTTAGTTTTTCCTGATTTACTTATTTCACTCCGTATAATATTATCAAGATCCATCCATTTTGTTGTAAATGATCCAATGTCATCATTTCTTAAGGCTGAGTAGTATTCCATAGTATATATGTACCACATATATACTTCTTTATCCAGTCATCTATTGAAGGGCTTTTGGGCTGTTTCCATGTCTTGGCCACTGTGAACAATGCTGCTATGAACATGAGGCTGCATGTGTGTTTATGTACCAATGTTTTTGAGTTTTGGGCGTATATACCCAAGAGAGGGATTGTTGGGTCATCTAGTAGTTCTATTTTTAGTTTTTTGAGGAACCACCATACTTTCTTCCATAATGGTTGTACTACTTTACATTCCCACCAACAGTGGATGAGGGTTCCTTTTTCTCCACAGCCTCTCCAACACTTGTTATTACCTGTCTTGTTGATAATAGCTAATCTAACAGGCATGAGGTGCTATCTCATTGTAGTTTTGATTTGCATTTCTCTAATAGCTAGTGAAGATGAGCATCTTTTCATATATCTATTGGCCATTTGTATATTTTCCTGGGAGAAGTATCTGTTCATGTCTTCTTCCCATTTTTTTTATTGGATTGTTTATTTGTTTGTTGTTGAGTTTTATGAGTTCTTTGTATATTTTGGATATTAGCCCCTTATCTGAGTTGTTGTTTGAAAATATCATCTCCCATTTAGTTGGCTGTCTGTTTATTTTGTTGTCAGTTTCTCTTGTTGTGCAAAAACTTCTTAGTTTGATGTAGTCCCATTCATTTATCTTTGCCTTCACTTCCCTTGCCTTTGGAGTCAAATTCATAAAGTGCTCTTTATAACCAAGGTCCATGAGTTTAGTACCTATGTTTTCTTCTATGTAATTTATTGTTTCAGGTCTTATATTTAGGTCTTTGATCCATTTTAAATTAATTTTAGTACAAGGAGACAAACTGTAATCGAGTTTTATTCTTTTGCATGTGGATTTCCAGTTTTCCCAGCACCATTTGTTGAAGAGGCTTTCTTTTCTCCATTGTGTGTTGTTGGCTCCTTTATCAAAAATTATTTGACCATATATATGTGGTTTTATTTCTGGACTTTCTATTCTGTTCCATTGGTCTGAGTGTCTATTTTTCTGCCAATACCATGCTGTTTTGATTGTTGTGGCTCTATAATATAATTTGAAGTCAGGTATTGTAATGCCCCCAGCTTCGTTCTTTTTCCTTAGGATTGCTTTGGCTATTTGGGTTTTTTTATAGTTCCATATAAATCTGATAATTTTTTGTTCCATTTCTTTAAAAAATGTCATTGGAATTTTGATGGGAATTGCATTAAACTTGTATATTGCTTTGGGTAATATGGTCATTTTGATTATATTTATTCTTCCTATCTAAGAACAAGGAATATTTTTCTATTTCATTGTATCTTTTTTGATTTCCCTTAACAATGCTTTGTAGTTTTCATTATATAGGTCCTTTACATTCTTTATGTTTATTTGTAGGTATTTTATTTTTTTTGTTGCAACCGTAAAGGGGATTATTTTTTTGAGTTCATTTTCTAATGTTTTATTGTTGGCATATAGAAATGCTATGGACTTTTGTATATTAATTTTGTATCCTGAGACCTTACTATATTGGTTTATTGTTTCTAGTAATCTTTTTGTGGGAACTTTGGGGTTTTCGATGTATAGGATCATATCATCTGCAAAAAGTGAAATCTTTACTTCTTCTTTTCCAATATGGATGCCTTTTATTTCTTTGTCTTGTCTGATTGCTCTGGCTAGAACTTCTAGCAACACGTTAAATAAGAGTGGACATCCCTGTCTTGTTCATGATTTAAGGGGGAAAGTCCTCAGTTTTATGCAATTTAATATGATGTTAGCTGATGGTTTATCATAAATGGCCTTTATTATGTTGAGATATTTTCCTTCTATGCCCATTTTGTTGAGTGTTTTAAACATAGAATTATGTTGTATTTTATCGAATGCCTTTTCTACATCGATTGATAAGATCATGTGGTTTTTGTCCTTTGTTTTGTTGATATGGTGTATTACGTTAACCGTTTTACATATGTTGAACCATCCTTGAGATTCTGGGATGAATCCCACTTGATCATGGTGTATCATTTTTTTAATATGTTGTTGTATTCGATTTGCTAGTATTTTGTTTAGTATTTTAGCATCTGTATTCATTAGAGATATTGGTCAGTAGTTTTCTTTTTTTGTGCCGTCCTTGCCAGGTTTCGGTATGAGGGTTATGTTGACCTCATAAAATGTGTTTGGAAGTATTGCTTCTTCTTCAATTTTTTGGAAGACTTTGAGTAGAATAGGAACCAAGTCTTCTTTGAATGCTTGATTGAATTCACTAGTATAGCCGTCTGGGCCTGGACTTTTATTTTTGAGGAGGTTTTTAATAGTTTTTTCTACTTCCTCCCTGCTTATTGGTCTGTGGAGGCTTTCTGCTTCTTCATGACTCAGTAAAGGAAGGTTGTATTGTTCTAGGAATTTATCCATTTCTTCTAGATTGTTGAATTTGGTGGCATATAGTTTTTCATAGTATTCTACAATAATTCTTTGTATATCTATGATATCTGTGGTGATTTCTCCTCTTTCATTCTGGATTTTGTTTATATGAGTCTTTTCTCTTTTTTCCTTGGTGAGTCTTGCCAAGGGTTTGTCAATTTTGTTGATCTTTTCAAAGAACCAGCTTCTTGTTTTATTAATTTTTTTCTATAGTTTTTCTGTTCTCTATTTCATTTATTTCTGCTCTGATTTTTATTATTTCCTTCCTTCGGCTGTTTTTGGGTTATCTTTGTTCTTCTTTTTCTAGTTCCATAAGGTGTGAAATTAAGTGGTTTACTTGGGCTCTCTCTTGTTTGTTCATATAGGCCTGAAGTGATATAAACTTCCCTCTTATTACTGCTTTTGCTGCATCCCAGAGATTCTGATATGTCATATTGTCATTTTCATTTGTCTGTATGTATCTTTTGATCTCTGCGCTTATTTCTTCTTTGACTCACTCATTTTTTAAAAGTATGTTGTTTAGTTTCCACATTTTTGTGGGTTTGTTTACCTTTTTTCTGCAGTTGAATTCTAGTTTCAAGGCTTTATGATCAGAAAATATGCTTGGTATAATTTCAATTTTTCTGAATTTGCTGATATTATTTTTGTGGCCCAACATATGATCGATTCTTGAGAATGTTCCATGTACACTAGAGAAAAATGTGTACTCTGTCACTTTGGGATGAAATGTCCTATAGATGTCTATCATATCCAATTGCTCTAGTGCAGTGGTTCTTAACCTAGGTTCTATAGAACCCTAGGGGTTCGATGAGTCAGTCTCAGGGGTTCAGAGAAGCCTCTGCCGCAGAGGCCAAAATAAAGTAATACCGTAATTTGTTGTGAGTTCATGCACTTTGTTGGTTTTGTTCTTTGAGCAAGGTGATGTTCATGCACGGCTCATTTTGTGCACCAGTAAAAGAACATATACCTATGTCTTGAATTTGGAAAAAAAATCATATTTTATTTATCACTAAAGAAGGGTTCGGTGAATGCACATATGAAACTGGTGTGTTTGGTACTTCAAAAAAGGTTAAGAACCACTGCTCTAGTGTTTCATTTAAGGCTAATATTTCTTTATTGATTTTCTGTTTGGATGAACGATCTAGAGTCGTCAGCGGTGTACTGAGGTCTCCAAGTATGATTGTATTTTTGTCAGTTTTTGTTTTTAGGTCAGTTAATAGCTGTCTTATATATTTTGGTGTTCCTTGGTTTGGTGCATATATATTAAAAAGTGTTATGTCTTTTTGATTCAGTGTCCCCTTGATCATTATAAAATGACCATTTTTGTCTCTGATTACTTTTTTTTTTTACATGGACAGAGAGAGAGTCAGAGAGAGGGATAGATAGGGACAGACAGACAGGAACAGAAAGAGGTGAGAAGCATCAGTCATTAGTTTTTCGTTGCCATTGCGACACCATAGTTGTTCATTGATTGCTTTCTCACATGTGCCTTGACTGCGGGCCTTCACCAGACTGAGCAACCTCTTGCTGGCCAGCGACCTTGGATCCAAGCTGGCGAGTTTTTGCTCAAGCCAGATGGGCCCACGCTCAAGCTGGCGAGCTCAGGGTCTCAAACCTGGGTCTTCCGCATCCCAGTCTGACGCTCTATCAACTGCACCACCGCCTGGTCAAGCTCTGATTACTTTTGCTGTCTTATAGTCAGCATTGCTGGATATGAGTATTGCTACGCCTGCTTTTATTTTTTATGTTATTTGCTTGAAGTATTGTTTTTCAGCCTTTCACTTTGAATTTGTTTTTATCCTTGTTGCTTAGATGTGTTTCTTGTATGCAGCATATAGTTGGATTTTCTTTTTTAATCCAGTCTGCTACTCTGTGTCTTTTTATTGGTGAGTTCAATCCATTTACATTTAGTGTAATTATTGACACTTGAGGGTTTCCTATTGCCATTTTATATATTGCTTTTTGTTAGTTTTGTATCTTGTTTGATACTTCTCTTTTGTTTTACTGTCATTTCTTTTTGTTGGGTTGTAATCCATACTTCTTTCCTCTGTTACTTCCTTTTGCAAGTCATGTGCTTCTGTGGTGTTATTTTCAGGGGCAGCTACCATTAAGTAATGAAAAGGGTACCTATCATGTTCGTTGTAGTACACTATCTTATGAGTGCTTCTGGACTCCATCGTCCTTTGCTACTGTTAATCTTCGTCCTCTCCCCTTTATTGTTTTTGTTGTCACAGTTTAAATTTGTTGGGGTTTATTTGCATTCCTGGTGGAGCTTTTACTTGTGGTTTTCTTTTGTTTTGTTCTTTGTATATAGTTGGAAAATCCCCTTTAGTATAGCCTGAAGTGAGAGTTTTCTGATGATAAATTCTCTCATCTTTTCTGTATCTGTGAATGTTTTTATTTCTCTTTCATATTTGAAGGATAGCTTTGATGAGTATAGTATTCTTGGTTGGAAGTTCCTCTCTTTCAGAACTTTAAATATTGGGATCCACTCTCTTCTAGCTTGTAGAGTTTCTGCTGAGAAATCCAATGATAATCTAATAGGCCTTCCTTTATATGTTGTATTCTTCTTTTCCCTGGCGGCCTTGAGAATTTTTTCTTTGTCGTTGGTTTGTGCCAATTTCATTATGATGTACCTTGGAGGAGGTTTGTTGGGGTTAAGATAACTCGGTGTTCTATTTACTTCTTGAATTTGAGGCTTTAGTTCTTTCCACAGGCTTGGGAAGTTCTCATCTATTATTTTTTTGAATATGTTCTCCATTCCATTTTCTCTCTCTTCTCCTTCTGATATACCTATTATTCTTATGTTACTCTTTTTGGTGGAGTCAGACAATTCCTGTAGGGCTTTCTCATTTTTTTTAATTCTTGAGTCTCTCTCTTCTTCTCTCTGTTGTGTCTCAAGTTTCCTATCTTCTATGTCACTAATCCTCTCTTCTACCTGGCCTGTTCTATTAGCTAATTTGTTACCTCATTTTTCAGCTCATGAATTGAGTTTTCATCTCTGTTTGATTTGTTTTTATAGTTTCAATTTCCTTGGTAATATATTCTTTGTGTTCATTTAGTTGTTTTCTGAGCTCCCTAAATTGCCTTTCTATGTTTTCTTGTATATCTCTGAGTATTTTTAGGATTTCTATTTTAAATTCTCTGTCATTTAACTCCAAGTTTTCCAATCTATTAAAATTTTTTCTATAGATTTACCCTCATCTATCTGTGCTACCTCTCTGTCTTTTGTTTCCATGATATTCGACTTCCTTTTTCTTAATGGCATCTGAGGGGTGATTTTATTAATAACACTAATGTGAATTAACAAGAAAGTAAAAAATAAAAAAAGGATAGACAATAAAAAAGACAATCAATAAAAAATAAAAATAATAAAAATTAAACAAAAATTATTATTTCTTTTTCTTTTTACCTCTCCTTCCCTCTTTGAGAAAATGCTGTGCAAAACTGAGAATTATGTTGTGCCAAATGGAAAAAAAACTACCTATAATGGGGGCCTAAGTTGGGGAGAAGTGATAAAGGGGCAAAAAAGGAGGTAGGGACCCACAAAATGCAAAAAAAGGAAAAAGTTTGGATCAAGAATAATATAATTTGCTTGTAAATGATGATTTGAAGAAGAAATATAGTGAAAGAGATAAGAAGGAAACAAGAAAAAGAAAACAAAACAAAAACAAAGAAAACAGCAAAAAATTAAAAAACTATTGTATTAAGTGGATCAAAAACTACATAGAATGGAGAGCCGGGGTTGGGGGAATGCTAATGAGTTAATAAGCAAAGTAAAAAGCACACAAAATGCCACAAAGAAAAAATTTGAATCCAAAATAAAATAGCTTGTTCATGAGTGAGGATCGAATGAGAGGAAAAGTAAAAGAGAAAAGAAGAAACTGAGAGAGAGGGAGAGAAAAGAAAAAGGAGAAAAAGGAAAAAGAGAGTTAAGGGTTTTGTAGTGTAACCCTCGTAGAGAGAAAGAGAAAAATGGGAAATATAACACTTATGGGTAATGTAGTTCAAGATGAAGAGAAAAGAGTAAGATGGGCAGAGGATAAAAGGACCAAGGTGGAAGAGAAAATTAAATAAATAAAGATAAGAAAATGAAAGAAATTTTAAAAAAGGAGAAAGTTATAAAGTTTGTGGATTTTTCTTGATATTGAGAGGTTATCTTCTTCCTTTTTCCTTCTTCTCCCTCTTCCTGGTCGGTGGCACTGTACCCCAGGCTCTGCCCCTGTGGCACACTTAGGTAGAGATTGGCAGTTGATGTGTCACTATGGTGATGTCATATACTAAGTCTCAGTCTCATTGGTAGTCGGGTCTTGTTAGCATTTGCAAGCTCCAACAATGGGAGAGTCCGTTTTCTTGGAGCCTCTCTCCTTCCTGAATTAGCAGCCTGATGACCCAGCTATAAGGTTGCTGCTGCCACTGCCTGGATAGTAAGAGGCTCAAAGAGCTGGCAAATCCCCACTCTATCCCCACTCAGCACAGAGTTCTGGGTAAAGCTCTGTCAGTCAGAGCCGTCAGCATAATCAGGCAGGGCTGGGAGCCAATTACTCTCAAGATGTCTTTCTATGAGCCTCCAGGCGTGTCCAGTATGTCTCAGCACTCTGTGGGACCACTGTCCCCAGGCTTTTTGCACTTTGTATCCTGTCTTGGCTAAGAAGAAGATGCCCTAGTTGCTGCCCGCAGAACAGGAGGTCTTAAAAGCTGCCAAGTCCCTCTTTTTAGCACACAGCCCTGAGTATGAAAGCTCTGCTAATCAGAGCCACCAGCATAGACAGGTTTTTCGCCCTGTATCAGCTGACTGGAATTTGCCCCCGCCCTTCCGTACAAAGCAAGAACCACTAAAAAATATTACGTCTCTTGTCTTAGATCGCTGAGCTGAGAGACACCATGTCAGCCAGAGCTGCGTAAGCTAGTTGGGTGGTGAGCCTACTGTGAGTTAAGCTAACCTGAGTGATTGGATTCACAGATTTGCTACAGAGACTGTTTGCAAGCTGCCTGCGCTCCCCTCCCCCAGTGCTAGCCTGAATGGCTGGTGATGGCACCTCACTCGCCCAGAGAAGACTGGCTGTAGGGAAGTTTGTTTTCATGTGCTCCCACCTCACTGTTGTTGGTGGAGCAGGGCTCGCGCGGGCTGAGCCGCAGCATGGACACTCTTTCCTCGGCTTGCACGTCTGTGCTGCAGCCCAGTCAGAAGTCTCTGGCCCTGCCCCTCTGTCCAGGAACATGGGTGCCCACTCCCGGGGTCCTAAGGGGAATCTCGTGCAAACTGCCCATGCTTGCTGACCAGGATATCGGGTAAGGGAGGCTGCCGCTTGCCTGCCTCTGCCAGGACCGGTGCTGGCGTTAGCTCATACGGGCTGAGCCACGGCGGGCCCACTCTTTCCTCAGCTTGTACATCTGTGCCCCAGCCCGGCTCCTTTCATGCCCAAAGCTCTCACTCTCTCTCAGTTTCAAGTGAAAGCAGCCCTTGCTCAGGTTAGTGAGGGAGGTGGAGGGTTCCGTTCTCCATCTTATTTCTTTCTTTCAGGATTGCTTATAAATTTAGTCAGTTTTTCAACACTTCATACCTTTTTGTTCAATGTGTGAGATCCACAGATGCTCCAGGGATCAATTTTTCTGTCTCTGGTTGTAGAACTTGTTGAATTTTTGGGGAGAAGTATCAGAAGCGCTCCTCACGGCACCATTTCTCTGATGTCCCAGGACAGTCCTTCTTTGTTCCATTGTTTCAAGCTTTAATAAACGTATTCTCAAAATAAATAAGTAAGTAAAATGAAATCTGTCCGGTAGTTGCCTCCGGGTTGGGTAGTGAAACCCTCCCTGGCCCTGAGCTTTCTGATATTGTTAATCTTGCTCAAACCACACACACCCAAATTCTTGAAACTGTCTGTCCCTAAGGCTGTTCCATGAACTGCACGCCCCACCAAACCGGTCGACCGTTACCATCCTCCCCCCTCTGCAGATATAAAAAACCCAAAAACCCTCCCCGGGCGCGCCTTCACAGACTCACATCCCAGGGTCGGTGAACTCGCCCGGAGTCCTCCCAGTAAAGCCTGACTTTTGCTCATTTGGCTGTTTCGGCTCTTCATTCGTTCATTGGCGGCACCCGGCAATCTTTCATTTGGTGCCGAAACCCGGGAGAGGGGCTTTTTGTGACTCACCTCGGCCTTCTGGATTAAGGCAGGAGTCCCCCCTCTTTCCCCCTTGCCTCGTGCCGCCCGTCGTTTTGGACTCTGGGTTCCCTACGACCTCGATCGCCAATTGTGAGTAACCTGGTTTCTCTTCCGCTTTTTCTGGTCCTGCGTCTCCACTGGGGTTTCTTGTCCTAGACTCGGCCGAGCCGAGAATCCCTCCATCCGCCGACTCCTGGAGTCTTTATAGGGGTTCAATCGGAAGGGACGCCTTTCAGCTGCTCTCCTATCTCTGTCCTGAGACCTATCATTTAGGTCTCCTTTCGGGAGACGGGTATCTGGAAGGGACGCCTCCCTTATACTCTCTCTTTCCTCCCACGCCTAGGACCAAAAAGCCGGCCAAATTATGGGGAACTCCAAATCCAAAATAGACCCAAAACTCCTCTAGGATGTCTTCTTAAAAATTTTTCCAAATTGGGATACACTCAGACACTTCGCAGGAAGAAACTCGTCTTCCTGTCACAGGTTGCCTGGCCTCAATACACCCTAGATAACCGGTCTCACTGGCCGCCTATGGGTACTTTTGACTTTAACGTCCTCCAGGACCTAGACAATTTTTTGCCGGCACACTGGAAAAGACTCTGAGACCCCATATATTCAGGCTTTCTGGGATCTCCGTTCCCACCCCATCTCTGCTCCCACTGTTCCACTCTCCAAATTCTCCTAGCTCAAACCTCCTCTCCTCCCAAGGCTTCCTCCCAGGAACCCCCTCCTTACTCTCAACCTGATGACCTTCCCGACTACCTATCTCCTCCTCCGGCTCTCCCCCAGGAGAACCACCCAGACCCGGGCCAGGTTCCGGCTCCTTCCACCCCTCCGGCTCCTTCTGCTCCTCTGGTTCCTTCTGCCCCACCTCCCACCGACCCTCTCCCCTCTCCCATTGCAGCTCATACCAGGTCGCACAGCCCCCAATCGTCATCTGTTGTCCTTGCCCCTCTCCGTGAGGTAGCTGGGGCAGAGGGCCTAGTTAGGGTACATGTCCCCTTTTCCCTCCAAGACCTTTCACAGATTGAGAAACGGCTAGGATCCTTCTCGGCCGACCCCTCCACCTACATTAAGGAATTCCGTTACCTGACTCAGACATATGACCTGACCTGGCATGACATTAAGGTCATTTGTACCTCCACCCTCACCCCCGAGGAGCATGAACGCATCCTCACTGCCGCTCGGCAGCAGGCAGACAGAGACCACTTAGTAAACAACCAAACTCCTCTCGGCACAGAGGCAATCCCTGGGGAGGACCCTAATTGGAATTATCAACCTGGCCAAGGGTCTAACATCCTCCGCAGGAACATTATGCTCCAATACTTAATCAGGGGCATGGATGCAGCTTCCAACAAGGTTGTTAACTATGACAAACTCAGGGAAATTACTCAATTCCCTGAAGAAAACCCTGCCCTTTTCCTTAACCGCCTCCAGGAAGCTTTAGTACGATATACCCGCCTAGACCCAGGGTCACGCAACGGGGCCACAGTTCTAGCCTCCCACTTTATCTCTCAGTCAGCCCCGGATATTAGAAAGAAACTTAAAAAGGCTGAGGAGGGCCCTGAGACTCCCATCCAAGACCTGGTAAAAATGGCCTTTAAAGTTTTTAACGCCCGAGAGGAAACGGCTGAAGCTGCCCGTCTTGAACGGCTACAGCAAAAGGTAAACCTCCAAACCCAAGCCCTGGTAGCGGCCCTTCAGCCGGTAGGGGAATTGGGAAAAAAGCCAGCCTCCAAGGGAGGACAGCGCACACCACCAGGCGCCTGCTTTAAATGCGGCAAAGGGGGCCACTGGGCCAATGCCTGCCCGCAACCGAGGCCCCCTACCAAGCCTTGCCCACAATGCAAGCTCATGGGCCACTGGAAGTCGGACTGCCCGACCCTGGCTCAGCCTACGGCCCCTCAATGCCGGGGACCTGAGAACCAGGCACTTCCAGTCTCAGAACTGCTGGGCTTAATGGACGACTGAGGGGGCCCTGGCTCTTCGACTCCAGTTACCCTCACCGAGCCCAGGGCTACGCTCCAGGTAGCGGGTAAGTCTGTTTCCTTTTTAATAGACACGGGGACTACCTACTCTGTCCTTCCCTCTCATTCGGGCCTTACAGTTCCTTCCCAGGTCTCGGTCATGGGAATCGACGGATCACCCTCGACCCCACGGCGGACGACCCTCCTTAATTGCCTATTTGAGGGTCACCCATTCTCACATTCCTTCCTAGTCATACCCTCCTGCCCAGTTCCCCTCCTGGGGAGAGACATTTTGTCCAAACTCCGGGCAAGTATTTCTTTTTTCCCCAAGCAGGTCTTTTTACTAGCATTAGTGCCAGGTCCCGATCCTGAGCCATACTCGGACTCCAGGGTCCAGCTTTTACCCGGGGTAGACCCTGAGGTCTGGAATACGGGTACCCCCACTGTAGCCTCGCACCACACTCCTGTCCTGATCAAACTCAAGGACCCATCTTCTTTTCCCAACCACCCACAGTTTCCTATCTCACACACCCATAGGATGGGACTCTTGCCCATCATCACCAAACTTAAGACACAAGGCTTACTGATTCCCACCAACTCGCCTTGTAACACTCCAATCCTCTCTGTTAAAAAGACTTCAGGACAATACCGCCTTGTACAAGATCTCCGCATCATCAATTCAGCGGTTATCCCCATATCCCCAGTAGTCCCTAACCCATACACCCTTCTCTCACACATTCCCCCTAATACCACCCATTTCTCAGTCCTTGACCTCAAGGATGCTTTCTTCACCATACCTCTCCACCCGGATTCCTACTTTCTCTTTGCCTTCACCTGGGAGGACCCGGTCTCCAATACGGCCCAACAACTGACCTGGACGGTCCTCCCCCAGGGATTCCGGGACAGCCCTCATCTGTTCGGGCAAGCACTGGCAACAGACCTACTTGCTTGCAATATAGCTCCCTCCACTCTTTTACAATACGTAGATGATCTTCTAGTCTGCTCCCCAAGCGAGGCTGAATGCCTCAAAGCTACCACCCTCTTACTGAATTTCCTTTGCAACAGGGGGTATCGGGTATCTGCCAAGAAGGCACAAATAGCTACCCCATCTGTCACTTACCTTGGCCTCTTGGTCACCCCGACCCACCGAGCCATCACCACCGACAGGTTGCAGGCTCTTCGGGGCCTACAACCCCCCACCTCAGCAGCTGAAATCCAGTCATTCCTAGGGCTAGTAGGTTTCTTTCGCCACTGGGTCCCAAATTTTGCCCTTTTAGCCAAACCTCTCTACTTAGCAGCCAAGGAGGCGCCCGAGGGACCTCTGACCTCCCCTGAGACTGTCCGCAGGGCCTTCTCAGCTCTTCTAGGGGCCCTCTGCTCAGCCTCGGCCCTAGCTTTACCTAACCCCTCACATCCTTTTATCCTCTATACTGAAGAAAGACAACACTTGGCTCTAGGAGTCCTGGCCCAGCCAGCAGGTCCAACTCTAGTCCCATTAGCCTATCTCTCCAGGCAGTTAGATCCCACCACCCGTGGATGGCAACCCTGCCTTCGAGCTCTTGCAGCCGCCGCTGATCTCACCACCGAGGCTCTGAAGATTAATCTCCAACAGCCTCTACAGGTTTTTTCCCCCCATCGCCTCACAGACCTCCTCTCACATCAGGCTTTGGCTCACCTTGGGCCTTCTCGACTCCAGCTGTACCACCTCCTCTTCATAGAAAACCCCTCCATCACTCTCTCTAACTGCAACTCTCTTAACCCAGCCACCCTCCTTCCCGTCTCTGACGCACCTCCCTCTACCCACTCTTGCATCGAAGTTTTAGAGCATTCTAAATCTCCCCGCTCTGACCTTGCGGCTCATCCGTTGCCTAAGGCCCAACATACCCTTTACATTGATGGCAGTTCAATCTCTGAACCTCCGGGGCCCCGGCGAGCCGCCTATGCCATCGTTTCTGACACCCAGGTCATCGAGGCAAACAGCCTCCCCCCGGGAACTACCTCCCAACAGGCTGAACTGGTTGCCCTAACCCGGGCCCTCATCTGGGCAAAGGATAAGGCAGTTAACATATACACTGACTCCAAATATGCCTTTCTCATTGCTCACTCTCACTGTATGATCTGGAAGGAACGAGGCTTTCTCACGACTAAGGGAACACCCGTCCTAAATGGCAAGCTCATTTCTAAACTTATACAGGCCATCCAACTCCCTTCACAGATAGCCATTATACATTGTAAGGGCCACCAGACCTCCAACTCTCCCATAGCTAAGGGGAATGCCTTTGCTGACAAAACAGCTCATTCCATGGCACGCACACACCCAACCTCTGCTATCTGCTTCCTCTCAAAGACATACAACCCCCAATACTCCTCCACAGAGCAAAATCTTTTCCAGTCTTCCACTGAGGTCCAGATCAAGGATGGATGGGCTTTCAAAAATGACCTCCTCATCCTCCCACAGTCTCAGAGATACCAGATAATCGCTGACATTCACAAGTCCTTACACATTGGACCTAAAGCCCTTTTTCATTTTCTATCTCCTCTATTCCACCACGACCATCTCCAGCAAACCATCCAGGACGTTCATTCTTCTTGCTCCACCTGTTCCAGGACAAACAGCCAAGGGGCCTGCCACGTCCGTCGCCCACTCCACCAAATGCGGGGACACCTGCCTGGGCAGGATTGGCAGGTCGACTTCACCCACATGCCCAGACACAAAAACCTTAAATACCTTTTAACTATGGTGGATACTTTTTCAGGATGGATCGAGGCTTTCCCTACGACCTCTGAAACCGCGGGGACGGTAGCTGACCACCTAATCCGAGACATCATCCCTCGCTTCGGTTTGCCCTCCTCCATCCAGTCGGACAACGGGCCCTCCTTCATCTCCAAGATCACAGAGGCTGTCTCCACCTCCCTTGGTATACAGTGGAAACTGCATACAACCTACCACCCTCAATCATCTGGTAAGGTAGAAAGAGCCAATGGACTCATCAAGGACCATCTGACCAAACTCAGCCTAGAGCTCCGCCAGTCTTGGCCTACCCTTCTCCCCCTGGCTCTGACCCGTCTAAGAGCCACCCCCAGGGGACCTTCCCAACTTAGCCCCTTTGAACTCCTCTACGGCCGACCTTTCCTCCTGTCAACTCCGTCTTCTCCACACCCACCCCCTCTAGCTTCATACCTGCCCTACCTCTCCCTCCTCCGTTCTCTTCTAAGGGAACACGCCAACTTGGCCCTTTCTAAACCTAGCCCTGGGGCTGGGCCAACAGAGCGGGTCACCTCAGGGGACCGGGTCTTTATAAAGACCCTTTCCCCAAAACCTCTCACCCCCAAGTGGGAAGGACCCTACACGGTAGTCCTGACTACCCTGTCTGCAGTTAAAGTTCTAGGAATCTCTGCATGGGTCCACCTTTCCAGAGTAAAAAGGGCTCCAGCACAAACGTATTCTTGCACACCTTTAGGCCCCACTAAACTCAAAATTCACAAACACTGACTCCATACTCAGCAATATGGTCCTCTGTCTCCTTTTCCTCATTCTACAAGCCTCCTTCTCTCCAGTCTCAGCCATTTTCACACCCTCACTTTTAGAATCCTCACACTTAGCCCGCACCTTGAACTTGACCCAAAACCTCCTTCGCCAGACAAATTCTACACTAGCATCCAACTGTTGGATCTGCCTCTCCCTCCTATCCTCGGCCTACTCGGCCATACCTATCCCCCCCCAAACAGCTTACACCCTCAAAGTTACCCTACCTTACAGAATACAGAAGGGAGCCACCCTTTTTGAAAGGGCAGACACATTAACCGGTAACTATCCCTCCTCCTCGGCCAATCGGGCTAACAAACTCTTCGACGACTACCTCAAATACTTAACCAAATTCAAAGACCCACACCCACCTGTTCACGGTCCGGTGACCATCAACACCCCTCTTTTAGCCCAGGCTCCCATATGCTTCTCGGCCTCAGGGGGCAATGAGTCCCTCGGCAGCCTAACCCCACAGGAATGCAACACCACAATCAGCATTAAACACCCATATGACCATCAGACTGACTGGGTTAACTATCAAATATCAGCCCAGGCTAATGGCCTCTTCCTCAACCCAGTCCGATTCACGGGACCCCCAGAGGTCACCGCCACAGGCCGCAATTGTTCCTTCCCCATAGACAACTTTCATCCATGGCTACAATCCTCAGCAACCTCCAGATATAAGTGTACAAGGCAAACAAAAACCAATAACATCTCCCCTTTAATAGGGGCAGCTTTGGCCTCCACTCTCTCAATATGGGAAGCGGAAACAAAAGGACCTACCCAACCACTGGTACACCTCTTTTCCTTACATCTCTCAACCTGCCTCACGGAGGCCGGAGCCTTCTTTTTGTGTGGCACTAACACTTATATGTGCCTCCCCACCAACTGGACTGGCACCTGTACCCTGGTATACTTGGTCCCCAATATCAACATAGTCCCCCTGAATGCCTCCCTGCCAGTTCCAGATATAACCCTAATACACCCAAGGAGGAAAAAGAGGGCAGTACAGTTCATACCTCTCCTAACTGCCCTAGGGGTGGCGGGGGGCCTAGGTTTGGGAGCAGGAGGACTAGGAACCTCTCTCACATTCTTTCACAAATTGTCTGATGATTTACAATCTGCTTTAAAACAAACTGCTTCCGCTTTACTCAGCATCCAGGACCAAATAGACTCCTTAGCAGCCATCACCCTACAAAATCGCAGGGGTCTAGACCTCCTCACAGCCGAAAAAGGGGGCATCTGTCTCTTTTTAGAAGAACAGTGCTGCTTCTACACCAATCAATCAGGTATTGTCCGCAGCGCCGCTCACGATCTGCAGGAAAAGGCCCAGCGGATTCGGGAAAGGATGACTCAACCTTGGGACTCCTGGTTCAGTACAAACTGGATGCATTGGGTCCTTCCGTTTCTAGGTCCCCTAACTGTTATTTTTCTAGTCCTAGCTTTTGGACCTTGCCTGCTCCGACTGCTGTCCACCCTATTGCAGAACCGGTTAAGGACCCTCACGAGCCAGACGGTACATGAAATACTACTGCTACGCCAATACCAACCCCTTGGAACCCAAGACCCTGACTCAATCCCTTACCCCTAACAACGCCCCCATACAGCAGGAAGCAGCCAGAAAGACGACGTCGCCCCTTGCCCTATATTACAAAGAGTCAGGAATGTCCGGTAGTTGCCTCCGGGTTGGGTAGTGAAACCCTCCCTGGCCCTGAGCTTTCTGATATTGTTAATCTTGCTCAAACCACACACACCCAAATTCTTGAAACTGTCTGTCCCTAAGGCTGTTCCATGAACTGCACGCCCCACCAAACCGGTCGACCGTTACCATCCTCCCCCCTCTGCAGATATAAAAAACCCAAAAACCCTCCCCGGGCGCGCCTTCACAGACTCACATCCCAGGGTCGGTGAACTCGCCCGGAGTCCTCCCAGTAAAGCCTGACTTTTGCTCATTTGGCTGTTTCGGCTCTTCATTCGTTCATCGGCGGCACCCGGCAATCTTTCAAAATCAAATTGTGTTCCTTCTCTACTCAAAAGTAGTGTCATCTTGAGTAAAAGAAAGAGTGGAGCCTGGTCGTCATGGTGCAGTGGATAAAGTGTTGACCTGAAATGCTGAGGTTTCTGATTCAACACCCTGGGCTTGCCCAGTCAAGACAGATAGGACAAGCAATCAATGAACAATTGAAGTGAAGCAACTATGAATTGATACTTCTCATTCCCACCCCCTCCTCTCTTTAAAATCAATTAAAACAAGCAAACAAAGAGTGGAAGCTGAAATTCTTCAGTAATCCTGGTCTTACACTTCCCTCTTGGCCCACTGTGCTCCAGCTACTCTGACCACCCTGTGGTATCTCAAATAATCCACAATACTCCTGCTGCCTTCTTGAAATTCTATACTAGCCTTTGCCTTTCCTGGTAGGCTCATCCCCCAAACATTTTCAAGTCTTCTTAAAGATACCTCTCAACAAATCTACCCTGATGGTTGCATCCTGCTCCTCCAAGTCACTAGATACATTTAACTTTGCTCCTCTTTTCCTGTAGCCTATGTTACCTTCTAACACACTAATTTACTTAAGTATTCTATTTATTAGCTGTCGCTCCCACTTGAATGTCAGCTCGATGAGGACAGAGATGATTTGCTTGCTGTTTTATGGCCTGTGTCTAGGAGAGTGCTTGACCCAATGTGGGGGCTTAGCATGCAGTAAATATTTGTGGAATGAATGAATTGAATGAAGATTCACACTTTGGTTGTATTTCTTGAGCAAAGAACTAGGCCCTGGCCGGTGGTCCAGTGGATAGAGTATCAACCTAGTGACGATGTCCTGGGTTTGATTCCCAGTCAGGGCACACAGGAGAAGCAACCGTCTGCTTTCCCCCACCCTCTTTTCCCTCTCTCCTTCTTCCCTTCCTGCAGCCCTGGGCACTGAGGATAGCTTGTTGATATGAGTCATCAGCCTCAGGTGCTAATAAAATAGCTCCATAACTAGAGCATCAGCCCACAGACAGGGTTATAAGGTGGATTCAGTCAGGGTACATGTGGGAATCTCTCTATCTCCTCTCTTCTCACTTAGAAAAAATCAACTTACACTATGAACTTTATTTTTTATTTTTATTTTTCTTTTTTAAATATTTTATTTATTGATTTTGGAGAGAGGAGAGAAAGTAAGGGCAGGGAGAAGAACGGGAAGCATTAACTCATAGTTGCTTCTCGTATGTGCTTTGACCAGGAAGCCCGGGGTTTCAAACTGCTGACTTCAGCATTCTAGGTCAATGTTTTATCCATTGCACCACCACAGGTCATGCTTTTTTTCTTTTTTTTTGGGGGGGGGGGCTGGGCGGGACAGAGACAGGGAGAGTCAGAGAGAGGGACAGATAGAGACAGACAGAAAGGAAGGAAGAGAGATGAGAAACATCAATTCTTCGTTGTGGTTCCTTAGTTATTCATTGATTGCTTTCTCATATGTGCATTGACTGGGGGGCTACAGCAGACCGAGTGACCCCTTGCTCAAGCCAGCAAACTTGGGCTCTAGCTGGTGAGTCTTGCTCAAACCAGATGAGCCGCGCTCAAGCTGGCGATCTCGGGGTCTTGAACCTGGGTCCTCCACATCCCAGTCTGACTCTCTATCCACTGTGCCACTGCCTGGTCAGGCTGCTTTTTTCTTTTTTAAAAGATTTTATTTATTGATTTTACAGAGAGAGGGAGCAGGAGTGAGAAGTATTAACTTATAGTTGCTTCACTTCAGTTGTTCATTGATCGCTTGTCTTATGTGCCTTGACCAGGCAAGCCCAGGGTTTCAAACCGGCAACCTCCACATTCCAGGTGAACACTCTATCCACTGTGCCACGACAGGCCAGACTACAGTGTGAACTTTAATAGGCCATAAATTAATCTTAAGTCAAAAAAACTTTTAAATCTAGAATCCTGAGCTATAATTTCTTTTCATTTCAGTTTGTTCTTTATTTTCTTACTATAGTAGTACTGGGCTTTCTGTGAATTACCTCTTCCGTGAGTGATTTCTTTGTTCTTTTTACTCTGTATGTTGTAATTCTTGGAACTTTATCAATTCAGCTGTTTCATTGATTTCACTTCCTTAACATGAAATGGCATTACTCAATATACGAGAATCAATGTGGGTTAAAATCAGAATAAGAGTAACTTCCACTTCAACTGGCAAAAATTTTTAAATGCCTTCTCATTTTTATTTTTATGGGTCCCTCAACTGAGGAATCTATATCAAGATAACTTTGTCGTAAATGGTAAAACTATAATTCATTCTTTAAAAATAATATTTTTGTGTGTGATGGAGACAGAGAGAGAAACAGAGAGAGGGACAAGTAGGAACAGACAGACAGGAAGGAAGAGAATGAGAAGCTTCAATTCTTCATTGTTCATTGATTGCTTTCTCATATGTGCATTGACCCATGGGCTCCAACAGAGTTAGTGAACCCTTGCTCAAGCCAGCGACCTTGGGCTTTAAGCCAGCGACCATGGGGTCATGTCTATGATCCCACGCTCAAGCCAGAGACCTAGCTCAAGCTGGTGAGCCTGATCTCAAGCAAGATGAGCCCACGCTCAAGCCAGCGACCTCTGGGTTTGGAACCACTGTCTTCCACGTCCCAGTCCAACACTCTATCTACTGCACCACCACCTGATCAGGCTTAAAAATTTTTTATTGAATTTATTGGGGTGACGTTGGTTAATAAAATTATACAGGTTTCAGGTGCACAACTCTACAATACTTCCTCTATATATGACATTATGTTGAACTGAAAGAATTAAAATTGTGTGTCATGGGATATAAAGATGCACTAACGATATCCATTCTCCTTAAAACTCACCCCTTGGACAAAATGAAAAAAAAAAAATTTTATTTTTTTTGTAACAATAGGTTTCTCCCAATCTTTCTTGGCTGATTCCTTAATAGCAGAAACAGAATTATCACTATGCTCCCAAGAAGAGAAATTTATATATTGCAACACCATTCTTTTCTGCACTACTTCCACTAAAAAGAAGATGGCCACATTTTTTCTAGCTTGACCATATTCATAGACATGTTAAATGACTTTCTTAGTTTCTCAAAAGAAACCTTTAGCTATTTTTTAAATTTGTTTTTATTGATTTTAGAGAGAAAGGAAGGGGAGGAGAGAGAAAGAGAAAGAAACATTGTATGTGCCCTAACCAGGGATCGAACCCACAACCTTGGCATATGGGGATGATGCTCTGACCAACTGAGCTACCTGGCTGGGGCAAATCTCATAGTTTTAAAAGGATGAAAATCTAGTGGTGCCTGACTGGTGGTAGCGCAGTAGATAGAGTGTCAACCTGGACACTGAAGTCCCAGGTTTAAAATTCTGAGGTCAGTGGCTTGAGTGTAAGCTTCTCTACCTTAAGTGCAGTCTTGCCAGCTTGAGCGCAGGGTCACCCGCTTGAGTGTGGCATAATAGACATGATCTTATGGTCGTTGGCTTTAGCCCAAAGGTTGCTACCTTGAAGCCCAAGGTCATTGACTTGAGCCCAATGTTGCTGGCTTAAGCAAGGGGTCACTGACTCAGCTGAAGCTTCCCTTCCCCCCAGTTAAGGCACATATGAGAATCAATCAATGAACAACTAAAGTGATGCAACTATGAGTTGATGCTTCTCATCTCTCTCCATTCCTCTCTCTCTCTCAAAAAGAAAAAAAAAGTTGAGAAGAGCTTTGATCCCTTTGGCTAAGTATTAGTAGATAAGGCATAAAGATAAATATGGTACATAAAGATAAATAATATGTGGATCTTGCTCACATATTATTCACAGTCTGGAAGACGTGTAAATAAATGTCACAGGATAGTAAAGTGTGGCTTGTCTGTCTCAGCTTCAACTGCAGTACCAGTGAATAGCTATCAATATATTAAGGTAAATTGATAGTGACCATCCCCTTCCCCCATGCAGAATTTACACAGGAAATGAAAAATACCTTGTTTTATAGTTTTTAGATTACTTAGTCTGATCAAGTCTGTAGAAGGGGAGACAGACAGCTCAATCCCTGACAGAAGAGACCTGTAATGTGACCTTTTTAATCCCATGCTTGAGGGTTACCTCAAGGTGATACCTTAGAGAGCTTTCCAATATGTTTCTTTAGAGCAGGGGTCCCCAAACTTTTTACACAGGGGCCAGTTCACTGTCCCTCAGACCGTTGGAGGGCCGGACCATTAAAAAAACTATGAACAAGTCCCTATGCACACTGCACATATCTTATTTTAAAGTAAAAAAACAAAATGGGAACAAATACAATATTTAAAATAAAGAACAAGTAAATTTAAATAAATAAATTGACCAGTATTTCAATGGGAACTATGGGTGCAGATGCATCCTGTGCTCCTCTCATTGACCACCAATGAAAGAGGTGCCCCTTCCAGAAGGAAGTGCGGTGGGGGCCGGATAAATGGTCTCAGGGGGCTGCATGCGGCCCGTGAGGCCATAGTTTGGGGATCCCTGCTTTAGAGGGAATAAATAGGAAGAAAATGGCAGACTTAAATCTTAACAAATCATTAAGTGTAAATGGTTGAAATGCATCAATTGAAACACAAGACTTAGTGGAGTGGATAAAATGCATGAACTGATTTTAGGCTGTCTACTGATAGGTTTGCAGGCAGGGGCCATGACCCCCTCCACCCTTAAGTAGACGAAGGGACATTAAAAAACTGGACGTTTCAGATCACCTCCCTCCAGACATCCGGATTGATTCACCTAAGTGTGGAAGGTCCCCTAGTTTACTTATGGTTAATCCTCCCCCCACCCCTAATGACTACCAGCCCTCACCCTCAAATACCCTATTTAACCCTACCCGTTACAGAACTGGTTGCTGACCTCTGCCTTAGGAGTCAGCCTGGAAGATGACCCCCTAATAAACTTTTCTTGCCTGAACTCGGGTGTCCTCCTTCAGCTGACCTTACATCTACAAGGAACTCACTTCCAATATAACCATACAAGTGGGTTAAAATGAGTTTCTTCCAGTTGAGAGAAGCAGAGCGCAAGCTTGGGAAATTTCAAACACACCATGGAAGAGGGTTCGATTCTCATCCTGGACAATTTAGTGAGAGGGAGGGGTGCTGCGTTGGTGGTGGAGTCAGCAGACTTCCCTGCGCTGGCATTGCTCTTCACTCCCTGTGTTCTCTCCAGGAGCACTGACTGCATAGAACGGAGAGAGGCTGCGCGGCCCCAGAGGCCAGGGGCTGAGACTGGAGGCACACATGACTCTCCAGAGAAGCAGTACATCCTCCTGTGCAGGGAAACGGTGAGAAAGGGGACCCTGATCTTGGCAGTAATAGGGAAGGAAGTGAACAAGGAGAGAGCAGAAAGATCTAAGTCAGTGGTTCTTAACCTTTTTTGAGGTATTGAACCCACCAGTTTCATATGCGCATTCACCGAACCCTTCTTTTTTAAAAAAAAAAAAAAAATTATTTTTATTTTATTCATTTTAGAGAGGAGACACAGAGTGAGAGAGAGAGAGAAAGAGAGAAAGGGGGGAGGAGCTGGAAGCCTCAACTCCCATATGTGCCTTGACCAGACCAGTGCAGGGTTTTGAACTGGCGACCTCAGTGTTCCCAGGTCGATGCTTTATCCACTGCGCCACCACAGGTCAGGCCGAACCCTTCTTTAGTGATAAATAAAATATGATTATTTCCCCCAAATTTAGTTTTGCCGGTGCGAGACTAGAGTTGCTCAACTTGGCATTGCATGTCATGCAGATAGGACGCTGACTCCCATCCCGTTCCGTGATACATGTGAATCCATGTTGTACATATTCGTCCGACCACTTTCTTTTTGTGTTTGACATATTTAGTATGGATTAAACTATTAAGAAAGAAACCACAACTACGACGTTTACTACTGCAAGCACTAAATTCCCCGCAGCACTGGTTGGCCAAGCAATGTAACGTGATCCTCTGCAGCAAGTGATGGCCAAGCGGGGTGTGTCATCACGACTTTACACAAGTGTGTCTTTACCTCCGTGGCAGAGGCTTCTCTGAACCCCTAAGACTGACTCATCGAGCCCCTAGGGTTCGATAGAACCCAGGTTAAGAACCAATGATCTAAGTTCTCTGTTTTACTACTGGGGGAAGATGGACAGGAACATGGACATTCTGATTTCTTTCTTTTTCTTGTTGCAAAAGAGAGATATAGGGACAGACAAGGACAGACAGACTGGATGAGAGAGAGATGAGAAGTATCAACTCATAGTTGCGGCACCTTAGTTGTTCATTGATTGCTTCTCATATGTGCCTTGCTGTGTGTGTGGGGGGAGGGGGCTCCAGCCGAGCCAGTGACCCCTTGCTCAAGACAGAGACCTTGGGATCAAGCCAGCGGCCATGGGGTCATGTCTATGATCCCACACTCAAGTCGGTGACCACATACTCAAGCTGGTGAGCCTGCATTCAAGCCAGTGATCTCAGCATTTTGAACCTAGGTCCTCAGCATCCCAGGTCGACTGTGCCAACATCTGGTCAGGGTGTACTGATTTCTTAATTGAGAGTGTATTTGATTTGCTACTTAAATTGAATGTAGGAAAAGTAAGCATCTTACTGGACAGAAACCAGGCCCAGGGCAGGTCTGCCTAGGGCAGGTAGTGTGTGGGTTCTTTACTTTGTGCAGGAAAGATTTCACAGTAAGTCCAAGTGATTTTGAGAGTACTTTTATTATGGCTGTGTTGGGCAGATAAAATATATTATGCTCACTTTGTTAAAGATGGCACTGCCCACATGAAAGTTCGTTGATATTAATGTGTGTTCTGGGACAGGCTGTGGGCAGGCTGGGTCGTTATAGCCTAAGGCTTAGTTTTAAGAGTAAGCTTTTCCCCACACCCTTGACTGATTGGATGATGTGGGGTGGTGCCCTCTCCTGAGGAATCCCATTACGCCTCAGATGGGTGACTTTGTATCAGAGACTTTCCTGTTTGTAGATTGGATTAAGGGTTTGGATTTCTACATTATAAAGTGGGACAGAGCAGTAGCTTGGTTTCTCTTGGTTCCTGAGGTATTAGAGAGGAGAGCAGATTAAGGCCATGTGTAGGCCAGGAGAAGCAGCCAAGATGGCAGAGTGCTGAGGGACAAGCCAGTTTGTGCAGAGTTTGTGCTGGAGGAGATGGGGAACAGAGGTGAATAAGTCTGGTGAGCTAGAAACCTTTGATTCTAGGAAACTCGGATAAGTCAGTAACTTTGTGAGCACTGAATGAGTGGGTTTTGGAGCCCAGTGTGTGTTTTTGCTTGCCCGCCGAGTGCAAGCTAGAATTAAAGATGATGGCTCACCAGTTCTTGGCTCCATTGTTTCATTACCATCTGTCCAAATCAAATGCGAACCTTCATTGGCCAGGCGGCTGTGATGGTGGCCGCGGCTACTGGCTTTACAGGCTGGGAATAATGAAACAAGTAATGACTTAAGATAGAAGAAGCAATAGGAGAGTGCCTGGAAGGGGACTGATTTAGCTCACTGGAAAGTCTGAGAAAAGGGGGTCTTGGAAACAGGTTCAGGAAGTTATCCTGGGATGAACTGTTGCTGCTCATTGCTCCCCTGGTTGCAAGTCTCGTGGGGACCCATAGAGTTGGGAGATGCATGCCTGAGAGAGAAGAAAGGTGTGGGTGTGAGCCCAGGAAGGGGAACGCTCCCTGGAACCTTCTTGAGGGTTTTAAGGACTAGGAGTTTAGTAGAGGTCTTAGAATAGTCATCAGCTTTATGCTGATGTGCCAGAATAAAATTTATCCCTTTAACTTCATCTGTCCTTGGGTGTGGTTGGCACAAATGGCACTAATTAGATTTCTGCTATCTATCTCCAGGAGTATGATGATTTAAGCTATTTACCCTCTGTTTGGGGAGAAGTGTAAACCATTTACTATTAAATGTCCTTGGTTAGGGAAGATAGGATTTTTTTTTTATTCACTAAATGGCTGTAAACTGCTTGGCCTTTTAACTATCTGTCTTAGTTTCTCTATTCTACTTGTCCTGGTTTATTGGCCAGTCTCAAGCCATAAGACTACTTGTAAGATTGAGCAGAGGCATCATGGGCTAGTGCCAGGAGAAGAGAAACTCCACTGAATAAAAAAATGACAGCATTTTATGGATATTGACCCATCAAGGAATTACAGTTAATTTTTAAAGAATGACAACAGTCTCTATTGTTATTATGTTTTTAAAAAGATTTATCATTTAGAGATACATCCTGAGGTATCTGTAGATGAAATGATATGAAGTCTGGTATTTGCTTCTGCATAATACTGTTGGAAGGAGCAAATGGGTGCAGGCCTAGATGAACAATTTTGGCCTTGAGCTTATGTTTGGTGAAGCTGGGTGGTGGAAGCACTGAGATTATACAATTCTCTTTACTTTTATATGTTGAAAATTTCCATTATATAATGTTTAAAAAAAGGAAAATGGGAGAAAGTTGGATTTTGATCACAATCTATGCATGATGTTTGCTCAACCTACTTGTTCCAGATAAGTTAAACATTTGGTGCTAGGGGCTATAAGATAGCAAAAAAGAGATATCAGCCCTGAACAAAGAATATCTAATGCAGGAGAATTAAGAATGCTTTACACAAGAGGGTTACTTATTTTGGCTCTATAAAGTGAATCAAGAGTTGCTAGACCAAAAGTGGGGTAGGACATTGCAGGTAGAAGAAATCATCATGTTCTAAGAGAGAACTGTAAAGGGACATAATATGCTTAGGGGATGGTGGTGACACCACAGGCCCAAAATGATGTCACTTACCATCTTTCCCCATGTACAGGACATACATTTTTTTGAAAAATTTGGAGTCTAAAAACTGGGTGCGTCTTATGCAGTGGTTGTAGATTTTTTTACTTGCATTTCCCACTTTTTTTCACACTTGTTTTTGTGCTCATGTTGAGACAGTGTCGGTCAAATAAGATTGTAAATATGATATATATGTTTGCTCACTTATAGTTTGCATTGGATGTGGGAGACAGGCTGTAATCCGGCAAAGTCATTATAGTCTAAGGCTTAGTTTTAAGACTAAGCCTTTCCCGCCCTTTTAATACTAAGATCTTTTCAAAAATAAGCTTTTCCCCACACCCTTGACTGTTGCATGATAGGGGGTGGTGCACTCTTATGAGGAATCCCATTTATGCCTCAGATAAGTGGCTTTGTATCAGAGACTTCCTTATTTTATATTGGCTTAAAGGTTTTGACTTCTACACTATAAAATGGGGCAGATTGGGGGTTTGCTCTCTCTTGGTTTCTGAAATTAGCATTGCAGAGGAGAAGCAGCCAAGATGGCAGAATGCTAAAGGAGAAGCCAGTTTGTACAGAGTTTGTGCAAAGAGAAGGAGATGGGGAACAGAAGTGAATAAGGCTGGTGATGTAGAAACCTTTGATTCTAGGAAACTCAGATAAGTCAGTGGCTTTGGGAGCCCTGAATGGAAAGGGAAGTGTTTTCCCACTGTGTATATTTTTCGCCTGCCGGGTAAAAAATTTATCCCTTTAACATCATCAGTCCTTGGGTGTGGTTGGCACAAATGGCACTAATTAGATTTCTGCTATCTATCTAGGATACCTGAACTAGGATTAAAGGTAATGGCCAACCAGTTCTTGGCTCCGTTATTTCATCACCATCTGTCTGAATCAAATGCAAACCTGCACGGGCCAGGCGGCTGTAGTGGTGGCCGTGGCTACTGGCCATACAGACAGTGATTCGTCATCAGACACAGATGAGGACAATCTAATGGATGGAAATTTTGACAGTGATAAGAAGTTATATGAATTTTATGATGAGTAAAACTTGAGTTCAATAACTTTATATCAGTGGTTCTTAACCTTTTTTGAGGTACCAAACCCACCAGTTTCATATGCGCATTCACCGAACCCTTCTTTAGTGATAAATAAAATATGATTATTTTTTCCAAATTCAAGACATAGGTATATGTTCTTTTACTGGTGCACAAAATGAGCCGTGCATGAACATCACCTTGCTCAAAGAACAAAACCAACAAAGTGCATGAACTCACAACAAATTACGGTATTACTTTATTCTGACTTCCGCGGCAGAGGCTTCTCCAAACCCCTGAGACCAACTCATTGAAACCCTGGGGTTCGATAGAACCCAGGTTAAGAACCACTGCTTTATATAATACATTTTTCTTCAAATTTCAGGCCCCAAAATTAAGGTGCGTGTTATACATGGAGAAATACGGTATGCTAAAAACCTGTTACCATGATACCAACTTTAATACATGACCTAACTTCAGTTTCAACCTCTCTCAGAAATATAAGGGGTTTTTTTTTGAGAGAGATAGAGACAGGGGCAGACATGAGAAGCATCAACTCATAGTTGCAACACCTTATTTGTTCACTGATTGCTTTCTCATATGTGCCTTGATGGAGGGGGGCGGGGGGCTTCAGCCGAGCCAGTGAGCCCTTGCTCAAGTCAGCAACCTTGGGCTTCAAGCCAGAGACCATGGGGTCATGCCTATGATTCCATGCTCAAGCCCATGACCTTGCATTCAAATCGGCAATCTTGGAGTTTCGAACCTGGGTCTTCAGCATCCCAGGTTGATGCTCTATCCCAGTGGTTCTTAACCTGGATTCTATCGAACCCTAGGGGTTCGATGAGTCGGTCTCAGGGGTTCAGAGAAGCCTCTGCCACGGAGGCCAGAATAAAGTAATACCGTAATTTGTTGTGAGTTCATGCACTTTGTTGGTTTTGTTCTTTGAGCAAGGTGATGTTCATGCACGGCTTATTTTGTGCACCAGTAAAAAACATATACCTATGTCTTGAATTTAGAAAAAAAAAATCATATATTTTTTTTAAATTTTATCTTTATTTTATTTCAGAGACAGAGAGAGAGTCAGAGAGAGGGATAGATAGGGACAGACAGAGAGAAACGAAGAGAGGTGAGAAGCATCAATCATTAGTTTTTCGTTGCCGTTGCGACACCTTAGTTGTTCATTGATTGCTTTCTCACATGTGCCTTGACCGCGGGCCTTCACCAGACCAAGCAACCCTTTGCTAGAACCAGCGACCTTGGGTCCAAGCTGGCGAGCTTTTGCTCAAGCCAGATGGGCCCGCACTCAAGCTGGCGAGCTCGGGGTCTCAAACCTCGGTCTTCTGCGTCCCAGTTCGACGCTCAATCCACTGCGCCACTGCCTGGTCAGGCAATCATATTTTATTTATCACTAAAGAAGGGTTTGGTGAATGCACATATGAAACTGGTGGGTTCAGTACCTCAAAAAAGGTTAAGAACCACTGCTCTATCCATTGCACCACCACCTGGTCAGGTCCAGAAATATAATATTAATCAACCAGTAGGAAATTTTCTGGTCAAGCACCAGTAAGGTAATCTGTCACATGGATCCCCACAGAAAAAAGGCAATCTGCATTATAAAAGCCCTTCCCATTCTATTCCCCTCCAAGGAAAAGGTGTCAGCCCCCAAATAATCTTTTTCTTCTCTTTTTTCTCTTTCTCTTTGTTTCTTTATTTTTCTTTTCTTTCTTTCTTTCTTTCTTTCTTTCTTTCTTTCTTTCTTTCTTTCTTTCTTTCTTTCTTTCTTATTGTTAATAGCTCCTCCACCCTACCCTTCTTCCCATAAGAACCTTCCATGTTGTTCAATACCTTTGAGTAGCCTCCTAGTTGCTAGATTGAATGCTGCCTAATTCATGAATCCCTTAATAAAACCAATTAGATCTTTAAATTTACTCAGTTAAATTTTGTTTAACAGTGGCCATCCCACCACGGCCAGAGTGAACAGCTTGTTTGTGCAGGGCGGGGAATGAATTGACTGGTAAGGTGGGGCAGACTGAAAAGCTTTGTATACAGTGCCAGAGAGTTTACCTAGTATCCTGTAGTTGATTGAAGAGAGCCTGTGGAGACCTTCAAACACATTTCAATTAGATTATATAAAGCTCTTATAATAGAAAGAACAAAAAATGCCCCACTAGGTGGGTGAGGCTGGTGAAAGGGAGACCAAAAGGAAGTTATTGCTACAATGCAGTGCACACAGAAAAAGAGATGATGGAGCCAAATTAAGTCTTATCAGAGCCTGTGATTTTATTTTGTCTTGTCTTCCAAATAATTACTCTTTCTCCCCAACCTTTATAATCATCCCAATCACTCTTTGTTAGAAAACCCTCCCAAACTCTTCAAACAATAACAATCCTTCCCATAGTCTTCCCCACCAAATAAGGATGTCCCCAAAATAATCCTTTCTTTTCTTTTGTTAGTATCTTCCTTGTCCTACCTTCCTTCCTATAAACACCTTGCTGCCTGACTCATAAATTGCTTAATAAAGCCAATTAAATCTTCAGATTTACTCAGTTGAATTTTTTCCCCGACAGTTCATAGGAAATACAGGGGATAGAGGACCGGGCTAATAGATACAAGCAAAGCAATCAGACAAAATCAGAAGGTGGGTGTAAAGCCAATAGCCGCGGCCACCATCACAGCCGCCTGGCTCATGCAGGTTCACATTTGATTCGGACAGTTGGTAATGAAACACTGGAGCCAAGAACTGGTGAGCCATCATCTTTAATTCTAGCTTGCACCTGGCGGGCAAGCATAAACACACATTGGGCTCCAAAACCCACACATTCAGTGCTCACAAAGCTACTGACTTATCCGAGTTTCCTAGAATCAAAGGTTTCTAGCTCACCAGACTTATTCACCTCTGTTTCCCATCTCCTTCTCTCTACACAAACTCTGCACAAACTGGCTTCTTCCTCAGCATTCCGCCATCTTGGCTGCTTCTCCTGGCGTCCATGTGGCCTTAATCTGCTCTCCTCTCTAATACCTCAGGAACCAAGAGGAGCAAGCTCCCGATCTGTCCCACTTTATAGTGTAGAAAATCCAAACCCTTAATCCAATCTACAAACAAGGAAGTCTCTGGTACAAAGTCACTTCTCTGAGGCATAATGGGAGGATTCTTCATGAGAGTGTACCACCCCACATCATCCAATCAGTCAAGGGTGTGGGGAAAAGCTTACTCTTAAAACTTGCCCGTGGGCAGCGCCATCTTTAACAAAGTGAGCATAATATATTTTATCTGCCCAACAGTAAGACAATTGTCTGAGTGTCCTCACTAGTCAGTGTCATGCTGCAACAGACCGCCTGGATTAGAAGGAGTTAAAGGGGCAGAATAACTAGATGTAATGGAAATCCTGCACTGAATCTTCTCAAACAAACCAAATGACATTGACTGTAGGATCTGTGATAACCTCTGGTTTTTATTTTTGTTTATCTGCATTTTCCTTTTTTTCACTGACCATACCTCTGTGCTGAGTAGGTTAATGTGTTGTCTTAATATGCAAAGGTTGCAGGGTCGATCCCTGGTCACTCAGGGCACATACAGGAACAGATCAATGTTTCTCTCTTCTTTTCTCTCTCTCTGGAATCAATAAATAATTTTTTTAGCCATTAAAAAATGGTAGGAAATACTCAGCTCCATTTCATCCCCTATGATTAATTGCTCAGTTTACTTACTCTAAAATATACTGCCTCACAAAAAGACAACGTTTAATTGGTTTAATTGTGGAAGATATTCAACTTCATATGTAACATTTCTTAGTTACTCATTGAAATGAATGTGTTGGTCAAATAAGTTTGTGAATATGATATATATGTTTGCTCGCTTGTAGTTTGTATTCAGTGTAGGGGACGGGCTGTAAGCAGGCCAGGTCATTATAGCACAAGGCTTAGCTTTAAGATAAAGCCTTTCCCACCCTTTTTGATGTAGGGTGGTACACTTTCATGAGGAATCCCATTATGCCTCAGATGAGTGACTTTGTATGAGAGACTTTCTTGTTTGTAGATTGGATTAAAGGTTTGGATTTTTACACTATAAAGTGGGGCAAACTGGGAGCTTGCTCTTTCTGTTCCTGCTATCACCATTGCAGGGGCCTCCCTGATCCCTTGCCCTCCATGGGAAAAGCAGGTTTTCTGCTTTTCCTTTGTCTTCTCTGTGGCTTGCCTGTCTTGGTAAGACACCAATAAACAGAATGGCCTACCATCCTCCGACTCCGCCATTTCTTTACCGTCTGCCCGAATCCAATGGGAACCTGCATTTGAATGGCCATGATGGTGGCTCCTGGCCATACAGAATGAATGTGCCTGACCAGGCGGTAGTGCAGTGGATAGAGCATGGTACTGGGATGCAGAAGACCCAGGTCCAAACTCCAAGATCGCTGGCTTGAGTTTGGGATCATAGACATAACCCCATGGTCGCTGGCTTGAGCCCAAGGTTGCGGTCTTGAGCTCAAAGTTGCTGACTTGAGCAAGGGATCACATGTTCTGCTGTGGCCTCCTGGTGAAGGCACATATGAAAAAGCAATCAATGAACAACTAAGGTTCTGCAACAAAGAATTGATGCTCTCATCTCTCTCCCTTCCTGCCTGTCTCTTCTTATCTGTCTCTCTCTCTGCATCTCTCTCACTTAGAAAAAGAAAAAAGAAAAGAAATGAATGTATGTTGCACCAAATGATGTTTAATAGTTTATTTATGTCATATAGTTTGCTTTGCGCATAACATTATTTGTGCTTCACCCTACATTACAATGGTTTTATTCATTGTCATGTATTTTGTGACTATTTAGTAAATGTTTGTTGGTGATTTTATGTAGAAAACACTAAATTAGAAGTTTGGAGCACTATCCCTCCTGAAAGCACTTCAGTGTCTTGCCTTTCCCCCTCCCTCTTTACCTCCCCCACAGGCATATATCTCCTAAACTTTAAGGGGAGATATATGACTTGCACCTACAAGATTTGAACCAGGGGAGCAATGGGCAGTGGCAGCTCACCCTGGGCTAACCCCCTGAACCTGTCTCCAAGGCCCCCTTCTCTCTGACTTCCCAGTGTGGGCTCATTTCTTTCTCTTAAGGTTTCTGGAAAACCAAAACAGCCCTGTTGGAACTATTTCCTGTTGCTTCTATCCTGGGCCCTTCCTTGTTTCCCTGTCCCCAGCTTTAATAAACGTACTTGCAGAAGAAGGAGAAGGAGAAGAAGATCTGATCTTTCTTTTCCACTAGCACTACAGTTTGGAGACAAAGTCATGTGTTTATGTCCTCATTTTTATTCTATTCTGTGATTGAAGCTGATGACCCAGTTACTGTTTCCTGATTTTAAAGTAATTATGTGTGAGCATGAATGCTATTGGTATTTCACCTTCTAATAATTCCATGTTACAGAAATAGCAGTGGACTTGCAACTAGCCTACTTGAATTCCAATCCCAGTGAAGTCACCAACTAACTTAGTTTTTCACATATTTGAGGTGAAAAAATAAAAGCAGATGACATCTAGGGTTTCTCATAGCTCCAAAGTTCCATAATCTTAAAGCATTGCTTTCTTAAATTTTTTTCAAAATGAAGTTCTCCAAGCTAAAACAAACCACAACCAAATTCTATACATATTGTGGGGTTTTAGCCTGTAGCAATCTGTACGAATGGCATCCCATAATCAGCACATGATGACTTCACAAATAAAGAGATGGAAATCAGAAATTACTGTTATTTCTTATTCCAGAAAAAAATAAAAGCTATAAGTTGCCTCTAGTTTTACTGATGATCCAGTAGATCCCAAAACAACTACACATGCAAGCTGAATCTAATAAATTTGGCAATATAAGATGTATTTTCATCATAAGAAAATTCAAATTCATAATTCAGGTAAGATATTGTTAACAAAATGTAAGATATCTTTCTTTTATTTTCATGGGCTTTGGGGTCAGGCTAACTTGGATAAAAATGACAGTTTTGACTCTTTCTGCTTCATTCTTCTAAAACTTATATTTATTTTTTCATATTTACTTTTAATTTGGAGGCCTTTCTATAAATGCTGTTTTCTTTTTGTCTTCTCGGTAGGGTCCTGTTCCTGTTTCATGATTACTGATTGCCCTCTCTCTGCATTATCTCTGTTTCCTATAAGTATTTTTCTGGTTCACATCTTCGACATTAGAAGCTTTCTTCTGATGTCTGCTAATCGTCAGGTGTCTGCTCATATTTGATTGAATATATATATACATATCCGAGTGAAATTGCTGGGCCATAGGGCAATTGTATGTTTAACCTTTTCAGGAGCGACTACACTATTTTCCTTTCTTTCTTAAAAAATATTTTTCCCATTGATTTGAAAGAGAAAGGGGCAAAGGTGGGGGAAGAGAGAGAGAAGCATCAACTCGTTGTTCCACTTAGTTATTCCACTCATTCGTTGCTTCTACTATGTGCTCTGACCCAGGATGGAACTCACCACCTCCGTATACTGGATGACGCTCTATGCATTGAGCCACACAGTCAGGGTCTAGACTGCCTTTCAAAGAGACTGCACCATACATTCCTAAAGCAATACACGAGGGTTCTAATTTCTCCAAATCCTCACCAACACTTGTCATTACCTGTCTTTTATTATAGTCATCCCAATAGATGTGAACTAATATCTCACGTACTTTTCTAAAAATTTAGTTTAGAGAGAGAAAGCAAGAGAAACAAAGAGAGAGAGAAAGAAAGAGAAAAAGAGAAACATCAATTTATTGTTCACTTATTTATGCATTCATTGTTTGATTCTTACATGTGCCCTGACCATGGTTCAAACCTGCAACTTTGGAATGTCGATAATGCTCTTACTGACTGAGCTACTTGGCCAGGGATCAATTCATTTATTACTTCTAATAGTGTTTTGATTGGTTCTTTAGGATTTTCCTATATTTAAGGTCATGCCATCTGCAAACAGATGGTAGTTTTAGTTTTTTTTTTTCAATTTGAATACCATGTATTTCTTTTTCTTACCTAATTACTCAGGCTAGAGATTCCAGTACAATAGTGAATAGAAATGGTAAAAGTGGGCATTTTGTCTTGTTTCCAATCTTATAATGCCTTTAGTTGAAAGAGAGTTTTTGGAGACTAAAAATCTGATTTGAGGGCACTCTCCCTCTCGGGAGCAGCCCACACCACCTTTCCATTCCCCTCCCCCTCCCCGCAAGCATGTTACCATTGCCTTTCTCTCTCCTAAGTTCTAAGGCCCTTCTTCTGCCTCTATATCTTTCTAAATAAACTTCCTCTTTAATTTGAAAAAAACATCTGATTTGAAGCTTCGGTGAATGCATGGACCTTACTGGCTGAATTCTCTGTAGTTGGTTTGGTTGTGCTAGTTACCTGCAAGACCTTCAGTGTTGTTATCTTCAGGTTTCTCTGTTCTGCTAAATTCCTTGCCTTCTGCTTCCCAGCTTCCAAAATTGTGTTGCCATTGTCTCTTTTCCCATTCTTCTTGTCCTTGTGGATTTATACCTTAAAAAAAAAAATCCCTCTAGCCCTGACTGGGTAACTCAGTTGGTTGGAGTGTCTTCCCAATATGCCAAGGTTACAGGCTTTGATCCCCGGTCTGGGCACATACAGGAGTCAATCAATGAATGCATGAGTAGGTGAAACAGCAAATTGATGTTTCTCTCTCCTTTCCTCTCTTTCTAAAATCAATCAAAACAATTTTTTTAAATCCCTTGACATTGTATACTGTTTTTTAAGGGGAAAAAGTCTTTACCATCTTTCCCTGAAACTCTAGAACTAAAATTGATAGGTTTTGTGCCATGTGGTTTTATTTATTTATTTGTTATTGTCATTTCTAACTCAAGCACTCAGGCCTAATGCAGTTCCATGGAAACATCAGTTTCACTTTTCAGTAGACTTTCAGAGTTTGAAATGGCTTGAACTTTCTTTTTAGATCTCTTAGTAAGCCAGAGACACCACTGACATGCCCTCCTGGCCCTGCTAGATGTGGTGGTGGTAGGCTGTCCTTTAGAAATACCAGAGTTATCCAACAATGTAAAGGAGTTAGTCACCAGCTAATGGGAGCCTCCAGTGAAGTTTTCATTCTCATTCACTATTTGTGTTCTATTTTTGCTAATCTACATCACAAAATCAACTCTAGTTACAAAAACTACTTGTGAATTGGCCTGTATCACACCAGGAAGAAGTCCTTCCTGTAAATCATCAGAAATCTGTTCCACCATCAAGCTATACACAACGACCTTTGGCAGAGACTTACTTAGACCCACGACTTCTGCTTGGGCCTGGGAGTCACTGGTTTCACTAACTTTAGGGCACAGTCTCCAAACCATGACTATATGTGAGAATTGTCTTTTTAAAAACCTTGAGAACTTGAGATTTCAAGGAACTTAAAAAAAAAATAATAAGCTTGTCCTCAGTCCTCACTCCAGGCCAATTAATTCAGAACATCTGAGAATGGAGAGCAGACAGTGGTGATTTTTTTAACAGTCCTGGTGATCTAAAGTACACCTGGGTTAGGACTCCTGACTTAATGGGCCTTCTGGAAGGAAGTGCTTGGCTGGAGCTTCTAGAGCTTCTGCAGAGTTCAGAAAACTCCTCCTCTAGGAAAGGCCACGCCAGAGCAACCCAGGCCTCCTCTCCTCAATTCTGAGGGCCCAGAAATGAAGCAACAAAATCTTTTGACATTTTTTCTTCTAAGGAGTTGTTTGACATTGCATGCTTTTTAAACATGATCAAGAAGCAATGACATAGGTGTGCTTTTTTAAAGGTCTTATTACTTGGGTGTGGCAAGGAATACTGAGCAATCCTGGTTTCACACTTACACTCCTGAGCTGGTGTTTTAGTGCCTCATAGCTTCAGTTTCCTAATGTATAAAAAAATGAGAATAAAAATCTTATAGTGCTCAATAAACAACAGCTCTTCTGTTGTTTAAATAATAAAAATAAAATAAAAGACAAAATAAGCACCCTTTCCCTCATTTTTTTGAGAGAAAGAGAAAGAGAGAGAGAGGCATCAATTTGTTGTTCCAACTTGTATGTGCCCTGACCTAGGGGATCAAACCCTCAACCTTGGTGTGCCAGACAATGCCTTATCCACTGAGTCAGCCTGCCAGGGCCACTAATCAAGAACTTAATAATGGTACTAGCGAGGTAAGGTAAAAGATACTACTGAAAAGTTGCTCTGGGTAAAATGTGTCTGGTTAGCATTATGCCTTGCAGGAATGTTGTGAGATTGGTGTTGCATAACAGTGCTTTGCAAACTTTAATGTTCCTGCTGCTCACCTGGAGGATTGCGTTTAGGATACATGTTTGAATTCAGTAGGTTTAGAGTAGGACTGACAGTCTCCATTTCTAACAAAGTAATGCTTATGCTGCTGATCCAGGAACCACACTTAAAAGAGTAAAAATAGAGCACATGTCAGCCACAGTGTTTGCCATGGTGTTAGCTGAAACTCACCATGTTCTTCTTTAGTCCTTTATTCAAGACTTTTGCAAGGAATGGGGAGAAGAGGGTATTGATTGAAACAATGGTTGACTTCTGACCCAAGGAGAGCTCATCCATAGGCTGGTCTTCAAAATTCAGGATGATGGAGTTTAAAGGGCCCCAAAGGCAGTGCCTGTAGTCTCCAGTGGGACCAGATAGGTTCTAGGATTCCATTCCTTGTGTATAAAACACACTCCTTCCATACTTCTTCTCCAAGAGAACATGGGGATGATCAGTAGACAAGAAAACACGCTCAATGTCATTAATGATCAGAGAAATGCAAATTAAAACTACAATGAGGTATTACTTCACACCTGTCAGAATGGCTATCATCAACAAATCAACAAACAAGTGTTAGCGAGGATGTAGAGAAAAGGGAACCCTTGTGCACTGTTGGTGGAAAAGTGGAATGGTGCAGACACTATGGAAAGCAGTATGGACGGTCCTCAAAAAATTAAAAATGAAACTACTTTATGACTCAGTGATTCCACTTCTGGGTATGCATCCAAAGAAATCCAAAACACTAATTTGAAAGAACATGTGCACTCCTGTATTTATTGCAGCATTATTTACAATAGCCAGGATATGGAAGCAACCCAAGCACTCATTAATAGAAGGGTGGATAAAGAAAATGTGGTACATATACAATAGAATATTACTTGGCCATAAAAAAGAATGAAATGTAACCATTCGTGACAGCATGAATGGACCTAGAGGGTATTATGCTAACTGAAATAAGTCAGTCAAAGAAAAACAAATACCATATGATTTCACTTTATGTGGACTCTAAAGAACAAAATAAATAAATTAACAAAATTGAAACAGACTCATAAATACAGAGTACAGACTGATGGTTGCCAGAGTGGAGGGAGGTTGGGAGATTGGATGAAAAGATGAATAGATTAGGAAGTACAAATGAGTAGTTACAAAATAGTCCCTGGGATGTAAAGTACGGCAAAGGGAATATAGTCAATAATATTCTAATAACTATGAATGGTGCCAGGTGGGTACTGGAAATATCAGAGGAACACTATGTAAAGTATATGAATGCCTAACCAGTATGCTGCACACCTGAAACTCATACAAAATAATGTTGAAAATAAATTATAATTGAAAAGTGAAATAAAAAATAAATAAATAAAACACCCTTCCCTTTTCCTTCATATAGTATGGGTACATTCTCTCATCCATTCATTTATTCAATAAATATGGATTGAATAGTTACTCTATTTCAGGCACAGTTTGGCCTCCAAGAATGCAAGAGAAAAACAAGGTCCCTGCTCCCAGGGAATTTGCATTTTAGTGAGAGATTTCTTGTGGTCAAATAGGTGAGCTAAATGCAAAAGGGAACCTTTCATAGGACCTCTAGGGTCTGTTTAAACACTTGGAATGTGTTTAACTATGTTAAGAGAACTTGTTATGAAAGAGACTTTGTTAGCCAGAGTGTAAAAACATTTCAAAAGAATCAAACAAAATAATGCATGACGAAATCATAACTGTCATTAATGTATCAATTACATATGCATTTAGGTGACAAAGAATGTGGAAGGCATATGGAGGTACTGTTTAATCATTGATAATTTTGTACTTTAGAGGCCATTTGTCTTATCTGAAAATGAGTTGGGACAGGCTATTGGCCACCACTTTTATGCTGAGCATTTTTTTTTTTTTTTAGACAGATTGAGAGTCAGAGCGAGGGATAGGTAAAGACAGACAGACTGGAACGGAGAGAGATGAGAAGCATCAATCATAGTTTTTCGTTGTGTCACTTTAGTTCATTGATTGCTTTCTCATATGTGCCGTGACCATGGGGCTACAGCTGACCGAGTAACTCCTTGCTCAAGCCAGTGACCTTGGGTTCAAGCTGGTGAGCTTTGCTCACACCAGATGAGCCCGCGCTCAAGCTGATGGCTTTGAGGTCTTGAACCTGGGTCTTCCGCATCCCAGTCTGATGCTCTATTTTCTGCGCCACCACAGGCATATGCTGAGCATTTTTAAGCACTATAGTAGGATACAAAAGAAAGGCACTGGCCTTGGCTGGTGGTTCAGTGAATAGAGCATTGACCTGGCATATGGACATCCTGGATTTGATTTCTAGTCAGAGCACACAAAAGAAGTGACGACCTGCTTTTCCCCACCTCCCTCTCCCCTTTCTCTCCCTCTTTGCCTCCCGCAGCCAGGGGCTTGATTGGTTCGAGCACAGTCCCAGGTGCTGAGGATACTCAGTTGGCACGCATCAGCCTCAGACACTAAAAATAGGTTGGTACTCAAGCATCTGCCCCAGATGTTGTTTCCAGGTGGATTCTGATTGGGGTGCATGTGCAAGTTTGTGTCACTATTTCTCTTCCTCTCACCCCAAAAGGAAGGAAGGAACGAACGAACAAATAAACGAATGAATGAACGAAGGAAGGAAGAAGAGAAAGAAGGAAGGGAAAAAGAGAGAAGGAAAGAAAGAAAGGAAGGAAAAGACACTTAAGCTGGTAGTGTGAACTTGTAAGAAAACTACAAGCCTTTTTCTATAGCATTTAGTAACAAAACTATGACTATATAAAACCTGCAGCACTTTTAGTAGTGCTTTATAAAATAATACTTAATGTATAAAATGGAGCGACTACCAACATTTGGAATTCTGATATTCCGCACCTATCCTCATTTTCTGTATAAGAAAGCAATAAAATGCAGTGGTTAAGAACACAGAGTTAGTTCAGAGTCACATATACTTGGGTTCTTATCCCAGCTCTGACTCTTGAAAGTAAGTAAGAAAGTTACTTAACCTCTCTGACCCTCATCTGTAAAACAGGAATAATTACACCACCATCACAGGATTGTTATAGGGGCTAAATAAAACAATTCACATATAATTCTATATGTACTGATTTTTATGACTTGCTGTACTCATGAAAAGAGATTCCTACCCCCTTTCTCCCACAGTGACCCTGCAGCACCAAAGGGTGCTTCTCTAGTGACTGTTATGACACTCCCTTCTCCAGATCTGGTCCCTCTTGTCCACTGCTGCTGTCTGCAGCTTTAAGGTGATACTTCTGATTCCCATCCCCAAGGTGTGGTCTTAACATTTCCACTTCTCAGAGCCTAAGAACAGTGTTGAGGCAAACAGTAGTGGGAGGAGGGACCTCCTTTTCCTCTTTCTATTTTGTTGTCGATAAGTCTCTCAACGCCACTCTCTAATAGACCCATTAATCTCATTAACTTCTTTCTATAGTTCCATTTTCACTAGTGAGCTCAAAACTAGTCCAAGGAACTAGGTAGATGCTGGAAATCCTTTTCTCTCCTCCATTCTCCAATTCCTTAACTTGAGCCCCTCCTTCTCCACAGACTTCCTCTCTGCATTTTGTTACAAAAGGAAAGCTCCTTACAGATGAATGTGTATGTGCTAAATCTGTGATGGTGAACCTATGACACACGTGTCAGCACTGACATGTGTAGCCATTTTCGATGACACACAGCCACATGCGGCCACATACCAGAGAAGTATGGGCCACATAGTGAGAAGGACGTTTCATCCTCGGCTCCTGCACGGCCAGGTGCAGTAGCCGAGGATAAAACATTTGCTGTAGTGCAGACCCTCTGTGCCGGAGGTCTGTAGGCCAAACAAACAGAACTCTAGCACAGAGCGTCTAGTTCTGGGACTTCCGGTTAGGCTGTTTTACTTGAAGTGACACACCACCTGAGTTATGCTTGGTTTTTTGGTGAATTTTGACACACCAATCTCAAAAGATTGCCCATCACTGTGCTAAATGATACTGACATGAAAGTAGGATCATTGGTGTCTACACTGGCAGAAACCAGACAATGAATGCTCTGTTTTATCCCTAAGTGTTTGGATGTTGATTGCACTTCATACCACATATGACAACTCCCTTTTTTAACTTTAAATTAATCAAGTAGAATAGAGCATAATTTTGTACAGGTTGTACCCTACGAAAGACACTCAATTTTTATCACAGACAGGAGAAATCAATTCCACAGTGTCAAATATTTATTAATAAGATTTTGTAAAATGAAACAAAATGGGATACTACTTCCACTTTGCTTTCCCAGTGGATAAAAGAGATAATATTAATGTCTCAACTCTTAATGATATGAATAGTTTTTGCTTTTTTCTTCCTGGGATCCCCCCCACCCCCCTTGAATTGAATTTATTGGTGTGACACTGGTTATGAATGAGTTTTGAGGCTAATGAACTGAATCTAAGGTTGGGACTCAGAACTAAAAGAATAGAGAAGGCCAGTTTCTTCTCTTGAATTGTCCAAATGAGCTCAGGGAGTTCCTTGGGATTGACTTGCCTCAGCAATTGGATTTCAAGGATGACTTTTCTTTCTTCCTTTCCTTCCCTCCTTCTTCTCTCTCTCCCTCCCTCCCTCCCTCCCTCCTTCCTTCCTTCCTTCCTTCCTTCCTTCCTTCCTTCCTTCCTTCCTTCCTTCCTTCCTTTTCATAGTGACATGATAGAAACCTATCTACCATCTTCTCTACTCATTTTGGAATTTCAGCATTATTTTAAAGTGGTAAAAAATATGATGAGGAGAGGTTTCAGATTGAAAGCGAGGCAGCTTATAACCAGTCCTACTATCTTGAAGTAGAAAATATTGACTATGTGACCACAGGCACCATTTTCTTAGTCATCTACTTCCTTCTCTCACAAATGGGTAGGACCAGTTTTCTTTGCAGGCTCTGCTCTGGTTACACAGGGAGCTGTTTGCCAGCATCACTCCTAATTAATTCATACTTCATTTGGACTGGTTGGGGCACAAGCCAAATATTTTTACTATCACCACAGAAAGTAGCTATAATAACTATATTGTTCATCCCAAAGGGTTTGGATTTTTTATTTTAATCTTTATTGTATTGATTTGAGAGGGGGGGGGAGAGTGGAGAGAAAGACAGGAACATCAATCAGTATGTGCCCTGACTGGGGATCAAACGAGCAACCTCTGCACTTTGGGACGATGCTCTTAACCAACTCAGCTATTGAGCTATCCAGCCAGGGCTGGAAAGGTTGTGTGTGTGTGTGTGTGTGTGTGTGTGTGTGTGTGTGTGTGTGTGTGTGTGTGTGTGTGATAGAGACAGAGAGAGGGACAAACAGACAGAAAGGAAGGGAGAGAGATGAGAAGCATCAATTCTTCATTGAAGCTCCTTAGTTGTTCAATGATTGCTTGACTGGGGAGGGGGGCGGAGCTTCAACAGAGCAAGTGACCTTTGCTTAAGCCAGTGACCCTGGGCTCAAGCCAGTGACCTTGGGCTCAAGCCAGCAACCATGAAGTCATGTCTATGATCCCATGCTCAAGCCAGCAACCCCTTGCTCAAGCTAGTGAGCCCATACTCAAGCCGGATGAACTCATGTTCAAGCTGGTGACCTCAAGTTTTGAACCTGGGTCCTCTGTGTCCGAGTCTGATGCTCTATCCACTGCAGCACTGCCTGGTCAGACTGGAAAGGACTTTTAAAGCAACGGAAAACACATTCAAAGAATAACAATCATAGAAGGAGTAAAAGAATAGAAAAATACTAAGGATGACAACCCAAAGATCAAAATGTGCATGGCTTCATCTGGGTGTTCAGGGTGAGGTTATTTTTAATTTGTTTTGCTCTTTAAACTTAATCTTTGTTTCTGCTATGCTACTATTTAATCTGGGGAAAACAAATGCTGTTATGACCTTGAATTTTATCTCATAGTAGTTCAAGTCTTTTTTTTTTTTTGGTCATAGGAGAGCAAATTATGACAGAAAATAAAAAAATCTTTTTAATAAATGGGTCATCATGGCATGGATCCATGTGAGCTCTTCTGGGACAATATTTAATCACTTCATAAATTGCATATGTTGATTGTGTGATAATAACCCTGTGTGCCTCATTAAGCCCCAAATGCATATCCTTGCATAAAACTCCTTCTTTTTCTTGCCAGCCTAACCGGATGCATTATCTTGGAAGCTGTCTTGGGAAACAGGTCACCAGGCTCAGAGTTAGGCAGGTGTGAGATGTCTCAAGAGCAGTGAAATTTTATGCTCTTCAGTTTTGACAACCCATGCTCTAAATTAACTCTTAAGTTTTTCTGCCTCTTTTCTTTTTTCTCCCCCCTCCCTTTTTTCTTTTAAATATTTGTTGATTTTAGCCTGACCAGGCAGTGGTGCAGTGGATAGAGCATTGGACTGGGATGTGGAAGACCCAGGTTCGAGACCCTGAGGTCGCCAGCTTGAGTGCAGGGCCCATCTGGCTTGAGCAAAAAGCTCGCCAGCTTGGACCCAAGATCCCTGGTTCCAGCAAGGGGTTGCTCGGTCTGCTGAAGGCCCACGGTCAAGGCACATGTGAGAAAGCAATCAATGAACAACTAAGGTGTTGCGACGGCAACAAAAAACTAATGATTGATGCTTCTCACCTCTCTCCACTCCTGTCTGTCTGTCCCTAACTATCCCTCTCTCTGACTCTCTCTCTGTCTCTGTAAAAAAAAAAAATTATTTGTTGATTTTAGTGAATGAAGAAGAGAGAGAGAGAGACTAAAGCATAGATCTGTTTCTTTTCTTTCTTTTTTAAGACTTTATTCATTTTAGAGAGAGAGATAGAGAGAAAGAAAGGGGGAAGGATCAGGAAGCATCAAATCCTGTATGTACTTTGACTGGGAAAACCCAGGGTTTCGAAACAGTAACCTCAGCGTTCCAGGTTGATGTTTTATCCACTATGCCACCACAGGTCAGGCTAGATCTGTTTCTATATGTGCCCTGACTGGGGATTGAACTGGTAACCTCTGTTCTTCGGGATGATGCTCCAACCAAATGAGCTATCTGGCCAGAAAGATTTCTATTTTTTTCCTTAACTGGTACATCAATTAATTTAAATTGCCAGATAGGAAAGTAGCGTAGCTCTTGAGACTCCAGCCAATCTTATTCTATATTTAAGGCTTTAGATGGAGTTTTACAAAATGCATGCCTGTCTTAATTTCTTCCACCAAAACTATCTGAAATATATTTACTAGAATGAGCCAACGTCATTTGATGCAGTAATGAAAAATTAGCCATAGAAATGGAAAAGATTTTTTAAACTAATAGAGAATGTAATAAGGAGTTCCCACCTTGTATAGTGGCACGTTTACAAGAAACCTATTTATTGAAAAATTAGACTATATAAAATTTGCCTTCCTAAAACAGCAGTACTATTGAAGATGGGACCCCTTGGCTGGTACGAGTCAGCAAACTGTAACTTGTCCATGATAACAAAAGCACAGAAATTGAGAGGAGGCAGCTGGGAAGTTTTATAACAATCTAAGTATGTGATTATTTTTCCAGTACTGCCCTTTATTTTCACATTCCTTGGCAAAGGTGTCAGTTCATGTTGAATTGGAAATAAGAAAGTGTGGTCTTGAGAGAGTTTGAGAAGTGCTACTATAGGTAAGGTGACCAGATTTTTAAAATTGGTAAAGTGGGACACCATTGACTGGGGAGGGGAGAGGTTCTTGATTAAGAATTTGGTCTATATGGAGCATCAGACTGGGATGCGGAAGACCCAGGTTCGAGACCCTGAGCTCACCAGCTTGAGCACAGGCCCATCTGGCTTGAGCAAAAAGCTCGTCAGCTTGGACCCAAGGTCGCTGGCTCCAGCAAGGGGTTGCTCGGTCTGCTGAAGGCCCGTGGTCAAGGCACATGTGAGAAAGCAATCAATGAACAACTAAGGTGTTGCGACAGCAATGAAAAACTAATGATTGATGCTTCTCACCTCTCTCTGTTCCTGTCTGTCTGTCCCTATCTATCCCTCTCTCTGACTCTCTCTGTCCCTGTAAAAAAAAAAAAAAAATTATAGAATGCAAAAATAATATTGTGATATACATTTTAAAATTTCAACGTAAGTACTATTTACAAATATAATACATTAAAAATTATGATAGAATTATTTTATTCTTTGGCATATTTCTCATTTGAGTGAATTCATTTTAGTAGATTGCTGTCGTTGTTTAAAAGGTCATGAAATTTTTCACAAGACTTTGTTAAATTATATTTCACGCATTTAATGGCTTTCAAAGTCTCAACACTTAATTGTGATTTTTCTGATGTCCACACTTTATTTAGCGTAGAAAAAACGCGTTCAGTCGCAGCATTAGTTCCTGGTAAAGACAGTGTGTATTCCCCAGTTTTTAGTGCATTATTGTATGGAAAATGGTTTGTTTCAAAATGACGAAATATTTCTAACCATTTGTTCTCTATTGTGATTTTTGCTGATGCCCAAGATTTAAGCTTTTCCTTATCAATATTTTTTTTTAATAATGATACCTCATTAAAAAGATCATTTTCAGAAATATTACTATATGGGAAATTTTGAGTGAGTCAGAGGGATCGGGTTACACGGTCCCGAAACCGATGCCAGAGCTGCACAAGCGCTCCCCGCATCCAGCCTCACAGCCCGCAGGAGACCCAGTGGCTTGCGCCTCGTGGAGCCTGGAGCCACACACCGGTGTCCAGGATGCGGGCCTATGGGTAGGTAGGGGACTTGACAGCCGCCGCCCTAGCAGATATGTCTGGCCTGAAGTTCTTTGTTTCCGGCCCCGCATGGGGCAGCCAGCTCTTGCGGCAGTGCGGGCACTTCCAGGTCGAGGCGGGGTCTCCCCGCCCAAAACCATATATTCCCTTCCCGTTCTCCCGCAGTTCCCTAGCTTTTCGTGCATTATTTCCAAAAATCAGGACTTTTTTAAAACGCCGCAGGATGCGGGACAAATTGTTAAAAATCGGGACTGTCCCGCCAAAAGTGGGCCTTCTGGTCACCTTAACTGTAGGGGATTCTTTCAGCACTGTACTATCTTTCCCAGGGATTACTGCTGTAGCAGGAAGCTGCCCGACAAAGGACAGACACTCAGATAACTTTATTAGAGGAAAAGAGAATTTATTAAAAGCTAGGGGAACACAGGGGGTTAGTAGGTCCAAAAACACATGCTCCCCAAAGTTGATTATCTTTTTTTTTTTTTTTTTGCAGCGACAGAGAGAGAGTCAGAGAGAGGGATAAATAGGGACAGACAGACAGGAACGGAGAGAGATGAGAAGCATCAATCATCATTTTTTTCGTTGTGACACCCTAGTTGTTCACTGATTGCTTTCTCATATGTGCCTTGACCACAGGCCTTCAGCAGACCAAGTAACCCCTTGCTCGAGCCAGTGACCTTGGGTCCATGCTGGTGAGCTTTTTGCTCAAACCAGATGAGCCCGCACTCAAGCTGGCGACCTCAGGGTCTTGAACCCGGGCCCTCCACATCCCAGTCCAACGCTCTATCCACTGCGCCACCGCCTGGTCAGGCAAAGTTGATTATCTTACAAGTTATATACCTTTTACAGAATACGTTTGTCCATGCAAGGGGCTCATGGTCCCCTTGTCTAGAGGTATATGTCACTCTTATGACTCCAAGAGGGGAGGGTGAGTTTCGGTTGGTCAGCAAGGGGGAAGAGGTTCCCAGACTGGTCTCAGCTATGTATAAGTCCTGTTTTTTGTTGTGACACCTTAGTTGTTCATTGCTTTATGTTGCAACCAGCTCTAGGCAACCTTTCAGAGAACTGTAGGAAACAGTTAATCTATAACTGACTGGCTTGGCTGCCCCTGCAGGCTCCTTTCCCTTGCATTCTTTTCCTCTCTTCCTTCTCAGGGAAGAGTCAGCCTGCTCCTGCTTCCTCACTGTCAGCATAAAAGTTTTTTTGACAATAGACTAAAACTGTTCTGACCTTTTAAGCTGCTCTGCTTCAAAGTGTGAAGACACATAACCAGTGTTTACCTGTAAATATCAGCCCTTTGACAGAGAACTAGTTACCCTTCCTTCTGACCCCTAATCTCCCTCATTTTTTCTAAACAGTACTCATTTCCTTTCAGATCTTATGCAATATCAAAATTATGCCCTTTGTGAGCTGTCTGTAATACTGTGGCTGGATGCCTGTGTTCAGATGGGTGTGAAGAAACATCTCTTCTCTCTGGTACCTCCACTTTCCACCCTCCTATTCTAGGAGGGCCTGGTGTGTTACCATTCTTGCATCAGAGACGTTAGGTTACTTGAGATGTGAGGTAACTTGTAATGGAATATGAGGTGACCTTCCTTCTTCTTAGTCAGCACTAGATTGTGACTGAGGCACCCTTCTGGCCTCTTTGTTTATTCTTCTGGCCCGAGTGCCTGTCTCCACCCTGACAAGCACATTTGGGAGCCTCTCAAAGCTTCAGGGCTCCTCTGGCAGGCAACTGTTTGTAACTTGTGTTATATATGTGTACTGGGTGATGGGAGGGTTGGAGAGTTTTTTAAATAAAAATGTTTCAGCCTGACCTGTGGTGGCACAGTGGATAAAGCATTGACCTGGAATGCTGAGGTTGCCAGTTCAAAACCTTGGGCTTGCCTGGCCAAGGCACATACGGGAGTTGATGCTTCCTGCTCCTCCCTCTTCTCTCTCTCTCTCTCTTTTCTCTAAAATGAATAAATAAAATCTTAAAAAAGAAACAACAACAAACCTTTTGGCCATGGCTTGTTTGCTTAGTGGATAGAGCGTTGGCCCAGTGTGTGGACGCCCTCGGCTCGATTCCTGGTCAGGGTATACAGGATAAGTGACCATATGCTTCTCTGCCTATTCCTCTCCCCTTTTTCTCCCTCTTCCTCTCCCATAGCCAGTGGCTCAATTGGTTCAAGCCTCTACCCTGGATGTTGAGAATAGCTCAGTTAATTTGAGCATCCACCCCAGACGGGGTTGCTGGATGGGTCCTGGTCAGGGCACATGTGGGAGTCTCTCTCTCTATCTCCCCTCCTCTCACTTAAAAAAAGAAACCAAAAGAACCTTTCAAACCCAGAATTAACATGCTAATTATACCTTCTTTTCAGATATATTTTGTTTGTATTTAGAAAACTAACACATTGTCTTCCCCAGTCTCAATCTTCTTTCTCCCTTTCCCAGATGCATTTACTACCTTGAAGGTGGCAGGTACACTTCCTGCCTCTGTTTTTATACTTTTACTGCTTTATTTATCTTAATAAACAATTTATAAAACACTATACAGTTATCTTTATCTATTGCCACATTAAAAAACACTCTAAATTTTACTGGCTCAAGGTAATAACAATAGTTGTACTATTATCTTTTACTGTTCTGTGGGTTGACAGGACTCATGAGGCGGTTCATTCATAAGATTGCAGTCAGATGGCAGTTAGGGCTGGAATCATCTTAAAGATTTCTCTACTTACAGATCTGGTGACTCATGCTGGCTATTGGCTAAGGACACATCTAGGGCCGTCAGCTGGAACACCTACATGTGGCTTCTTCATATGACCTGAACTTTTTCACAGAACGTGGCTGAATTCCAGGAGGAAATATTTAAAAAAAAATTTTTTTTATTTTATTCATTTTTAGAGAAGAGACAGAGAGAGAGAGAGAGAGAGAAAGAGAGAAAGGGGGGAGGAGCTGGAAGCATCAACTCCCATATGTGCCTTGACCAGACCAGTGCAGGGTTTTGAACTGGCGACCTCAGCGTTCCCAGGTCGACGCTTTATCCACTGCGCCACCACAGGTCAGGCCTCCAGGAGGAAATATTTTAAGAAGGCCAGGAAGAAGTTAGATTGCCTTTTATGATCTATTTTCAGAAGTCACATGACATTATTTCTGCCATAGTCCACCCAGATTAAAGAAGAGGGAACAGTCCTGGCTGGGTAACTCAGTTGGTTAAAGTGTTGTTCCAATACAGTAAGGTTGTAGGTTTGATCCTAGTTAGGGCACATATTGCAATCAAGCAATGAGCCCCAGTCAGATAGCTCAGTTAGAGCTTCATCCTGAAGCACAGAGGTTGCCTATTCAATACCTAGGCAGGGCACATGCAGGAACAGATTGATGTTCCTGTCTCTCTCTTTCCGTTCCTCTCTGTCTAAAAATAAAAAGAAAAAAAAATCAACCAGTGAAAGCATAAGTAGTGGAATTGATGTTCCTCCTTTGCCCCTGCTCTCTTATCAAGTCAATAATAAAAATGTTTTTAAAAACATCTTTTTATAAATGATATCATGTGGGATGCTACTGTATAATTTTGTAACATTTGTTTACTCAGCTTTATAATTTTGAGTTCTACCTAGTAAAAAGTGAGGATTAATTAATTTCTTTTAATTGCTATTTTCTATTGCATTATGAGAACATATCACCATTTATTCGTTTTCCACGTGTATATATCTTTACTTTTTAGTTGAAATGACATATTACTTTGTGACGTTCTTTTTTCTTTCTTTATTTCTTCTTTTTGACAGAGACAGAGTCAAAGAGAGGGACAGATAGGGACAGACAGACAGGAACACAGAGAGATGAGAAGCATCAATCATCAGTTTTTCATTGAGACACCTTAGCTGTTCATTGATTGCTTTCTCATATGTGCCTTGACCGCGGGCCTTCAGCAGACTGAGTAACCCCTTGCTCGAGCCAACGACCTTGGGCTCAATCTGGTGAGCTTTGCTCAAACCAGATGAGCCCGCACTCAAGCTGGCGACCTCGCGGTCTCGAACCTGGGTCCTCCACATCCCAATCCTACGCTTTATCCACTGCGCCACTGCCTGGTCAGGCTATGATGTTCTTTAAAAAACTACAGTAAAGCCTGACCTGTGGTGGCGCAGTGGATAAAGCGTCGACCTGGCAACACTGAGGTCGCCAGTTCAAAACCCTGCACTGGTCTGGTCAAGGCACATATGGGAGTTGATGCTTCCAGCTCCTCCCCCCTTTCTCTCTTTCTCTCTCTCACTCTGTCTCCTCTCTAAAATGAATAAAATAAAATAAAATTAAAAATTAAAAAAAAAAAAAACTACAGTAAATGGTCAGCGCCTTCCCATGCCACCAAATACTCTCCCAAAACAAAATTTTAGTGGCTACATTGTATTGCTCCATCATATGAATGGAACATAATCTTTAAACCCTTAGAGGTAAAATTTTAAATTGTTTGTAATTTTTTTTCACTATTAGCATATTTGTTGTCTTTTACCCTACCTTGTTCACACAAGCCTTCCCTGACTCCCAGATAAGAGATGCTCTGCTCTTACAAAGCACTTACCATAATTCTAAAGAAACAATTCATTGTGTAATTAGTTGTTTAATGTCTATTTCTTCCACTAGAGCAGTGGTTCTCACAGTGTGCGCCCTAGAAAATTTCCAGGTGCACCTTATAGTATTCCAGAGAAATATGTGCCTATTGGGGACCAAAAAACCAACAGGGGTTTTGGAGTTTAGATTTTTGGGGGACAGAGGTATGGGGAATTGGCTGTAAGCTGACAGTCTGCTCAACCCTCCACCTCACTTGCCTGATTAGGTTGTAAAAGGCTGTTAAGCTGTGCTGCTGGATTGTTTACACTACTCCCCATGTTCCCCAAAAAGACTGGAGGCAAGTTTCTTCTATCCTTTGTTTGGTGTAAAGTTAAGATTTGCTAATGGTCTCACTTTGCCCTATAAATAAAACAAGATTCGGTTTTTGGGTGCACTTTGTTCTTGCCAGCAGCAATTACAGAGCCCTCCCGACCCCGTATTTTCTTAATTCTGCATATTTTCTTAATTCTTCACCGTTCCCACTCAGGACATGGAATTACTAGCTGCACTGATTCGCGGCATGTGCCCAGATATAAAAATAAATATAGTTATTCTATTATACCATTTTATTATGGAAATATTGCTCTTTTTGTTAACATATTATTATATTTATTATTAACACATCATTATATTATTTTTAGATAAAGACACCCAAATAAAATGGATAGATTTCTCAAAAAGAAGTATAATATTGAAGAATAAGATTCTGGAAGTGAGCAAAAGTTAAGTGTAAATAAAATAGGTCTTGAAGGCTGATGGGCAGAATTTAATTTATATTAATTTAGCATTTTCCATCACTTAACACTGAACAATACAATTGGATTAGAAGAAACCCATTCATGGAAGCTTCAAGTGATTTTGGTTTAACATTAACAGAAGAAGAAGAACTGGCAGCTATATCCACTGATCGTGGATTGATGATTAAACATGAAGAATTGTCTCTTGAAGCCTTTTGGATTTCTATAAAAGAAGAATATGTGGCAATATCTAAAAGAGCTTTGAACATTTTACTACAATTTTCAACATCCTATTTATGTGTATTAGGATTTTCTACCCTCAACACAATTAAAAGTAAAATGAGAGGAATTCTTCAATGTATTGACGAGGAAATGAGAGTTTGCCTTTCAAATATATGCCCAAACATTGAAGAAATCACTAGGACACATCAGCCTCATGTTTCTCATAAACACAAGAATGAAAAAACTTAACACATTCACGCTGGGACCTGCTGAATTTACTAAATATTAGTAAGAATGTATCTATATATATAAAAAGATAAATTTTTGTCGTTTTTTATTTTTTTAACCCCTCTTTTTTATGAAATCTAAAAAGCATAACTCAAAAAATGTAACATAAAAATATTTTTAATGTCAGAATAAATTTAATTTTGTTGTATTTATTTCATTTAATTATATAAAAGCACGCTTGGACTTTATTTTTTTCTTTAATATTTGACTTAATTATTATAATATATTTCTCAGAAATTTGTATATAGTGCACCTACAATTATTTGTAGAATTTTAAATGTGCCCCGACTTCAAAAAGTTTGAGAACCACTGAATGACTAGACCATAAGCTCCATGACAGCAGAGAGCACACCTGTCTTTTTCACTTCTATAATCCTCAGAATCTAAATAACTATTTGTTGAATAAATGAATGAGTGAGTGCATGAATGGAGAAATAAACAGATGGCTTGATGGTGCTCTCATCACCCCCTTAAATAGCCTTAGTTTTCAGTACATTGGTAACTAAAAATATTGCAAATTTTCTTTCTCTTTTGAAACTAAGGAATAAAATGATATTCAGGGAAAGTCTTCTGCTATATTCTAAACACAAGTGCTAGAATATCAGAATCCAGGTAGATATTTTGAAAATGCCAACTGTCAACAAAGAGGACACACAATTCAGCTAGTGCTTGACCTAGAAAATAGCATTTTACTGTGCACAAAGTGTTGGGAGACAATTCTCCATGGGTATCATGATTCTCCATGTCTTGTGAGAAGAAGCATCGACAGTCTTGTTTTGTACTGCCTTATCAAGGATAATGTAACCTGGGAAGATAGAGATGGTGTCTTTCACCAAAGCAGAAGGTAGAACATTTGCAGTATAATAAAGATAATATATCTCCCTCTAGGGCAGTGGTTCTTAATCTGGGTTCTATCAAACCCTAGGGGTTCGATGAGTCGGTCTCAGGGGTTCAGAGAAGCCTCTGCTGCGGAGGCCAGAATAAAGTAATACCGTAATTTGTTGTGAGTTCATGCACTTTGTTGGTTGTGTTCTTTGAGCAAGGTGATGTTCATGCAAGGCTCATTTTGTGCACCAGTAAAAAAACATATACCTATGTCTTGAATTTGGGGAATCATATTTTATTTATCACTAAAGAAGGGTTCGGTGAATGCGCATATGAAACTGGTGGGTTCGGTACCTCAAAAAATGTTAAGAACCACTGCTCTAGGGCAAACGTTGGGCAATGGGTTTGCTTGTTGCCCATTATATAAAATTGTAGTCTCCTAAGCTTGGGGTTCCTCTCCTGGAATGAAGCCCAACTTATGTGTAGGCATTGCCTTGCTCTTGTGCCACCTCTAGGAATCAGTGAAAGAAAATGATAGTCTTTGGATGCTGCTATAGCTGTGAGTAATAAACTGTCTTTCGTCACTAACCTAGGAGATTTGTCTTGGTCAGTATCCATAAAACTGGCTGACTAACTTGTCAGCTTGCAAGTTGGATAAAAATCTCAAATCCTACATAGTTCTTGACAGAAAGTGGCTATTTATTTATTCTTTTTTTGTGTGACAGAGACAGAGAGAGAGACAGGCAGGAATGGAGAGAGATGAGAAGCATCAATTCTTTATTGCGGCACCTTAGTTTTTCATCGATTGCTTTCTCACCTGTGCCTTGACTGGGGGGCTACAGCAGACCGAGTGACCCCTTACTCAAGCCAGCAACCTTAGGTTCAAGCTGGTGAGCTGTGCTCAAACCAGCTGAGCCCGCGCTAAAGCTGGCGACTTCGAGGTTTCAAACCTGGGTCCTCCGCAATCCAGTCAGATGCTCCATCCACTGCGCCACCACCTGGTCAGGCTGAAATTCTTTATTCTTTTTTTTTTTACAGTGACAGAGAGAGAGTCAGACAGGGACAGACAGACAGAAACGGAGAGAGATGAGAAGCATCAATTATTAGTTTTTCGTTGCCCTTGCGATACCATAGTTGTTCATTGATTGCTTTCTCACACGTGCCTTGACCGCGGGCCTTCAGCAGACCGAGCCACCCCTTGCTGGAGCCAGCGACCTTGGGTCCAAGCTGGTGAGCTTTTGCTCAAGCCAGATGGGCCCGCGCTCAAGCTGGTGACCCCGAGGTCTCGAACCTGGGTCCTCCGCATCCCAGTCCTACGCTCTATCCACTGCGCCACTGCCTGGTCAAGCGAAATTCTTTATTCTTGACCTCTTTGTTTTGGTTCTCTAAGGTTAGGTAACAAGCTACCTACGCCCTAAGAACAAGTTATTATTATTGTTCATGGTTTTGCATGTTGACTGGGTTCAGCTCAGCAGTTCTTACTTGGTTTCTCATGCAGTCAAATGGCACTGCAGTCATCTGAAGGACCAACTAGGTTAGACATCAAAGATGACTCATTTATCTGACTGGCCAGGAGCACAACTGAGGCTTTCACCCATAACACCTACATGTGGCTTCTCCATGTGGTCTGGACTTCTCACAATATGATGGCTGAGCTAACAGAGGAAGCGGCCTAAGTGTTCCAACAGGCAGGATCAGAAGCTGCTGGGCCAGTAAAGGACTATGCCTGGAACTTCCCCAGTCATATTTCTACCATATTTCTACTGGTCAGAGACTCACACGATTTCCCCAGAGTCAAGGAGATGGAGAAATAGACTCCACCTCTTAGTGGAAGAATGATAAGATCACATTGCACAAGAGCAATGTGGTGGGGTGGGAGATATTACTACAGCAATCTTTGGAAAATACAATCTACCATATTGAAATAACAATAATATCTGGACAGAATCTTGTACCAAGCCTTACATGAAGGGAGAGAAGGATGCAAAAGAAGAGCATGCATATACCTTGCTTTTGAAGTCATTGTTGGCAATGCTGGCCTACACTTGAAAGAATGAGTTAAGGTACTTCCAAAACTGCATTATCAGTAAGCATGGACAACGGCAGAGGCACCTCCCACTTCGTATCATAAAAGCTCTTGGGAAAAGTAGGAACTCTGCATGAAAACCCACACTGGAAGCCAATTTTATAGTATTTAAAGGGAGAGCCTGATCTGAAGAGTTGATACTTCTCATTCCCCCACACACCTCTCTTCTCTCTGTAAAATCAATCAATAAAATTTTTTTTAAAAATCACTATAAAGTAAAGGTATTAATCCCATATTTTAAAAATGTGTTGATTTGGTCACCTATAGATCAAACACTTACAACTCTTCTTTCTTAATTTAAACTTACCTGGCTTCCTAGGCATGGCCAGATATGCAAACCACAATCAAGATAATCTGTTTGGCCTGACCAAGCGGTGGCACAGTAGATAGAGCATCGGACTGGGATGTGGAAGGACCCAGGTTCAAGACCCCGAGATCGCCAGCTTGAGTGCGGGCTCATCTGGTTTGAGCAAAAGCTCACCAGCTTGGACCCAAGGTCACAGGCTCGAGCAAAGGGTTACTCGGTCTGCTGAAGGCCCACGGTCAAGGCACATATGAGAAAGCAATCAATGAACAGCTAAAGTGTCTCAACGAAAAACTGATGTTTGATGCTTCTCATCTGTCTCCGATCCTGTCTCTCTGTCTCTATATGTCCCTCTCTCTGACTCTCTCTGTCTCTGTTAAAAAAAAATGATAATCTGTTTGTCAAATATTGTCAAGTCACCTTTATTTCACAAAACTATTTCCAATACCACTTTTATTATATGATACTATTTAAATTAAAATTGACAAATTTACACTCACACAAAAGAATAACCTGTTTGATCGCAAGTTTGAGTGCAGGTAGGAGGATAGTCTAGAACTGGTTTTGCTATTGTTGGGCAATAATTTGAATCTGACGTAGCCTAAAATGGACGCTTATTTGTCACCCTTTCTAAAACATTGAGAATGTGAGGTCATGGTTCTAAGGATACAGTCTTCAGATTTCAAAGCACAATGTGTTTTTTGTCTCAAAAAATAAATGACTGTGATGTGTAGCAGTGAGCAGCAATATCCTTCCCACCCCCAGCCTCTACTGTGTTTCTTTTCCATCACTCCTGTGCTCCAGCCTGGCTGATCTCTGAAGTCCTCAAATATATCATGTTCCTTCCTAGCACGAGAATTTTGCACACACTATTGCATCAACCCACCCCAGCTCTCCAGTTTCTTCATCTGGCCACACTGTCATTTTGCCTCATTTCAAACACAAGTTCTTCAAAGATGCTTCTTCTGACTTCTGCAGTGTAGGTGAGGTGCCCCAGTTATATGCCCCAATTATATCACAATATATTTTGCAATTACAATTACGTATCTTCAATTGTGTAATTACTGTATTCTAACGTCCATGTAACTTTATACGTGTTTATGAGACAATCAACATAGCTTGCTGTATACATTGACATGTCTCTACTATTCTATTGCTGCCATCCACATAACTATTCCAGGAAACACTTGACCAGAAAGATAAAAATTACAAACAACTTCATTGTTGATTCTAGTGTGTGTGTGTGTGTGTGTGTGTGTGTGTGTGTGTGTGTGTGTGTGTGTGTATTTTTCTGAAATGAGAAGAGGGGAGGCAGAAAGACAGGCTCCCACATGCACCCGACTGGGATCCAACTGGCATGCCCGTTAGGGGGTGATGCTCTGCCCATCTGGGACGTTGCTCTGTTGCAGTGGAAGCCATTCTAGCGCCTAAGGTGGTGGCCATGAAGCCGTAATCAGTGCCCCAGCCAACTTTGCTCCAATGGAGCCTTGGCTGTGGGAGGGGAAGAGAGAGACAGAGAGGAGAGGGGGGAAGGGTGGAGAAGCAGATGGTCACTTCTCCTGTGTGCCCTGGGAATCAAACCTGGGATTTCCACATACCAGGCCAATGCTCTACCGCTGAGCCAAACTGCCAGGGCCGATTCTAGGATCTTAACTTTTTTCTTTTTTTTAATAGGAACAGACAGACAGGAACAAAGAGAGATGAGAAGCACAGTTTGCCATTGCAACATATTAGTTGTTCATTGATTGCTTTCTCATATGTGCCTTGACCGTGGGCCTTCAGCAGACTGAGTAAGCCCTTGCTAGAGCCAGCAACCTTGGGTCCAAGCTGGCGAGCTTTTGCTCAAGCCAGATGGGCCCGCGCTCAAGCTGGCAACCTCGGGGTCTCGAACCTAGGTCCTCCGCATCCCAGTCCAACGCTCTATCCACTGCGCCACCGCCTGGTCAGGCTAGGATCTTCTTGAAAGATCCATCAACTCTTGCTTCAAGTGCTGTGCCTATCAATCCTAAACCATTACATCATGATTTTTATCCAATTCTGACTTCTTCCCCGTGAAAGATTCACCTTAAAGCAGACTTTTAAAGTTCAATAAATAGTCCAATTTTGCTCTTACCCTCCTTTGAGATGTTACAAAGCCTGTCTAGATAATGCTCTTCCTTACCTTGGTAAGCAATAAGCAGAATTTTGTCAGATTGACTGTTGGGCAGATAAAATATAATATGCTCACTTTGTTAAAGATGGCGCTGCCCACATGGAAGCCCATCACCCAGGTGATATTATTTGCCCTTAGGCTTGGGATGGGTGTGGGGGAAATGCTGTAATGTAAGCAGGCCAGGTCGTTATGGCCTAAGGCTTGGTTTTAAGAGTAAGTTCTTCTCCACACCCTTGACTGATTAGATGATGTAGGGTGGTGCACTCTCATGAGGAATCCCATTATGCCTCAGATGGGTGGCTTTGTATCAGAGACTTTCTTGAATGTATAATTGGATTAAAGGTTTGGATTATCTATGCTATAAAGTGGGCAGACCGGTAGCTAGATCTCTCTCTCTCGGTTCCTGAGATTAGTATTAGAGAGGAGAGCAGAGTAAGGCCACGTGAAGGCCAAGAGAAGCAGCCGAGATGGCAGAGTGCTGAGGAAGAAGCCAGTTTGTTAAGAGTTTGTGCAGGAGGAGATGGGAAACAGAGGTGAATAAGTCTGGTGAGCTGGAAAGCTTTGATTCTAGGAAACTCGGATAAGTCAGTAGCTTTGTGAGCACTGAATGTGAGGGTTTTGGAGCCCAGTGTGTGTTTTTGCTTGCCCGCCGGGTGCAAGCTAGAATTAAAGCTGATGGCTCACCAGTTTTTGGCTCCTGTGTTTCATTACCAACTGTTCGAATCCAATGCGAACCTGTGTGGGTCGGGCTGCTGTGATGGTGGCCGCAACTACTGGCTTTACATTTGGCGTAGTCTGTGGCAGGATTCGATACAGAACGGCATGGAACCACCACCACCTTTGAGTAGTGGAGTAGAGGACTGGCTGCTGTTATGGTTTCCCATAGCTGTTTTTTGGGGGACTGTAGGCTGGCTGACTTTTACAGCCATGTGTGAGGAAACCGAGAGCTCTATGGAAGAGGCTGCCCAGGACCTGCAGGCCGAGCAGCTGAAGGAGATGGAGGAAACGTGGGAGAAACAGATGCTGACCCTGAAGCTGAAGGAAGCGCTGGAGGAGGAGGCTGACCAGGTTTGCAAGATTCACCTGGAAATGGAGCAGATGCTGGAGAAGGAATCACAGGTTCGTGAGTTGGAGATTGCCCTGGATGTTGTGGAGAGCCAGCAGCGGCATGAGACCGGGCCTGAGGCCTGGGCCGGAGCTGAGGCCAGGACAGGGGCTGAAGCCGGGGTTGGAGCTGCAAGGCCTGCTGAGCAGAAGGCAGCGGTGGTCCGGAGATCAAGCCCAGCAACAGGAGCTGGTGTTTTCCGTTCCTTTTTGGAGGATGAGGAGAATCAAGCTGAAGTTGCAATCTGCAGTCTCCAGAAGGTGAGAGCCCACCAGCAAGGAGCTTCTACTACAACGCTGGTAGGTCTGCGATTTTGGGACATAGAGGTGGATGCCATCATGCTCCCCAGAGCAGAGATGGAAATTCTGAATGCCATGGCCACGTGCTCCTTTTTGGGACAGTGTACGAGCTGCCAGGATGGCAGAGATGAGGGGGGAGGCTAACACCCCATGTGTGTAGACTGATTTCCTGGACTACAACTTGAGTGAGCACTGGCTCATTTGTTGAATGGACTTATGGTTCTTGGACAATGTGAAATACCCTGATGGGGGTGGGGGGTGGCTTTGCTGGAGGCCCTCCCCCTGCCCCGGGAAGCCTTTCAAATGGCAAGAAAGAAGGCTCAGGACATTTTGCACTTTTGGCAAAGTGCTCAGAGACTGGTGAAATGTGTATACCTTTGTAATTGTTGAAACTGTATGATTTGTGCTATTGCTGTAATTTGTGTAATGTACTCATTTCCTTGTACAGGGATACCGGTGGTGTAGATTGTGGGTAGTAAAGTGAGCATAAGGGTGGATTGTTGGGCAGATAAAATATAATATGCTCACTTTGTTAAAGATGGCGCTGCCCACATGGAAGCCCATCACCCAGGTGATATTATTTGCCCTTAGGCTTGGGATGGGTGTGGGGGAAATGCTGTAATGTAAGCAGGCCAGGTCGTTATGGCCTAAGGCTTGGTTTTAAGAGTAAGTTCTTCTCCACACCCTTGACTGATTAGATGATGTAGGGTGGTGCACTCTCATGAGGAATCCCATTATGCCTCAGATGGGTGGCTTTGTATCAGAGACTTTCTTGAATGTATAATTGGATTAAAGGTTTGGATTATCTATGCTATAAAGTGGGCAGACCGGTAGCTAGATCTCTCTCTCTCGGTTCCTGAGATTAGTATTAGAGAGGAGAGCAGAGTAAGGCCACGTGAAGGCCAAGAGAAGCAGCCGAGATGGCAGAGTGCTGAGGAAGAAGCCAGTTTGTTAAGAGTTTGTGCAGGAGGAGATGGGAAACAGAGGTGAATAAGTCTGGTGAGCTGGAAAGCTTTGATTCTAGGAAACTCGGATAAGTCAGTAGCTTTGTGAGCACTGAATGTGAGGGTTTTGGAGCCCAGTGTGTGTTTTTGCTTGCCCGCCGGGTGCAAGCTAGAATTAAAGCTGATGGCTCACCAGTTTTTGGCTCCTGTGTTTCATTACCAACTGTTCGAATCCAATGCGAACCTGTGTGGGTCGGGCTGCTGTGATGGTGGCCGCGACTACTGGCTTTACATTGACACATTGCTTTGGTGATATTTTAGGGAAGGCATTTTTTTATGCTAACATCCAATCAATGTGCATATTTAATGTGGTGACTTTTCTTTTTCATTTTCCTGAAAAGCTATTATTGAATCCATGGTGGTTTAAGGAAGGAAAAAACTTTCCTTTACCCTCATTTTTCTTCTGGATGGTCTAACAATCAAACAGACATGGAACAGATTAACAAGAGAAAATAACGAAATTTAATACTATGTATGCACAGGAACCCACATCAAAGGTTCTAGGATAGTGTAAAGCCAGTAGCCGGGGACAGGATCACTGCAGCCTGACCCACGCAGGTTCGCATTGGATTCGGACAGATGGCAATGAAACACCGGAGCCACGAACTGGTGAGCCTTCAGCTTTAATTCTAGCTTGCACCCGGCGGGCAAGCAAAAACACACACTGGGCCCCAAAACCCACACATTCAGTGCTCACAAAGCTACTGACTTATCCGAGTTTCCTAGAATCAAAGGTTTCTAGCTCACCAGACTTATTCACCTCTGTTTCCCATCTCCTCCTGCACAAACTCTTAACAAACTGGCTTCTTCCTCAGCACTCTGCCATCTCGGCTTCTTCCCCTCCACATGGCCTTAATCTGCTCTCCTCTCTAATACCAACCTCAGGAACTCAGGAACTGAGAGAGAGAGATCAAGCTACTGGTCTCTCCCGCTTTATAGCATAGACTCAAAACCTTTAATCCAATTATACATACAAGAAAGTCGCTGATACAAAGCCACCCATCTGAGGCATAATGGGATTCCTCCCTACATCACCACCCTACATCATCCAATCAGTCAAGGGTGTGGAGAAGAGCTTACTCTTAAACTAAGCCTTAGGCTATGACCTGGCCTGCCTACATTACTGCTTTTCCCCCACAGCCTTCTCAAGCATAAGGGCAAATAATATCACCTGGGTGACGAGCTTCCATGTGGGCAGCGCCATCTTTAACAAAGTGAGCATATTGTATTTTATCTGCCCAACAGATAGAAAGTTAAAATGAGGTATATTTGGCATTCTGGGCTAAAGCTGAGGTAAAGTGTCTTGGGGGCTTCAGAATATCATTGCAGGATAAGAAGAGAGAATGTTTAGAAATGATAAATTTGCTCTGCCCTATAGATAGGTCATTAAAAGTTATTCCTGGAGGTAACACTTATTATGGGCAAGGCCCCTAATTTAAATTCCTTAATGTTAGGTTTGGGTCAAGGGCCTCTTTAAACTTCCGTCATCCAACCTCCAGATGGAGCAACTTTCTCATTCATCCAACCTCCCTCCCTTTAAGCTAATCCCCTCACCCCAGGAGGATCTGGGAAGTGTCCTTGTGACAAGGCAGGGGAGGAGCCCGAGGGTTGGAAAAAGGGAGACAGACGGTGGCCAAGGACATAGACCAGGATAGGCTAATCTAAGCATAGCAGGTGTACCAACCCCCACATCAGCAGATGTCTGCAATAGTCCCTATATCACACCCCCCTCCCACAGCTCGGGCCTGAAGCCACTAGGGCCTCAGCCTGTCTGTTCTCAGATGCATAAATAAAGTTCTTACAAAACTTATCAGGCCTTATGTGTCCCTCCTTTGGCGACCTACCACTTAAAATGAGAAAAGTTTCACATGAACCTGCAAGATGCCAACTGTCTTCTGCTTAAAATAATTCACATGCCAAAGAGGCACATTTTGGGAAGGCTTGTTTGAACTCCTATAATAGAAATCAATGATGCCTTAGATCTGAGGAAATATAGTAGTTGATTGATAGGTTTTTTTCATGAGAATTCACATTCTTCATTAGGGCATGGACCTGGTCAGTTCTGCTCATTGGTTGATTTTCATGTCACAGCAGAATGGGTGCTTGTGCTTTACTACATAATTGTTGAATGAAAAAGTGGATCAATCAGCAGATGGCCAATTAAGATGGATCTCATGGAGTACAAGGGGAATGCTTACTGATGAGACTCCCTGGCTGAGACTCTTGTGGCAGAGTAAGTTGGAAAAGATAATTCCACTTTCTCACCCTTCCACTGTAGCCCAATTCCAGAGAACATTGTGCAGTCATGCAGGATGTTACTTGGAGCTCTGATTGTGGCTTCATATTGTTATACAGCTGCTTATCTGCTAGCTCATGATTTTTATTTACCTAGCCTAGTTATGTAATATGGCCATTAGGTGAAATAGAAATTGTTCACAAGGGTTGCCATTGTTTGAGAAGTGAGTGAAAGAGTTCCTTGTGCACACACGTCACTGGTTAGACTAAAGTGTGAAGGGTAACAGAATAAGCCACACCAACATATGCCACTTTGGCATAAAGATTACTTTTACCTGAAGGCAATTGAGAAGAAGCAGATGAAAGAAAAACTGTCTGCCCTCCCATATTTGCCTAAAAGAAGGACATAAATTTGTAAAGATATACTCGTCTCCTCTCTACCTAGAACAGTGGTTCTTAACCTTTTTTGAGCTACCGAACCCACCAGTTTCATATGCGCATTCACCGAACCCTTCTTTAGTGATAAATAAAATACGATTTTTTTTTCCAAATTCAAGACATAGGTATATGTTTTTTTGCTGGTGCACAAAATGAGCTGTGCGTGAACATCACCTTGCTCAAAGAACAAAACCAACAAAGTGCATGAACTCACAACAAATTACGGTATTACTTTATTCTGGTCTCCGTGGCAGAGGTTTCCCTGAACCCCTGAGACCGACTCATCGAACCCCTAGGGTTCGATAGAACCAGGGTTAAGAACCACTGACCTAGAAGGACAGAAGTTAATCATCAGGGACAACTCTAGATCCTTATCAGGCCTGACATAGCACCAGAGGAATTTACATAACAAACTTAATTAGCCCTATCTTCCAGTAGATTCCCCATAGCTATATACCTTTCCACCATTTGCCATCTCTGGAAACTCAAAGTCCTTTTCCTTTGTTTTGTTGTTTCTCAACAAATGTATTATTTTTTAGTTGAAATGCTATATAAGCCCACATTCTAATCACCCTTTTGAGGAACTTATCTCTGAGTGCTCCCATGGATAGCTCAATGCACAATACATTTCTGTTTTTCCCCCTCTTGTTAATTGTTTTTTATTAGTTTGACACAAGGCACTAGCCAATGCACCTAAGATGAATGAAGGAAAAATATTTTTTTTATTCCCATAAGAACGTCAACTGAAACCTGATTGATCCTGCGTAGAAGGATATGGTGCTATATTCATTGGTGATGTGACAGTAGCAGAGCTGGGCCATACCCCATAAGAAGAGCAATTTTTGAGATTTGTCAATCAATGCCATGGTTCATATAAGCCCATCTGTCACTGTTATATACAGATTTGAATGTACCCTGGCTGGATAGCTCAGTTGGTTAGAACATTGTCCTGAAGTGAAGAGCTTGCTGGTTTGATCCCCGGTCAGGGCACATATGAGAACAGGTCAGTGTTCCTGTCTTTTTCTCCTTTCTTCTCTCTCTAATCAATAAAATTTAAAAACATTAAAAAATTTTTTAAATGTAAGTGACCCTATGGTCACTGTGACTTGTTGTGTTTTTTTTTTTTTTTTTGGTGTTGTTATTTTTTAATGACAGGAGGGGAGATAGTGAGACAGACTCCCATATGTACCCTGACTAGGATCCACCCAGCAACCCGTGTCTGGGGCCAATGCTGAATTCAACCGAGCTATTTTTAGCACCTGAGGTTGATGCTCAGTCCAACTGAGCCACTGGCTATGGGAGGGGAAGAGGGAGAGAAAGGGGAGAGGGAGGCAAAGAGAAGCAGATGGTCACTTCTCTTGTGTGCCCTAACCAAGAATCGAACCCAGGATATCTGTCCATACTCTGGGCTGATGCTCTATCCACTTTGACTTGATTTTTTTTTTATTTGCAAGAGAGACAGACAGAGACAGATAGAGACAGATAGACAGGAAGGGAGAGAGATGAGAAGCATCAATCCTTTGTTGTGACACCTTAGTTGTTCATTGATTGATTGCTTTCTCATATGTGCCTTGACCAGGGAGCTACAACAGAGCAAATAACCTTTTGTTCAAGCCAGCAACCTTGAGCTCAAGCCAGTGACCCTGCACTCAAGCTGGTGACCTCAGAGCTTCAAACCTGGGTCCTCTGCATCCCAGACTGATGCTCTATCCACTGCACCACCGTGACTTGCTTTTGTATAGGGCTTATCTAGAAACTTCACTCAGTCAACATTTACTCAGCACTTAAAACATCTTAGATGTGAAGTATTTTGAGATACATGAATAATTTTTTAAAAACAATTTTTATAAGGTATTTTAGCCTGACCAGCGGTGATACAGTGGGTAGAGTATTGACCTGGGACACTGAGGTCCCAGGTTTAAAACCTCAAGGTTGCAGGCTTGAGCACAGGCTCACCAGCTTGAGTGCAGGGTTGCTGGCTTGGGCAAGGGGTCACTGGCGTGGCTGGAACCCCCCAAGCCTCCCTTCCCATGAAGGCAGGTATAAGAAGCAATCAATGAGCAACTAAAGTGATACAACTACAATTTGATACTTCTCAGAAGTCTGTCTGTCTCTCTCAAAAAAATAAAAAAGGTACTTTAAAAACCTTTGTGCCAAGCCTGACCTGTGGTGGCACAGTGGATAAAGTATCGACCTGGAACACTGAGGTCGCCAGTTCAAAACCCAGGGCTTGCCTGGTCAAGGCACATATGGAAGTTGATGTTTCCTATTCCTTCCCCCTTCTCTCTGTCTTTCTCTCTCGCTCTCTCTCCTCTCTTTCTAAAAATGAACAAATAAAAATATTAAAAAATATATTTAAAAAAAACCCTTTGTGCCAAATATATTCTATTATGGTGAAAGATAACCTGAGTGTTCATTTTAATTGACTATCATAATACATGTGTTGATTTTACAAACAAATCAAACACTAAATAGTCACAGAAGATCTATAATGGACTAAGCTCGGAGACACAATGTATGCGACCCTCAAGAAGCATACAGAAAGGGTAACTAACTGTAAGGTATTTTTTCCCGCCGAGGAAGAAGGAAGGGCCGTAGCCACGAAGTGTGGAATAGTAAAGGCTTTATTGAGTACAGCACTTCCCAGACGATATTCCTTGGTCCCGGGGACAGAGGCTAGGGAAGTCGTACAAATTAAACCACGTGGGGGATATCTAAAGGGTCTCTAGGGTGGTCGAGCTAATATGACATGGTGAAATCTCATTGGCTGGCTGACAGTTGCTCCTTTCCAAGGACTCCTGGGAAGTTTCTTTTGGCCCGCCTGGGTATGGGTGGTTCTAGACAAAGTTCCCAGGTCTGGTTTCTCACGTGACCTTCCCCCATTGCCCACCACCTTACATTCAGACATTTTGTGTTATATAGGGGCACCGCTATTCATCTGGCTACTTCCTGATGGTTAGGGGCATTGTGGGGAGGGGAGATTGTCAGAAGGAACATCTGTTTGACCGCAACTCGAGAAACTTCACAGATGTGGTCCTGTAAGGACTTTAAAAAAAAAGAGGAGCAATAGGAAGATTTTCAGGGTCCAGCCTTTTGGTGAGCCAGAGATGGGTAGGGCCCAGTGGTTCTGACTGCCAGCAGTCCTGCATGGGGGCAAGCTTAAGGCAAAACTGCATGACAGGAGTGGTGTATGAAGGGGAAAGGAAGGGTCCCATTCACTCCCATAACAGAGGTCTGTGAGGGAACTAGAGATCCAGAGTGTGGTGGCAAAACAGAGAAGGTAGCCCCCGTGTCCACAAGAAATGAGATGGACTTACCCACTATTTGCAGCATTACCCTGGGTTTGGTGAGGGTGATGTGGGTCTCCGAGTCCAGGGCGTGTTAGTTGTCCATGAGATTGAGAAGTTCGAGCGATGGGCCCGCCTGGCTGTCCTCCCATTTGGGTGGCTTGTCCTCCATGTAGAGGCGCTGAGGAAAAGCCTGTTGCCCAAAAGGGGCAATCGCTCCGCCAGTGACCGGGCTGCTTACAGTCAGGGCAGGCTTAGTGGGCAGGGGCACTGTCGGGCACAGTGATGGGGTTCCTCTTTGCAGCCTGGACTTGGGTAGGGCACCTTCTATGCCTTGCCCCTGTTGCTCTGCCAGCCTCAGGGCTGCCACAAGAGCCTGAGTTTGGAGTGTTACTTTCTGCTGCATGCAGGCCTGACGAATAGCCTTGGCCTTTTCCTACAAGTCGTGACCATTAAATACTTTATTTTTCTTTTTCTTTTTATTTTTTACAGGGACAGAGAGAGAGAGTCAGAGAGAGGGATAGATAGGGACAGACAGACAGGAACGGAGAGAGGTGAGAAGCATCAATTATTAGTTTTTCATTGCCGTCCCAACACCTGAGTTGTTCATTGATTGCTCTTTCACATGTACCTTGACCATGGGCCTTCAGCAGAACAAGCAACCCCTTGCTGGAGCCAGTGACCTTGGGTCCACGCTGACGAGCTTTTTCTCAAGCCAAATGGGCCCGCACTCAAGCTGGCGAGCTCGGGGTCTCGAATCTGGGTCTTCCGCATCCCAGTTCGATGCTCTTTCCACTGAGCCACCGCCTGGTCAGGTCCATTGAATACTTTGAATGTCGTGTTCACAGGTCTCAGATAAAGGCTTGGGGGTTGAGAATACAAGAAGAGGGGCTTCTGGGGAGCCCGGCACCAAGATCCAGCTGAAAATGCTGTAGCTAGAGGTAGGACAAGACCTAGGCCTTCCTGCAAGAAAACTGGGGTGGGGCCGTGGGGTCAGGATTCTTGCAAACCTGCGTGAGAGCCAATGGCCCGGTGGAGAATGACCTGATAAAGGAGGGGCTTAAGAACACAGTGGAGAAGGGTGGGACCCCTGGTCAGCAGGGGAGGAGAAAGAGAGAAAGGTATTTGCAGGTGAATGAGAAACAGGATTCTGCGAAGGGAGTGCAGGGGGCTCCTGGAGGGAAGAGACCCGAGTGAAAGAGGTTCGCAGATGGACCAGAGAGGGATCCCGAGAGAGGGGCGCCCCTGGGGGTCAGGCAGGAGGGAGAGAGAGTTGGGGGTTGGGCATAGGAGGAAAGATAAGGAGTGGAGGGTTTAGTTGAGGTTTCTCTGGCCAAAAAGGGCTTGCACCGTGTAGCAGGCAGCACAGACATTAGGATGGGAGTGCAAATACTAGAAGCCCTGAATGTAAGGGATCTCCAACCAGTTCCCAGTTCTTTTGGTGATATTTAAATTGGTGAGTATGTTAAAATCAGAAAACCCTTCAGGAGGCCACCTGGTTTGATTATTCAATGGGTTCTGTGACCTGGCCCACTGGATAATCGAACCAGGTGACCTCCTGAAGGTCTTCTTCTTTAGGGAGGAAGAGATTTCAGATAAGGCACCCCAGGAGTGTTTTTGAGTCAGATTTAGATTCCTGTGCCCCACAGCCACGCTTAGTTCTCGAAGTGGTCAGAGTTGAGAATTGGTGTCCCACAACTCAAGCTCTGGCCACTGGACTGTTAGGTAAAGTGGATGTGCCCGGGATGTCTCCACTGGAACACACGCACTCAGAACGGAAAAGAAGTCCCTGACACAGCTGCGGTTTTGGACAGGGAGTCTCGGCGGAAAGAACTGAGGGGAGGCTGGAGGCAGGGGGCTTACCGCACCATGTGCCGAAGTGGGTGAAAAGTCAGAGATCCTGGTTCTTCCTTAGAAGGGAAGGGGAGAGGAGTGGCCCCAGCCGGCTTCAACTCCTTCTGGGTTTTGGCACCAAATGTAAGGTATTTTTTCCCCACCAAGGAAGAAGAAAGGGCGTAGCCACGAAATGTGGAATAGCAAAAGATTTATTTAATACAGTGCTTCCCAGATGATATTCTCTGGTCCCCAGGACAGAGACCAGAGAAGTGGCGCAGATTAAACTGTGTGGGGGATATTTAAAGGGTCTCTAGGGTGGTCGAGCTAATATGACGTGGTGAAATCTCACTGGCTGGCTAACAGTTACTCTTTCCCAAGGATTCCTGGGAAGTCTTTTGTGGGCGGTTCTAGCCAAAGTTCCCAGGTCTGGTTTCTCAGGTGACCTTTCCCCATTGTCCACCACCTTACACTAACAACATGCATGCCAAGAGAGTGGTGTGAGGCTCAATAGGGGGTTAGTAGAGGTTCAGAAGAGAGAGGAATCTTTTCACTCAGTGGTCAGGAAACACTTCCTAGGGAGAAAGGAGTCTGTAAACTGTGTCTGTAGAATGGGTAAGATTTGGAGGAACAGCCTGACCAGGTGGTAGTGTAGTGGATAGAGTGTCCAACTGGGATGCAGAGGACCCAAGTTTGAAACCCTGAGGTCACTGGCTTCAGTACGGCCTGAGCGTGGGCTCACCAGCTTGAGTGCAGGATCTCTGGCTTGAGGTGACCAATTGTCCTCCTTTAGGGAGGACAACCTTTCTTTTGTAAGTTCTGTCCTCCCTCGAAAAGTGTCCTCCTACATGTCCTCCTTTTTGATATTGAAAGACTAATCTGTAAATGTCCGTATTCGATAGATGCAGAGTTGATCCATTGCGTGTGATGTGACGTATTTATATCTAAATGAGTACTCTTTTCTTATAATTATTATTAAAAATTAATAGGCATGTAAGCAGAATTATAATATAAAATATTACAAATGTTTTATTATGCATTTATCATATTATAGTGTATTATTGCTGCAATTAATAAAATGTTTCTTTTATTTATGATATTGTTTTCTTCAATTTATTTTTGTCCTCCTTTTCATTGTAAAAACGTTGGTCACCTTAATCATAGACATGACACTATGGTTGCTAACTTGAGCCCAAGGTCACTGGCTTGAGCAAGGAGTCACTGGCTTGGCTGTAAATCCCTCGTAAAGGCACATATGAGAAAATAATCAATGAACAACTAAGGTGCCACAGCAAAGAATTGATGCTTCTCAACATTCTTCCTCCCCATCTGTCCGTCTCTTAAAAAAAAAAGAAAAGAAGATTTGGAGGAATGAAGAGAGAGATGTATTTCAGGGCTACATGCCAGGGAAGGAGATAAGGGCAGGGGAGTTGACATTTTTGAGGCCTCCTCATGGCAGGCACCTTCACAAACATTGCCTTTGTTCAAGAAGCTAAAAAAATATAGAGGAAAAAAATGTAATAATAATAAAAAATAAAATAAATTTAAAAACGTAGAGCACAATGATGGAAATGAGGTCTGTTCTCAAGGGTATAACAATCAGAAAACAATAGAAGATGTTAGGAAAGAAAATTCTGAACTGAATATAATCAAGCATGGTTCATTCAGCTCTTGCTAGTGGATTTCCAGGAGACATTAGGTGTCAGTCACTGAGTCCAAAAGCCCGCCCAATAGAGATGAAGTAGGTAGTGAGAGCTGGGAAGGTCAGACTGTATGAGGTATGCTCTGAAACAAGTCCAGATTGGCTAGCCTAGACCAATTGTGGGATTCAGCTGGTTCACACCAATTTGGTAGAACCAAAAACTAATTTTTGGTTGAGTTTGGTGAACTGGTTGTTAAAATGGCACTTGTAATCAGGGTTCTCTCTAAGGTTCAGTCGCCGGGGCGACTACTCAGTGTGGAAATCACAACTTTACATTCTTTTTTAATGTTCACCTGGTGCACCAGCATATTCTAAGAGCCATACTAATAATGTTCATTTTGTCCATAGGTGAAAGTAATTACAACTGAGGATGTCAATCAAGAAGCAATATAGAAATATTTTAAACAACAGTTTTGTTGTTTTTTTGTCAAGTATTATTTAATATTTTTCATTCATATTTTAAAACTCTTTCTTAAAATCTAGTTTTGTGAATCTCTTTTATTGTTCCTATTTAAGTATTAAGTGCATGAAATAATAAACTACCTTTCGGTATATAATTTTTTTTATACATAAAATGGTCATTAGGGCAGAGAACCGGTTGTTAAATTATTTGAATCCCACCACTGCCTAGACCTTTGTCATCCTGAGTTCAGGGTATCTGGAAGGGTTCTGAAACCTATTTAGAGAATTTTCAATCTGATTTTATTCAACATACTGTGGCCCTGCCCTGCTGATTGCTGAGCATTGGGTGGGTCTTGGTAGCACCCTGACCTTATAGGAATATTTCAAATTGGGGACAACTCCATGGGAAGTGGAAGTGTGGGAACAAGGCATTCAGACAGAAGTTCTTTTCAGAGGATTGAAGACCTGGAGTTTGATGTCTGTGGCAGACATAGTACACTTTAGTCAATCCCTTCCTTTGCCCTTTCTCCCTCCTAACCATGCCTGGAGGCTTCCACACATTGTTTCTTTTTCTGGGCAGATGGAGTGAGGTTTATTTTTAAGTAAGGAACAAGCTAAGAATTTACCGTATTTTTCGCTCCATAAGACACACTCTCCCCTCCCCCGAAAGTGGAGGGGAAAATGTCTGTGCAAAAAATATTTTATTAAATATTTTAACACACCATTTGGTTCAGAATATTTTTTTTTCTTATTTTCCTCCTTAAAACCCTAGGTGTGTCTTATGGTCAGGTGCATCTTATGGAGCAAAAAATACGGTAAGTAATCCTAGAGCTCACTAATGAGGTCCTCTTTCCTGAGGGCCCAGTCAATGAAAGTATTGGATATTATTTAGATATAAAGCCATGTGCAAAGTACTGGTGGGAAAGGATACAGAATTTAATAAGGTGTGGCCCCTGCTCTCAAAGAGCTAATATAGTCTATCTGCAAAAATAAAACATACAGCCCTGGCCAATTGGCTCAAGGGTAGAGCGTTGGCCCAGCTTGTGCAAGTCTGGGGTTCGATTCCTGGCCAGGGCACACAGGAGAAGCGCCCATTTGCTTTCTTCCCCCTTCCTCTGTCTCTGTGTCTCTCTTCCCCTTCCACGCCAAGGCTCCATTCGAGCAAAGTGGCCCCAGGAGCTGAGGATGGCTCCATAACTGCCTCAGGCGCTAGAATGGCTTCGATTGCAGTAGAGCAACACCCCAGAGGGGCTGAGCATCGTCCCCTAGTGGGCATGCTGGGTGGATCCCAGTCGGGCGCATGTATGAGTGTCTATTTGCCTGCCTCCTTCCACTTTCTCAGTTCGGACACACACACACACACACACACACACACACACACACACAAAAAAAAAAAAATAAAATAAAATAATAAATAATAAAACATACATAAAAAATTATAATAGTATGCAGTGTTGTCAGATCTATCTGCAAAGCAATGATGGAAATACTCTATAATGTTCATGTCTAATAAAGTAGCTACTTGCCCCAGTGGCTGTTGGGCACTTGAAATGTGGATAGTGCTGCTGAGGAACTGAACTAAATTTTTAACTTAATTTTAATTAATTTAAGTAGTTATATGTGAATCATAGCTTCTGAACTGAACAGCTTTCTATGAAGCATTACATGAGCACTAAAATAAAGCTGAGGTAGCCTGACCTGTGGTGGTGCAGTGGATAAATCATTGACCTAGATGCTGAAGTCGCTAGTTTGAAACCCCAGGCTTGCTTGCCCAGTAAAGGCACATTCAAGAAGCAACTACTAGGAGTTGATGATTCCCACTGTTCCTCACCACCATTTCTCTCTCTTTCTCTAAAATCAATAAACAAAATATATATTTTTTAAATTATCAAGTGTTCAAACAGCCTTGAAAGCCTGTTTGTTAGTCCCAATATCAAGGAAGGGGAACCTTGAAACTCTAGACGTTAAACCCAATAACAGGGAAACAAAGTCTTGAAACTAAAAGTATGTAACTCATAGACCCCAACAGGCGAGTTCCTCAGGCTGGCTGAGAGGCCTGCTTGTGCCTCATGCCAAGTATAGCTTTGCCTAATAAATTGCTTGCTTTGCTTGAACGCTGCACCCTGTCTCTTGCCTAAATTCTTTCTTGCGAGTATAACAAGAATCAAGGAGGGAGAAAACCCCTTGGACTTGGGTTTTCTCTAGTGACAGTTTCTACTCCTGCAGTGTCATTAACTCACCCACTGGGCTTAGCTTTCTTATCTAAAAAAAATCAAAGGTTTTGTTCTGTACTTATGTTCTTTGATTTCCATCACATTGTAGTGGAACAGGATAGTATAGCCCAATGTAATCTAGCTTTAAGCCTTGTTCAAGGTGAATAAGGAGACTCACTGAGGCAGAGGGTGATGTAGAGATGTAAGAGTCTACATCCTATCTATCTTCGGGTTTTGGAGGGAGAAAGCAGAAGTGAGTGAGTGGTCAACTAATTTCTAAAGTATCTCTCATCCCCAAGTCAATAGGGGGTCTTCTACAGGTTGGAGAAAGGTAGAACAGTAGTGGAAAACACCTTACACTGAAAAGGGAATGAGTTTAAGGTGTGTTGAAAATATTTGGGGTAAGCTTGGGTATGAGGTGAGAGTTTCTGGAAGGAGGGGGTCTGGTGACTAGAAAGTTCAAGTCCTGAAAACATTCTCAACTTTATAATTTCTCACCACTGCTGCCCACTTTCTGTAAATCAAATGTGGTGCTTTACAGCCACTGAAATAAAGGGATTTTTCTTAAAGTCATTGGACGCCCTAAATCCAAAGTTCTGTTTGACAAAAACTTTCTCCTTTACCAAAATCTAGTCAGGCGCCTTTGAGCTTTATCCTCAACTAGGACTCAACATCAGCCTATAAAAACTACTGAATCTTAGCACAAATAATTTTGTCCACCCCAAACATTCAAGAGAGAACTCACTCCCAGCCCAGGGATCGTACTTGTACCACTGCCTCTGGTCATAAAGATGCAAAAGAGCCTGTGATGAATTGCTTTTTAAAAAAACGCAGAAAGTTTGTCTTCCAGTTACGTATATGCCAATTAATAAACCCAGATTGGTCACATGGACCAACCCCTTTTACACCCTTTAATACCTTTTCCTTAGCACACCCCAGCTTTAAAAACATCTATCTTTTGTTTTGATGATGTTAAATTCAGTTCAGACTAAGCCCTGTCCCTTATTGCAATAGTTATTACTAAATAAAGTCTATTACTGCTTTAACTAGTGTCTGGCTTTCTCTGTCTCTGACAGTCTTCTGTGTTTTGTGTTGATTCAGAAGGGGGAAAATTTCTGGTACAGTCATGTGTCCCTCAACATTTCAGTCAATGATGGACCACATATATGATGGTGATCCCGTAAGATTATAAGGGAGCTGGAGAATTCCTGTGGTCTAGCCATTTTAAAGTCATAGTGCAAAACATTCCACACGTGTTTTTGGTGATGCTGGTTGTAAAGCCAGGAGTTGAGGCCACCATCACAGCCGCCTGGCCAATGCAGGTTCCCATTGGATTCGGACAGTCAGTAATGAAACAACGGAGCCAAGAACTGGTGAGCCATCAGCTTTAATTCTAGCTTGCACCCGGCGGGCAAGCAAAAACACACACTGGGCTCCAAAAGCCACTCATTCAGTGCTCACAAAGCTACTGACTTATCCGAGTTTCCTAGAATCAAAGGTTTCTAGCTCACCAGACTTATTCACCTCTGTTCCCCATCTCCTCCTGCACAAACTCTGCACGAACTGGCTTCTCCCTCAGCACTCTGCCATCTTGGCTGCTTCTCCTCTCCACGTGGCCTTACTCTGCTCTCCTCTCTAATACCTCAGGAACCAAAAGAAGGAAAGCTACTGGTCTGTTCCACTTTATACTGTAGAAATCCAAACCCTTAGTCCAATCTACAGACAAGACAATCTCTGATACAAAGTCACCCATCTAAGGCATAATGGGATTCCTCAGGAGAGTGCACCACCCCACATCATCCATCAGTCAAGGGTGTAGGGAAAAGCTTACTCTTTAAACCAAGCCTTAGGCTATAATGACCCAGCCTGCTTACATTACAGCCTTTTCCCCACACCCATCCCAAGCATAAGGGCAAATAATATCACCTGGGTGACGGGCTTCCATGTGGGCAACGCCATCTTTAACAAAGTGAGCATAATATATTTTATCTGCCCAACACTGGTGTAAACAAACATACTGAGCTGCCAGTTGTATAAAGTTGTATATAGCATGTACAGTTATATACAGTACATTAAACTTTTTCTCCATCAGTACTGTCTTGAACAGTACATGAAACTTGATAATGATAATACTGAAAATGACCATTGCTGTTTAATGTATTTACTATATTCTGGGTAGATAAAGTTATTTTTTCTCACCCTTATTGTTAGAGATGGCCGCTGCTCTCACGTGATACAGCTAGTTGCCCTTCTTGCTTGGGATGGGCTTGGTTATGCTAATGTGTGCTGGAGGAAGGGGTTGTCCCAGGGAAAAGTTTTAAAAATAGTTAAGAGGCCATTTTGGAGAGTGGCTACCTTCTTGTAGAGAGGAAGAGCCCATGCTGTAGCAGGGCAGAGAAAGGCCACGTGGAGGAGAGGAGGCAGCCAAAATGGAGGCAAAGAGGTGGGGGCCTTTGATTCTAGGAAAACTCAAATAAGTCAGTGCTTTGAGAGTCCTGAATGGAAAGGGAAGTGTTTCCCACTGTGTGTATTTACTTACTTGCCAGGTGTGAACTAGGATTAAAGGAAAATGGACCACCAGCTTTTGGCTCAATTGTTTCTTTACGATCTATCCAAATTAAACCTGAACCTGCGTTGACCAGGCAGCTTTGATGGCAGCCACAAATACTGGCTTTACACTATATTATACTTTTGTTATTTTAGAGTATAATTTTTCTACTTATAAAATAAAAAAGTGTTATATTGCTCTGGCTGGATATCTCGATTGGTTAGCATCATCTGAAAGAGCAGAGTTCAATCCCTGGTCAGGACACATACAGGAACAAATTGATGTTTCTGTCTCTCTCTCTAAAATCAATAAAATAAACATTAAAAAGTGCTATAAAAATAGCACTTTTGACGATGCTGGCAGCAGCTTCATACATCTTGTGTTTAAAATGTCTCGATTCCATTGTACTCGATCTAATCTCATGTTGCTTTGTATAGTAACAAGCTGTGAGGGCTCGTAGCCTAGGAGAAATAGGCTATACCATATGGTCAAGTGTGTAGTAGGCTTTATCATTTAGGTTTATGTAAGAGCACTCTGCAATGTTCGTGCAATGACAAAATCACCTAGATTCATTTCTCAGAACATATCCCTTTGTTAAGCAGCACATAACTATAGTCTAGTACTTCCACACCAGGACAGTTTTAACCCTGACCTCAAACTGCATTGCACTGATGGTCTTCCTCCTTTCTCACCCCACCCCACACCCATTCTCCCCTGTTCTCTGACTTGGTTGGGGACATGGTTCCCATGTTGGCAGGTAAAATGGATATTTGAGTCACTTTTAGTTCTTTGCTTCATTTCACACCTTCAGATTCTACCTCCTCCTCTTTGAAATCTCCTCTCCTTTCCATTCTATTTTATTTCTTTTTCCTTTTTTTTTTTGTGACAGATAGAGTCAAAGAGAGGAACAGATAGGGACAGACAGACAGGAAGAGAGAGAGATGAGAAGCACCAACTCTTTGTTGCGGCACCTTAGTTGTTCATTGATCGCTTTTTCATATGTGCCATGACCAGGGGGCTAAGCAGACTGAGTGGCCCCTTGCTCAAGCCAGTGACCTTGGGCTCAAGCTGGTGAGCCTTGCTCAAACCAGATGAGCCCGCGCTCAAGCTGGCAACCTCAGGGTCTCGAACCTGGGTTGTAGGCTTCCTAGTCCGACGTTTTATCCACTGCACCACCTCCTGGTCAGGCTCCTTTCCATTCTTGATGCAATTGCTCTAGGTCAGGGCACATTATCTCTTGCCTTAATGAATGTAATTACCTTTAAACTTGTCTCCCTACCTTCAAAATGCTCCTTATAAAACACTGAGCTGACCACCTGTATGACCTGCAGTTACGGCCATCACAGCCGCCTGGCACATGCAGGTTCCCATTAGATTCGGATAGACAGTAGAGAAACAATGATGCCGAGAAATGGTGGGTTACTTGCAACCAGCTGGCAAGTAAATAGACACAGCTGGAAAACACTTTCCTTTCCATTCAGGGATCCCAAAGCCACTGACTTTCTCCTGGTTTTTCTAGAATCAAAGGCCCCAGTTGCTCAGCAGAGCTCACAAAATCCTATTCCCCTTTAGCACCCACCATCTTGGCTGCCTCCTCCATGCAACAATGTGGTCTCCTAGCTCCTCCTTTTTCCTTCTTCTTAAAACTTTTCAGCATGACAACCCCTCCTCCAGCAAATAGCATAACCAAGCCCCTTCCCAAGCAGGAAGGTAATCAGCCACCCTACGTGGGCAGCAGCCATCTTTAACAATAAAAGTGAGCAAAATCAAATAACACAAATTTTACAAACTTATTTGCCCAACACTACCTCACTTTCCTGCTCAGAACTTTTGGCTCTGCCTTTATTCATTGGCTATGAATAAAGTTAAAAATTCTCAGCAGGCATTTGGGGCTCCTATGATCTCACTTTAACCTCAATGTCTCCCACCTCATCTTGCAAGGAACTATGCCTTAAACAAATGTGTATCTTCACATTTCTAGGCTTACACTCATATTCTTTTGTCATTCTAGGATAAATGGCTCTCTCTTTCTTATTTTTGTCAATGATCAACATTTTAATCTTTCAAGACCCAATTAAAATATCATTTTTTGGCCCTGGCTGGTTGGCTCAGCAGGAGAAAGCTGGCGTGGTGTGTGAAAGTTCCAGGTTTGATTCCTGGTCAGGGCACACAGGAGAAGCAACCATCTCCTTCTCCACCCCTCCCCTTCTGTCTCTCTCTCACTCTCTCTCTCTCTGTCTCTTTCTCTCTCTTTCTTTTCTTCTCCTCCCACAGCCATGGCTCAGTTTGCGCAAGTTGGCCCCGGGCACTAAGGATGGCTCCTTGTCTTTGCCTCAAGTGCTAAAATAGCTCAGTTGCTGAGCAACAGAGCAGCGGCCAAAAATCGGCAGAGTATCACCTGGTAGGGGGCTTGCTGGGTGGATCCTGGTCAGGGCACATGCAGGAATCTGTCCCTCTACCCCCCCACTTCTAAGTAAAAGAAAAACAAACAAAAAAACCCCAAATATCATTTCCTGCCTGACCAGTAGTGGCACAGTGGATAGAGTGTTGATTTGGAACACTTAGGTTTGAAACCCAAGGTCACCAGCTTGAGCACAGGGTTGCTGGCCTGAGTGAGTAGTTGTCTACACATTCCCAAGATTACCAGTTTGAGCCTGAGGTCTCCAGCTTGAGCAAGGGGTTGGTGGCTCAGCTTAAGCCTCAGGTTGCTAGTCAAGGAGCATACAAGAAGCAATGAATGCACAACTAAGTGGAGCAATGAGTTGATACTTCTCTCACTCTCCTCCTTCCTGTGGCACTAACTCTTTCTCTCAAATAAATAAATAAAAACAAATTTTATTTCTTTCATAAAAGCATTCCCAATAATTTGAGTTGGAATTGCCTCTCTCCTCTGTACTTTCAACTCATACCATTTTTGAATGTCAGCTTCGTAATTGAGGTGTAACTAACCATCACCACAGTGAAGGTGTACAAAACTGTTGACCCTTGAACATGGAGGTTAGAGGTGTCAACCTTCCATGAAGTCAAAAATTTGTGTATAACTACTGTACTTCTGTCAAACAAAGTTTCCTTCTGTCCCTTCGTAGACAATTCCCTCCTCCCACTCCTAGTTGCTGGCAATTACTGATCTGATTTCTGTCCCTATATACCTCATGTAACTTAATCTTATTTTTGCATTTTTCCCTATAGGCCTTGTTTTGTTTATACATCTTTCTTTAACTGGGTTGTAATCTCTATGCAGATGGAGAGCTGTAATAATTCACCTTTGTATTCCTCATGGTTCTAAGCACAAATTCCAAGCACATTTATTATGTGCCAGGTCATAAATATCTGATAAAAGAAAAAGGGGAGAAAAAGAATAACTCAAAGAACAAATGGCCAAACCACTCTAGAAGAGTTCTGATTCAACAATAGGGCAACCAACAGGCTCATGCTAGTTTAATAAATTATTCTGAATTCTTAATCTGACATATAAAAGCAGCTACTCATAAACATCTACACATAAAATATAAAATATGTTGTTAGAATCAGCAAAACTGGCACTTTAAGTTTGGGAAGTAAGTCTTAATGTAAATGACATATAAATTATAGTAGAGTGTAGGAAACAACCAGGCACCACTTCAAAGCTAAGCTGCCTCTGATTTCCTTGCATATTACACTATAACCTCTGAGGTCTTCTGTCATTGGTATACAGCAAGTACTGTACACTTAAAAGTTTCAGGGCAGCTGCTTGACCAGGCAGTGGCGCAGTGGAGAGAGCATTGGACTTGGAGGTGGAGGGCCCACGTTCGAAAACCTGAGGTTGCCAGCTTAAGCACGAGCTCATCCGACTTGAGCACGACATGGCTGGCTTGAGCAAGGGATCATAGACATGGCCTCATGTTCACTGGCGTGAGCCCAAAGGTCGCTGGCTTGAGCAAGGGATCACTTGCTCTGCTGTAGAATGTCCCCACACCCCTCCCCATCAAGGCACATATGAGAAAGCAATCAATGAACAACTAAGGTGTCACAATGAAAAACTGATGCTTCTCATCTCTCTCCCTTTCTGTCGGTCTGTCCCTATCTGTCCCTCTCTCCAACTCTGTCTCTGCCAAAAAAAAGTTTCAGTGAAGCGGTGGCACAGTGGATGCTGATGACGATGATTTGAAACCCTGGGCCTTCCTGGTCAAGGTACATACAAGAAGTAACTACTACGAGTTGATGCTCCTGCTCCTAACCCCCTTATCCTCTCTCTCTTTCTTTTTTAACATTAAAAAAAAATATTTATCCATTTTAGGGAGGAGAGAGAGGGGGGAGAGAGAGAGAGAGAGGGAGAGAGAGAAAAAAGGGAGGAACAAAAAGCAACAACTCCCATATGTGCCTTGACTGAGCAAGCCCAGGATTTTGGACCAGTGACCTCAGTGTTCCAGGTCGACACTTAATCCACTGTGCCACTATTGGTCAGGCCATCCTCTCTCTAAAATCAGTAAATAAAATAAGATAAAATAAAAAGTTTCAGGGAAGTTAAGGAAAGGAGATAGGTAATTAGCATTTACTTTATAATCTTTTTTTTTTTTTTTTTTTGCGAGAGAATGAGAGACAGAGACAAACATATGGCAGACAGACAGGAAGGGAGAGAGATAAGAAATATCAACTTCTTGTTGTGGCACTTTAGTTGTCCATTGATTGCTTTCTCATATGTGCCTTGATGGGAGGAGGAGGTTCAGCCGAGCCAGTGAGCTCAAGCCAGTGACCTTGGGCTTAAGTCAGTGACCACTGGGCTCAAGCCAGCAACCATGGGGTCATGTCTATCATCCCATGCTCAAGCCAGTGACCCAGCACTCAAATTAGTGAGCCTGCGCTCAAGCCAGATGAGCCTGTGCTCAAGCCAGCAATGTCGGGTTTTGAACCTGGGTCCTCAGTGCTCTATCCACTGTGCCACTGCTGGTCAAGCTATTCTTTATAATCTTAAAATTTTTTTTCTTCCATTGATGAGAGAGAGAGAGAGAGAAGCAATCAACTCATTCTTCCACTTAATCGTGCACTTATTGCTACTCCTATGTGCCCTGACCAGGGATTGAACCAGCAACCTCGGTGCACTGGGCTGATGCTTTATTCAGAGTTTTATTCATAGAACTTTTATAATGTTTTAATTTAGTTCTTATAACTACTCTATCACTTAGGTTAAAAATTATTAGGAGGCATTTCTTTGTTGGAAAAGGAAATTGGCAGTTCAAGGAAACTTAGAGGTATATCTTTAGGGGAAGGGTGGGTTAAAAATTATATTTTTGTCCTTGCCAGATAGCTCAGTTGATTAGAGTGTGGATCCAATATGCCAAGGTTGTGGGTTCCATTCCCGGTCAAGGCACATACAGGTATAAACCAATGAATGCATGAATAAGTGGAACAATAAGTTAATGTTTTTCTCTCCCTTTCTCTCTAAAATCAATCAATCAATAAAAAATTTAAAACCCACCAATTTAAAAAAATTGTAGTTTTGGTTCAGGATGAGTTCTTCAGACATTTTCTGAAGTGTCTTTTTGTTGTTGTTTGTTTGTTTCCTGTTAAATCACAATAAGAAAGGACAGTAGTACAGGGTAATAAACACTTTTTGATATCTATCATTGACCCATTCAAGGTGCTTCTGATGTGGTGACCATATTCATTTCATTAGTCAATAAGATGTGAAGGAACTCTAGTTTACTGTTTGCTGAGGTTGTCACCTACACGGTGGAATTTAGAGGTTAAAGGGTATAGTTAGCAAATAGAAAAAAATATGGAACTTCTTTCCACGTTTTGCTGTCACGGGAATTCAAAGTGATTTTGCAATCACTCTTGGGAGATAATTTTCTTGGTTCTTAGAACAAGTTGGAAGATAAACTTTGGACAGTATACTATGCCCTTTGTAATTAAATAACCTAAGATAATGTGTTAAAGTTTCGTGGGGATTTAAATTCCTGAGTTTATTAAAGAGAGCTGTTAAGACCAAAATATGTGTTAATACTAATCCTGAAGTTTCTCGGCATTATATAGTGATGAATTGTATGCTTCTATCGTTTATTACTTTTCGATCTTGCAGCTCAGCTCAGCATTAAAAACTAAAAATAAGTACAATCCAATTTGAAGGCTGAGATCAAGACAGGGACACCCTACATTTTTTGTTAACTCTGGGCCGTGTGCCTCTCACGGAATGTGAAGCCATTGAAAGTTGTGGGGTCGGGATGGAAGTGCTATTCCAAGAAGATCAATTTGGCTGTGTGCAAATGGCCTGAACAGCGAGGAGCTAGGCAGTCTACTACGAGGCTATTGCAATATCCAGACTGCGGAGAGCAGGGCTGAAAGGGGATAGCAAGAAATTAAAAAAGAAAATGGTAGTGCCTGTGGAGTTACGTGAGGAAGAAAACTTAAAGAAAGGTTTCGTGTTTTCCAGAGACACGAAATTTTCAGCAGAGGCCCCTTGACTCATCTTCGTCCTTACAGCGGACGTCCTGAAACCAGCCTGAAAGCTTAAGCCTCAAGCTGGTCAGGCCAGTAAAAGGCTCACGGCGGACAGGACCTGCCAGGAGTGTCCTCCAGCCCCCTTCCCTCCCTTCCTCCTCACGGGAGATGCCCTTCAGGTCCTGGCCCCTTTCTCTTCCTTCACCTTACGGAAACCCTTGATCTTCCCCCCACCCCCATCCTCCGTCCGCCCGCAGCACCGCCTTCTGTCCCTTCCCACCCCTCCCCCTCCTCTGGGGGGCGCTGACTCTCCCAGCTGCCACGTCTCCCTGATGACATCACCAGGGCCGCTCGACCTTAGCCAATCCGCTAGGGGGAGTCCGAGCGAAGTTCTGGACAGCGAGTCAGCGGGGTAGGGAGCAGGGAGGGGCGGAGGCGGGCGGTGAGAGAGCGGGGAATGGGGTGGGCGACAACCCCTCAAGTACGCATGCGCCAAAGGCGCGGGGCTTGGCGGGAAGCTGAGTCCTGGCCTTCGCACCGTGCCGTCAGTCTCCATCGCCCACATACGCTCAAGCAACACTCTTTCCCGACATGCCACGCGGTGCGGCCGCCCTCTGAGCTATGTAAAGGCCCTTCAGTCTAAGGCTTTCCTATTTCCTGGTTCGCCGGCGGCCATTTTGGGTGGAAGCGATAGCTGAGTGGCGGCGGCTGCTGATTGTGTTCTAAGGAGACGGAGTGGGGGAAGACGTTTGCTCTCTTGGAACAGCCTATCTCATTCCTCTCCGATTACCCGTGGCGCGGAGAGTCAGGGCGGCGGCTGCAGCAGCAAGGGCGGCGGTGGCGGCGGCGGCGGCGGCAGCTGCAGTGACATGTCCAGCATGAATCCCGAATAGTGAGTGCAGGAGAGCACCGGTCGGCTGGGTCCGTCGGCCAGCTTGGGAAAGCTTAAAGGGGCGAGGAGGGCTGCTGGGGTGGGGGTGGCGGCCCCTGCCGGAGTGAGGTGAGGCTGATGGGGCTGAAAGGCTGGCGGCTGGGAGTCCGGGCCCCATTATCTGACGGAGGAGGGCGGCCTCGGGGAGGGGTCGGGCCTGAGGGGTGAGCCGCCAGGTCCTGGACCGGGTCCGGGTGGAGGCCTGAGTGCCGGGTTGGTGCGGGGGAACAGTCCGCTGAAAGCGGCGGGGCGTTTGGGAGTCCGTCGTGGGGCAGTGGGAAGGGGTAGCTCCTTAGAGACAGTGACTTTTGAAGGAGGACTTGTTTTTAAGGGGAGAGGACACTGTCAGACTCTGCGCCCGCACTCTGCGGACCTGTCAGAATCGTCTGGGTGGAGAACAGTGTACTTGTAAATCCTGAGCTTGTTGACTCTCTCTTCTACCCTCCCCGCCAGGATGTAGGTAATATGGATGTCTTTCATTTTTCAGGACTACGTGGGGTTGAGGGGAGTGAGTGGATGATAGACGAAATTTGAAATTTGTAGTTTTCTTTTTAAATTATTTCCTGGAATTTTTAAAGAACTCGCCAGGGCCATTGACTTCCTAAAATATCTAGGTATTTATGATATTTTTTTTGTTAGAGGACACTAAAGTCATTTTGTGTCGTGTAGCTCTAGAAAGAGAAAGACTAAAATCTTAGGAACATCTTTTCTGTTATTAATGAGTTAAAGGAAGACTTTGCTGTCAAGTTGAAAGAGAAACGAGTGGGCCCTATGATAGATCCGTAGGTTTTGGATTACCTACTTGAATGTTTGCAGATAGGGAATGAGGTTCCATGACGTGTCATGAAAAGTTAATGCATTTCTTTTTCTTGCTTACTCAAGAAGTCACCACAGCAGATGTGACACACCTGGCATTTTTCCTGGGAACTGGTGTTCCCTTTACTTGGGAAGACTTGGTTGGGCTGTCTTAGTGGCCCTTAAAAATCCTCCTACAGTTTACATACATAAGTTAATGAATAATTGGAGGACATTTAATTGGTATTCCTCCTCAGTGTCAGAAGGGTTTGGGGGACAGGGTGAATATTTATTTTTAAAGGAAAAATCGGTAGTTCTAAAAGTTGAGTTTATTTGCTGCTTTGTCAATTAAACATTTCCCCTACATGGTCCACCCATCAGTTTAGCTGACTGTCATGTGTGTGTCACATGGCTCTTGCAAAATGCATTCTGACTTCAAGTTTTGTAATATCGTGGTTTGATGCTAAAATATCCTCTTTTTGTACTAAAGAGACAGCCGTAATGTTTTATTAAAATGGTATAAGCTTTAAGAAGTTGAGGATAGTGTCCTCATAGTGTCATATTTGCTGTGTTGGCAGTTTTTAAATGTATTTATGGAGGGTTCCAAGGACAAAGTTTGTTTTGCATAGTTGGGCACAGTTGATCTTGAGTTCCCTAATTTAGTAATTTTCCTGGCAGCAATAAAGTACATGAATTTGCCACTTTCTAGTGGTTTGTAAACCTTGTTTGTTCAGGAGGTTTCTTATATTTGCTACTACATATATTTAATACTGTAAATAGATTTTGTAGATTAGTTGAACAGAGCCATGACATAGTAGCCTCTGAGTATTTCTCCTTTGTAGAAATAGGGTAATAGGAGTCATTATTCCTATGGGGGTAGTTGTGAGATTCAAGTACTGTATGTGTAAAAAGAATTTGGAAAACTGTAAGAGCACATTAGGTGTTCTACATCATTATCATGTAAGACATTCTAGTAGTGCTAGGATTTAGGAATGTAATCCTTACTCTCAAGGCCCTAATGATGAAATAGAGAAAATGGGTTTTATGTATGTCAAATACCAGTAGATATAGCAAGTTCCAGATGTGCGCCATGGATTGGAGCAACAAAATTTCAAAGGAGGGTAGAGGTTGGCTATTGGATTCAGGAAGGAAAGAGAAGAGACCTGTTAGGCAATTAGTAGCAATAGTTTTGGAGAAGCAGAGGTAGTGAGGAGGATATTTTAAGTGGGAAGAAGGAAGAAGATTAAATGGCAAGGATAGTGATTCTTAAGTAAATACAGTGCCAAATCGTCCTTCCTTTGTATTCTCTGGGTTATTAACCTCAACAGAACCAAACTCCAAAATCATGTTTATATTTTTCCTTGCATCAAGTATGCCAGTACCTGGTCTGCTATATTTATATTCTATATCATGTCTGGTAAAATATTCTAGGAGTTTTGGGAAACCTTCTGAAAAGCATTAGTGAAAATTACTTGAGGTGAGTGAGTGGTGGTCTTTCGTAGATATTTTATAGTGGAAGGTCACAAGTGCAACTAGCCAATTTTTGGTAATCTGATTTAAGCCGTTTCTGTCTTTAATGAAATTTATCATAAAAGTAATTAGAGAAAAGAAGGAAATTATTAGTTTTTATCACCCAGACACATTTACTCGAACACCTTGTTCTAAACTTTAAAATTTTACATTTTTTCTTAAATTAAAATTTTTAATGATTCCATGATGGGTTCTTTCTTTTTTTAAGATTTTTCTTTTTGATTGTTTTTAGAGACACAAAAAAGAGGGTGGGGAGAGAGAGAATGGGTGGGAAGCATTCATTTGTTGTTTCACTTAATTGTGCCTTCATTGATTGCTTCCTGTATGTGCCCTGACCTGGGATGGAACCCAGAATCTTGTTGTTTGGGGACAAGATTAGCTCTCACTGACTGAGGTAATCTGCTGGGTCCTCCACTATGGGTTCTTGACAAAAGAGAAAGTTTGGTTCCAGAACAGTATTTTCGATTTGATTACCCGTTGGTAGCTTCATTACTGAATGTTTTAATTTTATGATCTTTAAGTCGTAAGCTTTTGGTTTTGGAGTGAGCAGAATAAGAAATATGCCAGTCACTGATTAAATTTTAAGCTATCCCTTTGATTGTTTTCTGTGTTATTTTTCTGATTTGGGATAATTGGAAGTCCAGGGTTATCTTTATGGTAGAAATTAAGTGTAATAATGACTGACGCACTTAATTTTAAGTACAAACAAAAAAGCAAATGGAAGTTAAATCTGAACAGTGGGAAAGGATGGGAAGTATCAGAGTGTTCTTTTTTTTCTTATTAATTTTAATGAGGTGACATTAATAAATCAGGGTACATATATTCAAAGAAAACATCTCCAGGTTATCTTATCATTCAATTAAGTTGCATACCCATCACCCAAAGTCGAATTGTCCTCTGTCACCTATCTGGTTTTCTTTGTGCCCCTCCCCTCCCCCCACTCCCACCCTCTCTTACTTCCGTCCACCCTCTCTTACTTCCGTCCACCCTCAGAGCGTTCTTTTTTTGGAGATTTCCTGAGCTCGGTGGTGAAGCAGGCAGTGATTATTTCAGCACACTGGTTAAGAAATATGTACTTAACATTATTCTCATACCAGAACATTTTTCCTAATCCATTACTTCTAATGGGTTTTTTTAGTGTCAAGAAAATAATTTTGGCTGCTTCATCTATAAGGAATGTGTTACGAATACAGTATGTGTACCTATCATGAATATACCAATTAACTGTAGAATGAAGAACTATAATAGTCTACCTGGATCAACTGTGCAGAAGAATTTTATACTAATTACCTTGTTTTTATAGTTGGTTTGCTTTTTAAAACCATAGCTCCAGATGATATTGAGATCATGGCTCAAGATTTAATCAGTCCTTCAAACTTCTTTTGTTGTGGTGGACTCAAAACATTCGACTTTTTATTTTATTTTTCTCCAACATTGTGCTTTGAATAAATCTAACTTTTACTTATATATTTGAAAGTAAAAGCAGGTTAATTAGATCTGTTATCTATCTGACAGTATATTTTATTAATGACTATATCATTACTTACTTTCATATAATTTTTAGTTAGGATTCTTTTAGAAAAGCTGAAAATCAACTAAAAGTAAGTTGTCTTGATGACTTTTTGGTAGTGACAATAGTTTGAAAAATTCAGAAAAGTTTATAAAAAAGAAAAATAACCAGTATTTTTCACTATCAAGAATATGATTTCACTTGATCAGGTAGGTGGTGGGACAGTGGATAGAGTGTTGGACTGGGATATGGAGGACCCAGGTTCAAGACCCCACCGAGGTCGCCAGCTTGAGCGCAGGCTCATCTGGTTTGAGCAAAAGCTCACCATCTTGGACCCAAGGTCACTGGCTTGAGCAAGGGGTTACTCAGTCTGCTGTAGTCCCATGGTCAAGGCCCATATGAGAAAGCAATCGATGAACAACTAAGGTGCCACAACGAAAAACTGATCATTTTTTTGATTTTACAGGGGCAGGGGCAACATGCTTCTCATCTCTCTCCGTTCCTGTCTCTCTGTCCCTACCTATCCCTCTCTCTTGAGTCTGTTTGTTAAAAAGAAAAAAAGGTATGATTTCTTTTTTTTTTTTTTTTTAATAGGGACAGAGAGAGAGTCAGAGAGGGATAGATAGGGACAGACAGGTACGGAGAGAGGTGAGAAGCATCAATCATTAGTTTCTCGTTGCCATTGTGACACCATAGTTGTTCATTGATTGCTTTCTCACATGTGCCTTGACTGCAGGCCTTCAGCAGACCGAGCCACCCCTTGCTGGAGCCAGTAACCTTGGGTCCAAGCTGGCGAGCTTTTTGCTCAAGCCAGGTGGGCTCACGCTCAAGCTGGCGAACTCGAGGTCTCGAACCTGGTGGGCCCGCGCTCAAGCTGGCGAATTTGAGGTCTGGAACCTGGGTCTTTCGCATCCCAGTCCGACACTCTATCCACTGCGCCATCGCTTGATCAGGCAAAAGTATGATTTCTTAAAAAATTATTTTTAATTTATTTATTGATTTTTTTGAGAGAGTTATCGGTTTTTCTACTTATTAATGCATTTATTTGGTTGATGCTTATATGTTCCCTGCCCAGGGATCGAACCCATAACCTTGGCATATATTTATGACGTTTTAACCAGCTGAGCTACTTGGCCTGGGCAAGAATATGAATTCCTAATGTACGTAGAGAATCAACATATATAGTACTTTGGGTAGTGTAAGTTTCTAGTAGCTATGTAGAATTTCCACAAAGTGCATCTTAAGAGTTTTGTGTCAGTGGATGATGATCTTATAGTATCATTTAAAGATAATGGAAATTTTGCATTTAAAATTTTCTTATTCATCAAATTTAGTTAAAGAGACCTATTGACAGTTTCTTACATATTCCAGAAAATAAATCATTTAAAGCTTTTAAAAAAATATTGTCTTAACAATGGACAAACTTAAGAATCAAGTGCTGCCTGGCCTGTGGTGGTGAAGTGGGTAAAGTGTTGACCTGGAGTGCTGCATTCGCCATTTGGGAACCCTGGGCTTGCCGGGTCAAGGCACATGTGACAAGCAGTTGATGAACAACTAAAGTGAAGCAACTATGAGTTGATACTTCTCAGTAAAATCAATAAATAATAAATCTTCCAAAAAAAAAAATGTTTTCTTGCCAACTCTTTAGTTGGCTTTAAAAGAGAATTTTGCTGAGTAATTTCTTTTTTTTTTAATCCTGGAAGCAATTTTAGTAATTTACCTGTGGGCTAATATCTTTTTATATTTACATCCTGTTAGCAATTGTTTGGCTGTGTTTTCTCTCCTTGGCATTTTTGGTCTGTACATATATGATGATTTTACTATTTGCAGTTGTATTAGTTAAGTTTTATTTTTGACTGTTAAGAATAGCTTCTTGGCCCTGGCTGAGTAGCTCAGTTGGTTGGAGCATCGTCCCAATGCACCAAAGTTGTGGGTTCGATCTCCTATCAGGACACACGTACAACACTTGACCAATGAATGCACAACTAAGTGGAATAACAAATTAATGTCTCTCTCTCTCTCCCTTCCTCTCTCTTTAAATTCAATAAAAATAAATTTTAAAACGTTAAAGAATAACTTCTTTGAATTGCCAATGTTACTGCTTTTTGTTTCTTCCCTAATAATGAAAAAGTGTAGGGTTAAATAAAATGCTTTTTAAGGTTTTCAGATTTTGAAAAGATTTACTAAAAAATACTTTGGTTTAAGATGAAAAGAAATCAAAAATGGGTGTAGGATGCCAGTGAATGAGATAATTTTTAGATGGGTAGCTTATCAGTTTTTACCACTTTTTTTTTTAATTTATTTTTTTATTTTTATTTTATTCATTTTAGAGAGGAGACACAGAGTGAGAGAAAGAGAGAAAGGGGGGAGGAGCTGGAAGCATCAACTCCCATATGTGCCTTGACCGAACCAGTGCAGGGTTTTGAACCGGCGACCTCAGTGTTCCCAGGTCGACGCTTTATCCACTGTGCCACCACAGGTCAGGCAGTTTTTACCACTTTTTTAATGGCATTTTGGAGTTTTGAGATTTAGGCAAAATGCCCACACTTTATTATTATTATTATTAATAATAATATTTTTAATCTTAGAGGGAAAGGGAGAGGTCAAGACTATTCCACTGTTTTTCCTGTAGAGGGTGGGGCTGAGATTGTTTCTTTGATGTCTGAAATAGAATTCAGGGGGAAAAAAATCTAGGGCTTGGCTTTTCTGTGTAACTACCCTATGAGTGTTTCAGATTATAAAAGGGTAATGGTGGAATATTTGGGGGGGAAAAAAGAATTCTGGGGCCATAACAAGTCAGAGGACAAGTGCTTGTTGTCTGACCTAAACCTGTGAAGAATGATACAAAGAATTAGCAAATGGGAATTTACTTGGTACTTTTGTAACTGGTTGGTTCAATTGGTAAGAACACCCTGCTTTTTAAGTCCAAGATTGTGATAGGTTCCAATTAAGTTTATTCCATGTTTGTAGATTTTTAATTCTGAAAGGTAATGTTAAGTGTGAGTGCCTAAAGAGGACAGGGAAAGGGGATGATAGGATGGGATAAATCTGAAGGGAAGGAGGGAGGGAGATGTTGAGGGGAATATGGGGGGGCAGGGGATGCATTCTGTGTAAACACAATAAATTAAAAAAAAATGTGTGAGTGCCTTTGCTCACAAGGGGACCCTGTCTTTGGAAACATTTTAAGATAGTAGTAGCTACATTTTAATTAGTGCTTACTCTGTGTGCTAGCAGCTTGGGTCTTTTGTTTGTTTTTTCTTTTTTTAGAAAGAGAGAGAAAAGATGGGGGGGAGGAGGAGAAAGCATTAACTCATACATATTGCCTCTGGTATGTGCCTTGACTCTGCAAGCCCCGGGTTTTGGACTGATGACCTCAGCATTTCAGGTCCGCGCCTTTTAAAATTATTTTATTTTTATTTATTGATTTTAGCCAGAGAGGAAGGAAGAGAGAGAGACAGGAACATTGATCTGCCCCTGCATGTGCCTTGACTGGGGATCGAACTGTCAACCTCGTGCTTCAGGCCAGTGCTCCAACAAACAGAGTTATCTAGCCAGGGCTCCATGTCCACACTTATCCACTGTGCCACCACAGTTCAGGCTGTTTATTTTTCTTGGCTAGGGTTTTTACACAGTGCATTTTGTTCAGTCTGTACCTCAGATTGTGAGCTTCACAAATAAATTTAGTGAGTTATATAATTGCGGTTTTCTAAGAACAGTAGTGGGTTTAACTTGTCTGAAAGTATTTAAGTAACAATAACTTGTCTGAATGTATTTCCTTTAAGTAAAAATAGTACTTAAGTGGAATTATTCTTGTCTTTTCCATTCTGCCTGTAGAAGTTTTATAACTTGATTTAGGACAGTAGTTACTCTTAATTCATTTATGGTCATGTATCCTTAGGAGCATTTGATGAACCCTGTGGACCTGCTGCCTATGTGCACACATATTCATAATATTTTGCATAAAGTTGCAACTTGTTCACACTGAGCCTATTCATAAACCTCAAGTTAAGAATGCCTGATTTGCCTGACCTGTGGTAGAGCGGTATATAAAGGGTCGACCTGGAAAACTGAGGTTGCAGGTTTGAAATCCTGAGCTTGCCTGGTTAGAGCACATATGGGAATTGATCTTTCTTGCTCCGCCCCTCCTTCTCTCTCTCTCTCTCTCTCTCCCTCCCTCCCTCCCTCCCTTCCTCTCTCCCCCCTACCCTCTCTAAAATGAATTAAAAACTGTTTAAAAATAAAAAGAATGCCTGATTTAGGAGACTGAAAACAGAAAAGAGAGTGCTTACTACCACTCTTGAAATGTAGAGTGACAAGTTTACTTTTATTTATTTATTTAGTGTTTTTCTGAAGTGAGAAGCAAGGAGGCAGAGAGACAGACTCCTGCATGTGCCCGACCGGGATCTACCTGACATGCCCACTAGGGGGTGATGCTCTCCCCATTTGGGGCGTTGCTTCCTTGCAACTGGAGCCTTTCTAGCACCTGAGGCGGAGGCCATGGAGCCATTCTTAGCGCCCAGGCCAAATTTGCTCCAATGGAGCCTTAGCCGTGGGAGGGGAAGAGAGAGAGAAGGGTGGAGAAGCTGATGGCCACTTCTCCTGTGTGCCCTGGCCGGGAATCGAACCCTGGACTTCCACACGCCGGGCCAACACTATACCACTGAGCCAACAAGTCAGGGCAAGACTTTAATTTTAAATCTGGTATTAGTTTTAAATCTAAGTAATTAATTTTAAAATGAGAGATTTGTTTGGGCATTGCTTTATTTTGATGAACTATTCTATGCTTTTCTTCTCTTTTTTTAATGCTTACCTCATTAAATTACTTAAATATGAAATGTTTCTATGAGTCTTGAAACAAAGGCACACTGAGTTCACAGCACATTAGCTTTCACATTAAGAACAATAGAGATTATCTCTAGGGTCTTTACTACGCTAAAGTCCATATGGATGTAGTTAGGATAAATGCCTAGCTAAATATAGTATAATATAGTCTTTTTTTTTTTTTTTTTTTTTTTTTGTGACAGAGACAGAGAGGGAAAGATAGGGACAGACAGGAAGGGGGAGAGATAAGAAGCATCAACTCTTTGTTGTGGCACCGTAGTTGTTCATTGACTCTTTTCTCATATGTGCCTTGATCAGGGGGCTATAGCAGACCAAGTGACCCCTTGCTCAAGCCAGCGACCCTGGGCTCAAGTTGGTGAGCCTTGCTCGAACCAGATGAGCCCCTGCTCAAGCTGGTGACCTCAGGGTTTCGAACCCCCCTCCGCATCCCAGTCTGATGCTCTATCCACTGTGCCACCACCTGATCAGGCAGTATAAGATAAGTGGATTACAGTATATGGAACTTACAAAACGTTAAATAGCTAGGTTTATATAAGGACATTTGAAGCAACTTTGTGAAATATACATTGAGTAGATTGGTGGCTAACACCTGTTCTCATGAATAACTTTTGTGTTCATCATTTACTAAAGCTAAGGAAGTCTGACCTCCAGAATGTACTGTGCTCTTTTGAGCAAACTTATTTACTAACACAGATGTTCTAAGTTAATTTAAGCTGTGAATCACACTTTATATTTGGTCAGGTCCTTTGTGCTAGTTTATAGATGCTTTGATTCCTTTTGATAGGTTTTTTACATAGGACTTCACATATTGACTGACATTTTTATCATTTGAGTATATAAAATATGTCCTTGAGGGAATGTGGTGTGATAAAAAGAACAGACCATTTGGAGTTGTAATCCCTAGGTTTAAGTTTAGACCACCATTTACTTCATACAAGTCATTTATTCCTTTGAGCCTGTTTCTTTATAAAATGTGATTAGTTTCATCTCAGTTGATTCTCAAGAAAGAGTAAACTGTACAGTGCTGTACAGATACTGGACGTGTATTCTAGTAAGGGCTGTTAGAATATGTGTAAATGTCAGGTGGTTTCAATTTAAAATTTTTACACATTTATTCATTAGACATTTATCTCTTGTATGCTTTAACAGTTTTTTCAATACAGGCTTTTGAAATCTTTCAGTGAATGTATGTGTATACATACATAAATGTGTGTGTGTGCGTGTGTGTGTGGTGTGTGTGTGTGTGTACATACACACAGCTAATTCACCTTGAAAGAAAGCTTGCTTAAGAAAACAATCAGCCCTTTCTTTCTTTGTCAGCAAAGTATGCTAGGATTTGAGGTGTTTTTCTGTTTTTATTTTTTAATTATGAAATATGAACTGTGTTGCTAGGTGCTTACCAATTAGTTAAGGAGATGACTCATGCTCAAACAGGCATAATCAATATAACAGTATTAGCACAAATTAAATCTTGTGATACTTCTAAAGAATTAGGATGGCAGGATAGATAGATAGTGTGTAATATTTGAAGGAGGAGCCTATGATTTCTTGTGTGTGTGGTAAAATCCAGGATCTGTGATTTCTGGGTTTTTTTAACAAAGTTTTAGTTTTGTTTATTTAGCTGGAAAGGAATAGAGCACTGAGGACTCTTCAGAACCCTTGATGCTATCTAGTCCTGGAATGAAGTCAACAACTAATTATTTGAGTTCCCAACCCCAGCCAGAAAATTATGTATGTATATTATTTTCCTTAATTCTGTGAAGAAATATTGCTCTAGTTTTACAGATGAGGAAAAAGAGAAGAGTTAAATGGCTTGCCCATGAGCATTCAGAGTAAACAGTTGGAATTTTAACTCAAGGGCCTGTGAATTCAGTCGAACTATACTGTTTCCAGTTTACTAAATGTGGTCAGCATCTATGAATTTAAAATTTAAGCCAGTTAATTTAGCAACTAACAGTTTTATAGTCAATTATTTTTAAAATTTATGAGCAGAGAGGTATTATTATTTTTTTATTCATTGAGAGCAAGAGAAAGGGACACATTGATAACAGTTGTTTCACTTTGTTATGCATTAATTGATTGATTCTTATATGTGTCCTGACTGGGAATAGAACCTGCAACTTTTTTTTTTTACAGAGACAGAGAGAGGGATAGATAAGGACAGACAGACAAGCATGGAGAGAAATGAGAAGCATCAATCATCAGTTTTTCGTTGTGACACCGTAGTTGTTCACTGATTGCTTTCTCATATGTGCCTTGACCGTGGGCCTTCAGCAGACCGAGTAACTCCTTGCTCGAGCCAGCGACCTTGGGTCCAAGCTGGTGAGCTTTGCTCAAACCAGATGAGCCCGCGCTCAAGTTAGCGACCTTGGGGTCTCGAACCTGGGTCTTCCGCATTCCAGTCCATCACTCTATCCACCACGCCACCGTCTGGTCAGGCGGAACCTGCAATCTTGATATATCAGTACTATGCTCTAACCAATTGAGCTACCTATCCAGGGCCCAGAGAGGTCTTTTTTTAAATGTTAGAAAGGGTTTGTGAGTTACATATTATGAACAGGCCTTAAGTTTCCCCTTCATATCTTGTTTTGGATTGATATTTAAAGCTTCTTTAGGCTTGAAGTTAATAAATCCATTCTCAGTTTTTCTGCCATTATGACTATCCTTAAGTATGTATACTAGGGGCCTTGGAAGTTATGGTTGTGTTTCTGTGAGTAAAGCAAGTGAAGCAGAGAACTGCCTTTTCTCTTGCTGGTGAGGGCATACCTGCTGCAGACTGCGCTACTGTATGTATGTGTTGTTAGGTATTTGGAGTTGTGACTGGTGTCATCATAGTACTTTTAACTTGGTAATTGTTAAACTTTTGGTTATTCTGGTAAATTGTGATACTTTGTCATCCATCTTCTGAACAGAACCTTTGAATAAATAACTTCAAAGTTTTTGCTTATTGCTCTTAAAAATTTTCATTAAGTTATCTTGTGGTTTGGATGGAGGAAGAAAAATTAATAGTAATTGCCACTTATTGTACTCCTATAATGTGCCAGGCTCTGTGCTAGAGATTTTAGAGGCATTGTTTCTAATCTTGACAAGAAATCTAATTGTGTGTTAGAAGATGCTAATAGAATCTTTTTACAGATGAGGAAATTGATGGGCACCTTGTCCTCAATTATAGCTAGTATGTGATGGTACCTGAATTCAAATACAGTCTTTCCAGCTTTAAAACCATGCAGGCTTTGCCTCTCCCGTGTAAGCGCCGTGGATAGAGCATCAACATGGAACACTGAGGTCCCTGGTTCGAAACCCCAAGTTCGCCAGATTGAGTGTGGACTGGTCAGCTTGAGCGTGGGCTTACCAGCTCCCCCAACCCCCTCTCAAGGCACATACAAAAAGCAATTAATAAACAACTTCACTGTAACAACTATGAGTTGATGGCTTCTCACTCTCTCTTCTCCTTTCCTCTCTCCCTTCCTGTTTCTCTATCTCTTAAATCAATAAAAATTAAAAAAAAAACATGCAAACTTTGAAAGGTAGAAAGGTGGAGGACATTTGCACCTCCTCCTTGGCATGTTTTTCAGCAACTATGTATTTGTTATATAGGTTTTAAGACCATTTACTTGTTTGTCATCTTGCATGACTTGTCACTTCAGCACTAACAAAGTTTCCCTCGTTTTTAGGATGCCAGTTTAAAATTTTTAGAACACTGTTCAGATCAGCTAAAATGGAACCTAGAAAATTAATCTATTGTCTCCAAATATAAAAATAACATGCCTGACCTGTGGTGGCACCATGGGTAAAGTGTCTGCCTGGAATACTGAGGTCACTATTTCAAAACCTCAGTCTTGTTCAGTTAAGGCACATATGAGAAGCAGCTACTATGAGTTGGTGCTCCCCTCACCTCTCCCCTTCCCCCCCCATAAAATAAATAAATAAAATCTTAAAAACATGTAACCCTGGCTGGGTGGCTCACTGAATAAAGCATCATCCCTGGCACCTAGGTAGCAGGTTCGATCTACGGTCAGGGCACTTACGAAAAGTAACCAATGAGTGTACAACAAAATGGAAGCACTAAGTGGAACGAGTTGATACTTCTCTCTCTTTCTGTCTTCCTCCTTCTTCATTCTCTCTCGAATCAATGGAAAACATTTTTTTAATTAAAACATTTTAAGGGTTGATTATGGGGATAGTTTTTAAAAACTGTTTGGCTATTTTCTTAAATTTGGTAATTGAGTATTTTACTGTTTATTTTGACTAACAGGCTACTTTTATCCATAGTTGAAGGTTTATTTATTTATTTTTAATCTCAAAGCTAATATGTGCTCAATAAAATTCAACAGTATAGAAGCACATGTATCTCTGAAAGTTCTTACCTCTTTTCTCCAGCCTGATCAGTTTTGAATTGTGTTCTGTGGAGCATACTTAAAAGTGAGTGAAAAATGTAAGTTAATGTCAAACACAATTATTGTAGCCTAAGTTCTTATTAGTCATTCCTTACCCCAAAGGCTAATAAAATAGTGTGTTTAATAGTGAATTAAAGTTTATTTGACCACTATACATTAATACCATAATCATGATTTTCTTTTAAATTTGATACATGAACTTAGCTTTAAGCTGTTTTCAAGTGTGACATTTATAAAAAGTAAAATAACATGATTCTTACATGCAGGTGAATTAGTTTCTAATGAATGAGAACAAATTTAATTTCCATTGAATTTTCTTAAAATAGCAGGCCTTTTAAAAGGTATACTTATAGCTGACAATGTAAAATTTGTATTTTGGGGCTACTGTTTGTTAAAAACAACTCGATGTTATAGTCCTCTTCTGTTTTACTTTGTCTTTTCTTTCTTGCTATGTATATGTTTCTAAAGGATGAATATTGACAATTGTGTTCATGTCAGTCAGCTTTCTCTTGTGAAATATTCACTGACCTGTGAACTATGTCTAATAATCCAAATTATATTGCATAAAAGAAGAAAAATGTTTATTTTCATTTAATCCAAAATGTTGTAGTTATATTGGGAATGTGCCAGTGCTATCTGCTTACAACCTTGATGTACTACGTACTTAGAAATCATTTGTGTTACGGCAGATGAGCTGAACAAACTTGCAAGGGTGTTAAGTCATTGGGCAGACTCTGATTTAAAAAACCTTTGTTTCCCTGGCCAGTTGGCTCAGCGGTAGAGCATTGGCCCAGTGTGTGGAAGTCCTGGGTTCGATTCCCAGCCAGGGCACACAGGAGAAGCACCCATCTGCTTCTCCACCCTTCCCCTTCTCCTTTCTGTCTCTCTCTTCCCCTCCTGCAGCCAAAGCTCCATTGGAGCAAAGTTGGCCCGGGTGCTGATGATGGCTCCACGGCCTCTGGCTCTGGTGCTAGAATGGCTCTGGTTGCAGCAGAGCAACGGCCCAGATGGGTAGAGCATCGCCCCCTGGTGGGTATGCCAGGTGGATCCCCATCAGGCACATGCAGGAGTCTGTCTGCCGCCCCTGGCTTCTCACTTTGGAAAAGTACAAAAAAAACCCCATAAAACCTTTTCCTCCCCTCAACATCTTTTTCTGTTATATAGGCAGCCTGACTAGTGGTGGCACAGTGAATAGAGTATTGACCTGGGATGCTGAAGTTCTGGGTTCGAAACCCTGAGGTCACTGGCTCGGGTTGAGAGGCTCCCCATCCCCTCAAGACACATAGGAGAAGCAATCAATGAACAAATAAAAGTGAAGCAACTATAAGCTGATGCTTTTCATGTCTCTCTCCCCCCTTTTTCCCTGCCCATCAATTTTTTAAAAAAGTAATGCAGGCAGAGTGTTAAAAAATAGTATAAAGAAAAATAACAGTCAGGCCTGACCAGGTTGTGGCGCAGTGGATAGAATATCGGACTGGGACATGGAAGACCCAGGTTCAGAACCCTGATGTTGCCTGCTTAAACACGGGGTTGCTGACTTGAGCGTGGGATCATAGAGATGACCTCATGGTTGCTGGCTTGAGCCCAAGGTCGCTGGCTTGAGAAAGGGGTCACTCGCTCTGCTGTAGCCCATCTACACACAAGGCACATATGAGAATGCAATCAGTGGCCTGACCAGGCAGTGGTGCAGTGGATAGAGCATCGGACTGGGACGCAGAGGACCCAGGTTCGAGACACTCAGGTCGCCAGCTTGAGCGCGGACTCATCTGGTTTGAGCAAAGCTCACCAGCTAGGACCCAAGGTCGCTGGCTCCAGCAAGGGGTTATTAGGTCTGCTGAAGGCCCACAGCCAAGGCACATAAGAGAAAGCAATCAATGAACAACTAAGTACCACAATGAAAAACTGATGATTGATACTTCTCATCTCTCTGCGTTCCTGTCTGTCTGTCCTTATTTGTTCCTCTTTCTGACTCTCGCTCCATCTCTGTTAAAAGAAAAAAAAAAAGGAAAGCAATCAGTGAACAGCTGAAGTGCTGCAACGGAGAATTGATGCTTCTAATCTCTCTCCCTTCCTGTCTGTCTGTCCCTCTCTCTGTCACAAAAAAAAGAAAAATACCAGTCAATTGTAATACTAAAATTTAGAAATGTTTATTTCCCCAAAATCTATTATGTGTATGCAGAATTATTTTTTCACATAACAATGTTTCACATAATTGTCTCTGAGATTTTAGAATTTTCAGTAGCATTTTAGATTTAGAAACCAGGAGATTTATCCCCTACTTCATTTTATGTATATAGTTTGCTAACCTCATGAAAAGGCAAGCATTTTACCAATAGAATTTTGAACCAAAATGTTTTAACAATTTTTTTGGTAAAATTTTTATATATTGATAGAGAGGAAGAGAGAGAGACACACACACAGACATTTGTTGCTCCACCCATTTATACCATAACTTGTTGATTCCCCCACCCCTCTTTTTTTTGTGACATGCGAGGCAGGGAGGCAGAGAGACAGTTCCTGCATGTGCCCTTTGGGGTCCACTCAGCAACCCCATCTGGGGCTGATGCTCCCTTGCTCAGCAACTGAGCTATTTTAGTGCCTGAGGTGAGGCCATGGAGCCATCATCAGTGCTCGGGGCCAACTTGCTTGAATCATTTGAGCCATGGCTGCAGGAGAAGGATAGAGCAAGAAAGGAGTGGGAGGGATAGAGAAGCAAATGTTTGCTTCTCTGTATACCCTGACTGGGAATTGAACCCAAGACTTCCACACGCTGGGCTGATCCCCTACCCCTGAGCCAAACAGCCAGGCCACTTACTGATTTTTGTATGTGCCCTGGGGATTGAACTTGCAACTTTGGCATACTGAGCTACTTGGCCAGGCTGTTTCAGTAATTTTTTTTTTTTTTGCTAGAGAAACAGGAGGGAAGGAAATGAGAAGCATCAACTCATAGCTGCACCACTTTATTGTTCATTGATTACCTCTTGTATGTGCCTTGACTCAGTGTGTTCTAGCCAAGCCAGTGACCCCATGCTCATGTCAGCAACCTTTGAGCTCAAGTCTGTGACCATGGGATCATGTCTAGGATCCCATGCTCAAGCTGGGTACTCTGCACTCAAGCAGGCTGAGCCCATGTTCAAGCCGGCAGCCTCGGGGTTTCAAACCTGGGACTTCAGTGCCCCAGGTGCACTCTATCTACTGCACCACCACCACCAGTCAGGCAGATCTCTGATCTAGCTTAATCCAGTTCTGTCATGTAAGTCAAAATTGTATTATAGACTGAAAATCTAATCCAAATTCTTGGGGAATAAAAGAAAATTATATTTAAAGTCTTAATCATTTGCTACACTATTCTTGAATCTTTGTACCAAAATTTTGACCTTGTGCATTCTAAGTTTAGATTTACATCAGTGGTAGTCAACCTGGTCCCTACCACCCACTAGTGGGCGTTCCAGCTCTCATAGTGGGTGGTAGCGGAGCAACCAAAGTATAAATAAAAAGATAGATTTAACTATAGTAAGTTGTTTTATAAAGATTTATTCTGGCAAACTTAGTGAAAATCTGGCATAAAGTACTTGGTAATTATTATTATATGCTTTAACTTGCTGTAACTCTGCTTTATAAATTTTATAAAGTAAAGTTACTTCCCTACTTTATAAATCACCATTATTGTGGAACCGGTGGGTGGTTAGAAAATTTTACTATTAACAGAGATACAAAAGTGGGCGGTAGGTATAAAAAGGTTGACTATCCCTGATTTACATATTGTCTGTTAACATCTTTACTATGTTCTGTTCTATAAATTGTAGTTGTAGAAATATTTTTAAGCAATCTCAAATCTCTGAATTCTTTTGAACATTCAGTATCTTAATAGTTTAGAAATAGAATACTAGGTTATTTAAAATGTCCCAATGCAAGTACCTTTCTTTAGGTGTGTGTATTCAATAAAGGGGAGAAGTTGGTGAGTTTGATTTTGCCATTCTCCATGTATTTTGTCATCTTAGTAGCGCTGACGGTTTGAGAGAGAAATACAGTTGACCCTTGAACCAGTGAGGAGGTTAGGGACTAAAGTATAAAACGGACAAAGTATAAAATCTGCATATGCAGATTCTCAGCTGCTATTGATGCAGTGACAATGTGGATTTTAAAAATCCATGTATAAATGGACCTGTGCAGTTCAGACCCCTGTTAACTATAGTCTTGATTAGCAAAGATTATCTTATTGTGGAGAAGAGTACTCATCTCTTCATATTGTTTATAATGGCTGTGAACCTTATAGTATCAGAAAATTGTAAGAACTCATAATGTATAAAATAACACATTTTAAAAGAATGTGATGATTTTAAAAGGTGACTTTTAAAATTTGATTATCAATTTCCCCCCAAATCTATAGGGAATTTTTATGAGTTTATTTGAGCCATCATGGCAACATGTGCTAGGGAGCAAGATCCCAGTTGCCCCAACTATTAATTTCTTGAAACCGTAATGTAATTATTAACAATTAGGAAGCATTCATGTTTTTCCAGCCTTATGATTATTCTGAAATTGAGAAATTGATCTTTAAGTAGTAAATGCTTCCTTGGGTAACACCTGTGGCCCAGTGCTGTCCTTTATTGTAACAGGTTCTAGTACAGCTGATACTTACTAAATGTCTACTGGATGCCTGGCACTGTGCTCAGGGAAATTGGTAAATTCAGGCTATCTGTTTTGTCAAACTTCCTATTAAAAACTAACTAATGATAGTGGTATCAATGGTGCAATTATTCTTGCTAACTGAAATGTAAATTTTTTTAAAAAAAAGAGAGTACAGGAGTAAGAGAGAGAAATATCAACTCATTGTTCCACTTCGTTATACCCCCTTGTGCCCCAACCAGGATTTGAACCAGTGACCTTGGTGCTTTGGGACTATGCTCTCTCCATTTGCCACCAGCCAGGGCATTTTTTTTTTTTTTAAACTTACTGATTTTAGAGAGAGGAAGGGAAAGAGAGTGAGAGAGAAGCATCGATTTGTTCAATTCATTTATGCACTCTTTGGTTGATTTCTTGTATGTGTCCTGACCAGGAACAGAACCTGCAACCTTGGATTATCAGGATGACTCTAAACAACTTATTGAAATGTAAATTTAAAAAAAAAATTTTTTTTTTTACAGGGACAGAGAGAGGGATAGATAGGGACAGACTGACAGGAACGGAGAGAGATGAGAAGCATCAATCATTAGTTTCTCATTGCCGCTGCAACACCATAGTTGTTCATTGATTGCTTTCTCACATGTGCCTTGACCGCGGGCCTTCAGCAGACCGAGCAACCCCCCGCTGGCCCGCTGGAGCCAGCGACCTTAGGTCCAAGCTGGCGAGCTTTTAGCTCAAGCCAGATGGGCCCACATGCTCAAGCTGGCGACCTCAGGTCTCGAACCTGGGTCTTCCGCATCCTAGTCCGACGCTCTATCCACTGCGCCACCGCCTGGTCAGGCGTAAATTTTTTTATTTAAGAATTTTAAAATTGATTATACAGAGTGAGGCAGGGAAGAGTGTGAAGTATTAATTCATAGTTGCCTCACTTTTGTTATTCATTGATTGCTTGTTGTATGTGTCTTGACTGAGCAGACCCAGGGTTTTGAACTGGTGACCTCAGTGTTCCAGGTCGATGTTTTATCCACTGTGCCACCATAGATCAGGCAAAGTGTAAATTCTTAATATGTACTTACTGCTAATGTTCAGTGTCCAGCATTTTAAGAATTTAGTCTAATTAAGGAGGAAGCTATCAGTAGTGCTGAAATCAGTCAGAAACTGTAATGTCTAATAAAAGTTTTATGGTATTATGTATTAATCACTTACTAAGGGTAAAATTTTTATCACCACCTTCTCCCCTTTTTTCCTTTGAGAGGTCAAATTGGAAAGGCTATTAGTTATTTAGTTCATCCTGAGCTTCAGCCTCTTTTTTCTTTCTTTTTTTAAATGATAACATTTTATTTATTTATTTTACAGAGACAGAGTGGGATAGATAGGGACAGACAGACAGGAACAGAGAGAGATGAGAAGCATCAATCATCAGGGTTTTTTTATTGCCGTTGCAACATCTTAGTTGTTCATTGATTGCTTTCTCATATGTGCCTTGACCGCGGGCCTTCAGCAGATCAAGTAACCCCTTGCTGGAGCCAGCGACCTTGGGTCCAAGCTGGCGAGCTTTTGCTTGAACCAGATGAGCCTGCGCTCAAGCTGGCGACCTCAGGGTCTGGAACCTGGGTCCTTCCGCATCCCAGTCCAATGCTTTATCCACTGCGCCACCACCTGGTCAGGCTCAATCTCCTTCTTAATGACTTAGTTAAAAGCTCCTTCTGTGACATTTATTTTGCTGCTACGGACAAATGTACAATGTAAACTTGGTATACCCAAAAAGATATGTTTTAAGTAATACATATCACTGTAAACCTGGGTATCAATTGAGTATTCACAAGATGATCACTGTTAAAACTTTTCATTGCTTACATGTAAATATGATAATTTAAATTGAAATTTAAGTTGTGAGTGATATTTGGGTTTCAGCTTACTTAGCATTTTTTTAAAAAAATCATGAACAAAATGGAAACTCGTGTCTGTCGTCTAAAATAATAAGCTATAATATAAATTCTGGATTTTTAAAATCCTTTTGAAATTGCTTAGAATTGGTCAGAATTAGGAAGGATCTATGAGGGATTCCTTTGGAGACCATGGGCAGATAGTCAGCCTTCAGGTACATGAAGGAACCCTGCTCCATGAAGGAATCCCCAAGATTGGTCTTTGAGTCAGGCCTGGCAATGGCCTAGCCTTCAGTGTTTTCTGAAGAATGCTTTTATATAAACTTAGAATGTTGGTCAATTTGTACATTTGCATAAACAGCCTTTGATTTTTTACCACATCTTCAGTTTAAAATATTTATAATACAGGCTTACCTAAGTTAAATGACTTTTTTTTAAAAGGGAGAATTTCCAGGTGGATGTTCAAAAGGATCGTAAAAGCCCATTGGAAGATGGCTATGAAAAGGAGGCAATGGAAAATTAACTTCCTCTATTCTAATAGTTTGGAGGGAGTGGGATTTATCTGGTATAGTTTCATGGCTCTCTAAGAAAGCATATAACTATATTTCCTTTTATTCTTTCCTTGGAAGTAGTTCACAGATCTCAGTTCATTGGTGCATTGCCTATCTTTTATAATAATTTTTTTAAATGTTTATTGTGTTGATTTAAGGGAGAGAGAGAGAGAAACATTGATCTGCTCCTGTATGTGCTCTGACAGGGGTAGAAGTGGCAACCTTTGTGCTTCGGGATGATGCTCTAACCAAGTGAGCTCTCTGGCCAGGGCTGTAATAATTCTGCCCTGTTCAGTGATTCATCAAAAGGGCTCCTGCTGTTGGTGCAATTTTGGCTTCTTTTTAAATTATCTATGGGCTTTTCAAGATCTGTAGTCTTTCTCAGTGAGCTGTTTATTATTTTTGCTATATTTTTGTTGCAGGATTTATAATACAATATCCTCTTTATTAATGTGATTTTTCTTTCCTTTCTGCAGTGATTATTTATTCAAGTTGCTTCTAATTGGAGACTCTGGAGTTGGAAAGTCTTGCCTCCTTCTTAGGTTTGCAGTAAGTTGAAATTCAAATACCCGTAAAGAAATTAATGCTGTGTATGTTTTCTGGGTAGACAAAAGATTTAACAGTTTTTTTGTTTTTGTTTTTAGCGAGAGAAATAGAGAGAGAGAGACAGATAGGGATAGACAAGCAGGAAGTGAGAGAGATGAGAAGCATCAATTCTTTGTGGCACCTTAGTTGTTCATTGATTGCTTTCTCATATGTGCCTTGACTGGGGGGTACAGCAGAGCGAGTGACCCCTTGCTCAAGCCAGTGACCTTGGGCTTCAAGCCAACCTTTGGGCTTAAGCCAGTGACCATGGGGTCATGTCTGTGATCCCACACTCAAGCTGCATGTGTCCCAGTCTGATGCTCTATCCACTGTGCCACCGCCTGGTCAGGTGATTTAACAGTTTTATTTGCAATAAATTAATTCTTCCACAACTTATATATTAAAGTCTCTCAAGTATATATTCTTAGTGATACCTTGGGAGTCTTAAATAAAAGAAATGACATTGCTTCTTTTTTTTAATTTATTGATTTTAGAGAGAGAAAGAAAGAGAGAAACATCGTTCCACTTACTTATGCATTCATTGGTTGATTCTTGTATGTGCCCTCACTGGGGATCGAACCCACAATGTTGGCCTATTTTATCAACATTAACCAACTGAGATACCTGGCCAGGGCAATGCTGCTGCTCTTGAAAGAAATTCAAGAAAATGTGGGTATAGCCTGACCAGGCGGTGGTGGCGCAGTGGATAGAGCATCGGACTGGGATGCGGAAGACCCAGGTTCAAGACCCTGAGGTCACCAGCTTGAGCACAGGCCCATCTGACTCGAGCAAAAGCTCGTCTGCTTGGACCCTAGGTCACTGGCTCCAACAGGGGTTGTTCAGTCTGCTGAAGGTCCACGGTCAAGGCACATGTAAGAAAGCAATCAGTGAACAACTAATGTGTTGCGATGGCAATGAAAAACTAATGATTGATGCTTCTCACCCCTCTCTATTCCTGTCTGTCTGTCCCTATCTGTCCCTCTCTCTGACTATCTCTCTCTCTGTCCCTGTAAAAAAAAAAAAAAGAAAATGTGGTTATAAAGTCAAGGTAAGTCTTGGGAGAGATCAAACGATGTTTTATTCCAACATAGGTAGTGAAGTAAGGGGAAAAGAGTTGGCTTGTGTTAACAATGACTTGATGGGAAACAAATGTTCAAGTAATAGTTTAGTAGTATAAAGAAAAAAAGAAAGGCCTGGTATAAAACATTTTTTTTAAACAATGGTATAGTGTTTTATATTCTGAAATTTATAAACAGATAAATCTCTTTCAACCTAATGAATAGAACTCACAGTCTCCTTCCTAGTGTTTATCAACTGCCTTCAAATTTAGCATGTTTTCACCTGACCTGCGGTGGCACAGTGGATAAAACATTGACCTGAAACGCTGAGGTCACCGGTTCAAAACCCCGGGCTTACCTGGTCAAGGCACATATAGGAATTGATGCTTCCTGCTCCTCTCTTTTCTCTCTCTCTCTCTCTCTAAAAATGAATAAATAAAATTAAAAAATAATTAGCATGTTTTCCATCTCACTGACTAGATCAGTGGTTCTTAACCTGGGTTCTGTTGAACCCTAGAGGTTCGATGAGTCGGTCTCGGGTTCGGAGAAGCTTCTGCAGTGGAGGCCAGAATAAAGTAATACTGTAATTTGTTGTGAGTTCATGCACTTTGTTGGTTTTGTTCTTTGCGCAAGGTGATCATGCATAGCTCGTTTTGTGCACCAGTAAAAAAACATATACCTATGTCTTGAATTTGGAAAAAAAATCATATTTTATTTATCACTAAAGAAGGGTTCGGGTGAATGCGCATATGAAACTGGTGGGTTCGGTACCTCAAAAAAGGTTAAGAACCACTGGTCTAGATCATTGATTCTCAGAGTGTGGACTGAAGACCCCTGAGGATTAATTAATACCTTCTCAGGGGGTCATCCATGAGATCAAAACTATTATCCTAATAATACTAAGCTATTAATATTTACTAAGTAAATAATTCCTTAGAACTAAAAAGGAAGACATTAGCTCTTTTCACTGTTCACATTTGCTCTGATGACACAAAAGCACTGGTGAGGTAAAACTTCTGGTGCCTTAACTCACCATATCAAGGCTATACTAAGCCCCAAACTATACTTAGTGTCATGGTATTTACCTCTCTTCACCCACAGGGGGTAAAAACCGTTTTCACTTGAGTGTTTTTGATTAAACAGTAAAAATGATTAAGTTTTAAAAATTTTGTTCCTTGAGTATTGGAATATATATATATATTTTTATTTTTATTTATTTATTTTTTTAACAATAGCAAAACAGAGAGGTATGGACAGGGACAGAAAGACAGGACAGGAGAGAGATGAGAAGCATCAATTTATAGTTGTGGCACCTTAGTTGTTCATCGATTGCTTTCTCATACATGCCTTGACCGAGGAAGCTCCAGCTCAGTCAGTGACCCCTTGCTTAAGCCGAAGACCTTAGGCTTCAAACTGTCGACCTTTGGGATCAAGTCAGCAAACATGGGGTCATGTCTATAATCTCACACTCAAGGCATTGAGCCCACACTCAAGACTATGACCTCAAGGTTTCAAACCTGGGTCCTCAGTGTCCCAGGCCAATGCTTAATCCACTGTGCCACAGTCTGGTCAGGCTTGAGTATTCTTTTTTATTATTTATTTTTTTTAAATTAATTTATTATTTTTTTTTAATGAGAGGAGGGGAGACAGAGACAGATTCCTACATGTGCCCAACTGGGATCCACATAGCAAGCCCACTAGAGGGTGATACTCTGTCCATCTGTAGCCCTTGCTCCATTATAACTGGAGCCATTTTAGCAACTGAGACCATGGAGCCATCCTCAGTGCCCAGGGCCAACTTGGCTTTAATTGAGCTTTGGCTGCAGGAGGTGTGGGGACATGAGAGAGAGAGAGAGAGAGAAAGAAGTGAAAGGGGGAGGAGTAGAGAAGCAGATGGGCACCTCTCCTATGTGCCCTGAACAGGAATCAAATCCGGGACATCCACACGCCAGCTGATGCTCTATGATGGAGCCAACTGGCTGGGGCCGAGTATTCTTTTTTAATATGTTGTGAAGAAATGAATACACAACAAAGCAGTTAGTTTTACTGCTTACTAGAGTGGGTTGGTCTAGCTGTCTAGCGGAAAAGAAAAGCAAAACTATTTTTTTTTACTTAAAGAACAACTGATAGACAAACTTTAGTTAACATAAAATTGGGTATTAGCAGACATTTTCTCAAATGAACTGAGATTGTCATGTCAGGGAAAGTATCTGACAGTATTTGTTGCCTGTAATAAAATTCAAGCTTTCAAAGGAGTATTAGAATTTTAGAAAATTTATAATTCACCATTTGTAAGCCTGACAAATACCAAATATGACTTTTCTGATGATGAATGATGATATTAATGAATGTTTTTTAAATGTTTTTATTTATATATCATAGTTGAAAGTGAAATCATCGAAATACTGGCTCTGGCTGGTTGCTCAGTGGATAGAACATCGGCCCGGCATATAGAATCCCTCCTGGGTTCACTTCCTGAACAGGGCATATATGAGAAGTGACCATCTGCTTCTCCATTACTCCTCCTTCTCTCCCTCCTCCCTTCCTGTAGCCAGTGACTCCATTGATTTGAGTGTGGCCCCAGGCTCTGAGGATAGCTCGGTTGTTCTGAGTGCCTCAGCCTTGGGTGCTGAAAATACCTCAGTACTTGAGCATCAGCCCCAGATGGGGGTTGCCAGGTAGATCCTGGTCAGGGTGCTTATGGAGTCTGTCTCACTAGCTCCTCTCCTCTAACTTAAAATAAAAAAGAAAAAGAAATAGAAATACAAGAATAAAACATTCTTTAATATGTGTGAAACTATTTTCTTTTTTCTCCTTTATGTTACAGGGACAGAGAGAGGGATAGACAAGGACAGACAGGGACAGACAGAGAAAAGAAGCATCAATTATCAGCCCCCATTGTGACACCCAGCTGTTCGTTGATTGCTCTCCCACATGTGCCCTGACTACAGGCCTTCAGCAAACCGAGCAACCCCTTGCTGGAGCCAGCGACCTTGGGTCCAAGCTGGCAAGCTTTTTTTTTTGTTCAAGCCAGATGAGCCTACGCTCAAGCTGGTGACCTTGCGGTCTCAAACCTGGGCCCTCCACATCCCAGTCTGACGCTCCACCCACTGCACCACCGCCCGGTCAGGCGAAACTATTTTCTGATGTTTTTTTGGTTTTTTTTACAGGGACAGAGAGAGAGTCAGAGAAAGGGATAGATAGGAACAGACAGGAATGGAGAGAGGTGAGAAGCATCAATCATTAGTTTTTCGTTGCCGTCGCAACACCTTAGTTGTTCATTGATTGCTTTCTCACATGAGCCTTGACTGCGGGCCTTCAGCAGACCGAGCAACCCTTTGCTGGAGCCAGTGACCTTGGGTCCAAGCTGATGAGCTTTTGTTCAAGCCAGATGGGCCCGAGCTCAAGCTGGTGAGCTCTGAGCTCGTGGTCTCGAACTGGGGTCTTCGGCATCCCAGTCTGACACTCTATCCACTGCGCCACCGCCTGGTCAGGCAGGCAAAACTATTTTCTAAGAAAAAATTAGGAAAGAAAAGCTTGATGTCAAACATGAAAATGTTAGAAGACAAATGGTACTAGCAAAAAAAACATATGAAGAAGGGATGATACTCTTATTATATAAAGCATACTTTGACATTAATAAGAAAAGGATGTCTGCCTGACCTGTGGTGGTACAATGGATGAACCATCGACTTGGAACGCTGGGGTTGCTGGTTCAAAACCCTGGGCTTGCCTGGTCAAGGCACATATAGGAGTTGATGCTTCCTGCTCCTCCCCTTTCTCTCTCTCTCCTCTCTAAAAAAAAAATAAGTAAAATAAATAAATAAAAGAAAATGATGTCTGTCCTAATAGAAATATAGTCAAGTATATGAGTGGGCAGTTCACAAAAGAAGAAATACAGATTGCCAATAAATATGAAAAAATGTTCAATTTTATTTGTAATTAAAGTTTAAAATTAGATTTTATTTAATTTTTATTAAATTGGAAAATTAAAAAATTAAGACTAACTCTTAATATTAAATCAGCAATTCTAGTAGGTGGGAAGAATCTGGCATCTTGATGAAAGTGGCAGTATAGTCTGAGATGTTTGTATTTCAAAGAAAATCCTCTCTGAGATGCCTACTGATAGAAGTCACGGGTTTTTAGTACTAACTACACATTAAAATCACCCGGAAGCATTTATAAGAATACTAATTTTTAGATCCCTAAAATAGAGATGTGGCACAAAAGGTATTATAAAGATAAAATAAAGCTATGGGAGCACTAGGAAAGGAGCTCTTTTTTTTTTTAATTGCATTTTTGTGGTGACATTGGTTAATAAGATTACACAGGTTTCAAGTGCACAGTTCTACAGCACATTATATATATTGTATTGTGTGTTCACTACTCTTAAGTAGTTTTCCCTTCACCCTCTACCTTCACCTACTTTCCCCCAGTCCCTTTCCCTCCTACAATCCCCACACTGTTGTTTGTATCCATACATTTTCTTTCTTTCTTAATCCCTTCAGTTTTTTCACCCAGCCCTTCAACCCCCAGGGAAGGGTCTCTTTTAACTATTGGCTAAGGAGTTGGAGAACATTTGGATAATTAGTATAACCCGGGCTCAAAATTGAATAAAATATTGTCATGTGTCCCAGTGGCTGGGGGAGTAGGGGGAATGCAGAATGATAACAGAATTTGGACAGAAAGAGAAATGTGCAGTGGCTCAGGGTCATGCAAGTAAGGATCATTTAGGGATTTAAAAGAATTCTAGCAAAGCATTGGTAAGTATTTCTAGCAAAACACCGGGCATGTAGAAGTGCTAAGTGAATGTTGATTCACTTTGTTCTGTATTTACTTTTTTTGTTAACAGTTTACAACCAGTTTTTCCTTTTCTTAAATACTTACTGATAAGAGAGAGAGAGAGAGAAAATCATTCATTGCTCCACCTAGTTGTGCATTCATTGGTTGATTCCCACATGTGCCCTGAAAGGGGATGGAACCCACAACCTTTTTGTATCAGAATGACACTCACCAGCTGAGCTGCCTGGTCTGGGCCCTGTCTACTTTCTTTTTTTAAAAAATTTAATATTATATTTTATTGATTTTAGAGAGAGAGGAGAGAGAGAGAGAATGGGTAGGGGAGCGGGAAGTAGCAACTCATAGTAGTTGCTTCCTGTATGTGCCTTGACTGGGCAAGGCCAGGATTTCAAACTGATGACCTCAGCATTCCAGGTCAATGCTTTATCCACTGTGCCACGTCAGGTCAGGCTGTATCCACTTTCTTATTTTAAATGTTTTATTTATTTTTTACAGGGACAGAGAGAGAGTCAGAGAGAGGTATAGATAGGGACAGACAGACAGGAACAGAGAGAAATGAGAAGCATCAATCATTAGTTTTTCGTTGCCGTTGCGACACCGTAGTTGTTCATTGATTGCAATCTCACACGTGCCTTGACCGCGGGCCTTCAGCAGACCAAGCCACCCCCTGCTGGAGCCAGCGACCTTGGGTCCAAGCTGGCAAGCTTTTGCTCATGCCAGATGGGCCCGCGCTGAAGCTGGCGACCTCGGGGTCTCGAACCTGTGTCCACATCCCAGTCCGGCGCTCTATCCACTGTGCCACCGCCTGGTCAGGCTGTATCTACTTTCTATAATGCCTGGTATTTACTAGACATGCAATTAAAAATAAATTTAAAAATTCAAAATGAATATCTAATAATGATGATGAGTATTTTACCAAATTGCATTCATGCTTTAAATATATATCCTTTTGCCCAGTGATTCTACGTGTGCATAAGTGTGAGTATATGAGAATTGGAACTCCCTTCCTCTGTTCACATTTTACAATTTTCTTTAGAAAAAATTTTTTTGAATCCCATGTATTCATCAGATTAAGCATTATCAAGACTTGCCCACACTGACTTCATTTAATCCTCCCCCCTTATCTTTGTTTGAGTGTTATAATGCAGATCTCAGAAGTGTCATTTTCCCCCTACATACTTCAGTATGAATTTTCAAATTTCTGAACATTTTCATATAAAATAACACTGCCATTGTTAACTTGAAAATAAATTTCCCTGATTATCTCAGAAGTGTTAGGATTAATGGTTGGTTTGAATCAGGATTCAAAGGTGGTCCACACATTACATTTGGTTGTTTTGCTGCTTAGTCTCTTAATCTCGAGTTTTTCTAATTTCTCTTTTTTATTTTGTTTTTCCTGTCATTTACGTTTTCCAGAAACTGGGGCAATTTTCCTGGAGAGTGTCCAGTATTTTAGATTTGTTAACTTTGCTTCCTGTGGTGTCTTTAAACATGTGCAAATTCCTCATGTTTCTGTAACTGGAAGGAAGCCTCCAGAGCCATACTATCCTATGGTAGCTACTTGCCCCCTGCAGCTATTTAAATTTAAACTAATTAAAGTGGAATAAAATTAATTTCCTTGTTCTCACTAGCTATTTGGGGCTAATGGCTCCTGTATTGACCAGCTCAGATTATAGAACCTTTCAATTATCAAAGAAAGTTCTTTTTGTTAGAGGTACTCATAATAGATTTAGGTTTGATTAGATTTAGGCCCATCTTTGTCGGCAGAACACTTAATAGGTGGCGCTTTGTGCTTACTAAGATTGTTCAATGGGTTTAGGTGGGGACAGCTTGATCTCTCCATAATATCTTTTCACAGACAGGAAGAGTTTTGTTTCCATTCTGAGTAAAATGTCGTAATGGATACTTGAGAAAAACAGGTCTAATTTTTAAAGTTTAACATTAGGTTAAACATTTTCACATAAAAGCTTGTACAAAAATGTTCATCACATTATTTATAATAGCCCAAAAGGTAGAAACAACCCAGATACCCCTCAACTGATGAATGGATAAACAACATGTTTTGTTTGTATGGATATATCCTTTTTATGTACTATTCACCCATAAAAAGGAAGTACTGAGGCATACTCTATAACGTGCATGAACCTGTAAAACTTGATGCTCAGTTAAAGAAGCCAGACACACAAGGCCACGTATTACACGATTCCATATAAAGTGCCCAGAGTAGGTCGTTCCTTAGAGGCAGAAATAGGACTCGTGGTCTCCAGGGTCTAGGAATGAGAAGGAAATGGACAGCGACTGCTCTTGGCACAGGGCTTCACCACAGGGCGTTGACATGTTCTGGATTTGACTAATGGTGATGGTTGCCCAACTGGGGCATATACTGAAATACCGCTGAGTATGTGCAGTTTAACAGGGTATATCTTATATTAGGAGAATTTGAAAAAGTCTTAACTAGGAAATAAAATTGGCTTCTAAAAGCTCCAGAAGAGGAGAGTGACATGGTCCTTACTCTGTGGTGAATAAATTGTATTTTGGGGGTGAGAGGAGCTAGAGTTTCACTGATTAGTAATTAGGAAAATCATTCATAATTATTGAAGATCTAAAAACCTTTTTCTATATAATGTATGTAAAGAATCTGCCAGGATGTGTGGAAAAAGGAAAGAATAGCTATAGGAAAAAATCTTAAGAAAAAAATCCTTGTAAATAGTGCTTTGTAATCAAAACATGAACTGAGTACTGGAGCATGGTGGAGTAGTTGTTCTCAACATGTTATGCCTTTTAACCGTATCAACTTTGTATGTAAGATTAACATTAGTTCTTACTCTATTTGACATTAATTTTAATCATTAACTTTTTTTCCCTTCAGGATGATACATATACAGAAAGCTACATCAGCACTATTGGTGTGGATTTCAAAATAAGAACTATAGAGTTAGATGGGAAAACAATCAAGCTTCAAATAGTAAGTAATTTTTGGGCTAGAAGTTTTCTTTGAAATTATTCTGATAAATTTAAAAATTCAGAATGTATTATTTTTTAGTATGTTAAAATTAAATTTAAAGTATCTTAAGAATTATGCATCTGAGATAGAGTAGTAGAATAAAAATTGTTCAGATTAAAAATTATTTCTCTAAGGTTACCTTCCTCATTGAATTTTCTACTCATGAAGCAGAGAAATACATTATTTTAAGTCAAACTTGGTTCTAGTTCTTTGTGCTTATATCAGTGGGGTCTAGGTTGAGGTTTACGTTGTCTGATAGCACAAGTATATTGAGCATATATATTCTACTGTGTTGAATACTGTGGAGCATGAAAAGAAATCTAGGGAGAGGTTCTTTCGTATGTGGCTTGAGTACACTTGACCCTTGAAAAACGTCAGTTTTGGCTGTGCAGGTCCACTTACACATCGATTTTTTCAGTTGACCAATGTGATTCCTTTGACCCATGCAGTTTTTTTCTCTGCTCCTCTAGCTCACTTTCTTTCTTAAGATTTTATTAATTTTAGAGGGGGTGGAGGAGAGACAGAGAGAGAGCAAGAAGTGTGAACTTGTAGTTGCTTCACTTTAGTTGTTCATATTGATTGCTTCCTGTACGTGCCTTGACCAGGTAAGGCCAGGGTTTTGAACTGGCAACCTTTGCATTCCATTCTTACCCACTCACTGCGCCACCACAGGTTAGCGACCCATGCCATTTCAAACCACATTTTTCAACGGTCATCTGGCAGTTGGGAATTCACATGTGTAGAGGGCAGACTTAAGTTATATTCAAATTTTCAACTGTGCTGATGGTTGGCACCCTTGACTTCTATATTATTTTCAAGCGTCAACCATATTTATTTAGTTTCTTTGTATTCATTAGATCAGGGGTGCTCAATACATCGATCGCGATCTACTGGTCGATCGTGAAGGAAGTGTGGGTAGATCGCATGACATTAAAAAGACATTTGTCTTTTGATTGGCATACAGGGTAGCCAATCTGACGTCTGAACTTTTGACACCCTACGCATGCGTGTTAAACCGCGCTAACTTGTTCAGTTACATTGCTGCGTAGTTAGCCTTCAATTTATTTAAACTAAATACAACAAAGGGTATAAAAATGAGTGCCGTAGCTGGTCCGAGTAAGAAGCCTAAAACCTACCACTTTCATACAGAATGGGAGGGGATTTTTTTCACTATGTCATATTCTAAGTGCGTTTGCCTCATCTGTCTGTGTGCCATTGCTATTCCAAAGAAGGGGGAAATGTGGAGCGGCTTTTTCGGACTGTTCATAAAAACTATGACATTGACTTTCCTTTGAAGAGAGAGCTGAGAAGGAGAAAGGTGAAAGAAGAATACACAATATTAAATAGTAATAATAGTAACTTAAATAATGATAATATAGAAGAAATAAATTTATGTTTTGCATTTTTATTGTAGGTAGATCATTTTGACTTGGTCATCTTATAAGTAGCTTGCAAGCTGAAAAAGTGGGCACCCCTGCATTAGATAGTATGTACCAACTCTTATAAACATAATTTTATTGGTTAGGAACTTGTTTTTCAGCTCAGAAAATACTGACTTAATTATGTACATACTTGCCTGCAGTTCTATCAGAACCAAGTGACCACTGCTATCGTCAATTCTTTGGTCTCTGTGCCATCCTAGCCCACTTATCTATCCTTGCAACCCCAACCCCAAATTAAAAGTAGGTAATTGTACTTCTATCATCATCACTTTAGTGATGGTCTGGAACTACCAGTGTGGATATATATATGGCAGTGGTTCTTAACCTTTTTTAAGGTACCAAACCCACCAGTTTCATATGCGCATTCACCGAACCCTTCTTTAGTGATAAATAAAATATGATTTTTTTTTTCCAAATTCAAGACATAGGTATATGTTTTTTTACTGGTGCACAAAATGAGCCGTGCATGAACATCACCTTGCTCAAAGAACAAAACCAACAAAGTGCATGAACTCACAACAAATTACAGTATTGCTTTATTCTGGCTTCCGCGGCAGAGGCTTCTCTGAATCCCTGAGACCCGAACCCAGGTTAAGAACCACTGATATATGATCTTTAAAAATATTCATCTCTGGGTATCTTTTATTTTTTAAATTTTTTTTATTTTTATCTTTTTTTTAAAATTTTATTTTTATTTTATTCATTTTAGAGAGGAGACACAGAGTGAGAGAGAGAGAGAGAAAGGGGGGAGGAGCTGGAAGCATCAACTCCCATATGTGCCTTGACCAGACCAGTGCAGGGTTTTGAACTGGCGACCTCAGTGTTCCCAGGTCGATGCTTTATCCACTGCGCCACCACAGGTCAGGCTCTGGGTATCTTTTAGAGCTGGCTGTTAGTATGAGGTAACGTAGAGAGCCAGCGACTCTTCTTTTCATGGAATTGATAATGCTCTGAACTGGGAGTTCTGTATTTGGAGTCAGAACACTTGGATTTGTTATCTGCATTCCAGTATTTACTAGTTAGAGAATCATGGGTTTAATTTTCTTCAACCTTTTTCCTGAAACTCAGTTTCTTATCTCCAAAATGAATGTGAAGATACTTGATTTACTAACACATGTTAGTTGTGAGAACCAAGTCTAGTAGCTCTGTGTATATGTATATGATAATGTGTGTTAAAACTCTTTGTAGACTTTTGGACAGTATAATAGTCCACCCTAATCATGGGGGATATGTTCCAAGACTCCCAGGGGATGTCTGAAACTACACATAGTATAGAACCCTACATATACTGTGTTCTTTCTTATATGTGTGTATATATATATATATATATATATATATATATATATATATATATATCCGTGAAAAAGTTTAATTTATAAATAAGGCATAAGATATTAACAATCTACTGTAATAAAAGATATGTGATTGTGGCCTTAAAGTATTATGCTATACTCACCCTTCTTGAGATAATGTGAGACTATATAGTGCCAACGTGATGAGGTAGCTATGCTGGACAAAGGGGATAGTTCAGATCCAGAGTGGGATTTAGTGTGATAACGCGAGATTTTATCATACTGCTCAGAATGGCATGCAGTTAAATCTTATGAATTATTTCTGGAATTTCCATGTAAAGTTTTGGACTACAGTTGTCTCCGGGTAACTGAAACTTCAGAATGAATGACAAATTGCGGATAAGGGGAGACTACTGTATAGTATACAACTGTTACTGATGTGACATGCCTCAGAGAGATGATATTTTTTACTTGCTCCCTTTCCTCATATGACTCTGATGAGGGGGGAAAGGCGCATTACAAAAGATTTGTGGGTTTTGATATGTTAACACACCTGATACTCCAAATTAGGACTTCCAAGGGTAGGTATAGTTAGTTATCTGAAAGAGCTTGAAATACTTTAAACCAGTGAACAGATTACCTTTCAATATTGCCATTTTCACATTATATGTAGCCCTTTATACTTGGCACTATATTTCTGAAAGATGTGCCCAAGCCTCTAATTACCTGTACTGATGTGAAATGATTATGTTAGGTGTGATCGTTGCTCTCCATTAAGATTTGAGCATGCATTTGTGAAAGAACATTTACATACTGTGATACTTCCCTGTGGCTGGAACGGATCTTGATAAGTCACTCATTCAGTCTTTCATTTTTGGTAGGAATTTCCTTTCCTTATGTGATGCCTGTCTTTGAACATTTTTAGGAAGTCAGTTTTTCAAAGAAGCTAGTTCCTAATTATAGATAACCTCTAATTGTTCATTTCTTGTATTGAACTTAAGCCAGTTTCCTCAACTTCTAGATGTTACTCCTGCCTTTTGGAGCTGCCTGAATGAGATCAATTCCTATTCTGTTGGCAGCCTGCCCTTTATCTTTTCGTTAACCTTTCTTTTTTAAAAATTATTTTTCAATTAAAGTTGGCATACAATATTATGTTAGTTTCAGGTGTACAACCCAGTGATTAGACATTATATAACTGACTAAGTAGTCATCCTGGTAAATCCTGTGTCCATCTGACACAATTATTAAGACTATTATTGACTATATCCCCTTTGTTGTACATTACATCGCCATGACTATTCTGTAGCTACCAATTTGTACTTTTTAATCCCTTCACCGTTTTAACCTATCCTCTCAATCCCCCTCCCATTTCACAACTGTCAAAATCTATATTTTTTAGTTTGTTTCTATTGTGCTTATTCATCTATTTTGATTTTTTAGACTCATTTGTTGACAGGATATGTATTGATTGCCATTTTATTGTTTATGTTTTCAGATTTTTTATCTTTTTTTCTTAAGGAAGATTTTTTTTTTCCAGGGACAGAGAGAGAGGGATAGATAGGGACAGATAGACAGGAACGGAGAGAAATGAGAAGCATCAATCATCAGTTTTTCGTTGCCGTTGCGACACCATAGTTGTTCATTGATTGCTTTCTCACATGTGCCTTGACCGCGGGCCTTCAGCAGACTGAGCAACTCCTTACTGGAGCCAGTGACCTTGGGTCCAAGCTGACGAGCTTTTGTTCAAGCCAGATGGGCCCGTGCTCAAGCTGGCGACCTCGGGGTCTCGAACCCGGGTCCTCCGCATCCCAGTCCGATGCTCTATCCTCTGCACCACCGCCTGGTCAGGCTTAAGGAAGATTCTTTAACATTTCATGTAATACTCATTTGGAGGTGATGAAAATTTTTAGCTTTTTCTTGTCTGGGAGGCTCTTTATATGTCCTTCGATTTTTCTTTTTAATTGAGAACAGGGGAGGCAGAGAGACAGACTCCTGCATGCACTCTGACTGGGATCCACCCGCAAGCCCCCATGGGACGATGCTCTGCCTATCTGTGGCATTAGTTTGTTGTTCGGCAACTGAGCTATTTTTAGGCCTGAGTCGGAGGCCACAAAACCATCCTCAGGCCAAGGGCCAACTTGCTGGAATCAATCAAACCATGAATGCAGGGAGGAGGGGAAGAGAGAGAGATAAGACAGGGCGGGACAGAGGTGGGGAAACAGATGGTCACTTCTCCTGTATACCCTGACGGGGAATCAAACCCAGGATATCCACATGCTGGGCCAACACTCTTAACGCTGAACCAACCAGCCAGGGCTATATGTTCTTTGATTCTAAATGATTGTTTAGTGAGCAAAGAAATCTTGGTTGTAGGTCCTTGTTTTTCATTAGTTTGAAATTTTCTTGCCACTCTCTTCTGGCCTGCAAAGTTTCTGTTGAGAAATCAGCTGACATTCCTATGGGAGCTTCCTTGTAGGTAATTTCTTTTCTCTTGCTGCTTTTAAGATTCTCTATCTTTACTCTTTTGCATTTTAATTATGATGTGTCTTGGTGCAGACCTCTTTGGATTCACCTTGTTTGGGACTCTGCACTTCCTGCACTTTTATGTCTTATTTCCTTTACCAAGTTAGGGAAGTTTTCTGTTATTTTTTCAAATAGGTTTTGTAAGGCCAGTGGCCATCACAGCCGCCTGGCCCATGCAGGTTTGCATCTGATTCGGACAGACGGTAATGAAACAATAGAGCCAAGAACTGGTGGGCCATTAGCTTTAATCCTAGCTTGCATCCGGTGGGCAAGAAACACACACAGTGGGAAAACACTTCCCTTTCTATTCAGGGATCCCAAAGCCACTGACTTATTCGAGTTTCCTAGAATCAGAGATATCTACCTCAACAGCCTTATTCACCTCTGTTCCCTATCTCCTTCTCTCTGCACAAATTGACTTCTCCTTCAGCACTCAGCCATTTTGGCTGCTTCTCCTCTCCTCCACATGGCCTTACTCTGCCAATCTCAGGAACCAAGAGAGAGCAAGCTGCTGGTCTGCCCCATTTTATAGTATAGAAATCAAAACCTTTAATCCAATCTACAAACAAGGAAGTCTCTGATACAAAGTCACTTATCTGAGGCATAATGGGATTCCTCATGAGAGTGCACCACCCCACATCATCCAATCAGTCAAGGGTGTGGAGAAAAGCTTAGTCTTAAAACTAAGCCTTAGGCCTGTGATGGCAAACCTGTGACACGTGTGTCAACACTGACACACATAGTCATTTTCAGTGACATGCGGTCGCATACCAGAGAAGTATGGGGCCGCATGCCGAGAAGAACATTTCATCCTCGGCTCCTGCGCGGCCAGGTGCAGTAGCCGAGGATAAAACATTTGCTGTAGTGTAGACACTCTGTGCCGGAGGTCTGTAGGCCAAAACAACAGAACTCCAGCACAGAGCGTCTAGTTCTGGGACTTCCGGTTAGGCTGTTTTTCTCGAAGTGACACACCACCCGAGTTATGCTCAGTTTTTTGGCGAATTTTGACACACCAAGCACAAAAGATTGCCCATCACAGCCTTAGGCTATAACGACCCTGCATGCCCACAGCCTGTCCCCCACACCCAATACAAACTATAAGCGAGCAAACATATATATCAGATTTACAAACTTGTTTGACCAACAGGTTTTCAATTTCTTTCTCTTTTTCTCCTTTTGGCACCACTATGATGCCAATGTTGGTACACTTGAAGTTGTCTCAGAGGTTCCTTACACTATCCTAATTTCTTTTTGGATTCCTTTTTCCTTTTGGTATTCTGATTGTGTGTATTTTGCTTCCTTATGTTCCCAATTGCTGATTTGATTCTCGGTTTCGCCTACTCTACTATCGATTCCCTGTAAATTCATTTCAGTTAGTGTATCCTTCATTTCTGACTGGTTCTTTTTTATGGCTTCTATATCCATTTTTATGCTTTTGAAGTTCTAAGTTCATCAACTTTTTTCCTAAGTTCATTGAGTGCCTTTATAACCAGTGTTTTGTTTATGTATTTTTTTCTGAAGTGAGAAGCAGGGAGGCAGAGAGACAGACTCCCGCATGCGGCCCACCGGGATCCACCTGGCATGCCCACCTGGGGACGATGCTCCACCCATCTGGGCCGTTGGTCCATTGCAAACTGAGCCATTCTAGTGCCTGAGGTGGAGGCCATGGAACCATCCTCAGTACCCAGGTCAACTTTACTCCAATGGAGCCTTGACTGCGGGAGGGGAACAGATACAAAGGAGAGGGGGAAGGGTGGAGAAGCAGATGGGTGCCCTGACTGGGAATCGAACCCTGGACTTCCACACACTGGGCTGATGCTCTACCACTGAGTCAACCGGCCAGGGCCTAACCAGTGTTTTGAGCTCTGCATCTGGCATACCGCTCATAAAAATTCGGGGAGTTGTTTGATTATACAAATGAGATGCAAAACCAACGTTTATTTCATTGGTGAAAATGCACTATACAAAAGGCTGAAAGTACTGAAATATCTGCACATTCCCTAATCCCCTAATTTTTGTGAACATTATAGATTGCTTGTCTCCATTATGTTTTAGTTGAGTTTTGTTCTGTTTTTTCACTGGGGACATGCTTCTTTGTCTCATTTTGGCCACCTCCTTGTGTTTGTTTCTATTTATTAAGCAGAGCTGCTACGTCTCCTGGGCTTGGTAGAGTGGCCTAATGTAGTAGGTGTCCTGTAGGGTCCACTGGCACAGCCTCCCCATTCACCTGTGCTGGGCATTCCAGGGGCAGCCATCTGTGTGGGCAGTGTACACCCTCTTATTGTAGTTGAGCCTCGATTGCTGTTGGCACATCAATTGGAGGGATTTACTCTTTGGTCAGTTGGCTACAGGACTGGCTGCACCCACTGACCACCATGGAGGATCAGCTACATAAGGGCGCATCCCACAGAGTGGGACTTACTTCTGTGCGGCCTGGTGCCTATTGAATTTGCCCCTTGAGTGTGTTGCTTATAGAGGTGGTTGGGTGATGTTTCATTGTGGTCTGAAGCTGTCTTCTGGGTGTGCTGACTACCAGGAGGTGCAGGCCAAGGTCAGTTGCCACCCATGTTTTGCCTCGGTCACCTAGCATGAGCTACGAAGTGATCTGCAGATGACTGATACTTGTGCTAGGCTTGGAGGTGCCCAGGAAATACCAAGCTGTGAATCAAGGCCGTCGCCAGGCATGGGGCTGGTTAGTGGTGTGAGGCACACTGAGGTCAGATGCTACTTATTTTGAGAAATTTTAGAAAAGTCTAAAGCATGAGCCAGCACAGGCCATTCCTATGGAAAAGCCACTGGAAAGAGCCTTGGCCTACCAGTTGAGTGGAGTGGGGTCTGAGGGAATTGCTTTTGTGGAGAGAACAGTGTGAGCCAGGTTGATGGAGGCTCATATATGGTACCTGTCTGTTGGCCCTAGGTGGCAAGAGCTCAGCAAAGTTACAGTGGCCTCTACCAGCACTTTTGCCTGGCATAAAGTTGTTTCTCTGGCTCTTGCCTTGATGCCAGACAATTCAGTTCCTCCCCATATGTTTCTGGCGCATATTGAGCTGCTGCTTCAGAGCTGGAGCTCAGAGTGAGTGAATCCTAGTAAGTTCATGCTCAAGCCCTTTAACAGGAGCTGCCTGGTACTCACTCCAGCAGCCCTCTCACTCAGCCACAATCCCTGCTGGTTTTTACAGCCAGAAATTCTGTGGACTTCTCTTTCTGGCATTGGAAGTCTTGGCTGTGGGGCTAGGAACCCTCACTCGGAGGGGAGGGGACCTCCACAGCTGAGTGATCCCTCCTGATTTTTATCTGTCACACATGGGTGTGGGATTAGCCTATTCTACATCTCTGCCCCTCCTATGAGTCTCTTCTTAGTTTTAGAACTTATGTTCAGCTATATTTTAGGTGGTTCTGAATGATGGTGGTTCTGTAACTTGTAATTTTGATGTGGTTGTGGGAAGATGCAATCTTTGCCCAGCCTGTCCTTTTTTTCCTTTTCCCTTTCCCCTTTCCCACCCTTCCCTTTCTTCTTCCTTCCTTCCCTCCCTTCTTCCTTCCATCCTTCCTTCTCTCCCTTTCTCCCTCCTTCTTTTCTTTCTCTCTCTCTCTCTTGAGGGGAGATACTGAGATAGATTCCCACATATTCTCTGACTGGGACCCACCCAGCAACCCCACCTGGGGCCAATGCTTGAGTGCCAATCTATTTTTAGTGCCTGTGGGTGATGCACTCCAATGGAGCTATCCTCTGTGCCTGGGGCCACACTCGAACTAATTGAGCCACTGGCTGAGGGAGGGGGAGAGCGAGTGTGGGGGGAAGCAGATGGTCATTTCTGTGTTCCCTGACCTGGAATTGAACCCAGGACATCCATACGCCTGATGTTCTATCCACTGAGCTACTGGCCAGGGCCACCAGCTTGTCCTTTAGATTGATCTTATCACTTCTACTTTTGAAGTCAGTCATTCCTTTCTGAAAGCATGTTTTCCTAACTTACAATTTGAGTTACTCTTGCATTTCATAAGTGCCTTTTATTCAAATGTGATTCCTGAAATCAAAGATACAGTCTAGCCAGTGTGGACTTTCCTCTCTTAATTTGGACTCTGATTTTTTTTTTCCTGCCTCTCTTGGACTTCAGGGTCTCATGGCTAACATCATTAATCCATTCAAGGATATAAAAAAAGTCCCTGAATTTACTACATTTACTGTCTCAGTTGAATTACTTACTAGTTTGGACCTCATGGCTTTGGGTTTGTAATTTGTTTTTAAGTCTTCATAACTATTGTTTTTAAATCTGAATGCTAGATTTTACTTTTAACCCTATTACATTTCATCTCGCTTGGCTTTATGTATCCATCCAAGTTTTCTAAGTCTTTCAAAATTATTGTGTTCATAATTTATTTATCTGAAGCTTTTCTGTTTCAAGTGTACCATCTGGGCCTTGATCAAAGTTAGTGATTAAAAAATATTCAGCAGGGAGTCCAGACCCACAGCATGGAGGCATCCTTTTGTGATTGTTCATTGATGAAGTATTTATGGAAATGCTTAAGTATACCAGGCACTCAGATTCGAGGTTATAGAGATCAGTGAAACGTAGTCTTCTTACAGGAGGAGATCCCATTTCAGTGAGAGAGACAAACACGAGAAAATCAGTTATCCTGTGATTATGAGGGATAATGAGGAGTATATACAAAAGGTGATCAGTTCAGGGGAAGGTACTGTTAAAATGTGGAGTCAGGAGTTTTCAGAGTGGCAAGGAGACATCAGAAATATTACTCTTTGGATGTTATTGCTTAGGCAGCTACAATTCTTTTATTAACATTTATTCATAACAGTATCCTCCTTGTGCTATATTTCTGCAAGGGGTTGGTGGATAGAGAAGGGAAGGGAGTACTTTCTTCTATATATAATCCTCATTAGCCCTCATAATCGCAGCGTAAAACTGATTTTCCCATGTTTGTCTTTCCCACTGAAATGAGATCTCCTATGAGGGGTATGGTATGTTTTATTCATCTTTGTAACCCTGAATCTATCTGAGTTCCTGGAACCTTTGATCTGAGTGCCTGGTTAAGTATTTCCATAATACTTTAGTGAGCAGCTTCCACAGTCCAGCGCTCTGCTACGCATTTTACAAACATTAGCTCATTTAAACTCATTTAGCAATTCTATAAGGTGAGTGACACATAGGATCTGTAGATGGACCTAGCTAAATAACTGGGAACCTAGATTTGATATTTTAAAGTCAGGTTGGCTTGATTCCAAAGCTCATGCTTTTCCAAAGATATCCTGAAAGACTTGGGTGCTTGTGATATAGATCTGAGTCTTCTGGGCTCTCAGGCTAGTGCTTTGAACAAAAGTGGTAATGAAGTTGTTGTAACTTTTTTTTTTTGTTTTCGTTTAACCCTTAACTTTGGTTCATTAAATTTTTTCCTCTGTGGTCCTCCGTGGTATGTTACAGATACTGTATTTTACTCCAAACTAGGTTGGTATGCATCTCTATTTTACTAGTAACCATTATTACATCTAAAAAAATTGACACTAATGCCTCCATATTCTCTAATATCCAGTCTGTATTCAGGTTTCAACTTGCAACTTGTTTTTAACAGCTGTGTGTGTTGGTGGCTGAGTACAAGAAAAGGAAGTGAGCCTGACCTGTGGTGGCACAGTGGATAAAGTGTCGACCTGGGAACACTCAGGTCGCAAGTTCAAAACCCCGCACTGGTCTGGTCAAGGCACATATGGGAGTTGATGCTTCTAGCTCCTCCTCTCTCTCTCTCTTTCTCTGTCTCCTTTCTAAAATGAATAAATAAAAATTAAAAAAAAAAAAAAAAGAAAAGGAAGTGACTTCACTGAGTGCTCCGAACCAGGCTTAATTTTTTTTTTATTTTCTCCTTAAAAACATTAGAGGGGATTAATGTCAAAGTTCGCAGATATACTCCAGAACTTCATAATTCCCTCCCTCTAAAGGCTGTTGGATATTAATCTCCACTTGCCTTAAGCTTCAAGTCCTTTTTTTCATAGTAACCATTCTGTTATTTCCTTATCAATCAAAATGTTACTTTTTACCAATATTGTAGATGTTACCTTTTACTAGTGGGATAGGTAGCTATTCTAATTATACAAATAATTTTTAGGAGGCCATTATCTAAGAGCAGTTTAAACAAAATTCTCATTTCCCTTGTTAAAACCAAGTTTTAAAAAATCTTAACAATTGAGTTTTTGGTTTTTATTTAAACCCAGAACTTTAATGTAGTCATTTAAATACACGTTTGAGTCTGAATGGTTGAAATGTGGTAAATTGCTCTAAAAGTGAATTTTATAAAAGTATTTTGAATCATCTTCCTTACATTGTTTTCCCTAGAATTAGTACCTTCTAGAGATGGTTAAAGTGCTATCTTGACTGGTAGCCTTACTTAGGTCCTTTCAGTGCTTTCCACGAGGGTAAAATATGCTAGCAAATGATACTGTCTTATGTGTAAGAGTATACTGGGTTAAAGAGTGTTAGACCAGTGGCCTTCCTCATTGGGTGAACCTGCTTCTGAGTTAAAACTGAACATCTCACACAGTGCTAAGGGGCTGTAGGGAATATGAAAAGTATGACGTAGTTCCTAATCTCAAATAGTTTATAATATTGTTGGTAACATTACCACAAGCTAAACTGTAGACACTACCTTTTTTTCTGGACTGAGGTATTTGGTAGTTAAAATGCAATTTTAGTATTGTCTTAAGCATTGAGGACAAATTTCCATTATCAAATTGTGGTCATTTTTGTAACTATGTAAATTAAACTGTTCCCCCTCCTCCTGCCTATTTCCCCAACTCTGTTTTAATGGAATTGTTTTGATTTCTTGATTATTTTATAATAGTGGGACACAGCAGGCCAAGAAAGATTTCGAACAATCACCTCCAGTTATTACAGAGGAGCCCATGGCATCATAGTTGTATACGATGTAACAGATCAGGTAAGTTACAGGAAGAAATTACATTACAGTGGCAAAGAGGGAGGTTATGATTTGAAAAATGGCCATCCATATTATTTATATGGCCAAAACTTTGTCTACCTCTATCTAAATAAGTGAATCACATAAACATTATTTGGGCCTGACCAGGCAGTGGCGCAGTGGATAGAGCATCGGACTGGGATACGGAAGACCCAGGTTCGAGACCCTGAGGTTGCCAGCTCAAGTGCTGGCTCATCTGGTTTGAGCAAAAGCTCACTAGTTTGGACCCAAGGTCGCTGGCTCCAGCAAGGGGTTACTCGGTGTGCTGAAGGCCCGTGGTCAAGGCACATGTGAGAAAGCAATCAATCAACAACTAAGGTCTCACAATGAAAAACTGATGATTGATGCTTCTCATCTCTCCCCGTTCCTGTCTGTCTGTCCCTATCTATCCCTCTCTCTGACTCTGTGTCTCTGTAAAAACAAACAAAAAAATCATTTAGGTGCCTAATGAATTGGTAAACCAAAAATTCATGTTACTTCCTGTAAGTAGAAAATTTAGTAATTTGTTTTACATTTGTCTTGAAGGGACTCTGAGCTGGGGTTGTTCTTGGTGTTAAGTATTAATAGGAATTTGCCTGGTAATTAGGCTTACCAGAATTGCCAAAAGCAAGGTTATGGATCTGTGCTTATAGAGGATATAGCTCAAGTAGGATGAGCTAGAGGATTTTAGGAGGACAAAGAATATTTATCTAAAGATTAGCTTTTGAGAAAAGGTGGGGGATATAGAGGTAGTATGAAGAATATGGTCTAAGAGTTATAACCATGGTTTTGATCAGAAAATTAGAAAAGTTTAGGGCTTTTCTCCTATCGAATAAGATAAAACTTTTAGGAAGCAATTTTTCTTGCCTGACCTGTGGTGGTGCAGTGGGTAAAATGTCAACCTGGAATGCTGAGGTCACTGGTTTGAAACCCTGGGCTTGCTCAATCAAGGCACATAGGAAAAGCAATTATGAGTTGATGCTTTCCTCTCTCTAAAAATCTTTTAAAAAGTTACTTTTGTTGTAGCAAATGTTAAATCTCACCTCAACTATGATACCAGGATACAGCTGGAGTCATAAGACTTGAGAGTCAGTGCGTTAAGAAGTATTGGGTGGGTGATACAACAAGAGAAAAAATGGTGGTAATTTAAAAAATCTTATTACTATGCAATATTTAAAAATGAAAAACTTCTTAATATGACTTGAAAACAAGCATCTTTACTTTGGATCCATTTATTTATTTTTTGACCCCAGTAGTAAGAATAAGCTGTGTATTCATAAACCAAAATAAAATACAATTCAAATTTATCAAAGTTGCTTGAGATAGTTTGATGGTGAGCTCTATTTCTCTCAAATAATCTCAAGCCTTCAGATTCTAATTTCTCATTCATTTATTGTAGGTATGGGTAGTCATTTTAATGTTTTCAGTTCACTTCTTAGCACTCTAGTTATTTTGTAGCTCGAATTGTTTAATTCTTAGGTCAAGAAAGACACTTCTGTATATCATTTGCTTTATTATAGCAGTTGCTATAGAGCAAAACAATATTTTTTAAAACTGTCTGTCTTCTTAGGAGTCCTTCAATAATGTTAAACAGTGGCTGCAGGAAATAGATCGTTATGCCAGTGAAAACGTCAACAAGTTGTTGGTAGGAAATAAGTGTGATCTGACCACAAAGAAAGTAGTAGACTACACAACAGCAAAGGTATGTTTAAAGTTTGATTTTCAAACTGAATCTGAATTATGTATGGATGTGGTGTTGTACAATGATCACACCACTGTAGCTCTTAAAATGTGTGCTAGAGCCCTACCTAGTGGCACAATGGATACAGCGTCAACTCAGAGCACAGAGGTTGCTGGCTTGAGGGGGGTGGGGGGGTCGCAGGCTAAATCCGAGGGTGTTGGCTCAACCCCTGAGGTTGCCAGTTCTAGCTCTCTAGCTCGTCAGGGCACATATGAGAAGCAATGAATGGCACAGCTAAGTGGAATGAGTTGATGCTTCTGTCATTCCTTCTCAAAAGAAAAAAAATGCACTAGGATATTTTCAAATGACAATCTTTATGGTGTGTGTTTGGATTTAGTAAACTTAGTCTTTCCTCACTGTCCTTTTTAGATAGAAATGTACTAAGTGGAAAAGATTTTTCAATGTTAATTGTGTCTTATTATATATTCTTTTAGGAATTTGCTGATTCCCTTGGAATTCCATTTTTGGAAACCAGTGCTAAGAATGCAACGAATGTAGAACAGTCTTTCATGACAATGGCAGCTGAGATTAAAAAGAGAATGGGTCCTGGAGCAACAGCTGGTGGTGCAGAGAAGTCCAATGTTAAAATTCAGAGCACTCCGGTCAAGCAGTCAGGTGGAGGTTGCTGCTAAAACTTGCCTCCGTCTTTTTCTCACAGCAATGAATTTGCAATCTGAACCCAAGTGAAAAAACAAAATTGCCTGAATTGTACTGTATGTAGCTGCACTACAACAGATTCTTACCGTCTCCACAAAGGTCAGAGATTGTAAATGGTCAATACTGACTTTTTTTTTATTCCCTTGACTCAAGACAGCTAACTTCATTTTCAGAACTGTTTTAAACCTTTGTGTGCTGATTTATAGAATAATGTGTGTAATCCTTGTTGCTTTCCTGATACCAGACTGTTTCCCGTGGTTGGTTAGAATATATTTTGTTTTGATGTTTCTATTGGCATGTTTAGATGTCAGGTTTAGTCTTCTGAAGATGAAGTTCAGCCATTTTGTATCAAACAGCACAACCGGTGTCTGTCACTTTCCACGCATAAAATTTAGTGAGATGTTATATGTAAGATCTGATTTGCTAGTACTTCCTTGTAGAGTTATAAACGGAAAGATTCCACTATCTGATTAATAGTTTCTTCATACTCTGCATATAATTTGTGGCTGCAGAATATTGTAATTTGTTGCACACTATGTAACAAAACCGAAGATATGTTTAATAAATATTGTACTTATTGGAAGTAATATCCAACTGTATGGTGATAAGTATTGTTTTAATTCTTATGGTTAAAGGGAATAGAGCCTTGCACTATTCTTAAAACTTCCACTTGTGTGTGCAACCAGGGCATTGTAGACCCTACCTTAGAGCAGCATCCAATATGCTTTCCTGATAATATACCCAGTAAATGACCTAGGGAGGCTTCTGTGCTGGGCAGGGATTTAACCAAGCTTAGTGGTTCAGGAAGATGAATCTTACGGTAAACAAGTTTAGGATGTATGCTGTCTAGCCTACTATCTGATCCTTTTCTAAGACCACCTGAAATGCTTCATTGATCAACAGTCTGTTAATTCTTTTCTGTGGTAAAAGGTGGAAAGCATCACACCTTTCCTAATTGGCAAATGACCAAACTAACAACGCATGTGCTAATATTTCTTCCATGCTGAGTCAGGTGTTGACTATTTTATCCTCCACAATTGTGTAATTTAGGTTGGAGGATAGTTAAAGCATTAAAGTAGAAAGCAGGGAAAATTTACTACTTGATTACCCTAATCTTAGAAATTATATTCCTAAAAATTAACTGAAAACACGAATGCTGGGTGGGAATGATGAGAGAAATACATTTATTTCAGTGGATTTGCACACGTGACAATTTATTAAATGGGACCTTCAAGATTCTAGGGTTTGTTTTATTGTGGGAAACATAAATCTTGCTAACACTGGCATTTTAAGGTGATAGAAATCAGACTGTTTCCTTGGGGTTGAAGTAGCTGCCAAAACATTCTTTACTTGGATTGGGATGTGGTTATTGGCAACACATTTTATAGTGGGGTCTTGAATTCAATGATAAAATTTAAATAAAAAAATAAGCCAAAAATTAAAGAATTTTTTATTTTCACTAAACAGGCAATTGAATAACATGGTACAAAAATAAGTGGTAAGATTATTGTAAAATGAAATGGACAGAATAAATATTCAATTTAATTTTCCATCTATGAGAATTTCACAATAAAATCATAGTTTACTTTGTATTATAGATGTGCTTGTTGGATCTATTCATCCTCACGGAAGGCAATTGAATGAACTCAAGTTACCAGATAGTTATTTGAACAAAGACTTTTTTTTAAATGCTTCATAAGGTTTTTTTCTCTGCTTTACTATACAATACAAAGGGAGAAAGAATTCAGAAACGATTTTCTAAAGTAGATAAGCAATACAGACGTTAGACAATGCAATGCCGTGCACTTCAGTTTTATATAGCAGATTGTTCACACTGTCAGCTTATTGGTGCGTTAGCAAAAAACCTTTCATGAATTTACTTAATTTTGAAAATTCTAGTGTTCTTTCCCCTGTGACAGTCAAGACTGGGGTTTACTGCAAGATGTTTCAGGATGCTCCACTTTTTGTTTTTATGAATATGCCAAATACAGTCTTGAAAAAATATATTCCCATTCCTATCCCCATTTTCAAGTACATACATTTCCAGCTACTATGGGCTTTAATAATCTGTTCAGTTAATAAAATGAAATGAACACTTGCTGTATCATAAATGTAAGTGGCTTACCTAAGAGCAAGCTAAACCTAAGCAGTGTAGTACCTGGGAAATCCCTGCAGAATGGTAACCATTCTGTCAGAGCAGTCACTTCCTATTTGACCTTGGACTGAAATTTCCTTTAGCTCCATACATGCTGTCACTGCAGCATATTTTACAAAACATCATCCCTTCTTGATGTTCCCATTTAAACTTCAAAACACTCTATGTTGACACTGTATCCAATTTGCAGGTGAGCTTAGCCATGGAGCTGCAACAAGAACCCAGGTCTTGAAACTGCCAAAACAGCTCTTAGTACCATCCCTTTCCCTGTGGACTTAAATTCTACTAATTTAAAGGGACTACTAGGATGTTTTACTACAGGAAAACTTTGGACTTTGTAACCATGCTTACGTCACTGCTGTCCTTAAGGCAAATGTGTACCCCTGTGCACTGGCCACTTCTGCTCATGGCCATGCCGCTGGATTTTCCTGGGCTGAAACAATTTCAGCCTCTGTTTAAGGGGTGTCTGCAACCACTTGTTGCACTGCTGAAGATGTATTATAATTGGCAGCTGTGCTGATATTCAGTGGCACTCACAGATCCCGAGTAAGCACCCTTCAGTTATACCTTTTTCAAAGGAGATGAACAAAAATCTTGAGTTCATCTCTAGGTAAGGTAGTATGTTCTTGGGAAATAGGGAACTTTGAGATAAAATACTCTGAGCATTCCTGTCATTACAATTATTAGGTTGAGTGGGAATAGAATGGTACACACAGCATTCACTTACTCTAACATTGGCCAGTTTGTTTCTATAGGGTTGTCATCTTCAATATTTTTTGTTGTTGTTAACCAAGAGACTTATTTTCATGCCTATCAAATACTGGTAAATAACTAGGTTTAACTCCTAACAGCTATCCTGTAACATACTTGGAAAGGCAGGTACCAATTTTATACCCAAAGAGATGAAACATACCATTTTAAAAATAGAGGCTATTAAACATGTCTGCCTTTTAAAGTAATTCTAGATTCTTAAGAATATTTTATATATACAATTATTTGCTAAAGAGGTGTTTTATTAAAATTGTGTGAAACCAAGATTAATAGGGAGAATCATAATACAGGCAGAATCTTAATACACAGTTTAATTCTGATCACGCCCTTAAGCGTTATGGTAAATCATCCATAGTAGCAGCAGGTGAAATACTGAATTTTATATCACTTTCCAGTGACTATGAAGTTGGAAAAATTTTAAAGCAGAAAAGTTAATAGGACTTGAGTTCATATGGACATGGATGAGATGGTGTTAAGATTGATACTCAGCCCCCCAAACTAAAGTGGTAAATGTCTTAAAGACAGTATTTTGGTATTAAATGTTTTGTTCTGAGAGGATATCAGAAGACTGTTTATGAGAGTAATTGTTCCAGCATCACCTTCTTTTGGTTCAAGATGACTTGTTCATTTCTTTATAAACTTAAAACTTTCTCAAATGAGAATCTGGAAGGAGTTTGAAGAAAAACCTAAGTGTTTATATCACATATTTAAAAATGAAGAACCCTTTAAGTCTTAGTCCACTACAATACTAAAAATGTATGGGGGAAATATGCTTTCCTTCTCCCATGTTCATTCCCTGTGCAATAGACATAAGTGGTTTTTGTTTTTACAGAATCTGGTTACCAGTTATAGGAGATCATTTGCTTTTAAAAAGTTATATGGCTGAACTGTAGATTTATTTCTATTAAGGTACTTACAAGTCATCTCCCAAGCAACAAAAAATTCCCTTTTCCCTTCACTACTTAGTTTCTGTAGTTAACCAGGCTGTGTGACCCTATCCTGCTCTTCCGCACGAGTAGGAATGGAGGGGTGCTTCCTCCTAGAGGTACCCTTCAGGTGGATCATTAGCTTGCTGAAGCTCAGTGGCAGTTTTTGAAGTCCCTGACACATTTTCCTGTAAGATATATTGTTAGGCCGATGGAGCGCTAAGCCCTAAAGATGACAAAAAGGTGTTCTAACAGCCAAAACTAGTTTGTAGAGGTTATATTCGTTCAGAACCTTCTGTGAATTGAAAGTTAAAATCTCTTCTGAGAGAGGATTTGTAAAGCTGTTTCATTTTATTAAAGACCCAAGTTCCTAGCCTACTGTTTGTTCCTTTTTCAGTCTCTTAGGTCTTCCTGAGAATGCCCAAGAATTCTGAGTAATTTGGTGCCTTCTTTAAATGACCTCAGCACGTGGACTAGTTTAGCTCTGTCTGCTCTTTTTAACTGAATGGGGGAGGAGGGAAAATCTACAAGCCTATTAGCATTATTTTATCAAACACTGCAAAAGCCACATGCTCATTGTAGAGAAGCACCAAAGGAACACCTTATTTTGGAAGGATTCATTTTAAATAAAAATAGTAATTCAGTAGCCCTTACTTCAGGGAAGAGAAAGGCATTTTAAAGCTAGTACAATAAAGTTTCCCCTTTGATATCAATGTTAAATGACTCTTACTAGGACTTCCTGACAGTTTCCCACCAGCCAGATTTTGGGAGACAGATTACATCTCTGCCCGAGAAGATGCCTGAAAGAGAAAGAGAAGCATCTGTTACAGGGCAGAATGCTGCAGAAGACAGACAACACAGCACCTGTATTCATTTCAGAACTAAATGATTTGCTCATGTTTCTAGGATACAAATACACGGACTCCCTGCTGACATACCTGGGTTTTATCCTTTACCTTTTGTCTACAGTGAATTCTAACTGGAAAGTCTGAGTTAAGCAACACTATTTGGTTGAAGAGGGAATTTCAGAGATAGTATGGTCCAGTTGTCCTCCAAAGGGGTACCAACCCCCTCTGCTCTCTCAGCCCCTTTCTTATCATTTCCTGCTCGATTTTCCCAGAGATCAAAAGAAAATGGTACTACTAAGTCTCCAGGCATGTTGCCCCCAACTTTCCCCCCCCCCTCGGGAAAGCAGTGGTTTGGGGAGTTTGCAGAGACCCTCTGTGGGAAAGGGAGGTCCGAGGAGTACTCAGTGACTGGGTCTGTAGGGACCAGGTGCTGTCAGACACAGAAATGTAGGTATGGGTAAGTTTTGCTGCTGTTGCCCCTGGGTGGCGGTGAAGGGACCACCACAGAAGTGGGAGCAGGGGCACCTAGTCCTCAGCAGGAGTGAAACAGAGTACAAGACGCCACAGGAAGACCCCCAAGCTGCTGCTTGGCGGTGGGAGCGTCTCCTTTTTCCAGCACCATGGGCTTCTAGTATCTTGTTTTTATAGCACTGGGGTCCAAGGACAGGTGTTCTCGGGTTACTCTCCTTACCAGGCTAATCCCAGTCACATCAGCACTCCTGTGTGCCACTGGTGTGCTGTCAGGGATGAGGGTGCAGCCAGCCAGCATGTCCACAGAGGTTAAGATAGTGTCATACAGGTGATCTGCGCGGCTCTCCAGCTCGCTGGGCTGCTTTGAGATCCTCCTGAGGACATCCTTTAACACTAGCAAACGTGGTTTAAAACAAGCCAAAAAAATCATGCAAGTTACTTTCAAAAGGACATACACGGGTGTAGCATTTTACACACAAGAACAGGGCACTAGTTTCAAAATGTTCACAATAGTAACTCCAGGAAATTCTACTACACTGGTGGATATATGTTAACTTATGATTAAAGCTGAAAGAACTTCACTGGCTCCATTTGGGAATTATGTAATTCACAAAAAGGCAAAGACATGGTTCTGCAGTGACTGGCATTATCTGATTTTCAGAGATAAGACCTGGCACGCCCAGATCCTGTGGGGCAGAAGGGTTAAGTGACATGCCAAGATTAGGGTTCTAGGTCCTGCTACCAGGTCCTACCAGCTTCTCTTGGCTGGCGGGGTCATGTGTGTCCAGATAGTTCAGTAACATACTTGGGAATGCCTGTGAGCCCTTTTATTGTGAGTACTAAATGAACAGACTTCAAAAGAAAATGATCTATAAAAGAGGCAAAGACAAGATGGGTTAGTAAGGCCAAGTGCTCACTTGAGAATGGACAGGCTAGGTTCAGAGTGCATCCCACACAGCAGGTTTGTTATTTTCTCTTACAGACTTTATTTCCTTTGTTAAACACAAAGGCTGCTTTAGCTTCCTGTGCCTTTATCAGCTGTGTTAACACTCTCCCTAGTTTCCTGCCACAGCTGCAACATCTGCCAGCAGCGGAAGGGAAAGGGGAAGCTGCGTATCTGCAGAGCAGCTGGGCAGCAGCACTGGCTGGCAGGCGAAACCAACCCCGAGGGAACCACATCAGTGCACAGTCATCAGGATAAAGTGCTGTCCGGACAGCTCGGGAAGCTGGGAAGGCAAGGCCCGCAGAGGACTGCAGCACAGTGCGCAGCACAGCTCGCCTGCTAGGGCGTCCGGTGGCTTTCCCCTCCACATTCACCAGACTTTTGCTCCGTCCCATGTGCTGTCAGTGGAATTCAGGGGACCTATATTTTTTTGAACTTTTATTTTAGAATGTTAGTATGCTTGGTTGGAGTCAAGTAAAAGGAAAGCTGGCAATGGGAATGAAATCATCTTTCCCAGTGAGATTTTTGTTTTAATTTTACAGGGGCCTTGATGCCCAAAGGTTCCAGCCATTTGATCCAGTACAGTAAGGAGTTAGGGTCTGAGTCAGGACTGTCAACTCATGCACTAAGATGAAGTGAAAATCTGTCAGGTTTCCACGGGGAGGACTTTTGCAGGAGGCTGAGAGCCGAGCATTTTGGAGGGGGAATTTGACCTCCCATCCCTAAGGTTACTCTGTGGAAGCAGAAAGCAGGCTCTGGAAGGCGCAGGCTGGGAAGGAGTGTCTACTGACTGACACTGCTCTGGAGAACAGTCCTGCCCCCAGCCAGAAAGACCCTGTGAATATCAAGGGGAACTTGTGATTTTCACAAAACATAAACATTCCTGATTATACTAAACAGGATGGGAGGGGCAGTGTGTCACTCTGAAAGCATCTAGATACACATCTGAAAATCACAGAAACCCAAAAAGCTCTGTTTTGGCAATAAAATACTACCTCTAGACTCTGAAAGGCAAAGTGCAATGTTTTTAGTACAAATTAAGCACTGAGAAGTTTTACTGAATCGACTTTTAAACGAGGGTCAAAGAATCTAGCTTTTATGAGTCCATTGTTATGTGTGGCCACTGGGAACAGTTTCCTGGAATTGAGCTCCTTCCCTTCCTGCTCAGGCCCCTGTACCTCCAACACACGACACATGGGAGGGAGCACACAAGTGTGTGTGTGTGGGGGGGGGGTCTGGACCCAGCTGCCATGCCTCGTGTGACCCAAGGCAAATTCACCACTCCACTGAGTGCGAGTAGTAACAGTACCCATCTCACAGGGCTGTGATTAAATGGAAAGAGATAAAGAGATAATTGCTATGTCAACTGCTGCAGTGTTCAGTAAAATGCTTACAGGGAGCATGGCTGACCAGGCGGTGGCGCAGTGGATAGAGCGTCGGACTGGGATGCAGAAGACCCAGGTACGAGACCCTGAGCTCACCAGCTTGAGTGCGGGCCCATCTGGCTTGAGCAAAAGCTCGCCAGCTTGGACCCAAGGTCGCTTGCTCGGTCTGCTGAAGGCCCGCAGTCAAGGCACATGTGAGAAAGCAATCAATGAACTTAGGAGTTGCGACCGCAACGAAAAACTAATGATTGATGCTTCTCACCTCTCTCCATTCCTGTCTGTCCCTATCTATCCCTCTCTCTGTCCCTGTAAAAAAAAGAAAAAAGAAAAAAAAATGCTTACAGGGTGCAAAGGAGCTTGGTATACTGAATTTCTGCCCCAATCAAACCCAAAAATCCCTAGTGCAGAACAGAAGAGCCGAAACAAAGGCCTCCCAAGGGCAGGAGACTACAAAGGTCTCACATAATTCACTGGATAAGTCATCTTGAAAATCCCTGCAGTGGTTCTCGGACCTGGTGGTTTTTCTTTCTGGGGAACATTTGGCAATGACCAGAGATATTTTTGGTTGTCACAATGGGAAGGGGATGCTACTGGCATCTAATGGGTAGCAACCAGGAATGCTGTTAAACATTCTTCCATGCACAGGACAGCCCAAAATGTCCACAGGGCCGAGGTTGAGAAACTTATATACTACCTCCCTAGTTTGCACTTGCCCACGACTTCAGGTCAGCAAAATGCAACCTCATTGCCTCTTACACCCCCAGGCCCTGCCCAGCTCTGCTTATGCTATTTGGTTTTATTTATTTATTATTATTATTTATTCATTTTAGAGAGGAGACACAGAGTGGGAGAGAGAGAGAGAAAGGAGGGAGGAGCTAGAAGCATCAACTCCCATATGTGCCTTGACCAGGCCAGTGCAGGGTTTTGAACTGACGACCTCTGTTCCCAGGTCGACACTTTATCCACTGCGCCACCACAGGTCAGGCTGCTATTTGGTTTTAGCATAAACCCCACCTCACTGCAAATCTGAGGCACAATATAGATGGGCTTTTTTTTAGCCCTGGTATGTTCAGTCTTACAGGTGATTGGAGGCTGCTTTTAGGGGTCCGTAACTTCATTACTTAGCCTTCTTCTCCTAGCCCATCCTCCATAGCACACCTGCCCCCAGCAAGGGCTACATGATTGTAAATCCTGATACCCTGCATACTTGAAAGAACTGTTAGACATGTGATTTTCATTTTCCTACTTTGGAAATGCAGCCTACAAAACGGGCGTGTGCTTAGTTTGCGCGCCAGTGTCCACCCTGTCCCTCTCATCAGTTCACTTCTTCAGTCCACTCCCTGAGAATCCTGAAACAAACTCTTCTCAAAGCAGATCACCAGAGAGGGGCTCAGCCTGCACCGGGAAAGAAGGGGAGCCTGAGGGCTCCCCACAGTGAGCACCCTAGCTAAAAACCAAGGAACGCTGAAATAAAACCAGCATTCCCACCCAGGATACCACCTGGGCAAGATAAAAGCAGAAGCAAGAGCGCTCTTCTTATAAGCCCGACACCTACTTCTATTTGGCTTACCTTTAGGACTGTGACTACCTCGTGGCATGCGGTGTGGTGGCGTGGGAGCGATGTGAGGGGCTGGCCACACGGGAGTCTAAGGCTGTGGGTGCACATGGGGGGAGGCTTGCAGTATACTGGCTCCTTACCAGTGAGAGAAGGGGTTGCTGGACCTGCTGCTGACAGGCTGGCTAAATTCAAAGCCTCAAGCATCTCACCTGGGGTGTTATCCAAAAGGCACTGAAGAAGAATCTCCCCTTTCTGTAAGACATTCTCTGTCAGGGACTGGTGTTCATCTATATCTTTCTTAAATTGCTTAAAACATACCAGAAAAAGAAAAAAAGCTTCGTTACTGTCATTTTATAAAAGTTATTCAAAATAACTCCTTGTAGGGTATACTGATTCCCCTTCCCCTTGAACCTGGAAGGTAAACCCATCAGTCTTCAGGATTCTCTAAGTAAACAATGTTAAGAGTTTAACTTCCCCTCTTTCGAGCCCAAGGTAAATATGGAGTCAATCCTTTTTTTACTGTTTAGTTCTGACTTTTCCTCGGCAGAGCCTGAATCCTGGCTTATTAACAAGCATTGTGGAGTCAGGCCCTCCCTCACAGAGCAGGTTGTCTTTCAATTCACAAGGCTATGGGATTCGCAAAACACAGTCTTCTGCTCTAACAGAACTGGCAAGTAAGAGCCACAGGGACTGAACTGCTGCCTCCAACATACCCTCCCTTAACGTCCTGTTCTGTGTGAACCTTTGGACCCAGGAGGCATTAAGGAAGCTGTGAATCTGCTAAGCAGCTCCTCTGTTTTCCCTTCACAGGTACCAAGCCCTGTAGTTGATTACTTCTGATGTTCCTTGAGCTGCTAAGAAGTGTAAGGTCAAATCCATAACCACTTTCAGTACAGGGTGCAGAACTTGGTCTTCAGCCCTAATACCTATGCTTATTATTTTTCTCTTTAGTACTCTCGGTAGTTTGTGCTGGCTCAAATCCACTGTGTTAAGACAAAGTATATATGAGACAAAGTCACAGTTAAAATATATATGGATATATACCCACACTTATATTCAGTATCTAAGTATGGATCAGCTCCTATATATGCATGAGCCATGCAGCACCACTTTGTGGGGGGAAGGGGTTGACAGTGCCGTCCCACAGTCATGTGGGTGACACGAGGGCGAGGCTTCACTGACCTGCAGGGTAACTCCCAGCTCAGATCTCAGCTCTATGCACAAAGCAAGACAGATCCTTCTGGTTAGCCTGACAGCTGCGGCCACCAGGATGAGGGACCAGCAGAGGGAATGGACGTGTTTTACTGGGCACTGCTCTGACGGGGTGGGGTTGAAGCACTCTGGAAAGACCACCCAGATAAGTCTAACAAGGGCAATTTCCTCTCCCCACAGTGGTACCGCCCCTGGGCCTCCTGGGGGTGGGCTCTGCACATGGAGGACCCTCAGTGTACTCTGGGCAAAGAATCCTTCACACAGCAGGAAACAGCATTCCCAACAGTGTAGGGCAGCTGGCCCACCCAGGCAAGGCCCCTCCCTTAAATTTTACTTGGCTCCAAGTTGGAAAACAAAGGCCCTCCATCCTGCCTGGGTGTGGCCCCTGGCTCGGTCACTTGTAAATCACGGGATCTTCTGCTGAAGGCACGCAGTCAGGTTATAACATGAGATTCGAAAAACTATCCCAGAAAGCACTCCTGCTCCTTCATTAGAGGTTACAGAGGTTATAAAGTTTTGGCCAACCTGACATGCTAGAAGCCATGGGTAGTTCAGTCAAGGTTACTGTTATATTTAAAGTAATTGTATAAGTTATCATCCAATTCAGAACACTTCTGAGAATAAAGGGGGACCTACTGATAATTATGCCAGAACAGTAGGCATAACTGTCACCCTAAATATACTTGGATCTAAAGTAGTAATCAGAACCACAATTAAAGATTTTTTTTAAAAGAAAAGAAACGACCTCTATTTTTTGAAAAATAGGTAAACCCCCCCAAAAAAAACCCCACACACAAATTGAGTCGTATTTTTGTTGAAATACTATCAACATGCCTGATGTATATTTCAGAGTCAGCACAATTTCAGCTCACATATCAGCCAACGCTGTGCTGCAGAGCCGTGTGATATGGCGACGTACCTGCCCTGTGTCAGTGGCCGCCACAAGACGAATGTGATGACTGAACGCTTGGAATGTGGCTAGTGCTACTGGGAAATATGAATCTTTAATTTAATTAAAGAGCCGTATGTGCCTGCTTACTCCATAATAGTGCAGATTTCTGCTTATCAATCCCTGAGACAATTGTTAAATTACATTACATTTTTGATTGAGGATAAATGTTTTTTCTCCTAACTCTATTTGGCCAAGGAAATAACATATATTTTCGTTTTTCAGCAAAATTAAGAATCTGAAAAGGACAAATAATTCAATTTCAGGTAAAACAGTCAACTGAGCCACAACATACTAAGCACCAGTCATGTGAGCTTCTACTTTGTAACCAAGTACTTAGCACCCCTCTTGTGAGTGAACACAGAAGCCAGGACCACACATTACCCGGTACAGCTGCAGAGAAGCCTTGAGACCTGTAAGACTGGACCTGGCTGGAGTCAAGTGGTCGGTAACGTCTGCTACGTTGTACAGCCAGCGGATCAGCTCTTCTAGCTGACAGCAAAATGTCTGTGTAGACAAATAAAAGACACGTGCTGTTTCTATTTTCAAAAGTCTAAAAATACCCGAGGGATTCCAAGAGATGGACTGTGCACCTTTCCAGAGCATTCCTTCACTTGAGGCTTTAGTCTCATCTCTCCTCCCCTGCCAGTCCACGCCCATGATTCTAGAACTCTGGGGCAACAGGGACAGCCCCACCTTGGTTCTCCCCTCAGCCTGATGTGACACCAAAAATGAATTATTTCACTTAATCCACACAACACCCCGGAATGGTACATCTGTATATTTTAGAAAGCAAGCAAACTCGAGACAGTGCTGAATTCTAAAGACAGCAGTGCTGCGACTCACGTTCAGATCAGCCTGATGCTAACAGCACTGTTCCCTGTAGTGTTAATTTTATCTCCAGATAGTCTTAGGTGGCCCATGAGAAAAGGTTCAGTGGCCAAAAAAGTTTAGGCAATGGTACAGCCCATAGTCCCTAACTGCAGTTACAGCACTTTATTAAATTGAAGCTTTGAAAGTCCCATAGCTACTTTTGTTTAGCCCAGTGTTTCGTAAAGACACCTGAGCACACTCTTCTTGTGCAAATTTCCTCTCAATCAAGGTCAAGAGCCTTGGGAAGCAGTCTGGGGTGGTGGTTACCAGCTCGGGCTCCAGCCCTTGCTAACTGTAAGTGGGCAGGTCGCCTAACGTCTTGCTGCCATTTTCTCTGTGAAATTAGAACAGTCCTTACTGAGGAGAGAGTTGTGAGGATTCAATAGGATAAGGTAGAGAACTGGCACATAACGTGCTTTAACGTTACTAAGTTTTTGAATAGTGGACTAGGGGAAGAAGTGGGACACTTCCACACAAAGCTTCTTAAACGGGGAGTTTACCTTCACACACTGCATGAGTGATTCTTTCCCCTGCTCTCTTCCTCTCTGGGGAGGCTGCCCGTTAGGATCTGGGTCCAAGAATGCCTGCCGGTCCAGAATTACTGGCAAGGAGGAACGTGTTCTCAGCGATCCAGAGACCTCCAGCGCCTGGCTGCCCACCGGACTGCTGCCCCCCGTGGAATCCCTTGCATGGACAAAGGAGCGCAGCAAACAGTGGTTCTGCCCCTCCGGTCCCCCAGGCCCTTGGAGAGCAGCCCCAGGGGGCAGCTGGTTTTGGCCACAGTTGGATGGGAAGGGAGTGGGCCCATCACTGTCCGACATGCCCAGGGAGCTCTGTCCTTCAGCAGCCCCAGTGGGCAGTGTCACCAAAGTGGGAACGCAACCTAGATACGAAACCAAGTTAGAAACTTGTGTCAGCCTGGTGGGCAGAGCAAGGTACTCGTCGTCACTTTCCAAGTCCTCTTCTGGTTTCCATCCAGACTCCATGTAGGCAGGGTGCTGGATACCCTGGCTAGTCGCCTTTTCTCTTTCCGGCCTGGATGAAGGCAATCCTCTGACCCACCTCAGCCGGGGAGGGCCCACGTCGAAGTGCTTGCCCACAGGCCGCCAGTCCTTTATGCACCTCAGGGGTGGCTCTCTGCTCTCCCAAGGAGTGTCCTTATTGCCTGTGGCCCCGGGAGTAGATATAAGCTGGCTACAAGATGGCAACCCCACACTGCCCTGCTCATGGGGTACTCCAGAGTGCCGCTGTTTCAGGCTTGGCTCTCTAGACCCAGCGAATGGTAGAGCAGTGGCCTCCACTGGTGGGCAACTGTGGGAGACATTAGTGGGTGACTTTAGAGTGCTTGCTGGGGAGACAGAAAAGCTATCCAGGTCTACACCTGAGTCCTGCAAGACAGCGTCAGCCAGCATGTGGCTGTCAGGGTGCTTTGGGAGCCGAGGCCTGGGCCTAAGTGGGTAAGTGTAGTCCAGCAGGTCTTCATACTCTTTATTCGGGTTCCACAGCGGGGAGTGGCGGTCAGGGGACGGGGGCAGGGAATCTGGCAGCACACAGGCCCAGTACTCAGCTTGGAAGGACAGGCATCTCCTGCCCATCCCAGAAGCATCACCCCCTGAGGACACAGGCTGTGGAGACCACTGCAGCTGAGGACCTGGTCCCACCACAGAGGGGGCTGAGGGGGGACTGACTAGCTCCAGGGAGGAAGAGACCTTGGCAAGGGAGCAGCTTTGAGGCTCCGCCTTCTCTTGATGATCCTGGAAACCGCTGCCAGGGGATGAAGCAAAGAAACTGCAGCTAGAAAACTGAGGAGCAGCGGCACCTTGGTTCACCACGGACCTCCATTTTGACGAGAAAGGAAAACCTGAGATGGGAGACTGTTGGCTGAGGTCCAGTGCCCGTGGTGACTCAACTGGGGACGGGTCATCTTCAGTATCAGCATCATGTCCTGAGCAAAGATCTGTGGCTCTGGAAGTGGTTACGGTCTGAGGTAGCTCCTCTGGGGCGGAAGGCCTGGTGTCCTCCATCTGCAGTGATAAGAGGGAAAAAAAGCACTCAAGTGAAAATAAGTAAACTAAATTCCTTTTTTAAATGACAAAGCAGGAGTTTTCTTTGGGGAGCCTAGATGATATTCAGCAGAGGTCATGACATGAGGAGTCCACTACACGATGCAAGAACCGGAGAGAAAGCTGCTGGTGGCAGCAGGGGACAACCTGCTCTGGGAGTGGACTGCCTTCCCCACGCAGAGCCCACCCTCGGTCCCTTCATAGGCTCCTCCCCCACAGGCACCCTGCTCGTGAGCAGGACTCAAGAGCGCTCTGTCATGCTGAGGCTGGAACACCTGCCTAACCTTTCAGAAGTGTGTTCTGGGCAGACGAAACCACAATCTTTCTGTTGCTGACAGGAGACACATCCGAGCCCACTCGGCTCAGCTCACATGCCAGTGGTAACTGAACGCTGGCAGAATGAGTCATTCAGCTCAGCCTCTTCACTTTGAATTTTTAATCTGTTTGATAAAGAACTTGCCCTGAGGGAGGCCGGCAGCAATGGTTAAGGCCATGGACTCTGGAACCAGATAGACCTGGCGCCAACCCCTAATTGCCACCTTCCAGATGTATGACTTGGGGTAGTTGCTTCCCACACCTGCCAAACAGGGAGAAGTAAAGGACCACTTCTTCAGGATTAAATGAGCTCATGTGGTAAAAGAACAGGATGAAATCTCAATACACAACAGGGGCTATGATAAGCACCAGACACACATCATGAAACAGCTCAGTTGGCTTATCCGCATCCAGTCTGAGTCTCTGACTCCCAGGCTCCCAGGCAGGTGGGCCCAGCCTGTTTTCTCCCACAGTCCCGCTTAGAGGATCCTTGCATGATGGGACTCTAGAGGGGCAGCATGCAGCAGCCAAGGCCACAATGACACTGAAGAGATTGAAGTCATTCCCATGGAAGGCCTTGACAAGAAGAATAGGACATCAGAACTGGGAGGGACAGGTTGTGTGGGTTACCTTCCCAATTACACTGAGGAACTGAAAACTTTGGTGGTGATTTGCCCGAGGTACAGAGCCAGGCAGGACTTTGCTCCATGTGACTCCCACCAGGCAAGGCTGCCCTGCAGTTAGGGATGACCAAGAAATTCTTGTTGCCCAGCAACCGTGCTGTCCACCACAGGGGCTCCATTGCTTTGCCAGGGTTTCTGGATTCCCAAGGGATAAAGTCTCAGAGCTCTCAGGAGACCACAGCCCTGGGCCCTCCTCCCCAAGTCTCCTCAGGATCTCCTGAGGCCTTCAGATCACCAAGTCAGAAACAGGACTTGGCTCCCCTTTCAGAGCTCTCCTACAGTGGCCCTCTGGGCAGCAGGTCTTGGCCATAGCATCCCTGGTTCTCAGGTCATCAGTCTCTTAAGCAACAAGAAATGATGTGGACAGAGGCCCCTGCTGGCCTCAAGGCCCAATCGTCCAGCTGAACCTATAAAACTGAAATCACCACAACCAGGCTCCCCTAACACCTCACCTTATCCAGGGACTGGGAAGGCACTCAGATGGTGACAAAGTACTGGAACACACTCCTCAAACACTGTATTAGATAAATCTACAGTCCTAATTACCTTGGTAGCTCCCTGGCTTCCCACAGAATGCAGAGGACCTCCAGCACCCACACTGGCAGGAAGAAGCAGGCAACTGAGGGCAGGCTGAGACGCAACAGCTACTGGCTCCCTGCTGGTGCTGTCGGCCTGTGATGGGCAGGCTCCAGAAGGGCAGCAGGCAAGGGGAGGTAGGTCCTCCGTCCCCCACAAAGGGGAAGTAGGCCCTTCCTCAGCTTTCAGGTATGGTGGCTGCTCCCTTCTCCCAGGACCAGCGGTGTCCAGCCCCTGCTCCCTGCAGCTCCACCTCCCACAGGACAGGGCCTTTGTGTCCGTGGATGCTTCCGCCTCTGCCTTTTCTTCTCCCAGGGCCATTGACACAGCCCTAGGTAAGGGTTCCTGAAGGCTTCAGCTGCCTACAAGGTGGGAAAGGGAGACAAAAAGATTAATTTCCTACCTCTGTGTCCAGGCAACCTTGCTATTTAATGATTAATAAAAACAATTTATTTGGCCAAAGTAAAAAACAAACCAATGATGGCTACTTCCTCAGAGAAGAACAGGGTTCTAGGTCCAGCTTTTCCTTGGCCTCACACCCTTCTGACAGGGAGGCAGGAGCACAACCCTTTGTCCTCTGCTTTCATGTGGCCTGCACCAGCCCCAGCAGCAAGTGCCCAGGAGGGTCAATGCAGGTCCACATCAGAGTCAAGGCTTAGCCCTTGACTTACTACAGTCAGGTTCTCATTCCTGTCCCATCAGCCCAACCCCACAGGGTAAGAGGCTGGCCTGTGCCAACCCAGCTGCAGATCTGTTGTCAAATGCCCCCGTCAGCAGGCAGCTCTGGCTCTGACTGCTCTGCTCTGAAGAAGAGCAAGTCAGGGCATGGCCAGGCCTCAGCTGAACCCAGGGTGTTCCCCTGTACAGTGCCCACTCTGCCCTGCAGAGAAGGCAGGACCCTCTCAAGGCACAAAAACCAAGCTCCAGGTTGTGGAGAAGATTATGGAGGGAGGAAGCAGTGGGGAGAGGTGGGGTGAGAAGCGGGTAGGGGGGGTGGGGGGACCAGGCAGCCAGTCTGAAGCCTGCACTTCAGGCAGGGAGGGAAGAAGGAACAAACGGGACACCCTCAGCCCAAGTATACAGGCAAGAGTTGCTGTTAGTATAATTCCAGGAGGATTTGGAAGGGGAGGCAAGAGACCCAGGATTTCAGCAGCTGCCTGAAGTGCACTGGGCCAAACTCAAAGCTAAAAACCTGGACACAAATAGCCCTGTTTCCTCAGAGACCAGGAGGTGAAGTGAAAGCAAGCAGGTGGCAGTAGGGAAGCCCGAGAAAGTGGAGGCAGCTGTGGACGTGGCTCACACACCGGGAAACTCCACTGGGTGGGGACAGCTACACCAAGACCACCCATACAAGAGGGTCCTGCCCTGCCTGCTTAGGCACTCAAGGCTCTGGACTAACTCAGAGGCCACCTCAGAGAAGAGCACACACACACGTGCTCGCATTGACTTCTCACAACTACTTTACATGGCAGAAACTAATCAGACAAAGTTTTGGACAAGTTCAATATATGAAATGCACTGCAGATCAAGAATCCTTCTGCCCCTGTCCCCATTCCTCCCTAAAATGAGCCAATGTATGCAGGGCATCCTGACAGAGCCTGCAACAGTGAGAGTAGCTAATGCCACCACAGTCATGGGGGCCAAGTGTGTAACAGAATCAGTGTAACAAGTTACAAGGAACAAAGTCCAACAGAGGGAGGAAAAAGCAGCCTATTTTTCTTTTTTAATTTTTAAAAATTTATTGATTTTAGAGAGAGGAAGGGGGAGGGAGGGAGGGAGAGAGAGAGCGAGGGAGGGAGGAAGAGACAGACAGACAGAAATATCAATTTGTTGTTCCATCCATTTGCGCATTCATTGTTTGATTCTTGTACATGCCCCAAAAGGGGATCAAACCCGCAACTCTGGCGTATTAAGACAACATTCCAACCAACTGAGCGACCAGCCAAGGCCAGGCTAGCTTTCATATATATCAAACAAAATATTTACTACTAGATACTTCCAAAAAAACCGGTAAACAGTCTCATAAATTTTGTGTCTGTCTCTCATCTTCTGATACATACGCAGACAAACACGAAAAGCTTTCATCCTTTCCCCTCTTTTTACATAAAAATAGCAAACTGTGTAGGACACACTGTTCACAACCCTGCTTTTCTTTTTTTTTAAGCAAAATATCTTGGAGATTTTCCCTTAGCAATACACAGAGAGCATCCTCTTTGTGTGTCACTGCCCTGCTCGGCACTCCACTGGGAGGCTGCACTCTAGTTCATTTCACCAGTCCCTTGCTAGAGGACATTTGGGATACTTCCAATCTTTTGCTACTACATACAATGCGATGAATAAGCCATGACCACATCATTTGCATGCATGCTAGTGCACCCACAGTATAAACAGCCAAAAGTAGAAGTGCTGGGGTAAAGGGTACCCCCGTAGTTCGGGCACATGCTGCTAAGCGGCCCTCTTATGGGGTGGCAAGTTAGCTTCTCATCAGCAGAAGGTGAGGGCCAGTTCCCCTTGGGAAGCAGGTCTTTTTTTCTTTTTAAGTGAGAAAGGAATGGGGAGAGGGAGGAAGAAAGATAGGAATATTCAGCTGTTCCTGTATGTGCCCTGACCAGGGATCAAATTGGCAACCTCTGTGCTTCAGAACAGTGCTCTAACTAACTAACCAAGCTATCTGGCCAGCGCAGGAAGTATGTCCTCTTATCCTCATTTCACAGAGGGGGAAACCAAGGCTCAGAGAGATTCCAATCTAGAACTGTGTGACTCTAGAACTCAAATTCTTTATGAACCAACCAGGAAACACATTACAAAGTAGAAGAGGGAAGAGACTGGTAGAGGACAAAGATGAGTGCCCAAGTCTTGCTGAGAGATTTCCATAGAGCCACATCCTCACCTTGTGGCTCTTGAAGAAACTGCATGTGAAGATGCTTACAGGCAAATTGTGTTTTCACTACTATGGGGATAAGGAGAGCCCATGAGCTGGAAAACTCAGGGAGTCGGCTGAACCTAGCCCACAGCCCCTAGTTTCTACTTCTTGCTCCATTTCTAAACTCTCTTACTGGTTGGTGTTGGGTGGCAGATAATACTTTCACTCCCCTACATCCCCCTGTACTAAAGAGTGTGGCCTTGAGACCAGGCTGAAATAAGACGATGCTGGGGGGCAAGAGAGAGGAACAAATATTCTTTGTATTGATGAGGCATTTTTTTATGTCTTGTCTGGATTTCAAAATAGAAAGTAACCATTTATCCCTGGGTGGTGGTGAGCTAGAATTATAAGCTATTCAGGGGACATCTCTAGGTAACCTTCAAGTATATATACAAACCTGAGACAGGTTAACAGTGTCACCAGAAGACCTTCAGCATCCAGATAAAAGACCTGAAATTTTCTTTAGGTAAGCATTCCCTTCATGATCTCACTTATTAATCTGCCTCACAAATCCTGCCTTTTCCCCTGAGCTATGGGAACTAACAGATACATGTGAAAGATAAGGAAAAAAAAGGTAGTCAGGAGAGCTGATTCTAAATTGTATACAAGATGTCACAGAATACAAAAAAAAGGAAGAAGTCAACTAGGGTAGAGATAATCAGGGAAAACTCCTTGAACTAACAACTGCTAAAGGCAGACCATCTTTTCTAGTGAGGGGAGATCAGTATTTTTATTAATTTATTGGGATGACATTGTTTTTGCAAAACCGCAAAGGATTCAAGTATACAACTCAATATAACACCATCTGCACACTGCATCGTGCACCCTCTGCCCCAAGGAAAGTTTCTTTCTGCCCCCATTCCCCTTGACCTTTGCCCACCTTCACCTACCCCCACCCCTTTTCCCTCTGGCTGATGCCACCCTGTTGTGTCTCTGTTATGTACATATGTTTTTGGCTATTCCCTGCATCTTCTTTCAACCAGTCCCCTTGTCCTCCATCCCCTCTGACGGCTGTCCATCGGTTCCATGTGTCCATGCCTCCGTTTCTATTTTGTTACTGTTTCTGTTCATCAGATTCCACATATAAGTGAGATCATATGGTATTTGTCGTTCTCTGACTGGTTTATTTCAGTTAGCATAATAATCTCCAGGTCCATCTATGCTGTTACAGAGGGTAAAATTTCCCCTTTTTGTGGCTGCACAGTACAGTGGTACCTTGAGATACGAGCAGACCAACTTTTCTTTTTAAGATATGAGCTGCGACTTGGTCTGTATTTTTGTTCGAGATCCAAGCGAAATTCCGAGATACAAGTCGTGATTCGGGAAGCTGCCGCTAGTTGGCGCACGGGTCCAGTATCGGCAGCACAACACCAGCATCTCATTCTTTCTCACGTGTTACCCACAGAATCAAGTCGAATCTTGTGCACTGTACTCGTTCTTGCATCATTTTTCATTTTTTACTAACTTATTTTGTGTGCTATCATGGGGCTGAAGAAAGTGTAAAGGACAGTGATGAGAAGAAGAGAATGATGTTGATAGAAGTAAAGCAAGAAATAAAAAAACATGAGTATGGTGTACGAGTGATTGAACTGGCAAGGCTGTACGATCGCAATACATCTACAATTTGTACCATCTTTAAACAAAAGGATGTCATCAAAAGCGCAAATCCAGCAAAAGGAACTACAATTCTGTCCCAATTAAGGACAAATATCCATGAAGAAATGGAGAAGCTTCTGCTGGTGTGGGTGATAGAGAAAGAGCTGGCAGGAGATACAATGATGGAGACTGTAATATGCGAAAAGGCACGTATGATTTACGGCATCTGAAAAAGAAAGAACCATCAACCTCAAAAGAGGCAAGAGAAGATACATTTAAGGCAGTGGTTCTTAACCTTTTTTGAGGTACCGAACCCACCAGTTTCATATGCGCATTCACCAAACCCTTCTTTAGTGATAAATAGAATATGATTTTTTTTTCCAAATTCAAGACATAGGTATGTGTTTTTTTACTGGTGCACAAAATGAGCCGTGCATGAACATCACCTTGCTCAAAGAACAAAACCAACGAAGTGCATGAACTCACAACAAATTACGGTATTACTTTATTCTGGCCTCTATGGCAGAGGCTTCTCCGAACTCGAGACGTCTCATCAAACCCCTAGGGTTCGGTAGAACCCAGGTTAAGAACCACTGGTTTAAGGCAAGTCACGGCTGGTTTGAAAATTTCAAGAAGAGATCTGGCATCCACTCGGTGGTGAGGCATGATGAAGCTGCGAGTGCTGACGTTAAGGCAGCTGAGGAGTAAGTACATCGCACGTTTCGCTGAGCTTATCACAAAGGAAGGCTACATCCCCCAACAAGTGTTCAACTGTGACAAAACAGGGTTGTTTTGGAAAAAAATGCCCCGGAGGACTTTCATCACTGCAGAGGAGAAGCTGCCAGGCCACAAACCCATGAAGGACCGTCTGACCCTTGCATTGTGTACAAATGCTAGTGGTGACTATAAAGTAAAGCCACTGCTAGCGTATCATTCCGAAAATCCTCGAGCCTTTAAGACTCACAAGATTCTTAAAGAAAAACTGTAGGTTATGTGGCGCGCCAATGCTAGGGCATGGGTTTCGTGGCAGGTTTTTATTGAATGGGCAAATCTCGTCTTTGGTGCTGCAGTGAAGAAATATCTTCAAGAAAATAAACTCCCGACGAAAGCATTACTAATCCCTGATAATGCTCCAGCCCACCCACCTGGTCTTGAAGATGACATTCTCGATGAGTTCAAATTCGTGAAAGTCCTCTACATCTCACCCAACACGACTTCAATCTTGCAACCTATGAATCAGCAAGGCATTAACAACTTTAAAAAGCTTTACACAAAGCACTTGTTCTGCCGCTGCTTTGAGGTGACTGTGAATACAATTCTAACCCTTCGAGGGTTTTGGAAAGATCACTACAACATCATGATGTGTTTATGCATTATTGACTTGGCATGGCAAGAGGTTACAAGAACCTTGAACTCGGCATGGAAAAGTTATGGCCTGATGTTGTTGCAGACAGGGACTTCGAAGGATTTGAACCAGAGACCGAGACCGAGGTAGAAGTGTTGGAGGAGATTGTGCCCCTCGGAAAGTCTATGGGTCCGGAGGTAGATGAGGGTGACGTAAACAAGCTCGTCGAGGAACACAAGGAGGAACTCTCAACTGAGGAGTTAGTTGAAGGAGCTACAGATGATCCACCATACGGAGCTTCTGCAAGAGATTAGTAGTGAGGAGGAGGCAGAGTCGGAGGAAGTGATTTCTACAAGTGAAATTAAAGACATGCTGGCAATGTGGGAGCTTTCAAGTTTCATTGAAAAGAAACACCCAGAAAAAGTTTCAATTAGTCATGCTTCAGCACTTTTTAATGACACTTGTTTGTCACGTTTCCATAACATTTTAAAAGGCAGGCAAAAGCAAACCTCTTTGGATAGATTTTTATTCAAAAGTCCCGCAAGTGAAAGTGCCGCCAAAAAGGCAAAAACAGGTGATGATTAAATGAAAAATACGTAATGTTAAGCTTAGGTTAAGTTTAAAGTTAAGAAAGTGCATTTTTTTACAATTAAGTTTTTGTGGTTTCATTCTAAGTAAAGAAAGTGCAGTTTTAGTTTACGTGTCTACAGTGCCTGCATTCCTTCCTCCCTCCCTCCTCCTCCGCTATTCACCTGTTAGCCGCACTCGTCTGTCTCCGAGGTAATAATACAGTACTAAATAACACTTTTTTCTTTTATTTCATATATTTTGTTATGCATTGGTAAAGTATACATGTGTGTTTCTTAATTAAAAACATCTTTTTTCATAATTTAGGATGGTTTGGGGATGTTTCACAGGGCTGGAACGGATTAATTCTGTTTCAGTCATTTTAAATGGGAGAAATATGTTTGATATACGAATTGACTGATTTATGAGCTCGGTTACAGAACGAATTAAACTCATATCGCAAGGTACCACTGTATTCCATTGTGTAAATGTACCAGTTTTTTTAACTATTCATCCACTAATGGACACTTGGGCTGTTTTCAGATCTTGGCTATTGTAAATAACACTGCAATGAACATTGGGGTGCAAATACTTTCAAATTAGTGTTTTGGGGTTCATAGGATATATTCCTAGGAATGGGGTCACTGGGTCAAAAGGCATGTCCATTTTTAATTTTTTGAGAAAACTCCATATTGTTTTCCACAGTGGCTGCACCAGTCTGCATTTCCACCAGCAGTGCAGGAGGATTCCCTTTTCCCCACATCCTCCCAGCACTTGTTTTTGTTGATTTGATGATGATAGCCATTCTGACTGGTGTGAGGTGATATCTCATTGTGGTTTTAATTTGTATCTCTCTGATTAGTGAGTTGAGCACCTTTTCACATGTCTACTGGCTATCTTTACGTCCTCTTTGGAGAAATGTCTATTAAGGTCTTTTGCCCATTTATTTTTAATCTTTAGTGAGAGGAGGGGAGGGAGAGACAGACTCCTGCCTGTGTCCCTAGAGGGATCCATCTGGCAAGCTCCGTAGGGGGCAATCTCTACCCATCTGGGCCCTTGCTCCATTTCAACCAGAGCCAATTTTTTTTTTTTTACCGCCTGAGGCAGAAGCCATGGAGCTTTCATCAGCGCCTGGGGCCAACTCGCTCTAATTGAGTCATGGCTGCAGGAGGGAAAGAGAAGAGATAGATATAGAGGAAGGAGAGGAGAAGGGTGGAGAAGCAGATGGGCACTTCTCCTGTGTGCCCTGACTGGGAATTGAACCCGGGACTTCCACAATGGGCTGACGCTCTACTGCTGAGCCAACCAGCCAGGGTAAGGTCTTTTGTCCATTTTTTTAATTGGATTGTTTGTCTCCCTGGTGTTTTTAAGTTCTTTATTGATTTTTGGCATTAACCCCTTATTAGATGTCTGAGCAAATATGTTCTCCCAGTTAGTGGCTCACCTTTTCATTTTGTTGGTTTCTTTTGCTGTGCAAAAGCTTTTTAGTGTGATATAACCCCATTTGTTTATTTTTTCCCTTTGTTTCCCTTGCCCAAGGAGATATACTGCCAAAAATATTGCTAAAAGAGATGTCTGAGATTTTAATTCCTGTTTTCTTATAGGATTTTTATGGTTTTGTGACTTAGATTTAAGTCTTTGTCTAAGTTTATTCTTGTATATGGTGTAAGTTGGTGGTCTATAGTTTCATTTTTTTTTATGTACCTGTTCAACTTTCCCAACACCATTTACTGAAGAGACTGTCTATTTCATTATATGTTCTGGTTTCCTTTGCCAAATACTAATTGACCATAAATGTGTGGGTTTATTTCTGGGTTCTCTGTTCTGTTCCACTGATTTATATGCCTGTTCTTATGAAGGCAGACCATTTTGAAAACATTCATCATATTGAAAAAACAGTGGCTTAGCAAATGTACAAGCTTTGGATTGCTAGGGCTCATACCTGTCTGCATTTTCAGGTGCACATCTGTAATACAGTCCTCATTTCTGGATTCTAGATTTTACACATTTTTTCTGACCATTTGGGAATATGGGTGGAGGTGTGGGATTCTGCTTAGACCCTTTCAATGAGACAGTTGACTCCTTTTCACAGCACCTGATGGTCTGCTCCGACTGATGAAAATGACTTGCTGTGCTGAAGTAACACTGTCCCAGGTTAGTAGCTTTAAACAACCTACTACTCTATGTGGGGGTTCCCTCTTAGATCGTACATTTTACAGTGTTCCTGGGGTCAAGCAGCTCCACGGTGAGCAGAGGTCTCAGCGGGCCTCCTACCAGGGAAGCACCAGGAGGTTGAACAGAACTGAGTGACTGGAGGCCTCAGATCAGACAGTGAACAATTAATTCAACCGTCTCATCTGAGAAAGGTCTGTACATAGTAGCTGCCCTGTCCTCACCCGAACAAAGAGAAAAACCATAAGCTTCAGGATATTCTAGGGACCACCTGCACTTTATTGTTAAAACTCTCCACTAGTTTCCAGGACTTACAGAGGCCATTCGACCTACCAGATATAATTAGGAGTGATGCAGGCTTGTTTGGCTCACTCCCACCCTACAGTAAAAATATGCTCATACATCACATATGTGGTAACACCAACTCCACAAGCCTGGACATCTGACGCTCCAGCTATCTGTTGCACCACCCTCATGCAGTCCTGTCACAGCTGCCAGGACCTCCTGCCACTTACTCCTTTCCAGGATGGAGAAAGGAGGTTCTGATAATCCTCTCTTCACTAAACCATTCAAATATATGAATGATCCACTGGGGAACAATCCTCCTCTGATCAAAAAAGGACTTTCCTGCCAGACCAGGTGGTGGTACAGTGGATTGAGCATCAACCTGGGAGGCTGAGGACCCAGGTTTAAAACCCCGAGACTGCTGGCTTGAGTATGGGCTCATCTGGCTTGAGTACAGGCTCATCAGCTTGAGCGCGGGGTCACAGACATGACCCCATGGTCGCTGGCCTGAGCAAGGGGTCACTGTCTCAGCTGGAGCTCCCCAGCCAAGGCACGCATGAGAAGCAATCAATGAATTAAAAGTGCCACAACTAAGAACTGATGCTTCTCATCTCTCTCCCTTCCTGTCTCTCACAAAAAAATAAAAAAGGACTTTCTCAGTATTCTTTAAATCATGAACTCCCTTTGAAACAATCTGATTTATACCAAATTTGTCTGGAAAGGGTCGACTCTGTACCCAAATGCAGAGAGGCACCTGCACCAGCCAGAGCGAGGTGGTGCTTGACACAGCAAGTCCTACCAGTTAAGGCACCAAAGCCCTGACACTCGTTGGTTTTGCAGGAGGCCACAGGTATGAGGGACAAATGCCAAGCACACACAAAGTGGCAGAATCTGAGCAGAGAAGCAGACAAAGAGTCTCTCAGTGCTGCTCTTTCTCTAAGAGCGTGAAACTGCCCACAGGAAAGGGGGAGCAGGTGGGGTAGAAGCCAGCACTGTTGCTGGAAGGCTTCTGGGGGAACTAGATTGATGGGAGAAATGAGCTTCAAGGCAGAAGGCCTTCTCTGTGTGGGAGGCAGCATGAAAAGAGGTAAAGACATATGTGGGGGAGGTCAACAAACGGGCAGTCACAAGAGGCCCAGGCCTGCGCCCCAGAGCAGAGTAGATGCCAGCAATGCTGTGGCTGGAGGTTTGAGAATGGGAGGCCAATGGCCAAGAGCGACTGCCATTCCACCTGTTCCTTTCCTGGCTGTAGAAGCCCTGAAACCCCTCAGTCCTCCACACTGGTGCCACCTTTCCCTGTAGGGCAGGTCACCAGGAGTGCTATGTCCCCCTTCTTTTGCAGGTGAAAGCAAAACAAATTGAAAAGAAAGAACAGTCTCAAAGCTACAGAGGGGTAGATGTCTCTCCAATGAGCTGATGCCATCCTCAGGGTTCTTGGGCACCACCAGCCCCTTCTCTTTTCCTAGGGCTGCTTCCCTACCTTCTGCTTAGAGCCAAAGAAAGAGCCACTGGGTCCCTCGATCAATGAGGTGGGAAGGCTGTTGCCAGGTACCTGCCTTGCTAGTTCTCTCGCTTGCTCACTCACTCACTCACTCACAGTTGGCTGACTGGGACCACCAGACAGCCTCACAGCAGGGCGAATCTTCTAACTTGTCATAAAAGGTATTTGGGCAACCTTTAAAGAGATGCAACTGCCCCATATATAAGGAACTGTGGACTGAGCTCCGGGCTACCCCTCCCTCAACCCCAAGCTCTCAGGCCTCCTCAGCAGTTGGTAGATTGTTCTCATCCACGAAAGTTCAAGCTACAAGGATGATGAGGACTGAACATGTCCATCAACCGTACCCTCAGTTTCTACCAAAGAGCAAGAGAGAAAAACAGTTCCCCTGAAACAAAAGCCGCTCCTACTGTCCCAAGGAGCTGGCTCTGGACCAGTTCCACAGGCCACTTCTTTTCTCTCTCTCTCTCTTTTTTTTTTAGTGAGAAGGAGACAGAAAGAGAGACAGAGAATGACAGGCAGGAATGGAAAGAGGTGAGAAGCATCAATTCTTAACTGCGACAAGCCACTCCTTTTATTACTGTACTGACAGTTTGCTGTGAGCCCATCAGGTTACACATATTAATACTGATAAGAATCTTATTGGTTTTCTCCAGAGACACTATGAAGAGTGTCACTCAAGTACCAAAACCAAAGCACCCTCTTGAGAACTTATGAAACCAGAATTCTCTGATCTCAGTAAAAGAAATAGCTGGTTTTCACTGAGCAGCCACTTAAGTTTTCACTTTTTAGTTATTGGCAAAGCTGACTAAAAAAACAATTTCTACCTGACCAAGCAGTGGCACAGTGGGTAGAGCATTCAACCGTGAATGCTGAAGACCCAGGTTTGAAACCCGAGATTACCGGCTTGAGCATTGGCTCACCAGCTTGAGTGTGGGATCACAGACATGACCCTATGGTCACTGGCTTGAGCAAGGGGTCACTGGTTTGGCTAGAGTCCCCTGGTCAAGGCACATACGAGAAAGCAATCAATGAACAACTGAAGTGCTGCAACTGAGTTGATGTTTTTCATCTCTCTCCTTTCCTGTCTGTCCATGTCTCTTTGTCTTTCTCTCTCAACAGACAAACAAACAAAACAATTTCCTCTTGGCTTTAGCTGCTGGGAAACGCAAGACCAGCTCTGCAGTTCCACCCAAGTAAAATATATAAAACAAAGGGACAAAGAGGCACTCATTTTTTGTACTGATCTTACCCTTGACTTCCTCTGTTCTTTTACCCTATCTACCTCACTTACTTTTATTAAAAATCCTGTTACATTGAAAGTATCTTAGAAGATTTCTCAAATAATTTTAATAGGGGAAAAGGGCTCCTAAATCCAAGACTTGATCCTAATCCCGTGAGAAAACAAAATCTGTTTTTCATTACTTCTAGAAAGCGAACGCAGATACTTAATGTTAGTACCTTTCTACTCAAAGTGTGGTCCACAGACCAGCAGTATCTACATCATCATAGAGCTTGTTGGAAATACAGATTCTCAGGCCTCCCCCCATTGCCTTGGAATCAGAATCTGCACTTTAGCAAGATCTCCAAATGACTGGTAAGCAAAATGTTTCAGAATCAGCAGGTTAGAAAGCCCATTTTAGCACTGTGAAACAGAAATATAATGGCTTTACATGCCTTCACTGAGTGCCTATCTTATGCCAGGCACAGAAATAAATTTATGGTCCTGTCCTTAACGTCTTCCCACAAGACACGAGAAAAAGCTCAAATCTTTTGGCAGGTTTTTAATTGGCCAATTATAGAATGTCACAGCTGGATGGGAGTTCTCAGAACAGCATTCTCTAGAAAGGATTCAGGATTCTTTGTGGTGCCTGACCAGGCGGTAGCACAGTGGATAGAGCATCTAACTGGGACGCAGAGGACCCAGATTCAAAACCCCCAAAGTTGCGACCCAGGTTCAAAACTCCCAAGGTCACTGGCTTGAGTGCGGGTTCATTTAGTTTGAGCAAGGCTCAGCAGTTTGAGCCCCAAGGTCACTGGCTTGAGCAAGGGGTCACTTGCTCTGCTATAGCCCCTTGGTCAAGGCACATATGAGAAAGCAATCAATGACCAACTAAGGTGCCACAACCAAAAATTGATGCTTCTCATCTCTCCCCCTTCCTGTCTGTCTCTCTGTCTCTGACACACTGACACACACACACACACACACACACACACACACACACGATTTTCTGTGGCTACAGTAAAAGCAGAATCAGAAACCAGAATTCTCCTGTGATAATTACAAGTGAGGAGCAGTTTTGTCTTGGAAATTCCCAAATAATTTAAGAGAAACTGACGCGCAAAGGAGACCCACAGCTGGGAGGAAATGTATAACTTAGCCTGTTTCCTGCAACCAGAAAACAGTATAGGAAAAGGTGGAAGTGAGGCAATATCCCCTCAGGGTTGTATCTGCCACCCCTAGGTCTGGCAAACAGTTCCAGAGCCAACAGGATGACTTCTTCCATTTGTCACTATGTTTCTGAACAACTTTAAAGAGAAGAACCAGTTTCTCCATGAGAACAGATCTGTTATAAGGAGAGAAGCCACTACAAGCCCATCTTCACAAGCTCTGCCTGTCTCTGGTTGAACCAACCATCCTAAAGATATTTTTGTCAGCCATAACAGGCCCTATTTGATTTACTTTTCCCTGCTCATTTTGAGTAAGAGACCGCAGTGTATCCAATCCTACCACTGTACTTGCCAACATGATATCTGGCGCTTCACCAATGGGTAGTGAGGCTAAAAGCACAGAGTTCATTTCCTATGGAATAGAAACATACCTTGAGGCACTGCAGGTTCAGTTCCAGATGATGGCAATAAAATGAGATAATCTTTCTGCTTGAAGGGTCTTACCTTAAATTTGTATAAAACACAACATCTGTGAAGCATAATTAAACAAGGTATGCTTGTATGTAGTTTTACTGAGGGGGTCGGCTGGAGAGGGATCTTAAAAGGTTTAAGGGATTTTTTTAAAATCAAGAAACACAAGAGGACCAAAGGCAGACAGATACTTAAGGGTCAAGTACTATACAGATATTTAGTACTAGTGAATCTGTTTGTGTTTATTTTTATCCTAACAACTGCTAACAGCTACTGAACATTTCCTTTGTGCCAAAAATTATGCTAACTAAACACTTATATCAATATTTTATTCAATCCTCAAAACCCACAGAGTAGGTACTATTATAACTCCCATTTTACAGATGAGGAAACTGAGGCATAGAGAAGTTTAATTACTTGTCTAGAGTTACATGAAAGAGCTTAGATCTGATCTGACTTGAGTGCCAGAGCTCAACTGTCTGTCTACTATAAGAATAATTGGTCCGACAAGTTAAAGGAATTAAAGTTATTGTTTTGTAAACCTTTTGGTTCTGCTGCTAGTTTTTTGTTTTCTTTGGTTTCTTCCAGTCACCAAGTGCCTTCTATCTTCCAAGCATTGTGCTAGGGACTAGGGAAACCACAATACAGTAACAGAAGGTAACCTAAAGGAGGAGTGACTACTAGATGTGGGGAGAAGGAAAAGCTTTCCCAAAGAGGTAAAACCGAATTCTTTGCTCTTTTCTGTACTGAGTGGCTCAGAACTGATTGATCCAAGTGGTGGAAAAAACAGGAATGAAAAGTTGTGATCTCTGCTAGTTTTAACCAAGCCCTAGACTACTGGATTTCTTGACTCAACACACTCTGCTATGCATTTTAACAACATTCTTCAAACCCCCAATCTAGGAACTGTTAGGGTTATTTATGAATGCTAGTTATTTTCGGGCTGCCTCCCCGCACTCCCTTAATTCCCAGTGAAGACCAGTGTGGTCTGGCAGGTTTCCGCTCATTTTTATTGCAAACAATACACCGAACTCAACCTAGTAGTTATAAAGGGCCTGTAACTGGTTTTGGACCTGTACCCCTGGGGTGCTTAACGTTGTTCTAGTGATGACAGAAACGGTGGCCCCTCGAAGCACAAGAGCGAGATATATTGCGTTTTCCCTTGGCAGCCGTTAACAGCTGCGATCAAGGCGACAAAAGGACATCATTCGTCTCCATCTTTCTAGTGGGAACAACCCTAAGCTGGACAGACAGGATATCCATGTTAGCCCGAGTCTGGTCCCTTACTCCCAGGGCATCTGGGTCCCGGCGTGGCACAGCGTAAACAGGTCACTCCTGGGGCGAGGCTCTAAAGGAAAGCGAGTCCCCCGCCCCCGCCCCGCCTCGCCCAAGGCAGAGACCCAACGGCAGCGCAGCTGCGAGGATGCAGGGCCACGCGCGCCCCCTCCGCCCCGCCTCGCCTTTCCCAATCCCAGCCTCCAGGCTCCGCGCCCCAGACCCTAGCCGCAACACCGACCCCGTTCCGTATACAAAATGGAGGCGAGGGCACGAGGCCCCCCACCCCAGAAAAGCCTTTGTGCCCTTCCAGGTGGCGGACGCGACACCGATCGGCCAGCCCGGCCTCGAAATCCCGAAGAGACCGCACGGCACAGGGGGCCGGGCTGTGCGGGCGGGGACTGCTTGGGCCGCCGCGTCCAGAGCCGCGAACCCTCCGAAACGCGCGAACCGGTCATTACTTACCGCGACTCAAACGCTTCGGATACCCAAACCCGGCCTGTGGCAGCGCCCACGGTCCCAACAGCTCCATGCAGCTACACCGAGGCTTGGTCCCAGGTGCAGACCGCGGCTCCGGCCCGGGAACCCAAACCTCTGGAGCGCACCGCGCGCCGGCCACGCCCTTCGTGCCCGTCCCGCCTCCGCGCGGAGGGCGCCTTTGGAGAGATACGGCCAATCCCAGCCCTCAGTTGAGAAGGTGGACCAATGCGCGATCCGCTTCTGCAAGAGGAGCCCACCCCTTGTGTGGTCCAGGCGCATGGGAGGCCGGATCTTCTTCTGGCCTTCGCTTTGCCCTCTCTCCCTCGCCTTTCGCGCTCGTTGTTCACGTTCGCTCTTTCAAGAGCAGCGGGGTCGTGCTAGGACGCGTCGTCTGTTGCGACGCGGAGGCGTGGTTGCTGTGGATCGTTCTTATCCTGCGTTTAAGGCTGAGCCCTCAGTCATTCACTTATACATTCATTTTGCTCTGGGCGCAGGGCTGTATTCCCCACGCGCCAATTACAGGGAGGCGGTTCCGCCGTCTTTAGTGCGTCTGTTTACATTCTCACTAAAACAAGCAGGTGTGTGACTGAGGTCCGAACAGGTGCCACGATGCTTGTGCCTTGGTGGAGGGCGAGTTCTCAAGGCTAGGTGGCTGGAGACAGCTTCAGGGGTATGGTGGGACTTGGGCAGGTTGACAAAAGCTGGGAAGGGTGTGGGTAAATTAGCCCTGAGCTGCTTAGCGGTTTTCTGAGTTGCCTGGTCTAATGGGAAATCGGTGATGGAGTCTGAGGGGAAGTGGCAACCAGCCTGTGGGAGGCTGTTACGCTTATCCCCTTTACCACCTCCTCTTCCTCTCCACCCCCGCCAGCAGTGCCCAGTGGCACCACTCTAGCTTTTACTGCTCAACGGAATCCTGGGGCACAAAGAACTACCACCAGGCTGGAGTTAGTAAAAGGGTCACACTGGAACCCGTGTCAGACCCGTTTCTCCTTTCTGGTGCTTTTCTCCCAGCAGCACTTTTAGCAAGCTGGCTTCCACTGAATGCCTCATGACTTCACAAAACAGATCTGTAAATGCCTGCCTCCCCAGAGTATATCTTTGCTTTGGAGCTTCTGGACTCCAGGCAGTTTTGGAGATAAAGACTTGGGTTTTTCTGAACCTGTCATAACTAGAGACTTTGTCTCACCCAGGAGTCACAAACTTTTGACAGCAAGAGCTGAAACTAGCCCACCTATGGTTTTGTTTGCTTTCTTTTAAAATAAGAATTTAAGCCTTACAAGCAGCACTTGTGTGTTAAGTAACAGCCAATCACTTCATACATTTGTTACTTGCCTGTCATCTGGAGGCATTTGTGTTTGTGACCGTTGGTTTTCTCTGAATATACAGAAAACCTAATCCCATAGGCCGACACTTGGGTCTTTCTCAGCCAAGACTCACAGCTGGACAGAGCAGGCAACCAGGTCAAATGGAGAACAGGGGCATCAAATCCAAAGGATGGGAACGTGAAAAAAAATCAAGGCCAAAGGAATACGATTTCAAAAGGCCAAGAAATTTGTGGGTGGTGGAATTTTTTTAAAGGGGGGTGCAGACAGGGACAGACAGAAAGGGAGAGAGACGAGAAGCATCAACTCATGGTTGTGGCACTTTAGTTCATTGATTGCTTTCTCATGTGTGCCTTGACCTGGGTGCTTCAGTTGATCCAGTAACCCCTTGCTCAAGCCAGTGACCTTGGGTTCAAGCCAGTGACCTTTGGACTCAACCCAGCAACCATGAGGTGATATCTATGATCCCATGCTCAAGCCAGTGACCCTGCGCTCAAGCTGGCGACCTCGGGGTTTCGAACCTGGGTTCTCTGCATCCCAGTCCAATGCTCTATCCACTGTGCCACTGCCTGGTCAGGCATAGGTGGTGGAATTTGAAATAAGCAGACTATGAGCAGAAAAGTAATTCTGAAGTTAGCAAAAACAAGAAAATAAACACAGTTCTGACTTGCTGTGTCTGATCCTGTGTCAAGTCTCACCACCTTCATTATGCCCACCCTGATCTCAAATCAGATATATACTCTCCCTCCTTTGAATTCCGCAGCACTTGTGTATCTTTCTACCCTGTATGTCTCGTCACCTGTAAGAGGGGATAGGATGGACAACTCCTGAGAGTCCTTTTAGCTCTGACATTCTGTAATTTTATTTTATTTTATTTTATTCATTTTAGAGAGGAGACACAGAGTGAGAGAGAGAGAGAAAGGGGGGAGGAGCTGGAAGCATCAACTCCCATATGTGCCTTGACCAGACCAGTGCAGGGTTTTGAACTGGCGACCTCAGTGTTCCTAGGTCGACGCTATATCCACTGCACCACCACAGGTCAGGCCCATTCTTTAATTTTGTGTTGTAAGCATCTTTTGTTTTTGCCTGACAAGTAATCTTTCCTTTGAAAAATTGCTTGAAATCTCCAGGATTAGATGGTTCTGAAGGGCATCACACTTCCCAGGCCTCCAAGACAGGAAGGGTGGGGAGAGAGAGAGGCATGAAGCCCAGGTGTGGCCAACTCTAGTCTCCCTCCTGTCCTCATAGATGTGACTCACCTAAACTGAGATGGTCCCAGCCCTTGTCTGGAATTTTAGAGATGAGGTTGAGAAAGGCTTATTCTTTTCTTCCGGTGTCTCTAAGTTTGGGCAGAGTAAGCTTGGAGCTGTGTATGTTTATAGTTCTTATACCAGAAAAGCTGGAGAACCAGATCTGGAAATGGTAGAAACCCAGGAAGGCCAGGCAACGATAATCAGTGAAGGCCATGCTGCTCAAGAGCTCTGATTAGGGTGCATGCCTGCACTTTTGGTGTTGCCATGAATTATTTTTCAACTCTTCTGTGATTTTTAAAATTGAATTTATTGGGGTGACATCAATTAATAAAGTTATATAGCTTTCGGGTGTACAATTCAATAATATATCATCTGTATACCGTATTGTGTGTTCACCACCCCAAGTCAGGTCTCCTTCCATCACCATTTATCCCACATTTACCCTCTTCTACCTTCCCTCATCCCAATTCTTATGTGATATTAAGTATTCTCTCAAGATTCAAGTTTTGGTCAGGATCATTGATCTGGCCTAGTCTGGGTCATGTGCCTGTATTCCAGCTGGTAATAGGCAAGGAGAGTTCTGGTTTCTGGTGTGGCTACTACTGGACTCATTGGCTTCTAGTGTGAGAGAAGGGGCCCAAGACTCCGAGTGGAGCAGGCTTCCCCGATTCCAAAGGATGTTCAGATGCTGGGTAGGCAAGAGGAGCTCTGCTATAGCCCATCCCTTAGGCGAAGGAATACCCAGCATCCACAGACATGCTTTGTCTCATGCTCTCAATTTGAAATTAAAATGCTCCCATCCAAGATAATGCAACAACAATAAAAATGTACTCATCCTTTCCCCAAAGGAGGACACCTCAAACTTTCATTAATTATTGCATTTGGCCCCAAGTTCAAATCTCTAGGTCATGATGCATTCTTCCTCTAAGATTCATCATCATTCTATCTCAATATTGTAAAATGTAAACTAAGTTTCAAAGTTAACTCTAATATAATAACAAAAAGAAGGGAGATGGGAAAAGGGGCAGTGGCTAAAAACTATCTGATACAGCAAGAAAGGAAATGACGGTAGAAACTACAATCCTCATCTTTGCAACTGGTAATGAATCTGCATTGGCATTTATGATTCCCCTTTTCCACTACCCATTTCAGTTCCCCTTCCCTTCAAAGCTGGCCCAAATTCTTCATCTGGTGGGGTTAGCCAAATCTTCATTCTTGAGGAGTCTGCCTGTCTGTGTGTGGTGCAGTAGTTTTCATTAACTTGTATCTCTGCCACAGGGGTGATGAGGTGCGGAGGAGACCTCCTGGGTGCTAGACATACTCTGAGAGAGACAGACAGGGACAGACAGGTATCTGCTTTTCTCCCCATGAGAGTCAGGATCAGTCACCAGCCAACACTGTAACCTCCAGTGGCGCAAAAAGATCCCATCCATCTCAGTTGTCAGTCAATGGGAACCACTATTATAGGTTCTAGTGAAAGTACTGCACTTAAATATCTAAATCAGCTGATCTGAGGAAAAGGGAAACATAAACTTTGAAGAAGAATCATCAGGTATAATTTGAGAGGTGCCAAACCCACTTTCATCAGCTGGTTCACAGACATCTGCATTCCGCTGTGCAAGAACTGTGTTGGTCCCTGGTTCAGAGTGTACCCTTCATCCACCAGGACAGTGATTCTCTCAGAGTGCTGTCTCCCAGCTGGCACTGGATTGAATTTTTTTATAATTACATTTTTATATGTTGTTGAAGTGATATGTACACATATTCTTTTTTTAAAAATCACGTAGTACTAAAAGACTCAAAAGACAGAATTCTACTGTCCATTCATCCCCCTTAGTGTCCTTTACCAGAGGCTTTTCTTTCAATGTTTTAGCTTTCTCTTTTTCTATTTTTCTAGTTTTAGATAATGTTACTGATTTTTGAATGTGTGACTTGATATGCTGACTTGTGGTCCGTTAAATGAGGATTTAGTCCTATTATAGCCTCTTTCCCATTTTCTCTTATCTACCTTATATTTGCTGTATTACAGTTTTCATAATTTAAGTCAGTCATCATGACTTTGTGAATGTTGTTTACTGCTGGACCAAGTTCTATCCTATGGTTATATTATCTTTCTCTTACAACTTTTTTTTTTCCTGGAGCTAATGATGGTTTCACAGATTTCATTGCATGTATTCTTTTTTTTTTTTTTTTTTGGTGACAGGGACAGACAGGTATGAAGGGAGAGAGATGAGAAGCATCAGTTCTTTGTTGCAACTCCTTAGTTGTTTAGTGATTGCTTTCTCATATGTGCCTTAACCAGGGGGCTACAGCAGAGCAAGTGACCCCTTGCTTAAGCCAGTGACCTTGGGCTCAAGCCAGCAACCATGGGGTCATGTCTATGATCCCACGCTCAAGCCAACAACTCGTGCTAGTGTGATAACATTGTGGTTATGTAGGAAAATGTCCTTATTCTTAGGAGGTGCATGCTGAAGTAATGAGAGGTGAAATGTCTTGATGTCTATAACTTATTTTTTGTTCTTTAACCAAAAACATAAATCTACACAGAGATAGATAGTAGGTGGGTAGGTCGATAGATAGATACTGTATACAGATATCTGTCTATGCATCCATATCTACAGATATACATACACACACACACACACAGAGAGAGAGAGAGAGAGAGAGAGAGAGAGAGAATAGCAAATATGGTAAAATGTTAACAATGAATCTGAAGTTGGCAGCATCTAAAATGGCCCTCAGTGAATCCTGCCCTTTCTTCCTGGAATTCACACCCTGTGTAGTTTCTTGCCTTGAGTATAAACTAGATTTAGTGGCTGAATTCTAGCAAATAGCACATGGCAGAAATGTTATAATATAATGTTATAGGAATTAAACATATAGAAATGTAGAAAAATATGGAAGATATACAGAAATAAGTTAGGATATAATATTAAAAGCCATCAAGGAAAGTGAATAAGCCTATACCCTCTGGGTGGGAACTAATTTAGTGTGTACGGATATGATAGGCAAGAATATTCATTTTGCGCAGCACCCAGCTAGTGTGTGTGTGAAATTATATAGATAAAAAGAACTCCCGGGGGGAGAAAATCCCTAAAAGTGGCTTGATTTGATAATCCTTTAGATTAACACCTGTTAGAAGGCATATGCTAGAGAAGGTGCTAAAGCTGAGGGGCCCCCAGCTGCAGTCAGTTGTTCAGACTCCAGTGTTGAACATGGACTGTCTGCATATGATAGGAAGTAGTGGAGCAACCAAACGGCACCTCGATTGGTCCACCATGAAAGCTGGAACACCCACTAGTGGGCAGTAGGGACCTGGTAGACCAGCACTGCAAAAGTGGGCTGTTTTCATAAAAAGTTTGAAGATGTCTGCTATGCAGGCATGCTGTAGGATCTGTGAGTAATGAACTGCCTGTGTGATTCTTGCAACTAACTTGTGTGTCAGTCGTGTCTTTCCTCTGGTGGCGATTGGTCTCGGTACCAATAAATAGAATCCTCACAGCTGCCTCAAGAGTAGTCTCGAAGAGGCTGCCAGCCCTGCTGTTTAGCAGGAGTGTCCCACTGTGCGGGGACATCGAATCCGGGACGCCTGATCTACGTAGAGCTTGGATTATATTGGGACAATAGTGGTGAGATGTCACTTCTGTGACTGGATTATAAAAAGACTGTGACTTTCACCTTGGACACTCTTTCTCACTGGCTCAGATAGAAGCTGGTTAGAGTTTTGTGAATTGGCCCCTGGAAAAGAGGCCCATGTGCTAAGGAACTGAGAGAGGGCTCAGGCCAATAGTAAGTGAGGAATTGAGAACCTCAGTCCAACAGGTTGTAAGGAGCTGAATCCTGCCAACAACAACATGAGTGAGCTGGGAAGCAGATCTTTTTCAAGACCAGCCTTCACATGAGAGTACAAGCCTATCGACACCTTGACTGCAGCCTCCTGAGATAAGACCCAGCTGAGCAGTGTGTGGGTTCCTGGACCACAGAAACTGCAGCGTGATATTTTTTCTTTTATGCTGCTGTGTTGTGGAGTAATTTGTTTCACAGCAATAGATTAACTAGAAGGGGGCAGTGTAGAGCAGCGATTTTCAACCTTTGTCATCTCACAGTGCACACAGATGAACACTAAAATTCTGCAGCACACCAAAGAAATATATATTTTGCCAATCTGACAAAAAAATAGGTATAATTTTGATTCATTCACACTGAACAGCTACTATGTTGGCTGTTGTCATTTTTTAATTTGACAATCTAAGGGAAAAGAGGTCAGTGCCCCTGACTCTCAGGTATTGCATGTTTTAAAACTTCTTGCTGAATAAATAAAAGGAATTAAAAAAAAAAAAAAGGCCTGACCTGTGGTGGCGCAGTGGATAAAGCGTCGACCTGGGAACACTGAGGTCGCCAGTTCAAAACCCTGCACTGGTCTGGTCAAGGCACATAAGGGAGTTGATGCTTCCAGCTCCTCCCCCCTTTCTCTCTCTCTCTCTCTCTCTCTCTCTGTGTGTGTGTGTGTGTGTGTGTCTCCTCTCTAAAATGAATAAATAAAAAGAATTTTAAAACTTCTTGCAGCACACCGGTTGAAAATCACCAGCGTAGAGGAAGGAACTGTGCTTGGCCTATACCGGTGGTCTCACTGACAGAAATAAGACCTGCACAGAGGAATGCTGACTGGGGTAAAGACAACGAATTTGATTCTGGACACAGAATGAAAGCAAGACATCCAGGTGGTGCTGATTTGTGGTCAGTTGGAGACACGGAGCTGAAGTTCAGAAGTCAGGGCTGGAGACGAAGATGAAATAGTTGGTGGCATAGACCAGAGAGCTAAAGCCACTGTCATAGGACAGAAATAGTTCATCTAGCAGAGCCAAGCACTAAGTGGGAAGCATTGCAGTTGAGGAATGGAGCTGCCTGGAGAACGGGGAAGCTATTGCTCAAAACAAACTCCCTGATGGCAAATAATAAAGGGCAAAATCACAGGACACCGGGCAGGGTGAGGGGTGGCAGTGGGGGTTAAGAATTTGGGACCATACTGGGAGCTGATTGGTCAAAGAAGATAAAGTAAGAGAAATAAATGATTTCTTCAGGTCTTGAGGACACGTCTGAGGTCTGTTCTGCTGTCTCTCTGGCTGGTTTCAAGGGAAAGTAGCCAAGGATCATTTCATCTTATGGCTCAGGAGCTGAAACATAACTTAGGTCAAGATGTTATCTTTAGCCTGCCAGAGGTCCAGGAATATCACCATTAGTCAGGCCTGGGCTGTGGTTTTCTGCTGCCATGGGTGTTGCTGGTTATCTTGGGAAAGGCATGGTTTCTAAGGGGTATATATACAGGGGTGGCCAAAGTAGGTCTACTGTTGCATGTGAAACAGAGTTTATTCTTATATTTTTTATTAATTATTGTATTATTTTCCATATGAACAACTGTAAAACTACTTTGGTCCACCCCTGTTTACACTTGTTGGGCAAATGATTTGTAAAATCTGTATTTTTTGAGTTTGCTCACTTTCAGTGTTAAAAAATGGTGCTGGGCAATGCCAGGTATGTGATCCGTAAAATTGCAAATTACCTTCCTGCTTGGAAAGGGCCATTGTCTTGCTAATGTGTGTTGGAGGAGAGAGAAGCCATTTTTTTTTTGCAGAGGGAGAGCAGAGTTTGTGCAGAGAGAAGGGGGAAGAGGACATGGGGATCAGAGGTGAGGGACTTTTGTGAACTCTGTTGAGACTGGTGGGGACTTTGATTCTAGGAGGGACTGGAGAAGATTCTCCTGGTTGTGAAACCGGAGAATGTGTCAGTGGCTTTGTGAGCTCTGAATGAAGAGGGAAGTGTTTGCTCATTGGCCGGTGTGAGTCTTGAATAAAGGAATGGCCCACCATTTTTGGCTCCACTGTTTCTTTACTGTCTGCCCGAATCCAATGAGAACCTGCATGTGACTACTGGCCATACAACACTCTATAAAGAGATATCATTTGTAGAGCTAGGATTTAAAACTAAATTTAATCACAGTCATAAGGATCCTCAGTTTCACTACAAACAGAAAAGAGATTTCTACAGGCTTGGAAGGGATTATAAGGCTGGCAAAGTCCAGGGCAGTTGCAGTAATAATATTCTTTCTTTCAGTTATTTTTACCAGAACTTCAGAAATTGGCATTTAGCATAAACAAGGGGAGTGAATAGATTTTGCAGATTATATAATGTCTAGATGGTGTCAGCATCTACGTGCTGCCTACAGATATGTCTAACATTCAGTTTTTATGACATTGCTTGATCGTTGAGCTTCTCAATGCAGAATTGTTTCTGTGATACTCATGTGCGATTTCCCCCCATATTTCCTCCTGCCCCCTCTCAGGAAGGTTGCAGGGGAAGTTTGTGGCAAGCTGAAAGTAGTTGACTGCAAAACACTTCTGTTCCTGGTTTTATTTTCAGACGTAAACCCCCCTGAGGAGAGGTGTGGAGGAGAATGGAAGCAGCTGTGAGGGAAACCTGAGCAGGCACTGGCGGGTTGTCTCCAGGCTAAAGGATGTCCTTGGGCTGGGGGAGGAGTCTGGGCTCCTTCAACCCCTGGGACCTAGGACCTGTGCTCTGCTACCTGACAACACCCCTGGGAGGTGGCCAGACCTGAGAAAGGAAGTGAGGGGTTCCCAGCCCCACCAAATACCCATATGCCCAAGGGTGGCATGCAAGTTAGTGGACTATTGGAATTGAGGGAATCAGGCAAACGGAGACATTATGGGTCTTGGCAGTGACCAGGGATGACCCAAAACTGCAGTGTCTTCAGGGACATCCTGGAGCAGGATTTCCTGTTGGTTTGGAGTTGAAATTAATTTAGATAATTTATTCTATACTGGACTTGTATAAAGTTGTATGGGATGAATATTCTGTTGGTTTGAAGTTGAAATTAACTTAGATAAATTATTCTATACTGGACTTGTATAAAGTTGTATGGGATGAATATACTACATCGATAATACTGCCCCAAGACTTTCCGGGCATTTAGCCTTTTCTATACTATCCACAGGATTCCTTTTTGAAGGTAGTTTCACAGAAGTGGAATTGCTAATTGAAAGGATATAGACATTATGAAGGCTTTTGGTACCTATGGCCTAAATCCCCTGCTCTGGATGGGGTGTAACTTTTCCCCATCCAGATTTGGATTTCAAAACTAGGACCTCTCTTCAGGGGTCTGGTGAGGAGCAAGCTAGCAACCTAACAAGCGGGCTATCACAGTAGTTCATATAAGGCATGAGGGAGGGCCAGTAAGATTATGGCATGGGGGGAGATAAAGGTGAAAATTCCAGTATATGTTAGGAGGCAATATGAATAAAGCAGTTCCCCTTGTGGGTGAAAAAGAGAGAACAAGTGAGAACACTTTACTGATTTCTAGCTTCAACACCTGAGTAGATGAGAATCCTATCAACCACTAGGCAGTGTGGTTTGGTGGCATGAGCCTGTGTTGTGGATCTAGTTGACCTAGCTCAGGGGTCAGGAACCTATGGATCACGAGCCAGATGTGGTTCTTTTGATGGCTGCATCTGGCTTGCAGACAAATCTTTAATAAAAAAAATAATAACATTAAAAATAAAAAACATTCTCATGTATTACAATTCATTCATTTCCTACTGCTCATGTTCATGGTTGTGGGTGGCTGGAGCCAATCACAGCTGTCCTCCAGGACAACACCAAATTTTTATTGGATAATGTGTACCGTACATAGGTCGTTGTGAGGTCAGGAAGTAAACTTACTTCCTTTTAATCACGTAGTCAGCTAGCTAATTGCAGAAACCCTTTTGATGAAGAAGATGGCTAAAAGAATAAAAGATGAGGAGTATTGTACTTTTCAGCAGGAATGGACAGAGGAATTCGCCTATGTGGAGAGAACAGGTTCTGCAGTGTATCTAATATGCAATGATAAAATTGCATCAATGAAACAGTCAAATATAAAGCAGCACTTGGACACACGCCATACATATTTGCATCAAGATATCCAGTGGGGGACAGCAGGAAGAAAGCATGTCAAGAGCTACTGTGCAGAGTGCAAGCTAGTCAGCAGCAACTTCATGTTGGGACCCAACAAGGTGACTGAAATTCAGCTAGCTTTGCTGGTGCTTTAGCAATTGTGAGAAATGGAAAGCCATTCACAGATGAGGAGTATGCCAAAACATTCATGCTTGATGTTGCCAATGAACTTTTTGACGACTTTTCAGATAAAGACAAGATAATCAAACGAATAAAAGACATGCCCCTGTTGGCAAGAATTTTCACGATCATACCATCATGATTGCAAATCAAATTGAGACAACACAAGTGAAGGACATAAATGCAGCACCATTCTTTTCTCTTACTTTGGATGAGTCAACAGATGTAAGCTATTTATCCCAGTTCAGCGTGATTGCAATGTATGCTGTCAGTGACACACTACATGAGAAAAGTCTTGCTGTTTTGCCTATGAGAAAGACAACAAGAGGGGAGGATTTATTCCAGTCTTTCACTGAGTTCGCTAAAGAAAAAAAAATCTACCAATGGGCCTGACCAGGCGGTGGCACAGTGGATAGAGCTTCAGACTGGGATGCGGAGGACCCCGGTTTGAGACCCCAAGCTCGCCAGCTTGAGTGCGGGCCCATCTGGCTTGAGCGAAGTCTTGCCAGCTTGGACCCAAGGTCGCTGGCTCTAGCAAGGGGTTGCTTTGGTCCGCTGAAGGCCTGCGGTCAAGGCAGACAGGAGAAAGCAATCAATGAGCATCTAAGGTGTCGCAATGACAATGAAAAACTAATAATTGATACTTCTCACCTCTCTCCATTCTGGTCTGTCTGTCCCTATCTGTGACTCTCTCTGACTCTCTCTCTGTCCCTGTTAAAAAATAAATAAATAAATAAATAAAAATCTACCAATGGATAAACTTATTTCAGTGTGTACTGACGGTTCTTTGTGCATGGTGGGGAAAAACAGAGGATTCGTAGCACTTCTTCATGAACATGAAAAGAGACCTACCCTAAGTTTTCACTGCATCCTACATCAGGAGGCGCTTTGTGCTCAGATGTATGGCGAGCAGCTTGGTGAGGTGATGTTGCTGGTCATTTGGGTGGTCAACTTTATTGTTGCCTGAGCTTTAAATGATCACCAGTTTAAAACACTGCTGGATGAAGTTGGGAATAATTATCCTGGTCTGCTTCTGCACAGCAATGTGCATTGGTTGTCAAGAGGGAAGTTGCGCCTGACCAGGTGGTGGTGCAGTGGATAAAGCTTCGAACTGGGATGCGGAAGGACCCAGGTTCGAGACCCCGAGGTTGCCAGCTTGAGTGTGGTTCATCTGGTTCGAGCAAAAGCTCGCCAGCTTGAACCCAAGGTCGCTGGCTCCAGCAAGGGTTTTGCTCAGTCTGCTGAAGGCCTGCGGTCAAGGCACATATGAGAAAGCAATCAATGAATAACTAAGATGTTGCAACAGCAATAAAAAAAAAAAAAACTGATGATTGATGCTTCTCATCTCTCTCCGTTCCTGTCTGTCTGTCCCTATTTATCCCACTCTGTCTCTGTAAAATAAATAAAAAAATAAAATGTTAACATTTAAAAAAAAAAGGAGGGAAGGTGCTTAGCCGTTTCACAGCTTGTCTGAGCAAAATCCGAACTTTTCTTAAAATGAAAAACGTCGAGCATCCTGAGTTAGCTAACACTGAGTGGCTCCTGAAGTTCTACTATCTCGTGGACATGACTGAACATCTGAACCAGCTCAATGTGAAAATGCAAGGTGTTGGACATAAAGTCTTATCCCTTCAACAAGCAGTGTTTGCATTTGAAAACAAACTGGAACTCTTCATTGCCAACATTGAAACAGGTCATTTACTACACTTTGAAAAACTGGGAGAGTTTAAAGATGCATGCACAGCAAGTGACCCTCCCTGCTCAACATCTTGATCTCCAACAGCTAGCGGGCTTCACATCTAATCTCCTGCAGTCATTCAAAGTGCACTTTTGAGAATTTTGTGAGCGCACTCATCTTTTTAAGTTCACTACCCACCCACACGAGTGTGCAGTGGACAGTGCCAACCTGAGTTATATCCCTGATGTCTCTGTCAGAGAATTTGAGCTGCAAACTGCTGACCTGAAGGCCTCAGACATGTGGGTGAATAAGTTCAAGTCACTGAATGAAGATTTGGAAAGACTTGTATGACAGCAAGCAGAGTTGGTGAGCAAATGTAGGGAGAAATGAGAAAACTTCAACTCACGGACCAGCTGATTGTCAAAACTTGGAACGCGCTTCCCGTCACATACCACACACTGCAGCGTGTGAGTATTGCTGTACTGACAATGTTTGGCTCTACGTGTGCATGTGAGCAGTCTTGCTCACATCTAAAGAATGTTAAGACCAACCTATGATCACGTTTAACGGACGGAAGTCTCAACACCTGCATGAAGCTTAACCTCACCGCATATCAACCAGACTACAAAGCCATCAGCAAAACTATGCAGCACCAGAAGTCGCATTAATGGTAAGAAGTACTTTATTCATCATTGGTTAGCAACAGCATAACAACGTTATTAAAAAGAATTCAGAGACTTATTGTACTTTAAAAGTGTTGGTCTTACATAAAATGCACATATTTACTTGTATTTAGTGTTAAACATATTGTATGGCTCTCACGGAATTACATTTTAAAATATGTGGCGTTCATGGCTTTCTCAGCCAAAATGGTTCCCGACCCCTGACCTAGCTTAATCCTTTGTGTAGTACAAACATTCATGTACATCCTCGTGCCTCCTGACCATCCAGAGTATGATTGTACATGTATGATCCCCGAAAGGGAATGCCCAAGTTTCCTAAGAATATAAAAATGGGTGAATGCATCTTAAGACATACTACAATCATGCTAACTCAAAGATGGCGTGACAAAAGAGAGATCAACATGCTAACTACAATTCATGATGACTTCATGATTGAAACTGACAAAAGTGATTACACTACTGGGCAAAGCATTACCAAGACACCAAGTGTGGCTAGGTATAATGAGAATATGGGTTTGATTGACAAGGCTGATATGCAAATAAGTTTCACAGGAAATATAAGAAAAACCATGAAATGGTACATAAAAATTTTTTTCATGAAATTGACATTGCTGTTTTGAACTCATACATTGTGTATCAGATGAAGACTGGGAAAAGACCACAGCTATATGATTTCAGACTGGAGCTCACTGATCAGATTTTGGAGGAGTTTGTGAAAGAGAGGAGATCACCCAGAGGAGGCCCACCATCGTCAGTAGGAGACAGCATTTTGTCTTTCATGGTGTCACTTCCCAAACCAGTCCTTGCAACCGTGTCAAAGGATAAGCCACAGCAAAAATGTTTCGTATGTCAGCATACTACAAGAAGGGAGTGTAAATGGAGGGACACAAGGGTGATGTGCATTGAATGTAACAACCACTTGGTCTGCATCCATGTTTTGAGGAAGGCCACAATTGGAAAATTTTTAAACGTAAGAAATAAATAAAAATACCTATAATTTGTCCTAAGAATATCAGCATATGTGAATACATATTTGAGATTCTGCTAATAACAATACTTCATTTACAGATGGTAGGTATGCAATAATTGCATGAGATAACAAAACTTTTATTTTAAAAGTATGTAAGGCAACATTAAAAAAAGGCAAATGTATGTTCTTCTTGTTTCCATAAATTGGTTATCAAACAAACATGATTTTAAGTGAATAAAACTATAACTGGAACTAATTTCATTTTTTGAGAAAAACTCACTCTTGGGGGTTCAGTGAGCATGAAAAAAACCTCACTACTCAAAGAGTTAAATCCCAACTTTCCCATTCATTAGCTGTGTGGCCTTGGGCAAGTTACCAAAACTCTCTGAACTTGTTTGCCTAGATTTCCTCATCTGTGAAATGGTCACAGTAATTTGTCAGTCTACTGGGTTACTGTGAGGAAGAAATGTGAAAATGTTTTTAAAGCACCTGGCCTATTGTGGCTTTGAGGAAATCAAGGAAAACTGATACTATTGACGGAATAAGTTGTAGAGACTTAGAGAATAAAGAGCATATGTCACCCTGGCTGGATAGCACGGTTGGCTAGAGCATTGTCCTGATACACAGATGTTGCCAGTTTGGTCTCCAGTCATTGCACAAACAGAAATAGATTGATGTTTCTCTCTCTCTCAAAGATCAATTTTAAAAAAAAGGTTTGGAATAAGTAGTGTTTGAGATGTCTGCATGAGATTCCATGCAGTAGAATACATCTTGGTATACTTTTCTTTTTTTAAGAGACCTAGAGGTATGAGAAGGACTAGGAAAGGGTGTCATGATCCTGCTCTCCTTGGGAGTAACGCCTCCCCCCCACCTGAGGGCGATGCTGCAGTTCTCAAGTATGACCACAAGGTGGAGTCCATTTTGTCGCGAAGAGCTTAGACTCGATTGACTTGGAGGTGAGAGTGCAGTATTTATCTGCAAAATATCCAGGGAGGATCTCTTCTGTGCTGGACTCTGCCTTCCCAGAAGCTCCATGACGTGTAAGATGGGGGTTGCAGCTTATGGGAGGGCGGTCAGTTTCTCTTTCCCACCATTTTAGGCTTTGATCTGGTCAGGAAAGTGTCCGTCCCAGGACGGTCACTGATGTATCTGACCAGGAGAAGAGTCAAATGCATACTGGGTTTCCTAAGAGCTAGAAGTACTTTTCTATTTCTGAAAGTGAACTTAGTAAAAAGAACATTTGAGCGAATTCAAGAAATTTCTTGGGGATGTATTACAAAACCTCTTTCCATCTTCCATTAAAAAAAAAAAAAGAGTACATCAAAACAGTGGAAAAGGGAAAATCTGACTGAAGGCACAGCTCTTCCCTGCAGGGATTGTTGGGGCACAGCAAACCTCTTTTATCTAGAGATAACAAAATGTCCTATTAACAGGAATCACACTTGTTATCTCATTACGCTATTATACCCCGAATATATGTGTCCCCCACACTCCAAATCCATGTGGTGAGGCCTTAACCCCTAGTGTGGCTACATTTGGAATAAGAAAATGGTAAAGGTTAAATGAGGTCACAGTCTTTAAAAAGGTAAAAACAAGCATATAAGTAACTAGAATGCAAAACATTGTAAAGCCTGGGATAGATATCATTTGGGGTGTTACCCCAGCCCACCAGCCATTCACACCCCTGACTCTAGAATCTGTCCCACCTGCCCGGGGGCAGGAGCAAGCAGCAGCTGATGGCAGAAAAAGACTGTTAGGTGAAAAACAAACAAAGAATAACAACACAAAAGAATGGGAAAGAGATGGAGCATGTCAGTAGGCACGTCTCTGCTTTTGTTTCCAAAGAATTTATAAGCCTCAAATGATTTTTGGGATGTTGCACCTACTTTGATTTCTCACTGATTCCAAGTTATCATATCATTTATATAGTCTATACAGCATTTTTTTTTTCACATGCTGAAATAGCTTTTTAAAATGGGTTTCAAGCCTGACCAGGCGGTGGCACAGTGAATAGAGCATCGGACTGGGATGTAGAGGACCCAGGTTCGAGACCCCGAGCTCACCAGCTTGAGTGCGGGCCCATCTGGCTTGAGCAAAAGCTCGCCAGCTCGGACCCAAGGCCACTGGCTCCAGTAAGGGGTTATTTGGTCTGCTGAAGGCCCATGGTCAAGGCACATGTGAGAAAGCAATCAATGAAACAACTAAGGTGCCACAACAAAAAACTGATGTTTGATGCTTCTCATCTTTCTCCGTTCCTGTCTGTCCCTATCTGTCCCTCTCTCTGACTCTATGTCTGTGTAAAAAAAAAAAAAGTAAAATAAAATAAAATGGGTTTCAAATTACTCTATGTGTTGACTGAATAATAAGCTCTCAGCATCACAGAAACTTCTCCATGGATCCTTGTGTACAAACTGGAGAGGGTTTCGGAATATTACGGGACACTGATGTCTACTAATAAACTAGTATAAATGGTTTCTCTAGCTCTGTGTCTAACTAGAGATAAAGAAATGTATCCATTTTCTTCTTCTACCTCAAAAGATTATTCACTGCTTTTCAGCTGGGTGACCTTGGACCAAGTACTTAACCTTCGTTTCTCATTTGTAAAATGGCACAATTAAAACAGTGCAAACCTCACTGGGTTGTTCTGAGGATTAAATGGGATTATCTGTGTAAACCACTTAGCACAGTGCCCGGCATATCAGTAAATTTAGCACTCAATCACAGTTGGCAGCTGGCCAGGTGAAAGAACTGAAGAGTATCTCTAAATGCTGCCATAGAGCAATCTCTAGCACGTATTGTGAAGTGACAAGAGCCGGGTAGAGAAAGGTGTCTAGAGTATCCAACCACATTGAATAGAAATATTTATCTTATAAAGTTTTAAAGATAAATATTTATGATGAGGACAGGGATAGAAGCCAGACTTCTTTAAACATACCTTCATTTGTAGATTTGACCATGTAGTAATTTACATAATTATAAAATGATATTTGCAAATTTTAAAGCCATCCATAAAAATAACAAATAAAATAAAACTAATAAAACAGTGTTGGGGATAACCACCCAGAGAAAGCACTCTTATAAGTGACTGTAAAACATAGTCATTTAAGTATATATCCCTGGTGGATACACCCCAGAGACAACAGGTACTGCCAAAATAAAAATATTACACTGTGTAAAATAATCATAGTTTTGCTTACAGAACTGAAATTTCTGAGATTGCTGTGTGCTTATTGTGGTATGATAAAGCAATACAACATGTGACATTGTAATTCTGTCATTCCCAGAGTAAATGAGAACCAGGATTCTCAGTGTGCGAGAAAAGAGATATAGAAGTAAAATGAAAGAGGTCAAGTAAAATCCCTACAGTCCTGATTTTGAATGAGAACTTTCAGTATGAATTCAGAATGTGTTTCTTGGCTCTGTCCATGGAAAAGACCTAGAAATAATGACCAACCCTGTAGCAGTGAGCATGCCTGGTCTCCAGATTGTGGTCTCATGTGTTAGAACATACCCATGGGATATTAATTTATGGAGGTGACCGAGTGATGAGATGGAGAGGTAATGCCATAGAAAGAAGATTTATTACCTACATTTCCTAAGAAAAGGAAAATGGCACAGCAGGCGGAGCCGTGTGGGGAAGCACCAGGTTTTGTCAGGAGGCAGAGTGAGGAGAAAGCACAGTGCAGAGAGTTTACTGTGTTTTCTGTGGAAAAGGCAAGCCCAGGCAGACTGAACAGTTTAGGACTGGGTAGTCTGAATAATGTCGGTGGGTCATGGACTAGAGGTGTGGATTCTGGTTGTCTGGTGTGTAGCTGCGTTGATTTAGGGCAGGTGCGGTAGGTGAATATTGGTGCAGTGGGTGAGAGTTAGAAGAGGTGGCTGGGGTATGAACTCAGGCTCATCATTTGCATATGAAAGGTGTGTTTACAAGTGAGTTATTTAAACTTTAGGAATTAGTTAGTCCTGGCAAGGATAGTCTCATCCCAGTCAGCAAGGCTCCCCAAGATGTCAAAACATCATAAAATTACAACATGATCAATACATCTCAAAACTACCCTTCCCCACTAAAAGGAGCCAGTAGTCCTCAGAGAAATTGTTGGGCCTGGGAAGTCTATGAGATGAGCCTGGAAGATCTTGTCATACTTGAGAGGAAGGAAGCTTTCAGAGATGACTTGGGTCATACCAAGAGGGCTCAGGAGCCAGCTGGAGGGGACTCCTACAGGATAAAAGTAAGAACTTTTAAACTGGAGTGGATTAAAACACATCAAATATATTGAAAGTCAACTCAGAATTTTGAAAACTGGTGAACAAACAAAAAGGAATCAAGCATTTATCCTGCTCTTTTGTAAAAACTGTGCCACTGTGTAAGCAAATAGTAAGTGAAGGACATCTTTTTTGTTTAAATACTATAAAAAATGATGGAATTAGACAATCACCATTTGATAAGCCCTAATGTATTAAAGGATCTAGGTATGAAATATCAACACCTGTTGTCATAGCAAAAAGAGAAACAACTGGACATTAAGAGCCCCCTGCTAGAAGAATATATCACTCTCCAGAAAGTACTCTTGCAAAGACATTGAACCAAATCTGAATGAGCCTCTAGTTCCAGCAACCACAATGTAAAAAATTCAAGGGAAAGGAGAGAGAAACACATTAAACAAGCCACCATGGAGCTATAATCAGCAAAATCCAGACCGTGAGAAACCCTCCAGGTCCTTTTAAAAGATAACTTTAAGAAACAATTGAAGGAAGCAAGATGGCGACGGAGTAGGCGGACGTACCAACTTCCAACTCCCAGAACCAAAATGGATTATAACTAAATTTAAAGAACCATCATCTGGATAAACCAACTATGAACTAAACTAAGTGGACTCTTCAACCAAGGAACACTGAAGAAGCCACATTGAGACTGGTAGGAATAGCGAAAATGCGAAGAGGGCTGCCCAGCTCCCCAGAGCAAACGGCAGCCTGGAGAGACCCGCGTGGCGGGAGGAAAGTTTGGCGGAGAGGGAGGGACCTGGGTCCCAGGAACCAAGCCCCAGCCTGCAGTCCCAGAGCCTAGAAGAGACGTTTGGACAGTTTTGAGCTGTGAAATAAGTGAGGGAGCTCCAAGGCCTACAGTGTGGAGTATTAGGTCCCTTCCTACTCTGCTGAGGGTTGCTGAAGGGTTTGGGGTGACAGGACGCTGAAACGCAATTCTGTCAGCATGGGCAGAGGCCAAGCCGGTGGGAGCTTGGTCTAGCCCAGCAGGGTCGGAGGGGACCCGCGAAAGCTGTCCGGAAGCTGTGGGCCCGCCTTTAATCCCACGTACGGGGACAAAGGGGGGACGCCAGGAACGGGCAGAAATCTGCTCTGTGACCCTGTGCAAGCCAGCTCTGACCGCGGGGACTGGGCTAGGACCAGGGACGAGCAGGGGCTCGTGGCTGAGCTCACGCTACCAGCCCTCCCCCCCCCCCCCCCGCGGGCCGGAGAAACCGCGGTTTGTCAGTATACATGCGCGAGCGGGCTCCGAACGCGAGAACGGGGTAGACCCCGAGACAAGTGGAAGCTCGCAGCTGAGCTCATGCTACTATCCCCCCCGGCCGGAGAAACCGCGGATTGCATTCATACGTGCACGAGCGGGCTCCGAATGCAGGGGCAGGGTAGAGTCCGGGACGAGCGGAAGTACTCAGCTGAGCGGAAGCCAGCAAACACGCCCAGCCCAATAAACCTGGGTTTGCGACCCTGCGCAGAAGGACCCTGGCCTCGAGGGTGGGGTTAAATCTCTGGACGAGCAAAGGCTCACAGCTGAGAGCACGTCAAAAGCCCCTCCCAACCCGCAAAACTGTGGCGAGCAGGCTCCGACTGCGGGTTCTGTGCGGAAGTCCGGAAATAGGCTGGGTCCGCAGCTGAGCAAAGGTGCTCACCCCTACCCTTGGTGCTAAGGCTTGTGGCTTCAGTGACAGCCCCTCCCACGGAGGAGAGACAGAAATCACAGCAAAAGCCACGCTGGCAACGCTCATACCCAACCACCCTAGGCACTGGCAGAGGGGGTGGTGGGACTGCAGACAGACCACACCTAGAGAACACAAAGGCAACACCTACTGGACTCCAGTGGCCACAACTTGCTTATACACAGAAAAAATGGGCAGGCAGAGGAATGCAAACCAAATGAATCAAGAGAAATCCCCAGAGAAGGACCTGAATGAACCAGATATAACCAAATTACCAGAAGCAGAATTTAGAATAATGATAGTTAGGATGTTCAAAGAAATTAGAGCAACGATGGATAGTCATAATGAACACCTAAATAAAGAGATAACAAGTATAAAAAAGGAAATTGAAATAATAAAAAAGAATCAGACAGAAATGACAAATACAGTATCAGAACTGAAGACCACAATGGAAGGAATTAAAAGCAGGATGAATCACGCTGAGGATCGAATAAGCGAGTTAGAGGACACAATAAACAAAGGCACAGAAGCAGAGAAGAAAAAGGAAAAGAGACTCAAAAAATGTGAGGAAACTCTAAGGGAGCTTTGTGACAACATGAAGAGAAACAACATTTGCATCATAGGGGTGCCTGAAGAAGAGGAGAGAGGACAGGAAATGGAAACTTTGTTCAATCAAATCATAGCAGAAAACTTTCCTAAATTAAGGCTGGGAAACACTCCACACGTTCAAGAAGCACACAGAACTCCATTAAAGAGAAACCCAAAAAGATCTATACCAAGACACATCATAGTTAAAATACCAAAGCTAATGGATAAAGAAAAAATTTTAAAAGCTGCTAGAGAAAAAAAGGCTATCACCTACAAAGGAGCCCCCATAAGGATGACATCGGACTTCTCAACAGAAACACTTGAGGCCAGAAGGGAATGGCAAGATATAATCAAAGTAATGCAGAACAAGAACCTACAACCAAGACTACTTTATCCAGCAAGGCTAACGTTTAAAATTGAAGGAGAAATAAAGAGCTTCCCAGAAAAAGAAAGCCTCAAGGAATTCATAAAAACCAAACCAATTCTGCAAGAGATACTAAGGGGCCTCTTGTGAACAGTTTAAAGGGAGGAATGAATAGAGCAAAAGAAGAATACAGCTTTAAAGAATAAAATGGCAATAAACAACTACATATCAATAATAACCTTAAATGTAAATGGATTAAATGATCCAATCAAAAGACATAGGGTAGCTGCATGGATAAAGAAACAGGACCCATACATATGCTGTCTACAAGAGACACACCTTAAAACAAAAGATGCACATAGACTGAAGGTAAAAGGATGGAAAAAAATATTTCATGCAAATGGAAATGAAAAAAAAGCAGGGGTAGCAATACTTATATCAGACAAAATGGACTTTAAAACAAAGGCTGTAGTAAGAGATAAAGAAGGACACTACATAATGATAAAGGGAACAATTCAACAGGAAGATATAACTTTTATAAATATCTACGCACCAAATATAGGAGCTCCGACACACATAAAGCAGACTTTGATGGATATAAAGGGCGAGATTAACAGCAATACTATCATAGTAGGGGATTTCAATACCCCTCTAATAACACTGGATAGATCCTCAAGAAAGAAAATTAATAAAGAAACAGCAGACTTAAAGGAGACACTAGATCAACTTGATTTAATAGATATCTTCAGAACTTTTCACCCTAAAGCAGTAGAATATACATTCTTCTCAAGTGCTCATGGTATGTTTTCTAGGATAGACCACATGTTAGGACACAAAAATGGTCTCAATAAATTTAAGAAGATTGAAATAATATCAAGCATTTTCTCTGATCACAATGCCATGAAACTAGAAATTAACCACAAAAGAAAAACTGAAAAATACTCAAACACTTGGAAACTAAATAGCTTGTTATTAAATAATGAATGGATTAACAATGAGATCAAAGAAGAAATAAAAAAGTTTCTAGAAACAAATGATAATGAGCATACATCAACTCAAAATTTATGGGACACAGCAAAAGCAGTTCTGAGAGGGAAGTTTATTGCACTACAGGCATATCATAAGAAGCTAGAAAAAGCTCAAATAAGCAACCTGACCCTGCATCTAAAAGAACTAGAAAAACAACAACAAATGAAACCCAAGACAAATAGAAGGAAGGAAATAATAAAGATCAGAGCAGAAATAAATGACATAGAGGCTAAGGAAACAATGCAGAGGATCAATGAAACCAGAAGCTGGTTCTTTGAAAAGGTAAACAAGATTGATGAACCTTTAACTAGACTCACCAAGAAAAAAAGAGAGAGGTCCCAAATAAATAAAATTAGAAAGGACAGTGGAGAAATAACAACTGACACAACAGAAATACAAAGTACTGTAAGAAAATACTATGAAGAACTCTATGCCAAAAAATTAGACAATCTTGGTGAAATGGACAAATTTCTTGAATCATATAACCTTCCAAAAATCAATCTGGAAGAAGCAGAACACCTAAACAGACCAATTACAACAAATGAGATAGAAACAGTTATCAAAAAACTCCCAAAAAAGAAAAGTCCTGGGCCTGATGGCTTCACAAGTGAATTCTATCAAAAATTCAAAGAAGAACTAACTCATATCCTTCTCAAGCTATTTCAAAAAATTCAAGAGGAAGGAAGACTTCCAAACTCCTTTTATGAGGCGAGCATAATTCTGATCCCAAAACCGGGCAAAGACAACACAAAGAAAGAAAATTATAGGCCTATATCCCTGATGAATTTAGACGCTAAAATTCTCAACAAAATATTAGCCAACCGGATCCAGCAATATATGAAAAAAATCATACACCATGACCAAGTGGAATTTATTCTGGAGAGGCAAGGCTGGTTCAATATTTGCAAATCAATCAATGTGATTCATCACATAAACAAAAGGAAGGACAAAAATCACATGATAATTTCAATAGATGCAGAAAAGGCATTTGATAAAATCCAGCACCCATTCATGCTCAAAACTCTCAGTAAAGTGGGAATACAGGGATCATTCCTTAACATGATAAAGGCCATCTACGATAAACCCACAGCAAACATCATACTAAATGGACAAAAATTAAAAGCCACTCCCTTAAGATCAGGAACCAGGCAGGGATGCCCCCTTTCACCACTCTTATTCAACATAGTTCTGGAAGTCCTAGCTATAGCAATCAGACAAGAAGAAGAAATAAAAGGCATCCAAATTGGAAAAGAAGAAGTAAAACTGTCACTATTTGCAGATGATATGATATTGTATATTGAAAACCCTAAAGTCTCAGTCAAAAAACTACTGGACCTTATAAATGAATTCAGCAAGGTGGCAGGATATAAAATTAATACTCAGAAATCAGAGGCATTTTTATATACCAACAATGAACTGTCAGCAAAAGAAATTAAGGAAACAATCCCCTTCACTATTGCAGCCAAAAAAATAAAGTACCTAGGAGTAAATTTAACCAAGAAGGTTAAGGACTTGTACTCGGAAAATTATAGAACATTGATAAAAGAAATCAAGGAAGATACAAACAAGTGGAAGCATATACCGTGCTCATGGCTAGGAAGAATAAACATCATTAAAATGTCTATATTACCCAAAGCAATTTATAAATTCAATGCAATACCAATTAAAATACCAATGACATACTTCAAAGATATAGAACACATATTCCAAAAATTTATATGGAACCAAAAAAGAACACGAATAGCCTCAGCAATCTTATAAAGAAAAAATAAAGCAGGAGGTGTCACTCTTCCAGATATCAAGGTTTACTATAAGGCCATTATACTCAAGACAGCCTGGTACTGGCATAAGAACAGGCACGTAGATCAATGGAACAGAACAGAGGACCCAGAAATAAACCCACAGCTTTATGGACAACTGATATTTGACAAAGCAGGAAAGAACATACAATGGAGTAAAGACAGCCTCTTTAACAAATGGTGTTGGGAAAATTGGACATCTACCTGCAAAAAAATGAAACTAGACCATCAACTTACACCATTCACAAAAACAAACTCAAAATGGATAAAAGACTTAAATGTAAGCCGTGAAACCATAAGCATCTTAGAAGAAAACATAGGCAGCAAGCTCTCCGACATCTGTAGCAGCAGTATATTTGCCGATTTATCTCCACGGGCAACTGAAATAAAAGGCAAGATAAACAAATGGGACTATATCAAACTAAAAAGTTTTTGCACAGCTAAAGACAATAAGAACAGATTAAAAAGACAAACCACACAATGGGAGAACATATTCGACAGCACATCTGATAAGGGGTTAATAACTAAAATTTATAAAGAACTTATAAAACCCTACACCAGGAAGACAAACAACCCAATCAAAAAATGGGCAAAAGAAATGAATAGAAATTTCTCCAAAGAGGACATACAGATGGCCAATAGGCATATGAAAAAATGCTCAACATCACTAATCATTAGAGAAATGCAAATTAAAACCACAATGAGATATCACCTCACACCAGTCAGAATGGCACTCATCAGCAAAACAACACAGAATAAGTGCTGGCGAGGATGTGGAGAAAAGGGAATCCTTCTGCACTGCTGGTGGGAATGCAGACTGGTGCAGCCACTGTGGAAAACAGTTTGGAGATTCCTCAGAAAATTAAAAATCGAACTGCCTTTTGACCCAGCTATCCCACTTATAGGAATATACCCTAAGAACACCATAGCACTGTTTGAAAAGAAGAAATGCGCCCCCATGTTCGTGGCAGCATTGTTCACAATAGCGAAGATCTGGAACCAGCCCAAGTGTCCGTCAGAAGAGGAGTGGATTAAAAAGCTATGGTACATATATACTATGGAATACTACTCAGCCATAAGAAACGATGACATCGGATCATTTATAACAAAATGGATGTACCTTGATAACATTATATGGAGTGAAATAAGTAAATCAGAAAAAAAGAAAAACTGAGAACAGCATGATTACATACATAGGTGGGACATAAAAGTGAGAATATGAGACATGGACAAGAGAGTGGTGGTTATGGGATGGGGGGAGGGAGGGAAGAGTGGGATAGGGAGGAGGGGAGGGACGCAGGGAAAACCAGATAGAAGGTGACAGAGGACAATTTGACTTTTGGTGATGGGTATGCAACACAATTGAATGATAAGATAACCTGGAGATGTTTTCATTGTACATATGTACCCTGATTTATTGGTGTCACCCCATTAGAATTAATAATAATAAAACTATATATATTAAAAAAAAGAAACAATTGAAAATTTGAACTCTGAATTGGTGCTTGATTATATTAAAGAATTATTGCTAAGTTTTTAGATAGAGTCATGGAATTTGAGGGACTTTTTAGAGTCCTTACTGTTAGAGATATATACTGAAATATTTATGGATAAAATTCTATGCTGTCTGGGATATGCTTCAAAATAACGCAGGAGTGGGATGTCAGTGGCTAGATGTAAAACAGGATCAGTCACTTTGTGACGAATACATAAAGGGTTTTTATGCTATTCTGTTTATTTTAGTGTGTATTAAAGTTTTTCCATAATAAAAAGGTTAAAGAAAAAAGAATGTGGGACCTGACTGGTTGGCTCAGTGGATAGAGCATCGGCCCGGCATTCGGATGTCTCAGGTTCGATCCCTGGTCAGGGCATACATCATGAGAACCAACCATCTGCTTCTCTTCCTGTCCATCTCCCCCTTCTCTCGCTCTTCCCCTCTCGCAGCCAGTGGCTCAGATGGTCTGAGCATCAGCGCCAGACAGGGGTTGCCGGGTGGAGCCCGGTCAGGGCGCATGCGGGAGTCTGTCTCTCACTTAAAAGAAAAAAGAAAGAATGCAAAGTTGATAGAGCAGGCAATTATACAGGCATGAGCAGAGCAGGAATGATAGGCCAGGTAGGAATGTCACCAGAGCAGAAAGTTGTGAGTACCTAGCAACAGGCAAAACTAGAGAAAACAACTACTATAGGCTAGGATCTTTTCCCCAGCGTGACCTTTCAACTCCTGACTTTCTGCTAGTCATGAGGCTTAGAGCCCCTTAGAAGAGGAGCAAGGGGGTCAGAGAATAGCCTCATATGACTCTTGTACAAGCCCAGGTGCAACCACTCCCTTAATTAAGCACTAAGTCCCCAGGACAATGAGATTTTATTCAGCATCAAATAATCTTAGGAACAAAGCCTCAGGTCTGTTGACCATAGAGACAGAGTTTTGGTCAAACTAGAGATAACATCTAGGCCTCAGTTGTATTGCAGCTTCAAGCCCCCCAAAAGCAACAAAACCAGATTGAAGAGATGCCATGGCTGTCACCAGGACCAGATGCAATGACTAATGACTGCGTACTTTAGCGCTGACCAATCAGTAGAGACCATGACTCTGAAAGGACACACCTGGAAAGATGATGAATAGTCTATTGAGATTCTCACCTGAGAACTCCCTTAAAATCTCTGCCTTTGGAAAACAGATATAAACCCTGAAGACGAAGAACCCAGTGCACGTTTTCTCTGGAGTATGCCTGTGCCTTTCCTCCTCTTCTTCCCTCAGTTGTGTTATCTTTGCTTTCCTTCTCCTAAGGTCCAAGGGTCCTTCTTTTGCCTCTGTAACTTGTTTCTTGAGTCCATGCAACACAGCTGGCTCACTTCTTCGACCTCGTGACTTTCTAAATAAACTTCTTGTGGCAGAGTTCTTGACCCTAAATTCTTTCTTAGCCAAACTCAAGAACTGAGGTCTAACTCTGTTATTAACAAAGAAACAATACAATTTTTAGCAATTATTCCCTTTATGACCAGCCCCACGTCACCAGCATAGCCCAGTAATATAAAAAGACCTAAAGGCTAGCAGTCTACCTGGGCAGTCAAGACTCTATTTTCAAATTCTTCTTTAGTAGAACTTTCCAGGCACATTTACAGTAATATCCTATCAATTCTTATGGAATTAGATGGTCTATATTTAATGCATCATTTAGACAACCAAAAATGACCCTTTTAAGTTAAATACTAATTATTTTGATTAAGCTTTTTCTAAATGTCTTATATCACTCTCTGTCATAGAATACTGAGTGTTGGGCAGACAAAATATATTATGCTCACTTTGTTAAAGATGGCGCTGCCCACATGCAAGTCTTAAGAGTAAGCTTTTCCCCACACTCTTGACTGATTGGATGATGTGGAGTGGTGCACTCTCATGAGGAATCCTTCCATTATGCCTCAGATGAGTGACTTTGTATCAGAGACTTCCTTGTTTGTAGATTGGATTAAAGGTTTGGATTTCTACACTATAAAGTGGGGCAAACCAGGAACTTGTTCTCTCTTGGTTCCTGAGGTTAGCATTAGAGAGGAGAGCAGAGAAAGGCCACGTGGAGGAGGCCAGGAGAAGCAACCAAGATGGTGGAGTACTGAGGAAGAAGCCGGTTTGTACAGAGTTTGTGCTGGAGAAAAAGATGGGAAACAGAGGTGAGTAAGTCTGGTGAGGTAGAGACCTTTGATTCTAGGAAACTCGGATAAGTCAGTAGCTTTGTGAGCACTGAATGAGTGGGTTTTGGAGCCCAGTGTGTGTTTTTGCTTGCCCACCGGGTGCAAGCTAGGATTAAAGCTGATGGCTCACCAGTTCTTGGCTCCGTTGTTTCATTACCAACTGTCCGAATCTAATGAGAACCTGTGTGGGCCAGGCGGCTGTGATGGTGACTGCGGGCACTGGCTTTACACTGAGTTATAAGTTAACTTTTTAAAAATAAATTTTATGACTTTGAGTCATTGTTGGGAAAAATTGTTGTAATCCAGCCTGGGGGACAAATTAATTATCTGGTGTTATTAGTGTAATTTAAAGCTCTGAGACTCATTCTATCTGGTGATATTCCTGTTTCCTCCTTCTTGTTGCCATCAACTTATTGGCCTTCCCTCCCCCAAATATACATAATTGTAATCTGCTCAATGCTATCCCTTTTATAATCCTCATCACAGTCTAACAGGGTGCCCTGGACACAATAAGCACTCAATAACCATTTGGTGAATTGGATTAAACCTGGGAAGAATGGTGGATAGCTAGAGTAAATCAAATAATTAAACTTATTAAATCATTAACCTTAATTTTAGACACATCACTTAAGCTGCTGAATATAGTTTGGGAATTCATACCTGAGTTCCAAATGGTTGAGGTTGCCAGGAGTCTGGCTGCTGAATTACATGAGGGGTAAGGCTCTGTTATATATTAAAAGGTCTGTTTGCAGGCACATATAATTGCTGCTAATTGTACCGCAGGAAGAACAAAATTAGCAAATTGATAAAGGAATTCTACTTCTCTAATATGAAGAATAGCCCTTGGTTACCTTAAGTACCCCTATCTTCATTGTAGATGCTAGTGTTTGAAAGTATTATCTGTGTGGCTCTGGTCGGTTGGCTCAGCAGTAGAGCGTCAGCCGGGCATGTGGAAGTCCCGGGTTCGATTTCCAGCCAGGGCACACAGAAGAAGCACCCATCTGCTTCTCTACCCTTCCCCCTCTCCTTTCCCTTTATCTCTCTCTTCTTCTCCACAGCCAAGGTTCCATGGAAGCAATGTTGACCCCAGGCACTGAGGACAGCTCATGGCCTCCACCTCAGGCACTGCAATGGCTCTAGTTGCAGCAGAGCAACGGCCCAGATGGGCAGAGCATCGCCCCCTGGTGGGCATGCTGGGTGAGTCCTGGTCAAGTGCATGCAGGAGTCTGTCTGCCTGCCTCCCTGCTTCTCACTTGGGGGGGGGGGAATAAAAGAATTGATGCTTCTTATGTCTCCCTTTCTGTCTGTCCTTATCTTTTCCTCTCCCTGTCTTTCTTGCAAAAAAAAAAAAAAAGGGAAGAAGTTGCTTCTCTCTTTTCACTCTCTAAAATAAATAAAACAAACAAATAAAAAGACTAGACTTGCCTGATCAAGGCACATATGGGAGCTGATGCTTTCTGCTCCTCCCCCCTTCTCTCTCTCTCCACTCTCTAAAATGAATTTCAAAAAATAAATTAAAAAAAACTATTATCTGTGAAATTCCAAGGTACTTGTTGAAATTAAAACACATTTTTATAAAAGCAGATGAAATATTTTGACTAAAACAAAGAATTTAGGTAAATTTTGTGGAAGGAATAAACAACCCCAAATCCTCATTTAATTTGTCTGTTACACTAAAACATTTGCTCTTTACCTATGAGATATATCTTAAGTGTATCTTTGGTAGTTACTTAATTATTTGTCACTAAATATACATTTGCTTGGGCATAAAAGCTTGGGGTCATCCTAGGTTCCTTTTGGTATCCACTCTCATCTCATGGCATTTAATCCATAAATCTTACTGATTATCTTAGAATTACCTTAAAAATGCATCTGGAATCCAGCCATGTCAGCATGCCCACTGCTACACCAATCCTAGTCACCATGCTCACTCTCCTGAGCTTTGTTTTAGCTTCTTATCTGGTCTCCTACTTCTACCGCTGTCTGTTCCCTACCCATTAGCTGGAGTGGTTGTAAGAAGACAGTCTTATCATCTCTTCCCTGCTCAGAACCCTCCAGTGGCTCCTATGAAACACCAGTCTTCAGCATGATCCATTTATCTACACAACCTGGTTCCTCCTTGCCTATGAGAGCTCATTTCTTCTACTCCTCCCCTCAGCTACTTTGCTCAAATCACATAGATTTTCTTGCTGCTCTTTAAACACACAATAAATATTTGTTGACTAAATGAAATACAATAGTTTCAGAATCAATGAACGAGTCCTATAATAATTATAATCAATAACAATTAGTATAAACTGTATACCAGTCCAACCCAGGGAGCTGCTATTTTACCCAATTGGTCTAAAATGATGGTTCTCAGCCTTTACCTGGGATCAGAATCCCCTGGGGGGCTTGTTAAAACTCGGATGGCTCGTCCTGTCCTTAGAGTTTCTGATTCAGTAGGTCAGGAATGGGCCTAAAACTTGCATTTCTAGTAAGTTCCTAACAATGCTAATGATACTGGTCCAGGTACACACTTTGGCCTAAATATTCTAGCCTGGAAGGCTGACTGACTATTCTGAGCTGACATGTGACAAATTTCGTCCTATTGTTCCTATCTGCTTTTTGAATGAAAAGATTAAGTGCAGAAACATATGGGGAAAAACACTGGACCTCATTTTTTGGACACGTAGCCACAGGGTGGCCCCCTCGCTCCAGCAATGACTCCGCCAGCCCTCAATTCAAACAGCTTTTGTTATTTGGAGTAGTTCCAAACTATTTCTCTTTGAAAAAAAAAGTGAATTTAGTTGTAGGACCAGTAGTTTGCTGTCCACAAAAGGCTGTCATGGGACATGTGTGTGACTTTGTCAGCAATGTAAGAGTCTATGCTCTATAAGAAGTCACTACAGTCACTGAAATGGAAATGACACAGGGGATAAGAGGTTTGAAAGTTGAAAACTGAAGGGAGATTTCCTTGTGGCCAAGAAGGAAGGAAGTGTACCCAGGACAGACATGCACCTCTGTGTCCATCATGCCGCCCTGCACACAGCAGACATCACTCACACCCCTCGTACTGTGTGAGGAGAAGGGGTCCTTGCGTTCAGGTACTAGCTGCCCTTCCCTGGCCTCTTCACCAGCTCCCAGCCAGACAGGGGGCCCAGGCCCTGCCAGAGTGGGAGAAAGGAACCGGGCTTGGTGGCATGCCACCTCCCTGGGCGTACTATTGGTACCTGAGGAGGAGCTGGGCTGGCAGCTGACCAGCCCAAGGCATGAGCACTGAGGAGCTGAGGGGCAGGGAGGCGGCATGTGTGCACTCCACATACAGCTCGTCCCTCTGCTCCCCTGCACACCTGCTCCCTCACTTCTCCTTCTTTGTACAGTAAAACCCCATTTTATACATTAATGGAGTCTGGAAAACACTTCCTGGTGAGACTGTGTGAATGTTAAATATAGCCTTCCATATTACAAAGTGGTTTCCACTGCTGGAAAGGTAAACAAGGCTCTAAAGTTCCTAATGACACTTTGTCCGTTAGATATATTTTTCAATAATACAGTTTTAGCGGTTTAAATGTGAACAGGCAGTTGTTCTTTCTTTCCAATGAGGGTCTCGTTGATGCAATAGACTGACCGCTTTGGGTACTACTGTTAAACTTTAACCTCTGTTTCAGTTTTATTAAATTCATGAGACCTATGCTTCTTATTACAAATATCATTATTTTCATTTCACTGTTTTCTTTTTATTTGAGTAAAAAAGAGAAAAAAACAAGGGCAAATACAATAAAATACTCAAATAGCCATAAAACAAATATTGCTGAACTAAGATGCTGACGCCACAGAAACAGAGCCACCAGCTAGAGGGTAGCATTGTGAGAGGGTTTGAAGTATTCATTCATTCATGGAAGCCTCCATTTGTCACATGACAGGGGAATCCAGCCCTTGTCTGGAATAGGGGGATGTTGGATGTGTCCTGTAAATGGGACCTGTGATAGACCATACCTATTGACCCTTCAAGGCCCATTTTTTCAAAAAAATATGTTTTTATTTATTGATTTTTTTTTTAAGTGAGAGAGACAGAGAGAGGGACAGACAGGTAGGAAGGGAGAGAGATAAGAAGTATCAATTCTTCATTTTGGCACCTTAGTTATTATTCATTGATTGCTTTCTCATATGTGCCTTGCCTGGGGGGACAACAGCAGAGCAAATGACCCCTTGCTCAAGCCAGCAACCTTGGACTCAAGCCAGCAACCTTGGGCTTCAAGCCAGTGACCTTTGGGCTCAAGCCAGAGACCATGGGGTCATGTCTATGATCCCACGCTCAAGTCAGCAACCCCATGCTCAAACTGCTGAGCCTATGCTCAAGCCGGCGACTTTGGAGTTTCGAACCTGGGTCCTCTGTATCCCATGCTGATGCTCTTTCCACTGCACCACCACCTGATTAGGCTATTGATTGATTTATTTTAGACAATGAAAGGAAGGGAAGCATTCATTTGTTGTTCTATTTGGTTGTGTGTTCATTGATCGCTTCTTTTATGTGCCTAGACTGGAGATCAAACCCATAACATTGGTGTTTTAGGTCAATGCTCTAGCTGACTCAGCTAACCTGCCAGGACTCAAGGCCCATTCTAATTCTACTACCTCCCTGAGCTCTTTAAAGATGAAGAACTAGAAACCACATTTCTGAACTTCCTTGAAGCTCTGCCAAATAAAGGCACCTGTGTGAACCCTAGAAGGTGAAGCTGGACAGGTAGAGGTGAGGAAAATAGGGTAGAGCTACAATGGATGTCAGGTTGCAGTTGCTTGGCAGGGGGGCATGTGATGGTTCAAACTGCCTGGTTCCTAGTGTCCCAGGTGTGGGTTGGTGTGTTGTGAACCTGCGCAGCTAATAATTTAGCAGGTCTCAGGTGGGAATGGTGGAGGATTAGAAAATAAACAGAAAGAAAAAGGATAGGATCTGGAGGACCATTGCACCTTTAATAGCTTGCAAGAGCAAGTTTTCACCCCCAAACCACTTCATTTATAGAGCAGAGCAAAGTCATTAGCAAATCAAAGAGATCTCTGATACAAAGTCACATTTCAGAGGTAACCCAAGAGTTCTCCCCAGTGCAGAAAACCCTTCACCCTGCATAACATCTTAACTTCAGAAAACAAAGGGTAAAAAGAAAACTGCCTCCAGTCTCTTCAAGGGATATGAGGGATGGGACAAGTGGAAAAACAACTTACATGGAGGTGTGGAGAAGGGCATGTAAATTGCCTTTACCAACTTAAACAGTCCGAGGTTGTGGGAAAGAACTGAACCTTTACAACTTAAACAAGTGAGGTGGGGGGATGAGATGAGTGGAAATACTCAGCTTCATAGCCAATATGGAGTTGTGGGGGAGAGCTTAGCCTTTAGCGTAAGCCTTAAACTGTAAGGGCTTTGCCAGCTGGCAGTCTCCCGCAGTAGCAACGATGGAACTTCTGCTAGTACAGGTCTTCTAGAACTCAGAATTCTTAGATGCATTGTTCATGGCTACTAGCAGCCTACCTGTCATTCCCTTATCCTCAGAAATTCTGTATGCTCCTTACTAATACCCTGTAATCAACACTTTTTGTTGCAGTAATATAAGGTTATAGTAATTAAATATAGAGAAATATAGAAAAATATGGAAGATATATAAAAATAATTAGGATATAATATTAAAAGCAATTAAAGAAATTAAATAAAGTTATGCCATCTGGATAGGAATTAATATAGTGTGGACAGATATGATAAACAGACTCTGCCTTTCACACAGGGTTCAGTTAGTGTGTGTGTGAAGTTACATATAGATAAGAAGAGGCTTGATGTCATAACTCTGGGTTGATGTAGACAGGAGGCTTCCCTGGGAACATCTTAAAAGTGGCTTGATGTGACATTTCAGTAGATTAACATAAAAAACTCCCAAAAAGGTGGTTTGAGATGATAATCTTGTAGATTGACACCTGTTAGAAGGTCTTGGCCAGAAAAGGTACTAAAGCTAAGGGTGCCCCCTGCTGTGGTAGTCGCCCAGAGGAGCATGCCAACAGGGCCCCCTTAAGCTATACCCAGGCATGTCAAAAGGATTTGTAAGTAATAAACTGCCTGTGTAATTCTTGCAACTAATTTTTGTGTAGGTCCTGTCTTTCCTCCAGTGGCAGTTAGTGTCAGCACTGATTAGTACCATCCTCATAGCTGCCTTAAGAGTAGTCTCGAAGAGGCTGCCAGCCCTGTTGATAAGCAGGAGTGTCCCACTCTGTGAGGAAGTCAAATCGGGGACGCCTGATCCATGTGGAGCTTGGGTTCTACTGGGACACTTGTGTTTTCTATAAGTAGAGTGGGTTCTGTTGTCTGCAACTTGGAATTTTTACCAATAGATTAGTCTATCCCAGGGGTCGGGAACCTATAGCTCATGAGCCAGATGTGGCTCTTTTGATGGCTTCATCTGGCTCACAGAGAAATCTTAAATAAAAAAAATAATATTGTTAAAAATATAAAACATTCTCATGTATTACAATCCATTCATTTCCTACCGCTCATGTTCATGGTTGCGGGTGGCTGGAGCCAATCACAGCTGTCCTCCAGACAACACCAAATTTTTATTGGATAATGCGTAATGTGCAGGGTCATTGTGAGGTCAGGAAGTAAACTTTTCTTCTTTTAATCAAGTAGTCAGCTAGCTAATTGCAGAAACACTTTTGACAAAGAAGATAGCTAAAAGAAAATAGATGAGGAGAATTGTACTTTTCAGCAGGAATGGACAGAGGAATTTGCCTTTGTGGAGAGAACAGGTTTTGCAGTGTGTCTAATATGCAATGATAAAATTGCATTGATGAAACGGTCAAATATAAAGCGGCACTTCGACACACGCCATACTACATTTGCATCGAAATATCCAGCGGGGGAGAGCAGGATAAAAGTGTGTCAAGAGCTACTGTGAAGAGTGCAAGCTAGTCAGCAGCAACTCCGTGTTTGGACCCAACAAGGTGACTGGAATTCAGCTAGCTTTGCTGGTGCTTTAGCAATTGTGAGAAACAGAAAGCCATTCACAGATGGGGAGTATGCCAAAACATTCATGCTTGATGTTGCCAATGAACTTTTTGACGACTTTTCAGATAAAGACAAGATAATCAAACGAATAAAAGACATGCCCCTGTTGGCAAGAACTGTTCACGATCATACCATCATGATGGCAAATCAAATTGAGACAACACAAGTGAAGGACATAAATGCAGCACCATTCTTTTCTCTTGCTTTGGATGCGTCAACAGACGTAAGCCATTTATCCCAGTTCAGCATGATTGATTGCAAGGTATGCTGTTGGTGACACACTACATGAGGAAAGTCTTGCTGTTTTGCCTATGAAAGAGACAACAAGAGGTTCAGGATTTATTCAAGTCTTTCACTGAGTTCGCTAAAGGAAAAAATCTACCAATAGATAAACTTATTTTGGTGTGTACTGATGGTGCTCCATGCATGGTGGGGGAAAAACAGAGGATTCGTAGTGCTTCTTTGTGAATGTGAAAAGAGACCCATCCTAAAATTTCACTTCATCCTACATCAGGAGGCGCTTTGTGCTCAGATGTGTGGCAAGCAGCTTGGTGAGGTGATGTCGCTGGTCATTCGGGTGGTCAACTTTATTGTTGCCTGAGCTTTAAATGATTGCCAGTTTAAAACACTGCTGGATGAAGTTGGGAATAATTATCCTGGTCTGCTTCTGCATAGCAATGTGCGTTGGTTGTCAAGAGGGAAGGTGCTCAGCTGTTTCACGGCTTGTCTGAGCAAAATCCGAACTTTTCTTGAAAAACGTTGAGCATCCTGAGTTAGCTAAGACTGAGTGGCTCCTGAAGTTCTACTATCACGTGGACATGACTGAACATCTGAACCAGCTCAATGTGAAAATGCAAGGTGTTGGAAATACAGTCTTATCCCTTTAACAAGCAGTGTTTGCATTTGAAAACAAGCTGGAACTCTTCATCACCGACATTGAAACAGGTCGTTTACTACACTTTGAAAAACTGAGAGAGTTTAAAGATGCATGCACAGCAAGTGACCCTGCTCAACATCTTGATCTCCAGCAGCTAGTGGGCTTCACATCTCATCTTCTGCAGTCATTCAAAGCGCGCCTTGGAGAATTTTGTGAGCGCACTCATCTTTTTAAGTTCACTACCCACCCACACGAGTGTGCAGTGGACAGTGCTGACCTGAGTTACATCCCTGGTGTCTCCGTCAGAGATTTTCAGCTACAAGCTGCTGACCTGAAGGCCTCAGACATGTGGGTGAATAAGTTCAAGTCACTGAATGAAGATTTGGAAAGACTTGCACCACAGCAAGCAGAGTTGGTGAGCAAACACAAGTGGGGAGAAATGAAAAAACCTCAGCCCATAGACCAGCTGATTGTCAAAACTTGGAACGTGTTTCCCGTCACATACCACACACTGCAGCGCGTGAGTATTGCTGTACTGACAATGTTTGGCTCTACGTATGCATGTGAGCAGTCTTTCTCACATTTAAAGAACGTTAAGACCAACCTACAATCACATTTAATGCATGGAAGTCTCAATGCCTGCATGAAGCTTAACCTCACTACGTATCAACCAGACTACAAAGCCATCAGCAAAACCATGCAGCACCAGAAGTCGCATTAATGGTAAGAAGTACTTTATTCATCATTGGTTAGCAACAGCATAACAACGTTATTAAAAAGAATTCAGTGATTTATTGTACTATAAAAGTGTTGGTCTTATATAAGATGCACACATTTACTTGTATTTAGTGTTAAACGTATTGTATGGCTCTCATGGAATTACATTTTAAAATATGTGGCGTTCATGGCTTTCTCAGCCAAAAAAGGTTCCCGACCCCTGGTCTATCCATATCAACGTTTTTTAGCCTGGGCTCAAGGAAATATTTAAGTCCCCGGAAATTGTGGCCTGTCTGCCATTGTACTCTCTTCTAGTTACTGTTCACAGGTCTCTCTTCTAGTTACTGTTCACAGGTTTGTTCTCTTCTTCCCATGTGTTCTTATGTTTATCAGTCATAGGGACTTCAGCACTCCCTACCTGATGGCTGGTTTTTGCCCTGTTTCCTCACTTATTTCCTTGAAGGTGATTATTTTGACATCCAGCCTCACCCTCTTCCTTGGCACTTTTGTAGGACCAGTAGTTTCCTGTTCACCGATTCATGGCACTGTTACTTGGATGTTTTTTGACAACTACCACCATGAGAACAGAAACATCATGAGGAAGTAAACACATTGACCTGCATAACTCAGAATGGACAAACAAGCACAAGTGCTCACTGATCCAGAGCTTACAGCATGGCGTGCCATGAGAACTGTCATCAACCAAAGGCATACAATAATATTCCATCTACAGGCTTATGGGTATTGTAGGAAAAAAAATCTATGTTAAGTCTATTCTTCAATACTGTAATCCTTCATATGAATGGCACTATCAGTTTTAAATATAACAATGCTAGGATAGTATACTTTTTTGTACAAAAATGCAGATGGCAGGGAAGTTGAATATAGGCACTAAAAGCTACCTAGAGACACACCCACTAAATAGTCAAATAAGGCACCTGTGCTAAGGAAGGACATAAGGTGGCTAACTATGACTCTAATACCAAATTCCAGTGTGTGTGGGAAATCTCCCCATACGACCAAGAAATTCTTCAACACCACTGGGTGTCCTGCATTTCAACTCAATTCTACCTACCTGGAAATAGCATGAGATCCCACAGGTTAAGGGCTCAGTCCTACAAGGCTGCCTCTACTTCAGGTGACAATTGCAAATTCAGGTAGGTTGTCACTTGTGTTTCTGACCAACTGGCTTTATATCAAGGGTTCTCACAATCCTCTCCTTGGGTTAGATTAATTTGCTAGAGTGTCTCATAGAACTCAGGAAACCCATTTACTCACTAAATTACTGGTTTCTTATAAAAGGATATAACTTAGAAACAGCCAGATGGAGAGGATACACAGGGCATGGTCAAAGAGCTTTCATGCTCTCTCTGAAAGTGTCACTCTCCCCACACCTCCACGCGTTCACCAACCTGTTAACTCTCCGAGCCTTGTCCTTTTGGACTTTTATGGAGGGTTCATTATGTAGGCATTACATTAAATTACAGCGATCAACCCAAACTCCAGCCCCTCCCCCAGGAGCTTAGGGAGTGGGACTGAAAGTTCCAACCTTCCAATCACATCAATGGTTCTCCTGACATTCAGCCCCCCTCCTTAGGTACTTTCTGTAAGTCACCTCATTAACATGAACTCAATTGTGGTTGAAAGGTGTTGGGGTGTAAAGTCCCAAAAGTCTAAATTCAGAATCAATTCGGAAGAACTGCCACATAGCTTTATCCAAATTCATAAGAGTGTGTACAGGGGAACTTACATACCTGGGCTCATCAGCTTCTTCTTTCCAGCAGCTACTGGCCAGGCAAAGTCCACACCCCTCCCAGAACGAGACCCCTGTGTAGGGCAGCTGTATTAGGCTTGCTTGCGGGGTGACTGGCTGCGAGCACTTTGCCTGATTGATGCATGAGTGCATGGCTGCGCCATGTGTGTATGACCTATGTAAGGCTACAGGTGCTTGCACTCAGGGGGATTGTGGATGCGTAGATTGCCGAACCTCCACTGTGAGGAGCCATTTTGCTGTTTGTTTGCCTGAGATGCGGTTTCCCCTACTTGTGTGCTTGTCTGCCATTGTGAGACTTTATTATATGGAATGGCCCCATGCTTTCTGGCTCCGCAGTTTCTCTCTCGTCTGCCGGAATCCAGTGTGGATCTGCCTGGCCTCGGTCACCTGCATTACACCCTTTTTGTAGTGGGTTAAATTAATGGCAATACCATATGGTGAGTAGTCCCATAGACCACCAGAAAGAACAGTGCACTTTTAAATTAAAAGATAACATCAGGCAGTTGTTATACTCTACATTCACTTCCTGGGACATGATGTTTGTCTGTTATACTCTATACCAGTCGTTCTTAACCTGGGTTCAATCAAACCCTAAGGGTTCGATGAGTCGGTCTCAGGGGTTCGAAGAAGCCTCTGCCACGGAGGCCAGAATAAAGTAATACTGTAATTTATTGTGAGTTCATGCATTTTATTGGTTTTGTTCTTTCAGCAAGGTGATGTTCATGCACAGCTCATTTTGTGCACCAGTAAAAAAACATATACCTATGTCTTGAATTTGGAAAAAAAATTATATTTTATTTATCACTAAAGAAGGGTTCGGTGAATGTGCATATGAAACTGGTGGGTTCGGTACCTCAAAAAAGGTTAAGAACCACTGCTCTATACATTCATTTCCTGGGACATGATATTCGTCTTAGGCAGCAGCATTCCAGCTTGAGGTTGCAAGGAGCAACAAGAGCCCAGCAGAGAGGGCAGCACTTCCCAGACGCCTCTGCGGCGTGAGCCATAATGCATTGCTAGAGCCCTACTATACTGGGGTTGGTTGTAAATAACAAGACACCATTTCACCGTTATGGCTCTGAAACAATTTTAGGAACTGAGGTTGAGAGACTTGGGCAGATAAAATATATTACGCTCACTTTGTTAAAGATGGTGCTGCCCACGTGCAAGTTTTAAGAGTAAGCTTTTCCCCACACCCTTGACTGATTGGATGATGTGGGGTGGTGCACTCTCATGATGAATCCTCCCATTATGCCTCAGTTAAGTGACTTTGTATCAGAGACTTCCTTGTTTGTAGATTGGATTAAGGGTTTGGATTTCTACACTATAAAGTGGGACAGACCAGGAGATTGCTCTCTCTCGGTTCCTAAGATTAGTATTAGTAAGGAGAGCAGATTAAGGCCACGTGGAGGAGAGGAAGAAGCCAAGATGGCGGAATGCTGAGGAAGAAGCTAGTTTGTGCAGAGTTTGTGCTGGAGAAGGAGATGGGGAACAGAGGTGAATAAGTCTGGTGAGCTAGAAAGCTTTGATGCTAGGAGACTTGGATAAGTCAGTAGCTTTGTGAGCACTGAATGAGTGGGTTTTGGAGCCCAGTGTGTGTTTTTGCTTGCCCGCCGGGTGCAAGCTAGAATTAAAGCTGATGGCTCACCAGTTCTTGGCTCCGTTGTTCCATTACCGACTGTCCGAATCTAATGAGAACCTGCACTGGCCAGGTGGCTCTGATGGTGGCCTTGGCCACTGGCTTTACAGAGACCAAATCCCATAACAAAAGATGCTCCCATTACTCTTGTTGCTCAGGGGATTCCAAGGATTTGGGCAGCTCTGAGCCAGGAACTGTGGACAAAGACCTAATATATATGAGAAATTTATTTCTTATAAATCACAATACTGTTCTAGTTCACTGGTTCACAGCCTTGGCTGCATATTAGCATCACCTGGGACTTTTTTAAAAATGTAAATAACCAGGCCCCAAACTAGGTTGATTGAGTCAGAATCTCTGTGGGCATGGCTCAGCCATTTTATTTAAGCTTAGGTGATTCTAACGAGCCCTTAAGGTTGAGAAGCACAGGTGGGGCTTCCTACTTTGCTCTATTTATTCTTGTGAATGTGGCTTTTTCTTCACTCTCTGTAGGTATATGAGGATTTAAGATGAAGCCACCACATAGGTTTTTCTAATAAGTAGCATTTGTGGCTAGAGGCCAGCTTCCTGTTCAAAGACCATCTCTCTTCACAAATCAACTCTGTTGGAGTGGGTGGGAGCTGGACAAAGGTACAAACATCTGAGAGAGGAACTGTAAAACCAGTAGTCGCAGCCCCCATCACAGCCACCTGGCCAGTGCAGGTTCACATTGGATTCGGACAGTGGGTAATGAAACAACAGAGCCAAGAACTGGTGAGCCATCAGCTTTAATCCTAGCTTGCACCCGGTGGGCAAGCAAAAACACACACTGGGCTCCAAAACCCACTCATTCAGTGCTCACAAAGCTACTGACTTATCTGAGTTTCCTAGAATCAAAAGGCTTCTGGCTCACCAGACTTATTCACCTGTTTCCCATCTCCTCTCTACACAAACTGGCTTCTCCCTCAGCACTCCACCATCTTGGCTGCTTCTCCTGGCCTCCACATGGCCTTCATCTGCTCTCCTCTCTAATACCTCAGGAACCAAGAGCCAGCAAGCTCCCGGCCTGCCCCACTTTATACTGTAGAAATCCAAACCCTTAATCCAATCTAAAAACAAGAAAGTCTCTGATACAAAGCCACCCATCTGAGGCATAATGGGATTCCTCATGAGAGTGCACCACCCTACATCATCCAATCAGTCAAGGGTGTGGAGAAAAGCTTACTCTTCAAACCAAGCCTTAGGCTATAATGACTCAGCCTGCTTACATTACAGCCTGTCCCCCACACCCATCCCAAGCATAAGGGCAAATAATATCACCTGGGTGATGGGCTTCCATGTGGGCAGCGCAATCTTTAACAAAGTGAGCGTAATATAATTTATCTGCCCAATAGGAACAAACTTTTTTCTCCCCTCAAGGTTCTTCTGGCTGGTCTAACAATCAAACAGACATGAGACAGAGTACCAAGAGAAAATAACCAAATTTCATATATGCATGTGTATGGGAACTCCGCGGGCATGAGAGTCCGAGACCCCACATGCAGGGGAAGTTCTGGGATAGAAAAGGGGTTGAGGTATATAAAATATCCTGAGCTAGAGTTGAGGTAACTTGCCTTGGGGCTTCAAAGGGTCTCTGCAGAATGATAAAAAGAGCAGACATTTAGTAAAAGGAAGTTTGCCTTGTCTTGTAGATAGCAACTAAAGGGAAGAGCCAAAGTTATGTTTAAGCCTTAAGCTAAAATGGCCATTGTTGCATTCGCGGGGCCAAAAACAGACGTCGGAGACTTTCAGGGCTTTAGATGTTACTTTATTGGCCAAGTTTAACCTACGCAGGGGCGGACTCTCTTAAGTGTTAGGGAACACCTTACCCCCAGAGGGGCTGCAAATGAGAGTCGCGTCTCCCGCTTACAGACTAAAGGTTTATATAGAGGCAGCAAGCAAGTGTCCTACAAAAGCAGATATGATGGTCAGGCATTGGCTAGGGCAGTTTCACGTGCCATAGCAACAAGGGTAGGGCTCTAACTCAGTGGGAAATTCTAAAATTCAGCCTGTAAGCCAGGGGGCTTCTGGTTAGGCAAGGGGAGGTCTTATACTTGTCTCTTTGTTCTGCTCTTACTCTACCAGCACTTCCCTGTTCCTGATCCCCTCCTCTAAGCATTTTATGCTGGCAACCATCATATATTTCTTTCGGGGCCCATCAGCCATTATCTCAAAGTAATCTGCATATCACTGAGGCACATCTTGGGGTGGCTTGTTCTGAACTCCCACAAATACTAGCAGGCAAGGATCATGGAAGGCCAGCTTGGGATCTGTTCGGCAGATAAAATATATTATGCTCACTTTGTTAAAGATGGCGCTGCCCACATGCAAGTCTGTTGATTTTTTTTTTTTAAGTCTGTTGATATTAATGTGTGTTGGGGGACAGGCTATGGGCAAGCCGGGTCATTATAACTTAAGATTTAGTTTTAAGAGTAAGCTTTTCCCCATACCCTTGACTGATTGGATAATGTGGGGTGGTGCACTCATGAGGAATCCTCCCATTATGCCTCTGATAAGTGACTTTGTATCAGAGACTTCCTTCTTTGTAGTTTGGATTAAAGGTTTGGATTTCTATACTATAAAGTGGGGCAGACCGGGAGCTTGCTCTCTCTCGATTTCCTGATGTTAGCATTAGAGAAAAGAGCAGATTAAGGCCATGTGGAGGAGAGGAGAAGCAGCCAAGATGGCAGAGTGCTGAGGAAGAAGCTAGTTTGTGTAGTTTGTGCTGGAGAAGGAGATGGGAAACAGAGGTGAATAAGTCTGGTGAGCTAGAAAGCTTTGATGCTAGGAGACTCGGATAAGTCAGTAGCTTTGTGAACACTGAATGAGTGGGTTTTGGAGCCCAGTGTGTGTTTTTGCTTGCCCGCCAGGTACAAGCTAGGATTAAAGATGATGACCCACCAGTTTTTGGCTCCATTGTTTCATTACCAACTGTCTGAATCAAATGCAAACCTGCATGGGCCAGGCGGCCCTGTTGGTGGCCACGAAAACTGGCTTTACAGGATCTCCCTCAGATATGATCTTAGTTTGTCTTACAGCTAGTAAAAATTCCAACCAGCCAACCAGTAAAGCTCAGGCTGCTGTCCTAGAATTGGGATGGTTGGGCCCTTGTTGGGCAGATAAAATATATTATGCTCACTTTGTTAAAGATGGCTGTTGGGCAGATAAAATATAATATGCTCACTTTGTTAAAGATGGCGCTGCCCACATGGAAGCCCGTCACCCAGGTGATATTATTTGCCCTTATGCTTGGGATGGGTGTGGGGGAAAAGCTGTAATGTAAGCAGGCCGGGTTGTTATAGCTTAAGGCTTGGTTTTAAGAGTAAGCTTTGACTGATTGGATGATGTGAGGTGGTGCACTCTACTGAGGAATCCCATTATGCCTCAGATGGGTGACTTTGTATCAGAGACTTCCTTGTCTGTAGATTGGATTAAGGTTTTGATTCTACAGTATAAAGTGGGGCAGACCAGTAGCTTGCTCGCTCTTGGTTCCTGAGGTAGAAAAGAGGAGAGCAGATTAAGGCCACATGGAGGCCAGGAGAAGCAGCCAAGATGGTAGAATGCTGAGGAAGAAGCCAGTTTGTTCAGAGTTTGTGTAGAGAGAAGGAGATGGGAAACACAGGTGAATAAGTCTGGTGCGCTAGAAACCTTTGATTCTAAAAAACTCGGATAAGTCAGTAGCTTTGTGAGTACTGAATGAGTGGGTTTTGGAGCCCAGTGTGTGTTTTTGCTTGCCTGCAGGGTGCAAGCTAGAATTCAAGCTGATGGCTCACCAGTTCTTGGCTCCAGTGTTTCATTACGATCTGTTCGAATCCAATGTGAACCTGCATGAGTCAGGTGGCTGTGATCCTGACCGCGACTACTGGCTTTACAATGGCGCTGCCTACTTGGAAGCCCGTTGCCCAGGTGTTAATATTAGTTTCCCTTCTTGCTTGGGATGGGCATGATTATATTAATGTGTGTTGGGGGAGGGCTTTCACGCCAAAAGGTTTTTAAAAGGAAGAGAGATCATGTTGTTCCAGGGAAGAGTGATTAGGTTTTAGGAGGAACCCAAGATGGAGGATAGAATAAAAAGGCCACGTGGAGGAGAGGAGAGGCAGCCAAGATGGTGGAGTGCTGAAGGAGAAGCCAGTTTGTGCAGAGTTTGTGTAGAGAGATGGAGATGGGAAACAGAGGTGAATAAGGCTGGTGCGGTAGAAACTTTGATTCCAGGAAACTTGTATAAGTCAGTGGCTTTGGGAGCCCTGAATGAAAAGGGAAGTGTTTTTCCACTGTGTGTATTTCTTGCCCGCTGGGTGCAAACTAGGATTAAAGCTAATGGCCCACCAGTTCTCGGCTCCGTTGTTTCATTACCGTCTATCCGAATCAAATGAGAACCTGCACGGGCCAGGTGGCTGTGATGGTGGCTGTGGCTATTGGTCATACAGCCCTCTTTCCTGGCTGAACATTATGGCACAGTTTATATGGCTTTTCAGTTTCCATCAAACAATACCAGTGGCAAATGGATCAGGAGAGTAGGGAAATGCTTTCTTTAGAGCAAGAGTTGGCATAAACTTTTCCTATAGTGGACCAGATAGTAAGTTATTTAGGCTTTCTGGGACAAGAGACAAAATCGAGGACACCATGTAGGTTCTTATATAACAGAAGAGAAAACCCTGCCCTGCCCCACCTACTGCAATCTTCTGGGGAGGATCCATCCCTAGTGGTGGGCACATGTGATGCCCAATTGCTATCAGATGGAGGCATTCTCAGAACATAGAGCCACCGGCCTGATGGGGAGGGGCTTGTGGACAGTGCAGGAAGGGCGGTTGGCTACCACAGTCAGTTTCACTCTGCCAGTATTACCTAGCCCAGTGGTTCTTAACCTTTTTTGAGGTACCGAACCCACCAGTTTCATATGCACATTCACCGAACCCTTCTTTAGTGATAAATAAAATATGATTTTTTCCCCAAATTCAAGACATAGGTATATGTTTTTTTACTGGTGCACAAAATGAGCTGTGCATGAACATCATCTTGCTCAAAGAACAAAACCAACAAAGTGCATGAACTCACAACAAATTATGGTATTACTTTATTCTGGCCTCCGCGGCAGAGGCTTCTCTGAACCCCTGAGACCGACTCATCAAACCCCTAGGGTTTGATAGAACCCAGGTTAAGAACCACTGACCTAGACCCTGGCGCACAAGTCCAGCCATTTCAACTTGGGCCACTGGCCAGAAGGGAGCAATTTGCTAAGTTGCCAACTCATCGACTGGGATTCCACTCCCTTGTCTCTAGCAGTTGCCACTAGCAAAGTCCCCAACAAGTTTGTGGTAACCAGCATGGGCCCTGGGCAGGGTCGAGATGTGGCCACTAACCAGGGAGGCTTGGCTGGTGCTGGGAGTGGAGGGCAGAACAGGGGCCAGGGCTGCATATAACTTTCATGGTATTTTTGCCTTCATGGGCCCTTCCTCCTTTAAAACATATTAAACATTATAGTCTTTTTTTTTTTTTTTTTGCAGGGACAGAGAGGGAGTCAGAGAGAGGGATAGATTGGGACAGACAGACAGGAGCGGAGAGAAATGAGAAGCATCAATCATCAGTTTTTCGTTGTGACACCTTAGTTGTTCACTGATTGCTTTCTCACATGTGCCTTGACCACGGGCCTTCAGCAGACTGAGCAACCCCTTGCTGGAGCCAGAGACCTTGGGTCCAAGCTGGCGAGCTCTTTATTCAAGCCAGATGGGCCCACACTCAAGCTGGCAACCTCGGGGTCTCGAACCTGGGTCTTCCGCATCCCAGTCCGATGCTCTATCCACTGCGCCACCGCCTGGTGAGGCCAAACATTATAGTCTTTAACTGTGTTGATGTATAGACAAATATAATCCAGGCTGGATTATATTCTTTTCTTCTGGTTTTAAAATATATTTGTAAGCCCTGTATGTGCTGTGCCTGCTGGGTAAGTTGGCTCTGACAGAGTGGAGGGGCCACCCTAGCTTGGTTCCTGGGGTTCACAATGTTAGTCTTTTGGAACAGTGCCTGATGGCCATGCAAAAACAAGCAGTGGGCTGGACTTGACCTATGGGCCATGGCTGGCTGACCCGTGCTTTAGATGATGAAGATGAAATTAGCTGAGAGAATTTCCAGTGGGCCTAAGAAAAGACATGGTCACCCAAAGGGACTGGTAACCACTACACAGAGTTAGATCTCCTGCTAGGTCCTGACCCCCAGACTATGTTTTTTGTTTTCCTAATGAAGTATTACTCACCTATGGAAGAGTACATAAAACATATGTGTACACCTTAATAAATTATCACAAAGCAAGCATTCCTTCAGATCAAGAAATAGAATTTGCCAGCACTTTTAGAGTCCCTCTTGTCCCCCTCCTGACCACTGGCCCTTCTCTCCAGTTGAGGAAGGCGACTGAACTGACTTCTAACACTGTAGGTCAGTGTTGTTGGTATAAACAAAATAATAGTACGTATAGCACTACGTTCTTTGGTTTCTGGCCTCTTTTAGTCATGACCATTGTTGCTCTTGTGTTTCTGGAAGAACTAGATGTAGTGAACCACCACTCACAAGACCCTGGGGTTGCCTTTTTGTCATGAGATTGATTTTCTTAGATGGGCTGGGCTGGAGGTGAGGAGGGCCTGTGAGTCATCCAACTACCCAGCCCAGGCTGCTCTGCAAACTAGAGAAATAAAAGCTACATTGACCCTACGAAATTCCTAGTAACGAACCCAGATGTCTTGTGACAGGCATGCTAATGTCAGGAAAACCAATCTGAGCAGCGAGGTTGATTAAGGAGGTTCCTCTTGATCTCAAATCAAACCTATGGCCTCTGAGACTCATTAGCCTCCACCTATTAAAAAGAAAAAATATATATAGGGCAGACATGTTTGAGTGTGAGTCAAATCTTTTAACTGAAGCTTCCCTCCGGAGTTCAGGGCTGCCGTGTATAATGGCAAAGGCTGTGCACTGCACAAGTCCAGGGGCATCACTGAGAATAGAACATGAATGGCGCTTCACGTGGAAGTGCACTGTGCAGGCAGCAGCTGGTAGCAGAAGCAGTTGTCTGGATCCAGACCACATTTTAACTTAGCATGTGCTCTAGATACATGGACCTTCGTCATGTACATGTTTAGGGAAGAGGCTCTTCAAATGATTTAAGTGTTCTGGTTAACCCTTTGATCAGAAATTCTTTTTTTTTTTCTCTTTGGCCCAACAGGCTAAAGATGATTGAGTCAGGTATTTGGTGATGAAGATGATTGTTGGGCAGATAAAATATATTATGTTCACTTTGTTAAAGATGGCGCTGCCCACATGGAAGTTCGTTGATAATAATGTGTGTTCTGGAACAGGCTGTGGGCAGGCCGGATCATTATAGCCTAAGACTTAGTTTTAAGAGTAAGCTCTTCCCCACACCCTTGACTGATTGGATGATGCAGGGTGGTGCACTCTCCTGAGGAATCCCATTATACAGAGACTTCCTTGTTTGTATAATTGGATTAAAGGTTTTGAGTCTATGCTATAAAGTGGGAGAGACCAGTAGCTTGATCTCTCTCTCTCTCTTGGTTCCTGAGGTTAGTATTAGAAAGGAGAGCAGAGTAAGGCCATGTGGAGGAGAGGAGGCAGCCAAGATGGTGGAATGCTGAGGAAGAAGCCGGTTTGTGCAGTTTGTGTAGAGAGGAGATGGGAAACAGAGGTGAATAAGTCTGGTGAGCTAGAAAGCTTTGATACTAGGAAACTTGGATAAGTCAGTAGCTTTGTGAGCATTGAATGTGTGGGTTTTGGAGCCCAGTGTGTGTTTTTGCTTGCCCGCCGGGTGCAAGCTAGGATTAAAGCTGATGGCTCACCAGTTCTTGGCTCCATTGTTTCATTACCGACTGTTCGAATGTAATGCGAACCTGCACGGGTCAGGTGGCTGTGATCCTGACCGCGACTACTGGCTTTACATTTGACATAGTCTGTGGCAGGATTCTATACAGATAGGCATGGAGCCACTGCCACCTTTGAGCAGTGGAGTAGAGGAGTGGTTGCTGTTTTGGTTTCCCATAGCTGTTTTTGGGGGGACTGTAAGCTGGCTGACTTTTACAGCCATGAGTGAAGAAACCGAGAGCTCTATAGAAGAGGCTGCCCGGGACCTGCAAACCGAGCAGTGGAAGGAGCTGGAGGAAGCGCTAAAAGAGGAGGTCAACCAGGTTTGCGAGATTCACCTGGAAATGGAGCAGACGCTGGAGAAGGAATCACAGGTTCATGAGTTGGAGATTGCCCTGGATGTTGTGGAGAGCCAGCAGCGGCATGAGGCTGGGCCTGAGGCTGGGGCTGGAGCTGCAAGACCTGCTGAGCAGAAGGCGATGGCAGCCAGGGACTCGAGCCCAGCAGCAGGAGCTGTTTTCAGTTCCTCTTTGGAGGATGAGGAGAATTGGTCTGGAATTGTGATCCGCAGCCTCCAGAAGGTGAGAGCCCAGCAGTAAGGAGTAGCTACCCTGCCGGTAGGTCTGCGATTTTGGGACATAGGGTGGATGCCATCATGCTCTCCAGAGCAGAGATGGAAATGCTGACTGCCATTGCCACATGCTTTTCTTTAGGACAGTGTGAGACTTGCCATGATGGCAGAGATGAGGGGGGAGGATAACACCCCATGTGCGTGGACTGATTTCCTGGACTATGACTGGATGGGCACAGGCTCCTTTGTTGAATGGACTTATGGATTTTGGACAATGTGAAATACCTTGATGGGGGTGGGAGGTGGCTTTGCAGGAGGCCCTCCCCCTGCCCCGGGAAGCCTTTCAAATGGCAAGAGAAAAGGCTGAGGACATTTTGCACTTTTGGCAAAGTGCTTAGAGACTGGTGAAATGTGTGTACCTTTGTAATTTTTAAAATGGTATGATTTGTCATGTTGTAATTTGTGTAATGTGCCTAATTTGCTTGTACAGGGATGCCGGTGGTATAGATTTTGGGTAGTAAAGTGAGCATAAGGGTGGATTGTTGGGCAGATAAAATATATTATGTTCACTTTGTTAAAGATGGCGCTGCCCACATGGAAGTTCGTTGATAATAATGTGTGTTCTGGAACAGGCTGTGGGCAGGCCGGATCATTATAGCCTAAGACTTAGTTTTAAGAGTAAGCTCTTCCCCACACCCTTGACTGATTGGATGATGCAGGGTGGTGCACTCTCCTGAGGAATCCCATTATACAGAGACTTCCTTGTTTGTATAATTGGATTAAAGGTTTTGAGTCTATGCTATAAAGTGGGAGAGACCAGTAGCTTGATCTCTCTCTCTCTCTTGGTTCCTGAGGTTAGTATTAGAAAGGAGAGCAGAGTAAGGCCATGTGGAGGAGAGGAGGCAGCCAAGATGGTGGAATGCTGAGGAAGAAGCCGGTTTGTGCAGTTTGTGTAGAGAGGAGATGGGAAACAGAGGTGAATAAGTCTGGTGAGCTAGAAAGCTTTGATACTAGGAAACTTGGATAAGTCAGTAGCTTTGTGAGCATTGAATGTGTGGGTTTTGGAGCCCAGTGTGTGTTTTTGCTTGCCCGCTGGGTGCAAGCTAGGATTAAAGCTGATGGCTCACCAGTTCTTGGCTCCATTGTTTCATTACCGACTGTTCGAATGTAATGCGAACCTGCACGGGTCACGTGGCTGTGATCCTGACCGCGACTACTGGCTTTACAATGATCTTATAGGCTCTCCTTTAGGTGTGAGAGGTTCTTTTTGGGAGAATGAGTATAGTGGGAAGGTGGGTTGTGATTATTTTTCTAACATCAATTCTCTTTATCTGGGATGTACCTATAAAAGGAAACAACTAGATATAGATATGAGATGATCATATTAGGCAAATCCATAGAGACAGAGAGTAGATTAGTGGTTACCAGAAGTTCTGGGTTTCTTTTTGGGATGATGAAACTCTTCTGAAATTAGGTGTGGTGGTGGTTGCACAACTCTAAATATACTAAAAACCACTGAATTATACATTTTCCCTTATTTACCTATTATTAATTTACTTAAAATGTTTTTAAGATCTTTTTTTTCTTTTTACAGGGACAGAGAGAGAGAGTCAGAGAGAGGGATAGAAAGACAGGAACGGAGAGAGGCGAGAAGCATCAATCATTAGTTTTTCGTTGTCGTTGCGACACCTTAGTTGTTCATTGATTGCTTTCTCACATGTGCCTTGACCTTGGGCCTTCAGCAGACCAAGCCACTCCTTGCTGGAACCAGCGACCTTGGGTCCAAGCTGGCAAGCTTTTATTGCTCAAGCCAGATGGGCTCGCGCTCAAGCTGGTGAGCTCGGGGTCGCGAACCTGGGTCTTTTGCATCCCAGTCCAATGCTCTATCCACTGCGCCACTGCCTGGTCAGGCTAAAAATTTTTCAATTGAATTGTGAATTATCCGTTTTAGAAGGTGACTTTTATGGTGTGTGGATTATATCTCAGTAAAGTTATCCAAAAAAAAAAAAAAAAAAGTAAAGAGATGCTGAATCTTTACTGACCTCAGGACACCCCTGAAACTATCTTTTTTTTTTTTTTTTTTTTTTTTTATTTTTTTTTTATTTTTTTATTCATTTTAGAGAGGAGACACAGAGTGAGAAAGAGAGAAAGAGAGAAAGGGGGGAGGAGCTGGAAGCATCAACTCCCATATGTGCCTTGACCAGACCAGTGCAGGGTTTTGAACTGGCGACCTCAGTGTTCCCAGGTTGATGCTTTATCCACTGCGCCACCACAGGTCAGGCTGAAACTATCTTTTTTAAAGGAAGGACACTTCTGAGCTTTATGCATGATCATCTTTCTCCCTCTCTAAAGACACAGCCTGGGGACAGCTGTACCCTAGCACCTGAGGCAGGTTTGTCTGTTACAAACAACCCTAAGAATCCCAAACCTCTCAGTCCTGGGTCTTGCTCTAAATAATCCTAAATCAGCTAAAATCCAGCCCAACACTGATATATTGTTCCTAAAACAAAAGATTCAGCTTTGAGACCCTGATTTGATAAATGTTAAGATACTTGGTTCCAACTCTGTGAAAAGATGAAAAGAAACCAGTCAGGACTCATTGCTTTGTCCTTGAAGAGGGGGAAGTTTTGCTTTTTTCTTTCTCAAATGAATTAAGATTTTTTCCTTTTCACTATGTACTCTTGCTCACCGAGAGCCCAAGTAAAGGAGCCTGCAGGTGGAGGGCCCTGAGATTGGGAGGCAGACCAGGACCCCATACCCCTACCTGCTGTTGCCTCCCCTGAGTGTGATAAATAGGGTTTGAACTAGGGCCAGGAGAGCAAATTCTTCTCCAGAAGGTAGGGTCTTGCTGGGAGCTGCTGCATCCTGAATTGCAACTAGAGAGGATATAGCTGGAGAGAGGACAGCTTGAGTCGAGGGCTTCTTTTGTGAATAAGGACATTCAAGGACATCTTGACAATTGTTTATAAGGCCCAGTTCTTTTTAAGCAGTTGTCCAAATATTTTTAGAACAAAATGCTGAAAATGGGCTGTTCCCACACTACATAGGCACGGATCAGCAGAAGACCCTAGGAGTCAAAATACATCTTCCTGTGTGTCTAAGAGGAAAAGGGATCAAACATGAACATGCTGCTTGTTGGGTCTGAATGCAAAGGGACACAGGCTGCTTAGGAAACTTTCCTGCCACTCTGTGTGTGATTTGAGAACCAATGCAGACAGAGCATGTTCCATGTACCACGCACCTTTCTGAGCACTTTATATATAGTAACTCCTCTGTTCTTCACAGTAGCCTATGCCATTGGTACCATTATTATCCCATTTTAAAGATGAGGAGACTGAGCCATAGAGAGACTGTTGTGCCCAGGATCACAAGCAAGCAAGAGGCAAAACTGGGACTGGACCCCACAGTGCTTGCTTCTCCTTACTACATGGTTTATGCTATTCACAGATGTCACTGGAAGTTTCTCTGAACAGGCTCAGGTGAGCCCATGGATCAGTTCTCTTACTGCACACCTGGAAGAGGCAGCTTATAGAATTGCTCCTCTTGATATGGCTACGTGAAAACTGAACCACTGAGGAGAGTGTCAGCCTCCAAACACTCTCCCTAACAGAGAATCAGGGTAGCCACGCTCCACGGTGGGAAACTAAGTTTCATGAGTAATAGGCCCAATCAGGCCCTTGATCTGGGCAAACTCTCTCCTCATTCCTTTGGGCCTTGCCCAGAAATTAAAACCGGTTTCTGTATAATATGAAAAGCTGGGAATGTCCAGGTCAGATGGGAACTTGTTTGTTCAGAAGCCCCAGGGAATAAAAATGACGCTTCCGGTGTGAGTTTATAGGATTATCATATTATAAGAGGCTCCTAAATTCCCTAATTGTGTGAAACGCGGTGTCACTGGAAACAGGATTATATAAAAGAATGGGCTGGGTGTGGCAGTGACCATGGTAGAGGCATGAGCAACTTGCCTGATGCAGGGATTCTCTAATTCTACGGAGCTTGGCTCTTGGCTTACAGTAGATGCTTAGTTAAGGCCTGTTGTCCTAACAAGGCTTACTTTGTGGAGGTATGTGGCAAAACTGCTAACTGCTAGTGTTGAATGGGAGGCACCCAGAAGCAGCTGGACGTCAGCAGCTGCAAGCCAAATCTGTGCTGGGCCCACAGTATCTTTGCCCACCTGAGCAGGCCTATCTTGCCTCAGGGGGTCATGAAGGCTGAAAGCTAGAAAAAAAAATCAAGTGAATCACCCACAGGTTATTTCCTAGTAAGAGTTCCATTAGTATATGCCCTTTCAAAACAAAAGAAAGGAATAAAGGAACATGTAAATCCCAGTAAAAATACTGTATTCATTTTTGAAGACTGCTATGTTTAAGGCAAATGTCACGTATACTAAACAGTCAGAGAGGAACAGCACTTGAACAGTATTTACGACTGTGTTACAAGGGAATAGTGGGGGAAGACAGCTTCAGGCAGTGAGGAAGTGGGATTTTTCCCCAGCTGGGTTACTCCTGGTCTGCTTCCTCCTGTGGACTGAGAGACAGGAAGAAAAACGGCACCTTCTCCCCTGGGGGAAGGGGAGTGGTCACCATCAGGAGGACTGTGTGTGGAAGAACCTTCTTGAGGCCCCGGCACTCTCCGACTGCATTTCAAGGTCTGGCAAGAAAATGTTTGGCCACTGGGTCTTACTACCCAGCTCTAATTTCCACATTTTGTGAAATTCACCATTAGAAACAGGAAAATCAGGATACCAAAGCCACACAACTTGCAGTTAGTTCACCTCTGTCCAAACTCAAACTTGCTTGTATTGGAGCCAAAACTATGTATACACACACTCACATACACATATATATACACACACATATATACATATACATACATATGCACATATATGTCTTTGTATATATATATATGTATGTATATATATATATATATATATATATATATATATATATATGCACACATATATATGTGGAAGGGGGAAAGATTAAATATACTAAAGCCTGAAAAGCAGTGAATGTTCATTTGCAGTTTGAAATCACTGTGATTATCTTCCCCTTTGAAAACGGAAGAGTAGCAGCAGTTCTAACCAGAGGGTCAAGGTTTCCAGGAACCTCTCAGCTCAGTTGCTGGCCACTCCTGGCTTCACAGGAGATGGGAGTGGCATAGCTGGTTTACAGATTTGGAGGAAGCTGGGTCATCTCTGGGTCCCATGGCTCTCCCCCCACCCCTTCTGATTTTAAAGTGGAGGAGCTTAAGTGTTTCTGTCCCAACCACCCATACTCATTGCAATGGTACACACATCATAACGGCGTGTTCCCTTCTGTAGGGCCTGGTGACAGCAAAACTGTAGCAACAGGGAAAAACAAAGGAATGAATGAGGGTGAGAGTTTGGGAGCTTTGATGATCTGTTGAGGGGTGGCAGAAATGGTGCCTGGGTCGGGGAGTCACAGCGATGTCAAGTACCAAGAAATGCAATGAAAGGTGAGGCGGTTAATCTGTGAACACTTGAAGGACATCAGGAAGAGGCAGCCTTCGATGCTATCAAGGGACTACAAAGAGAAGGAATGGCATGATAAAAGTGGCTACTGCACAGAGAACAAAGGCCTGCTCATAAAAGCTGTCTCCACTGGGAGATGGAGGCCTCTGTGGAGAAAGGCATCACTTAGGTAAAAATAAGAGGAGCAGAGGGGTGTTTGCACTGAGAGCCAAGAAGTGAAATGGTTGTTTTCACAGATTCACTCAGTTTGCCTCACCAAATCCCTCTGAGGTAGGTAAGAGGCAGGTGATATCAGTCCCATTTTACAAATGAGGTCAAGTGAGGCCTCAGGACTCGCTGTAGGTCACCCCAGGGATCCACACCAACAGCCACAGTGACAAGCACTCCTGTGCCTTTAGGTCTTCCCTGTCACTGGCTACAGTGGTCTTCTCTAAAGACCCCTCACGTGGTTCACCCAAGCCAGGAGGGGCATGGAGGAATGTGGACTTAGAATTTTAAACTCTGATGTACTGGCAGGAAAGAAAACCAAGTCTGAATGGTCAGCTAAAGCCAGGGGGTCTCGGGACCTGCGAACAGGGTAGCCCACCCTAGTTAGTGAGTGGGTTTGCATTTTTAAACTTTTATTTATTCATTTATTTTATTTTTGCCAGAATATTTTGCAGTATTTTAGGGAGGGTCTAGTTGAATTAAAATAATAGATTGATAAACCAGCCAGGGTCCTGAATGTGATGACCACATACCTCCCCAAAGGAAGAGGCCTCTCTCTGCCCCGTTGCCAAATCAGAGTGGACAGGGGGAAAGCTACAGTGTTGTCAGAGCCCAGGTCACAGAAGCTGAAAACTTTCCCAGGCCTGGGATAAGAATGAGGACAACTGTCGTGTGTGTGTGTGTGGGGGGGGGGGGGGGGGGTCCTGTCCTGGTAAGGTTGATTCCTGTCCCTTTATAGGCTGCATTCACCCTCCTTTCTTTGACCTCAGACTTGACATTGTTTACTTAATGCCACTGACCAGAGAACCCAGCAGCACTACCACATCGGGAGTATTTCTAACTTGACAGCATATAGCACCTCCAGCCCAGCAGCAACCCTTGAACCAGAAGCCAGTCACACATAGTTGTAGCAGAAACTCTAACACCATGAGACCCAGCTCAGCGAATTCCAGCCGAGGCTAAGAATTTGGGAAGTTTTCTAATTACTATGCCCCCAAGGCAATGTGACAGATGACTAACCCTACTAGGCTTGCCTGGAAAGTACCCAATGCAGAGTGAATGGGAGGGAGCAATAAAGTGCACATCTGCATTTTCCCAAGCTTCGACCACTACGTCAGTACAAACCTGTTACTTCCGCAAGTCTGGCGGCTCAAGGGAATGTTTCAAATAGAGCCTGGTGCACATACAGTTGCACCTAGACAAGGATCAAGCTGAAAGTCAGAGTGTCCTAATCCTCAGGAACCGGGTCTGGTTAGGAAGCCTGATGCCTGTGCTGAGAAGGTGATTGAGCCAACGCATTGCCCAGGAGGCTAAAGTCTTTGAGGGTGGTGGGCGGCACCTGCTGTCTGGTGGCTGGATTGACAGGGCAGGTACTGCTGCTGGCTGGCAAACCCGAAGCCCAGCCTCATCACAGAACAGACTCCTTGGATTCTAGTTCTGGGGCACTGGCAGCAGAGCAAGTGGGGTTCTGGTGTGTCACCAGCGGTGACGTCTCCTCCTCTGACTTGCAGTTGGGGATGGCTTCCACTTTCACCTCGCTCAGTTCCTGCTCTCCTTTCTTCACTGCCTTCTGATTCAGGTAGTGGAGAATGCCCGCACCCAGGGCGTCCCCCTCCACATTTACCACAGTGGTGGTACGGTCCCTGGTGGGAAAAGAAAGAGTAGGCGTTACAGCCAATGCCACCTGGAGCTAGAAGGAAGCACGATCACGGGAGGCTGAAGGCCATGCAGAAGCCGCGGCCCTGAGGAGCCGAGCCGGTTCTCGGACAGCATGCCACTAAGGGTATAAGGCCTCATTTTACTCTAAATTGACTTCTTTAAATATTTTGTTTTCTTATGAAAGAAATATATTCTCATTGTAGTAAACCTGGGATAAAAGAGATTAAGTATAAAGAAAAAAACAAAAGTCACCCACCCACACTTCCCAACTCTGAGTGAATCAGTACCAATATTTTGATCGTTTTCTTATAGTCTTCCTCCTATGTATGTATTTTAGGTATGACAGACACCATTATCTTAAAATCACACATAACTGGGATGGATGACAGCGTAGATATGCTCTGTGTCCAGCTTTTCTCCTAACTCACTTCAACATTGCATCCCTGCTGAGCATCAATCTTCACATGCACTCCATGGCTGCTGGCAACACCACCTCGTGGAAAGTAGCACTGTCATTTCCAGAAGCTTGTTTACCCGCAGATTAAGCAAATAACCATCTTCCCACCCTGTAAGCACAGAGAAGTACTGTGCCCATTTTTGAACAGATGGAAAAAAGTGTGAATTTGATTGAGGGCACTGCTGTGGAACTGGGGGCCAGAGTGAGGCGGAGGGCCCTTGTGATTTCAGGTCTCTACTGGGAAACTCATTGGTACCCTATTTCCCTGTTCCTGGCTGAGCACCTCTTAGATGCCTGCTTTCTCCCTGTGGATGGGCAAGGAGATGGACTGCTGATCCTGACCCTCCACTCTGGTTCTGACCTACTCACCAGCTCAGGGGCCGAGTTCCCTCTGATGAGTTCTCTGGACAACACATGTCTTGGCTGCACATTTCACCCTCATTGCTCTGAGGAGCCATAAGGATTCTGAGGAGCCCTTCAAGTTTCCAGGGCTTAAGAGAGAAGGTTTGAAGCCACTATTCCCAAACACAGTGGCTGGAGCCAAGTCCAGTGCTGGGCCTTAGTGTTATTTTCTCACGTTCACCTTTGGCTAGCCTGATCAGCAGTGTCTTTTCTTTACTAATGCTTACTGAATGATTTCCCATGTGCCTGGAAATCCATGAGCTGTGCATCTGCGAACTCAATCTCCATCACAACTCTGGTGTAGGTTCAAGTGTTATCCCCATTTCACAGGTAAGCAGGCACAACTAGTAAATGACAAAGCTAGGATTTGAACCCAGATCCCTGGGTTCTAGGGCTCATTTTCTTTCTTTTTTTTCCTTTTTTTTTTTTTTTTTACAGGGACAGAGAGAGAGTCAAAGAGAGGGACAGACAGACAGGAATGGAGAGAGATGAGAAGCATCAATCACCAGCTTTTCATTGCCATTGCGACACCATAGTTGTTCATTGATGGCTTTCTCACACGTCCCTTGACCACGGGCCTTCAGCAGACTGAGCCACCCCTTGCTGGAGCCAGTGACCTTGGGTCCAAGCAGGCAAGCTTTTGCTCAAGCCAGATGGGCCCGTGCTCAAGCTGGCGACCTCGGGGTCTCAAACCTGGGTCCTCTGCATCCCAGTCCGACACTCTATCCACTGTGCCACCGCCTGGTCAGGCTCTAGGGCTCATTTTCTTATCTATATGCTCTACCATCCAACACTAGTGCCTTAACTACTGTTCCCTAAACAATAGGTATTGTTTATACCTGAAAAAGTTATTGTGCGACTCAAGGAATCACACTCAGAAACTCTTTGAGTCTTTAGCAGAGGCCTACTGATGGCCATCTGGCCCACACCCCCTTCCTAGCACCTCCTTCCCTGAGCCTAAGCCCAGGCCTTCCCATTAGCTGGTTCATTTTGTCTCCCCTCACAGAAATCACTCTTTGGACATTTCAGGCCAAGAACTATCATTCTCAAAGGCTCACCACACCAGTGGCTAATTGATGCCTATGTAGCCAACAATTTCTACAACCTTTTGTGACCCCCTGGGCTGGCACTGGGGGCCTAGCCTGGGCCTTAGACCCACACTTTCCTGGATGCTCTAAACAAGTTCTTGGTAATGATATTTCACAGTCATTTATGGGAATCTAACTCTCACGTTGTTTAATTTTTCCTAGCTCTAAATTTTGTCTTGCCAGCTCAACTGTGGGCTCCTTCACAAGTCAGGGAGCATGTGAAGTTTCTCCACATGCCTCAGGTCCAGCGGAGTGCCAAGCTCCTAAGGAGCGCAATACAGACTCTCTTTTGTTCGATGCCCTTAGGACTTGCTACTTACACAATCCAGTCCACAGCCAGGATCAGAGAGAGATCGTGAGTGGGCAGCCCGATGGCCTCCAGGATAATGGCAATGGTGAGAACCCCTCCAGCTGGCACGCCTGCCGCTCCAACACTGGATGCCGTGGCAGTCACCCTAGGGGATGTCACAGCAGGGTCAGCCATTAACACAGAGCATGGAAGGACATAGAGAAATGCAGAACATGGCAACCATGGCTTAGAAACCAAAACCATACAACCCAAGATTCTGCCCGACAGAATCCACTCTTCAAGTAATGAATTCATGCTGTCCTCATTTCATCAATGAGGACACTGTAGTCCTGGCGAAATTGGTATTTGTGAGGTTTTTCAAAGGAAATTCGAAAAAATACCTCAAGTTTTGAAGTTTTGACCCAGGCCTAATGAGGAAGGAAAGAACAATGAACTCACAGAATCGTGAAAATCTGTCCTGCTCTCAGTTCTACGTTGTTGAGCTGGGCAATGAACACTGCGGCCACACACTGGAAGATGGCTGCCCCATCCATGTTCACAGTGGCCCCGATGGGCAGAATGAACCTGCTGATCCTCTTGTCTACACCATTGTTTTCTTCAATGCACTTTATCATAGAAGGAAGGGTTGCTGAGCTAGAAGTGGAAAAACCACCAACCGTGAGAAGAGTCCTTCCAAGGGTAACATGTTACTCAGCTCAGACCCTGGAATAGAACCATTAGCACCATCCTACTTTCTGGCTTTCTCCCTTTGAAATAAAAGAAAAATCAGAATTGTTTCAAAGTATGTGTCACAACATGGGGTTTTAGCAACTCCCCAAGTATTCAAAATCTGACTCCCTAAATTTACCTGTTATATTACTTGCACACATCTGTACCAAATTTCTTGAGAACCACACATCGCCTTGTGGTACAAAATGTTCTCAAGAGAGCAAAGAACTATTGACTCCATAAGTGCATCTCTTCTCTTGAATTTCTTCCCTTCCAAAAAGTGCAAGGCAAACCATGATTTTTTTGTTCTTTTAGGCCAAGAAGCAGAAATGGCTCTGAGAATTTGGAAAGATTAACTGGTTCACAGATAATGGGGTAAACAAGACCCATTCTCTCCAGCTGCCTCTGCAGGCTTTCCAGAGGGTAAGCCAGAAACTGTCCTCCCTAATTCTTTTTACCACCACTACCCAGTAATACCGACAGTCCTCCAGGATGGGAGGAAACACGCAGTAGAGAGGCAAAATCTAGATATGAGAATGAAACAATGTGTTGCCATCCTTTGGAAGTTTTCTTTAATGTATTTGGAAAGCCCATTTTCCAAAAATAACAAGCTGAATCTTTTGTGCTAAATTAGATAATCCTAGAGAACTGAACACACACCCCTCACCATGATGTCTTGGTCTTATTTTCTAATTCATGCATCCAGAGGGAGAACTGGACAGGTATCATTCTAGAAATTTCTTTACAATGCATTTTGAGTTAAGTGGCTGCCTTATTATTATTTTTTTTTACTCAGGCAAAAGCCTTACTAATTTGAGTGAGAAACCATAGTTCCTGTGGGCTAAATAATGATCAGGTTGACCACCAAGGAGCCAGAAGAAGAAATAAGGCAATTCCTCATTCTGGCAATCCTAGAAATCTGTTTTTGTAAGAGCTGTGGGGCTGGTAATACAAAAAAGAAGATACGGCCAATTGAGAGCTTTCAAAGAACTCAAATATGTGAAGGTGACAGTTGTGCATTGGGCTCACCTGGTTTCATATTTACACGGCTCAGAGCTTTCAAGGGCACCAAAAACCCACTCACCTGGAGCAGGTGGCAAATGCTGTCACAAATGGCGTGAGGAGACCCAGGAGGAACCGGAATGGGTTTTTCCGTGTGAAAACAAAATAAATAAGTGGCAGAACAATTCCTCCATGAATAAAATGGCCCAGTATAGATGTAAAGATATATTTCCCAAGGCTGGTCACCAGCAGAACAATGTCCTCCATTTCCACAATTTTGCTTCCAACCAGGAACATGATGCCCACAGGCACATACCTAGGGCATGAGCACAGGGCACTTGTTAGTCAGAGTAAGACTGATGATGTGATGAAGGGCCTAGGAGATGCAGGCCCTTCCTGACAGGGCACAGGGACTTTTAACTAGGTGGTCTTCATTTCCCCCTAGGATGATCCTGAGGAATAGAAAGGGATAGACCTATTATACAGGCTGTGAAACTGAGTAAAATTAACATGATACATCACCATGGGTAATGGAATCAGGAGCAGAACCCAGACTTCTTTCCCCTTGGATATACTACGTTCTTAAATGAATACTACCAACCACATGGGCTCCCAAGTGGAAGGGCAAGAACTTATCAAGATCACAGCCTTTGGGAATGAAGTTTGACATTTTGTGTTGCTCAGGCTTGTTCTGAGGACTTAGAAACACAAAAGACTGTTTCTAACACCTGTTTTGCAGAATTGAGACAAAGCTGGAACTTTTGTGAAGTTTTCAATTCTTTGTGATTTGGAAAACCTGATTCCGTGGGAAAAGGCATTAACAATAACCCTCTGAGAACACCCTTTGAATGTGAAGATTCTTTAAATGGCAGGATGAGAAGAAGGAAGGGAAGGAGTAAATTAGGGGAGCTACAAAGAACTAAAGTCAGTTGTTTTAAATTTAATATAAATTGAAGAAGAATTTTATAACCAATGACATGTTTGGTAAATTGTAATTATATAGACAATAACATCACATATACTGCTCACAAACATTAGGGGATATTTTCTAAATGAATATGAAGCGATAAAAAAAAGCATTTGATTTTTTTTTATTAAACAAGAACATGAGAAAAGCAAACGACAAGTCAAAGAAAGTTGTTCAACTATGCAAATGAGATGCAAAACCAATTTTTATTTCATTGATGAAAATGCACTATACAAAAAGCTGAAAGTACTGGAGTATCTGTCTGTTCCCTGATCCCCTTATTTCTGTGAGCAGTGTAGTTCAAACTTCAAAGGGTACACAGGGTGAGTAGTGTAAAGTCTCCCACCTCTGTTCTCCAAGCACCAACCAGTGACCTTCTCTGGAGAAATCCAACATAACTGGTTTCCTGAGTTTTTTCCAGAGATGTTCTAAACAGTATTATGAATTTTAAATTCAATAGTAACACATGAATATATTTCCTTTCAAAAAATTAAAACATTATAGATTAGGCCAAAATCCTCTTTAGGCACCACCCTCAAGACAGACCCTCCTTAGATGACCACTTCTACTTTCTATGCATTTAGAAACATAGGTATGTGTTTAAATCTGTATGTCTATTTTTAACTCCATATTGTGAATTTTGAGATCTTTTCGTATCCATACATAGACATCTACATCAGTATGTGTTTTTTAACTGTGGTAAAATAAATACAATATATAATGTACCATTTTAATAATTTGAAGTGTACAGTTTAGTGGCATTATGTATATTCTTTGTTGTTATTTTTTTTATTTTTTTCCCCTTCTTTTCCAAGTGAGAGGAGGGAAGATAGAGGGACAGACTCCTGTATGCATCCTGACCGGGATCCACCCAGCAACCCCCATCTGGGGCCAGTACTCTGCCCATCTGGGACGATGTTTGCAACTAAGCTATTTTTAGCACCTGAGGGGAGGCTCCATGGAACAATCCTCAGTGCCCAGGGCCAATGAGCTCAAATCAATCGACCTATGGCTGCAGGAAGGGAAGAGGGAGAAAGAGAGAGAGAAGGGGGGCAGTGGAGAAGCAAATGGTCGCTTCTCTGTGTGCTCTGACAGGGAATTGAACCAGTATATCCACAATGCCAGGCGATGTTCTACCACTGAGCCAACTGGCTAGGGCCCATTAAGTACATTCATATTGTTGAGCAACCCTCACCACCATCCAGCTTCAGAACTTTTCCATCATTCCAAACCAAAACTATATATTCATCAAACAATAACCCCCGTCCTAGTAACCACTGTTCCTATTTTTTGTCTCTAAGAATTTGACTATTGTAGGTGCCTCTTATAAATGGAATCATGCAGTATTTGTCCTTTTGTGTTTGGTTTATTTCACTTAGCCCATTTTAAGGTTCATCTATGTTGTAGCATGTGCCAGAATTTCATCCCTTCTTTTTATTTTTAAAGATTTTATTTATCGATTTTAGAGAGAGGATAGAGAAAGGTGGGGGAAGAACCGCAAGGCATCAATTCACAGTAGTTGCTTCTCATAAGTGCCTTGACCAGGCAAGCCTGGGGGTTTCGAACTGGCAACCTCAGCATTCCAGGTCAATGCTTTAACCACTGCACCACCACAGGTTGGCTTTTTCCTTCTTATAGCTGAATAATATTCCATTGTGTGTGTGTGTATATATATACACACACTACATTTTTTTTTCTTTTACAGGGACACAGAGAGAGTGGGATAGATAGGGACAGACAGACAGGAACGGAGAGAGATGAGAAGCATCAATCAGTTGTTTGTTGCCGTCGCAACACCTTAGTTGTTCATTGATCGCTTTCTCACATATGCCTTGACCACGGGCCTTCAGCAGACCCAGCAGACCCTTGCTGGAGCCAGCGACCTTGGGTCCAAGCTGATGAGCTTTTGCTCAAGCCAGATGGGCCTGCGCTCAAGCTGGTGAGCTCGGGTCTCAAACCTGGGTCTTCCACATCCCAGTCCGACGAGCTATCCACTGCGCCACCGCCTGGTCAGGCACACGCACTACATTTTGTTAATCATTCGTCATTGGACATTTGGCTGTTCCTACCTTTACCTCATTATTTTAAAATATTATCCTCAGAACCAAAATACTATAGATTAATTTGCTGTTGCTCTGCAGATGGCCTTTTAAATTGTTACCAGATTTTCATCATTAAAAACAATGCTGCAGACAGGCTGCCCTGCAGGCCTGTGTGCTGTAGGTAGGTACACTGAAAAGTGGAAGTGCTGAGTGAGGAGGTATGTGTATTTGAAATTTTAGCAGATACCAACAAATGGCTCGCCAAAGTGGTTGTTCCAATTCACATTCCCACTAGCTGTCCAGGAGACTAATCCTTTCTCTGCACCACTAGTTCCCATCCAGGCACAATTCTGCCCCCAGGATGGTATGTGGCAATGTCTGGAGACAGTTTTGGTTGTCACAACTTTGCGAAGGGAGTGTTACTGGCATCTAGCAAATTAGAGGCCAGGGATACTCTAAATATTCCACTGTGCACAAGATAACCCCCACAACAAAGAATGATCCAGTCCCAAATGTCATTTGAGAAACTTTCCTCACCTTTACCAATGCCTGATATAACCAAACTTCTGTCTCTGATTTCTAATGTTTGTTGGTCATTCAGGTATCCCTGTTTATAAACTGCCTGCTCATATACCTTTTCCCATTTTTTTAATAGTTTATTCAGTCTTTTTTCTTTTTCAGTAATCAGAACTCTGTATTAGTGTTTCTCAAACTATCTTTGGTGATAGACTAGTTAATTTCTATTTAGATGGTTACGGACCAATATTCTTATAAAAGACAATAAATTCCTGACCTGTGGTAGAGCACTGACTTAGAATGCTGAGGTCATCAGTTCGAAACCCTGGGCTTGCCTGGTTCAAGGAATAAAAGAGAAGTAACCACTATGAGTTGATGCTTCCTGCTTTTCCCACCCCAAACCCCCTTTCTTTCTCTCCTTCCTCTAAAAAAAAAAAATCGATAAATAAAAAAGCTAAAAAAAAAAGACAATAAAAATAAACTATTAGAAAAATGATCATGTGCTTGGATGTTACAGTATATGAAACTGCTAGGAAAGTTTCTAAATACTTATTCTCAGTTTCCTTATAAATCTCATTGCAGACAGAAAAGCAGTTTGTGAACTGGTACTAGCCCTTTGGATACTAATGCTTTGAGATCATGTATATGTGTACTTATATGTACATACTATATGCAAATACATATCACTTTTTTTCCGTCAAGCGTCTTGTCTTTTAACTATGTTCAGGGGATCTTTTGCATGCAAACATTTTATATTTTGATGTCATTAAATTTAGCAGCTCTACGGCTCTCACTTTTTGCATTTTGTTTAGGAAGACTTTCCCTACCCTATATTTTCTAATACTTTTAGAAGACTCCTTTTTTTCTCTTTCCTCCCTGGGTAGTTTGGTGGATGATTTACTATGAGTTTTAATGGAACAGAGCCACACTCATCTGAATATAAATTGTCTACGATTGCTTCTGTCCTACAACGGCAGAGTTGGGTAGTTGCGAGAGAGACCGTATGGCTGGCAGCTTGCTGACACTGTACTAATCCACCGAGAAGTTACTTCTGTGACTAGTGCAGGCGAGGCGGGTGCTTTGATACTGGAGTAGGTAATTAGTGAAGAAAAGAAAACTGAAAGAGCTACCACTGAAGCTCTGTCCCCTACCTGGCTGAGATCCTTTAACAAGGCAAGCCATTTTAAACCCCAATTCTGCGTGAAATACACTTTCCGGGCAATAGGTCTCCCACTGCAGCTGGACCCAGGGGCTGCCTTGGTATCAAATACCTGCTCACGTATCTAGTACATCAAATTGAAGGAGTGACTATAGAATGGTTTCCATATTGAAAACAAATATCTTAATACAGGAACATCACTTTCTTGCAGTTTCTTTTAATCTAAACTATGGAAGGATTTTAAACTAAAATAATAAGCCAGGAAAGGAGCTGGACCTATGATGAAAACACCTTCTCCTTTCAGTATCTACTTCTCCCCCCAGAACAATGGTTATAGGAGTGAAGTTTTACATTTGCAACAGTAAGAGTCCGGCCGGCTCTGGAATGTTTGGCTGAGGAAGAAAATTTGGTTGAGCAAAATCACCACCACCAGTGGGGGCTTTGGACTCCCACTCGATTCCATCCTTTCCTGCCAGTTTCAGGCTTCTCTCCTAAAATCAGTGCTGGTGCCACCCCAGTGCCCTCTGAGAGAGACAAGTTCTTGGATAGCTAAGGGTTGATAATTAGGAAAATGCTTTGTGCATGAAAGGATAAACTAGTTTCTTGACAATGAATGGGTAGATGCTAAAAGCAACAGAAGTTTGGCTTGAGAAAACAGCAGGAGGAAGCTGATGAGGGACTACTATTGGAACTGGTATGATTTCTCTTTCTCTCTCTCTCCTCTTTTTTTTATCAAGAGAGATAGAGGGAGAAAGGGGGACAGACAGGGACAGGTGGACAGGAAGGGTGAGAGAGATGAGAAGCATCAATTCTTTGTTGCGGCTTTTTAAAGTTGTTCACTGATGCTTTCTCTTATGTGCCTTGACCAAGGGCTCCAGCCAAGCCAGTGACCCCTTGCCCACGCCAACAACCTTAGGCTCAAGCCAGTGATCTTGGGCTCAAGCCAGCGACCATGGGGTCATGTCTATAATCCTGTGCTCAAACCTGCACTCATGTTAGCTGAGCCTGCGCTCAAGCTGGTGACTTGGGGACTTGTGTCCTCAGTATCCCAGGCCAACTGGGATTTCTGAGAGATAACTTTGAGGGATCAGGTCAAATTTTACCTTTTACCCCAAAATTAATCTAATTGTTAAAATTAAACTATTACTTTCATTGATATTACATATAGAAACATTTATGTAAAATAAAAAAGGACCATTCAAGTTTATATATGCACAGGGTGAAGATGGAGCTGTCCTCCATGCTGTGAAATACAATCGTTAAGGAGCTCCTTTGAAGGTTGAAGTCTATAGTTTTAAGATAAATTAGCCTTATTTTATACAGCAGATAGCAAACTTAGAGAATTCATTGCTCCACAAGATGATACGGGCATCACATATGAGAAGATGGTGGAAATCCATAAATAGATCACTGGGGATAAAACCAGAGGGGTCACTGTGGGTGCTGAGGAAGTGACTGGTGCCTATGGTACATGCCTGACTCCCTGAGGTCTTGGACAAGAGGGGAAACCACCTCCACCTCCATCACACCCTGTACCAGGACCAACTGGTGCATCAACCACATCCAGAGTCCTGGGCCAGGTAGTGACCAAGGGGTAGCCTAGAACAGCAGAGCTGGGTTCTTTTCTGGGTGGCAGGAGAAATAAGAGGGAGAGCAGGCAGCAAGGGGACAATACTCACCACATAATCCATGACACCAGCACCATCGTCGCTTCATTGAAGGCATTGAAGAAACGAATGAGCTCTTCTCCTTCATGGCCTAGTTTCTTCAGGGCCACTCCTAACAGCAGGGCAAAAAGGACTAATCCTAAAATATTCATCCCTTCGATCTCGGTGCCAATGGGGATCTGCGGGATCCAAGTTTACAACAGATGATTGAGTATAAAGATGTATTTTCTGTGTGTCTCCGCTAGACAGAAACAGTATGCTCAAAATGAGAAAAGGTTCATATTTTCTTTAACCTTAAGTGATTTCATCAATCAATGTGTGGGAAGATCAAAGGGAGATGGAGTCTAAGAATACAGAAAGTTAACAAAATGTTTCACCTACTAGTTAACTCTAAAAGCTGTTCAAAACTGGCAATAGGTTGAAGCAGAAAGCAGTGAGCTCCCTGTTACTGGATATATTCAAGTAGAGGTTGGACTATCACTTAAAGGCTTGCTTTTAAAAGATGAGCTGGTTAGTGAAAAGTTTCTTCAGATCAAGAGTCAAGAATTGTAAATTCACCTCCTAAATGTCAACAAGTTCTTTGTTGCTAGACTGTTATGATGGCCTCCTAGCTGACAAATTTCTCAAAAAGATTTTCCAGGATTGTCATGGATATTTTCAGGATATTCATTCCTAAATCACTGGCTTTAAATGTAGAGATAAAACTTATTCTTTATATTTTTCCCCTAATGCTAAATCTCACTACTGCAAGCATATATGACAGGCATTTTACTCCATCAAAACACATGAAATTCTGAATAGGAAACACATGTCAGCACGGTAAAAACAGAAAGAGCATTTTTACCACAGTTCTAGTCCCAGCTTTGATATTAAATAGCTTCTCCGAGCTTCAAGTTCTTCATCTGCAAGATGAAGTGAATTGGACTAAATTAGTCGCTTTCAACGTTTTTCTTTTTAATGGAACTTTCCCTTCAAACAAAGAAAGGCTGGCAGCACTAGGAGCCTCTCAACCCGAGGGAGGTATCTATTTGGGGTGGGAAAGGGACAAAGTTCCGCCTTCTTCTCATGACAGTTCTATGGCTGGACTGAATAATCCTTGAGGTCACTTGTCCCTTCCTGCTCTATCGTGACCTAGCCCAGTGTCTGACAAACAATAGGTACTCAAATAAATATATGTGAATGTATAACAGAGTAAGTTAAGCCCCTAAGACAAGTTCTGTGGGTAAGAGTAGGTTAAATCACCTATGAATTAGATTTCAGAATAGCAGAAGGGGTGTTATATTTTGAAGAAAGGGACATTAGTTCCAATTCGATGAAACAGACCCACTAAAGATTCTAAAGCAGCGGTGCTCAATACGATCGCGATCTACTGGTCCATCGCGAAGGAAGTGTGGGTAGATCGCATGACATTAAAAAGACATTTGTCTTTTAATTGGCAGATAGGGTAGCCAATCTGACGTCTGAACTTTTGACACCCTACGCATGCACGTTAAACCGCACTAACTTGTTCAGTTACATTGCTGCGTAGTTAGCCTTCAATTTATTTAAACTAGATACAACAAAGGGTATAAAAATGAGTGCCATAGCTGGTCCGAGTAAGAAGCCTAAAACCTACCACTTTCATACAGAATGGGAGGGGACGTTTTTCACTATGTCATATTTTAAGTGCGTTTGCGTCATCTGTCTGTGTGCCATTGCTATTCCAAAGAAGGGAAATGTGGAGCGACTTTTTCAGACTGTTCATAAAAACTATGACATTGACTTTCTTCCGAAAAGAGAGCTGAGAAGGAGAAAGGTGAAAGAAGAATACACAATATTAAATGGTAATAATAGTAACTTAAATAATGATAATATAGAAGAAATAAACTTATGTTTTGCATTTTTATTGTAGGTAGATCATTTTGACTTGGCCATCTTATAAGTAGCTCGCAAGCTGAAAAAGTGTGGGCACCCCTGTTCTAAAGCTACAGATACTGGCCTTTGGCCATGTTGGTAAATAACCAAAGAAGCAAACCCAACCTGTGTGCTTCAAACAGTCCAACCAAACCCCAAAGGTTTTCAGCCCTGCTGAGAAAAAGATGCATTGTGTATGCTCCTTCAATTAAGAAGCATTGTTTGCTTTATAAGTATTCATCACAAGTGAAGAACTTTACCTTTTCAGTGGTTATGTTTCCTGTGCTCGTGTTGTAGGTGGTCACCTCTCTATAATCAGTTGCATGCTGTAAGCAAGAGAAAGAAAAGCCCACTGTTAGTTCACAGGGGAAGATGGTCCCACAGGAACTGAGAGCACTGCTGGGCTTCTTGCTATTCTGTCATTATTCACTCTGAGTGTTGGGGGCATTCCTCAAATGGTTGGCATGACAAGGGACTCTGAGAACTGTACAAAAGTAACTTAACTCCAAAGCACGTACTCCAAAAAGCCTCTGGGTTATTTAGGTATTTGGAGAACCTTGGTATTAATTCCATAACGCCCCAAGTTCTCCTCCCTCCTTCCTTCCTTCTTTCCTCCCTTCCCTCCCTCCCTCCCTCCTTCCTTTCTCCCTCCCTCCCTCCTTCCCTCCCTCTTCTCTTTCTCCTTCCTTCCTTCCTTCCTTCCTTCCTTCCTTCCTTCCTTCCTTCCTTCCTTCTTCCCTCCCTCCCTCCCTTCTTTCCTCCTACCCTCCCTCCCTCCCTCCCTCCTTTCTTCCTCCTTCCCTCCCTCCCTCCCTCTTCTCTTTCTCCTCCCTCCCTCCCTCCCTCCTTCCTTCCTTCCTTCCTTCCTTCCTTCCTTCCTTCCTTCCTTCCTTCCTTCCTTCCTTCTTCCCTCCCTCCCTCCCTCCCTCCCTTCTTTCCTCCTACCCTCCCTCCCTCCCTCCCTCCTTTCTTCCTCCTTCCCTCCCTCCCTCCCTCTTCTCTTTCTCCTCCCTCCCTCCCTCCCTCCCTCCCTCCCTCCCTTCCTTCCTTCCTTCCAAGTATTCATCACAAGTGAAGAACTTTACCCTTTCAGTGGTTATGTTTCCATTTGCATGAAATATTTTTTCCATCCGTTTACCTTCAGTCTATGTGCATCTTTTGTTTTGAGGTGTGTTTCTTGTAGACAGCATATGTATGGGTCCTGTTTTCTTATCCACACATCTACCCTATGTCTTTTGATTGGAGCATTTAATCCATTTACATTTAAGTTATTATTGATATGTAGTTGTTTATTGCCATTTTATTCTTTAAATCTACATTCCTCTCTTTCTAGATTTTTTCCCCCTTTGTTCTGTTTACAACAGGTCCCTTAACATTTCTTGCAGCACTGGTTTGGTTGTAATAAATTCCTTGAATTTTTTTTTGTTTGTTTGTGAAGCTTTTTATTTCTCATTCAATTTTAAATGATAGCCTTTCTTGCTTCCTTCCTTCCTTTCCTCCCTCTCTCCGGGGCTCTGGCTGGGGCTCCAGTCCTGGAGCTGAGGACCCACAACTCTCTGAGCAACCCACCCCACTGTGAGAGACCCTCCGGGCCACTGCTCACTCCTGGGAGCGGGACAGCCCTTTCTGCATCTCTGCCCATCCTACCAGTCTTGGTGTGGCTTCTTCAGTGATCCTTGGTTATAGATTCCTCTTAGATTAGTCCAAAGTTGGTTTCTCAAGATGATTGTTCCCAAGTTAAGTTGTAATCCACTTTGGTTCTGGGAGGTGGGAGTTGTAACGTCTGCCTACTTTGTCGCCATCTTCTGGTCTCTCCAAGCCAGGGATCTTAGGCTTCAAGCCAGCAACCTTTGGGCTAAAGCCAAAGACCATGGGATCATATTAATGATCCCATACTCAGGCCAGCAACCCTGGCACTCAAGCTGGAGAGCCTGTGCTCAAGCTGGTGACTTTGGGGTTTCGAACCTGGGACCTCAGTGTCCCAGGCCGATGCTTTCTTTACTACGCCACCACTGGTCAGGACCAAGTTTGCTTTTCAATGTGTCATTTTATTTTTATTCATTTATTTATGCCCCACTTAGTTCCAGAACTTGTTTGACCGTGACTGCTTTTCAGAATCTGTTTTCCCATCCAAATACTAACCAGGCCCAACCCTGCTTAGCTTCCAAGATCAGATAAAATTGGGCACGTTCAGTGTGGTATGGCCATAGACAGAATCTGTTTCTAATTGCCCTGAGCCTCTGCTTTCCAAAGCAAAGGATGTCAGGCAAGATGGAGTTTTCTGGCCAAGTCTTCTGGGAGACCCACTTCTCAGAGGTGAAACATCTCTCCAACGTTGCCCTACAGCTGACTTCACATATTTCTGCAGAATGCACATAAGTGTCTCCCTGTGGAGGCATGCACTATTGAGGGAATCTGTTATAAAATGCCCAGCCTTTTTCACAGGCTGGCTTCTGAACTGTCCAGGGCAAACCATTAGGAGGTACAGACCCAGAGGCCTGTTGTGTGCCAGCCTCTGAGGGGCTTTAGTCTCTCTCAACTTTGATTTATCAAGCTTTCAGACAGGGAGAGGTGTTAGTGGTCCTGTGAACAAGGGTGGCAGGAAAGACAAAACCCCCCTCACATGTGACAGGTCCTAACACCTCATAGAGAAAACCTCTTTCTTTTCCTCCTGGCTCATGTTATATTATACAAGCAGCAGCTGTGCTTGTACGCAAATTCTTTTTGACAGAGACACACAGAGAGAGGGACAGATAGAGACAGACAAACAGGAAGGGAGAAAGATAAGAAGCATCAATTCTTCATTGTGGCTCCTTAAGTCTCCTTAGTTGTTCATTGATTGTTTTCTCATATGTGTCTTGACCAGGAGGCTGCAGCAGAGCGAGTGACCCCTTGCTAAAGCCAGCAACCTTGGACTCAAGCCAGTGACCTTTTGGGACTCAAGCCAGCAACCATGGGATCATGTCTATGATCCCACAATCAAGCCAGCGACCCCATGCTCAAGCTGGTAAGCCTGCACTCAAGCCAGATGAGCCCACACTCAAGCTGGCTACCTCAGGGTTTCGAACCTGGGTCCTCTGCGTCCCAGTCCAATGCTCTATCCACTATGCCACCTGGTCAGGCTGCAAATTTTTTTTAAGAAAGAGGCTATAAATAGAATCAGAAAAGTCTCTGCTTAATAAGGGCCATTAGATTAGTCCATCCAATCTAGACCTTTATATTTCTTGCCTGTGTAAAGCATGGCCACAGGGATATTACTTGCAGTATTGCTAAAATTAGAGAAAAAACTAGAAACAACCTGAATGTCCATCAATAAGAGACCAATGAGTAAAATTATGGTACACTCATCCAGTGGGAGACAGCCAATTACATTGTGCAGAAGGATATTTAATGACAGAAGAAAATCCTCATAATATACTGCTTTAAGAAAGAGTTTACCAACAATATGTATAGTATATGCACATACTAACAATATGTACTGTGTAATTTTTAAAACATGTGGGCAAGCATAGAAAAAAATAGAGCTGCAGGATGTACACCCAAATGTTCTTCTTGATGGTGAATATGGGTAATTTTTATTTCATTTTATTCAACTTTTTGTACCTCATTAAAAAAAGTTTTTTTTGCAATGAGCATGTATTACCTTTATAATCAGAAAAAAATGTACTTAAAAATATTCTAAAATATTTAAGAGAGCCCAAATAGTGATTTGAGGGTATTTCTCAGTTGATGTGAGAAGATGTTGGAACCAGTGAGATATTTTAGAAAAATGTTAAGGTTCTTTGTTTTGTTTGTTTTATACCAGGGGTCCATCTATAAAACTTAGACTAATGTTACCAAGTTTTGTTAACACAGTCTCTCCTTCTTCCACCTTACCTAATTCTATAGCAGTAATTTATACATCCCTACACCACCAAAGTTTCATATATTTATAACTTTTTAATTTATTTATTTTAGAAAGACAGAGAGAGGAAGGGGAGGAGAAAGAGAGAGAGAAACATTCATTTGTTGTTCCACTTAGTTGTGCACTCATTAATTGCTTCCTGTATGTGCCCTGTCCAGGGATTGGACCCTCAACCTTGGTGTTTCAGGATAACAATTTAACTGATTGAGCTAACGGGCCAGGGCTAAGTTTTTATAATTTTTAGCAAAGCACCAAGCCTTACCGTTTGAAAAGCTGCAACCACAAGATTTGAGGGAAACAGGTTTCTGTTGGAAAAAGAAGCATGCCATCAGTATTCTTTTCTTTTCTTTTTCTTTTTGCCATCAGTATTCTTAAAACTCAGCAAAGTATCCACTTTAAGATGCCCATTCCTGACAGCCTAACATACAGTACTCCTCTCTTCACCTCCAGCAATTATTGTGGTCTTCTGCTCGTCTAAACACCAAACTATGCCTCAGCTGCTGGGCCATAAGAGACACTTGAATGTACCAATGTTTAGCTCTTCTCCCTTGTGGTACTCCTTGATGTTTATTTAGGCTTAACTGTGTTCAACCAAATCAGAATACCTGTCACTTTCCTTTTCCCAAGAAGTTAAGCCCTATTGCAGTGGTTTTCAATGGGGAGTGGTGCTGCCTCCCAGTGAAATCCATGGGAGTGTTTTTTTGTGGTTATAATTGGGGAGCATTCCTGGAGGGACTTTGAGTAGGGGATAGTGCCAGGTCCCAGCCATTCATTCTGCTAAATAAAACAAAATCTTGTACAATAAATGGTCTCAAGGCCCTCATGTTTTCCAACATACTATATGATATACCTGCAGGTGAAACCTTATAATTACCTGAGACTAAACTAACCCCTAAACAAGGTATAGTTTTTACATAATTTGAACATATACTGAATTTTTCTAGTAATGCAACTATTGTGTAAAATGTGGGATAATTATGCTTTTGTTTTGTTCTGAATGTTTCCAAAAATTGTTCAACTTTCTGTAAAAATCACATTGCCCATGGCAAATTACAGGATTTGAGTCCTTAAGTCTGCATTTATAGCTGTGTCATTAACAGTAACTCTAAATTCAGAAGCAAGCACCTAATCACTTTGTTTTCGAGCATTTACAAATTAAAACACGATTTTTTATTATAAATTCTCTTGTCTTTTATATTACAGTTAAGTCATTTAATGTTTTGAAATTATGCATGTAGGTAAATTCTATTTATGAATTTCATTTCAAGAAAAAGGGCAAAAAAGCAGGGCAATAAAGCCTATCAAGTTAAGCTATGGTTTTTTGTTTGTTTTTGTTTTTTTTTAAGTGAGAGGAGAACAGACAGAGAGACAGACTTCTGCATGTGCCCAACTGGGATCTACCTGGCAATCCCGTCTAGAGCTGATGCTGCAATCAACTGAGCTATCCGCAGGCCCAGGGCTGATGCTCAAACCAATAGAGCCAAGGGGAAGAGAGAGAGAATGGAGGAGAAGCAGACGGTCACTTCTCATATGTGCTCTGATGGGGGATTGAACCTGGAACTTCCACATACCGGACCAATGCTCTATCCACTGAACCAAATGGCCAGGGCCTTAAGCTATGTTTTGAAACCAAAGTCTATTCATACAAACAGTTTTTACTGAGGGCCTCCTTTGTAGTCAGGCTCTGTGCAGGATTTTGGTCTTGATATATGAGAAAATCCCTGACAGACCATTTGTTCTACCTACTTCCTATAAGAATAAATCTAGAAGAGTAAGCAACTCTGAATCATCCTTTATAATTTGTGCCAGATTTACGCACAGAAGTAATTCTTACTTCTGTGGTTGAGTTATTTATCTAGCATTAGAATCTGTAGTCAACTCTTTACAGTAGATTGTGTTTCAGAGGGAGACAAGTCTGACTGCAACCCACTTTGGCATGCAGAGGTGATGATGACCTCCTAGAAGCCACATCTTTGTGTAATACCCTCCCTTTGAGTGTGGGTGGGGCCTATGACTTACTTTTAAGCAAAAGAATAGAGCAAAGGTAATAGAATGTCACTTTTGTGATTTGGTTATGTAAAATTGTGGCTTCCATCTTGTGAGGAGACTCTTAACTGACTTCTGGGCTTGACTGTTTGATGAAACAAGCTGCCATGTTGGACAGGCCTTCATGGCAAGAAACTGAGGGTGGCCTCTGGCCAGCAGCTCACTAGGAACAGAAGCTCCCTGTCTAAACTTCAAGGACTCGAATTCTGTCAATAGGTAGGTGACCTCAGAAGTGAATCCTTCCCCAGTTGAGCCTTTGGAGGAGACCTTAGCTGAGGCCAACACCTTGATTGTAAGGGACTCTGAAGCAGAAGATCCAGCTAAGCCATGCCAGCATTCCTGACCTTACAGATACTGTGAGATTAATGTGCATGATTTTAAGTTGCTAAATTGTTGGTAACATTAAATTTGTGCATTAGATAACTAATATGCTAGCTAACTGGGTTAATGAGATCAAAAACAACTTAATTACATTCAGGGTGCTTCAACAAGACAGCCAGCATGTAGAGACTGCAACACAGCATTTTCCAAACCTACTTGCCTATGAAACCAGAATTGCTTTTAACATATTTAGAGAATACCAGCTAGTATATGCCTGCATTTAAGCAGACAAAATGTGATCTTCAGTTGAATTAACCATTACAAAATGGTGATCAGAAATTTGAGTCCTATCACAAGCATATTTACTTTAAAAGAAGGAAGAAAAAGCCTGACCAGGCGGTGGCACAGTGGATAGAGTATCAGATTGGGATGCGGAAGACCTAGGTTCGAGACCCTGAGGTCGCCAGCTTGAGTGCGGGCCCATCTGGCTTGAGCTAAAGCTCGCCAGCTTGGACCCAAGGTCGCTGGCTCCAGCAAGGGGTGGCTCGGTCTGCTGAAGGCCCGCGGTCAAGGCACACAGGAGAAAGCAATCAATGAACAACTATGGTGTAGCAACGGCAACGAAAAACTAATGATTGATGCTTCTCACCTCTCTCTATTCCTGTCTGTCTGTCCCTACCTATCCCTCTCTCTGACTCTCTCTCTGTCCCTGTAAAAAAAAAAAAAAGGTAGAAAAAGATTAGCAATGAGTATTGACTATTCCTTAATGTTTAGATAAACAGTAGCCAACATTTGCCTGTTATTTCCATTATAAAGCGCCTTTCTTACATATTTCAAACTTGTGGGGTAGGTTTGGGATCTCATTTCCATTTGCTATACTAGTTAGAAGCAGAAATAGGTCCTAAGCCAAGATTTCCCTATTCTACACACACCACATGACAACTCACAATAGTTCCAGGACTGAGCTGGCCACTGGGAAGAGGACACGGAAGTTAAGAATGAGCTGGCTGGAAGCTCTCCAAGTTCTCCATGGGGAACAACTTCCCCTGGATGTACCTCAGCATCCTTCAGGGATTAGCAGTTTCCTCAATTGATGCAAGCAATCTTTCCCACAGCTTTGAAACACACTCTCTTCCAAAGAGCACGCACTATTTGTTTAAACCCTGCTAGCTGGCCTGCCTGATCTCTTTAGCATGAGCAATAATCCAATACTGTCTCACCCAGAATGGACCCTGACCCTAACCCAGAATTTCTTGACCAGTCACTGACACACCGACCTATTTTCAGACAGTCTACAGTATCTACTCTATAAAATCCAAGAGAGGTAGAGACAATACTAGAGGCAAAGCAACCACTCCTGCCAAAAAAGATCAACTTCCTGAGAAGAAAACGAGGCGTTCTGGCAGTTTCTTATAAAGTTAAACATACACTTACCAAATGACCCAGCAATTTCATTCCTGAATATTTACCCAAGAGAAAAATTACAATATGACTAGAAAGGACTTGCACAGTGAACAGTCTTATTCTTAATAGACCAAAACATCAATGTCCATCAACAGGTGAATGGGCAGACTATGATAAACCCACAGAAGTGGAATCCTACCTGACAAGAAAAAGAAATCAACTACTGATATGTGCAACCCAGATAATCTCAACAACATTGTGCTGAGCAAAAGAAGCCAGATGAAGAAAATATATGCTGAATGATTCCATTAATACAAGACTCTAGTAAAAGCAAAACTAATCTATAGGAATAGAAAGTAAAACATTCTATCCAAAACTTCCTGGGGCCTGGAGTAGAGAGTGGGGATTGCTGAGAAGGAACATTGGTGACAAAAATGTTCAGTGTCTGGATTGTGGCATGGTTAAATGAGTTTGCAATCAAAACTCACTAACCTGTACACCTAAAATGGTACATTTCATTGTATATAAATCATATGTCAAAATGCTTAAAAGGTAAATACACACACACACACACACACACACACACACACACACACACACACACACACACACACACGCACTGTTAACTGCAAAGGAGATTTTACAGCCAAAAAGAATTACATTCAATGGGATGACTGAACTTTCTTTAGACTACATAGTTCAACTCTCAGATAGTAATTCCTGGGATGGGGAATGCCTAGGATTAGTGAGCTGAATCTCATGTACCCAAAAAATTATATTCCTTTCCTTGGTCTCCTCTGGTTTCCACAGACCAGAAATTGGAGCGCTCCTCTCCTGCCCAAACCAAGGGGCAAGGAGCTGAGGCTGTGGGAGTAAAGCAAAACATCTGAAAGGTTGTGTCTTCAGTATTGTATCTAAAAAGGCATGTGCATACCCAGAGTCACCTACGTTTCTTCTTATGCTATCTTCTGGGAGTTTTGTAGTTTTGCATTTAGGTCTGTGATCCATTTGAGTTAATTTTTATGAAGTGCGCAATGGCTTTGTCCACATTCATTTTTTTGCATGTGGATGTCTAGCTGTTCCAGCACCATTTGTTGAAAGCACTATTTTTGTACCATTTTATTGCCTTTACTCCTTTGTCAAAGATCATTTGACTATATTTGTGAGAGTCTATTTCTGTCTATTCTGTTCCATGGATCTAGCTGCCTATTCTTTTGCCAATACCACACTATCTCCATTACAGTAGCTTTATCCTAAGTCTTGTACTCAGGCAGTGTCAGTCCTGCAACTGTCCTCTCTGCACTCTTCCTTCCCCTCTCTCTTTTCAAACTCAGATGCTGCTATGAACTCGGGGTTTTTCTAACGTGTGAGCTCTCCTGTTTCCAGGCATCAGTTGCTCATCATCAAGCAGTTTTGCTCCCCAGAGCTCTGTCCTCAGGCATTTCCCCAACTTCTCACATTCACACATCAACTTTGTGGGCTTTCAAAATAAGAAACATTTGAGCTGTAAGAAATTTTAGCGGTGACAAAGTTCAACCCCCTGATTTAGCATTTTATAAAAGATATAATACATTAGACAGAATGGAATGTATCAGTATGTATCACACTTGAAATGTTGTTTTGTGAAACTGATGTTTCAGACTGTGTATGTGGGGTCAGGGTGCATGTGTGTCGATGCATAAATTTAAATGTATTTCTTCTTTCTTGCTCCCTGGCCAATTTGGTGGGGGCCATCCACATCTAAGGCAGGAAGATGGGGCCACAAAAAAAGAGGAAAATGTCGCTGGAGTTAATCAACTCTAGGCTCCAACTTGTTATGAAAAGTGGAAATTACGTGCTAGGGTGCAAGCAAATTCTGAAGATGATCGGAGAAGGTAAAGCAAAACTGGTCATCCTTGCCAACAGTTGTCTATCGTCGAGGAAATCTGAAATAGAGTACCACGCCATGTTGGCCAAGACTGCTGTCCATCACTACAGTGGCAATAAGATGAAATTGGGCACAGCACGTGGAAAATGCTACAGAGTATGCATACCGGCTGTCACTGATCGGGTGATTCTGACATCGTTAGAAGCATGCCAGAACAGACCGGTGAGAAGTAAATTGTGCAAAATTTTTCTTTAATAAAACTGGCCAGAGCTTGGTTTAAAAACACACACACACAAAAAGTTATTTTTTATAGTGATTCAAAATCAAAAACATTTGCAAAAATTTCAAGACTGTGCTACTAAATCCAGAGACACAAATCAGACCAAATTGGGAGAGAATGAATACACACACCTTTCCAGAGCTATAGGAATCCTGGAAACATTACTTAAAACAAACAGAAAAACTGATTTGAGCCGAGCTGAATTGGTGACAGCAGAGCTTTCGTTGGCAGTACCCTACAGATTCATGCAGCTCATAGGACGAAAAACTTCACAATGTTCCTTCTTTACCCATCTGTTACTATTTACTTCTCTGATCCTATTGTCAAGGGTGGTACGCAGTTCCCTGTTCTAGCTGAAAATGTAAAACAATTTACTTTTCCTTAAGTATATCTTTTGTTCCAGAATATTTCCTCTAAGTTCAAAAATTCTTTACTGAATTTACGAAAATTTCAAAGACTCTTCAGAACAGGATATGGCTCACGCTACACACATCTGATATTTATCATCCCTGGTGTTTATTGTTAGAGTCAGTTAGCAGGGATGTGCTCCTTCTGATCTAGGTACTTCTGACCAAGCTGGGAGCAGAGGAAGGGTGGGGCAGTGGACTTACACGTTCACAAAAGTGAGGGGTGGGGAGTAATCTATCCTCTTTTTAAGGCCTACATCTAGTTTTAGATTCGAGCTGGAAAGGCAAATGCTGAGCCCTCTGGGCTAGGGAAATAAAGCTAAGAACAGCACTCACTCTGTATCAAGCAGCCTGAGAGGCTGGGTGACACTAGAGTATTAGCAAGACCTTCAAATATTAACTCCTTTATTCCTTTTAGCAAGTCTACGTAGTAGGTACTATTACTAGCCTCATTTTACAAATAAGAAAACTGTGGCACTGAGAGGCTAAATGACTTGTCCACACAGCTAGTAAGCGCAGAGCTGGATTCATATTCAGGTAATTGACTTCAGTGTCTGCTCTTAATCTGCCTCTCTGGGTGTATGTTCTTTGCAGTCCTTGAATTATTAAGGTGGTTTACTGGGTAGAAGAAGGAATGATGGTGGGTTAAAACCATAAAAAGAATTATTATAGCCTGACCAGGCAGTGGTGCAGTGGATAGAGCATTGGCCTGAGATGTTGAGGATCCAGGTTCAAAACCCCGAGGTCACTGGGTTGAGCATGCGGGCTCACCAGCTTTAGCGTGGGGTCGTCGGCTTGAGCGTGGGATCACAGACATGACCCCATGGTCGCTGGCTTGAGCCCAAAAATCGCTGGTTTGAAGCCCAAGGTTGCTGACTTGTGCAAGGGGTCACTGGCTTGGCTGGAGGCACATATGAGAAAGCAATCAAAGAACTGATGCTTCTCATCTCTATCCCTTCCTGTCTGTCTGTCCCTATCTGTCCCCCCAACCTCGCTAAAAAATAAAAAAAAATATTACAAGCTACCACTTCAGTAAGTAGATTGGCTGAGAAACCTCCATTAATTGGGATCCTTGTTAGACTTGCCTAGTCTTCATCTTGTCGATAGAAGAGAGATACATGGGCATAGATCAAATAACCTGCCATGGCCAACACTTAAAAGGAATGATCCACTATTCACTCTCTTGATTGTGCCCTAGGGGCTAAGATTGGACCTCTGTCTCCAATGGTTTTCTTTGCACCTACTGAAGAAATGTGTTCTTTGCAGCTTGAGAGGTATCATATTCATACCAGTCCTTGGGAAGGAAAGTATGCCCCTCCCAAAGAAAAAGGCTCATAGCAGAGTCCACTGTTGATAAAAGGAGCACAAGAAAAAACACAGCTCCTAGAAAAAAGGGTGACAGGCAAAATCTCAATTGTGCTCACCAGGTACATGGCAGAACCCTGCTACACTTCTGCAAAAGACACCTGCAAAAGGTCCAGGGCCACTCTTCTGGCTGCCAGTGCAGACAGTGCCTTGGCCCAGGAGCTGTCTCTATCTGCCTCCTTTGCAGGTAAGTCTTCGGTTTCTACTTGAAAACTGCAATTTTTAGCATCCAGATGAGCATTTAAAAGCCACAGGCCTCGGTGCCTTCCATTTAGAGCTGAGGTCAGCCTTGGAGACCATAAACGGGTAACACAGGGAGAAAAGAAACTGGAACGTCACGGAGCACATGTGAGATTTCCACCCCATTTCAGAGTGGAAGGCTCTTTGTGTTTAGTTTGGACTTTTTTCCATTTTCCACATTTCCTAGTGTTGATTCCATTAGTCCAAAACAGTCAGTCACTGTTCACTGCTTTTCTCCAGGCTCCACATGGTTTCCTAGTATACCTAAAGAGTATGTTAGCCACAAGTCATCTTGAGTTCTCCCAAACATCCTTTTTCTCCCCATTACACTCATTCATTTCAAACTATAAAAAGAGGGCCATCCTCATTAGCTGTGAATGGGGGAAAACCCCAATCTTTCTATAATATTGCTCCATTTACAAGAACTACACATATTGGGTCAGTCTGTCCTGTCCTAAGAGCTTTACAAACATAACTCATTTAATCCTCAAAACAACTCTGTGAGGTAGGTACTACATGATCCTCATTATGAAGATGAGGAAGCCAGAGCACAGAAAGTTATGGACATGGCTTAGGACTCATAATCAATAAGTGTTGTTAGGGACTAGGAACTTTCGCAATGACTGAGTTCCTGATAAACTGTGTCTGTCTCTTTGGTACCCAAACCATTTCATCTTGGATGAAAAGTCACTTGGGTCACACCTAGTTCTGAGAGTCCGGTATTCTTTTTGGTCCTTGGGCATAAAAGCTCCAGACTGCTTAGGAGGAGACTGTGACTCTGCCACCTGGCAGTTGCTATCCGCTGTCACTTCTCAGTTTTCAAAGAGCCTGCTCCAAGTGCCAGCACCTCACACTCACTTACAGTCAGTCTACTTAGTTATTCCTAACCCATTGTGTGGTAGGAAATCAAACCATTTGGTAATGGCATTCTGAATTTTCTCCAAGGCATAATGACTATCTATTGGCTTCTTTCTGACTTGTAATTATATCTTGAAAAAAAAAATTAGAAATTGTGGCAGAGAGACCCCGTGGGTCTTGGGGCAATAGATGACCAGGAAAGGTCATGGCCTTTAGGGAAGCCTGCACTGCACTAAGAGACCTTTCCCACTCCTCCCAGGTGTTTAAGTTGTGGGCAGTCAGTGGTGAGGGCCTGCTGGATAAATGTGGTATTTACTGGTAGGTTCCCATTTCATTCACATGCCCACAGGCAAAAGGGATCATGCCCTGCCTTTGCCAGGGAACATGACCAAAGTCACACAAAATCGACATCTGTGAGCTTTCTTTGAAAGAAACAATTAAAATGTTTTTGTACTCAGAGTCTTCCCAGACCCAGGAAGTATTTCCAAATGGCTGCACACTTTCTTTCATTAAAGGGGCTGATCTTTTTTTTTAAAGAGGAAGTAGGTATCTGCCTTGACCAAACAAACCTTTACCTGGTTCCTCTTTTGGCTGAGAGCAAACATTTCTGAGACTATGGGACTAAACTACGCAGATGGTGTCGTTATTATGACACGTTGACTTACGTAGGGGAGGGCAGAGTAGGACAAAGACAGCCCTGAACTGTGAGGCACAGAGACTCATGGTTCTAATCCCTCCTTTGATAAACTACTCTGTGATATTGAGCAAATCACTTAAGCTCCCTATGGCTCAATTTCCTTAGTCGTAAAATAGGATCATACCACCTATACTACCTTTATCCGTGAGTTGCTGGATTAAATGAGGTTGGCTGAAGCATTACGAAACACTACTTATCCCCAACAAGCCAAGACAAAGGTTCTTTTAGTCCTTCCCTGTATCTGCAGCTCAAGTCACAGAAAAGTCTGCACCTACACTGGCTGCTAAGCCATGATGCTGGGTCATCATTCACTTCAGAAGCAGGAGCTAAAGGGTCTAAAATGAGAAAGCCACAACCAAGAAATAAGAGAACCTTTCTGGGGCAGGTGGTAATAAAGTAACCCCTCATATCACCCGGTTTCTGGGCCATGGTCCCTCTCTTGGAGATGAGAATGCTACTGAGCCTCCCTTTGGGGGTACAACCAACAGGTCCACAGTCACTCCCTGGGCCGCTGATCCCTGCAAATTAGAATCCTTTAACCCCTATAACTGCATTCTCTCCCAGGACAGCTGACAGGTATATATACTGAAGAGCCGAAGATAATCTCAACCTCATTAGACTGTTTCCAACACCCATCCTCAAACTTTAAGGATCTCTAAGACTCCACATATAAAGCTGCCAGACACTAAACAAAGGCTGTGACATCATCAAAGTCGCAACAGACCACCTCCACCTGCCTTTTCGGTAAGAAGTATTTTGTAAGAACTTCCTGGTCTGCCTCATCAGAGATTTTTATTTTCCAGTGTAATGCCTTGAATTTTTGTTGTTGTTGCTGTAGTTTCAAATGAATACTCTTTCTCTTGAGTGGTAGACAGTCATCATATTTTCCAGAAGGAGAAATGCAAACAGCAGCAAGTCAAGTTACTTTGCCCAGGGTCTGCTGTTTTTCACAGTCTTAGCTTTGCCTCAGTGACTCAAGACAAAACATACCTCTCCAAGGCTCCGAACTGGAAACCTGGAGTGGGAGCCAGCTGAGCTCCTCACTCAGTTGCACTTGGCCAGGTCAGTAAATGCTTCCAGGCTGCAATTTTCCCATCTGTGAACTCTGGGCTAGTGAAGAAAGCAGGAGAGGCTGACATGTGTAATCCACACACACGGCACTATGTCTCAAGGGATGAAAAGCAACTTGTAAGAGTCACAGAAAGCAGGCAAAGCTAAGTGAAAATGCTTCTCTTTCCCTCTCCTGTAGAATTCACACTTTCCCACAAATAAAGCCTCTTGAAACTCACAATACTCTACAGTAGCCCTGACTATGGACTGGGCAACCTGTCCCAAGTCCCCAGGAGAGGCTTGTCTGGGCAATGGGCCCCACACAACTAACCCCCAGTCTTGTTATCCTTGGGTCCTCTGAGAACTCTTAAAAAATTGCCAGCTTCCTTCCAGCCAAAAGGCTGAAACAGAAAGGGCCATAGATTACAGGCCAGGATGACCCAACAGGCAAAACCAATGCTCCCAGAAGCTTCCTGGCACTGTGGGGGAGAAAATGGGGTGAAGATATCCGGGAGAGGTTAGAACGTAGCCAAGATTATAAGGAGTAAAATACACTCACTAATGCACACTCACCTAACGGTAGGACTGCCTCTTGCTAAATGATGTTACCCTGCTCCTTCAGATTGTCCGGAGCGCCAAGGCTGATGTTTGAAAAGGTGTGGTCAGCATGTAAAGATTCCAGACGTTACTCTGATATTTAAGTGTTAAAGGCCATCAGACCCAATAAAGAATTAATTCTTAGGGAATATATTAAGGTGTGTGTTTATGAATGAACTGGAGTGTACTGGAAAACTGGCGTCTCCACTGCGATGGGGGATCGTTACCTGGCCAGGTCGAGGAAAGAATCCACGGTCTCTTTGGAGACCGGAGGGGGTCCCGATACCTCCAGCCCAAGATCGCTGGACTGAAGGGTCTGAGCGCCAGACCCAGGCTTGATGATGAACGCCAAAGCTACCGCGAGCGCGGAGGCGCCTAGCGTGGTGAGGCCGAAGTAGGCGACCGCGATGCCGCCCAAGCGCCCCAGAGAGCTGGCGTCGAGAGAGGCGGCGCCGGACACCAGACTGCAAACCACCAGCGGCAGGATGATCATGCGCAGCATGCGGAGCAGCATCTCGCCCGGGAAGGCCAGGTAGGTGACCTGCGTGCGAGTAAGTCCGAGCCCGCGCAGCGCCGCGCCCAGGCTGACGCCCGCCACCACACCGGACACGGTGAGCAGCACCAGCGCGTGGTGTCTCAGAAAGCCGGTGCAGCGCTGTGCGCGTCCTGCCGCGGTTCCGGGCGCTCCAGGCCCTGCTGCAGGCTCAGCCTGGGCGCTGTCTAGGTAGCCGTTGGTCTCGCTGCTGTTCTCCATGGCGCTGCCCGCGGCTCCCAGCTGAATGAAGGAGGTGAGGGACTTTGCCTCTAGTAAAAGACTGGGCTCTCAGGCGGAGGTGGCGAGGTCCACTAACTGTGCCGGGCAGGTTCTGGGAGCCAGCCTCGGGAGACTCCCAGTCTGGGTGCAAGAGCAGGTGAGGAGAAGCGCTGGAAAGAGGACTGGAGCCGCCGGCTAAGTGGATCACACCACGCCCAGGCTTTCACAGCAGCCGCAGGCTGGAGATGATGCAACGCAGTAGCAGCGGAGAAGAATCTGTTGGAAAGGAGGGATCTGTCTGGGCCCGCCCCCTCCACACCCGCCGTCCCCTGCGACGCTGGCCAATCAGCACCCCGCAGCCGCGGCCTCCGCGCTTGCCCCGAGTTCCCACTCCTGCACGAGTCCGTGGAACGCAGGTGGAGCCGGCCAATCCCGATGCCCGCAGCCTCCCGACCCTTCTGATGGGGGCGGGCTCCAGGCTACGGAACGGAGGCGCGGTCTCAGGGACAGCTCGGGCTCCTTGGCACCTGCCGGGGCCTCTCGGGCTTGCTGAGGTCTGGGACTCCTGGGTCGGAGCGCCCGGGAGAATGTGGAATGCGGCTGCGTTCCTTGTCCTGATTGGGGAAGGGGAGGTGTTTCCTCCAGGCTTGATGCTTTCGTCCTCACCACCCGTAGTGGGCTGGAGAACTTACCGCTTTCTTTTGCGAAGGAGCCACGCGCGGTCGCGCGGTGAGGAGCTCCAGGGTTGTCTCCCTCCGTCCTCCTGCGTAAAATCCCTCCTCCCATGAAGTCCCGTGGGTTTGCATGCGGTCAAGGACTGCGGAGTGTCCAGCACAGGCCCTGGTCCTAAGAAAAAGGATGGAGGGATGGATCGATGGATGAATGGATAAATCAGGAATAGCCCTATCACACACTCATTAAGGGCTCTGACGTGCCAGAGTGAAACCTGGATCCGCGGTGCCACCAAACCCAGCGTCCCGCCCTGCTACTGCGCACTTCGAGAAGCGTGGCTTGGGTTCCCCTGCACCTGTCTGCGGTAAAGATGCAAAACTTCTAGGAGAAACAGCGATCTCACGCCACTACTTCCAGTTGCCTCTCTACCATGTAACCTCAGCTGAACCGCACAAGCCACTGGATTTTAACCTCTTTCATCCCGCCGTCTCGCGAAAACAGTGCAGACGCCTGTTTAGCCAGCCTGTGAAGATGGTTCCTTACTATTCATATTCGATTAATTTTCTTTAAATTTCAACTTTTATCTAACATTTGCTCCGATCATAGCAGATATAGGCGAAAACTCAATAGAGTCGTTTTACCCTGTCACATTTATTCGAGTTTTATATTTTTTCATTCTACTTTTGAAAAGAATTGTTCTTTCAAGACTTTTGCGAAAGGGAAGTCTTCTTGTATGTAATTAACCTGAATTAAGAAGGAAAGCAATATACACTACTTGTCTTGCTGAAAAGGAGTCATCTTAAAACATACCATGACAGATATTTGTGCAAATAAAAATGCTTTCCTAGAGAACTTTAGGGAGCTGTCCAAATTTCGAGACAATGAGAAATTCCTTTACTTGAAGACAAATAGCCAGCCAGCCAGTCAGTTATTGGTTTTAGGTTGTTTCTTTTTGTTTGTTCTGAGGGAGGGAACGGGTACATGTCAGGTGAAGATCTGTGCATATTTTTATCTGGTTTTGCAGGACGTACTTTATTTCTCGTTGTGCACAGAAGAGGAAATTCTAGAGACACTCGTTATTTTGCCAACCAGAAATTCCCTTTGTTTTGACTACCGTTTTTGTGCAAAGATTCTCCAAAGCATGCTCCAGAAGTGAATTTCCAATTGTCTGCTTTACATCCCCACTTGGACTTCCCTCAGGCATCCTAACTCGTGTCAAAAACTGACCTTGCCTGACCAGGCAGTGGCGCAGTGGACAGAGCATCGGACTGGGATGCGGAAGACCAAGGTTTGAGACCCCGAGCTCGCCAGCTTGAGTGTGGGCTCACCTGATTTGAGCAAAAAAGCTCACCAGCTTGGACCCAAGGTCGCTGGCTCCAGCAAGGGGTTGCTCGGTCTGCTGAAGGCCTGCAGTCAAGGCACATATGAGAAAGCAATCAATGAACAACTAAAGTGCCACAATGAAAAACTGATGATTGATGCTTCTAATTTTCTTCGTTCCTGTCTGTCTGTCTGTCCCTGCCTATCCCTCTCTTTGACTCTCTCTCTGTCCCTGTAAAAAACAACAACAAACTGACTTCATGGTTGCCTACCTCAAGCCTGCTGCTCATCCTTCTGACTCCTGTTTCTGTTACCAACATCAATGACTGCCAGTCACTCTGCTTGAGATCTCAAAGTGACCTATGGTTTTTCCTTCTCTAGTGTCTCTTCTCATCAATTATCAAATTCCACAGACCAGTGATGGAATTTAAATAAGTTAACAACCGGTTCTCTGCCCTAATGACTGTTTTAAGTATAAAAAAACGATATACCAAAAGGTAGTTTATTATTTCATGCATTTAATATTTAAATAAGAACAATAAAAGAGGTATACAAAAATAGATTATGAGTTTTAAATAATGAAGAAATATTAAATAATACCTGACAAAAAAACAATAAAACTTATTTAAGGTATTTCCCTATTACTTCTTGATTGGCATCCCCACTTGCAGTTTTTTTCACCTATGGACAGAATGGACGTTGCTATGGGTGCTTAGAATATGCTGTTGCGCAGATGAACCTTAAAAAAGAGTAGGGAATGTAAATTTGTGATTTCCATATTGGGTGGCTGCCCAGGTGCCCACCTTAGAGAGAACCCTGATTACAGGTGCCATTTTAACAGTTGGTTCACCCAACTCAATAAACAATTAGGTATTGGTTCTGCTGAACCAGTACGAACCTGCTGAATCTCATCACTGCCACAGATACTCTTTTCACAATATTTATCACATCCACCCCTTCCATCTATTTCCACTGTTACGTACTTGGCTCAGTTTTTATTTCCTCACTTATCTTGACTGAAATTGTTCTAATTGGTCTTCCCACCTCCAATGCTCCTTTTGTTTTAACCCTCTTATATTTTGCCTTGCCTCAGGCCCAATCTTCCTAAAAAATATAATTTACATGGTAGGATTAGGTTCAGCTTCCATTCAACAGGGAAGAAAGCAGCAATTCCTGCTCCCTTTAAGAACACCTCCTAAAAGTTGTGTGCACTATTTCCTTTACATTTTATCAATCAGAATTTAGTCACATGACCACACCTAGCTGCAAGAGATGTTAGAAAACTTAATCTTTATTTTGCATAGGCATATACCCAGTTAAAAATGGAGGCTTCTGTTACTAAAGAAGCAGGAAAGGATGATCCTGGAGGACAACTCCTTCATCTCACTTCTCGTTCAAAAGTTTCCAGTGGCCCCCACTGAATTAAGAATATGCTCCTCACCTTGGCATTCAAGACCCTGGCGTTCATAATCTGGCCTCAGCACACTCTCCTGCCTTGTGCCCTCTGTGTATGCAATGAAAATGGGACATTGAGGGATTTCCACTCTTTCTTGCCTCTGCATCCAATCCCAGTTTAGAGACCACGCCTTTCCCAGGGCCTTACTTAATCTCCCTTGCTCCCACTCTGCTTACTGCCCACAGCCTATTGTGCTGTTCTGTGCACCCAAAACTGTGCTAATGGTTAACCCTCAACTGGGAGTAGGGTGCTCTCTGCATTAGTGGTGCTTTCATGGGGCCTGAGTGTGGTGCTGACTGGGAGAGCAGTGTTTGAAGGTGCTTTGTGCCATGCTGGGTATATCTGTTATTGAACAAGTACATCATCTCCCTGAAAAGGGGCGGTCTCTTGGGGCTTTTCTCAGGGACTGAATTCTCAGTAGCAGCTTTGCCTACGTGTGAGATAAACCAAGACACAGGTGTCTGTTCCTGGCCCCCCCAACAATTGGTAAAGGGTTTCATTTTCTGCTTTCTTTTTCTCTCCTTTCTTTTTAAAATTCCTCTCCTTTTGCTTTTCTATTATATTTCATTTTATCTTTTCATAATTTTATGTGCCTCCTGCTTGTAGGTATTTAGTACAAAAAATATTGATTCCTGAATTTAGACACCCCCCCACACAACACTTACATGTGTTCTCTCTGGCTTCTAGATGTGTAAGTACCAAATTATAGAAAGTGGCCCAATCTTACACTATCCACTATCACCACTGTCACCACCACCATCTAATGCTTGAAGCTCTCAGTTGGAGTATCATTCAGCAAGTCTTTCTTCTCTTCTTCCTCTCACTGGGATGAAAGTATACTTACTTACCCTTTGACTTTGAGCTTGACCATTTGACCTATCTGACCAATGGAATAAGTGAATATGAAGCAAGCAGAGGTGTCAAATGTTTTTGTAGAGTTGTGCCTGGACTCCTGCACACATGTGACCCAGCATGCCCAAACAGATGCTCCCCCTTCAGCCTGGCACCAGAACAAAGACAGACAAAGACAGAATCCACCCTGCAGCTGTAAGTTAGCCCAGCTCCCTCACAGAGCCTAAAGCAGAGCACCGCAAGCAAACAGCGTTGTAGAAAATGCAGTTTAATTTTAAAAAAGATTATTTGCTTTTCAAATAGATCAGATTACTTAGAAAACAGAGCAAGTAAAATAAAAATCCAAAGTAATAAATAAGTTTCTTTTCTGCCATGGTGGGCAATATAGTATGCAGTGGTGTCCTGGAAGCAAAGTGCTGGAAACTTCTTAATCTATAATTCTCCCTCTAAGCTCACCTCAGTATCATCTCTACTCACCAAAAAGACAAAAAATGCGCCACAAAGATGCCCTTAGAACCAAATGGTCAGGTGCACACTTTTGAGTCAATACTAAAAGCAAATTTGGTCAGAGTGGGTCAAAAGGCAGGATGAAACAGAAACAAAATGTCTGTCCCCATGGTTTCAGAGAAGAGCTAAAGCTCTGTTAACTCTTCCAAGAAAGGACTGGTGAAATAGGAGCATCAAAAGACAAGAGTAAACATGGGAATATAAATTAGTTTGGTGACTGTGTTTTGTGGGCAAGGGTTCTAAGAATAGGGGTTTGATTCTATGATAAAATCAGATGTCTACTGAGTTGCTTTGTAAAGAGTAAATAACTTTGCAAGGGCCATACAATAAAATACTGAAAAGGGAAGTATGGGTTACCTGGGGAACTGATTAAAATGCAGATTCTAGGCTGGAGAGTGTCTAGGAACCTGTATTTCAACAAGCCAATCCTCCCCTCCCACCTCATCCCCACCCCAGATTATTCAGTTAAAAAGTATTTACAAGGGCATTGAATTAACAGAGTTTAGAACAGTGGTTCTTAACCTTTTTTGAGGTACCGAACCCACCAGTTTCATATGCGCATTCACCAAACCCTTCCTAAGTGATAAGTAAAATATGATTTTCTTTTCCAAATTCAAGACATAGGTATATGTTTTTTTACTGGTGCACAAAATGAGCCATGCATGAACATCACCTTGCTCAAAGAACAAAACCAACAAAGTGCATGAACTCACAACAAATTACGGTATTACTTTATTTTGGCCTTCGTGGCAGAGGTTTCTCCGAACCCCTGAGACCGACTCATCGAATCCCTAGGGTTCAATAGAACCCAGGTTAAAAACCACTGGTTTAAAATGAACAAATCCAAGATAAAGTCTAAGGCTAGCCCTTCAAATCCTATCAGTCAAGTCCTTCTTACTGAATACAATGCTAGGAAGTGAGAAACAGCTGGGATTAGAATGAAGGGGGGTTGGTTAGGGTAGAGAAGAAATAGATATCAACTATTTATAATGCGTTATAGTTCTCTCCCAATTTATTATGCCTGACCCCAAAATTTACTGAAGTCTGTTTGGGAAACAGTTGGGGACTCCTGAAAAGATAATTAACCTTACACAAAGGACTCAGTGGTCACCAAACTTGACTCCCATCAAAGTCATCTAGAAAGAGATTTAAAAGGATAGACCCAGGGGTCCAACACAGGAAAATTTGTTATTGTAAATCTGGGGCATCTATTTTTATCTTTCCAGCTAATAGATGAATGAGATAGAAAAACCAAATGCAATGGAATCTGGATTAAAAAAAACTAAAGCATAATTTTGAGACCACTAGGGAAATTTTGTGTACACTTTATGTTGAACCTAGTGTTAATTTTCTTAGGAGTAGCAATGGTGTTCTGAATAATAGGACAATGGCCTCATTCTTGATTGAGGATGGAGAAGTAGTTAGGGGAGAGGTGTCATGGCACTGGCACACCAATCTTAGACAGCTTGGCAAAGGGAAATGTGTTTAAGTATAAAAAGAATGATGCATGGGGGAGCCAAGATATTAATGGCTGATAAAGCTAGGTGAGGAGTAGATGGGTGTTCACTGTTTTCTTCCTGAAACTTTTCTGTAGGCTAAACAATTTTCAGAATTACAGAACATTGATATTTTATTATTTTTACAAGAGAGAATAAATGATGGGGAGTGGGTGGAAGAAAGGTTCTATCTAGTCTTGATTTTGTTGCACAACAAAATTGAGCAATCTTAATAGAAAAGTATGGGGTCCAGAAGCTGAGACCAGAGAGAGGCCACTATGGGTTAGAACTGTGGTTCTCTGCTTATTTCCCGCTAGGGCACACGTGACAAATGATACTTGTACCCAGTGTCCACAGCCACCAGTAGACCTGGACTCAGCAGTGATCCTGGCCACCAATTTGAAACAACAGATTTTTCTACTGCTTAAGAAAGAATATTGGCCTTCAAGTAAGTGATGTTATCATAGAGATAACTTTGACTTCATTCAGATTTGTTTTTAAAATGATAATGTTCTAGTTTCTATACTTCTGTGTGAAAGGGATTTGAAAATTCAATAAATCAGTCTGATATACAAAGAAAATGTAGATTATTTGCTATCTGTAACGGATCCAATCTTGGTTATGGGCAGTCAAAACACTGGGTCACTGCAAGGAGAAAATGGCTTTAACTTGACAGTAAATGTAACAAAAGTCCTTTTCTCCAGCTTAAGTAGTCTCATATGGATAACTCAGACTTTTTGGGTAAATATTCAGCATTTCAGACTTCTTTTCTATTAATAAGTGACTCTGCAATGTTGTGATTATAGAAAAATTTAAGAGAAGTTACAACTTTTTAAAAAACTGAGAAAGAGTGGTGCTTTACTAATAAGAAAAATACATGGACATTGTGATTAATTGTAAAAATAGTCCCCTACTTCATCTGTCCCTGTATCACAACCCTTTGTCATGTTACTTTTTAGGGCCCTCCAACTCAGTCTGGGCTTAGTCATATGATTTTCTTTAGCCAATGAGTGTAGCTGACCTGAGGCAAGCAGAGGTTGGAAATAGGCTTATACATTTATTGGGCTTTTCTCCTGTGCCTGTGTCATTGCCCTTAGAACTTGCTTGGGCTAACCTGCCAGCAGGTGAGAGACACGTGGAGTACAGCTGAGTCCTCAGTCATCCCAGATCACGTCTCAGCCAGCCAGTCCCAGATAGGGGAGCAAGACCAGCAAGGATAAACACAGCTGTCTAGTCATGTCCCCACCACCCCTCCCCGAAACATGAACAATAAAAAGTTATTGTCGTGTGCCATGGAGGTTTTATAGTTCTTTGTAACTGTGATAGTCCAAGTCCTCTAAGAAGCAGATGCCAAGATAGGATAAAACATAGAAGGGCTTTATTCAGGAAATACCTACATGAGAGAAAATAGGGAGTGAGCTGCAAGCTCAAAGGGCTGTTTGAAGGCAAAGCAAATCTTATCCCAAGTAAAGATGAGAGGGCAGGATGACAAGGTGCCAATATTTTAGTCTGTTGGGCAATCTAAGGAAGGTTCATTAAAGCTACTGGGAACCTCAAGACACAGAGGAGTCTCGAGCCTTATCACAAATAGGTCTGCAGAAATATCCCCACTACACTCAGCCGTTGGCTGGGAGCAATCTGTAGGAAGCATGGTCTTGGCACAGACTTGGCAGTGGAGTTCAGAGCACACTAATTGGCTAATTAGATGAACTAGTTTGTAAGGTGTTATTTTTCCCCCTCATGGCAGTGGCAGTTACGCCGCGTTATTGTGGTAAGATTGACAGAGGCACGAAGACTCTACTTACTTCTAAACAGCAGTTCTTTATATGGACAGTACTGCCTCCTATGGGGCATTTTGGAAATGTCTAGGGGCGTTTCTTGACTGCCATCATGATATGGGGTACCATTGGCACTTAGTGGGCATGGTTTAAAGATGCTAGATGTTCTGCAAATCATTGGACTATCCTGTATAACAAATCATCCCGTGTTCTTCACAAATTTTCAATGTCCTAGATGGTGTCCACAAGGGCAATGATCTGTTTAAGATAATCTAAGTCAAGACTTAATACTATTTACACAGAAACATCTGGGACATTGTTTAGCCCAAAATAAATATGCACTGCATTTCTTATATTACAGTTGTAAATATAGAAGATTGCCTTGTTTCAAACTTTACTAAGTGTTGGTTGCCCATACTAGGAATTCATGTATTTGAATCACCAATACCATGTACAATGTGCAAATACTTGATTATTTCATTATATTCCCTGTGTGATCATTCCCAGGTACTCACAATAAAGCATATATTATTTTATTATATTGATTTTCCTGAAATTATGTGTTGGGTAGGTTATATTACTTATGAAGTTCATTTATGGATGACAGAAGGTGCTAGGTCTGACATAGTTAAGAACCACTGCTGTAGAATGAATGTCAAAAAACTGTAGAAGGATTATAAAAGAGAAGGAAAATGGACACCCATGTTCACAGCAGCATTGTTTACAATAGCCAAAAAGGTGGAGGTACCCCAAGTGTTCACTGACAGCAGAAAGGATCAATGGAACATGGTATATACGTACACAACAGAATTTATAAAATCCTTGAGGAGGAAGGAAATTCTGATACATGCAACAACATGGATGAACCTTGAAGACATTATGCTAAGAGAAATAAACCACTTACAAAGACAGAAACTATATGATTGCACAAGTTTACCTAGACTAGGCAAATTCATAGAGACAATATAGAATGGTGGCTGCTGGAAGCTGAAGGAGGAGGGATAGTGAGTTGCTTTATGGGTATAGATTTTCAGTTTCGCACGAGGAAAAGACTTCCAGAGATAGGTTGAATATATTTAACACCACTGAACTGTATGTTTAGAAATGTGTAAGATGGTAAATTTTATGTTACTCATATTTTACTGCAATAAAAGGAAAGAAAGAGAGAAAGTAAGAGAATGTGTTTCCTTTCCGGGTCAGACTCTGGGTAAAATACAAATGGGTATTATTAGTATGTAATAGTGTCCAAGTGCCCATAATGTTATATTGATATTTAAATAAACAGGCTTATATGAATGTGAAGACATATGTATTTGATATCATATTAAATTGATAAGAAATGATATGACACACAAAGAAACTGGTAACTCAGGTAATATTTTATAACAGATCAAGAGTGGGGAAAAAAAGAGTTAAAGGTCTGCGCTCTGTGGTGTTGCAGCTGAGTCACATTTTCCCCATTCCCTTGCCAGAGGCTTCCTTGGTTCTGGGAAGCACTGGTGGGAAACATGAGGGCGGAAGAAAGTGAAGCAGGGCTTCTTTCCTGCTTCTACCTCCCGTCGGGAGATCGCTAGCAGAAGCAGACAGCTCTAAGCTCCAGCTTCTAGCTTCTTTCTGCAGTTCAAAGTGACCTTACACAGCCCCTGGGGGATGTCAGTGTCAGCGGGGCCACATCTTCCTCAGCAGCCAGAGCTCATCGAAGACGGAGCAGGAACTGTGGAGAGAGAGATGCAGGGTCAACTCTGCTGAGTCCTCTGAGGTCCTGGTTTCTTGTAACTCCGTTTCTTCCCTTCTGCTTCCCAACCCAGTGGTAGCTGCTGGGTTATTAATCTCTCAGTTATTAATCTCTAGTTTACCTTAGCATTTCTTTATTCTTTTGTCCCTACCCCGGCTACCACTTTTTTTTTAAGTTGTTAGTTTATTAATTCTCTGATGCACAGAGACCACAGATAGAGTCACTGAAAAGTCTACTCCTTTTGTCGTCCATCTCCAGCTCATTTTTTGCCAGTCCAACATTGTCCATTTGCCAGTACCAACAAAGTGCAGTCCCCCCTGACTTCCTTTGTTCTGTTCTTGTGCCTCTTCCTCTTTTCTTGAGGTCTTCTTCTCATAGAGGCTATGTCACAGGTCTATGTTTGGGTTCATTTTTCTTTGTGTGATCCAAGGAATTATAAACCATGCCAAAGTTAGTTGTCCTGCCCCCACCAAAAGGGGTTTTGAACCCAAATACAAAATTGACATTTGGTGTAGTCTTGTAAATTTTGGCTAGTTTTTCCTGGATCTCTCTCTATCTTAGGTACCGTTGCCTTCACGGGGTAAAGAACCTCGATAACCATCGGTTTCCCTCCAAGTAGTCTGTTGGTTGTGAACTTCCTGGTCCAGATAGTTACTGGTTCATTTATGATGGCGGCTGATCTTCAAGCAGCCAGGGAGGAAAACAGCCCCCACTAACACTTGTATAATCAATTGCTTGTATTATTTCTCTTCTGGCGGAAATTACTTGTGTGATTTCTGTTTTCCTTACTGGACCCTGGCCAATGAAATCTTTTAAAGATATATCACATCTACCTGTCAATAAAGTGGTCTGATAGTGATGCTCCTTCCATCCGTGTTCCAAGGGCACAATCTAGTATGGATCCCTATAGCTGCTACATTTTGGTATCTAATATTATTTTCTACTAAAAGGAACCAGGGTTCCTTGGAGAGTAGCTGACTTTGTGGTTCTAGGTTTGGAGCAGAGAAAGTAGAAACGATCTAGAAAATCTTATTGTTGAAAAAAAACCCAAAATGCTTGTAAAGATGTCTGGGACTCCAGTTGGCCAGATTGAGACAATCTGAGAATTGAGAACAAAAAATACATTCTGTAGAAAACATGAGTACATGGTGATACTCAAGAAGCAACTAAGATATGGTACTTTCAAGGAAAGACAATTGTAAGTTTCAAATAATGTTTGCAGAAAATGCTCTTTATGCTAATGAAAACATAAATATACCACAGTCAGATTTAGTTAGCAGCTAAGTACCATCAGTAAAAACTAGGCAGTAAGAATTCACCTTAGCTCAGCAAATACTTCTTGGGACAAGATCAGTCTAGAAAGAGAACTGTGATGCTGTGTTCTAGTCCCAAATAGTAATTCATGTGTTCAATAATTCAAGCAATTTTTCAATGAATATTTATTAGGTGCCTATATACATATTATTTCAGGGCTACAACAGTGAATTAAAAGAAAACATACAAAAAATTTCTGTGCCGATCGAGCTTACATTTTAGCTAGGAGAGGTCAGTACCCAATAAGCCTAATAAAGAAGTAGATGATATAATAAGTTATAAGGTGGTAAATGCTATGGAAAAAAATAAAAAGCAGAGCAAGGTAAAAAGAGTGAGGAGACCTGGAGGTAGGCAGCTTGCAGTTTTAAATTGATAGGCCTCATTGTGAAAGAAAGGTTTAAGCAAAGACTTGGAGGAGATGAAAAGATTATTTGGAGAAAGAATATTTCAGGCACAGACAACAGCCACAGCAGAAACCCTTAACTTGCAAATGTACCTGGTGTGGTCAAGGGTTAGAAGAAGGCCAGTATAGCTAGAATGAAATGAGTTAATGGGAGAGTAATAGGAGCTGTAGTGAGAGAGGTGTTGAGAGAGCCACATTGTGCAGGACCTTGATGGTCATTCTGAAGACTTTGGCTTTTATTGTGAGTGAAGAAGAGAGCTGCTGCAGGGTTTGGGGAATGGTATGGCTGGTTTAAAGGATCTCTGTGTTAAGAATAAGCCTGTAAAGGGGACAGCGGAGTAGGAGCAGCGAGACCTGTCAGGAAGCTATTATAATTATCCAAGTGAGAGATGATGGTGACTTAAGCCAGGGTAGCAGCACAGGAGGGTCTAAATGTCCCAATTCTGAATATTTTGAAAATAGGGCCAGAGGTATTTGCTAATGCATTGGCTATAGGATATGAGAGAAAGAGAAGAGACAAGGATGAAGAGGATGAAGCTGAGGTTTCTGGCTTATGCAACAGAGGGAAGGAACTGACATCTACAAGAGGTAGGGGAGGTTGAGTGCAGCAGGGTTTTTAGAAGGGAAGATAAGAAACTCAGCTGTGTGCCTGTTGGGTTTGAAATGTCTATCTAGATATCCCAGTGGAGCAGTTGAGTTAGTATCTGGGATTGGTCAGGATGGACAAGACTAGGTTGCAGCAACAAACAATTGAAAATTTTCACTGGATTAACACAGCAAAAGTTGACTTTTTACATGTAGGTCTCTGTTCCATGTAATTTTCTCTTTGGAATTCAGACTAACAGAAGCTACACTACCTGGACTATTGCTGTGAATAGGAGACAAAAGAGCTCAAGAATCCCACCCCCTCAACAGAATGCTTCCACCTTGAAGTAACTCATGGCTTCCACTCACATATTTTTGGCCAAGGTAAGTCCATGACCACAGTTAACCACAGGAAGCGAGGAAGTACAATTCTCCTGTGTTCTTAGAAAGAGAGGAATCAGAAATATGGGTGAGCAATATTACTGCCTACAAGAGATGGAGATATACAATGAAGAGCCACAGGCACATAGATGGCATTTAAAGCCATATGACTGGATGAGATGACCAGGAAGTAAATGCAGATAGAGAAAAATGAGAAGTCCGAGGGCAGAGACCTGGGGAACATCCAATATCCAGAGTCCATGATATCAGTTGATATAATAAGCTGGAGATGGCAATTCTGTTCCTCTTGGTTCCAGGAGTAATCTGTAACTCCAGGATGAAGTAGTGAATCAATAGCATTGATATTTTAGTGTAAATTATGCTTAAGTAAGTACAATAATAGCAAGTTTTAAATTTTTGCACTGATTGGATAAATTATGCACTGATTGTTCTTTAAGCAATGAAGTTAATCTGATTTATTTATCAAATTTGTGAGTTTGCTTTGATTTATAAAAGTCATTTGAGTGATTAAGAAGATTTTACTTTTTAGAGTTATAAGTCTGTTGTTTAGTGTTTGAAGTTTTGGGGAGAATCATATGTTGTATTTGTGACTGGCTTGAAATCTCTAAAGGAATTTAATTAATCAATGTGCCAGTGTTTAAGGAGATATTAATCTGTCAAATGTATAAACTTGCTGAAAATAAATCAAAGAAAAAGTAAAAGTGAGTATTTTCATTTTAACAAAATATTAGTAGATCTATGATTAAATAAAATCTTTATGTTAACTTAAAAGCTTTAGGAAAAAATAGGTTTATAGGTTAATAATCTAATACAGTAACACCCACAAATACTGAAAATCCAATCAACTGTCCTCCTCCTGTGACTTGTCAAGATGGCATGAAGGGGCACCTAGATGATTTTGCGTTGTTTCAGGGGCCCCACTTTCTGCTCCATCTCCGGAGGCTGTCTCAGGGCCAGTGTCCAGCCCTTTCCACTTATTCATAGATGACACTGTTCTGATTGGCCTATAATCTATCTTTTCTTTTTGTGACAGAGACAGAGAGAGAGACAGATAGGGACAGACAGACAGGAAGGGAGAGAAATGAGAAGCATCAAATATTTGTTGAGGCTCTTTAGTTGCTCATAGACTACTTTCTCCTGTGTACCTTGACTGGGGGGCTACAGCAGATCGAGTGACCCCTTGCTCAAGCCAGCAACCTTTGGGCTCAAGGCAGTGACCATGGGGTCATGTCTATGATCCCACACTCAAGCCAGCGACCCTGCGCTCAAACTGGTGAGCCCGTGCTCAGGCCAGTGACTTCAGAGTTTTAAACCTGGGTCCTCTGCGTCCTAGTCTGAAGCTCTGTCCACTGCGCTACCACGTGGTCAGGCTAATCTATCTTGATGTGTGTACAGTGTATGTGTTTTCTGATGGGTTGGGACTGAACTAATTATTCAACATTTTGAATAGTTTTAGTTATTTTGGATCATGATCATGTTCTATGCCATTTATCCTGACTTGAGGTCTTCTTCAGTCAGCTAAGTCTCTCTGTACTCCTGAGTCTGCTCCTAAACATGTGGGAACTTCTAGAAATAAGTGAATCAACAGTGAGGTCCTCCTGGCCAGGACCCTGCTTTATTCATCCACCTAGTGCCAGCACCTTGCAAGTTGCTGGGAGCATTGCCAGCACTACTGTATAGTACAGGGACTTGTTGAACAGTGCAGCAGTATGGTGTGATGGTTTGTTGATGAGCAGCTGTATGATGTTTTGGTTTGCCGAGCTGTGTAGCAGTTGTATGATGTTTTGGTTTGCCGAGCTGTGGAGCTGTGGTTTGCTGAATGCTACAGCATATAGAGTGAGGAGTCAGACTGTGCTTATATCCTTCCTGGCCACTTATTAGCTATATAAACTTGAGTAAGTTACTTAACTTTTCTGTGCTTATGTTATTTTCTAGAAAATGAAGCTAACAACTTTATCATATTGCTGAGAATTGAATGTGGTATGCACATAAATAATTAGCCCAGCTCCTGGTACGTTGTAGAATGTTTAATAAATATTAACTAAAATTGTAATTATATAACCTACTTTTATTATTATTTTTTGTGGTCTAATTCAGTTACTTGAACAAAGTTCATATGTCAGAATAAAAGTGGGTAGAGGGGGAACAACACTCCAAATCCTAATTCCATCGAAGAAAAAATAATTTAAGTTCTTGTTTGAATATTGCAAAGAAGAATCCAGCAAAACCTTGCAGTGTTACAGAGAGGCAGGTTAAACACTTTCTGTAAATTTGTCAGATCTAATCTCTTACTTTTTATTTCCCTCCCCTTGAATTCTGGTCTGGCTTTCCTGGACTCTTACTGCCTCTGACAGTGCTGGGAGGTGAGTCACCACCCGGAGAAAGGCGATTTCAGAAGAGAGGGGATTGGAAAATCTAAGCTGCCCCATGAAAGGTCATTACCAGTGAACAGGAAGAGGACTGGGCAGTTAGCCCTGCTTGGCAGCTGACCTTGGCCCCTGGCAAACCTTCTACACCAGTTTGGCATGTTATAAGAGTAGGCAGGTCATACGGACTCCTCTCTACCTTGCACCCTCCTCCCAAGCCCAGGGCCAGTGTGAAGGTCATAGGTCTCTCTCTCTTTTGAATCTTCTCCATGTTTAGAGTGCTCAAATCCAAGTTAATTGGGGACATGACTGTTCTGAGCTGGAGCCAAATTCCTGTCTTGACAAGGAAGTCAGAGAGGCTGCATTTGGCAATATATGAGGAATAGTTAAATCTACATAGGAGCCAGGGTCAACATCGACAGTAGTTACTCATATTGATCACATATACCCTTAACATGATATTTTGTGTCCTTTATGTGTTTGTATTTTAAATATTTTGTAGTTTTTCAAAATCACCTATTTCTCTATTGGAAATAGCCTTGTGGCTAAAAGGTATATCAGACACAGCCTCTGGCCTATGTTTTCAGTGTGGTGTAGCTTTTCACAGCACACCACAGATAGATAGATACATTGCCCAGATACACTGGAGCAAAGGGGCAAACCATGTGAGCTCTATGCTGTGTGGTATTTGTGTCCTCTTAAATTAGGCTACTCCAAAAAGTGCTCACTGTTTCATCTTGGACAATATGTATCTAGGTTTTCTTTATCTTTTGGAAAGTTAAAGCTCAGGTTGCTCATCTTCACTTTAAAGTATTCTAACTTTGTGTTTGGTTCAGATACTGTTTAAAATACTAACACCCTTCTTCTCCTTTAAAGCTTTCTTATTTGGCCATAGATCAAAGTTAAACATGTCAATGTTGTATTACTGTTTAATATTGAATAAACATTGCTTAATATCCTGAATATATGCTGAAATTATGTGACAAGTTATGTGACATTTATGGTAGTCAATACAGGATGTGCATAGGAATGTAAAAAGGTTGCATTGAGCTGCTTGTAACAGGAATCTGACAATAATGACTTAATTAAATAGGTTTTATTCATTCAATATCAAGGAATTTGGGGATGAACAGACCAGGGCTGGTACAGTGACACTATGATGTCATCAAGGAACCCAACTTTATCTGGCTCCTTGGGTCATCATCCTTAGCATGTGACTTTTGTTCTCATGTTCACAAGCTGACTACTGCAGCTCCAGATGTCAAATATGTGTCTCAGGCAAGAGAAAGAAAGAAAAAACAAAAGGCAAAAGCTGCCAAGTAGCTGAGTCTTTCCCTTTCACCAGGAAAACACCTTTCTGAAAGCCCATTTACTACACATCCCCTTATATCTCACTGACCCAAACTGGTATATGGCCACTGCTAGCTGCAGAGGAGCTGAGAGAAATCAAGTTTTGTAGCAGGGCCTTGGCCACCCTGAGAAAAATCAGGGTTCTACTGCAAAGGAAGGCAGAGGGAGTGGATGTTGTGCAGGTGATTTCAGGGGCTGCCACCACGAGCTTACAAATCACCTGGAAAATGCTTCCCCTGCCTCAAAGCACAGACCCAATGTCCTTCAATGATTGCTCCAGCTGTTCTGGATTATTATATAATCAATAATTATATCATATAGTAATATGATATAATAATTCTATAATAACACTGGGGAACAAAATTTTTGTTGCATCCACAACAACACTTGTTCTTACCTAATTCAAGTTTGCTGATCTCAAATCTGACATTAGTTTTTCTCTGTAAGCTACAGTTTATTTGCAATTCAAGATTTTAGGTTTTCATCTTTTTGTAAAATTTTCAACATTTAGTTTAACATAATGAAGTAGAATGTCTTCTTGGGCATCATCTTTGTGAAAATATAATTTATATAATGCAGTAAATACACTAAAAGATATGATTGCATCAGAATTTGTCTACAATTTCAAAATAGAACATATCAAAACACTTATTTTAATTATAAAATTTGTGCAAAACTTATTTAAGTTCTATTCAGGCAAAAATTTGCGTTTGTAGCTCTTGCGTTTGTATACTTGTTGAGCACAATCTCATTTGATGCTCCAACAGTAGTCTGCTCATCACTAACAGCTCCAAGATTTTCAGGAAATTTATCAAGGTGACTGTTCAGGAAGTGAATCTTAATGCTCATGTTGCATCCAATGTTGCGGAAAGCTAACAGCATCCTTTGAACCAGAAGTTCATAGTTTTCTGCGTTTTTGTTGCCAAGGAAGTTTTTTGTAACTGCCACAGGAGGCTGCTATGCTGCTTTCTCCTCTTTATTTATCTTCCTGGCAAATTCTTCGTCACATATGAGGGTTCGAATTTGAGGTCCATCGAATACACCTGCTTTTATCTTCTCGAAAGACAAGGCAGGAAAAGCAGAGATAATATGTTGAAAGCATTCACCTGCTCTATTCAAAGCCTGAACAAACTGCTTCATTAAGCCAAGTCTGATGTGAAATGTGAGAAAAATAATCTCATCTTGATTAATTATAGGTTCATTCACAACATGTTGCATCCCTACTTCCAGAGCTTCACGTTTCAGCCACTCCTTCTGTGTCCAGTGTTTCTCCCAAGCTCGATTGTCCCACAAACACAGAAGGAAGGATACTTTGTGAGACCTCTCTGTTGTCCTAGCAGGGAATTTACCATTTTCAGATCCACACAGATGATCCAGTTATGCTCCTCATACTTCAGAAAGTCGAGGACAATTTTTATGTCGTTATAATCTTCTCACAGATGAGTTGAATAACCAATTGGAACCGCTGCATAAACGTTACTGTTGTGTAGGAGAACACATTTCAGACTCTGTGTAAAACTGTCAAGAAATAGCCGCCATTCTGTTGGACTGTAAGTGGCTGAGAAGACTACTGATATCATGACAGTAAACAAAGTGTTTGTCTTCAGAAAAAAAGTCCACAAAAATTTGTTCATGCTTCCTGAAATGGGATACTTTAGCTGACCAGTGAAGTCCATTCTTTTCTTGAAGGCTGGAGGCTAATAACTCAGCTGCTTCCTTTGATAGGCCCAAGTCTCTTACTAAGTTATTCAATTCAGGTTGGCTAAACTGCTGAGGGGTTAATGACTGCTTGGCATCAGAAAAAGACCCTTCAGATTCTACAACCATTTCCTCATGCATCTTATCAAAGTACACTTCATCACCACGTTCACTTTCTTCGTCCTTAGAAGAAATAAAACCATTGAAAACTGGAACCGTGAATGTCTCAGAGTGTGGGATAGGTCATATTGCTGAAGGAATATTAGGATATGCGATCATATGCCGTTTTTTCTTGCCGATGCCCTTTGTATGGATCAGACAGAAAGAACAGTCACTGCTGTGGTCCTTAGGTTCATGCCAAACCATGGACATACCAAAAGGCATTCCTTTGTGTTTTCCTTTTGTCCAGTCACAAAGCATTTTCTCACAATTGTGACACACAATATGAGGAGCCCAATTCTTGTCTTGATCGCCAAGGGGAACTTGAAAATAGGCAATATATGCACGTGTCACAAATGATGAAATATTGAGCCTTTGATGTTGAAGTATGTAACAGCCACATATATAACAGAAAGTATCAGGACTATTCTAATATTTATGCCTACTCAAAGAAGCCATGATTCAATCTTAAAACAAAATAAGAGAGTATTTTTATCAGATAATAATTTTTTACATTTAAAAACAACTACAATTATGTAAAAGTGATGTTTGTAAAACATTCATTGCCTTGTGGTTATGTTCAATCCAAGAGTCATTGCCCTTTAACTCCAATTTAAAAACAAATGCATGCCATTAATTGTAACAAAAATAAATTAAAATTGCATATAAACTAGAGCATGCAGCCAAAAACAGATTTCAGATTTGGCATCAATAATGCAGAAATATATAGATACAGTTCTAAAACCTCATGCACTAGAAAATGAAAAAAATATTGTTCCCCAGTGTAATCAATTATGTAATTGTGTTATATAATTGAAATATTCTATTTAATATTATTAAATAGTAAATATAATTATTATTTAATTATATTGCATGATTATATTAATTAATATAATTGCTATAATACTTATATTGATTTTATAATTAAATTAAGTGGATTATTATATAATTATTATATATTTAAAATATCAATATTTGTTTAGTTAATTTTTTACCTATATATTTTTCTACAATAAATTTTGGTAGAAAAATAGCATCACCATCAATTGTTTTTATGAAATACATATTAAATTTCTACAGAACACAATTTAGGAAATTCTAACTTAAGTCATATAAATAACCTATTCCAAATGACAGATATATGTTACATTAAAAAACCTCAGAACTTACATTAAGATTTCTTTAAGTCATACTTTCTCTTATATTAAAAGTTTTAATTTAATTTAATATTTAGAAACCTATTTATATACACTTAGGATTACAAATTTCATTTTCAAATTTCAAATGAATAAATAATAACACATCATACACTTTGTGAGTAACTCTTCTAAAAACAGTAATACCCACTGGTTAATCTGCATCTTTTTAGTACAGTATCTGCTTCACTGTCTTGGTGTTTTCTTGCACAGGGGTAGTCTTCTTTCACTCTCGCTGTTGACATTGGTTCACCTCTTGGGTGAAATTAATCCTTTCCGGCATTCAGTTCTGAATGACTTTATTTTTAAATGTAAAAATAATGCAAGCTCCCTGTAAAAAATTAAAAATCACATTTATATTTTAGCTAACACAAGTTTCCTCTCATAGATATGTATTAACATTATTTATATTCTTACAGTTTTTAAATTAATATATGTTTTTAATACATAAAATGTACATATAAAAGATGTGATTGACTGTCTACACAACTCCCACTATTTAAAAAAAATTTTTTTCCCATTGATATGAGAAAGAGAGGGGAGAGGGAAGAGAGAGAGAGAGAGAAAGAGAAAGAGAAACAACTCACTGTTTCACTTAGTTGTTTCATTTAGTTATGCATATTCCATTCAGTTGTGAATTCATTGATTGCTTTTCTATGTACCCTGACTGGGAATCAAACCCCATGATTTTTGTGCATGTTTGTGCACTGGGACAACGCTTTATCCACTGAGCTACCCGGCCAAGGCACAACACCCACTCTTGTTTTCTTCTGAACAACCAGAGGCAGATTAAGGTCGGTTGAGGCCCCGGGCAAAAAGAAAATATTGAGCCCCTTAAAAAAAAGAGAGAGAGACAGGGAAAATAAAAATACATGTTAACCATATGTTTTAATAAATAAAAAATATTATGTACTATTAATGTTAAAATTGCACCTATGAAACCAAACTTGGTGTCATTAGGAAAAAGTGTAAAGTTGGGGTTTTGTGGGCCCTACAGAAGTCGGGGCTCAGGGCACGCACCCGGTGCGCCCTTCGTTAAATCCGCCTCCGTGAACGACCCCATTTTGTTGAAGACATTCTAGCTATTGTTTAAGCATTTCGATCAAGAAAGGGCACATGATGACATTATGGCCAGTAAAACTGGAAAGTCAGCTGAGTTTTTCTGGGAAAGACTACTCACATCACCAGGGAGAGGAAGTATCTCTTCCTCCTCTGGATGTTGCCTTATCTGAATTGGATGCCCAGACCGCTGCCACCGTTGTGTCCATGAGTGAGTGAGCCAGGGGACCAAGGTGACATGTTGAATGGACCTCTGGTAAGGGCACGATGGTGAATGTTCTCATTGTTTAAGTCAAATAAGCCAGGGTTTTCTGTATTTGGCAGCTGAATACATCATAATACATCTGTCCTTTTTCAGGTCTTAAAACTGAAAATCTTAAATCCCTGAAAAAACTGGAACATTGGTCACCCTACATTATAAATAATTCTGCAACTTCTTTTTCACTTAATATACTTTGCGTATCTTTCCATATTGACATATAAACATTTATATTATTAATTTTGGGACTTTTCCGAATTCCTTTGGATGCGTCATTGCACTAACCTGTTGGGACGCCAGGACGTGGTGCATGAAAGCCTTTAGAACAGCTCCTGGCACAGAGCGAGCATTGTGTAAATATTTGTTATTCTCATTTTTGATACAATTCCAGAATAAACTATCTGTTTTCCTAAGCTGCACCGAAGCAGATCAAAAACAGTAAATAAGAAAGTGTATAATGGTTTGTAGGCACTCTGTTATATTCTGAAAGATGGTGAGCAAACGTGCCTGATGGAAATCAAAACTATTTCATAGCTGCTGCAAAGAATGAGTGCATCTGAGGTCCAATATGGTTGCATTATTATTACCCTCCAGATTTTTATAAAATACAGTGGTACCTTGACACACAATTTTAATTTGTTTTATGGCCAAGTTCGTGACTCAATTTGCTCATGTGTCAAATCAAATTTCCCATTTAAATTAATGGGAATGCAATTAATCTGTTCTGGCCCCCAAAAATCACATGAATTTTTTGTTTTATATGCTTTTAAATAAGAAAATGTACTTTATAAATAACAAATACACACACACACACATATACATAATAAAAGAGAATGTAAAGAAATAAACTGGTTTATGAAGTGTATTTACCTTCAAGATCAGGCAAAGTTGCTGGCAGAGAGGGAGGAGACATTAGCATAATAATGGCCCTTCCCAAGCAGGAAGGTAATTAGCAATTTCACAGACAGCTGCCTGGTGCCATTTTTAACAATAAAAGTGAGCAAACATATTTGAGAATACAAATTTTACAAACTCATTTGCCCAACAATCATCATTTTCTTCACTGAATTTTGTCTTTTTTGCCACACTTTCCATTGAGACCGGTTCAACAAAAACCTTTCCATGGAAGTTTGTTTCTTTCCCCCTTTCAGAACATTTGGCAGGTCATCTAGTGGAGGGTGGCGGAAGCTCGTGATTCAAATATCCACTCGTGACTTAAAGCAAAAAATTTCACTAGTGACTGCACATCTCTCAAATTGCTCGTGATTTAAAGAGCTCGTGTGTCAAGGTACCACTGTAAAAAATTCACTGTAAGATGCTTATCATAGAAAAAGGGACTTAGGAAGCTGAATAATGGCTCCCAAATATGTCTGACTTCAAATTCCCAGAATTTATGACTACGTTACCTTCCATGACAGAGGGTATTGTAGCAGGTGGGCTCAATGTAATCACAAGGGTCCTTTCATGTGAAGGAGGGAGACAGAAGACTCAATGTCCAAATTACATCTGACATCATATCTCTTCTCCAAATGAGAAGCAAATGAAGCATGGAGGTGTTAGGGTTAGGTTTGTGGTGCAGCACTTTGGTGGGTTCAGTCTAGTTTGGGGTTCAAGGCTTAGTCAAATTCTTTTTTTTTTTTTTACAGGGACAGAGAGAGAGTCAGAGAAAGGGATAGATAGGGACCAACAGACAGGAACGGAGAGAGATGAGAAGCATCAATCAGTTTTTCATTGCCATTGCGACACCTTAGTTGTTCATTGATTGCTTTCTCACATGTGCCTTGACCGTGGGCCTTCAGCAGACTGAGCAAGCCCTTGCTGGAGCCAGCGGCCTTGGGTCCAACCAAGCTGACGAGCTTTTGCTCAAGCCAGATGGTGAGCTCAGGGTCTCGAACCTGGATCTTCCGCATCCCAGTCCGGCGCTCTATCCACCGCGCCACCGCCTGGTCAGGCTCAAATTCTTGTTTCAGCTTCTGAGTTCTATGCCCTGTGGATCTTCTAGACATTGTGTGTCTGCCTGGCCCAAGCAAATGTGCCTGGCCCAGTATTGAGAACTTTGTGTAGGAAATAAGACAAACCTTCATATTTGGTTTCTTTGATATAAAGTGTTATTATTAATAATATCAGACTTCTCTGATGATGAGATATGAGTATGTGGAATGTTATGTTGACCATCCATTATATCTCTTTACTTAGCTGTTGTAAAATACTAATGGTATTTTTTAGCCTATAAGTTTTTGATTTTCATGGCTAATATTTTGATTCTCAGCCCTTCTACCAAATCATTACTTTTTTTCAACTATTATCTAATTATTATCCATAATAATTAAAGAACATTTGGATAAAGGTACATCTTAACCTATTTTTCTTTGTCATTTAGTTATCTTACCAAAATTATTTTATGTTAACACAGAATCCCCTAAATCAGCAAACCTTTAGCCATTTTTACAACATGACTCACATATCAAAGCTATTAATAATAATGATTACCTTTCACTAGGGCCTTACAATGTACAAGGCACCAAGTTTTACATGACTTAGTTTTCCCAGCAATACTGTGTGACAGACACCTTTAATAATAACATATTATTTGTGAGAGAACTGACTGAGTCTTAGAGAGATTAACTTGTCCAAACCACACAGCTAATAGATGATGAAGCCAGGATTCAAATCTAGACCATCTATTCTAGATCTAAACTTTCTTTTTTAGCAAGAGAAATTTCAAGAGAGAAAGCGAGAGACAGACAGACAGACAGGAGGGGAGAGAGATGGGAAGTATCAACTCATAGTTACGGCATCCATGAGCCAAATCCAGCCCTACATAGTGAGGATTCCTAGAGCCGGCTAACACTGCACCCCCCTCTACCCTTCTCCCCATCTGCTCCCAGTCGGCCTCCCTGGCCAGTAGCCATACCTTGCTGCTGCTCAGGCCCCACTGGTCATCACTTGCATGCTGGGGATTCTACTGTTAATAATTGCTGGGCAAGGAGCAGTCAATTCTCAGTCTGGGAGTTGATGACTGGCAAGTCGCCTTGCTTCCAGTGAAGTATTCCAGGTAACAAGTAAGGTATGTACTTGTTATTCTTCACAGCTACATAGCTTAGCTTATTCTCACCTTTAAAACAATCTAGGCTTCCTTTTTACGCTCTGGCACTCCCAAACGAAGGGTTAGATGCCAGATTCCAACTCTCATGCCCCAGCTGACAAAACGAACATGTCCAGCCATCACACAGGAAGGTTGCTTGCCAGCCAACTGCTCTGTTCTGCAGTTTCATTATTTTTGTCAGCATGGCAGTTTGGGGACAATTATTTAAGTATTTTATTATATTTACAGTGGTTAGTTTATAAAACAAAGGGAAAATGGAAAAATTAAAATGCTCATCCTGGTGATACAGAATGAAGAGCTCAAACTGGATTCAGTTAAGGCAGAGCTGGGAATTGTCAACCATGCTAAATACGCAGAATAGTTAGCCTCAAGTTGGACTTGAGCTTTATTTATGGTTGTTGACTTTTGTGAAGGAAGAAAAACCAAAATGAACAAAATATGTGTGACATGGTGTATTAGTCAGGGTTTTCTAGAGTAACAGAACCAATTGGATGTGTTTGTGTGTTTATTTTTTTTAAAGAATTGGCTCATGAGATTATGGAGATAGGCCAGTCCAAAATCTTCAGTCCAAACCAGAAGGCTGTTAGACTGGAGACTCAGGAAAAAGCCAATTGAAGATCACCTGTTGGCAGAGTACTGTCTTGCTCAGGTAAGATCAGTCATTTGTTCTATTTAGGCCTTCAACTGATTATAAGAGGCCCACCCACATTAAGGAAGGCAACTGCTTTATTCAATTTTTTTTAAATAGACTTTAGTGAAAGAAGAAGGGAGAGAGAGAAAGAGACAGACAGACAGGAGCATAGATCTTTTTTTTTAATTTTTTTTTATTTTATTCATTTTAGAGAGGAGACACAGAGTGAGTGAGAGAGAGAGAGAGAAAGGGGGAGGAGCTGAAGCATCAACTACCATATGTGCCTTGACCAGACCAGTGCAGGGTTTTGAACTGGCGACCTCAGTGTTCCCAGGTCGACGCTTTATCCACTGCGCCACCACAGGTCAGGCAGGAGCATAGATCTTTTTCTGTAAGTGCCCCAACTGGGGATTGAACTGGCAACCTCTGTGCCAGGGCCAGACAACTACTTTACTTAAAGCCTGCAAATTTTGATGTTAATCTTATCCAACATTTATCAGAATCCCCTGGAGATCTTGCTAAAACTCAAATTGCTGGACCCCAGAGTTTCTGATTTAGTAGGTTTAGGATAGGGTCTGAAAATCGGCATTTTTTGGTGCCCACGAAATGCTGATGTTCACTGGTCCAGCACCACACATTAGGAAGCACTGATTTACATTATTTAGAACTCCCTGGCAGATTGTTTATAAGTGTTTTAGTGGTTGGGAGAATATGGTTGGGGTCTTGGGGTAGGTTGGGAGCACAGTATCATTTCCCCCATTTTAACTAATAAACTAAGCATGTGCTACCCTAAATCTCTAATGTATTTTCAAGAACAGATGAAATTCGGGTAACCCATTATGGCCATGCTGCCAGCCAGAAGCTGCCTGGGAAGTTTGCTGGGAGCCACCTTACCCAGCAGGCCCCCATTCAGGACTGCCTGCCTTCTGATGCGTGGGTTGTGCTGGGAGAAAACAGCAGCCTTAAAGAGACTTCACAGCCCTGCAAGGAAAAGAGGGAAAAACCCCTGCATTCTACTGCAAGACTAAAGGCCCTTTCATTGCTTATGAAAACAATTTGGAGAAGTTGGCCAGGAGCCTGGAGCTGGGGGGACCAGAACCATGGGTAAGTGATGACGCATCCAGTAAAAGCCCAGGGAAGGGATTGAATGTGGGGCTTGGGGAGGCGTGGCTGGGGCTGTAGGTCGGCCTCATTGGGGCCAACTCCAGGCAAGGGAAAAAGAAAAGCTGAAAAAATGAAGAGAGAGAGTCATTTCCAGCTTTTAGGATGCCAAGTTGGGATTCAAACATTTGCAAAAATAGAGCAGGGTAGGGAGCATTTATTTGCCCAAGGAGTCAGGAATCCTCACCTCTCTTACCCCAGTATCATTTACCAGAATTTATCACCTGATTCTTGAGTCAGGTCTGGAAATAAGGTTTCTTCCCGGTGTTAAATCAGATAGATAGATAGATGATGTGCACATTCAGTTTGCTCAGTGTGTGAGGGGTGCTAGATAGAGGTCCCAGGACTTAAGATCTGGGCCTTTCCACCTTGGATTGTTTTCTTCAAGGCTACACCATTTGTGTTGCTGTTTCTTGCTCATATTTATGAACCCATTTAGAAAACGGAGCAGGAATACCTGTCCTACCCATAGAAATGAGGGTGTTGTGGAGATTGATTCACTTTGAAAGATGAATTAACCATTATTAGAATGTTGACACAGAGTGGAAGTCTTTGTGTTTTGAGATTGTTTGTGAAGAGTTCTGAGCTCCTTGAGGGCGGGGATTTGTCTGAGTCTGCAATGATGTCCCCAGCTCTTAGAACAACATCTTAAACATTCATCATAGGTCAGTGATGGGCAATCTTTTGAGCTTGGTTTGTCAAAATTTGCCAAAGTACCGAGCATAACTCAGATGGTGTGTCACTTCGAGAAAAACGGCCTAACCAGAAGTCCCAGAACTAGACTCTCTGTGCCGGAGTTCTGTTGTTTTGGCCTACAGACCTCCGGCACAGAGTGTCTACACTACAGCAAATATTTTATCCTCGGCTACTGCACCTGGCCGTGCAGGAGCCAAGGATGAAATGTCCTTGTCAGCATGCGGCCCCATACTTCTCTGGTATGCGGCCGTGTGTCATCGAAAATGGCTACGCGTGTCAGTGCTGACACGCATGTCATAAGTTCGCCATCATGGTCATAGGTATTAAAACATGTTGAATGAATAAACAGGAAAAAGAAAAGGCATAGAACTATCAAATTTAACATCTGAAGGGGTCCTTAAGGTCCATCTCAAATCTTGATTTCTAAGCCCCAACAGCGTTTATACTTTTCTCCAAGCTATTGCAGCCTTGAGGAAGGAAAAGCTGAGCTCCACGTGGAGCTTCATCAAGCTTCACATTCTCTTACTGATTTGCAGTGACATGAAACTCATTTTGAAAACAAAGAAATATAAGCTCTAATTATTGACTCTCTCTTTTGGCAAGAAAAATAAAATTCCAGTCCAACTCTGAGCATAACATGTCTGGTCCTATTTACTTTTTAAAAAGTTTAAAAAAAAAAAAACTTGGAAACTTCCTTGGTATTCTGTGTCCTCATTCCAGGTTCATGGAGCGGTCAGAAAACAGAGCATCTGTGAATCCTTTCTCTGCCACAGCTAAAGCCAGCTTGGCCTTGTATAAGCTTCTCCAATACACCAGGCCCCCCAGCAGGTCAGCTCTTGGCTAGAACAATCTGGATGACAGCTGTCCATCAGAAAGGACTGCAGAGGTCTTGCAGGAAGGACAGAGATTACATAGCTTGCCCTTCTGATAGTGGCAGACCCTTCCTAAGTCTCAGCCCAAGGACACTTAAGAGAAAAGACACTGCTTATCAACTGACCCTGGATGCCTTTCAGACCACAGGCCTGTCGCAAGAGGGTTGTGGATGGTGGAACTTGCAGGTTGTGGCTTAACAGCAGGGGAAGATGCACATCACCCTCCGCTCTTCCTCTCACTTTATGGCACCTGCGAGGCAACTTCTGTTTGCCTGGCCACCTTGTTTTTCCAGCTTGTTCTGACCTTTCCCTCAGTGCTGTAGCTTAGATGTAGAATCCCTGTGTGTGTTTGTGCAGCAGAAGGAAAGGAGTGAAAGATGTTTGTCACCTAATAACATTGGAGGTGGTAAGTAGAAATGATTAACTTCTCCTTCATACATGTCTGCCTTCCTCGACTTGTTATAACCAGTATCAACCACACACACAATTTTTAAAAATCCAATAAAATTAAAAAGCAAGTTGCAAAGGATGCATGTATTATTCTGTCATGTATACAAAATCCAAAACTATAAAAAAAATACTATGTATAGTTTATGGGGATAAAACTGGGTAGGAAAAGTCTGAAACCTGCCCGAACACTGCACACTAGCTGGGGAGAGCCGTTAGAGAAGGGCGTTGCAAGAGGGTGCATCTGTAACATCTTGTTACAAAAAAAAAAGAAAAAAGAAAAAGGACCGAGCAAAACCATTCAAAGCAAATAGGCAAAAGGTTAATGTCCATTGGAGAGAATGATGGTTATTTGGGTGACTATTACATTGTACTTCATAATTTTCCATCTGTTTGAAATAGTTCATAAACTCATTGACTGCAATAAAGGTAAAAATAAGGACTGAGTTTACCTTATTTGTAATTTATTATCTTATAGCAATTCCCTATATATCTTTCAGGTATAAAAAATGAAGGAAGAAAAAAAGGAAGAAGGAAGGAAGGAAGGATCAAAGTGAGTTTGGGAGAACTAGTTTGCTTTTCTGATTTTCTTTATTCTTTGTCTTGTTGGTTCTGGCTGCTATAACAAAATACCATAGGTTGGGTGGCTTACACCATACGTATTTAAGTCCAATATCAAAGTGGGAAGAGAGTCCACGTCTGGGGAGGGTCTTCCTTGTTTGCAGATGGCCACTATCCTATTATATCCTTTTCTTATAAGGGCACGAATCCCACTTTTGGGGCTTCATCCACATGGCCCCATCTTAACCCAATCACTTCTCAAAGGCTCCACCTCCAAATACTATGACATTGGGGATTAGGATTTTAACATATGGATTTCAGGGAGACACAAATATGCAGTTTAGTATTCTTCTACAGTGTATTATTTGCAATAAACAAGTAATAGAGCTAAAATCAATGTCCTCTAGATGGATGGATGGATGGATGGATGGATGGACAGGTGAACAACTGAATGAACCAGTGGCTGCCAGGTTCTTGGTGCAGGTTGGCATGTGTCTGCATCATGAAGGCTCACAGAGGTCACTCCCGCAGCTACGGGGCTGCTTACTGCTCACCTCTGGACATAACACAGGACAATGCATTCATGAAACGAGGCACCTTGTGCTTTCGCCTGTGAAACTGCAAGTACCTACATGTGGTAATAAGTAGTTAGAACACAAAGAGTGCCTACTGACGGTTCTCCCCCTGGTGCCACAGAGTGAATATTCCTGGCGTCATTCCCTAGTTTTGAGTTGAGACATGTCGCTGCGGCTGTAGGGACCAAGGAGACAGTGTCCCCCTGCTCTCAGGGGATGTGAAATTATGAATTGTGTGACCATCTTATATGCACTACCTCAAGTTTTCTACCCCCCCCCCCAGTCTTTGAGAAATATTGGACAGGACAGCTGTTCTTCATTTTGCCCCTTGTCTTGGAGGGTGTGGTCTGGATCTGGCCAGGATCACAGAGCAGGGCAGGTCTCCTGGCATGGAGAGCAGGCAGAGCTCACCCATCAGTTAGCACAGGTGAGCTCTAGAAGCCAGACTAGTGGGGAAGTGCCCAGCCTACCAGGGCAGCTCATGTTTACTGGCTGGTGCTGTGCACAATTGGATAGTATTTAATTTTCACAGCAGCTTTGAGTTAGGGGACGCATGTGGCTGGGATGTCAGGTATGCACAAGGGATGTGTTGGGAATGAATGCATCTCTATAGTGCTTACATGCTCCAGGAGTCCATCCTGCTGAGGTAGGTTGGGAGGGACTAGAGAGGACCAGATGCCATGCTTAGAATCCATCCAAAAGATGAGGGGGCATTATCAGGAGTTTTTAACAGGGCAGTGGCTAACCTGACTAGGTTTCTGGAAAGTTACTCTGGCTTCAGGGTGGAGAATGGAGGAGGGGGGCAAGAGTGGAGGCTGAGAGACATTGGGGACGTTGCCGCTGCCTTGAGCAGGAGCAATGGTGGCAGGATTAGTGTGGGGCCTTGGGCATGGGCAGTGGGGTGTCTCCCGGTCTGAGAGAGAAGCAGTATGAAGGGGCACTGGAAAAGGAGCTGGATAGGAGGCAGCCATCAAACAAGGAAGATGAAACAGATGGGGCCTTGCTAAGGCTCTGTCACCAACTATCGATGAGACCTTGAGCAAGTCACAGCATTTCTCTGAGACTCAGTTTCCATTTCTGTAAAACAGTGGGGCCACTGCATCCACTTTGGGTCTTTAGTACCATGGACTAGTGCTGAGTATGGGCCGGAGCACCAGGGAAACGGCCAAGGTACAGGGAGTGGTGGGCACACGGGAGCCAGATGGCATGGAAGCAAGCAGAATGGCAGAGCCAGCAAGTGTTGCCCAGCTCGCCAGTGTGGCCAGGACGCTGACATCATCGAGGCAGAGCTCCAGCCAGGCGTGGGCAGTGCTGGGCCATGAGCCACATCCTCTCTTTACACAACTGTCTTCATAACAACAAGCTGTATGGTGCCAGGGCTCTGCTCAAATGGCTTTTGCAATCCTCACTGTCAAGCTTAAGCTTGGGCTAGAGAGCGAGAAAGAGCAACAATAAGGTGACCTCGCTATCACCCCAGCCCTCTGGCTCAGTCTCCTTACGTGCCAGGGACACTGTAGGGCTCCTGAAGGTCCTTCCTAGCCTGTGTCCTAGGCTCTGGTTAGTGCCTTGGAAACCGCACCGAGCTGGATGTATGGCCTCAAGTTAGAAACAAGAAGGGCCCTCGGGTGGCTCAGTCTGGCTGTGTTCAAAGCCTAACTCCTTTTCATACACTTTTTTATACATTTGCAACTGTATAGCTGGTGAGTGACTTAAACTCTCTGTGCCTGCAGAGAAAGTGTGACGGGCCCACCGTGGCCTCATACACGGGGACAGTAATGCTACTTACTTTGCTCTTAGGGATGTTAAGTGAGAAAATACCCATAAAACCTTTAGCACTGAGCCAGGCATGCTTCTCTCACTGACAGCTACTACTGTAATTATGTGTCTGCTGTCAGTACTTATTGAGTGCCAGACACTGTGCCAGGCTCAGAGGACAGGGTGCTAACTCATTAGTCTGGCATGCAGGGCTCCTGTCCAGGGCAGAGAGACGAGATAACTAGTGCACCTGCAAGCTGCTAGGGAGTCAGGAGACACTGAAGGAGCACGCAGAGGGGCATCACCCTGGAGCTGTCTGCCCCGCAGCCTCCTTCCTGCTGCCCGAATGCTTTCCCTCAGTTATCGGCATGACTCATACCCTCCTGTTACTCAGGACCAGGGGTCCCCAAACTTTTTACATAGGGGGCCAGTTCACTGTCCCTGAGACCGTTGGAGGGCTGGACTATAAAAAAAACTATGAACAAATCCCTATTGCCTGACCAGATGGTGGCGCAGTGGATAGAGCATCGAACTGGGATGCGGAGGACCCAGGTTCGAGACCCCGAGCTCGCCAGGTTGAGCGCGGGCCCATCTGGCTTGAGCAAAAGCTCGTCAGCTTGGACCCAAGGGCGCTGGCTCCAGCAAGGGGTGGCTCGGTCTGCTGAAGGCTCGCGGTCAAGGCACATGTGAGAAAGCAATCAATGAACAACTAAGGGGTCGCAACAGCAATGAAAACTAATGATTGATGCTTCTCATCTCTCTCCGTTCCTGTCTGTCTGTCCCTATCGATCCCTCTCTCTGACTCTCTCTCTGTCCCGATTAAAAAAAAAAAAACCCTATGCACACTGCACATATCTTATTTTAAAGTAAAAAAGCAAAACAGGAACAAATACAATATTTAAAATAAAGAACAAGTAAATTTAAATCAACAAAATGACCAGTATTTCAATGGGAACTATGGGTGTGGATGCATCCTGTGCTCCTCTCACTGACCACCAATGAAAGAAGTGCCCCTTCCAGAAGTGCTGCGGGGGTCAGATAAATGGCCTCAGGGGGCCGCATGCTGCCAGCAGGCCGTAGTTTGGGGACCCCTGCTCAGGACTCTGCTCAAACGTCACCTCCTTCCAAGGAGCCTTCCGTGATCTGATCTTTCTGACTAACATTACCCTCCCAGCCCACCCCTTTATTATTCTGTATACCTTATCCAGCTTTACTTTCTTTATAGTACTTACATGCTACATAAGCACTGTTTTGGAAATATGTTCATTGACCATTTACTCACTGTAAAGTGAACTTGATGCAAGCAGGAACTTGGTCTACCCATTTTTCATTTCTTTCTTTTTTTTTTTTTTTTTTACAGGGACAGAGAGAGAGTCAGAGAGAGGGATAGACAGACAGGAATGGAGAGAGATGAGAAGCATCAATCATCAGTTTTTTGTTGCCATTGTGACACCATAGTTGTTCATTGATTGCTTTCTCACATGTGCTTTGACCGCGGGCCTTCAGCAGACCGAGCAACCCCTTGCTGGAGCCAGTGACTTTGGGTCCAAGCTGACAAGCTTTTGCTCAAGCCAGATGGGCCCGTGCTCAAGCTGGCAAGCTCGGGGTCTCGAACCTGGGTCTTCTGCATCCCAGTCCGACGCTCTATCCACTGCGCCACCACCTGATCAGGCCATTCTTCATTTCTTACTGTGTTCCCAGTGCAGAGAACAATGCCTGGACCGCAGTGAGCCATCGATAAATGTCTGATGAACGAAGTGATCTCGAAGCTGGATCCTAAGGAAGATCACGATTGGCCAAGGACAGGGTCAGAAAGAGAAGAGAAGATCTTCCAGATGAACAGAAAAGCATGTGCAAAGGGTGAGGGTGGAGAGCAGAACATTATAGGGAAGTAATTCAATATGGCAAGTGTGTTAGTTTGGGTCCTCTGAGCAGCAGAAGCAAAGAAAGGATTAGACATGCAAAAGGCTCCTTGGAATAACATTCCTGTGAAGAATAAAGGAAAGGAAGAGGAGGAGGTGGGAGAGGTTTGCACCTTAACACAGTTCTGATAACTGCAATAGGAGCCGGGGAAGGAAGGAGGAATGGAGGACACTTGAAAATTTTCAGCCAGGCTGATGGGAAGTCCCTGAACCAAACTGTTCCTCAGAGGACTCCACCACAGGGATAATGGGTCTAATCTAGAACCTGCTAGGCTCAGTCTTTGGCTGGGAATAGCTCAGGGGCTGTGTGGCTATGGGGCTGTGGTGGGAACGCAGTGAAGTGCCCAAAAGAGTGGAAGCTGAAGCTATGAGTCAACTCTGCTCCCTGCAGCAGATCTCAGTGGCGCAATTCCATGACCACCAACAAGCAGAGAGGGCAAGGGAGAACGTGGGGAGTGGGGAGTTTAGAAAGCCAAGCAGGAACCAGATCCTGAGGAGTCCTCCAGGTTCTACAGAAAACTAGGCTTTATCCTAAGAGTAGCAGGATACCAGAGTATGGTTTTGTGCTGGGGACTAAATGACTGTATTTGCATACCAGAGGATTGCTTTGGCCACAGTGCTGAAAAAGGAAATCAAAACCTATTAGAAGTCTAGAACAATACTCCTGGCCGCTGGGGTTTAGGGGCTCATAGCATAGCTCCTTTTTTCCCTCCATTCTCATTCTAAAGGACCTTGAGAAACAGACACAGTAGGCCTTCTAATGAAGGTCAGATTATTCCTGATGAAGCTGTTGGAGGATGTGTCTTAGTTGTGAGGTCAAATGGGTTTCCTAGCCCTCCCTGCCCAAGTGCTCCCTCCAGTCTGGGCCTTGAGACAGCCTACCCAACCATCAGCTTGGGTCCCCTCTGCGAAATCACTGCCTCACTCTGATCTCGGATGAGGAGGGAAAGAAGAGGCAGAACCCCCAGCACTTACTCTGGTCTTTTCACTGTTTAGTTCCACTCAATGGAAACACAAACACCTGTCTCCCCAGGGGGAGCAAATGGGGTGAGGAGACCATGAGAGTTAGTCTTTGAAATTTGAGAATGAGAAATCAGTGTTCCCAACTGTCACAGGTAAGAGATGATGGTGACCTGGGCCAGGGCTTAGCAACTGATTAGATTGTTGGAGGTGATGGTTCTGTGCACTCACAGAGAGGTAAAAAATAAGGACCATATTTTTGATGGAGAAATGGCAGATACATTCACGGGTCATTGCTAACCCATGAGGTTCTATGAGCGTTATTTTTTGTGTGTGTCAACTTGACTGGGCCATAGGGTACCCAGATGTTTGGTCAAATGCTGTTCTGGGTGTGTCTTTGAGGGTCTTTTTGGATAAAATTGGCATTTGAATTGGTTGACTGAGTAAGGCAGATTGTCCTCCCTAATATGGGTGGGCCTTGTGCAAACAGATGAAGGTCTGAATAGAACAAAAGGCTGACCTTCTCAAAAGTATGCGGAAGCTCCTTCCATCTGACTGACTGAGCTGGGACACGGGTCTTTTCCTGCCTTTGGACTCCAACTGAAACATCAGCTCTTCCTGGGTCTCAGACTGGAATGTACACCATCAACTCTTCTGGTTGTCAAGCCTTCAGATGTGGATGGGAACTATACCATCAGCTCTGCTGGGTTTTTAGTTTGCCAACTATACCTATTGGGAAAATGAAACCAGAAATCTAACTCTTAACCGTGGTTTCAGCAAGAGAGAAGTCTCACACGTCTTCTCAAACACAGGTGGTCTCAGGTACACCAGTTTGAGACTGGGTTCAGTTGCAAATTACAGAGACCTGGAAAATAGTGGCTCACACAAATGAGGGGTTAAATTTTCCCAGCATCACAGGTATAGACCAGAGATATGCAGGTGAGGGCAGGTGCAGTGACCCTTCAGGTGTTTAGCAAACCTGGTTCCTTCCATCCTTCTGCCGCCCACTCCTAGCATGTGGCCCTCAGGTTCATGCTTCCAAGATGGCTGCACACTTTCCAGCATTTTGTCCACAGTCCAGGAAGGAAGAGGAAGAGGGAAGCTGGATAAAGGCCGCAGACCAGCAGAGCTTTCTCTGAAACCCCACTCAGTGACTAATTTGCATCTTACCTGGTGGACTATATGACATGGTGACTCCAGCTGCAAGACAGTCCAGGTACCTGTCATTGCAAACAAAACCAGATCCTGTTAGTGAGAAAGAAAATGAGAATAGATGGTAGATAGGCCAGTGGTTTTCAAATCTTAAACCTCCAAATCACCTGGAGGGCTTGTTAAAGATTAGATTTGTCCCCCACCTCCATTTTCAGTTAATGCTGGTGACTAGGGAGCATTCTGTGAGAACTGCCAGCAGCCAGCAATGTCTGATACCCCAGGGTATGGTGCTGTGAAACACAAAGAGGGGAATCTGCTCACCACTGAACACTGAGTGGCTTATTCATAGAGTGTCTGCCATTGACTTGCAGAGACAACCTCTGTGTGGCTAATGTGTTATCTGGTTTGGCTTTGCCCTTCTGCCATCCTCCCACTCCTAACAGCCCATCTGCCTTCCTCGTTAGCCCACACAAAAACCTGGTTTCAGAACCGTCTGGCTGAACCACAAATGTGTTTGCATAGACTTCCAGCTGAGGGGCCACTGAATCTGCCTCCCAGGTGCCTGGAGAGATGAGAACTGGGATGCTCCCTGCAGAGCTTTCCTGAGAAGTGCAGTTTACCCCACCGTCCATGCCTGCAGAATTCATTGCTGCCTTTTGTCGTAAGCTTCTAATTGTATGTGCCACATGAGGATCTATATATTCTGCATCTAGACAAGCCTTCCAGGCAGAGATGTGCCCACCTGCGCTTTGAGGATGATGCTATTTAAATTGTTTCTATTTCTTGGCTATTATAAATAATTCTGCTGTGAATATACCTATGAGTTGAATTGTTGGGTCATATAATACCTTATTGAAGAATTCTTTGGGTGTTTGCCAAAACTACTGCACTATTTTACATCCCCATAGCAGTGAATGAAGGTTCAAATTTCTTCACATCCTTGCTGACAATTGTTATTCCTGACTTTTTTACTATGGCCATCCTGGTAGGTATGAGACATGGTAGCTCATTGTTGCTCTGATTGATGCTGCTATGTTAAAGGAATATGACTAAGGGCGTGTGTGGGAGTTGTCTTCAAATACTTGAGGACCTGCCCACAGTAAGGGAGGACTTATAAGGTGCTATGGATCCTGGCCCCAAGTTAGAAGATCTTTCTAACAAGGGTCCAGCCAGGCAGCATGTCAGCACCTCCTGTGTATTCAGCACTGTCAACTAAATTATTAAGCTCTTACTGTGTACCACACTCCTTGATATGTGCCAGATATACAATAGTTTCCAATCTTAGAGCGATTCTAGGAGTTAGACCTTGTTATTACCATTTTAGGGACAAGGACCTTGAGGTTCAGTTTGATTATATCATATATGTAAGATTATACAGAATAAATCTGGAATTTAGACCCAGTTCTGCTCGACTCTAAAGCCAGTGCACGTAACCACTACACTCAACTATTGTGAAAGATGTTGAAGTACAAGATATGAGGCTTGGCCTGACCAGGAAGTGGCGCAGTGGATAGAGTGTCAGACTGGGATGCGGAGGACCGAGGTTCAAGACCCTGAGGTTGCCAGCTTGAGTGCGGGCTCATCTGGCTTGAGCAAAAACTCGCCAGCTTGGACCCAAGGTTACTGGCTTGAGCAAGGGTTACTCGGTCTGCTGAAGGCCCGCGGTCAAGGCACATATGAAAAAGCAATCAATGAACAACTAAGGTGTCGCAACGAAAAACTGATGATTGATGCTTCTCATCTCTCTCTGTTGCTGTCTGTCTGTCGCTATCCATCCCTCTCTCTGACTCTCTCTCTGTGTCCCTGTAAAAAAAAAAAAGGTGTGAGGCTTGGTTTCAAACAAGTGGGCAAGTTCAGTTGTAGGGGCAAGCCTAAAATGCCTGCAATAATGGCAAATTAAAGGAAAACAGTGTATAATTAATTACTGAGGTGTGTGGTGGTACCTACCAGTCTTGGAGTAAGTGTTTGTGTTAGTTAGGGTTCACTAGATTATGCTGTAGTAACAAACAACCCCAGTGTCGCAGTGGCTTAACGGAACATTCCTCATGTTGATGAGGCGTCTGCAGGGGGACTCTGCATAACAGGCACTCGGAGACTCAAGCTGACAAAGGGAGCTGCCCCGGCTCAGCTGTTGCCAGTTGCTTTGCCAGAGTGAGATAGGTTGTAAATCATGCTGTGGATCTTAAAACTCCTGTTTGGCACTCACACACCTCAGTTCCATTCACTCTCACTCACCAATGCAAATGATGCAGCCACATTTCAAGGGACAGGGAAGTATAATCCTGCATGTGCTGGGTATTTGGTGAACCACACTAATCACTCCCACTGACTTCATAGACAGAATCAGGTAGGATTTCTGGGTAGCAAGCACCAGTTCAAGCCAAGGCCAGAATAAAGTCTCCAGTTTTAGACAGAAAAATCTAGACCTGCAAATAAATAAGTCAGTGAGCCACTACTGACAAGCTGGAATACAAGAATATTATTCATGATTCTGTCACCACACAAGAAATGGTGTCCCATGCTTTGGATGTGGACTACCTTGGTTTTTCTTTGTCACTGGAACAGTCATCCATTGATTTCCATCATGTTCCTTCCTTAATGTGATAGTTTCAGATGAAAAGTTCTTGCCCACTGCAGTGACCCAGAGGAAGGGCCCTTTGCTCATTTTTACATTGTGTGCTTCCTGTCACACCAGGGTTGAACAAAGACCCAGGAAGCCAGGGTGGGAGGAGAGGCTGCCTGAGATACAGAAAGCCCCTGAAATACCAGGCTCCTCAGAAATCTGGAGACAGCCAGCTCCCTGGTGAGAGGTTGGTAGAGCACACAGCCCCGGGCCTGAACATAGAGCCTGAAGGAAAGCACACACTGTGGTTGAAATAAAACCTGGCAATCATTGTATAGATTTGTGCTTCTTAGCTAGAAAGAAAGAAAGAAAGAAAGAAAGAAAGAAAGAAAGAAAGAAAGAAAGAAAGAAAGAAAGAAAGAAAGAAAACAAGGAAGGAAGGGAGAAAGAAAGAAAGAAAGGCAAAAGAACAACCATGTCTTCTTTAGATGGACATAAAAATCTGAAGGTCACTTTACACCCAAAATTCTGGTTGCTTGAGAAGCACCTTTTATCCTTGTATCCCCATTTGCCAAAAATATTTTATTCACTTTCATTTTCTATATTTTTGTTATAAAAATACATTTTGCAAATATAAACTTGTTATGAACTTGAATCTTTCTCTAAAACACCCATGTTCTTGCACACGTGAAAGTATTCCTCCCTGGGATGAGCAGCCCAGTTGAGACTCTGAAAGTTCCAGCACAGACTCTGATAGATGGATGATTCAGAATAGTGATTCAGAGCAAAAATTCGGAGCCCAGAAAATGAATTTGAATCCAGAGCCTGCCATGTAATAAATGTATGGCATTGGGCAACTTCTATAATCTTTTCAGACTTTAATTCTTTTTATTTATTTATAAAATGGGAAGAAACAACAAGTAGAGTATGACCTACTCCATGGGGTCACTAGGAGAAATGAGGTCGGATAATATACCTAGAACATTTAGCACCAAGCACATGATGAACACTCAGCAGACTGTGGCCACATTGTAGCTTGCTGTTCAAGACAGAACACAGCTAGTGGCCACATGGAACTGAGAAGTTTCACAATGTACTATTTTCAGTTCTTAATTTCTTTGGGCTTCTCTACTTCTTCTTTTAAAGAAGACCTCACATCCACCTGTTTTCCTGGAAGAGGATGATCGTGGACCAAAAAGAGCTTAAGATGTTTTGTGTGAGCTCTTCACGGAAACATAGCCAAGCCAATAAAACATTATTTCAACTGAGAGAGTCACAGAATGATGTACTGGTAGATCTATAAGCCTAGAAAGGGACCTTAGGGATCTGATGCTTCTACCTGACTAATAAATAAATTGAGACCCAGAAATGTGAAGGGACTACCTTAGTCCCAGAGCGAGTAGTACAGTGAATAGAGCCTCCTAGAGTTGTGCAGTGCATAACCACTGGTCCTTTGGGCCAGTGACAGAACGAAGTGGTCCAATCAGAGGATGTCTCAAGAAATCTTCTAAGGATGTTGGGACAATGACGCCCACTCTTTTCCCCCACTTCCTGGAATAATGAAGCCCAAGAAGCTGCTGATACTGTCTACAGCATGAGGGGAGAGCCTGCCCAGGAGAGGAGCCACCTGGAGATGAGAGATGCAAGAGTACGAAGAGCATCGCAATGGCTTGGTTCAGTCCCCATAACCCAACTATACCTGACCGTGGAGCTAGCTACCCCGACTACTTTTTGCCTAATTGTTTGAGCCAGCTGGTGCCAGATAGTTTATCACTGCTATCTTGTTATGATTAATAGAGGAGCTCAGAGTGCTATGAATATCTAAAGAGGAAAACTACAGATCACAAAAGTCTTCCCAGACCAGGCAGAAGGATCTGAAAGGGAGAATGGGATGGAGACAGGCTGGGAGGGGAGAGGCAATTCAGGGAAGGGAAAGACCTTGAACAGATGGCTGGATAGGAAAGCCTGGGGGTGGGAGTGTTTGGGGAATTATGTTTCAGTCAACTGGGTCAGAACTTTGGTTACTTGAAAGGAGTAATTAACAGAAATTAGGATTGAAGACATAGGTTCCGGTCAACCTGTGAGGGTTGTTCTTTTGTGTTGCAGATGACAAGGAGGGAAACATTCCAAGCTGGGTTTGAGAATAAATTCAGTGGGAGAGGAGAGAGATGAGAATGAAAAAAGAGAACTGGTTGGGACTTTCTTGAGTAAAAATAACATGAGTAAAAAGATCAAACATAGTCTAAGCACAACTAAATTTTAGTGTTTTTCTCTAGAAGAAAATAAAAAGAAATATTTCTTTTGAGACTCAAGCCATCCAGTGATTCCTCCCTCCACTTCCTAATTTCTCTCATCCTACCTCCTGTGCCCTGGACCCCATCGGTGCCAGAAACATCGCCACCTCTGAATTTCCAAACTGCTACATCCCACCTTACCCAAAACCACCCATATTTTCAGCACTCTCTTGCCCGTTCAGAGCCCTTCAATGCCTTCAATGCTCCTCTCTCTTTTGTCTTCACCCCTTCTCAATCCAATCACTTCAGCCCACTCAGCCGGTGTCATGTCTTTAGGTCCTCTGACCCGGGCAAAACTTTGGACTCTGTGTCAGTTCCACCATCTAGACCCCTTCTACATAAAGGCTGTACAGAAACCTTAGATGAACTCTCACTGCTGCCCACCAATGCTCCTTTATGCTCCCCTCTTCCACGTCCCCACACAATTCTTCAAGTCCTAGCAGGTTGTGAGGATTAAATGAATTAATATGCATAAAACACTTAGCACCGGGCTTGGCATGTCATAAGCAACCGCAAGTGTTTGCTTTGACTGACACTGGATTTTGACTGTGCACTTAGAGGGGCTGAATCAGTGTCTCAAGCAGCGAGGTCACAGCATTGTGGTTATTGACGAATCAGTCGCACAGGGGTACCAAATCGCTGTGCAAAAGCGTACTTTTGCAAAGATTTAAACAGACATTTTATCAGGAAAGATACCCATAAATAAGCTCATAAGAAGATGCTCAACATCATTAGCCATTAGAAAAATGCAAATTAAAACTACAATGAGCCTGACCAGGCGATGGCGCAGTGGATAGAGCGTTGGACTGGGATGCGGAAGACCCGGGTTCGAGACCCTGAGCTCGTCAGCTTGAGCGCAGGCCCAGCTGGCTTGAGCAAAAGCTCGTTAGCTTGGACCCAAGGTCGCTGGCTCCAGCAAGGGGTGGCTCGGTCTGCTGAAGGCCCGCGGTCAAAGCACATGTGAGAAAACAATCAATGAACAACTAAGATGTTGAGACGGCAACGAAAAACTAATGATTGATGCTTCTCACCTCTCTCCGTTCCTGTCTGTCTATCCCTCTCTCTGTCCCTGTAAAAAAAAAAAAAGAACAAACACACACACACACACACACACAAAAAAACTACAATGATATAGCTATTATATTAGAATAGCCAAAATTTTTAAAAAACAGTCTTACAAAGATTTGGCAAAGAGGTGTAAGAACTAGAGTTCTCATACACTGCTGGTGAGAATGCAAAATGTTTGGAAAAACAGTTCTGTGGTTTCTTTTTTCTCTTTCTTTTCATTTTATGGCAAGTTCTTAAAATGTTAAACATACACCTACAATAAGACCCAGATACTCCACTCCTAGGTATTTAGCCGAAAGAGAAGAAGGCATACGCGTACACAGATGTTCACAGCAGCTTTAGCTATAATAGCCCCAAACTGTAAACAACTCAAATGTTCTTTGACAGGGACATAGATGGATGAACAAATTGGATCCATGCCATGGAATATAGTTCTCAGCAATGAAAAAAAAATGAAGTATTGATTCAACCTAGCAACATGGATAATTCATAAAATTATTATGCTGAGTGAAAGAAGCCAGACAAAGACTACATACTGCAGGATTCCATTTATTTAAAAGTCTAGAACATGCAAACTAAAAGGCAGATCAGTTGTTGCTTGGGAAATGGGGTGGCAGAACAGGAGTGAGAAATTATAAATGGGCTTGAGAAAACTTTTGGGGGTGATGTATATGTTATCTCAATTGTGAAAGTGGTTTCATGTGTGTACACCTTTGTCAAAACTTGTTAAATGGCACACTTTAAATATATGTAGTTTACTGCATGTCACATACATCAACAAAGCTGCTAAAAAACTGCTTTTGCAGGTTAAGAGTCTCAGCTTTAGAAACACCGGTTGCAAAAGAAAGGGACTCAGCTGCCTGACCTGTGGTGGTACAGTAGGTAAGGCGTCAACCTGGGACACTGAGGTCACCTGGTGAGGCCCTGGGCTTGCCCAGTCAGGGCACATACCAGAAGGAACTGTGAGTTGCTGGTTTCCATCCCCCCACCCCCCCCCCACCCCCCTCCTCTCTCCAAAATCAATAAATAAAATCTTTAAAAAAAGAAAGAAGGAAACTTAGCTGACTTTGAAGTGAAATAAGTGAAACCTTATTGGTTAAACACCCCTAACTAGTGAAATAACGTAAAGGGATCTGACTAAAAAGTCAATACAAATATGAATAAACATACAATTACTGTTTGGAAACTATTTCGTGGTGTTTATAGATATGTCCAGAATAATAAACCCTTAAAACATAGAAATATTTTCCAGTGCTAAAATAGTTGCCCCTTAAACAGTCCTGAATGGATTATTAATCATTCCAAACAATCATACAGTAGTTTAACAATAAACCTAAGATTAACAAAAATATATCTCCAAAAGAAAAAAAAAATGAAACAAATGTTCCCAATAGCAATTAGGACCAATTTAGTAAAATGAAGATGAGGACAGTCAGAATCCTTGAATGGAAGCCCATTCCAGGGACTTTTTCTCTACCTTTGGCCCTTCGTGTCTAATGCAAACTCCTCCCTTGGTTAAGTTCAGCCTTTCACAAAGAGCAGCAGCTGTCAAGGAGCTCCTGGCCACGGGAGACAAATTGTAAGTAGATGGTTACTAAGAGATTACTTTTCCCCAGTGGGGAGAGTGTGCCAAACCTGAGTGGGAGGGGGCGGCCAGGAGGAGAGTGTGCTCCCCACAAAGTAAAACAACTAGAAAGGAAACGTGCCCAGGTCCCAGTGCCTGAGTGTTCTCCAGAGCCTCTTGGAACTGTCCTGTTTCCTACGGAAGGAGAGGGAGGGGCCCTTGTGGCAGACAGCAGTCATTAGCTAGCCCTTTGGCCATGGGGGAGCCAGCCAGCCTTTCTATGCCTCAGTTTCCTTGCCTGTCAAATGGGAATGCTAGCACCTTCCTCACAGGATTGCTGAGATGCTAGGAATTGCTAAAAGCCCTGAAGTGTTTTTGGAAAAGCGTTTTATAAATGTAAGGTATGCTGTGAAAATTATCAGCATCTGGGTACCTATCAGAAGCCAGAGAGCATGAGGGGGGGCGGGGGGGAATTAAGTCTCTATCAGGCTCTTCCATACTTTTTAAAACAATATCCCACCAACCAAGAAGACTAGGCTGAGCTTTAATTTCTGCCTTTTGTGTTATGAAAACAACTATATACTTGTCTTGTTTTCGATTATATAAACTCCTGCCGCCTGGAGATCTCAAGTTGCTTCCCAGCTCCCCCCCCTCCCCCCCCACCAATGGGTTTAAAGAAATTCCATTCTAACTAAGACCAGACTCAAGGACTAACCTGTGGTGAGTTTTAAGGTCTGACTGGAAACTGGGAGTCCGGCTGAGTACTCATCACATCTCTGTTCTACCCAGAGCTGGAGTTAAGGCTGCCATCTCTGGTCCTCAGGCCGCCTGGCCCCACTGCTAGCATCTGCCTGTGCCAGCATCCTGTGTTTAGTTAAGTTTGCAAGCAAATCCCTGTCCAGTCTTACCCCTAAGTGTCAGTCATCACAACCTGCCCAGAAGCGCCAGTTGCTTAGGATGGGGTCCTCCCTTGCCCTTTCCAAACACTGTTCCTGTTTCCTGTCCTGGCTGCGGGAGTGACGTCAGATCCTGAAACCTGGCTGTGTGCCCAGGCGGCTGTCCTCTGTGAGCAGACGTGCCTGGGAGCTGTGTGACCTGGGGACCTCTGCATCCAGCGGTTTCACAACCTCAGCACTGTTGACATTTTGGTTCAGATCCTTCTTTAATGGGGGTTGGGACCGAGGGTGTCCTGTGTGTGACAGGATGTTTGGCAGCATCCTTGGCCTCTACCCACTAGATGCCAGTAGCACCCCCACCTTGAGTTGTGACATCCCCAAATGTCCTCAGACACTGCCGAAATAGTCCCTGATTAGGAAGCGTTGGGATGAAGCTTCTTCAGAGAGCCCCCACTGCTGCCTTCTGGGACCCTGTTCCTTTGGGTTGGAACCCGCTTTGCGCTTTGAACACCTTCCTCCTCTGCACAGTGAGCACTGCCTCAGAGACTGACTGGCACTTGTTGAATTTTCGGCTATCCGACCTCTAAACTACCTTCCTGGGCTTGGGAAAGCTTTCCAACACGCGTGGGAGGAAGAGCATTGACGAAATTCAAAAAGACCACTGCTGAGCTCAGGCCTGTTCTCCCAGCTTCTCTTGTCATTAGGGCAGTGGTTGGCCTTCACGCCCATCCAGGTCCTTCAGGAATGGAAATGTCTTTTTGTTTCAGCTGTCTGTGTTAAAACCCTTCGAGAACAAACTCCTGGCTTACAAGAGAGCCTCGAGCTGGAGCTCACCGACACCCAGAGCAGGGCTAACGGGAAACCGCTGGTGTGTTAGGTTAGTGTGATGTTGTGAGGACCTGTGGGTCTGGAGAAGGAAGAAGGGATCAGACCTGCTCCACAAGCCCCGACTCCTGAGGGAAACCGTTCCCCTGTCGCCCAGTGCTTTCGAAGGAGAAAAAGAATGAAGAAAGCACAGTGGGAGGAAAATTAGATTTTACTACACAAAAATGGAAAAAGACTGAATATGAAACAATGCCTTGAGTAGAACAACACTGTTCATAAACTGAGAAAATTGTTGCAATGAAGGCATCAGACTAAATCTTGCTAGTCTTAATGTATAAGAAAATATTCAACTCTAAGAAAAACATTAAACTCTTTTTTTTTTTTTTTTTTTTTTTTTTACAGGGACAGAGAGAGAGTCAGAGAGAGGAACAGACAGGAACGGAGAGAGATGAGAAGCATCAATTATCAGTTTTTCATTGCGACACCTTAGTTGTTCATTGATTGCTTTCTCATATGTGCCTTGACCACAGGCCTTCAGCAGACTGAGTAACCCCTTGCTGGAGCCAGCGACCTTGGGTCCAAGCTGGCGAGCTCGGGGTCTCGAACCTAGGTCTTCCGCATCCCAGTCCAACGCTCTATCCACTGTGCCACCGCCTGGTCAGGTGAAAAACATTAAATTCTTAATGAAAAATAAAGACAAATGACACATCAGATTTTTTGCTTAGACAAAATAAAAACTACTAGTACACTTTTTAAAAAAAGCTTTGGTGCACTAGAAATCAAAGAAATGAAAACCATAATGAAATCTCATTTTTCAATCTACCAGATTAGAAAATATAAGCAAATATGATATTCAGTGTGGGCCATGCTGGGTGAACCAGCCCCTTCAACTCTGCAGAAGGAGGGTGAATTGTGCCCTGCTCTGGGCAGCAGCTTAGACACAGACCTTACGTGCCGCAAGAGGAATGTTTGTGTCCTTTTCATCTGGGAATTGCTGTCCGAGAACAGAAGGGATAAGCAGCAGTACATTTAAACCCAGCACGCTGGATGTGAGCCCAGGTGCTAGCACCACACTGCATGGTTGTTCCAGTCCTGGCTCTACCGTTCATCCTCCCCGGGCCTCAATTTCCCCACCGGCACACACGGGCACTGTAAAATGTTTCAGGGCTGTCATCCAGATTAAATATTTGTTAATACTTGCAAAGTGCTTACAACAGTGTCTGGCACTGAGTCAGCCCTCAGCAGTGGTGGGATTCAAATAATTTAACAACCAGTTATCTGCCCTAATGACTGTTTTAAGTATAAAAAGATGATATACCGAAAGGTGGTTTATTATTTTATGCATTTAATACTTAAATAAAAATAAAAGAGGTACACAAAACTAGATTATGTTTAAGAAAGAGTTTTAAAATATTAATGAAAAAATATTAAATAATAACAGAAAAAACAATAAAACTGTTATTCAAGATATTTCCAGTGACAGCTTGTCACCCCCTGGTTGTTTGGCACTTTTTCTCTTTACGTTATATGTTTGTTTACTGAAGTAACAAACGCAAGGGAATTAAAATGTAGTATTTCATCATAGGTATAATGAGTTTTATGAAATGAATAAATAAATATTACAAGCATAGTTCTATCAAATTTTTCTCACCAGTGGACGGATGAATATTACTATGGGCACTTAGAATATGCTGTTGCACAGATGAATGTTAAAAAAGAGTAAGGAATGTGAATTTGTGATTTCCACATTGGGAGGCTGCCCAGGTGCCCACCTTAGAGAGAACCCTGATTCCAAGTGCCATTTTAACAACTGGTTCACTGAACTCAACAAAAAATTAGGTATTGGTTCTGCCGAACTGGTGTGAACCTGCTGAATCTCACCACTGGCCCTCAGTCCATATTAAAAACAAATGCAGTATTATTTATAATAGCAACACACACAATATAAACTAAGTATCCCAATTTCATAAATTAAATAAATCTTGACGCACTTATACATTAACATCGTATACAAGCATTAAAATAACATTTCTAAAACATGATAATGACAGAAATAAGTAACCCCCCATTCCCATAATTAAAACAACTTTGTCAGATATTTAAAAATTTTAAAACTCTGAATGAATGCCACACCCCTCCTTTTAAATATTTTAAATAGACTTTATTTTTTAGAGCAATATTTGGTTACAACAAAATTGAGCAGAAGGTACAGAGAACTCCCATAAGCCCTTGCACCACTCCCACAGCCGACACTATCAATATCCCACACCACAGTAGTATATTTGTCACAACCTGCGAACCTGCATTGACACATTATCATCATCCAAAGTCCATAGGGTTCACTCATGATGTTGCACATTCTATGTTGGGCAAATGTATAACAATATGTATCCACCATTATAGTGTCATACAGAGTAGTTTCACTGCCTTAAAAATCCTCTGTGTATGCCTGACCAGGTGGTGGTGCAGTGGATAAAGCATTGGACTGGGATGCAGGGGTACCCAGGTTCAAGACCCTGAGGTTGCCAGCTTGAGTGTGGGCTCATCTGGCTTGAGCAAAAAGCTCACCAGCTTGGACCCAAGGTCCCTGGCTCGAGCAAGGGGTTGCTCTGCTGAAGGCCCACGGTCAAGGCACATATGAGAAAGCAATTAATGAACAACTAAGGTGTTGCAATGAAAAACTGATGATCGATGCTTCTCATCTCTCTCCGTTCCTGTCTGTCTGTCCCTATCTATCTGTCTCTCTGACTCTCTCTGTCCCTGTAAAAAAAAAAAAAAAATCCTCTGTGTCCACCTATTCATTGTCCCCTCCCCCTGCTCCTGGCCACCACTGATCCTTTTACTGTTTCCATAGTTTTGCCTTTTCCAGAAGGTTATATAGTTGGGAGCATTTCAGATTGGCTTCTTTCACCTCGTAATGTGCACTTAGCATTCCTCCATGTATTTTCATGGCTTGATAGCTCTAATTTATTTTTTTAGAGCTGAATAATATTCCATTGTCTGGATGTACCATCCTTAACCATTCATTTACTGCAGGGCATCCTGATTCCTTCCAAGTATTGGCAGTTATGAATAAAGCCGTTATACACACCTGTGTGCACTCTTTGTGTGGACATGTTTTCAACTCGTTTGCTACCAAGGAACCATAATTGTTAGTTTATATTGGAAGAGTACTATTAGCTTTGTAAGAAACCACTAAACTGCCCTCCACAGTGGCTGTCCCATTTTGCATTCCCACCAGCAATGAATGAAAGTTTCTGTTCTTCCACATCCTTGTCAGCATTTGATGTTGTCAGTGTTTTGAATTTTAGCCATTCTAATATGTATGTAATGGTATCTCATGGTTGTTTTAATTTGTAATTCCCTCACGATCATGACCCTTTTTTAAAAATTAAATTTATTCTCACTAACAATAAGCTGTGAAATGTGTTGGGAGTAGTTGAAGGCTGGTGCTGGAGGATTTGGAGGAGCAAAAACACAGAATCTCAAACTATTAGTGATTAATTCAAAGGGGACTTAAATCAGCAGTGATTAAACATAAGTAGCATTAATGTGACATCAGCGAGGTGAACTGCAAGGATAACCATCTTTGATTTTTCTGTGGTGAATAACTTCTGCTTAAAAATTAAGTATATAAAAGTTCTCATCATAGTAGTTGTTGCTCCAGAAATAAGTGGGAAAAGGCCTTGCTGATATTTTTTCTTGCTGATAGTACTGTGACAATCACAAGGTCATCAGCTCAAAAGACCATCTGAGATTAGAGTTTTCAATTATGTAAACAAGACACTGAAGCAACATAGGGGTTGCAATCTGGTGAGACTTATTCAAGGATAGGAGATGAATAACCAGAGTATATACATCAGGTTTGACTCAATTACTGAAGCTGAAAAAATTGATCAACTTATATTTCATAAATTCAACCAATACTACTAAGACTATAAGCAATCCTTCAAGTTTGTGACCATCACTATCAATAAAAACATTTGAAATTTAAATTTTATTTCACAATGGTTACATATGTGCAAATTTATATGGTTTACCCTAAATACATATAGCTTTACAGAATTTTAGCTGAAGCTATTCAAGTGTGAAGGAAAATATCCCATTTTAAAGCATGCAGATGTATGAAAATGCTATTTACAAAATAAACCACAAATAAATGTAAAAATTAAAAAAATTATAATGCATCTCTGAGCTCTTTCAGATGTTTGTTTTATCTTATTCTTTGAGATTCTCCTATTCTATACAGAATCTCTTTTCAAGAGTATATTTTACCTTTTTACTGTTACTCTACCTGCTTTCAAAATATCTACTTAAATTGTTTTTTAGACATATAATAAAAGTTTGTTTTCTTCTAAGCACAAGACTTCCCTTCTCTATGAATTCTCCCGCTGTTTCTGGAAAAGTGAGTGTGTGGGTCTTGGAGGGATTTCCTATGTAATCGGGAGCCCATAAATGCTAACCGAAAATTGAGGAAAAGCAGTCACCACTTTGGGTTGGTGGCTCCTACCCTCACCTCTGCCGGCAGAATTTTTAGTTAATTGCAAATGTCACATTTCAAAATATTCTGTGACTATGGTTTTATTTCCACAAAATTTAGAAAATGACAAGAGGAAAGAGCACAGAGAAATAAGGGACTTGTCCGAAGGCCACACAGTTGATAAGTGGTAAGTAGGGGCAGGAACCCAGCCTCAAGTTCCCCACTGGGCCACCACCTCACCTCAGTATGTTTACTTCTGAGCTGAGACTTTGAGGTTCTGAGATAAACATGAGGCTGACCCCAGTAGCCCAGGGCCTGGTTTCTTTTTGTTTGTTTGTTTGTTTTTTGTTTTTGTATTTTTCTGAAATGAGAAGTGGGAAGGCAGTCAGACAGACTCCCGCATGCACCCAACCAAAATCCACCCAGCATGCCCACCAGGGGGTGATGCTCTGCCCATCTGGGGCTGTTGCTCTGCTGAGGCCGGAGCCATTCTAGCACCTGAGGCAGAGGCCATGGAGCCATCCCCAGCGCCAGGGCCAACTTTGCTCCAGTGGAGCCTTGGCTGTGGGAGGGAAAGAGAGAGAGAGAGATAGAGAGAGAGAGAGAGAGAGAGAGAGAGAGAGAGAGGGAGGGAGAGAGAGAGAGAGAGAGAGAGAGAGAGAGGAGAGGGGGAAGGGTGGAGAAGCAGATGGGTGCTTCTCCTGTGTGCCCTGACTGGGAATCGAACCCAGGACATCCACACGCAGGGCTGATGCTCTGCTGCTGAGCCAACCAGCCAGGGCCAGGGCCTAGTTTCTTTCCAGAACCTCCTGCCCCCCTGAAGCCCACTGAGCCACCAGGACTAGCAAGCAGTTCAGCTACCACAGGAGTTATGTGGTGCACTAGGCCAGAAGAATTTGGCCTGGTTTAAATGCTGCCAAGAATGGTGCTGGGCTCAGCTAAAGTTATCTCCCTTCTTTTACTTAGCCAACAAGCAGCACTGGACTGTAAGTGTCCTGAGAACACGACGTCTGGTTTTGTTTCTCACTTGCACGTAGCGGGCCATGATTGCTATTTGTTAACTGATGGTAGAAGGGAAGGTCGAGATGAGATGTGAGTCCTTGATTATGCCACTCAGCCATATCTGTGTGAGTGAAAGGTGCTGACCCCTGAGACCCTAAGCTTTCAAGATAAACAAAAAGTTGACCCTAGTGGCCCAGAGGTCTGGGTTTCTTTCCAGAATCTCTGGTAGCTGGTCAGGGAAGCTGCCAGGTTTGTAACTGGGCATTACAGCAAGATCACAGAGCAGCCACTTGAAAGGCTTTGAGAACAAAATCAATATAGGGCCAGCCAGCCAAGATTTCACAGCAAGCTTCAGCTGTTTGTTGGTGTTGAACTGGAAAGAGTTGAGAGGGGCCCCAGCTGCCTAGGCGGGGAGGAGGAGGCTACCAGTTTAGTAGCCATTCCAGAAAGCCCCAAGAGAGGATTCCATGTGAACTTTTCAGTGTGAAGCAGTGGTGCTCAAAGGGCAGCCCTGGATCAGAGGCTCAGCATCACCTGGGAACCTGTTAGAAATGCAGATTATCAGGCCACCCCACTGAACTGGAAACTCTAGAGGTGGAGCTCAGCAATAGGTGTAACAGATTTAATCTGTGTACCATTCCACCCCTGATCCCCTAAACTTTCTCTCTCTCTCTCTCTCTCTCTCTCTCTCATACACACACACACACACACACACACACACACACACACACACACACACACACGACTGGCAAAGAGCCACCACTTGAATCTGTATGGTGAGGAGCTCAGGTCATTCAGAAACTGATTTACAAGTCATCAAATCCTCCTGCCCCCTCGCTTTCCCCAACCCCAGGAGCCTCCTGCTTCTGCCACTTTCACACAGTCCTTATTCAATGCTTTGTCTTACTCTTGCATTCCAACTGGGCACAAAGCCGAGCCTGTTTTCCCATTATCTGTCAGATGAATACTTGGATTGGTGTCCTGGCTGCCCAGTCGTGCTTAGTAATTTGAAACAGAGACCTGGAAATCTCAGGGCAAATTCGGGCTTCCTGTAGGGCAGCCCGCTAGAGCCTGCTGGAGCAGAAAGGACATTAGTGGCTAGCGCCACTCCGTGGCCATGAGGGGAAGGGCCGCTCTTGGCCCCACAGTCTGCACTGGGCTTGGGGTGCTCAGGGACCTTAAACTTCATCAGATCCAAACATAACAAAACTGCCATTTAAAGAGCATTTACTATGAGGTGGGCACCGTGATCATTGCTGTAGCCTGTTATACTCAGATTTTCCTTTGCAGTAAGATCAAGTCACACAGCTGATAAGAGAGCCTGGCTATGAGTCCCTAGTGTCCAGAAAACTAAACTCTATTGTTTTTTTAGCCACCTGCTCAGTAGGGAGTGCGCCTTAAAGCTGTGCTTCTCTGACACATGTGCAGGCAGAACCCACCGATCTTGTTAACATGCCGATTCTGATCCGGCAGATCTGGGGAGGGATCCAGGGTCCTGTATTTCCATGGGGTCCCAGCTAGTTCTCAGACCATACTGACAGGCAAGGCCTTAGAGCAGTGCTGCCCAAGATGACTTTCTGTGATGATGGAAGTGCGATGACTCTGTGCTGTCCAACACACTGGCCACTAGCCACGCGTGGCTATTGAGCACTTGTTATGTGACCATTGCAACTGAGAACCTAAATTTTAATTTTGGTTCATTTCAATTCATTTAAATAGTCCACAATGTCAAGTATCATCCGAGACCATCCCTAAATAGCCCTGAAGAATAAAAGTTGTTTTGTTTTTAATGATTTGCTCATTAAAAATAAGACTATGAAACAGGTTGGTGGCCTTATCTAATGTATTAAAGGTTTTGAGCCAAAATGTACTCATTGTCTGCAGTTATGAAATTATAATAGGTCCATTTGGATAAAAATATCAGGATAACTGAGACCCAAACAAAATACCTAAGTGTGGCCCTCGCAGCTGTGACTCATGGCTTAGCTCTCTATCCTATGAAACATATTTTATCTTTCTTTATTTTATAGATGAGAAAACTGAAGCCCAGAGTGATTCAGTCACTTGTCCTAAGTCAAACAGCTACTAGAGGAGAGGGCTGGAATTTGAACCAAGGTGGGGTTGACAACAAAACTGCTCTTGACTACTGCTCCCTGCCTTCTCTTGGCCCAGGAGGGCTCCCCCTGGTGTGCCAGGCCTGACTGTCATTCCCAAAGCTTTGCTGCCCTTCTAGAAAGCTATGGAAACCTTATGGAAACAGAACCTCAGGTGGTTGGCTTGCTATCTCAGAGTGATCAGTTGAGAAATCAGGTTAGACACATCCTCCACTTCCTCATCATCCCAACAACTCTGCTAGTACAATAAAAGTCTTTCAGCTTATCTACAGCCCTAGACCTGCTTATCACTAGTGGGTGTCGTACCTAGTGGCCAAATGAACATTACTAAGACATGGCTTTTGTCATCAGTCTCCTGCTCCCATGGGCCCATAGAATAAAAACCATACTACCAGAACCCAGCAGTTAAGTAGCTCTCAGTAATCTAAGCTGGCTTTAGCGATTAGCATCAGATTCAGCTGCAAAACCCCAAAATGACCATGATGTAAACAAAGGAGAAGCTTCTCTCTAGGACCTTGTTGGGCAGATAAAATATATTATGCTCACTTTATTAAAGATGGCGCTGCCCACATGGAAGTTCGTTGATATTAATGTGTGTTCTGGAACAGGCTGTGGGCAGGCTGGGTCGTTATAGCCTAAGGCTTAGTTTAAGAGTAAGCTCTTCCCCACACCCTTGACTGATTGGATAACGTAGGGTGGTGCACTCTCCTGAGGAATCCCATTATGCCTCAGATGGGTGGCTTTGTATCAGAGACTTTCTTTATGTATAATTGGATTAAAGGTTTGGATTTTCTATGCTATAAACTGGGGCAGTCCGGGAGCTTACTCTCTCTCTTGGTTCCTGAGTTCCTGAGGTTAGTATTAGAGAGCAGAGCAGATTAAGGCCATGTGGAGGAGAAGTAGCCAAGATGGCAGAGTGCTGAGGAAGAAGCCAGTTTGTTAAGAGTTTGTGCAGGAGGAGATGGGAAACAGAGGTGAATAAGTCTGGTGAGCTAGAAACCTTTGATTCTAGGAAACTCGGATAAGTCAGTAGCTTTGTGAGCACTGAATGTGTGGGTTTTGGAGCCCAGTGTGTGTTTTTGCTTGCCCGCCGGGTGCAAGCTAGAATTAAAGCTTATGGCTCACCAGTTTTTGGCTCCGGTGTTTCATTGCCATCTGTTCGAATGTAATGCGAACCTGCACGGGTCAGGCTGCAGTGATGGTGGCCTTGGCCACTGGCTTTACAGACCTAAATGAAGGTCACGGATTGGCAGTCCAGGGATGGTACACAGCTCCACACCATCATAGGGGCCATGGGTTCATCACGATATCATTTTTTAAGTTTGGCTCTTGTACTCATGGTCTCAGATCATGGCTAGAGGACCAGCCATCACTTACAGCTCCCAGGCATCAGGGTGGAGGAAGGGAGAAAGAAGGATCAGAGGGAAACTTGTTCTACTTTAAAGCGGTTTCCCAGAAGTTTCTACAAAACACTTCTTTACTCCGGAAATACCACCTCTGGACACCATCACCTCCTTTAGATACCATCACCCCCTTATTCTGTGCCTAGACTTCATTGTTTCTCTGACAGAGAGCAAGGATCTCTTGGCTCTGAAGGAAAATATCCCCCCTCTTCAGCAGGAAGCAGCTACAGAAGAGACCCTATGCCACTTTTCCCTGCAATAATTCAGAGCCAAGATCCTTGAGGTGAGAATGTGGTAAACAGTTAGACAGACATGAGCAGAACAAGGACAATGGGCCAGGTATAGAAGGTCACCAAGCACGAACATAAGCCAGCCCTCAGTTGTGCTTCAGCTCCAGGTCCAGAAAAGCAGCAAACCAGATAAGTGACTCCACAGCTGACCTCAGTACCAGCTGCAATGATTAAGGAACCCCAACCCACCTGGAGAACTGATTGAATATTCTATTGAGATCCTCCCCTGGGTCCTCCCCTAAAATCTCCACCCTTAGAAACTCTTAGGACTAAAGATCCAGTGCTCCCTCCCTCCGGGGAAGGACACTCTCCCCACCCCTCACTCAGCACGGTTCTCCCTTTATCCTAAGCTTCAAGGACCTTCCTTTTTGTCTCTGTAACTTGTTTCCCAAACCCATTTCTTCTACCTTTGTGAGTTTCTAAATAAACTTTCTCTTATTAAAAAAAAAAACAACAACCGTAAAACAAAATACCACTTCTACTTATATCTCATTGACCAAAATGAAGTCATATGAAAACACATGGCTGAAAGGGAGACTGGGACAGGTAAGCATTATTCTGCGAAGGTTTTAACTGAAGAATAGGCTAAAAGAAATATAGGTATTGTCTGTAGCCTCTGGCACTTACAAAGATGCTCCATCACTAAGTGCTCCCTTGGGGTCTGGTCTGTCCCTGCCTCCTAAATATAACCCATGCAGGAGACACCCCTCCAGTCCCCTGGAGGAATGCCAACCCCTATTTATGTGTTCAGGTCAAGATTCCACTTCTCTCTTAAGCCTTTCCTGACCACCTTGACTTCTGGTGAGCGTTCTTCTTTCCACAGAACCTCTTGGAAAAGGAAGTAAAGTGGTGGCAAGTGCCCAGACCATAGAGCCACAGAGATCTGGGTCTCATCTCAGCTCTTCTGCCACTTCCTGTGTGATCTTGGGCAATTTATTTATCTTTCTTGAGTCTCAGTGGTCTTGTCTTCAACAACATGGAACAAAGAGTATAGTGAGGCAAAGTCTGAATTAATTTTTAAGGAGAAGTTACCAACTGCTTCTCTGTATGGTTAAACAGAAAGAGACATGTTGGATCAGCCTTTTTGTTATAAGAGAAGCTTCTATTTGCAACTCTTAGTGAATGTGTGTGTGTGTGTATGCACACACATACATATATATATGTATATATATACATACATACACACATACATGTGTGTGTTAAACAGTCTCCCTGTCCTAGATATAAGATCATCATCTTTGACAATTAAAAGGATAACAGAACTTTTAGCCAGATTTAGCAAGGTGGCCCCTCACTAAAATCTATTGATATACAGAGTTCTGAAGAAGGACAGACATTTCCAGAACCATCTCAGAGTCTTAAAGGAGGAAGAGCATTAAGAATGGTTTACCCCTAGCTCTCTGAGACTTAAATTTAGAAAAACTTGTTAAGATGTCATCAACCAAAATATGATAGCAAGAAAGGACAGCCAAGGACAAAAAGAGGAAGTTTGCAGGTTATGGGGAATCTGGAATGGTGAACTCTATACAAGTGCATAGAGACAATTCACAGGCAGCCACCCTGGCGGTATGAAGCTTTGAGAATACATATGTGTATTAATTAAAAGCATTCCCGCCTGACCAGGTGGTGGCGCAGTGGATAGAGCATTGGACTGGGATGTGGAGGACCCAGGTTTGAGACACCGAGGTTACCAGCTTGAGCACGAGCTCATCTGGTTTGAGCAAGGCTCACCAGCCCAAGGTCGCTGGCTTGAGCAAGGGGTCACTCGGTCTGTTGTAGCCCCCCCATCAAGGTACATATGAGAAATCAATCAATGAACAACTAAGGAACAGCAATGAAGAATTGATGTTTCTCATCCCTCTCCCTTCCTGTCTGTCCCTCTCTCTGATTCTTTCTGTCTCTCCCACAAACAAACAAACAAGCATTGCTACCTTAAAGCCTGGTATATGGATGGCTCTACTGTGGGCTGGCAAGGACCGGTATCAGAAAGTGCATCACCAAAGGGCAAGTGTGGGTCGGCCTGCGCCAGACTAGCTTTCAGCAGCGACACCTTGTGGCATCAACTGAAACAACAATGCCGGTGAGTTGGTTTGAGACATATAACAAGACCTTTTTGGACTAAGAATTAGGATTCTTAGAAAGTTTAAAGAGATGTCTCAAGAGGCAAATGATTATATTTTTTATTAGTAAAGATACATGGAACTTATTAACAGTGAAAATAATAAATATGGCTGTATTTATACCCCAAAGGAGTCATATTTTATATTTGTATAGAGTACCACCCCTAAGTTGGCCCCCAGAACAGGATGTGGAACATGGAGATTCAAGTAGGTGTTTCTCCTGCACTGTCTGTCATGTTGTGTGTTGTCCCCCAGAATTTCTCCAGCTCCACTGACAGCCTGGCTCCTGTGCCTTATGTCCCAGCAGTGCCAAAGCAGAGTGCAAGGAACAGCCCCAGTAGGAGGAATCAGCCCGAGCAGCTGTCACTAAGCCTCCAAATGAGGGACTCATTTCAAGGTAATGTAATTGTAGTTAATGCAACTTGCTGGCTAGTTCCTCTCAAACTGTGACTTGGCTTGCCAGTGGCTTCTTGTTATAGTCCTGGCAGGAAAGAGTATTTCTCTGTAATCAGATTGTACGGGCCACGGGGCTCTCTGAAACAGGAAGCAAGCCCTTTTCAGAGTGTTTATTTTATTTGTTTCACATTTTAGCAGATTTAAGCATTTAGGGTTGGGTTTTTTAAAAAATATTTATTCATTGGGCCAAAGGAGTATTTTAATAAAGCTAAGTTCTTTGTATAAAGCTTCTCCAAAGCCCTGACTAATTAATTCCTAAAAAAAGCGGCACATGGGTCTGGATTACGGGCAGCCTCTCTTCTGACAAAATGCCAGGGAGAGAGAGCCAACAACAGCACAGAGGCAACCCTTGAACTGAACCGGCCTCCAGATGTGTTTTATTGGGAACATTTCATATGAAATGCCAAATTTTTTGCTCCTTTTGAACAAATGGGCCATGTGGCAACAATGGCTTGGAATCTCAGAAGGCAACAGAACAGCTGCTGCCTTCCGAGGCACGTGGTCGGTGTCCGGTTCTACCAAAGTTGCCAGCTCCTTTGTCATCGTATCCTTGTCACGGTGCTTGTTCATAGTACTGCTGGCCTCCCTGGGAGTTTGAGTTTACTCCCCCTGGAGAGGGATGAGCATACAGAGCATCTCTCACCCCACCCCTGCAGGCAGCAAGATCCCAGACAACAAGAGGCACATCCGTTTCATTCCATGCTCTATCGCTAGCAGTAAGCATGGGTGCTCAATCAATGCTGAGTCAAAAAATAAAGAAACAAATGGGCAGATAGCCACTGTATGTGCCTAGGGTGTGCCAGTATGGTGCTAGGCACCCGATCGCCCCAGAGGTGTTATAAGCCATTATATCAAGAAGTGTATATCTCAGTGAGAGGCTAAGAGAAAGATTGGGGGGGGGGCTGTATGTGTGGTATTTTAAGTAAACATGATGCACAAAAAGTCAGAAGGCATTACATTTTCTTTCATATCCCTAACTGCCTGTAAAAGGTGCCCTTTCTTCCTCCTTTGTCACCTGCAGGTTGACAGGGTCCCTGCCCACAAGGAAAAGGGGCAAAATCTAAGGTGGTGCCTTTGTCTCTAGACATTGGAGTCCTCTGTGTGATAGGAGGGTAAAGTGACTCTTGTGCTCATGGGCACTGTGAGTGTTCCTCAGAAATCGCCCAGACTGGGGGCTTCTGCACAGTTCCCCAGACTGTCACAGAACAGTCATGGTATCTAGAACTTTATTTTCCACTTCCTTCAGCTGAGGTCACCTCATAGCCCCTACCACCCTGGCCATATTGGATAGAATTTAAGATGTCCCTACAATGGCTGTTGGAGACTTTTCTTGGTCCACCAGCAACAGTGAAACATCCCTTGCTCTTCCCTGGATGGAGGAACCAGGCCCGGGCCCATGGAGGCCACCGCTGTGGAAAGCCCGCATCAAGCTCTCAAAGGGCCACTGAAGCCCAGTCTCTCTGGGATCAAGGGGAAGGAAGTGACACTCCCATTGGATCTTACCTTCTCCCCTCTAGGCTTTATGGTTCAGCTCTCTCCCAAGAAACCCTCCCCAAATCCTGGCAATCAGAATTGTTGAGCTTGCTAGAGAAAGCTACTGAACCGTACAAAACCCCGGGGGCCCAGAAATTAACCACTGGTCAGGACTAACCGGTGTGGTGCCCAGTGAGGGTCCTCTAAGAAGTGGCCATGTCACCTTTCAGTCTTGCAAATGCCCACAACAAGCATTTTCCTAAGGGTGTTTGACTAACATTTAAAATTTTTTCATTGGGCCGGCTGATTCTATTGCTTTTTCTGAGAGAAGAAAGAAAGAAAGAAAGAAAGAAAGAAAGAAAGAAAGAAAGAAAGAAAGAAAGAAAGAAAGAAAGAAAGAAAGAAAGAAAGAAAGAAAGAAAGAAAGAAAAGCATTTATTATGGTTTTTCGTCTTTCAGGACCATTCATTCTGTGAAGGATCAGAAGAGAGGTCACTGGTATAAAACTGGGCAGTTTCACATGTCAGGTGGGTACATTATTATTAATAACATTCTTAACCATCAGTGTTGACAACCCGACTGCCCTCTGCAGGCTCTGTGGCCCATACATTGTCCGTCCCAGCCCTCTCTGCAGCTCTTACTGTGGGAAGTGAATACTCGTCTTTTATTTCATCACTGATCGTAGCACGTCATAATTTTGAAAAGAAAAAGATATATTAATGTTAATTGACACAAGAGCTTCTTAGCACTTAGAGTTTTTATTTTATACTGAAAGAGCTCTTTTTGATGTATTTAAACGGGGGTGTTTACCTGCATCACTCTTGTGCATAGATAACAAAGAAAAACACAGGTGATGCAAATTGGTTATGCTATTCCCAAACCTTCTCACACTTAGGGGCCCACTCTTTTTTTTAAATTTATTTTATTTTCAAATTTTTATTTATTGAGGGAGAGAAAGAGAGAGACAGGCAGACATAAACATCAACCTAATCCCACACGTGCCCTGACTTTGTCCACTCTTTTGATTACCCTCTGACTCAGAGTCCCAGAGGCTCAGGTTTCCTGCACAATGTTGTCTTGTGTGTCGGGAGAATTGGTGATGCAGCATTGCTGAAAAGAAGCCCCTTTTTGTCTCCGGGGTTTTCTTCCAGGTGGCTGACACCCGCTGGGCAGGTTTTGATGCAGAGGGTCACCAATGACAGCTATGTCGTGACTGCAGCCTGCCTGACATACATTTTAAGTCACATTCTGCCTGACCTGTGGTAGCGCTGTTGATAAGACATCGACCCAGAAAGATGAGGTTGCTGGTTCAAGACCCCGGGCTTACCCAACCAAGGCACATACTAGAAGCAACTGCAAGGTGGTGCTTCCCGTTCCTCCCTCCTTCCCATCTCTCTCTCTCTCTCCACTCTCTCTGAAATCAATAAAAAATATATATATAAGAAAGGACATTCTGATTTCAGAGACAGTAAAGTGTGAAAGAGGTGTATCTTAGAGCCCTTGAAAGCCAGCAGCACTTGCTTAAGTGATTTCCATTTCAGAGATGAGGCTTAGTATGGGTTAACAGCGTGCCTGGGGTCACCCTAGCTGATAAGTGACAAAATAGAGATTTGGACTCAAACTACTTGACTACTACTAACCACTAACCACCCGCTCTAGTGTTCTGGGTCAGGAAGAGGTCTCCAGAGCCAGTTTCTGATGGAGGAATTGGGAGAAATAGGGCCACATCCTGTTTCCCACTGGCTGAACACAGAGACTCCACATGGCCACCAAGAGCAAGGCAAAAAAAATTTTTTAAAGCTATTTACATGGTGAAAGGATAGATTTAGTCACAGTGAGATGCCACTTCTCACTTTTAGAATGGAGATAATAAGAAGCAATGGGCAAGAACAAGTGTTGGGCAGACGTGGAGCAACTGGACCCTTCACTCATTGCTCTTGAGACGCACGATGGTGCCTCTGCTGTGGAAAATGGCCTGGCAGCCAGCCCCTCCAAGGGTTCTGTCACCTGACCCAGAAATTCCACTCCCAGGTATGTTCCTGAGAGAACTGAAAACACATTCACACAGAAACTTGTACACGAGCGTTCATAGCAGCAATATTTACATGAAAGAGTGGGAACAAACCCAAATGTTCCTCAACAGATGACTGGATAAACAAACGCCGTGTATCCAGACAACAGGATGTTTCTCAGCCATAAGAAGGAGTGAAATGCTGACACACGCTACAATGTGGACTGGTCTTGAAAAATATTTTAAGGAAAAGAAGACAGTCACAAAAGACCACACACTGTATGATTCCACCTATATCTAATGTCCAGAATAGGCAGGTGTACCTGTAGAGGCAGAAAGGAAATCAGAGATTGCCATTGGCTGGGGAGACGAGGGGTGGGTTCGGACTGCTAATGGTATGGGGTTTATTTTTGGGTTGATGAAATGTTCTGGAATTAGAGTCGTGTGGCGGTACAACCCTGTGAATATACTGAAAACCGCTGAATTGTATGTACACTTTAAAGTAGTAATTTTATGTTATGAGAATTACATCGCAAAATAAAGAATCATTTAAGAAAAAGAAACAATTTACTTCTCCATTCACACTCCCGTGGGGGATTAAAAAAAAAAAAAGTAACTAGTTGCCCTTCAAATGCAAAGCACTGATGTGGACAGATCCCCTCTGGCAGGGGTGGTACAAAGGCTGGGCTTTTAAAATTCCCACTCTGTGTGATTGACAAGGACCTCACAAAAGTGGTGTTTGTTTCCATGTCCACCTCCTGCCGCTTGCCATATTTTTGATAATGCTCTGAATTACAGGACCCAGACCTGGTCTTTAATTACAGAGTGCTTTAATAGGGCTTGCTGGCAAATACCATAGAATTAAGGAAGCCTCTAATGAAACACAGCATCGTTTTATCTGTTTTCCGGTGGCAGCTTTTAAACTGCAATTAGTACCATGTAAGATATTTATTTAGGATTTTATCTCATCTATTCATTCAATCTCCAAGTGAGTGTTGTACTTCCAGCTGCTTTTTCCTCCTTCACACGAGTATTCTCTCATTTTCAATCCACTCTTTTCTTCCCTCTCAGACTCTGGGAAGCTGGATGTCAGGGGGCTGGTGAGCCTGACTGAGGAAAGCAAACTCAATAGAGATCCCCCCCCTCTCCTGCCCTCTGCTCTTCCCTGATGTGGATGGAGGAGGGACAGACACAAGAAATCAAGTTAACACACTTGCTGGGTGCCCAGCCAACGCCTGCAGGAAAGCCCCACAGCTCCCGGGTGGGAGAGGCGTGACAAGTCCTGCACAGCCTCCTCCGTCCCTCCCCTCCTGCCTGGCTCCAGGCACACTGCCTGTGCAGAGCACTCCCCAGCCTCTGTGTGGCAGCCTGGGTGCACTTCCACACCTCTCCACGTTTACCTCAGATGCGAACAATAATGTCATATCCTCTGTAAAGCCCTTTTATCCCACCCCAGATCAGAATCTACTGATTCTGAGATCCCTTTGTCCATACTCAGTAATACCTGCTTTAGAGGCAATCAAATGTGTGTGTGTGATCCCCTGTATGGTGGAACCTTCAAGGGCAGGATTATTATTTTATCTTTGCATGCCCCAGGGCCGCACGCCATGAGCTGCGCACAGGAAATGCTCAACCAATATTTGCTTAGTAAAATAATGTCAAGTCTTTCCTATGCAAAGGAGCCATCAGTGTCCCTCAAACCTTTCGTCCTCCTGTGGACACTGGATTTATCTAGCTTACGGTTTGGGGCCAAGCTGCTTCAGAGCAAGCAGGAACTTTGATCAGTTTCACAAGTGTCTGCATGTGCCAAGCACTGTGCTAGGTGCAGCACACATTACAGAGAACAAAACACCATGCTCCCTGCCTCCCAGGAGTTTATAACCCAGTAGTGGGAGACAAGAGAAGTATCTGTATCCTCAGGATGGCTAGTCAGGTGGGTTATAACACTGCTGCTTATAACCCACCTGACTGTGCCCAACGGAGGCCTTTTGTTCTTCTGAGTCAAATGTGCAAGTTTCGGGGGAATGATCTGGAAAAGCTGAATTTTTCTCCACCATAAATTGAGAATTTCAAGTTCCCCAGGTAACCCAGCTGGGTGGTGTGAATTCACCTTGACCCGCATGTGCAAGCAGAAGCCACCTTGCTGGCACTTCTATGTGAGGGCTGTTTTTGTGGAAATCAGAGAAGGACTGAATCTCATACTCGCCCTGATTTGCCAGAACAAACAAAACCACTCTTAAAAGTAGGAGCCCATGAGCTAGAACTGGCTGTGAGAAATGAAAACCTTATCCCTGCTCCCCAAATTAAGAGGAAGGGGCAGCAGGGTAGGATATCTATTGACTTTGGAAGTGTGTGTGTGTGTGTGTGTGTGTGTGTGTGTATGTGTGTGTGTGGTGTTATCATTGTGATTTCATATAACTCTCAAGGGAAAAGCAACCCCTATCTGACATTTGGTTAACAATATAAAACAGTAAGGTAATTATGATGTGCTTCATTCAGTATATTCACTTAGTAAATTGAAACTGCTATGATTGGTCTTGGCCAGGTAGCTCAGTTGGTTAGGGTGTCCTTCTCATATGCCAAAGTTCTGGGTTTGATCCCTGGTGAGGGCACATACAAGAATCAACCAATGAATGCATCAATAGGTGGGATAACACATCGATCTTTCCCTTGCTCCCTTTCTCTCTCTGTCTAAAAATCAGTAAATAAAAATTTTAAAAAGAAACTGCTATGATAATGGTGATGAGAAAGATGGTGATGGTGATGGTGGTGATCACACACACACACAGACACACACACACCCACCTGTCCTGCCCTTCCTCCTCGCTCCATGGTCTTAGTGCTACACTGACCCCTGGAGTTTCCTCTACTGAGGGATGCTTTAGGAAGTACTCTCAGAGGCTCCTCTGTGTTGCAGGGACAATGTTGCTGAGGACATTGGTTGGCACTGTGTGTTGACCAAGAGAAGTCATGATGAAGAATTATACCCTTATCTGTGCAGATGAGGACTGATCTGACTCCAGGGAAAAGACTTCCAGTGGTGGTATTACCCAGGAAGACAGCACACACAGGGTCTCTCACTCTTCTCTCTCCTCTTTCTAGATGGCAAGTGTAAGCAGGCATTCCCTCTGAGCAGTCTCATCCGCACTTCCTTCCATTACCAATACAACTGGCTTTCTTCCTCGCTTCCAGCAGAGGCTAGGCCTGGGCAGGTTGGCCACGGCACCAGAGGAAGCATGCAGCCTCTCACCCTCTCCTTGATGGGGATCTCTGAGTCAGATTTCACTGATCAGAGGAGTAAGATCAGAAACTCAACTTAGAATGCTGTAGCTATGAAATAGAGCACCCCTCCCAGGCTGTTTAGTCAGAAGCCATCTGGGTATTAACTAATTTAGGAAAGGCAGTGGGTGGGATGGAGGGGGGAGGCTGTGTCAGGAATTAAAATCCAGTTTCCAAGAGTTCTCTGCTTTGGTGTTGAGGGTCTAGATCCCAGACAAGTGTATTAGATTACCTGCTGCTTGCTTGTGAGAGCCTTCTTGGTACATACATTTCTTAGGAATAACCTCCTTGTGTTCAAATCTCATTTCCTAGCTGGTTGTATAGCCTCAGGCAAATTACTTAATCTCCCAGTGCCTTAGTTTCCTCATCTGTAAAATGGAACTGAGTTCATCATGTTAATTAGCTTATACATGTAAAGCACTTTGAACCACACTTGGTTCATGACTCGCACTGAGCTAATGTTGGCTGTTGTTTCTCCCACCGAAGCTCAGTACCTCCAGGAATCTGACACCATTAATGTTCAATCTTTTCCCCTCAACAACAGTCTTATCATGATAGGTTGCACCCCTATTTATCCAGCTAAGAAAGCCACAAACCTAGGGTTCACCCTTGATACCTCCTTTCTCTCCCCAATCCATCAAAGCTTATCCACCTTACTAACTTCCATCAATTTAGCTAACTTCCTTAAAATCTCCCGGATCTGCTCTCCACTCTCCTTTTCCATAACCTCCCAGCAGAACTAGCCCAGTGGCCCTCTAACTACAACCACCCCAGCTCCCTACTCACCCATTGCTAACCAGCAGCCAGAGTGATGCTTTGAATGCAGATCCAACGTACGGCTCTCTCCCTGGACTCTCCCTGCTTATACCTCATAATGACTTCCCACTGCTTGCAGGGAGAGGGAACCCAAAAAAGCTGAATCCTAACCATATGCAGTCTGTTAGGATGTTTTTGGCCGTGGGGGTCAGAAAGCCCTACAGAAATGAATTTAAAATACAAGGCAATGTATTAGCTTCTTAACAGGTAACTGAAGTAGAGTAAGCTGCAGGCACTGCACGATCAGGGCTCCACCAACATATTCTGCTATTCTCTCAGCTCTGTATTCTTCTCTAGGTGACCCTTTTAACCACAGCCCAGTTTCCTTTTTTTTTTTTTTGATGACAGAGAGAGGAACAGATAGGTACAGACAGACAGGAAGGGAGACGAGAAGCGTCAGTTCTTTATTGCAGCACTTTAGTTGTTTATTGACTGCTTTCTCATATGTGCCTTGACCAGTTGGCTATAGCAGAGCAAGTGACCCCTTGTTCAAGCCAGTGACCTCTGGGCTCAAGCCAGCGACCATGCAGTCATGTCTATGATCCCACCCACAAGCCAGTGTTCCCTCATTTAAGCTGGTAAGCTTGTGCTTAAGCCGGTGTCCTTAGGGTTTCGAACCAGGGTCTTCGCATCCCAGTCCAATGTTCTATCCACTGCACTACCTGGTCAGGCCCAGTTTTATTTCCATCAGCGTCAAGTGGAACACTTCCAGACTAAAACAGAACACCTTCCCCAAGGATTTTATGAAATAAAATTCTTCCGCCACAGTCTGAGTGAACTAGCTGAGGCCCTGGGCTCATTCCTAACCAACACACTCCTAGTGATATTGCCATCCACGGAGGCTTTTCCTTCCCTGTCCCTGGTGGGAAATAGGTCCATTAGTGAAAAAACAAATTGAACTCATGCTACAAACACAATTGGTATTAAACCCAGAAAGTTTTGCTTTAATGACTCTTAACACTAGAAAATATAAAACAGCTAACTATCAACCTTAAACTCCTCATTGTCCTTGATAAAGGGTCTGAGACCAGGGGTCCCTAGGGCCTTGGCCCCATGGAAAGGGCAATAAAAGTGGAGGGCTGAAACACGGAGAGGGAGGAGAACAGGAGACAAGGGCTTGCTGACCTCACAGGAGATGAGTTCCAGGTGGACAGGATGGAAAGGACAGGAAAACGCTGCTGTAGCCTCTCCTGCACCAGGGTGGTATCCCAATCTGCTTACTGTTTTCCTTCTGGAAATGGACTTAGCCACCAAAAGAATTGAAAGCAGGGACTCAAACAGCTTTGATACATGGAAGTTCATAGCAGCATTATTCATAATAGCTAAGAGGTGGAAACAGCCAAAATGTCCATCAATAGAAGAATAAATAAACAATATGTATGTGTGTATGTGTGTGTGTATATACACACACATATATAACTGGAATTATTCAGCCTTAAACAGGAATGAAATTCTGACACGTTACAACATGAATGAGTCCTGAAGATAGGCTATGTGAAATAAGCCAGACACAAGAGAACAAATACTGTGTGATTTAACTTATATAAGACTTCTAGAACAGCCAAATTTATAGAGACAGAAAGTGGAACAGAAGTTGCCAGGGTCAGGGTGGGTAGAGAACGGGGAGTTATGTTGAGTTGCAGAATATGGAATGATAAAGAGGTTCAAAGATGGATGGTGGTAATAGTTGCACAACAATGTGAATGTGCTTCATTCATGCCACTAAATTGTACAGTAAAAACGGTTTAAAGTGGTAAATTTTGTTATATGTATTTTAACATTATAAAAAGTGAAATGGACTTAGTTCAGTTTTCCGGGCTTCGAGGGCACCATGAATGGCTGACAAGAGACTCTCCCAGAATGACTGCTGATTAATTGGGCTATCTGGGTACAAGACACAGTTTTAGTGAGACACTTTCATTCTGGTCCCATGACGGTGATGATGATGATGATGACGATGATGAGACTCGGGCCTCCCATGGGCGCAGCTCCTCCCCCTCCCTGCACATCCAGTCCCTCTGAATCAGACAGGCCCTTTGGGAGATGGTCCTGTTTCTACTCCTGTTCTCTGCAGGGAGGAGGCTGCAGAGTGGTGGGAGAGAGGAGAGGTGGAGAGGGGGGTTTCCTTCCATCAGACAGGAAAGCTCAGAGCCGCCTATGTTCTTTGAATGGAAAATGCCTCCTTCAGACCAGTTTCAGGGAGTTAGCCCCTTCCCACCTCGTACTGCTGGAGAGATGATGGAACAGCTGTAACCAGTTGGGTCTGACTCATTGGTTTATCATTTTTCTCCACCCCTCTCTCTAACACCCTCTCTCAAAATCCACCCACCCCTAAAATGCCTGAGCACAGTTGACTATTTTAAGAACTGAATTCCCTGTCGGCATGGCAACTTCCCGGCTGTACCTCTTTGTCATTGCTGCCTGGGTGAAAAAAAAGTTGGGGCTCCCCAGGGCTCCAGCTGGCCCACAGCAGAGATGATGGTTCATAGATCAGACATGGCCAGAGGGTGGACACTTAGTCTCTGCCTTGTATTCTTCTTTGTGTGTTTGCTTGTTTTTACAACCTTTTAACAATGTAAAAGCCATTCTTAGCTGACTGACCATATAAAAATAGGCTTCAAGCCAGCGTTGGCCCAAGGACCAGAGTTTCCTCAATTCCTGTCTTAGTACCAGAGCAACAGGTGTTCACACTTGCTGGGTTTCTCACTGTGGAAGTGTGAAAGGTTGCAGAGGTTGAGGCCACTCCATGCAGAAAAGATGGGAATGGGGTTGTGGAAGAAGGGCAATGTGATTGAGTTTAAAAAGTCCCCTTCCAAAAGAATTTTCTCCAAATATCCATGTTTACTCTATTATACTCTAAAGGTTTATTTATATTCTTCTTGTGCTTTAAAACTGAAGTCTTAGGCTATGTCATCTTCACCATACCCCAAATAATCTGTGACTTTCTTTTGCAGAAAATGGTAGTTATGTCATAAACGCTTAGCCTTCTTTGCAAAGACTGGATTTTCTTCAGAAATGTTGAAAGAAGAATGTTTTGAATGTTTCTTTTTATTTAAAATTTTGTGGGGACAAAGTTAAATTTTTTTTAATTAAAAATTTTACTGTGGAAAACTTTTTGAATTTTTAAAAATTCATTTATTGAATAGAGAGAGAGGAAGGGGGAGAGAATGATGGGAACATCAATCTGTTCCTGTATGTGCCCTCACTGGATTTGAACCCACAACCCTTATGCATCAGGACTGAACTATCCTACCAGGGTGATTATGAAAAATTTTAAACCACTCTAAAGTAAAAAGAATAATATAATAAACCCTTATGTACCTCACATTACTGGTTTATTTTTAAAGGGTATTTCTGTACAGCTAGTGCTCGACTTACGACCACGATTGGCTCTGACAGACCCGTCGTAACACAATTTGGTTGTAAGTTGAGTAGGCTACATGTACAGTACTGTGAAATGATGTTATAAAAATCTTTAAGTCATATTTTATCATAATTTTCTTTGTTCATTTTATGCCATTTGTATCATCTCTACACCATTTTGTTTCTAATTTTTCATTCAGTGTTTAAGTAAAGCACTGCATTACCAGTACAACTGGTTTAATATTTGCAAAACATACAAAATTACAAAATACAAGTGCATACAAAAACTGCTCCAGATGCGGAGCAGTCGTGGCTAGCGATTGTGGTCTTAAAGTCGAATGGTCGTAAGTTGCATAGGTCGTAAGTCGATCAATACCTGTATAAACTGAACAAACAGTTTGTACTTTCCTAAAACATGAATTGAAAGGGGTGAAGGATACCTATGCATATAGTATTGTATAGAGTCCAGTTGTAGGTCATGTTTGACAGTGACTGGTGAAGGGAGGGGTGGGAGGCACATCCTTAGGAAAAAAGAGGGGCCACTCTCTGATGGTTACCATGGAAACCAGGGGTTAAGATGGTTGAGTTTGCTTATGGGGCAGTAAGGTTCCTGCTAATGGATTCTGGGTCAGAATTGCAGGAGAAGCCCTTAGGCAGGTGGGGCCCTGAGGACACCTTGCTGCCCCTGAAACTTCCTCCCAACCCCCAATACTGCTCTCACTTTGAGGATATTTTCATTCTGAATTTCCAGGGTTTGATTGAAAGAGAGACACTCTGGTGTTTCATTCCTTGATGTTAGGGCTTACTTTGTTTTGTGTTGAGTAAACCAGAGTGGAAGTGCTCATCTGCATGCTCACTTTGAAGAGTTCTGGGATTTTGTAGTAGACTACTGGAGTCCTTTTTACAGCAATAGACGGTTACTCCCTGGAAGAAAGCCCTAGAAGGACTGGTGGAGATCCTGAAGTATTGCAGACAGTGCAGTACAACCACGCACTCAGAAAGAGCCAGAAATACAGCCTAAACCAGTGATAGGCAATCTTTTGAGTGTGGTGTGTCAAAATTAGCCAAAAAACCAAGCATAACTCAGGTGGTGTTTCATCCTCGGCTCCTGGCTGTGCAGGACCTATATCGTCCTTCTCAGCATGCGGACCCATATCGAAAATGGCTACGCATGTCATAGGTTTGCCATCACAGGCCTAAGCCAATGAGGTTCAGAGTGTGGACTCACTTTCTCCCTACTGAAGAAACTTGATCCTAGTGCAGAAAGAATATCTACCGATTGCCAACACTCGGGGATGCTGTCGATGTTAGATTATTTTCTATTGGGCGTAATGTAAGAGTAGAACTTTGGCCCTGGCTGGGTAGTTCAGAGCATCATTCCCATACACCAGGGTTGTGTGAAAACCAACAGGTGAGTGCATGAGTGAGGGGAACAACAACCCCCCCCCTTTCTCTAAAGTAAACGAATGATTTAGAATGTTTAAAAAGAAAAACACAAAACGTGGTACTCGGCATCGTCGCTCCTTGGACTTGCGTCCATTCCACACCACATATTTCTACCATGACATACTCTCTGTGTCACTTACTAATGAGGTTGGTGGTAGCACCCATGAAGGGCAGGCGCAGAGGCAGAAGAAGCCAGCTGGAATTAGTCATCAAGCGGTAAACTTCCACAGAGGGCCAGACAGAGGCTGGCGAAGGCCGAGATAGATCGTCACAGTGATGGGGCGGCAGCGCTCGGTTCCCCAGATTTGAGATCTTTACCTAAGTGCGCGTCCCGAAGCCCCAGAAAGCAAAGGCTGCGCTGACGAAGCATGGCCACCAGGGGGCACGCGGGGCCCGGGAATCTAAGGAATCTGGGGCGGCGGAAGGGCTGGCTGAAAACCCGCTCTCCCCACAGGGTTTTTAGATGGCAAACAGCAATGACAGGTATTCATAGGCAGCTGCTTACCTGTCGGTATCTCCAATAAAATCAGAAGTTACTTGAGGGCAATGATTGTTTTCGTCTCTTAATTCCCCGAATGCACGTGAGTCCTATCCTAGGACTGCTGAGCCCAGTCAAAGGAATGTACTTTCACTCTGGAAGGCATGTGGGAGGGCTGTGGTCAGCTTCGAGGCAGCTGTAAAGGAGGGATGTCAGATGCCACCAAACTGGAGCCCAACGTTGGTGGTCATGGTGGTGGTGGTGGTGGGGAGCTTGTACACTTGAAAACTCTAGGCTAGAGCCAGAGGCGGATTAAAGTTGGTTGAGGCCCCGGCACAGAAGAAAAGATAGGGCCCCTTAAAAAAAGAGAGACAGGGAAAATAAAAATACGTTAACCATATTTTTAAATAAATAAATAATATTATGTACTATTAATGTTAAAATTGCACATATGAAACCAAACTTGGTGTTATTAGAAAAAAAGTGTACAGTTGGTTTTTGAGGGGCCCTTCAGAAGTTGGGGCCCAGGGCGCACCCCCCTAAATCCGCCTCTGGGTAGAGCCTAAGGGGCCATCTAGGGCTTGGGGGAGAAATACCGCAGTGGTTCTCAACTTTTTGATCTCAGGACTTCTTTATACTTTTGAACATTACTGAGGATCTCAAGGAACTTTTTACTTTCGTGGGTTCTACCTCCCAATATTTACCATATTAGAAATTAAAACTGAAATTTTAAAATGTACTTCTTCACTTATATAAAATTATAATACCAAGCCCACTACATTAACATAATTTTGAAAAAGCGATGTTTTCAAAAACAAAAAAAAATGTTACTGAGAAGTGTGGCACTATTTTACATTCCTATGAATTTAAAAAAATGTTTAGCTAAATGAAAGACAGATGGAGTCTCCTATCTGCTTCTGGACTCAGTCAGCTGTGATGTCAGAATAAGTTTTCCAAAGCACGTAGCTGTGTACATTCATGGGAAAATGGGAGTTAAAAAGCAAATGACTTCTCAGTATGAAAATAGTTTTGACCTTGAGGATCCTCTGCCCATTTGATATTAAATAGAGTATAAATTGAATAGTGTTATTTTCGGATGAGAACTGAGAGGCTTTTTGTAAAAGAAAGGTTACCTTTGGTGAGGGCTAAGGGCCAGGTTGCCTTGAAGTTTACCCACTGGCAAAGATGTGGCCTCCACAGCCAGTGGCCCAGAAAGCAGGGCCTCAGCTGGTACAGACACACGCACTGTGTGTCCATTCATTCTGCAAGTGTTAGAATTCTATTGCGGTTGACTTCTCCCTGTCTGCTCTTCTGAACTATAGCCGGCAGAGGACAGTAGTGCCTTCTCCTGAGGTCAAAAGCACATGAGAAAGTTGATTCTCTTTGGGGAGGGTCTTGTTTTTCTGATCCAGATACTCTGCTGACTTTGAACCCATTTTGTGGGTTCTTATCAATCCCCAAATATTTCAAAAACAATCGTTCCACTCACCTCACACCTGTTAAAATAGCTATCATTTAAAAAAAAAAAGGCAAGAGATAACGAGTATAACAAGTGTTAACAAGGATGTAGAGAAAGAAAACCTTACTGTCAGTGAGATGTAAGTTGGTGCAGCCACTATGGAAAACAATATGGAGGTTTCTCAAAAAAATAAAAGAACAATAGAACTACATCCCTGGCGGGATAGCTCGGTTGGTTAGAGCAAGACCCTCATATGCAAAGGTTGCAGGTTCAATTCCTGGTCAGGGCACATACAGGAACAGATCAATGTTTCTGTCTCTTTCTCTCCCTTCCACTCTCTCTAGAATCAGTAAATAAAATCATCATAATAAATACATACTAGAATTATTTTTAAAAATAGGACCACCAAAAGAAAATTTTACCATTTACAACAACATGGATGGAACTTGAGGGCATCATGCTAAGTGAAATAAGTCAGATGGTGTATAATATCACTTATATATGTGGAATCCTAAAAAGCTGAACATGTAGAAGCAGAGGCTAGAATGGTGGTTACCAGGGGCTGGGAGGTGGGGAAAATTGGGAGATGCTGATCAAAGGGAACAAACTTTCAGTTTGAAGATGCATAAGTTCTGGGGACTCTAATGTACAGCATGGTACTTACATTGCTAATACTGTATTATAGTCCTGGCCAGGTAGCTCAGTTGGTTAGAGCATCATCCTGATACACCAATGTTGTGGGTTTTTTCCCTAGTCAGGGCACATACAAGAATCAACCAATGAATGCATAAATAAGTGAAACAACAAAGCGATGTTTCTCTCTCTCTTTTTTTCCTCTCCTCTCTAAAAATCAATAATTTTTTTAAAAAATAGAGTAGCTGTGCTAGGCCTGGTTTAATAGAAATTCTGTATTATATACTTGAAAGTTTCTAAGAGAGTAGATCTTAAGTGTTCTTACCACACACATACACACACACACACACACACACACACACACACACACAAAGAAACTGTGCGTGACCTGCGGTGATGCAGTGGATAAAATGTCAAACTGGGATGTGCTGAGGTTGCTGGTTCGAAACTCCCTGCCTTCCTGGTCAAGGCACTCACTATTACAGTTGATGCTTCATGATCCTTCTCCCTTTCTCTCTCTCTCTCTCCTCTCTCTAAAAATCTATAAATAAAATCTTTAAGAAAAGACATGAAATGGTGATTATGAGACGTAATGTAAGTGTTAGCCAGCACTATGGTGGTAATAATTTTGTAATATATAAGCATATCAAATCAACACGTATGATCAAAACATTCACACAATGTTTTATGTTAATTATATCTCATTATACAAAGCTCATTTGATGAAGGTGACAAGGTGACAATCTTCCTCCCTAATCCCAGAACTATGGATTCCAGGAAGATTCCCATTTTCTCAAACTCCAACCTGGCTCCTGCCTGAGCACTGCCTACACCCACATACTCACGAGCACCCACTTCCCTCCCCTGCAGTTTTTTCTGCCATCCTTCTAGTATGGGCCAATGTGTTTGTGGATGCACACAGCCATCTCTCAAAAGATCCAAGTTGGAGGTGTCGCAGGTAAAACAAACAAACAACAGATTAATGGCCTCAGCTTTCTTCACCAGAAGCGTGGCTACCGTCTTCTCCTCCAGTTTGTAGGGGACATGTTAGTTCCATCCTCCCTCTCCACCTGCCCCCTCCCCAGGCCACTGGTTTGAATGGCCACCTGTGTGACTGACTCGGGTTTTCTCAACAGGATTCCTAGAACCCTGACTCCTTAGCCTGGGCCCCTGGGACCTGCTCTGCAGCCTACCATCTTCAGCCTCTGATTTGCCTCTGGCTTTCGCACTTACTCTGCATGGCACATATGCTTGTGAATATTCACTCATTTCATGAGTTCCTGGAAGCATCAGGTTGTGATGAGTGTTGTTTTTTTTTTCTTTTCAGGTTTTCTAGGCACATAGTAACACACACCCAATAATGGATGTGCGTTTGAGGTGTCCTTTTCCCTGCCCAGACTCATTCACAGGAGAACCATCTTGGAATCTGGGGTCCTTTACTGTCAGATCTGGAAGACTGGATTCTAGAAAGATGATGAACATACACAGATCAGGGACCTCTTCAGTTCTGGTCACCCAGGCTGCTCCCACGCCAATCACATCCAAATGCTTGGCTTGGGATAGCAACTGGGAGCCAGTTTGAGGAGCACCACCCTCCTCCCAGTTCTGGGGAACATCTTCCCTCCTGCCTACTGGGTTGCCTTAGTTAGGAAGCTATCCAAAAGGAGTTGGTTTCACCCAAGGAAAAGACAAACTGCCAGAATGCAGTGCAAGTCCTCGGCAGAGTTCAGCACACACCACCCCAAATATGCTGCTTGGGTGCACTGATTCTTTTGAGCTGAAGACACATGAAAAACAGCAATGTAGGGAAAGGATTTCTCTGAACTCCCTTAACTGGTCTAGAGACAGATCCTCCAAAAAAACCTCAGTTGTCATAAATCCTTTCCCGTCTCCCAGGGACTTTCATCAACCTGGGAATACTGACTCTGATCACAGGAGAGGAGACTAGAGTCCACACCACACCCAGACAGACTTGTCACATACTACCATCTCCCTCATCTATTCTTCTAAGGACCCAATCATCTTTCTTAAAAATTATTTACTTTTCCCTAAATTATCTACGTCCTCCCGTCCCCTACTAAGATGGTATATAAGCTCTCAAACTCACCTCTTTTTTTTTTTTTTTTTTTTTTTACAGGGACAGAGAGAGGGATAGATAGGAACAGACAGACAAGAATGGAGAGAAATGAGAAGCATCAATTTTCAGTTTTTCGTTGCGACATCTTAGTTGTTCATTGATTGCTTTCTCATATGTGCCTTGACCGGGGGACTACAGCAGATCAAATAACCTCTTGCTGGAGCCAGCAACCTTGGGTCCAAACTGGTGAGATTTTGCTCAAACCAGATGGGCCCGCGCTCTAGCTGGTGACCCTGGGTCTCGAACCTGGGTCCTCCATGTCCCAGTCCGACGCTCTATCCGCTGCGCCACTGCCTGGTCAGGCTCACCTCTTTTTTGAGTATTCACTTTTTCCCCCTGTGATAGTCTTATCCATGTCATATTTTCAAAAATAATAATAAATTTGTTTATCTTTCTCCTGTTACTCTGCCTGTAGTGAGTTTATTTCACTGACCCAGCTATGGAACCTAGGAGGGAAAAGGAAAAGTCTCTCCTCTCCTATATCTTCATTCATGGATTCTTTCCTTCATCAAACCTCTATTGAGCACCTACTATGCCAAGTCATAAGCCAAGTATTAGAGATATGAGGTTTCAAGTGAAACATAGGTACAGACCTCAGGAAGTAGAGTGGAGAGACAAGACATTAAACCATCAGCTACAAGGAAAGCTCAGTTTGATCTCCAGGATCACAACCAATCGTGGTGGACTGACGGGTGAAGGCTCAGTGAGTGACTAATGGTAGTGTGGGTAAAGGTATCCATCCACGGCACTGTCTCAGCACCTACCGAAGGGGCAATTTCAAGGACAACACAGGCTCTGTGTTCAGTGAGCGCCAGCAGTTTTAAGCACAGACTTTTAAATTCTTCATATACTGCTTTCTATGCTCCGTGGAAGTCACTGCTGTCACTCCCATTTTACAGACGAGGAAACAAACTCAGAGTGATGAATTAGCCTGTCCAAATTCCTCAGGCAGTAGATCTAGAAGCAAACCTAAGGTCTGCTAACTTCAGAGACCTTTTTGTAACCGATAGCCTGCCTTTGCTCTAGAAAGCTGGGCTTCAGTGAAGGAGCTGGGCCATGTCACTGGCACCCCAGTGAAGCTGTAGAAATACCAGGTGTCACCCGCAGAGCTGTCAGCTGGGGGTTGCCCGTGTCAGTAGTGGTGGGAGGGGGCTTTGGGGCGGCTGTGGAAGACGGTGCTGGTGGTCTCAGCCAGCACTCACCTCATAGCATAATAGCTGACATTTATTGGGCATTATGATGTGCCAGACACTGCTTGAGTACTTACTATGGATTCATTTACTTAATTTCTACAACAATCCCCATATTTACAGATCAGGAAATCAAGGCCCAGAGAGTTACAATAACTTTCCTAGGTCACAAGTCTAATAAATATAGAGCCAAGATTTAAACCCAGGCACGTTGACTGCTGGGCTTGTGTGCTTCTGCCCTGTGCTAGGCTGCCTGCCTCAGGTGTGTATAAGGGACAAGATATCTTGAAGCATGTTTATTTTCTTGGTAGTGCATGCCAAGAAAGAAGAGGGCAAGTGTGGAGGAATGCAAAAATGGCCACAATGGTTTGCAGTCCCTTCTGTCAGCACTTGAAGCCCATGTCCTCACCACTTGAGTCTGGCCAGGCCTGTGACTTGCTCTGACCAAGAGAATGTGGTGGAAGTAAGGTTGTGTCAGTTCCAAGCTCAGGCCTCATGAAACCTTGTCACTTCACTGGTCCCCATCTTTGAAACCCTGCTTCCCCAGGAAGAAGACTTGGACAGGCTCGCCTGCTGGAGGAGAGGCACGTGGCCGGTCTCCCTTTCACCCCAGCTGACAGCCTGGTAACCACCAGATGTGTGAGCGAAGCCATCCTAAATTATCCAGTGACCCGCCAGCTCACCACAGACATACAGCAAGCCCAGCAGAGCCAGGCTAGACACTGCCCAGCTGGCCCACAGAGACATGAGCAAATAAATACATGTTTATTGTTTTAAGCCACTGGGTGGCTTCTTATGTAGCAATAAATACAGCAGAGAATACCTCAAAGAGACGGAAGTTGGAGGATTCCCACTGAATAGTAGGGATAAGTAGAAACCCCAAGAAGGGTTCAGAGGAAAACAGGTGGGGGCTAGGGAAGAACCTGCATGGGTTCCTCAGAAGCTCAGCACCCCCACTTCTTCTGCCTTCCACCAGATGGAGGAGTCACGATAGTTTTCTGGAGAGAAACCGGGGATAGACAGAAAAGAAGCTGAAAGTGAGAGTACTGGGTTGATTTTGCAAAAAGTCCCTTCTCTTTGCAGATACAGTGGAGCTGCATGTTGGGCAGAGAGGGGACTTGGGAGAGCCCCCTCAGCTCTCCCTGGGATCCGGTGAGCCATGGAAGAGCCCCAGCTATTCCCATATAGATAGCCATGATCCAGACAATAAACTGTGTGAGCCTGAATTCAAGTAGCAGCTCTGAGAACGAGAAGACGTGATAGGAGGAAGGAAATGTTTAGGGCGTACAAAGGACAAGAAAACTTGGCCAACTGAAATGGAGGGAATGGCCCCTGTGGGTGGGGCAGCCTGCAATGATTATGCTGTGCAGAGTACAAAAGGATGCCTGGCAACTAAAAACGGGGGTGAGTAGAGTGGAGATCAGATCATACTTATTAAATGTTATTACCATATGAAAAGTACATATATTATTGGTATAATCGTGACTTTTTTGTGATGCCATTGGTGATTTTTTGACACAGCCTGACATCTGCCCTTGTTTTAAAGGGTTAGTTACCCTTCCTTCAGGCATTTGAATTTTAAGAAGAATCAAAGCCTGCAAGTAAAGGGATGATGCTGTATTGGCGGAATTTCAGGCAGCCATTGAAAGTGGAGTAAGGGTTTTTCCTTTAGGTTGGTCCCTTCCCTGGGCTCTTGGCCTTGATGCCAGCCACGGAAACACAAAATACAGTTCTCAGGACCTTGGCGTCTTACACTTTTAATTCTCTTCCTCCAAAGTTGTCCCATTGCTTTTCAGATTAGGGGGGAGGCTCTCCCCTTCGCTCCAGAGCGTGGGGGCGGGGAACGATGGAGCCCCACAAGGCCGCCAGAGGGCGCTGCACTATCGCCGGGTGCGCCGCTCCGCCTGGGCGTGTGGCCTGGCCTGGGCATTTTTGTGTTGTTTAAATGCCAGCGTTTACTGCTCACTCCTTTCTCAAACATGTTTCTAATTTACCCGTATCTCTTCTACGTGAAAAGCTTAAAGAGGAAGAAAATGCATGCTGAACTTTAGTTCCAGGGTGGGCAAAAGGGGGTTGACACTAACTGCAGTTTCTTTCCAGAAACCCCCAGGACCGGGGCAGAGCAACCAGCAAGGGCTCCCCAGATGCTGCTCCCAGGTTCCGGCAGAGGCACAATGACACATGCACTCCGAATCCAGCGCCTGGAAATGCTCTCTTAACAACAAACACGCGCGCGGGTTTTCCTCTCCAGAGGGCGGATCGTGGCCGTGGCCGGCCAGCCAGGTTCAGGAGCTGGTGGCCGAGGGGCCGGGGAGGCGAGGCACGGACGCAGGGGCCCGCACCGGCGGCAGAGCTCAAATTGTCGCCGTGGCTCTGGCCGCCCCGCCTCTGGGGTGCGGCGCCTGGGGAGCAGGGACGCGGGGTGGGTTTCCCAGGGCCCCGGGACGGGGCAGGGAACGGTGCGGGAGCTCTTCGGGCAGCGGTGCGGACGCAGGAGTCGGGGGGGGGGGCAGTCAGAGTGCAGCAGGACAAGGAGGAAAGGGGAGTCCTGTGTGATGGAGGTGGCAGGACGGTTCCTCGGGCTTGGGTGGAAGCTAGGACAGACCGCCACAAACAGAAGTTACCGGGTGAAAGAAAGCTAAAGACCCATTTGACTGCTGGAAGGTCTCTGGGAGAGAAAGCTCCTAATCCCTGGGGTGCAGGGTGAGGGGGCTGGGTGAGGTTCTGAGGAGAGTGTCTGATTGGCGGCTAGCTTCTGTTTTTCAGACGGGGGGGGGGGCGGACTTGTCCCTGAGGGAGATTTCTCAGTCACTTTTCTCTTGCAGAAAGCTGCTTCTTGCTGGAGCCTCCTGGGATTGGCAGAGTTAAAAATCCTTTAACCCAGGATGCCTTGGGCCTTTGTTCGGCTCTGACAATGGAATTGGGTGGAGGGGGCTGGGAAAGCAAGTAGCTGGGTCCAGGGTGTATCCGCGGGGTGGGGGTCTGGTGAGCTGTGTGTTCAGTCGCTGGGCGAAGAAAGCAGTTTAGTCGTGTGTGTGTGTGTGTGTGTGTGTGTGTGTGTGTGTGTGTGTGTGTGAGAGAGAGAGAGAGAGAGAGAGCTGGGGAGGGTGTGAAGGAACCCAAGACTGGGCACCAGCTCGTTAACACATGTGTATGAGTGTCTGCTGTGTACTCAGCAAACCCTTAATTACCCAAGGAGACCTTCCAAAACTGGAAACTCAATATTTGTCCCTAAAAGGTTGGGTAATGAGTTTTTCTTGCATCTGAAATTCAAGGACTGATCTCTGGCTCCCCTGGGTTCCCAGATTCTTCTAGATGTCTTCTAAACTTCTCTGCTCACACAGGACAACATCTAGTTAAGGACACTCAGAAATACATACCCCCTTAACCATACTAATCATCCTAAATACTTTGCTTTGAACATATCATGTCTTTGAATTACAGTTGTCTACAGCACTCACTAATTCAAAGGACTTAGAGTGGCAACACTTACACCCTCCCACCATGAGGACTTCCCTCATCCACTTCCACACACAGTCTCTGCTGTAGCCAGCCTGGCCTTTCACGGCCCCTTCGATATACCTTGAATTCTGCAGCCTCCCTCTCTCTGACCCTGCAGTTGCCTTCCTGGGACACCCTCCTCATCTTCACAATCTAGCCAATCACATCCTCCATTCAGTTCTGGCATCAGTCAATCAGCTAACATGCATTTACTGAGAGCCTCCTATGTGCAAAGCATATTCTGGACCCTGGGGACACATCAGAGACCAAGACAAATAACTGCCCTTAAGAATATCATGTTGTAATGGGAGGGAACAGAGAAGACACAAAGCCAAACAATATTATGTGTTGATATGTACTACAAAGAAGACAAACTAATGTGATAGAGTAGAGGTAGTGGAGTCAGGTGGAGGGGGGCGCTGATGGTGCTTTATTTAGACAGGGAAGGCCTCTTTTAGGAGGTGACATTGAGACCTTATGGATGGAAAGGAGGCTGCCCTGTGGAGATCTCTGTGGAATGAATGCTGTGAACATGAGGAATAATAAGTACAAAAGCCTCAAGTCAGGAATGTGCTTATGTTCCAGAGACACTACGAAGGCCATTATTGCTGAAGCAATGTGAATAGGAGTTTTGACAGACTGGGGAAAATAGGCAGGGGCTAGATCAGCAGGTCTTCATAGGCTAAGGTAAGGAGTATGGGCTTATTTTGGGTGCAATGGGAAGGGTTTTGAGGATTTTAAGCTGGAAGTGAAGAGATTTCATTTACCCTCTATAGAGCTCACTGTGGCTGTTTTGCAGAACATGGACTAGGATCTGAGGAGAACAGTTACTATGTGGTTGCAGAAGTTCTGTCAAGAGGAGATAAAATCAGGGCTGGGGCCATGAAGATGGTGAGATGTGGTACTGGTTTCTGGACCAATTTTAGAGGTTTAGTAGATAGGACTTAATGGTGATCTGCCCTATGACAGAAGAGAGGAGTTGAGGATGACTCCTCCATTTTTGGCTACTTGGGTGGATGGGATGTCTGTGTTGGGGGGAAGTGGTGATCAGTAGGTCATTTTGGCCATGCCAAGACCTATCAGACATCAGCTGGATAGGTAGACAAGTTTGAGTCTGGAATTCAGGGGTGTCTCACCTTCAGACTTAAATTTGAGAACCAGAATGTAGATAGTATTTAAAGTTGCGGCCTGAATAATTATACTGAGGGGAAGAGGAAAGATAGGAGAGAGAGAGCTGACAATGAAGGCACTCCAAAATTTAGAGATCTAGTGGAAGAAACATCTGCACAGAAGACACTGGGAACAATCTGTGAAGTTGAAGGAAAACCAAAAATTTTGATTATAAGGAAACTGAGCTAAGAAAGTAGTTCAAGAAGGAAGAGGTATTGGTCCACTGTTATTGAGTAACAAACAATAACAAAAATCTCATGGCCCTGGGTCATTGGCTCAGTGGTAGATCGTCGGCCTGGTGTGTGGAAGTTGCGGGTTTGATTCCTGGTCAGGGCACACAGGAGAAGCATCCATCTGCTTCTCCACCTCACCCCTCTTTCCCTCCCTGAGCCATGGTTTGAGCAAAAGTTGGCCTGGGCGCTGAGGATGGCTCCATGGTCTTGCCTTAGGCGCTAAAATAGCTTTGTTGCCGAGCAAGGAAACAGCGGCCCAGATGGGCAGAGCATCACTTGGTAGGGGGCTTGCAGATGCATCCTGGTCACAGTGCATGCAGAAGTCTGTCTCTGCCTCCCCGCCTCTCACTTTAAAAAAAAATCTCAGTGGCATATAACAGTAATTTATTTTCATGAATCTGTAGATTGGCTGGAGGTCATCTATATGTGGCTAACCCTGGTTGGGTAGCTCCAAGATGCAGTTGGGTCTGAGTCTGCTCTACGTACATGTCCCTCATCCTTGCATCAGCAGACCAGTTACGGCAGGTTTTTCCTATGATGATAACATTGGTACAAGTAGGCAGGTAGAAATATGAAATGCTTCCTAAGGCATAGGCTTAGAATTTGCACATGTCATTTCCTCCTACATTCCATTGGCCAAAATGGGTCACCTAGCCAAGCCCAAAGCCAAGGGGCAAGAAAGTATACTTTACCTCTTGTGGGAGGGACTACCATGTCACAGAGGATCAATAATTCAATCAGCCACAGAGTGATCAAACCTGTTCAATGCCACTGGGAGGCTGAATGAGATGAGGACCATGAACTGGCCACTGATCTAGTGGAGATGTAGGTCACTGACATTCTTGCTAAGAGCTGTAGCAGAATGGTAAGGATAAATGCCCAGTTGGAGTGGGAGGAGGTAAGAATGGCAGGTGAGAAAGAGGAGTGTCAGTAAATAGACATCTCTCTCAGGAACATTTGCTCTGAAGAGGGGCAGAAAAATGGTGCCGTAGCCTGGCGGAGATGTGAGGTTAAGAGTATAATGTTTTTCATTTTAGGAAATGAAGTCCTGTTTTACTTCAATGGGAAGGATCTAGTAGAGAGGAAGAAACTGATGGTGCGTGAAAGAAAGGGAATACTTGTGCCGGTGAAAGGGGAAGGGGCCCAAGGCACAGATGGAGGGGTTGGCCACAGATGGACAAAGAGAATGCAGAGCTGCAGACATTCTGGTGGCTTTGGCGGTAGGAGGATCAGGCAGTTGGTTTGACTGTGCCTGTTTTCTCTATGAAGGATAGTCTGATGTCAGACTGAGAATGAAAGAGGAAGGGGTGTTGAAAATGTGCAGAGAGAGGAGAAAGTGTGAAATTGTTGCATTGTGGAGAGGAAAAAGGAATTTTCTAAGAAACTAGTATGATTGTCCAGCAGTTCAAATGCCCATTCAAAATTTATAGCCATAAATTTGAAACTAGTCCATCCAGAGGAGCTGGGTAATCTTCAGTGGTGTTTAAACTGCTCTATTGCAGGTGTGAAGTACAGTTGGGTTTTCGCCAGATGAATTTGATGAAGAGAGACCAGTATAAGGAAGTTAAGAGCATTTGCAAGGAAGATTTTACACACTGAATCATGAAATTTTAGCTGGCTGAGGCGTGAAGTCCTGAGGGGAGATAAATAATAGTGAACAAACAGTAGAGGGAGTGATGGATTGGAGGTCTTAGGTGGGTAACTGGGGGAGGGGAAGGACTGAAGTGAGTGAGTTGGAGGGCTGGCAAGTGGTGGGATCTTTGAATCAGATTTTAGAGATCATTGAAGCCATTCGTGGCTTTTCGGTCTAGGGTACAACCAGGAAGCTAAGGTGGGCAGGAGAGATATATCGCTAGGGCTAGAGCAGTCAAGGAATTTAAGGACTAGGTGTTGGGTGGGTCATCAGCACTGATGCTAAAATCACAAGAATGATGACAGTAGAAAAGAAAGCCCAGTTCTAAAATCATCAAGGGACAGAGACAGTGACAAGGAGGATGACAAGGTGACACTAACTATAAGTGGTGAACTCCGATGACATTCCAAAGGACCTGGGGTGGTTTTTCTTTGGGGAGGGGGCAGACTAGAAAGTTCAATGGGAAGTGACAACAACACTTCCAGGAGGAGGTGCACGGCCCCAGCTAGCCTCTATAGGAAGTGAAGAAAGTGAAGGCACTAGTCTTGCAGGAGGCTGAGAGTAGAGGCAGAAGTAGGGTTTGGGAGGCTAGGAGGGTGGGAGTGGAGGGGGGGTGGCTAGGGGATGGGGCAGAGGTGAGTGAGCATGAGCCGTGATGGGATTGTTCTGGCCGCTGGAGGCCCTGGTAGCAGTTTCAGGGCAGCCACACCTGCCCCTTTGTACAAGCTCTCGGATTACCCTGGGATGGGGGATGGGGGGTGGGCGTCCGGAATAGCTTTCCTTTCCAGGAACCTCTATAACTTTGGTTGCTTATGATTTTCATTTAGGATTTATAATCTACTTCGCGGTGTCTCCAGCGTTCTTCTGTGTGGATTTTTTTATTTTCTCAATTAGACGCAAGTTTGGGCAGAACCCCAGCCATGCCATTTTGCACTAGCTCAAGTCCTAAGCAGTACCTGAGATGGCATGGGTGCTTCACCAGTGTTTGTTGATTGAGTGGGATACAAATGCGGTGATGGTTTCTCTTTAAGACCAAGAATGGAGCCGTGGGGGGGGGGGTCTTTCTGCCCGAGGCCCCGATCCACCCCCCCCCCCGTCCCCTCCCCCACCCGGGCCAGCTGCCGCGTGCCCGCCCCTCCCCCGCGGCCACAGCCGCTCGATCCTAGTAACCCGACGCCTCGGCCCGCTCCCCCTCCCTACCCGGGCTCCCAGTGGCCAATGGCCGCAGCCAGAGTCTCCGCTGGGAGCCGCGGAGCTCTGGCGGCGCCGCGCGGCCGGGCTGGAGCTGGGGCACCCGGAGGCAAAAGCCTGCCCGACTGCGACTGAGCCAGGAGCAACTCACGTTCCTAGCCTCACTCTCCACCCCCTCCGTTCTGTGCTGCTCTGCCTCAAACCCGAGAGGCAGAAATGCTAGGCCCGGTACATCGGCAGTCAGGGCAGACTTTGGCACCCAGAGAGTCAAGCTGAGGCCGTCCCAGCTCAGAAGTCATGACACTTGGGTTCTAGGCTCCTACTTGGTCTTTACCGACTGAGAGACCTTGAGTAGTCAGGGAATCTCTGAGCCTCAGTTTCCTCACCTGCAATGGAGGCTGTACCTATCCACCTGCGGATGGGGGTCTGCGAGGACCCAGCCAGGTGAAGGGTGTGAAAGCCCTCCCGCATTAGTCAGAGAATGGCCAAACCCAAATCACTGCGACCTGTCACCACCTGTCCCTGCAGCAGATGGTCTCTGCCGGTCCTCCTACTCACCATCCAGGGAATCCCCTGGGTTCAAAGCAAGAGCCTAACATAGCTGTCTTTTACACCGGGTCCCGGTCCCGCACTTCCTGTGGCTCCTCTCCCAAGGCTGAAGTCAGCTGCTGGGGTTTAGCAGCCCTGGGGAAGGAGCTGGAACTTTGTGCTGGGCTGGCAGGATGGAGCAGGCACCTGTCCAACTACCTATTTTATCTTTATGACTAGAGTGTCAGAAGTGTTAAGAGGAAAGCCTCACGAACCATGCCTCTTTTCCTCCAAATGATTACAGCTGCTAACTCCTGACAGTTACTGTCCATGGGCTACAAATATTCGAGCATCAATCCGTAACTTTTTAACTTTTTTTTTTAACAAGGACAGAGAGTCAGAGAGAGGGATAGATAGGGACAGACAGACAGGAACGGAGAGAGATGAGAAGCATCAATCATCAGTTTTTCGTTGCAATGCCTTAGTTGTTCATTGATTGCTTTCTCATATGTGCCTTGACCCCCGGCCTTCAGCAGACCAAGTAACCCCTTGCTGGAGCCAGCGACCTTGGGTCCAAGCTGGCAAGCTTTTGTTCAAGCCAGATGGGCCTGCTCTCAAGCTGGCAAGCTCGGGGTCTCAAACCCGGGTCTTCCGCATCCCTGTCCGACGCTCTATCCACTGAGCCACCGCCAGGTCAGGGCGATCCATACATTTGAGCATGGTACCTAAAAGAAAAGCAAATGAGAGTTCAGAAAATACCTTATAGTCTTAAAGAAAAGGAAACGAGGAAGTCTTTGTCAAGGAAGCATTATTTTAACATTTACAGCTTCCTCACCCCTATAATGAAAAGACATGGGTTCCCTCTGCACTGGCTGGCAACCCTGGAGCACCTTGCCTTGGATACAGTGTCATTCCGGTAAACCGCTCTTTCTTCCCTGGGGCTTGGACTCCAGGGCCAGGCAGCCCCCTCAGGGCCTCTGCCCCAGATGAATCCAAAAGCAGGAAGTGACCCGGAGTTCACGGAGGGGGTCCTTTGGCAGGGAGAGGGAGAGGCGCCCACCAGCCCAGGCCTGATGTACTGCAGGCTTCCTGAATTCATTTGCTTCCAGACCTTTTTAGCCTTGCCAACACCTGTGTGAACAATCAGAACAGCTGAAAGTTTGTAGCAGGAAAGCACCAGGTGCGGAACAGGTCCCAGTCTGACTTAGAAACAATTAGGGGCTGGCTCTTTGGGGCTGACATTCTTGCCTTTGCAGACAGGCAGGAATTGCTCACCCTTGGAAGGCAGTGCCACTTCTGAGCCCGTGCTGGTGCTGCAATAAGTCCGGGACACAGGGCTGGGGTGGAAACTGGGAGCCTCCTTCCTCTGAAGCGCCAGGACAGCGACACAAAGGGCCTCCTCTGCCGGCTAGGCAGAAGGGGATGGGCTGACCTGGAAGGCCGGGACTGTCACCCAGTCAGAGCCAGGCAGCTGCAAATGAAACACAGGCCTAGAAGGCACAGACAGGCACTCAATCTTTCCCAGAGCCAAGAAATCCTGGCTAGAAACTTGACTACGGAGTAACGAAAGGCACCGGGAAATACTTGAAACCAGGCGAGACCCCTGGTAATGTTGGACTCTTGACAAACAAGGAGCTGAGCCAAATGTTTTTCTCCCTGCCTGGCCCAAACACAGAGGCAGAGCTGGCCAGAGAGGCCCCAGGGGAGGTGGTGGAGGAGGCGAGGAGGGACCCAGCAGGAAAAGGAAAGCAGGCAGCATGTAATTTTTACCCTGCTCAGACCCCAGGGCTCTTATACAAGAGGTCGGCAGAGCCCTGAGTTCCCCCCTGGCCTTCCATAAGGCCAAGGTCACTCAGACCTGCTGGAGACTCTCACCAGGGACTATGGAAACTCCAACATGGTAGAGGGATGTCGCCAGCTCCTAGGGCCCAGGCTGCATGGGTGAGCTTCCATTTGAAGAAGGGGAGTTTGCCAGGGTAACTAACTGCTCAGGGAAGGCAGCACCCCCCCCCCCCCCCCGCCCCCAGACCCAGACTGTAAGAACAGCTCGGTTCTTACACTGAGGGCTCAGCCTGCTTTATTTTCAATGAATCTGCACAGTAGCATGCTATGGAGAAGACTTATAAACCCACTAAGGAATTTTCTTTTATTCATATTCTTGTAATGTGTGAAAGGGGTTACCTTTTTAAAGCTCTAAAATTAAAGAAAATAAGAAATCATCCTGTGTTGAGGATGGAGTCACTGGGTCAAGTCTCTATCTTTTGCTGGGTCTTGGGGGAAAAAAGGAACTAAAAAGAAATGTGCCACAGCGCGAAGTCTTCTTTACAAATTTCTTTTTATGAATATAAAAGTAGAACATGCTCTATGAAAAGAAATTCAAACGAAAAGTATAAAAGAGGGAACAAAAATAATCGCCTATAATCCCACAACGAGAGATAGCCCTGATATGATTTGTGTGTATTTTCCCTCCAGTATTTTCCATGTATATAGATATGAATTAAAATCATTAACATAAGAATAATCTTACCTTTTTTCTCCCCCTGCCCACTGGAGAAAATCTTGAATTTTCCTAGAGAGAGAAAGAATTATTATCACTTCTGAGCAGAGCTAAGTTGATCTACATAATAAAAGAATGAATTGGCACAATGAAGATGTTAAGAGCAGGAAAAGCCCGAGTTCGGTAGAATGTTCAGATTGTAGCACATTTGAGTCTCTGGAGCAGCTATGGGACAGCAAGCACTGGGCTTGAAGGAATGGGCTTCTGAGATGCGCTGATACGGATATGACCTGGAGCCCTTTTAATGTTCTCCCAGAGATGAGATTAAAGAATGGAATTTATTTTGTATTAATTTTGGCCATTAAGCTGTGCATTAAGTCTGTATAAAGATTGGTCTCCTCTCTCATTTGCCAGGGTTATGTTTTTTAAAGATGGGGTCACACTATATTTCCTTTCTACATCTTTTTTTTTTTTTTTGGTATTTTTCTGAATGAAAGGTGGGGGCAGAGAAACAGACTCCTCCATGCACCCAATCGGGATCCACCCAGCATGGCCACTAAGGGGCAATGCTCTGCCCATCTGGGGCATTGCTCCCTTGCAACCGGAGCCATTCTAGCACCTGAGGTGGAGACCATAGAGCTATCCTCAGCGCCCAGGGCCAACTTTGGTCCAGTGGAGCCTTGGCTGCAGGAGGGAAAGAGAGAGAGAGAAAGGAGAGGGGGAAGGGGGAAAAAGCAGATGAGCACTTCTCTTGTGTGTCCTGGCTGGGAATCAAACCCAGGACATCCACATGCTGGGCCGATGTTCTACCACTGAGCCAACTGGCCAGGATTTACATCATTTAAAAAAATTTTTATTTATTGTTTGACCAAATGGTGATGCAGTGGATAGAGGATCTGCCTGGGATGCTGTGGACCCAGGTTCGAAACCCTGAGGTTGCCGGCTTGAGCGTGGGATCATAAACATGAACCCATGGTTGCTGACTTGAGCCCAAAGGTTGCTGGCTTGAGCAAGAGGTCACTCACTCTGCTGTAGCCCCCCCGGTCAAGGCACATATGAGAAAGCAATCAACGAAAAACTCAGGTGCCGCAATGAAGAATTAATGCTTCTTATTTCTAGCCTTTTCTGCCTGTCTGTCCATGTCTGTCCCTCTCTTCTCTCTCTCTCTCACTAAAAATAAATAAAGAAATAAAATTACTTATTGATTTTAGTGAGAAAGGAAAGGAGGAAGAGAAAGAGAGAGAGAGAGAGAGAGGTACATTGATCTGTTCCTGTATGTGCCCTGATAGGAATCGAACTGGCAACCTCTGTGCTTTGAGATGATGCTCTAATCAACTGAGCTATCTGGCCAAGGCATCTTTTTTTAAAAAATACCATATTTTATTGTCTAGTTTATTGGGAGCCAGTTCACTTTCCCTCAGACTGTTGGAGGGCCAGACTATAAAAAAAGCTATGAACAAATCCCTATGCACACTGCACATATCTTATTTTAAAGTAAAAAAACAAAACAGGAACAAATACAATATTTAAAATAAAGAACAAATAAATTTAAATCAACAAACTGACCAGTATTTCAATGGGAACTATGGGTGCGGATGCATCCTGTGCTCCTCTCACTGACCACCAATGAAAGAGGTGCCCCTTCTGGAAGTGCAGCGGGGCGGGATAAACGGCCTCAGGGGGCCGCTTGCGGCCTGGCCCGGAGCCGGGCTGTAGTTTGGGGACCCCTGGTCTAGTCATTAAGTGTAGGTAGGTATTTACTAGTTTCAAACAGCTGCATGGCAGTTCTCCATTTGTCTTCACCGTAATTTATTTGACTCCTCTCCCCTGTTGAGAATCTTTCTGCTATTCCATGTTCACCGGTATCAACAATTACCCAAAGGTTATCTCTATGTGGATGTGTCTTTGCATGCTTGCTGAATTTGTCCATAGGGTATATTCCTAAAAGCCTGACTACAGGTTTAAAAGATAAGAATATTCAAAATTTAATGCACAGTGCCAAGAAAAGACTGACTACATTAACACAGTGAACTTCAGGGCTGGATTCTGCTTTTGAATGTAGTAGTAGTGGCAAGGTAAGTCCCAGTGGGCCGAGTGGGCAAAGGTGCCTTGAGAAGGAGCTGAGCCTTGGCATATGGTGGGGAGAGAGGAGTGTGTCTTCCAGGGAAGATGGCAAGGAATTCCAGTGAAGGCTTTATGGAGATTACATACCTTTTTGCTACCCAGCATCCTTTCTTTCAGTGAATGACCCTTTCCCCATTCCACAGAAACCACAGTGTGAGCTTAGGGTGGCACTGACTTCACACCTTCGCCTTCACCTCCATCCTGGGCTGGCTGCAGGGGTGACTATCCTTGTCCAGTTCAGTCAGAGGTCTCCATACCCTGTGCGGGTGATTGGTCTAAGGACTGATACATGACCAACCAGCAATATGTCTCCTTTTTCGCTCACTAAGCATAATGTGACAGCAGAACTGGCAGTGGCCCTTTCCTCCTGCCACGCGAAGACTGCTGGGATGAATGCGGAGTAGAGAGATGGGTACAAACCCTTGAGAGCATTGCTGAGTCCCAGGATCTAGCAGTGTCTGAAGCCAACAGGGTGTATCCTGAACTTTCTGTTCACGTGAGTTCATACATTCCTTTTGTCTTTCGTTCCCCCCTCAATTGTCTTTACATTTTATTTTTTAAACATTGAGTTATTAGCTTTTTGATTGACGTAAATTTTAGTTAACATAAAATTAACCATTTACCATTTTAAATTGTGCTGTTCGGTTGCATGGAGTACATTTACAATGTTGTGCAACCATTGCCTCTATCCAGTTCCAAGATGTTTTCATCGCCCCAAAAGGAAGCCATGTGCCCATCAAGCAATCATTTCCTATTTCTTTCTTCCTCTCAACCTCTGGCAACTACAGTGTACTTTTTGCTCCATGGCTTTACCTGTTCCGGAAGTTTCCTATAAATGAAATCATAGAACATGGGTCCTTTTATGTCTGGTTTCTTTCACTTAGCATAATGATTTCAAGGTTTATACATGTTGCAGAATGTTTAAGTACTTCGTTCCTTTTTAGTGCTGAATCATATTTCTTGGTATGAATACACCTACCACATTTTGTTTGTCTGTTCTGATGAACATTTGAGTTGTGTTTACCTTTTGACTAGTATGAATTATGGTGCTACAAACCTTCATGTGTCAGTATTCGTGTGAAAACTTATTTTCAATTCTTTTAAGTCTATACCAAGGAGTAAAAGTGCTAGCGCATATGCAGTCGTGGGATTCAGCCAATTCGCCCCAGTTCGGTAGATCTGATACCTAATTTTTTGTTGGGTTTGGATCACCAGTTGTTAAAATGGCACTTGGAATCAGGGTTCTCTCTAAGGTGGGCACCTGGGCAGCTGCCCTATGTGGAAATCACAAATTTACATTCCTCACTCTTTTTTAACGTTTATCTGTGCCACAGCATATTCTAAGTTCCAGTAGGAATGTTCATTCCGTCCATAGGTGAAAAAAATTGCATATGAGGATGCCAATCAAGAAGCAATATGGAAATGGAAATATCTTAAATAATAGTTTTATTGTTTTTTTGTCAGAAATTATTTAATATTTTTACATTAATATTTTAAAACTCATAACATAATCTAGTTTTGTGTACCTCTCTTATTCTGATATAAGTATTAAATGCATGAAATGATAAACTATCTTTTGGCATATCATATTTTTATACTTAAAATGATCATTAGGGTAGAGAACCGGTTGTTAAATTATTTGAATCTCACCACTGGGCATATGGTAATCTCTGTCCATATGTTCGTTTTTAGTTTGAGCTCAGGTGAAGTGTGTTTCTTTCTGGAGCAACCAGAGGAGTCTGACCTATTCAGCCTTGAAGGAGAAACCAGCATGGCCAAAGGGGGAGCAGGGAAGGAAGGATTCTGCCGGAAGAGAGTAGGCAAGCAGCGGTGGGGGATGGGAAAGAGAGCTGAGAGGAAGTACATTCTCGAGTGGGAGTGCCTCAGGCAAAAGTATTTTCTGGACAAGCAGCAGGGCTGAATTATCTGGAAGATCCACTGAGAAGAGGAATCTTAGAGCAGCTGCTTTGACAACCTGGTCTGTGAGAGGAAATGCCCCCTCTTTCCTTTTTTTCTTTCTCCTCTCCTCTGCCAGCACCTGTGCAGAGATGAACCAGCAGGGAGCAGTCTGGGGGTGGACTAGGGGGTGGGAACACATTTTTCTTTTTCAACAAGAAGGGTTTGTTTCACTCTGTCTCCCAGAGCTCTGAAGGGGATTGATCTCTCCATTGTAATGAGCCCAGGTCATTCCTGAGAACCACCTTTGGGGGTGGTCAGCCACCTTTCAACAGGTCCCTTCTGCTTGGATCTCCAGGTAGAGTAAAGCCCTGACCCTGCTCAGGAATCACTGGGTTCCTTCATTCCCGCTATCTACCCTCTCTGCACCCCGCTGTTATCAGTCCGTTCTGGGAGGATTGAGCCAGGACCACTGAGATAGGTCTCTGTTTTTTCTCACTGATTAAACATGGGCTGAGGTGTTCCTCGGAGTCAGTGTCTTCCTCACTGTAGCATATGTTACAGGTGGAAAGTGATTGTATTGATATCTCTCTGTTGAGCACCTTCTGTGTGTGTCATTCTGGGTAAACTCTTGGGCCCTGAAGGAAGAAGAGCTGGGAAGGGATATGGGGTTGACAGGGCACTAGAAATATTAATTACCTAAGTCTCCTGACCCTAAGGAGCATGAGCTCAGTGTGTGAGGGGTGAATAGACATGTAGCCAGACGCGACCAGTGGCAGATTAAAAAAGAGTAGACAAAATTACGATAGTAGGAATATTTGGGTTTTGATCCCTACTAGTGAATTTTTATTTACTTAGTTTAATACATATTTTTATTTATTATTATTTTTAGTTTAATACATATTTTAAAAATTTAATCAAAGTAATACTTTCACATAATTTGGGAGCTGAGACTTCCTATCCACAGCCAGCACTAAATTGCCAGCCAAATGAGGAAGCCATCTTGGAAATGGATCCTTGAGCCCCAGCTGAGCCTTCAGAAGATGTAGCGTCAGCTGAGATTGTCACTAAAACCTTGTAAGAGACCCTGAACCAGAACTGTTAAGCTAAGTTACTCCTGAAGTTTTGACCTACAGAAACTGTGTGAGATGATAAATGTTTATTGTTGTTTGAGGCAGCTAAATTTTGGGGTCATTAATTACACAGCAACAGAGAAATAACACATAATGTTTGCTATTATTCTTTTGGGTCAGTACCTTGAACAAAAAAAGCTGGAGAAGGCTATGTGCTGACTGACCCAGGTGTGCTGTGAACAGTATTAATAACTGAGGACATCTTCTATCTAGGTTGTGTATAACGTGATACACTAAGGAACATCTGGACAAGTTAGAAAGCTTCTTTTGAAATGGTTAATTTTATACCGATCTGAAGGGTGGTTAGAAACCAGTGGTCCTTGTTCACAAATGACCTCAAGTTCTCAGGTGTCAAATGTCAAAATGAGAGTTATGGGGCTATCGATCTAATGCAGTTCCCACGGTTAGGAATTGACTGAACACTTTCATTAGCAACAGCAGTCCCGGCCATAGATTCATTTGAGTCTGGCCCTTGTCTCCAGCACGTGGCAGCTCAGCTCTTCCCATAAAAACACAGTAAAAATCTCTGCAGTATTTCCCAGCGAAACTGGCTTCCTTCCCTGTCGCCAGGAGCTGGATAGAGCTGTGGGGCCAATGACAGCTGCGTTTCATCAGCTGATGTAAGTACAGGTCCAAGAACTCCCCATCCTTCTCTCCTCTCAGTACCTGATATTCTGGGAAATCAGCTCTATTTTCAGCCTCCAGGTTTCCTTGTCATTATAAGCGCTGAACTCCTTGGCAGCAGGTGGCCACAGAGCAGCTGAAAAAGAGGAAGATAAAGTGAGACCCACACAGCCCCACAAGGAGGTGGTTCTCAATCTAAAGTTTCTGGAAACCTTTGTCTAAAAATCACCTCAGCAGTCACCCCTTTGAGACCTCTACTGTAGTGGGGAGTATGTTTGGTAGGGCTTCTCTCAGTGACTAAAGGGTAAGCTCATTTGAGCCTCCTTCTCTGAAAGAATTTTGATATAAAACACTTTTATTTTTTATACTTTTATATTTTATTTATATATTTTTTAATTTAGCGTGCGAGAGAGACAGACAGGAAAGGAGCAAGATGAGAAGCATCAACTCATTGTGGCACCTTAGTTGTTCATTGATTGCTTTCTCATACGTTCCTTGACTCGGGGTGAAGCTCCAGCCAAGTCAGTGATCCCCTGCTCAAGCCAGTAACCTTGGGCTCAGGCCAGTGACCTTGAGCTTCAAGCCAGCAACCATGGGGTCATGTCTATGATCCCATGCTCTAGCCAGTGGCCTTGTGCTCAAGTTGGCGAGCCGGTACTCAAGCTGGAGACATTGGTGCTTCAATCCCAGGTCCTCAGCATTCCAGGCCGATGCTCTATCCACTGCGCCACCACCTAGTCAGACTAAAATACTTATAAAAAGGGTTTTCACACTTTTGTATTTTTTGCTTATTCCTTTCTTTTCTGGTTTTCCTGCTTAGAGACAGACATTAAGTTCAGTAACAGCTACCTCCCTATGGCCATAATGGGAAGCAGGTGAAAAGTGCCCACTTGTTAAGTCCCAGTTCCCTTGGGAAGAAAGAACACAGAACTCGAGTTTGAACCCTTAAAGGACAACGGAGCTTACGAGTATTTCCTCCTCCAGCTGAAGCTCACAGACAGTAAAGGAAACAAGTCTAGCCAACTGGTTATTTTAAAGTCTTCACTTAGCATTTAATGAAGAATGCTTTTTGGATTAACTATTAAAGTTGACTTACAATTCCCAATGGAAATTGAACATATCCAGGCTCTGCCCAGAGGTTAAATGAAGAAACCTATGTTGAAAAAGTTAAATCGCAGTTTCTTAGCAATTACTACCATTTGTGTGGATGGAAGGGCACCTTCCCAGTCTCATTGGCCTCCACTCCTGTCGTCCTTGAGGGGACAATATCAATGCCATAGCTGAAGGGTGAATGGTGAGTAAGTCCCTAGTAGCAGCTTTAGACAAGGCTGGCCTTGAACGAAAAGCAAAAATGAAATCGAAGTAAAATACTGCCAATGCTTCTATTGCAATTTGCATCACATTACCCATAAAGATTTGTAATTTTACATTTAAAGCTATTATCTTTTGGCAGACACCTTGACTTTAAATAAATGTCTGTTACCCCAAGGGGCTGCGGCAAACTGTGCCTCGCATCCCATAATAAGATCCAGAAGGAGGATTTCCACACTGGAGTGTGGCTCTCCAGGCAGGAGCACCCCAGCCTGAGGCTGCACTTTCCTCCTTGGCATGAGACTGCCCTTGGTTGACACTTCTCATGGTCACTGCTTTGGTGACTATCATCCTGCCAAGGGCTCTAGGCCACCATCTTCAATCTTCTCCCACTTCTTCCTGCATAGAAAGAATTGAGTATCTTCCGTTGTTCCCTTGTTGCCCCTTGGGCCATTTGATAAGTGCACTAAAAGATTGTCTTGTGGTCTCTGATATCTGGGAACCCACAGATGCTTAAAAACATCAAGATCCTGACCAGGCGGTGGCACAGTGGGTAGAGCATGGTACTGGGATGTGGAGAACCCAGGTTCAAGACTCTGAGGTCGCCAGCTTGAGTGTGGGCTCATTTGGTTTGAGAAAAAAAAAAAAAAAGCTCACCAGCCTGGACCCAAGGTCGCAGGCTCCAGCTAGAGGTTACTCGGTCTGCTGAAGGCCCGCAGTCAATGCACATATGGAGAAAGCAATCAATGAACAACTAAGGTGTTGCAACAAAAAACTGATGATTGATGCTTCTCATCTCTCTTCGTTCTTATCTGTCTGTCCCTATCTATCCCTCTCTCTGACTCTCTCTCTGTCTCTGTTAAAAACAAACAAACCCCCCCCCCAAAACAGCAAGAAAACTCCCCAAAAAGCTGCTTACAGATGAGAGGCTGGATGGATTCCAACTGGAGTGCCATTGCACTCATCCCTTGGGAGAGTGAGGAATGATTGAAGGTTCCCACAGAATGTTCCAGACCTTCTATCAGTGCCTGAAAGCTACTTGGAACCAATGACAACACAAAAATTCAAAGGGAGCGGAAGAACAGACAGAAGCAAACTGTGGGGCAGGCTAGGGGCTATTTCTCCCCTAACCACACATTCCACACACTGATAGGTATTAATATAATTAAAAGAAATAGGACATGCCCATAAAGTATGTAGCCAGTGTCTGGCCTGTACAGGGGTGGAGCAAACGTAGGTTTACAGTCATTCATATGGAAAATAATACAGTAATTAGTAAGTACCTGATAACACTGGGGAACAAAATTTTTGTTGCATCCACAACAACACTTGTTCTTACCTAATTCAAGTGTGCTGATCTCAAATCTGACATTAGTTTTTCTCTGTAAGCTACAGTTTCTTTTGCAATTCAAGATTTTAGGTTTTCACCTTATTGTAAAATTTTCAACATTTAGTTTACCATAATGAAGTAGAATGTCTTCTTGGGCATCATCTTTGTGAAAATATAATAATTTATATAATGTAGTAAATACACTAATACACTAAAAGATATGATTGCATCAGAATTTGTCTACAATTTCAAAATAGAACATATTAAAACACTTATTTTAATCATAAAATTTGCACAAAACTTATTTAAATTCTATTCAGGCAAAAATTTGTGTTTGTAGCTCTTGCATTTGTGTACTTGTTGAGGACAATCTTGTTTGATGCTCCAGCAGTAGTCTGCCATTGTTTAGAGCTGTCAAGAAATAGCCGCCATTTTGTTGGACTGTAAGTGGTAATACCTAGCTGCTGAGAAGACTACTGATATCATGACATTAAACAAAGTGTTTGTCTTCAGAAAAAAAGTCCACAAAAATTTTTTCACACTTCCTGAAATGGAATACTTTAGCTGACGGGTGAAGTACATTCTTTTCTTAAAGACTGGAGGATAATAACTCAGCTGCTTTCTTTGATAGGCCCAAATCTCTTACTTAGTCATTTAATTCGGGTTGGCTAAACTGCTGAGGGGTTAATGACTGCTTGGCATCAGAAGAAGACCCTTCAGATTCTACAACCATTTCCTCATGCATCTTATCAAAGTACACTTCATCACCATGTTCACTTTCTTCGTCCTTAGAAGAAATAAAACCATTGAAAACTGGAACCAGGAGTGTCTCAGAGTGTGGGATAGGTCGTACTGCTGAAGGAATATTAGGATATGCGATCATATGCAGTTTTTTTCTTGCCGATGCCCTTGGTATGGATCAGACAGAAAGAACAGTCACTGCTGTGGTCCTTAGGTTCACGCCAAACCATGGGCATACCAAAAGGCATTCCTTTGCGTTTTTCTTTTGTCCAGTCACAAAGCATTTCCTCACAATTGTGACACACAATATGAGGAGCCCAATTCTTGTCTTGATCACCAAGGGGAACTTGAAAATAGGCAATATATGCACATGTCACAAATGATGAAACATTGCGCCTTTGACGTTGAACTGTGTAACAGCCACGTATATAACAGAAGGTGTCAGGACTATTCTTACATTTACGCCTATTCAAAGAAGCCATGATTCAATCTTAAAATAAAAGGGTGTTTTGATCAGATAATAATTTTTTACATTTAAAAACAACTACAATTATGTAAAAGTGATGTTAGTCAAACATTAATTGCCTTGTGGTTGTGTTCAATCCAAGAGTCGTTGCCCTTTAACTCCAATCTAAAAACCAATGCATGCCATTAACTGTAACAAAATGAAATTAAAATTGCATATAATGTAGAGCATGTACCAGAAAACGAACTTCATATTTGGAATCAGCGATGCAGAAGTATATATAAAAGGTTATAAAACCTCATGCAACAGAAAATGAAAAAAAAAATTGTTCCCCAGTGTAATACAAGAATAAACAGTTTTGTGTTATTCTTAAACTCACAATTATAAATGTTCTTTTGCCACATCCTGTAGTAAGTGTATTAGGTAGCTCCTTCCAAAACTTAGTGGTTTAAAACAACAGTTATGATTCAGCTCATGATTCTGGAGTTTGGGTGGCTCACTCACACTCTGGGGACAGTAACAATCGGCAGGGCACTGGCTGGTCTAGGATGATCTCAGCTCAAGAAGCTCCTCTGCTCGACATGACCTTTGCACACGAGTTACCAAGAGAGAAATAGACACATTCTCTTGAGGCCTAGGCTCAGAATAGCACAAATAACACCCCCTGCATTCTACTGGGCAAAGCAAGTCACCAGGACAGCTCTAGTTCAAGGAGTGGAGAACTGGTATGCTGCTCTCAGTGGGAGCAGATGCAAGTCATCTTCAGAGCAATAAGCATAACAGAGTTGTGAAGGACTGTGGGCATTTTTGCAAACTACCACTGCAGGTACCAATATATTCTGTGAGTGTGTTTAGTTTTTCAATCACTTCAAAAAGGAACTATATTGATGTGTCAATTGACAAGCCTAGGATGAAAATATATATGGAAAAGTAAGGTCATCAGACTGGTGTCAAATGGTGACACCTTTGTTAATTGTTGTCCCTCAACTCCAACTCCAACCCCTATGCTGCCCCAGAGTCTCTCCCCTGACCCAGCCCCTTTCCCCCCTCCCCTTGATGTAAGGACCTGGTTGGCCCTGCCCCAGACTATAGTCCTGTCCTCAGGACACTAGCATGTGGTTTAGGAGATTTTCTCCATCTTCCAGTTTGCCATCTAGTCATTCTGTTCTCTTGTGAGCTACCTGTCTTCTCAACAGAGTCTTTTCAGCCTTTCCAGGCAGAATGGAATCTCTCTTCCGAGAATCAAGAGTCAGGGGTTCATTGCCTGATCTGGAATGTTTATTGCCCTCTTATCTAGGTATTTGTAAGTGGTTAGTGTGCATGAGGTCATCCTGTTTTTTGAGCTGGCTAGATATTTGGAGACAAGTGTGAAGAAACCCAGGCTTTGTCCCAGTGTGCACTGACTGGCTTACATCACATTTTCAGGTAAGACAAATCTGTTCAGTAATTTTCCTTGTGGAGTAGGAAAGGTATCCCCTCTTTCTTCTGATTCCTACCACCAATGCCATTACATACATGTACACAATGCACTTGTGAGAGCTGCATTGTCCTGTTTTTTTGTTTTTTTTTTTTATTCAGGAGAACAGACACTGTTGCTTCTCATCTTCATCTGCAACTCCCTTTTCAATAGTCACCTACCTACCTTCTAGCTCAGGGTGAACATGTGACACCACACCAAGCTGTGATTATAGGCAAAGCCAGTCCAGTGACACTTCTGGAATAACTTGTTTTCCTGACTTAAAAAGAAAATGACTGATGATCCCTTTGCCCTTCCTCCTTCTTCCTTTGTAGAACACGGATATGAGATCAGGAAGTGAAGCAGCCATCTTGGGACCATGAGAATTAGTCATGAGCTGAGAATGGTAGAGCAAAATGATAGAAGAATCCTGGGTACCTAGTGATGTATTTGACCAGCCCTAGGGTTATGCAAGTTAGTATGTCACTGTCAGTTGAATTTTCTTTCATTAACAGCTAAATTCCTGTTGGGAAGATAAAATATATTATGCTCACTTTGTTAAAGATGGCGCTGCCCACATGCAAGTTTTAAGAGTAAGCTTTTCCTCACACCCTTGACTGATTGGATGATGTAGTGTGGTGCGCTCTCATGAGGAATTCTCCCAGTATGTCTCAGATAAGTGACCTTGTATCAGAGACTTCCTTGTTTGTGGATTAGATTAAAGGTTTTGAATCTATGCTATAAAGTGGGGCAGACCGGGAGCTTGCTGGCTCTCGGTTCCTGAGGTTAGTATTAGAGAGGAGAGCAGATTAAGGCCACAAGGAGGAGAGGAGAAGCAGCCAAGATGGTGAAGTGCTGAGGAAGAAGCCAGTTTGTGCAGTTTGTGCTGGAGAAGGAGATGGGGAACAGAGTTGAATAAGTCTGGTGAGCTAGAAACCTTTGATTCTAGGAAACTCGGATAAGTCAGTAGCTTAGTGAGCACTGAATGAGTGGGTTTTGGAGCCAAGTGTGTGTTTTTGCTTGCCTGCTGGGTGCAAGCTAGAATTAAAGCTGATGGTTCACCAATTCTTGGCTCTGTTGTTTCATTACCTACTGTCCGAATCTAATACGAACCTGCACTAGTCAGGCGGCTGTGATAATGGCTTTGGCCACTGGCTTTATAATTCCTTACTAAGTATTTCTCAAAAAGTCTCAGCAGTAGATTAATCAGAGAAATTATTGTCCTTTGGGTTGCTACTGTAATGTGCTTGGAAGAAAAATATATCAGTACCGTATCAAAGGGGATTAGGATGCCATCACCAGAATCATATTTTATCAAACCTCAGATGCCATTAGGCGGTAGGTGCAGCATTATTTTATGTATTGCTATGAAAGAAAAATGACCTCAAGACACCACTAATTGTAAGATGTATCCACTCTGATTTCAGAGAGTTTTAAATGGGGGGTGGTATCTTAGAATCAGTGAAATATGGCATATATTTGCTTCCTTGATTACTGCCTGCTGTCTCCATTAAGTCAGAGACCCACAGCTTTGCTCTCTTCTGAGTCCTTTATACCCAGAATTGGGCCTGGCACAGAGCAAGCTTCATAAATATTTGTTATAGAATGAATCAGGGAACTAGTCCCCACCTTTCCAATAATTTCCCTGGCTGAACAAAGCATTTCCCTTTGACTGTGCCTCATTTCTCCATAATGTATATCCACTGAAACTCACCAGAACAGAGGAAAGAAAAAGTCCCACATAAATGCAAAGTGGACTCATGCTCTGTATCACCATGGTGATGCCTCCTGGTGCCTCCATGGAGGCAGGGAGGCCTCATTGGACACCATCCCTAGAAACCCTTCTTTCCCCAGAGCCTAATTCCTTCTAAAGCTCGGGAATTAACCCTTTCCAACCAATCCTTTTCCAACACTCTGTTTGGGTTACTAAATGTGCTCCCTGCAAATGAACAAGTGCTGGGGAAATAAGCAAGATCCTTCAAGCAACAAGATGGCGTTTTGTAACTTCCCTGAATTTCTCCAGGAAGTCCACATAACAGTGTGTCATTGCCACAAAATATTTCTAAGTATCCTCAGCCTTCATCTCTCAGAGAGACAGTCTTGTCTAACCAAATCACCAAGCTGCTAAGGAGCAGAGCTATTTTGCCCCTCTGTGACACTAGCACCTTATTTAGGAATAATAAGGATAATAGTAATAATAACTCACACACAGTGAGTGACAAACTCTTGGTATATGTTCTCACATTTAAACCTTGCAGGTAGGGAAACTGAGGTATGGAAATACTTAGTCACAGTTAGTAGCAGGGTAGCAGGGTCTGACTTTGAATTCAGGTGGGGTAACACCAGAGCTCAGAACCATTATGCTGTGCTGCCTTGCTGTGCCCTACAATAGGCACCTAGTTCATACCAGGCTCTGTGCTTGGCACCGAGGCACAGACAAGAATAGAGCCCAGAACCTGCCCTGAAAGAGTTCTTGCTATGAAGGAGAAGACAGACTTGCTGGCAGAGATGGTACACAAAAGATCATAAGAACACACAAGAAAAAAAAGGGGCCCATGCCCATGGGCAATCAAGGAAAGCTTCACAGAGGAAGTGGCTTAGAGCAGGGCATTGAAGGAAAAGTAGGACTTCGCAAAGTAGGTAAAGTGAGGGCAAGGCATCTCAGGAGGCAGAAACTTCTTGTAGGCTGGATGTGGGGAAAGGGTGGAGGCAGAAGGCGGGGCTGAAATAAGGGAAAGGGTCCCATGGGGAGAGAATTTTATGCCTTGCTCAGGGAGCTAGAAAAGCATTGAAACAATGAAGAGTCAGGCTTGCTTTGCATTTTAGAAAGAGCTCTTCGTTGCATAAGGGTGACTGAGTGAGAAAAAGAGAGAACAGCACCAAATGGAACTGTCAGTTTCACACTCCACCACCATGAATGTTGGTGTGAAACGGAGAAGGGTCGATAGGCATAGACCCACCTTGGCTCCAAGCATAGGAGGGAATGTCTATCCATGCCTACAAAACTCTTACACAAACTTGATAGATCTTCCACATGTTCATGTGGAATGACAAGGATCTCTGGTAAGGTCTCTATCCCCACTTCTAAAGCCCCACCATCTCTTGAATGCTTGAAATTCCATCTCCAGAAATTATTCCTCTGGGTTAAGCACTGATCTTTCTCTTCCAGAGTTTTTTTCTCTCTCTTGCCAAAATGGTTCGTTTACTATTTTTTTGTTAAATTTTCAAAGTGACACACTTTTCTTACAGAAAAATAAAATTTTAAAACATCCTACAGATGTCCTATATTTTCTTCTTAACTGTGGCTGAAATTCAGAGTGTACCCATTTTATTTTATTTTATTTTTGTGACAGAACTTTGGTAGACAATGTGTCTTCCAAAAAACAAAACAAAGAAATAAACAAAAAAAACCTCTCCACTCTCCATTTCCTAGACTTTCTTTAAACTAGGTGTGACTATGTAGCTAGGTCCTGGCAATGATATAGACAAAAACATCTTATAGAATTTCTGATAAGGCAGCTTAAGGGAGTTGACTGAGCAGGGAGTAAGAGAGAGCTTTAGTCTTTCTTCCTTCCCTCCTTTCAGCCTGCAACCCAATGAGATACGACTGGAGCATCAGCAGCCATCTTGGATCATGAAGTAACCTTGAGGACAGAAGTCACATACCAAGATAGTGATCAAGAGGCCATAATACCAGTCATGGACTGTTCACTTCTTACATGAGAAATAAATACATTCCTATATTTTAAGCTGTTATTATTTTGTGTATTCTGCCACATGCCACTGAATAAAGTCTGTGTGACACACCACCCAAGCTGTTTTTATAGAGAAACCAACTGACCCAATAGTGGCAGCATCACTACTGATTGAACCTGATATGGTCAACTAACCCCAGTGGAATCATCATCTATGGAGTGCATGAAGCCGAATCTTCTCCCTTAGGAATTAACAATTAGGTCAGAGAAACTCTAGTTGGTTGGTGTTGGGGTTTGAAATAAAAAGTCACACAGTCATGAAATTCTTGGGCCACCATTTTAGGGCAACCACGATGGGGCCATGTGCAAGCTGATAATGGAGTGAAGAAAGCCGTCTGCTGCAAGGGAAGACCAAGGTGGACACAGGCAGATGAGAGAGGATGGAACCCAGGGAGTAAGAGTTGGAGAAAGTAGTTACTTGACAAGTTTTCACTTCTCTTGAGGCTACACTGTACTATTAAGTTTAATAGTACAGTGTAGCCAAGTTTCATCATGTAAGTTTCAGTTTCCTTAAGTGGGTTTCTAACATAGCCTTATGCCTTACATACCGTCCTGTTCTATAATATCCTTTATCAGTTTCTAAGTTTCCTTTTAAAATACAAATGCTCCTGAGGAAGTAATGCATACCTCACTAATACTTTAGGATGAATGACTTTTGTCATCTTCCTGAGTGGAGGAAGTGAAAGAAACAGGCAGATAACATGAGCATCAGGGGAGCAGATGTTGGAGGAGTGGACAGTGGCTATGAAAAGTCAGAGACAGACCTGGTCACCCTCACAATCGCATTGAGGCCCAGGTCAGCACACAGAACACTCTCACTGCCTTGGGTCTGCAGTGCTTGGCTATCAAATTCTTGGGGGGAGCTGTTCCAAAGCACAGGGGTACAATACAGAGGTATAGAATTAGCTGGAAGTCTGCTATCTTCAGCCTGGATCTGTGACCCATACCTCATTTTGTAAAAATTCAAGCTTCTTATATATTGCTCTGTCTAAAAGAGTATGGAGTTTCTTTATTCTGTTGCACCAAAACTTTGCCATCCCACGATTTAGTAGTTGTTCCCACCTTCTCATATCCCAGATGACAAACTGTTAATTAATAAGAAGATAATCAGCATTCTTAGTTACCTACTAAAACAAGTGGCTTTTTTAAAGTCTGGCTTTTGGGAAGGCCATCTGAAATACCACCTTCCAAGAGTCTCCACAGCGAGTGCCAAAACCATGTTTTTATTTACTTGAACTTGCTGATAGCCTTTCTCATTTCACAAGGGATCTGAGGGGCTGCCAGCTTTCACCAGGTCATTACTCCAAACTCATAATGAACACTGGCTGTGTGCAGAGGGCTAGAAACAGAACAGTGAGTAACAGGAATCGAGCATTTACTGTAGGCAAGCACTGTGCTCATTGCTTTACATGAATTAACTCCTTCAGCTAGGGAGAGGTACTACCGTGATTCACTGACTCAACAATACCATTGATTGTGAGTTGCGCTATTATGTACCGCTAAGAAAAAAGGAAAAAAAACTGTCAGTTAACTAGTAGATGGAGTACCAGCCAGGATAGGTCAGACTGGACGGGCAGAACACAGAACCTCAAAGTTTGGTGGCTGAAGAAGAAAGGTTTGTGTTTCTATCCCCTTAAGTACCCACTGGCTACAGGTTAACACTACATCATCTTCCCTGTGAGGTCTAGTGGAGCCTTTATCTGGAACGGGCCTCTGTCAGGAACTTTACTGGCTATTCAGGTGAACCCTGGCTGCCTTTTAAAGTCAGCCTAGAAGTGATATATGTCACTTTCCTATGTACTCCATTGGCCAGACCAAGTCATATGGTCACCCCTGAGCTCAGCAGGTGAAATATGGGCTCATCTTGTAGGAAAGAGCACTGCAACAAACAGGAATACAATTCCTTACCTCTTTATTGATTTAAAAACATAGCCTGGTTTCAGATTGTAAAGTTAGTAGCCGCAGTCATCATCACAGCCGCCTGGCCCATGCAGGTTCGCATTTGATTCAGACAGACCGTAATAAAACAACAGAGACAACAACTGGTGACTATCACCTTTAATCCTAATTTGCACCCGATGTGCAAGAAATACACACAGTGGGAAAACACTTCCCTTTCCATTCAGGCCTCCCAAAGCCACTGACTTATCCAACTTTCCTAGAATCAAAAGTTTCTACCTCACCAGCCTTATTCATCTGTGTTTCCCACCTCCTTCTCCCTGCACAAACTGGCTTCTCCCTCAGCACTCCATCATCTTGGCTGCTTCTCCTGTCCTCCACATGGCCTTTGTCTGCTCTCCTACATCATGGGCTCCTCTGCCCCACTTTATAGTGTAGAAATCAAAACCTTTAATCCAATATACAAACAAGAAAGTCTTTTATACAAAGTCACTTAGGATGGGAAAGACTTAGTCTTAAAACTAAGCCTTAGGCCAGGGGTCTCCAAACTACTGCCCCGCGGGCCGCATGCGGCCCCCTGAGGCCATTTATCCCTGCCCTGCCGCACTTCCAGAAGGGGCACCACTTTCATTGGTGGTCAGTGAGAGGAGCACAGGATGCATCCACACCCACAGTTTCCATTGAAATACTGGTCAGTTTGTTGATTTAAATTTACTTTTTCTTTATTTTAAATATTTGTTGGTCAAATAAGTTTGTGAATATGATATATATGTTTGTTCGCTTATAGTTTGTATTGGGTGTGGGGGACGGGCTGTAAGCGGGCCCATTATTATAGCCCAAGACTTAGTTTTAAGACTAAGCCTTTCCCCACCTTTGTTGATGTAGGGTGGTGCACTCTCATGAGGAATCCCATTATGCTGTAAGCAGGCCCATTATTATAGCCCAAGACTTAGTTTTAAGACTAAGCCTTTCCCCACCCTTTTTGATGTAGGGTGGTGCACTCTCATGAGGAATCCCATTATGCCTCAGATGAGTGACTTTGTATCAGAGACTTTCTTGTTTGCAGATTGGATTAAGGGTTTGTATTTCTACACTATAAAGTAGGCAGACTGGGAGCTTGCTCTCTCAGTTCCTGAGGTTAGTATTAGAAAGGAGAGCAGATTAAGGCCACGTGGAGGAGAGAAGACGCAGCCAAGATGGCGGAGTGCTGAGGAAGAAGCCAGTTTGAACAGAGTTTGTGCAGGGAGAAGGAGATGGAAAACAGAGGTGAATAAAGCTGGTGAGATAGAAACCTTTTGATTCTAGGAAACTCAGATAAGTCAGTAGCTTCGTGAGTGGGTTTTTGGAGCCCAGTGTGTGTTTTTGCTTGCCCGCCAGGTGCTAGATAGAATTAAAGCTGATGGCTTACCAGTTCTTGGCTCCGTTGTTTCATTACCGACTGTCTGAATCTAATGTAAACCTGTATGGGCCAGGTGGCTGTGATGGTGGTCTTGGCCCTGACTACTGGCTTTACACCTAGAATTAAATGTTTCTAGCTCACCAGACTTATTCACCTCTGTTCCCCATCTCCTCCAGCACAAACTCTTAACAAACTGGCTTCTCCCTCAGCATTCTGCCATCTTGGCTGCTTCTCCTGGCCTCCATGTGGCCTTCATCTGCTCTCCTCTCTAATACCTCAGGAACCAAGAGAGAGCAAGCTACTGGTCTGTCCCACTTTATAGTGTAGAAATCCAAACCTTTAATCCAATCTACAAACAAGGAAGTCTCTGATACAAAGTCACTTATCTGAGGCATAACGGGATTCCTCATGACAGTGTACCACCCTACATCATCCAATCAGTCAAGGATGTGGAGAAAAGCTTATTTTTAAAACTTACATGTGGGCAGTGCCATCTTTAACAAAGTGAGCATAATATATTTTATCTGCCCAACATCTGTCTTGGTGAGACACTAATAAACAGAATGGTCTACCATCCTCTGACTCCGCCATTTCTTCACCGTCTGCCCGAATCCAATCGGAACTTGCATATGAATGGCCACAATGGCAGCTCCTGGCCACAAAACTGGCATAGTCTGCGGCAGGATTTGGAGATCGATATGGGGCTGCCACCCTTGAGGGGGGGGGTAGATGACTGGTTGCTGTTCTGGCTCCCTATGGCTATTCTTCTAGGGGCCGTGGGCTGCGTGTTTTTTACTCAAGGGGAAACCAAGAGTTCTGTTCGAGAAGGTGCCCGAGGTCGAAAGCTTCAGTATGCATTGCAAATCGAACGTCAGAAAAGGCTGGAATTGGAGCGGACACTGGAGAAGGAATTATGGGTTTGTGAGTCGCAGTTTGCCCTGGAAGCTGAACGTTTGCACCGGCAGTTGTTGGAGCAACAGCTGCGGATTCAAGAGCTCAAGTCTCAGCTTCCAGTCAAAAGCCAGCAGCCATAGGAGCCTAAACGGTCGCCAAAGGAGCAGCAGCACCCATGCCGGTGGATTGGCTTTGAGTCAGCAGGAGCAGGCGCTTGCAACTCCTCTTCTGAAGATGAGAAGCTCAGGCTGAAGCTGCCATACACACACTGAGAGCCCGACCAGTGTTCGCCAAGAAGGTAAAAACCCAGCAGCATAGAGTTCCTCAGGGGCAGCCACAGCCTCCTGCCCAGGTAATGGAACACTCTGTGGTCCAGCCCTATACCCAGGCAGAGCTGATGGAGTTGGGAGCTGTAAGGCCAGTAGTTGAGACCTGTAAAGCCAGTAGACAAAGCCACCATCACAGCAGCCCAGCCAGTGCAGGTTCGCATTAGATTCGGACAGTCGGTAATGAAACAATGGAGCCAAGAACTGGTGAGCCATCAGCTTTAATTCTAGCTTGCACCTGGCAGGCAAGCAAAAACACACACTGGGCTCCAAAACCCACTCATTCAGTGCTCACAAAGCTACTGACTTATCCGAGTTTCCTAGAATCAAAGGTTCCTAGCTCACCAGACTTATTCTCCTCTGTTTCCCATTGCCTCTCTTTTCGTTTTTTTTTTTAATTAATTAAAAAAAATTTTTTTTACAGGGACAGAGAGAGAGTTAGAGAGAGGGATAGATAAGGACAGACAGACAGGAACAGAGAGAGGTGAGAAGCATCAATCATTAGTTTTTCATAGCCGTTGCGACACCATAGTTGTTCATTGATTGCTTTCTCACATGTGCCTTGACCGCGGGCCTTCAGCAGACCAAGCCACCCCTTGCTGGAGCCAGCGACCTTGGGTTTAAGCTAACAAGCTTTTGCTCAAGCCAGCTGGGCCCGCGCTCAAGCTGGCAAGCTCGGGGTCTCGAACCCGGGTCTTCCGCATCCCAGTCCAACGCTCTATCCACTGCGCCATCGCCTGGTCAGGCTCCCATCACCTCTCTATACAAACTCTGCACAAACTGGCTTCTTCCTCAGCATTCCACCATCTTGGCTGCTTCTCCTGGCCTCCACGTGGCCTTAATCTGCTCTCCTCACTAATACTAACCTCAGGACCTCAGGAACCAAGAGAGAGCAAGCTCCAGGTCTGTCCCACTTTATAGTGTAGAAATTCAAACCCTTAATCCAATCTACAAACAAGAAAGTCTCTGAAACAAAGTCACCCATCTGAGGCATAATGGGAGGATTCCTCATGAGAGTGTGCTACCCTACATTATCCAATCAGTCAAGGGTGTGGGAAAAGCTCACTCTTAAAACTAAGCCTTAGGCTATAATGACCCGGCTTGCTTACATTATAGCCTTTCCCCCACACCCATCCCAAGCATAAGGGTAAATAATATCACCTGGGTGATGGGCTTCCATGTGGGCAGCGCCATCTTTAACAAAGTGAGCATAATATATTTCATCTGCCCAATAGGGGAACAATTTAGGCAGAAACCTACTGAATCTTTGGTAGCCTGCTTACTACGATTATGGGACATAGGGGTGGATGGCATTATGCTCTCCAGAACAGAGATGGAGAAACTGGCCTCTATTATCACACACTCCTCCTTGAGGCAGCATCTTCAGAACTGCCATGGCAACTCAGGAGACCATACCCTATTAGAATGGCTGATGGCCCCCATTCGTATGGTCTGGCAGAATGATGGAGAATTGCCAGGTGCAATGAGTCGGTGGCAGTGCTATAGCGAGTTAGTAAAGGTCCTTCGGAAACTAGGTATGAAGAATGCTGTTTTCAACCCTGGGTTTCGTGGGCCAGATGAGGAAGTGTTTATGGCAAAAATGAGGGAATTTATCCTTGCTAGTGCCCTGTCAGCCCTTTTTGGATCACTTGTGGCTATCTTGGGCCCCTATGTGGGGCAGCCCATCAATGCAGTTACACAGATGGTAGCAGATTTGGGAGAGTTGGAAGCCGCTAGAGATCATAAAGCAGTGAGGGTTGCTGCCCATATTGCCCCACCAACTAACAAAGGAAACGGGCCTATAAAGGTTACCCGAACACAGATGTGGGTAGATTTGATTGCGGCTGGAGCAGATAAGGGGAAATTGGATGGCCAGTCTAATAAAATTCTTTTGGAGCTTTGGCGGCAGCTTAAACCAGAACAGAAGTTTCAGCCATTGAAACGAAGGGCCCCAGCAGCTACCAATAAAACATTTGGTGCGCGGGCAGCTCGGTTACAAGATTATATGATAGAGACGGCCGAGGGAGAGGAGAACTCCCAAGACCCATTGTACCAGTTTGAATATGAAAAGGGCCGAGGGACCTGTCTAATGGGGAGGGATGGAGACCGGAGGCCACACGTGGAACTGGCTATCCACTGGTCCCCTTCCAATGTACAACAGGTGTTGGCCTTGGTGGATACAGGTGCAGAATGTTCCCTCCTCCATGGGAACCCAGAGTGGTTTGCTGGGACCCCAGTGGCCATTAATGGCTATGGGGGCCAAACTGTTCAAGTGAAGCCAATAACTATTCCACTGGGGATAGGAAGACTGCCTCCTAAGCCATACAAGGTGTATGTAACTCCTATTCCTGAATATATTTTGGGGGTAGATGTCTTGCAAAGACTATGGTTGGAAACTACAGCCAGGGAGTTCCGGCTACGGATCAGGGTTGTGAAGGCAGTGTTGCGGGGACATGCATCACATTCCCCTTTGCAATTGCCCATCCCTCGGCGTGTGACTAACACCAAGCAGTACCGCCTGCCAGGTGGTTATGAAGAAGTCACAGGGACAATCCTTGAACTAAAAAAGGTGGGGATCATCCGGCCAGCACACAGTCCTTACAAGTCCCCGGTATGGCCTGTGCGCAAACCAGACGGAACCTGGAGAATGACAGTAAATTACAGAGAACTTAACAAAGTTGTTCCCCCTTTGCACGCTGCTGTTCCCTCGATAGCTAACATGATAGATTGGCTAAGCCATGAGTTGGGGACATACCACTTTGTGGCAGACTTAACCAATGCTTTTTTCTCTATTGATAGCTGCAGAGAGTCAAGACCAATTTGCCTTCAGTTGGAAAGGGAGACCATAGACCTTTACAGTATTACCCCAGGGCTATTTGCATAGGCCCACCTTGTGCCATGGGCTGGTGGCTGCTGACCTGACTAAATGGAAACAGTCAGAAGCAGTTTGCATGTATCATTATATTGATGATATTATGTTAACTAGTAATTCTCTTCCAGAATTGGAGCAAGCTGTCCCTACCCTGCTATTCCATTTGAAAGCATGTGGCTGGGCAGTCAACGAGAACAAATTACAAGGACCTGGGTTATCTGTTAAATTCTTGGGAGTTGTCTGGTCGGGTAAGACAAAGGTTATCCCTGATGCAGTTATAGATAAGATCCAAGCATACCCCATGCCCACTACGGTAAAACAGTTACAGGAATTCTTAGGTTTGCTGGGGTATTGGCGAGCATTTATACCCCATTTGGCTCAGTTACTATGCCCCTTGTACAACCTTATTCGGAAGGGAGTTCATTGGGATTGGACTGAGCAGGCGCAAGGTTCATTTGCAGCAGCTAAGAGAGCTGTCAAGGTGGCACAGGCCCTGAATGTGTTTGATCCTGCCAGGCCCTGTGAGCTGAATGTTCGTGTAACCTCGGAGGGGTTTGGATGGGGCTTGTGGCAACAAACAGAGCGCCTACAGCAACCTATTGGGCTCTGGTCCCAATTGTGGAAAGGTGCTGAAGTTCATTACTCATTAGTGGAGAAGCAGCTGGCAGCTGTGTATGCTGCCCTCCTGGCTACTGAGAGTATTACAACCACAATACCAGTTACAGCAGTGGTTCTTAACCTGGGTTCTATCAAACCCTAGGGGTTCGATGAGTCGGTCTCAGGGGTTCAGAGAAGCCTCTGCCACGGAGGTAAAGACATACTTGTGTAAAGTTGTGATGACACGCCCCGCTTGGCCATCACTTGCTGCAGAGGATCACGTTAGTTACATTGCTTGGCCAACCAGTGCTGCGGGGAATTTAGTGAGCACAGTAGTCAATGGCTGTCATAGTTGTACGTTTTTTGGTTTCTTCCTTAATATTTTAATCCATACTAAATATGTCGAACAAAAAAAGAAAGTGGTCGGACGAATATGTACAACATGGGTTCACATGTATCACGGAACGGGATGGGAGTCAGCGTCCTATCTGCATGATATGCAATGCCAAGTTGAGCAACTCTAGTCTCGCACTGGCAAAACTAAATTTGGGAAAAATAATCATATTTTATTTATCACTAAAGAAGGGTTCAGTGAATGCGCATATGAAACTGGTGGGTTCAGTACCTCAAAAAAGGTTAAGAACCACTGAGTTACTGTCAATACAACATACCCTATTGCAGGATGGGTGAGAGATTGGGTGATCAAACCACGTAGTGGTATGGCCCAAATGTCCACCCTGGCCAAGTGGGGTGCCTACTTGCAACAACGCTGTGCTCTTAGCACCAGCCTGTTGAGGGTTTAACTGCAGAAAATCTTGGGTCCAGTCACCTATGCAACCTTAGAGTCAGGTGCAGCTGGGGCTCAGGAGGCAGAACCTGAAGTCAGTCCCTACAAGGAGGGGCGGGTGCCCATCCCTGAGGATGCCTGGTATACCGATGGTTCCAGTTGTGACCAGCCTGCCAAGTGGATGGCCATAGCCTTCCATCCGGCCACTGAGACTATTTGGATGGACACGGGTGCAGGCCAAAGCAGCCAATGGGCAGAATTAAGAGCTGTTTGGCTAGTTGCTCACAATGAACCTTCACCTCTGGTGATCTATACTGACAGCTGGGCTGTCTATCATGGACTGACCCTTTGGATTGCTACTTGGCACATTAACCAGTGGATGGTAATGCACCATCCACTATGGGGTCAGGCCATGTGGCAGGACTTACGAGAAATAGGACACCAGAGGCAAGTGACAGTATATTATGTCACAGGGCATGCCCCTCTAACCCATCCTGGGAATGATGAGGCAGATACATTGGCAAAGGTGCAATGGTTGGAGACTGCACCTGCAGGTGATGTGGCACAGTGGCTCCACTGGCACCTGCTCCATGAGGGACAGAAAACTATGTGGGCTACGGTTAAGGCGTGGAACTTGCCTGTGTCCTATGCAGAGGTACTTGCAGCTTGTGAGCAATGTGCTGTGTGTTCCAAGGAGCACCTAGACAGATCCAGAGAGGGCATGTTTCACTGACAAGATGGCAGATAGACATCATTGAACCCTTACCAAAGTCAGAAGGGTACCAGTATGCAGTCACTTGTGTAGATACTGCCACTGGTCTGCTTGCTGCTTATCCCACCCATAACCCTTACCAGAGGTCACTCATACAGGCTTTGGACAACCTGAGTGCTGCATATGGGCGACCATTGGTCCTTGAAAGTGACAACGGTACCCACTTCACTGGTTCAATGGTGAGGCAATGGGCTCAAGAGCTGGGGGTGGACTGGAAGTACCATGTTCCCTACCACCTCTAGGCTGCTGGTATCATTGAGCGGTATAATGTGCTCTTAAAGCAGGGACTGTGACAGGAGGGGGGCACCAGCTCCCTTACTGAATGGTTACGCTGCTTATGGACAGTACTCCAGATTTTGAATGAGAGACCTTGACGGGGGGCCCAGGTCCAGTAGAGGCCATCCTGATTCAGGCAGCTGCCCCCATTCAGTTGCAGATACGCACCAAGGACATTTTACTCAAGCCAGGCTTTGGACAGCAGGGCAACGTGCTCTTGCCTGCCCCAACAGCCCTTCTTAAAGGCCAACGGCTTCAATGGACGTGGCCCTGGACTGTCCAGGCCCTCCATCTGAGATGGGTGGCCTTGTTGGCACCACGGGGAAAGGGGCTAGAGGTGGACCTCCAGTTAACCCCTTGGGCAACCAGCACCTGGCCACTTAAGGTAGGAGTGTATTATCCCTTGAGTGCTCAGGGGGACAGCATTATGAAGGGCACTGTTGGGCAGATAAAATATAATATGCTCACTTTGTTAAAGATGGCGCTGCCCACATGGAAGCCCGTCACCCAGGTAATATTATTTGCCCTTGTGCTTGGGATGGGTGTGGGGCAAAGGCTGTAATGTAAGCAGGCCAGGTTGTTATGACCTAAGGCTTGGCTTTAAAAGTAAGCTCTTCCCCACACCCTTGACTGATTGGATAATGTAGGGTAGTGCACTCTCCTGAGATCCCATTATACAGAGATTTCCTTGTTTGTATAATTGGATTAAAGGTTTGGATTATCTATGCTATAAAATGGGAGAGACCAGTAGCTTGAGCTCTCTCGGTTCCTGCTATCCCCATTGCAGGGGCCTCCCTGATCCCTTGACCTCCATGGGAAAAGCTGGTTTCCTGCTTCTCCCTTGTCTTCTCTTGTGGCTTGCCTGTATTGGTGAGACACCAATAAACAGAATGGCCTACCATCCTCCGACTCTGCCATTTCTTCACCGTCAGCCCGAATCCAATGGGAGCCTGCATGTGAATGGCCACGATGGCGGCTCCTGGCCTTACAACTGGCGTAGTCGGCAGGATTCGGAGATCGGTATGGGGCCACCACCCCTGAGGGGTGGGGTAGAGGACTGGTTGCAGTTCTGGCTTCCCATGGCTATCCTTTTAGGAGCTGTGGGCTGCGTGTTTTTTACTAAAGAGGAAACCAAGAGTTCTGTGAAAGAAGCTGCTCGAGGTCGAAAACTTCAGTATGAATTGCAAATCGAACGGCAGAAAAGGCTGGAATTGGAGCGAGCACTGGAGAAGGAATTACGGGTTCGCGAGTTGCAGTTTGCCCTGGAAGCTGAACGTTTCCACCGGCAGTTGTTGGAGAAACGACTGCGGATTCAAGAGCTCGAGTCTCAGCTTCCGGCCAAAAGCCAGCAGCCACCGGAGCCTAAACGGTCGCCAAAGGAGCAGCAGCACCCATGCCGGTGGACTGGTTTTGAGTCAGCGGGAGCAGGCGCTTGCAACTCCTTCTGAGGATGAGAAGGCTCAGGCTGAAGCTGCCATACACACACTGAGAGCCCGACCAGTGTTCGCCAAGAAGGTAAAAACCCAGCAGCTTAGAGTCCCTCAGGGGCAGCCACAGCCTCCTGCCCAGGTAATGGAACACTCTGTGGTCCGGCCCTATACCCAGGCAGAGCTGATGGAGTTGGGGGCACAATTTAGGCAGAAACCTACTGAATCCCTGGTAGCCTGGTTACTACGATTATGGGACATAGGGGTGGATGGCATCATGCTCTCCGGAACAGAGATGGAGAAATTGGCCGCCATTACCACACACTCCTCCTTGAGGCAGCGTCTTCAGAACTGCCATGGCAACTCTGGAGACCATACCCTATTAGAATGGGTGATGGTTGCCATTCGTATGGTCTGGCAGAATGCTGGAGAATTGCCAGGGGCAATGAGTCGGTGGCAGTGCTACAGCGAGTTAGTAAAGGTCCTTCGGGAACTAGGTATGAAGAATGCTGTTTTCAACTCTGGGTCCCGTGGGCCAGATGAGGAAGTGTTTACGGCAAAAATGAGGGAATTTATTCTTGCTAGCGCCCCGTCAGCCCTTTTTGGGTCACTTGTGGCTATCTTGGGCCCCTATGTGGGGCAGCCCATCAATGCAGTTACACAGATGGTAGCAGATTTGGGAGAGTTGAAAGCCAATAGAGATCATAAAGCAGTGAGGGCTGCTGCCCATATTGCCCCCCCAACTAACAAAGGAAACGGGCCTATAAAGGTTACCCGAACACAGATGTGGGTAGATTTGATTGCGGCTGGAGCAGATAAGGGGAAATTGGATGGCCAGTCTAATAAAATTCTTTTGGAGCTTTGGCGGCAGCTTAAACCAGAACAGAAGTTCCAGCCATTGAGACGAAGGGCCCCAGCAGCTACCAATAAAACATTTGGTGCGCGGGCAGCTCGGTTACAAGATTATATGATAGAGACGGCCGGCCGAGGGAGAGGAGAAATCCCAAGACCCATTGTACCAGTTTGAATATGAAAAGGGCCGAGGGACCCATCTAACGGGGATGGGCGGGGACCGGAGGCCACACGTGGAACTGGCTATCCACTGGTCCCCTTCCAATGTACAACGGGTGTTGGCCTTGGTGGATACAGGTGCAGAATGTTCCCTCCTCTATGGGAACCCAGAGCGGTTTGCTGGGACCCCAGTGGCCATTGATGGCTATGGGGGCCAAATTGTTCAAGTGAAGCCAATAACTATTCCACTGGGGATAGGAAGACTGCCTCCTAAGCCATATAAGGTGTATGTATCTCCTATTCCTGAATATATTTTGGGGATAGATGTTTTGCAAGGACTATGGTTGGAAACTACAGCCGGGGAGTTCCGGCTACTGATCAGGGTTGTGAAGGCAGTGTTGCGGGGACTTGCATCACATTCCCCTTTGCAATTGCCCATCCCTCGGCGTGTGACTAACACCAAGCAGTACCGCCTGCCAGGTGGTTATGAAGAAGTCACAGCGACAATCCTCGAACTAGAAAAGGTGGGGATCATTCAGCCAGCACACAGTCCTTACAACTCCCCGGTATGGCCTGTGCGCAAACCAGATGGAACCTGGAGAATGACAGTAGATTACAGAGAACTTAACAAAGTTGTTCCCCCTTTGCACGCTGCTGTTCCCTCGATAGCTAACATGATGGATCGGTTAAGCCATGAGTTGGGGACATACCACTTTGTGGCAGACTTGGCCAATGCTTTCTTCTCCATTGATATAGCTGCAGAGAGTCAAGACCAATTTGCCTTCAGTTGGGAAGGGAGACAATGGACCTTTACAGTATTACCCCAGGGCTATTTGCATAGCCCCACCTTGTGCCATGGGCTGGTGGCTGCTGACCTGGCTAAATGGAAACAGCCAGAGGCAGTTCGCATGTATCATTATATTGATGATATTATGTTAACTAGTGATTCTCTTCCAGAATTGGAGCAAGCAGTCCCTACCCTGCTATCCCATTTGAAAGCATTAGGTTGGGCAGTCAATGAGGACAAATTACAAGGACCTGGGTTATCTGTTAAATTCTTGGGAGTTGTCTGGTCGGGTAAAACAAAAGTTATCCCTGACGCAGTTATAGATAAGATCCAAGCATACCCCATGCCCACTACGGTAAAACAGTTACAGGAATTCTTAGGTCTGTTGGGGTATTGGCGAGCATTTATACCCCATTTGGCTCAGTTACTACGCCCCTTGTACAACCTTATTCGGAAGGGGGTTCGTTGGGATTGGACTGAGCAGGCGCAAGGTTCATTTGCAGCAGCTAAGAGAGCTGTCAAGGTGGCACAGGCCTTGAATGTGTTTGATCCTGCCAGGCCCTGTGAGCTAGATGTTCATGTAACCTCGGAGGGGTTTGGATGGGGCTTGTGGCAACGAACAGAACGCTTACGGCAACCTATTGGGTTTTGGTCCCAATTGTGGAAAGGTGCTGAAGTTCGTTACTCATTAGTAGAGAAGCAGCTGGCAGCTGTGTATGCTGCCCTCCTGGCCACTGAGAGTATTACAACCACAACACCAGTTACAGTCAAGACAACATACCCTATTGCAGGATGGGTGAGAGATTGGGCAACAAAACCACGTAGTGGTATGGCCCAAATGTCCACCCTGGCCAAGTGGGGTGCCTACCTGCAACAACGCTGTGCTCTTAGCACCAGCCCGTTGAGGGCAGAACTGCAGGAAGTCTTGGGTCCAGTCACCTATGCAACCTTAGAGTCAGGTGCAGCTGGGGCTCAGGAGGCAGAACCTGAAGTCAGTCCCTACCAGGAGGGGCGGGTGCCCATCCCCGAGGATGCCTGGTATACTGATGGTTCCAGCAGGGGCCAACCTGCCAAGTGGACGGCCATAGCCTTCCATCCGGTCACTGAGACTATTTGGATGGACACGGGTACAGGCCAAAGCAGCCAATGGGCAGAATTAAGAGCTGTTTGGCTAGTTGCCCACAATGAACCTTCACCTCTGGTGATCTGTACTGACAGCTGGGCTGTATATCGTGGACTAACCCTTTGGATTGCTACTTGGCACATTAACCAGTGGATGGTAATGCACCGCCCACTATGGGGTCAGGCCATGTGGCAGGACTTATGGGAAATAGGACACCAGAAGCAGGTGACAGTATATCATGTCACGGGGCATGCCCCTCTAGCCCATCCTGGAAATGATGAGGCAGATACATTGGCAAAGGTGCAATGGTTGGAGACTGCACCTGCAGGTGATGTGGCGCAATGGCTCCACCGGCGCCTGCTCCATGCAGGACAGAAAACTATGTGGGCTACGGTTAAGGCGTGGAACTTGCCTGTGTCCTATGCAGAGGTACTTGCAGCTTGTGAGCAATGTGCAGTGTGTTCCAAGGAGCACCCTAGGAGACCACTGGTGTCACCTGGACAGATCCAGAGGGGTCATGTTCCACTGACACGATGGCAGATAGACATCATTGGACCCTTACCAAAGTCAGAAGGGTACCAGTATGCGGTCACTTGTGTAGATACTGCCACCGGTCTGCTCGCTGCTTATCCCGCCCGTAATCCTGACCAGAGGGCAGTCATACAGGCTTTGGACTGCCTGAGTGCTGCATATGGGCGACCACTGGTCCTTGAAAGTGACAACGGTACCCACTTCACTGGTTCAATGGTGAGGCAATGGGCTCAAGAGCTGGGGGTGGACTGGAAATACCATGTTCCCTACCACCCCCAAGCTGCTGGTATCATTGAGCGGTATAATGGACTCTTAAAGCAGGGACTGCGACAGGAGGGGGGCACCAGCTCCCTTACTGGATGGACACGCCGCTTATGGACAGTACTCCGGATTTTGAATGAGAGACCTCGACGTGGGAGCCCAGCTCCAGTAGAGGCCCTCCTGCATCGGGCAGCTGCCCCCATTCAGTTGCAGATACGCACCAAGGACATTTTACTCAAGCCAGGCTTTGGACAGCAGGGCAACGTGCTCTTGCCTGCCCCAACAGCCCTTCTTAAAGGCCAACGGCTTCAATGGACTTGGCCCTGGACTGTCCAGGCCCCCCATCTGAGATGGGTGGCCTTGTTGGCACCACGGGGAAAGGGGCTAGAGGTGGACCTCCAGTTAACTCCTTGGGCAACCAGCACCTGGCCACCTAAGGTAGAAGTGTATTATCCTTTGAGTGCTCAGGGGGACAGCATAATGAAGGGCACCTTTGTAATTTCTTTATGGCCAATAATGAGTTCTCCTATTTTACTACACATAGAACCAGCAGATGCTGGTGTATTGGCCAATAAGGTTTGGTATGCCCGCTCAGGGCGGCCTCTGGTACTAGCTACGGTGCTGTCTGCAGATAAAACTCTGGCCTGTATTTTGCCAGAGGGAAAAGATTTGCCTCTCTTGGTGCCATTGACAGCTCTGTCATTTCGCCCATAGCTTTTGATTTGTTAATCCTATTGCTGTAGTTGGTACTGTTTCTGTTTATGCAATGTACCTTTGTAATTGTTGAAACTGTATGATTTGTGCTACTGCTGTAATTTGTGTAATGTACTTAATTTCCTTGTACAGGGATGCCGGTAGTGTAGATTGTGGATAGTAAAGTGAGCATAGGGGTGGATTGTTGGGCAGATAAAATATAATATGCTCACTTTGTTAAAGATGGCGCTGCCCACATGGAAGCCCGTCACCCAGGTAATATTATTTGCCCTTGTGCTTGGGATGGGTGTGGGGCAAAGGCTGTAATGTAAGCAGGCCAGGTTGTTATGACCTAAGGCTTGGCTTTAAGAGTAAGCTCTTCCCCACACCCTTGACTGATTGGATAATGTAGGGTAGTGCACTCTCCTCTGAGATCCCATTATACAGAGATTTCCTTGTTTGTATAATTGGATTAAAGGTTTGGATTATCTATGCTATAAAATGGGAGAGACCAGTAGCTTGAGCTCTCTCGGTTCCTGCTATCCCCATTGCAGGGGCCTCCCTGATCCCTTGACCTCCATGGGAAAAGCTGGTTTCCTGCTTCTCCCTTGTCTTCTCTTGTGGCTTGCCTGTATTGGTGAGACACCAATAAACAGAATGGCCTACCATCCTCCGACTCTGCCATTTCTTCACCGTCAGCCCGAATCCAATGGGAACCTGCATGTGAATGGCCACGATGGCGGCTCCTGGCCTTACAGGCACCTTGTAATTTCTTTATGGCCAATAATGAGTTCTCCTATTTCACTACACTTAGAACCAGCAGATGATGGTGTATTGGCCAATAAGGTTTGGTATGCCCGCTCAGGGTGGCCTCTGGTACCAGCTACGGTGCTGTCTGCAGACAAAACTCTGACCTGTATTCTGCCAGAGGGAAAAGATTTGCCTCTCTTAGTGCCGCTGACAGCTCTCTCATTTCGCCTATAGCTTTTGATTTGTTAATCCTATTGCTGTAGTTGGTACTGTTTCTGTTTATGCAATTGTATCCCACTCCTTGCACAGTGACCATCATGGAAGATATCTGTGGTTTAGATTGTGAAGCAAGCAAGAGGGGTGGAATGTTGGTCAAATAAGTTTGTGAATATGATATTGTAAAGCCAGTAGTCGAGGCTGCCATCACAGCCGCCTGACCCATGCAGGTTCACATTAGATTCGGACAGTTGGTAATGAAACACAGGAGCCACGAACTGGTGAGCCATCAGCTTTAATTCTAGCTTGCACTCGGCGGGCAAGCAAAAACACACACTGGGCTTGTTCGGCAGATAAAATATAATATGCTCACTTTGTTAAAGATGGTGCTGCCTACATGGAAGCCAGTCACCCAGGTGATATTATTTGCCCTTATGCTTGTGATGGCTGTGGGGGAAAAGTTGTAATGTAAGCAGGCCGGGTCGTTATAGCTTAAGGCTTTGTTTTAAGAGTAAGCTCTTCTCCACACCCTTGACTGATTGGATGATGTAGGGTGGTGCACTCTCCTGAGGAATCCCATTATGCCTCAGATGGGTGGCTTTGTATCAGAGACTTTCTTGAATGTATAATTGGATTAAAGGTTTGGATTTTACGGTATAAAGTGGGAGAGACCAGTAGCTTGATCTCGCTCTTGGTTCCTGAGTTCCTGAGGTATTAGAGAGGAGAGCAGATGAAGGCCATGTGGAGGAGAAGCAGCCAAGATGGCAGAATGCTGAGGGAGAAGCCAGTTTGTTAAGAGTTTGTGCTGGAGGAGATGGGGAACAGAGGTAAATAAGTCTGGTGAGCTAGAAACCTTTGATTCTAGGAAACTTGGATAAGTCAGTAGCTTTGTGAGCACTGAATGTGTGGGTTTTGGAGCCCAGTGTGTGTTTTTGCTTGCCCGCTGGGTGCAAGCTAGAATTAAAGCTGGTGGCTCATCAGTTTGTGGCTCCTGTGTTTCATTGCCATCTGTCCGAATCCAATGCGAACCTGCATGGGTCAGGCTGCTGTAGTTGTGGCCGTGAATACTGGCTTTACAGGGTTTTACTCCAAAACCCACACATTCAGTGCTCACAAAGCTACTGACTTATCCGAGTTTCCTAGTATCAAAGGTTTCTAGCTCACCAGACTTATTCACCTCTGTTCCCCATCTCCTCCAGCACAAACTCTTAACAAACTGGCTTCTCCCTCAGCATTCTGCCATCTTGGCTGCTTCTCCTGGCCTCCATGTGGCCTTCATCTGCTCTCCTCTCTAATACCTCAGGAACCAAGAGAGAGCAAGCTACTGGTCTGTCCCACTTTATAGTGTAGAAATCCAAACCCTTAATCTAATCTACAGACAAGGAAGTCTCTAATACAAAGTCACCCACCTGAGGCATAATGGGCTTCCTCAGGAGATGCACCATCCTACATCATCCAATCAGTCAAGGGTGTAAGGAAAAACTTATAGCTTACTCTTAAAACGAAGCCTTAGGCTATAATGACCTGGCCTGCCCACAGCCTGTTTCCCATTACATATTAATACCAATGAACTTCCATGTGGACAGCGCCATCCCCAACAAAGTGAGCATAATACACTTCATCTGCCCAACAGATATATATGTTTGCTCGCTTATAGTTTGTATTGGGTGTGGGGGATGGGCTGTAAGCAGGCTAGTTGTTATAGCCCAAGGCTTAGTTTTAAGACTAAGCCTTTCCCTACCCTTTTTGATATAGGGTGGTGCATTCTCATGAGGAATCCAATTATGCCTCAGATGAGTGACTTTGTATCGGAGACTTTCTTGTTTGTAGATTAGATTAAGGGTTTGGATTTCTACAGTATAAAGTGGGGCAGACTGGGAGCTTGCTCTCTCGGTTCCTGCTATCACCATTGCAGGGGCCTCCCTGATCCATTGCCCTCCATGGGAAAAGCAGAAAACCTGCTTTTCCCTTGTCTTATCTTGTTCTTGCCTGTCTTGGTGAGACACCAATAAACAGAATGGCCTACCATATTCCGACTCCGCCATTTCTTCACCGTCAGCCCGAATCCAATGGGAACCTGCATGTGAATGACCATGATGGTGGCTCATGGCCACACAACATTGTATTTGTTCCCGTTTTGTTTATTTACTTTAAAATAAGATTTGTGCAGTGTGCATAGGATTTGTTCATAGTTTTTTTTTTTATAGTCCGGCTCTCCAACGGTCTGAGGGACAGTGAACTGGCCCTCTGTGTGAAAAAGTTTGAGGACCCCTGCCTTAGGCTATAATGACCCTGCCTGCTTATAGCTTGTCCACCACACTCAATGCAAACTATAAGCAAGCAAACATATATATCATATTTACAAACTTATTTGACCAACATAGATGTTAAAAGGTGAAAAACTGTACATCCTGGAATTGATGAAATCTGGAACTATCCTTAGTATACAGCGGAATGGAGGCTCAGGTGGGTCATGGAAGGCACTTGAGACCTCCAAGGGGCAGAGCTGGGGCTTCAGTACAGGCATCACCGATTTCACCTTTAACTTGACCCCAGTGAGCCCTTAGGAAGGTGGTAGGAATCTGTTAGGTCAGGGGTCGGAAACCTACGGCTCTCGAGCCAGATGTGGCTCTTTTGGTGGCTGCATCTGGCTCACAGATAAATCTTCAATAAAAAAATAATAACATTAAAAATATAAAACATTCTCGCCTGACCTGTGGTGGCGCAGTGGATAAAGCGTCGACCTGGGAATACTGAGGTCACCAGTTCAAAACCCTGCACTGGTCTGGTCAAGGCACATATGGGAGTTGATGCTTCCAGCTCCTCCCCCCCTTCTCTCTTTTTCTATCTCTCTCTCTCACTCTGTGTCTCCTCTCTAAAATGAATAAATAAATAAATTAAAAAAATAAAAAATAAATAAAATAAAAAAAACCTCTAAAATAAAAAAAACACTTAAAAAAATATATAAAACATTCTCATGTATTACAATCCACTCATTTCTTACCACTCGTATTCATGGTTGTGGGTGGCTGGAGCCAATCACAGCTGTCCTCTGGGACAACACCAAATTTTTATTGGATAAGGCCTAACGTACACGGGTTGTTGTATGTCTCTCACGGAATTACATTTTAAAATATGTGGCATTCATGGCTCTCTCAGCCAAAATGGTTCCTGACCCCTGTGTAGGTGATGGGGGAGTTTGGGTGTCCCCTTTAATTACTTTTAATTTATTAATATCCTTTTCCTTTTAAACCCTTTTCTTCAAATATACATTGAGCCAGTGCTGCACTAGGTGTGTCACTGAAGAATAAGTCTCCAGTTACCGTAAACAAAATGTGCTAGGTCAGCTGGGGTCAAAAGGAAGATTCACAGAGGTCAGCTCTTAGCTGTAGCAAGAAAGGCATGTACCCAGAGGCTAAGATACACGTGACCCCTTCCACGATGGGCCTGGCCCTGATCATAAACCATTCCATAAAGAGATAACTATTTACTCTAGACAGAGGCCTGCTGGGTGTGGGTCAAGTGCCAAGAATTGAGTGAGCTGGCCATTGGAATGTGAGCGTGGGCGGGGTGGGGGGAAGTGGCCAATGGCTGCCACTGAGTCACAGAAGGCTGAGGGAGATAGCGCCACTGGGCCCTGCCTCCATGTAGCGGGAAGGAGCAAGGTCGGGAGAGTCAGAGTCTGGGTGGGGCAGGGAGGGGTAGGGGGGTTGTCCCAGGGCCCCTGCAGATCCTGAGGTGCTGGCAAACAGGTCTTTGATGCAAACATTGCCCACTGAAAACTACTCAGGACCCAGTTGGTGATCCAGAAGGCTCCTTCTGAGATGTAAATCAGAGTTGCCACTAGGGCATCCAGAACCCTGCCTTTGTCTGGTTTGAAATTCAGATGCTGCTGGCTGGAGTGTCCAATATGAATTCGGGAAAGGAGAAATTCAGGGTCCTGTAGCTGCCACTTCTCCTCCCCAGGGCGAGGGCCTCAGTGGTGAACAAATTTTTAGACATTTTAAAATTGGGAAATAAGAAGAGCTGAGTGTTAGAAGGAACTAGAGAGAACAGAATGGTTGGAGGGCATGTGGACAAAAACGAACATGAACTAAAGGCAGCCATAGGACAGGACGGCATTGCTGGTTAGTCACGGGGTAATCTGAGTGTGCAGTCCCAGCCCGCTTTGTGAAGTGGAAAGGGATTACTGTGCGGAGAGGAAGTGTGCCGCTGGCCACGCAGGCACAGCTGTCGGCCTCCTGCCGAGCCCGCGAGCCCGCGGCCAGGCTGGCCTGTCATAGACGGCCTCCATCTGCAGAAGTCCCACCTCCCTTTCCAGAGACCCTTGCAGAGAGGGTTCACTGGCCCCTAACCTCCACATTCGTCCACTGTCCCTTCTCATGTTTATCTAGAGCCTTCTTTCCTGTTCTCAACTGGGTTGCCCTCCTTCCTCCCCACCCTTCGTGCCTTCTTGATTGACTCCAGCTCCCACTGAGCAAGTGCGGGATGTTCCTTCCTGGGTCTCCTTTGACTGAGCCAGTGGGTACCTGGTCTGCACCAGCTAAAAGAAAAAGGGGGCAATGTGTTGGCCCATGTGACTGTAGGGGAGGAAAATGTTGTCCTCCACCTTCTCAGGACTCTACCTGGGTCTGAAAATTAAACAGACCAAGACAGAGCAACAGGAGAAAAGCATAGAAACTTAGTTAATATAAGTTTTATGTGACACAGGAGCCTTCATAAGACAATGAAGACCTGAGTACTGTTGATGAAGAGTGGACAGTCATGGAGGTATAGGAGCGGTCAGGTGAGTGAGGTAACCGTGGTAAACTGGGGAAAACTTCCCAAAGCCTGTTTTCTGGAATTCTTCTTGACATCCCTCAGTCTTCCAAGATAAAAATGCCCATTCCTCTGGATAGAGGGAGGGCACCTGTGTGGCCAGGAGCCGCCATCGTGGCCATTCACATGCAGGTTCCCATTGGATTCGGTCAGACGGTAAAGAAATGGCAGAGTCGGAGGATGGTGGGCCATTCTGTTTATTGGTGTCTCACCAAGACAGGCAAGCCACAAGAGAAGACAAGGGAAAAGCAAGGACAAGGGATCAGAGAGGCCCCTGCAATGGTGATAGCAGGAACCAAGAGAGAGCAAGCTCCCTGTCTGCCCACTTTATAGTGTAGATTCAAAACCTTTAATCCAATATACAAACAAAGAAGTATCTGATACAAAGTCACTTATTTGAGGCATAATGGGATTCCTCATGAGAGTGCACCAACCCACAGCAAAAAGGGTGGGAAAAGCTTAGTCCTAAAACCAAGCCCCAGGCTACAAGGATCCTGCCTGCCTACAGCCCACCCCCAAAACACATTAATATAATCACACCCATCCCAAGCAAGAAGGGCAACTAATATCATCACCTGGGCAATGGGCTTCCACGTGGGCAGCGCCATCTTTAACAAAGTGAGCATAATATATTTTATCTGCCCAACAGCACCTCACACAGGAGTGCTTTATGATCTATTTCAGAGAAGAGAGGTCAGCGGGAAAGAGGTGGGGGAGGTCAGAGTAACCTTCTTGCTCTGTTTACTCAAACACCTTCAGCCCAAAATAATCAATATATCAAGGTGTCATCGTTTGGATACGTGTTCCGAACCCCATCAGAACCAACCTGAGGAAAGTTCCAAGCTACTGCCAGAAAGTTCCAAGCTATTGCCAGCGGCCTCGGGGAGCTTTGTTTGACTAAGGACCTAAACTCTGTCTGCCGTCTATATGTATGCTGTTCTCTTTAGGTTCATTTCCTCCTCTCAAGCCGGCTGCTTCTAAAGCTGGATCCGGGCCTTGCTGCTTCTGGTTTCTCTCTTTACAGCCTCATAAGCAGGAGAAGCATCTCTTCCTCTCCTGGCTCATAACATCCACCGCAGTGGCTGGGGCAGTGAAGTCTGTGAAGAGAATTTGGAAGGAAAGAGCAAGGCAGTTTGAGTGACACAGATTGCTAATATCCTGTCACCTTCTAATTGTTTCAGGTGCTCTTTAACCTTGAGAACTCCACTACTCTGTGAACTCCTCACGGGGGTTTTCTCCTGGGTTTGTTCTGGTGTTCCCCAATAAGCAGACCCTCAGTAAATGTTTGCTCAATGGTTAATTAACTCTCAAAATCAACACCCCTAGCCAGGATCACTAATCACTAAAAACAGACCGATCCATAAGCTGAGAGTGGATCCAGAATCCTCAAGATCTTTCAGGCTCTTTGGAAATCAAAAAACAACTGGGAAACCAGACCTCCTGCTGTGGCTGCCATCAAGAATGAAAAGAACCACTAGGCGGTGGCGCAGTGGATAGAGCCTTGGACTGGGATGCGGAGGACCCAGGTTTGAGACACCGAGGCTGCCAGCTTAAAAAAAAAAGTTCGCCAGCTTGGACCCAAGGTTGCTGGCTAGAGCAAGGGGTTACTCAATCTGCTATAGCTCCCACCCCCCCAAGGCACATATGAAAAAGCAATCAATGAACAACTAAGGCACCACAACGAAAAACTGATGATTGATGCTTCTCATCTCTCTGCATTCCTGTCTGTCTGTCCCTATCTATCCCTCTCTCTGACTCTCTGTCTCTGTAAAAAAAAAAAAAAAAGAATGAAAAGGACCTCTCCCCACCCAGCCTCCACCCCTCCTAGGGCAAGGAAAGGCAGCTTTCACCGGCAGGTCTTGGTGGTTCACATCAGGTACCCCTGCTCATTTCCTTCCCACCAAAGACCCCAACCTTAAGGGCTGGGATAAAAAAGGCCAGTGATGGGGTGGCACCAGGCTCACTCATTTTCTCAGAGATGATACCAAAATGTATCTTAGAAAACAAACAAGGATTATAATCTATCATTTAACACGTTCCTTTGAGGACTGAGTTGCCGTGCCTTTCAGCTTTGTTATAGCTCTTGTTTCCCACCCCAACACCCCAGGGTTGCCCAGGAGTGCCCCCTAGGTTCACAGCCAGCCTCTCCTCCCCACCTACCACAGCTATCTCTCCTGTAAACCAGTATGCAGATTCAAAAGCAGGGCAGGTTACACTCATTCTTTATTTGTTTAGTGACCATTTATTGATTAATCTGTCAGTTGATAGATACTGAGTCACCATCTGTTGTGTGTGTCAGTCATTGAGCTTGGGGCTGAGGGGACCCCTGAGAAGTATAAAACTGGACCCATCCTCCAGGTGCTTTGTCTACACAGAGAGATCCCTGGACTGGATAGTCTTGAAGGTTCTTCAAGACACTAATATTATGTGGTTATAGAATAAGAGATTGGGTTTGGGCCAAGTTCTGATGGATGCATATGGTCTGGCTACTTGTCAGAAGGTGGCAGGGATGAGGAGGGTGTTATATGCCAAGGACTGGGAAAAGCAAGGAAGTGGGAAAATACAAGGTGTGTTCTTGGATCAGGGGGTTGATATGCTTGGCCAGAGCAGAGGATTTTTATAAAGAAATGATAAAAACTTCACTGCACTATTGCTTAGAGCTAATGAGTGTGTAATGCATCTCATAAGTGGAAGAGAACCAGTGAGAACATGAGCAGGCAAAGAACTACAGTTAAATAGTTTTCATAAAACCCTCCATATCCCACTTACCCATGGCTGCCTCTGTGACGGACACTGTTGGTTTGGCACGCAGCGACCACCCATACTTCTTCCTTTCTAACAGAACTGTAGTGTCGTTCAGATCTACTTCATTCCTCATGCAGGCATGTGCCTCTAGGGAAGCCGGCCTACCCCATGCTCCAGAGTGGGTCTCATTGGCCTATTTTGCCAACAATTAATTCTAAAATGAGCATGTGACCCAGTCCTGGCCAGTGAGAGGTGGAAAGGAGGTTTATTAGGGGACCTCTGAGAAAAATATACTTGTTACTAAGAGAAATTCATAAGAAGAGATGATCTTTTTTCTTCCTTTGGACATTGTCAGGTCTGGAGTTAGCCACTCTGCCTCTAGTCTGAGTATGAAACCAACTCTGAAGGTAGATTATGCTGTTGGGCCACTGAATCAGCCACACTGAAACCTGCTCTTCCTGTTACGTGACACAATACATTTCCACATGTTTAAGCTATTTTGAGTCAAGTTTTGTTACTGTACTTGCAGCCCAAAGTATCCTCAATGCTTCCTCCCTCCCAGCTCTTGAAAATCTTTTTCCCCCATAAGTCCACTCAGCTCACATCAGAAACCCTAGTCCCATGATTTGTCTTGTTCCTCTACTTCTATCTACCTTTCCCTTTCATTAATATCTTTCATGTCATCCCAGAATCCTTACAGTACTTCACCTTCATCCTTCTCTTGCTGTCTCCCTCTGATCCTCACTCTTAACACCCCCAGCATACTTACCCACCAAGTCACCAGGCATGGGTCAATTCAACTCTACCTTTGTTATTACCACCGCTGAGCTGTTGTTCAGGTTTGCCTGAGACCGAGTGGCTTCGTGGGAACCTAGACTGTGAGTGCTAAAACTGGAACTGTCCTGGGTAATCTGGGATTGTGGGTGACTAGGGTGGGCTGGTGAGGCTGCTAGAGAAAGCACCCAACAATGTGACTGTTCCCATCGCACAGTCTCCAATCTCCACTGGAGCTTTTAACCCTGCTTGGCGGTCCTATTACCCAACCTGGCAAGCTTGACACCATTTGCCCCCTTCACCACAGTGCTGATTTCAAGTCTTCCCCATGGCTCTCAACTGCCTAGCTAACTCTCACTGCATTCCCTTTGCAGCTGACTTCCAACTACACAGAAAAAAGAAAGGCTGTTGGCCATAAATCCTCAGCCTCCTGCATTCTCACGCAGAAAGCACCTCCTTTCCTTCCACTGGAGGAAGCCTTTCTTCATCCCAATGCATTCATCAGAAATCCAGAGGCCACTTCTCTTTCCTTCTGCACTCACCTCTAACTACTACCCTCCCTCCCTCCCTCCATGACAGAGGTTCTTAACCTGGGTTCTCTCGAACCCTAGGGGTTCGATGAGTCGGTCTCAGGGGTTCGGAGAAGCCTCTGCCACGGAGGCCAGAATAAAGTAATAGCGTAATTTGTTTTGAGTTCATGCACTTTGTTGGTTTTTTCTTTGAGCAAGGTGATGTTCATGCATGGCTCATTTGGTGCACCAGTAAAAAAACATATACCTATGTCTTGAATTTGGAAAAAAATCATATTTTATTTATCACTAAAGAAGGGTTCGGTGAATGTGCATATGAAACTGGTGGGTTCGGTACCTCTAAAAAGGTTAAGAACCACTGCTCCATGACAATACAAGTCTCATTTTTTGTCTATCCTTCACTCTCCCTTCAGCCTGGCCTCTGCCACACTACTGCTCTTGCCAAGCTCTCCAAGGACCCATTACTGGCCTTGTGTCAAACCACAGCTGTCTGCTCAGGGCACTGCTGTCGACCACCCCTCCTTGGCACCTACCCTCCTCCCTTGGCTTCACCTCTCTGACTGCTCCTGTTCAGTGTCTGTTTAAGGCTTCTCTTTCTCTGTCCACACTAAAATGTTGATATTGTCTTCTCTCTTTCACAACTATATACACTTCTTTTGGATGAGCATGGTTTCAACTACCATCACATCCTGACAACTCCTCATTCTGTAGCTCAGGCTAAGACCTTTCATCTATGCTTTGACCTGTATGTGCTGGGAAGGCATCAGTGTGAATATTATGGTCCATGGTTTTGGATTCAGACAGTTCTAGGTTGAGTTCTGGCTCTACCACTTATTACCTATGTCAGTGATGGGCAATCTTTTGAGCTTGGTGTGTCAAAATTTGCCAGAAAACCTAGCATAACTCGGGTGGTGTATTACTTTGAGAAAAACGGCTTAACCGGAAGTCCCAGAACTAGACGCTCTGTGCCTGAGTTCTGTTGTTTTGGCCTACAGACCTCCGGCACAGAGTGCCTGCACTACAGCAAATGTTTTATCCTCGGCTACTGCACCTGGCCGTGCAAGAGCTGAGGATGAAACGTTCTTCTCGGCATGCGGCCCCATACTTCTCTGGTATGCAGCCACATGTCATCGAAAATGGCTATGTGTGTCAGTGCTGACACGCGTGTCATAGGTTCACCATCACGGACCTATGTGACTTTAGTCAGGTGTCTCAAGCTCTCTGTGCTTTGTTTCCTCAATTGTAAACCCAAGATCATGAGGAACTTACTTTCTGGTGTTCTTGAGAAGATTAAATGAAATTATGTAGAGTGCTTAGAACAATGTCTGGCTCATTGTAACAATCAATGAAGCCTATTACTCATCTTTTTTTTTTAAGCTTTTATTTCCTGAATTGCTAGGCATTAAGCATTTTTTGTCATTTAATCATTAAAAAGACAAAAACAAAAAAACACCCAAAACCATGAGGTAGGTGCTATATGCTCTTCTTACAGGTAAAGAAACGAGGCTGAGAGACAAAGCATCTGGTGTCAGGTCACAGCCTGGCTGTGGTCAAGCAGGGTTTGAAACAGACTAACGCCAAAGTCCTCAGCTCTACAATTAAGGTGTCTCTCAACAATATTCACATCAAAATTCATTTTCCTTTCCTCTCCCACACTTGCCCTTTTGCTTAGAACCCGATTTTGCTGGAAGGCTAAACCACCTCTTTGGGGAAGGGGTGGAGGAACAGAGAAGGTATCTTTTTTGGGGGGGTGGGGTAGAGCCCCTGCTCTCCTCCATGCAACCCCTCAGGGCGTTCAGCCTATTCTCTTCAACTACTGTCCTTGTCCTGCTGCAGCCACCTACTGGAGCCAGCACCTAGTAGGACATCAGTAAATAACTGTTAAAGACCTGGCTGACCCTAGCTTTGCTCCCAAATCTACCCCTTGCTCTGCTACTGGGTGACACTGCTGAACCCTGACTGTGTTCATTTCATTCTTCTAAAGGTCTTCAATGCCCTCCTCTATTTCTCCAGGACAAACTGTTAAGGAGATTCGGGCAAAAGAGAAGTCCTGTGTGAAAGGGTTTGGGGCTCCTTGGAGGAAAGGGAACTGCCAAGGTTTGAACCTCTGAACGTGTAGCCTGAGGTTTAGGCAGGATGCATACTCAAAGAGATGCTGGGTTTAAGAACCCAGCGGATGTATCCAGGTCCAGTTTATCTCTAGCTGCTTTCCTGCGCTCCACTAGCTGTTGCCAGCACCCCAGCAGGGGTCAGTAGCGAGCAAAAGTATTTCCATAGGATGGGGCTGGTGACCTTGCTCCTGGGCTTCCCAACCAGTTCCCCGGGCAGATGTCCGAAGAAAACACTCCGGCCACACAATTGGTCTTTCATTAGCATCTTTTCTGGCAGTCTCAAGGAGAATTTAGGACTGATGCGACTGGAAACTAAATTCTTTTTCTCCTCTCGCCTGTTTGGCTCCTCCTCCTCTTCCTGCTCCTGGGGCCAGGAGACTCCCAACCTAAAAGACTAGGGACCAGAAATTTGTTTTGTTTCCAGGGGTACGCCTCACTGCCCGCCCAGCACCCCCCCTTACCTCCCATCCCCCCACCTCGGGCACCAGAGAGTTATGTTAATTGCTCCTTGGGCATTCCGCCCTGGCGAGCCCCGCCCCCAGGGTGACTCAAGCCTTTTCCTGCCTGACTCGGCAGCGGTGGGGACCCAAAGAGGAACCCCGTTGGGCCCTGCAGGGCGCACTCCTTAGTGGCACGTGCCCTGGCTATTCCGGGCACGGTGCGTGGCTCTACTGGGTGTGTGGCCGGAACTGGCCTCACAGCCTCCCTGAGCCTTCTTAGGATGTCTCCCAGTCCGCACACCACGTTTAGAGTGGTTTCCTCCGTCCACAGCTGGAGGAAAACACCGAATCTGGAGTAGGAAGAGAGATGGGCACAAAGAGCACGTCCCGCTCTTTGGCTACTCACTTCCTGGAAAACCATGTGAAAAAGATCTGTCAGTTAAAAGGACGTTATTCACCAGGGGCCCTAAGCTGTTAAAGTGGTGATGGGAGAGGGTGCGTAAGAATACCAAACAAACAAAGGAAGAGCCCTGAAGATGTTTCCTTACTTGACATTTACTCCAGGGCAGTGACTAACATGGTAAGGTATGAATCAATCAACCCGTGGGTTGCCACTTGTCATAACTCCTTGAACTACTTTAAGAGATGTGAACATCAGCTTCTTAGTTCCCTGGAATTTTAGAACTTTAGAGCTAGAGAACCCTCAGAGAACATCTGTGGTTGTCTGCCCTCATTTTAACAACTAGACCTAGAGGGTAGACCTAGAGGGTTAGGTAACTTGATGGAAGTATGTTCTTGTTCTTAGTTCATGATGAGTCACACCTGGAACCCAAGTCCCCAGACCTCCTTATACCTATTGTCAAGTGAGCATCTGCTCCCAGCCTCCCTTGCCAGGTGGAGATTTAGTGGGGATGCAGACGGTGTGGTGTGCATTCAAAGCAGCTGGTATTAGGAAGCATTAGTCAAATGAACTGGATCTACTTTTGGGTTAAGAGCTTTATGTAGAAACAATTTTGTGTTGCAGTGGAAAACTGAATCATCTATATGTATTGAATGGGTTCAGAATAAGCCTCCCCAAAGATGCCATTTTGGCATGTGGACTATTTTGTTGTTGTTGTTGTTGTTTTTGTTTGTTTTTCAGGGACAGAGAGAGAGTCAGGGAGATGGATAGATAGGGACAGACAGACAGGAATGGAGAGAGGTGAGAAGCATCAATCATTAGTTTCTCATTGCCATTGAGGCACCATAGTTGTTCATTGATTGCTTTCTCACATGTGCCTTGACCGCTGGCCTTCAGTAGACTGAGCAACCCCTTGCTGGAGCCAGCGACCTTGGGTCCAAGCTGGTGAGCTCAAGCCAGATGGGCCCAGGCTCAAGCTGGCGAGCTCGGGGTCTCAAACCTGGGTCTTCCACATCCCAGTCCGACGCTCTATCCACTGCGCCACCGCCTGGTCAGGCTGGCATGTGGACTATTTTGAGCTGAAGGCTGAGTAATAATCAAGATCCAGCAGATTCAAGAAAAACTTTTATTTCCCCTTAACTACCTAAAATAATTTAGAGAGAGGACCTGGCCCAGAAAGAGAGCTCTCACCAGAGATAACTATAAAGAGTATGGGTTAGTTGTGGTAGGCTAGGGGGAGTGCTCAGGGACTAGAGATCAAAGTCCTCTCTGTGTCCCAAGATCTCTGTATGATATGTCAAACATTTGTTTTACCAAGTGTTTGCTCTTCCCAGCTTCCTGTAAATTATCTTCCTCCCCTTTGAAGTCCCAGACCTCTACCCACTTCTCCTTAGCTTAGGATAATATATAAGCCTCAACTGCCTGACTTCCTGTGGGTCTCATATTCTTATGGTGCACCACATGTATGTAATAAAATTTGTTTTTCTATTGTTAGTCTGTTTTATGTCAATTTAATTATTAGACCAGCCAAAAGAACCTAGAAGGGTAGAGGAAAAGTTCTCTTCCCCCACAGTATCATCTGTAGCATACCTTCAAGCCCTGTTCATTGTCTTTTTTCAACTTTGCATATTTTAGGTAATTAATAGATATATAAATCTATTTTGAAACTTCTTAAATTGTAGCTAATTGATAGATATGTAAATTCTGTCCTATCTGCTATAGAGTTTTTTACTTCTTTTCACCCCTACCCCATTGGCAAGGGGGAAAAACATTTCTGCCTTCATTTGCAAGTCAACTCAACATCCTTTTATTCTACATAAATTCATACTGTTCTGACTTTTCCTTTGAACTAGTTATGACATCTCTCTGCTTGGTTCTAGAATATCATTTAAGCAAAATAAATTCTTTTTTAAAAAAAACAGATTTTATTTATTGATTTTACAGAAAGAAGAAAGTGGGGGGACGAGAAGTAGTTGCTTCACTGTAGCTGTTCATTAGTTGCTTGTTGTATGTGCCTTAACTGAGCAAGCCCAGGGTTTTGAACCAGTGACCTCAGTGTTCAAGGTTGGCACTCTACCCACTGTGCCACCACAAGCCAGGCAGCAAAATAAATTCTTTAACACATTGTTGGGCAAATAAGTTTGTAAAATTTGTGTTATTTGGTTTTGCTCACTTTTATTGTGACAGATGGCCGCTGCCCACGTGGAGCTGCTGATTGCCTTCCTGCTTGGGAAGGGGCTTGGTTATACCAATGTGTGCTGGAGGAGGGCTTTCATGCTGAAAAGTTTTAAAAGGAGGAGCTAAGAGGCCATTTTGGAAGAGGGAAGAAGACCACATTGTTGCAAGGAGAGAGGCCACGTGGTGGCAGAGAGGAAGCAAGCAAGATGGTGGGGAGCTAAAGGGGAACAGAGGTGAGGGGTTTTGTAAGCTCTGCTGAACTGGTGAGGTGAGAGCCTTTGATTCTAGGGAAAACCGGAAAGATTCTTCTGGTTGTGGAACAGAACATGTGAGTGGGTTTTGGTGCCCTGTGTGTTTGTTTTTTCCTCGTTGGCCAGTAGGAGTCTAAAATAAAGGATGGCCCACCAGTTCTTGGCTCTTGTTTCATTATCGTCTATCCAAATCAAATGTGAACCTGCACGGTCCAGGCGGCTGTGATGGTGGCCGTAACATGTTCATTTTCTTTAATTTTTTTACATTTTTATGGAAGTTGTGATTTTACCTAATATCATACCATGTCCACTATGCCCAACTACTCCAGCATGTGGTGTGATGACCAGCTGCAGGATGAGTCTCTTTCTGTATCCACATGAACCCAAACAGAGCTACTTTTTTCTCAGTTTGCCTGGAGAGACAATGTGTTCAGGATGGCAGAGGGCTGGCTCAAGGTGACTTACCTGAACCTTACATCCTCACTTGCTGATTGGTGGTTCTCTTTAGACACTGTATCAAAAAAACATTTCAGCCTGACCAGGCGGTGGCACAGTGGATAGAGCGTCGGACTGGGATGCAGAAGACCCAGGTTCGAGACCCTGAGGTCACCAGCTTGAGCGTGAGCTCATCTGGCTTGAGCAAAAGCTCGCCAGCTTGGACCCAAGGTCGCCAGCTCCAGCAGGGGTTGCTTGGTCTGCTGAAGGCCTGCGGTCAAGGGACATGTGAGAAAGCAATCAATGAACAACTAAGGTGTCGCAACGGCAACGAAAAACTAATGATTGATACTTCTCATCTCTCTCTATTCCTGTCTGTCTGTTCCTATCTATTCCTCTCTCTGATTCTCTCTCTGTCCCTGTTAAAAAAAAAAAAAAATTTCAGGGAAGAGTCCTACATGCTTCTAAGAGCAGGAGGCCAGCTTGGAGGAGAGGCAGAGGGTCAGCCTCTGGAAGCAAGGCTTACATACTACAAGGAAGTAGCTGGCTAGGAACCTCACCAGGTCACCTTCTCTAGGTTTGAATTCTTTTTTCTCTTGGGTAATTAGTACATTGAAGATAACAGAAAAACTTGCTTACTCCACTAAAGAGAGGAAAAGGAAGAGATGGGAGAAAATAGGGGACAAACAGAAACAAAAGAAATAGGAGAATGAGAACAAGGGGTAGGGTGCAGAGATCAAACTAGAATATTCTTCACATCATGATTTCCTGGGACACACAGAATGATCTATGACACAGAATTAAATAAATAACTCAATGATGAGGCTATTTTCTTGTCATTCTGATTATGTGAAAGACAAAGCCTCAGTTTGGTGCTGGTCTGTCTTCAACATCTCTCTTAGCATTTCTCCCGTCCTCTATTAACCAAGGGTGGGTAGGTCTCTAGCTCAGAGCCTTCAGTCACCAAGAGTATCCAGTTAGAGCCCTGGCAGGGTAGCTCAGTTGGTTAGAGTATCATCAAGACTGTGGGTTTGACCACTTGTCAGGGCACATACAAGAATCAACCAATGAGCCTGACCAGGCGGTGGCACAGTGGATAGAGCGTTGAACTGGGATACGGAAGACCCAGGTTCGAGACCCCGAGCTCGCCAGCTTGAGCGCGAGCCCATCCGGCTTGAGCAAAGAGCTCGTCAGCTTGGACCCAAGGTCGCTGGCTCCAGCAAGGGGTTGCTCAGTCTGCTGAAGGCCTGCGGTCAAGGCACATGTGAGAAAGCAATCAATGAACAACTAAGGTGTTGCAATGGCAATAAAAAAACTAATGATTGATGCTTCTCATCTCTCTCCGTTCCTGTCTGTCTGTCCCTGTCTATCCCTCTCTCTGTCCCTGTTTAAAAAAAAAAAATCAACCAATGAATGCATAAATATAGTGGGACAACAAGTCAATGTTTTCTCTCTCTCTACCTCTCTCCCTCCTCTTTAAAATCAATCAATAATTTAAAACAAAATTTAAAAAGGCAGTATCCAGTTAGAGTTTAATACCATAGCTCTGTTTTCATTGTATCTATTTACCATTTAAAGGAATACTGGTTTTCTATTGACATAAGTTTCTTTTACAAATAATTTAGGTTTTTAAAAGGGAGTCAAGTGATAAATTTCATCAGTCAATTTCAAAAATTAAGTAAATATTAGGATATGCAAAAATCGCTTTAGTGGTAAGAAATGACTCTAATTGGAGATTGCAGTAGAGAAGAAAAGGGAAGAAAACAAAGAAGAACAGAGAGAGAGAATAAATACAAGAAGTGAAACTATGTCAAGGGGTTGAGAGGCATTGTCAGGGTTGACCTGAGAGTATAAAGTGAAAAAGATAAAGGCTAATGGAGGGTCTGGCTCTTATATTTGGGATTAGAGTTAGAGATGAGATTATTTGAGAGGTATTGGTGATGTCTCAAATATACTCCAACTGCTTAAGAGACTTTGGGAAGTTATTCAGGAAGACTGGAAGTGGTTTAGGGTGGCTCTGACCTTCAAGAAAGGGAGCAGTAGTCTCTGTCATGGGCTGCCCTGCAGAACCCTATACTGTAATCTCTCTTGCTGCCATTTAACAATTACTTGAGCAGACATCCCTCTTCTTCTTCTCCTCCTCCTCCTCCTCTTCCTCCTCCTCCTCCTCCTCCTTCTTCTTCTTCTTCTTCTTCCTGTCTTCATTGTTATTCATTAAATATTTTTAAATGTCTAATTGCAAGAGTTCATTCTAAGAAGCTTGAATTTTCAAGCCAAGGCATGAAATTAGTGTCCAGTAACACAGACTTAATTTCTACTTCACTACTTAATTTAGAGATACGCTGGTTGGTGTGAGGCTTCTGGTGCCAAAGAATCTTACATTTCTGAAGTCTTCTAGCCAAGCTCTATGAAAAATACAGCCATAAATACTCATTCTAATGACTCCCCAGGCCACAGTCACAAAGCTTTTACATTGCATTTACTCAGGACTCTCTGGCCAAAATCATCTTGCTCAATCTTCTCCAGGGTTCTTGGAAATGCCTGTATCTTCCTACCACCTGCTTCACTGTGTGCCCCCTTCCTTATGTGTCCAGATGCCAGGTTGAAGCTGTGGGCCCCAATTTCCTGTAGTCGTAAGCTTCTGGCTCCTTGGTCTACCATGAGTCAATGCTCTTGCCAGAGGCCCTGGGGGTTGAAGCCATAGACTTTTGGCTGTTACTATGGGAAGCCCTTGCCACTAGGATTCAAATGTCTAGGCAGAGCTGATGAGTCCTTGGATGGTGGCCAGCAGGGTGGATTTTTAAAGTTTATTTATATGGGGGGGGGGAAGAGAGGTCTTAGAAGGATATAGGGAAACAAGTGTGTAAAGCCAGAAGCCAAGGCCACCATCACAGCCGCCTGGCCAGTGCAGGTTCCCATTAGATTCGGACAGTTGGTAACGAAACAACGGAGCCAAGAACTGGTGAGCCATCAGCTTTAATTCTAGCTTGCACCCAGCGGGCAAGCAAAAACACACACTGGGCTCCAAAACCCACTCATTCAGTACTCACAAAGCTACTGACTTATCCGAGTTACCTAGCATCAAAGGTTTCTAGCTCACCAGACTTATTCACCTCTGTTCCCCATCTCCTTCTCCAGCACAAACTCTGCTCAAACTGGCTTCTCTCTCAGCACTCCGCCATCTTGGCGGCTTCTCCTCTCCTCCACGTGGCCTTAATCTGCTCTCCTCTCTAATGCTAACCTCAGGAACTGAGAGAGAGCAAGCTCCTGGTCTGTCCCACTTTATAGTGTAGAAATCCAAACCCTTAATCCAATCTACAAACAAGAAAGTCTCTGATATAAAGTCACCCATCTGAGGCATAATGGGAGGATTCCTCAGGAGAATGCACCACCCCACATCATCCAATCAGTCAAGGGTATAGGGAAAAGCTTAGTCTTAAAACAGCCTTCGGCTATAATGACCCTGCCTGCTTACAGCCTGCCCCCCCCCGCCCCACAATAATATAATTATGCTCATCCCAAGCATAAGGGCAACTAATATCACCTGGGTAATAGGCTTCCACGTGAGCAGCGCCATCTTTAACAAAGTGAGCATAATATATTTTATCTGCCCAACAGACGCCCTATCCACTGTGCCACTGCCTGGTCAGGCACGCCAAAAGGTTTTAAAAGGAGGAGCTAGGAGGCCATTTGGAGAGAGTGATCATGTTCTTGTAGAGAGGAAGAACCCATGGTATAGCAGGGAAGGGAAGCCATGTGGTGAAGGCAGCCAAAATGGTAGAATGGGGGAAGGAGAAGCCAGTTTGTGGAGGAGAAGGAGATGGGGAACAGAGGTGAATAAGACTGGTGAGGTGGAAGCCTTTGATTCTAGGAAAACTCGAATGAGTCAGTAGCTTTGTGAGTGCTGAATGAGTGGGTTTTGAAGCCCAGTGTGTTTGTTTTTACTTGCTTGCCGAGTACGAGTCTAGAATAAAGAAAAATGGACCACTAGCATTTGGCTCAATTGTTTCTTTACGATCCATCTGAATCAAACCTGAACCTGCATTTGCCAGGTGGCTCTGATAGCAGCCACGAATACTGGCTTTACAGGGAACAATGGTCAGTGGCAGCTCATTCAGGCTAACCCCCTGAATCTGTCTCCAAGGTCCCCTTTCTCTGACTTCTCAGTAAGCTAACAGGAGCCCCGCATTGGCTCACTACTTTCCTATAACATTTCTAGAGAATCACAGCAGACTCTGCTCGGGCTTTCTCTTGTTGCTCCTTTTACCCTAAACCCTTCCTTTGTTTTATTGTCCCCAGTTTTTATAAGCGTATTCTCAAAGCACCCTGGACTTGTGTAGTGAAATCTTTCCTGCACTAATTCAAGAACCTACACACTATAGACTGGCCCAAGGCAGACCTGCTCCAGCCTAGTGCTTTTCTGGTAACAGAAGGATGTGCTGTGAGGCCCCTACTGGTGTTTCTTAATGCTGGCTGCGTATTAAAACTAACTGGGGAGCTTTAAAAATACTGATGCCTGAGTCTTATCCCATACCATTTAAATCTAGACTTTGGGAACAGAGGGGTGGAGCTTGGCCACTGGTATTTTTTAATTGAAGTGTGACTTAGATATAGCAAGGCACATACATCTTAAGTATACAGCTTGATGAAGTTTTGCACCTGGGTAACTATCACCAAGGTCAATACTCAAGACGAGGAAGGCTTCCTTCCAGTTCCTTTGAAGGTTTCTTTCTCATCTGTAAATATGGCAACATTGAGCCACAGCCACACAGGAGCAGGCGCAGCCAGCACCTCTCTTTTGAACTTTTCTAGATGTATGGCCAGTAGCCACGGCCACCATCACAGCCGCCTGGCCCATACAGGTTTGCATTTGATTTATACAGACGGTCATGAAACAATGGAGCCAAGAACTGGTGGGTCAATAGCTTTAATCCTAGCTTGCACCCAGTGGGCAAGAAATACACACAGTGGGAAAACACTTTCCTTTCCATTCAGGGCTCCCAAAGCCACTGACTTATCCAACTTTCCTAGAATTAAAGGTTTCTACCTCACCAGCCTTATTCACCTCTGTTCCCCATCTCCTCTCTGCACAAACTGGCTTCTCCTTCAGCACTCTGCCATCTTGGCTGCTTCTTCTCTCCTCCACGTGGCCTTTCTCTGATCTCTCCTTTTTCTCTGCTCTCCTCATTAATGCTAATCTCAGGAACTGAGAAAGAGCAAGCTCCCAGTCTGCCCCATTTTATAGTATAGAAATCAAAACCTTTAATCCAATATACAAACAAGAAAGTCTCTGATACAAAGTCACTTATCTGAGTCATAATGGGATTTCTCATAAGAGAGCACCACCCCCTATCATGCAACAGTCAAGGGTGTGGGGAAAAGCTTAATCTTAAAACTAAGCCTTAGGCCAGGGGTCCCTAAACTACAGCCCGCGGGCCACATGGGGTCCCCTGAGGCCATTTATCTGGCCCCCGCCACACTTCCGGAAGGGGCACCTCTTTCATTGGTGGTCAGTGAGAAGAGCACAGGATGCATCTGCACCCATAGTTCCCATTGAAATACTGGTCAGTTTGTTGATTTAAATATACTTGTTCTTTATTTTAAATATTGTATTTGTTCCCGTTTTGTTTTCTTACTTTAAAATAAGATATGTACAGTGTGCATAGAGATTTGTTCCTAGTATTTTTAATAGTCCGGCCCTCCAACACTCTGAGGGACAGTGAACTGGACCCCTGTGTAAAAAGTTTTGGGATCCCTATGTTGGGCAGATAAAATATATTATGCTCACTTTGTTAAAGATGGCGCTGCCCATGTGCAAGTTTTAAGAGTAAGCTTTTCCCCACACCCTTGACTGATTGGATGATGTGGGGTGGTACACTCTCATGAGGAATTCTCCCATTATGCCTCAGATAAGTGACTTTGTATCAGAGACTTCCTTGGTTGTAAATTGAATTAAAGGTTTGGATTTCTACACTATAAAGTGGGGCAGGCTAGGAGCTTGCTCGCTCTCGGTTCCTGAGGTTACTATTAGAGAGGAGAGCAGAGTAAGGCCACATGAAGGCCAGGAGAAGCAGCCAAGATGGTGGAGTGCTGAGGAAGAAGCCAGCTTGTGCAGAGTTTGTGCAGGAGGAGATGGGGAACAGAGGTGAATAAGACTGGTGAGCTAGAAACCTTTGATGCTAGGAAACTCGGATAAGTCAGTAGCTTTGTGAGCACTGAATGGGTGGCTTTTGGAGCCCAGTGTGTGTTTTTGCTTGCCCGCTGGGTGCAAGCTAGAATTAAAGCTGATGGCTCACCAGTTCTTGGCTCCATTGTTTCATTACCGACTGTTCGAATCTAATGTGAACCTGCATGGGCCAGGCGGCTCTGATGGTGGCCTCAACTATTGGCTTTACATTTGGGGTAGTCTGTGGCAGGATTTGATACAGATCAATATGGAGCCACCACCACCTTTGAGCTGTGGAGTAGAGAACTGGCTGCTGTTATGGTTTCCTATGGCTGTTTTTTGGGGGACTGTTGGCTGGCTGACTTTTACAACCATGTGTGAAGAAACCAAGAGCTCTGTGGAGGAGGCTGCCCAGGACCTGCAGGCCATCCAGCAGAAGGAGCTGGAGCAAACATGGGAGAAACAGATGGAGCTGGAGGAAGCGCTGGAAGAGGAGGCCGACCAGGTTTGCGAGATTCGCCTGGTAATGGAGCAGACGCTGGAGAAGGAATCACAGGTTTGTAAGTTGCAGCTTTCCCTGGATGTTGTGGAGAGCCAGCAGCAGCAGGAGGCCGGGGCTGAAGCCGAGGTTGGGGCTGAGGCTGAGGTGGGGGCTGTAAGGCCCATGGAGCAGAAAGTGGCGGCGGCCCGGGCTTAAGCCCAGCAGCAGGAGCTGATGTTTCTTTTTCCTCTTTGGAGGATGAGGAGAATTGGTCTAGAGTTACAATCCGCAGCCTCCAGAAGGAGGGAGCCCAGCAGCAAGGAGTAACTACGTTCCTGGTAGGTCTGCGATTTTGGGACATGGGGTGGATGCCATCATGCTCTCTGTAGCAGAGATGGAAATGCTGACTGCCATTGCCACGTGCTCTTTCTTGGTACAGTGTGAGACCTGCCATGACTGCAGGAATGAGGGGTGAGGCTAACACCCCATGTCTGTGGACTGATTTCCTGGGCTACGACAGGAGTGAGCACTGGCTCCTTTGTTGAATGGACTTATGGATTTTGGACAATGTGAAATACCCTAATGGGGGTGGGGGCGGCTTTGATGGAGGCCCTTCCCCTGCTCTGGGAAGCCTTTCAGATGGCAAGAGAGAAGGCCAAGGACATTTTGCACTTTTGGCAAAGTGCTCAGAGACTGGTGAATTGTATCTTTGTAATTGTTGAAATTGTATGATTTGTCATCTTGTTGTAATTTGTGCCTAATTTCCTTGTACAGGGATGCTGGTGGTGTATATTGTGGGTAGTAAAGTGAGCATAGTGGTGGATTGTTGGGCAGATAAAATATATTATGCTCACTTTATTAAAGATGGCACTGCCCATGTGCAAGTTTTAAGAGTAAGCTTTTCCCCACACCCTTGACTGATTGGATAATGTGGGGTGGTGCACTCTCCTGAGGAATCCCATTATGCCTCAGATAAGTGACTTTGTATCAGAGACTTCCTTGTTTGTAGATGGGATTAAAGGTTTGGATTTCTACACTGTAAAGTGAGGCAGGCCAGGAGCTTGATCTCTCTCAGTTCCTGAGGTTAGTATTAGAGAGGAGAGCAGAGTAAGGCCACATGGAAGCCAGGAGAAGCAGCCAAGATGGTGGAGTGCTGAGGGAGAAGCCAGTTTGTGCAGAGTTTGTGCAGGAGGAGATGGGGAACAGAGTTGAATAAGACTGGTGAGCTAGAAACCTTTGATGCTAAGAAACTCGGATAAGTCAGTAGCTTTGTGAGCACTGAATGAGTGGGTTTTGGAGTCCAGTGTGTGTTTTTGCTTGCCTGCTGGGTGCAAGCTAGAATTAAAGCTGATGGCTCACCAGTTCTTGTCTCTGTTGTTTCATTACCGACTGTCCAAATCTAATGCGAACCTGCATGGGCCAGGTGGTTCTGATGGTGGCCCTGGCTACTGGCTTTACACCCTGTCTGCTTACAGCCTGTCCCCCACACCCTATGCAAACTATAAGTGAGCAAACATATATATCATATTTACAAACTTATTTGACCGACACTAGTTTTCCCAAATCTGATGTAAAAGAGGAAAATTTTCTGTCTTCCCTCATGACATTTTAGGCTCATTGCCTGGGCTCTGTAAATTAGACTGAGAAAAGACAGAATAATAAGAAAAAAACAGAAGTTGATTAACATGTGCATTGCATATACACACATGGAACACTTAGAGATGATAAAAAAAAAAACAATAAATTTTTAGGAAGGTGACAAGACAAAGAAAAAAACAACTTTGAACTTCTAGGGCCAAATTGTGAGGAAACAAATACAATGGCAGATTGTTAGCAAGGTTTGCTATGCAGATTTCTCTGGACTGATAAGACTTAAGAGTTGTCTCCAAGGATTAATTCTGTTCTTGATAGAGGGGATGGGGGACACCTTTACAAGTTTATGTCCTATTTTTTTAGACAAATGGGGGTAGGGGAGCAGAGAACTATCTCTGTATCTGCTTTATCCCAGTTGCCTTCAGCACAAAATAATCCTTATGTCAAAGAGCATCTTTTGGGTGCCATATTCTGCTATCCTCAGAAAACCCATGTCTAGCACTTTGGGTCCACCTTGGGTGGGTTTTGGGGGAAGGGAAATGCCCAGAACAACTCTATTTCTAGTATCTTCATTAACAGCTTTTAGAACAAATTTCTTGAAGATGAGTGCCTGATCGGTTCAGAAAAGCAGAACTCTGGTGAGTTCCTTGTGATAAAGAGAGAACCACAGGCCCAAAATGGTGTTTTTTGGGCTCACACTAAAAGCCCATGATACAAAACCTAGATTTAATACCTGATCTAATTGCAGTTTCAACTTCTCCCAGAAGCATAATTTTAATCAACCTGTCTGGAATTATTTTGTCAACACCAGTGAGGTAATCTGTTACATGGGCCCTCTCCATACCCCCTCACCCCATAGAAAGAAGAGGCAATCTGCTAGATAAAAAACACTTCCTTTTTTCTCTCTTCTCCAGAAAAGGGTAAATATTCCCTCTTAAAAATAATTGTTTCTTTAGTTCCCTTGCCCCGCTCTTCTTCCTATAAAAACTTTCCATTTTGTACAACTGTTGGGCAGATAAAATATATTATGCTCACTTTGTTAAAGATGGTGCTGCCCACATGGAAGTTCGTTGATATTAATGTGTGTTCTGGAACAGGCTGTCAGCAGGCCAAGTCATTATAGCCTAAGGCTTAGTTTTAAGAGTAAGCTCTTCCCCACACCCTTGACTGATTGGATAATGTAGGGTGGTGCACTCTCTTGAGGAATCCCATTATGCCTCAGATGGGTGGCTTTGTATCAGAGACTTCCTTGTTTGTAGATTAGATTAAAGGTTTGGATTTTCTATGCTTTAAACGGGGGCAGACCAGGAGCTTGCTCTCTCTCTTGGTTCCTGAGTTCCTGAGGTTAGTATTGGAGAGGAGAGCAGATTAAGGCCATGTGGAGGAGAAGTAGCCAAGATGCAGAGTGCTGAGGAAGAAGCCAGTTGATTAAGAGTTTGTGCAGGAGAAGATGGGAAACAGAGGTGAATAAGTCTGGTGAGCTAGAAACCTTTGATTCTAGGAAACTCGGATAAGTCAGTAGATTTGTGAGCACTGAATGTGTGGGTTTTGGAGCCCAGTGTGTGTTTTTGCTTGCCCGCCGGGTGCAAGCTAGAATTAAAGCTGATGACTCACCAGTTTTTGGCTCCTGTGTTTCATTGCCATCTGTCCGAATCCAATGCGAACCTGCACGGGTCAGACTGTTGTGATAGTGGCCCCGGCTACTGGCTTTACAACAACCCTTTGGAGCACCCTCCAAGTTGCTAGATGGGATACAGTCATCCCTTGCCGTATCGCAATTCACTTTTCATGATCTCACTGTATCATGGACTTTAAAATTGTATATATCTAATTTTGTATGGCAGATTTTTCGCTACATTGTGGGATTTGGCGATATATAGATATTTTTATATCTTTATTATTTTAATTATTTTTGTGGTAAAATAAGCATTTTCTAGCTTAAAGAATTGAAAAGGTTTATAAGAGGGTGGGAAGGGTTTATAAAGCCCTGAGGGCAAGCACCTGTAGCCTTATATTGACTATACACAGGGCGCTGCCCCGTGCTCATGCACCAATCAGGCAAAGTACAAGCGAGCAAGCCTAACAAACTTGTTTGCCCAACAGCTACAAAAAGCTGTTGGAGTGTTGCAGAGTCCATATTTTTTAAATGCTTTTTTGTTGGTACTAACATGCAGCAGAGTTGAAACTTTGGTCTGGATATTCATGCACTGCCTCTGTACTCAGTCAGGGTTCCTTGCAGAGCATCTGGGAAGAGAGATGGTTGAATCATGTAAGCCCTTGTACCATCAGTGTTTCTGATGGATCCCAGGTCATGTGCAGGGTTGCCTCCCCGAAGGTCGGCTCCTGTTCATATTCCTTATCTCCTTTCTAATATACATTCTTTTTCTTATTTTATTTTTTTTTACAGGGACAGAGAGAGAGTCAGAGAGAGGGATAGATAGGGACAGACAGACAGGAACGGAGAGAGGTGAGAAGCATCAATCATTAGTTTTTCATTGCTGTTGCCACACCTTAGTTGTTCATTGATTGCTTTCTCACACGTGCCTTGACCGTGGGCCTTCAGCAGACCAAGCCACCCCTTGCTGGAGCCAGCGACCTTGGGTCCAAGCTGGCGAGCTCTTTGCTCAAGCCAGATGGGCTTGCGCTCAAGCTGGCGACCTTGGGGTCTCGAACCTGGGTCTTCCACATTCCAGTCCGACGCTCTATCCACTGTGCCACCACCTGGTCAGGTTATCTCCTTTCTAATCAGCCTCTTCAACATCTCTGTGGTCCAGGAAGATTCTGAACCTTTTTGAAAATTGGCCCACCTTTTCCTTGAGATCAACTGTGCATATGAAGGGTGGCAGAGAGGTCTTTGTCTTCCACAAAAGATCTTGCTGCACCTTTGCTGCAGGGCAAGGAGTACCCCTTAGTCTTTACACTTATATGACCTGACCAAGAGGGGCCACTCCAAATCTGCTCCAAGATGACTTCCTGTTTCCACCAAGCCCCAGAAGCAGCTGGCTGCCCTTATATTGCTGCTTCAAGGGCAAAAAAAAAAAAGAAAAAAAGCCAGTTTTGCTTAGCCATGCACCCACTATATTCACAGGCCTGCCAGTGATCTGTCCTTGGGTCTAAACTACGCACAGAAGCACAGACAGAAGTTACTTTGGTGTGTAAGGACCATTGTGCCATGTGGTCCAGGAAGAGGACCAGTTCACCCCAATGAGTACACAGTGTGATTTACTGGGTAGTGAGAACCTCAGGGGTTGAAGGCTGTAAAGCTGGCAGCCTAGGATCCGTGGGTCAGTGTCCTGAGCTGGGACCTCAGCCTCCTCACAGCCCCTGGAGGGAGTGGCAATGCCAATGCTTGCCTTGGCTTCAAGGGCCAAGACAGTGAGCTCATGCACCCCTCTGGCGCCTTCTAAAATTGGCACCAGAGGAGGCTAAGGTTCTGGATTATACAGCTGGGGCCCAAAGCCAAGTAAATGTGAGGCTTTACCTCTCTCATGGGACCTTCTTAGGGCCTCTAAACTGAAGAGGCCTTGGAAAACTCTGATTCACCTGAATAATCCTCAAATTGCAATCAATGAGCAGTGTAGCTGATTCCTAGAGAAAGAGTCTTCAAATCTTCCCATTTCCCAGTATAGCCAGTTTAATTTGAGTTTCATGCTGCCCAACTCTCCCTGCTCTGGGGCTGCTGATATGGAGTAAAAGGGTCAGGATTCCAAAGGCAAGGCTAGCCTCTAAAGGCAGGTGTTTGCAATTGGGAACTGCAAGTTTGGATCATGGAGCTAGACTTATCAAAACTTCCTAGCCTTTGGTTTTCATAAAGCAGTTTTTTTTACTGAGGATGAAGCTAATAGACAGCAAGGGTCTTTCAGCTCTTCAGGAGTGGCTGCCTTCTTTAGCCAAAATTCCCAAAGAGATGCAGAAAAGGAGAGACTTTATTCAAGTGAAACAGTTTGCAAACCAGGGGAGCATAGCTTCCAGTGTAAACCAAAACTGCACTCCCTGATACAAAGGGAAGGCCATCTTTTATAAGGAAAGTTTCTGCCCAGATTCCTAATTGGTCCAATTTTATGCAAACAAGGTTTCCAAATTCATATAGTTCTGACTGGTCCAAACCCTGCAGTTCCGATTGTTTGGTAGTAGGCAATTTGATTGGTCAGTATAGATGTAAATGGGGATAAAATTATGCATTTCTGATTGGAAGGGACAGGTCTCAGTCCATTGGTTGAAAGATGAAAACAAGAACTCCCTTATAATGAATGGTTGGCTCAGATGTCAGGAGCATAGTGTGGGAAACTGAGTTCAGTCTGGGGTTCTTCCAGGTATTCAGGGTGCACAAGGAGTCCTATCAGCAAGTGCTGCTAGACTCTCACTACTCATAAAATTTGGGCCCTTGGTTGACCATGGAAAGCCCATCGCTATAGGAAAATTTCTTCTTGGGGTTCAATCAAATGAATCTTTCTTCTCAGGGTCCATTTTTCCTTCAGCGCCCACATCTTCAGAGCTCCTTTCAATGTGCCTGCGATACATCTGGATGTCTAGCATTAACTCCCGCTTTAGGATTAGAGCAAACTGGGTTAAAATTCTGAGTCCCCCTCTTATCAGGTGAATGATCTTAGGAATACCATTTAACAACTCTAAACAGCATCTAATTTCATCTATAAAATGGAGATAATAATAATAGTATTTTCTTTTTAGTGTTGTTATATCAACTAAACAGATTAATGCATTTAGAGTGCTTCCTACACATCTGATCTTAATAAAATTTTATGATGTTTAGTTTCTGCCATTACTTGAAAGAATACTAAAATGGTATAAAAACAATGTAGCACCCTTAACAGAACATCATACCATACAGCTTGAGGATTACTTCCTCTGTGAACAGAATTCTGCATTTTCTACTCATGCTTTTGAAGGAATTTGACACGCCACTCCAAAATATACTGCTTTGGTGTACTGAGTCTTGAACTGAAGGCACTTGATAAATAGCAAATGTAAAGAAAAGCTCTCTCTGAACTCCTCTTACCTCCCTACAGACAGATCCTCCAAAAGAAACTTGCCTGTCATATATCCCCTCCCTTCTTCTCCCCAGGATTTTTATCACCTGAGAAGATTGACCCTTATCATAGGAGAAGAGACTAGAAGTCCACAACACACCCAGACAGACTTTGTCAACACTACCATATCTCCCATCTATTCTTCTAAGGACCCATTCACCTTTCTTAAAATGTATTTACTCTTCCCTAAGTAGCTTCCATCCACCTGTTCTCCCCCTAACAAGATGACATATAAAGTCTCAAATCCCATTACTTTTTTCAGTATTCATCTTTCTGATGCCTCTACCCATGTAATATTAAAAAATAATAAGTTTGTATACCTTTTCTCCTGTTAATCTGCCTGTAGCTTATTTCATAGATCCAAGCAGGTAGAGGAAAAGTCTTTCCTATTCTACACTTTATTTGAGACACCCATTGCTTATTTTATACTCCTGTCCTCCTCCAGATGGTAAATTTCTTATCTCTTTTTGAATCTCTCAGGGTATAGAAGTCTGACTTGCATGAAATAGGTGCCATCTTATGCTCACTGTTTTATATGCTAACTCCCAAAGAACATTGAAGAGGTAAATAAGCTGCAATTGTTTGCAAACACTCTGACTTCTGGGAAGGCTGCTAAAAATGGTTGAGTTTGGTAACAGGGTTAAAAGTGGGGGTACAGAGGTAGGAGCCACAATTACGTTTGACAAACCTTAATACTTATACAGTGTGTATTAGAGTTGACTGCTTTGTCAAACAGTCCCCTCATTTTAATGGCTTAGACCAAAAGAAAGCCTATTTCTTACCAAGTGGACAGTCCAATGCACATGTCTGAGTTCTGTGGCTTTCCTACACAGGGCTTCTCAGGAATCTGGGTGTAAGGCCAGTAGTCGTGGCCATTATCACAGCCACCTGGCCAGTACAGGTTCACGTTAGATTAGGACAGACGGTGAAGAAATGGCGGAGTCGGAGTATGGTAGGCCATTCTGTTTATTGGTGTCTCACCAAGACAGGCAAGCCACAAGAGAAGACAAGGGAAAAGCAGAAAACCTGCTTTTCCCATGGAGGGCAAGGGATCAGGGAGTCCCCCGCAATGGTGATAGCAGGAACCGAGAGAGCAAGCTCCAGGTCTGCCCCACATTATAGTGTAGAAATCCAAACCTTTAATCCAATCTACAAACAAGGAAGTCTCTGATACAAAGTCACTTATCTGAGGCATAATGGGATGTTGGGCAGATAAAATATATTATGCTCACTTTGTTAAAGATGGCGCTGCCCACATGGAAGTTCGTTGATATTAATGTGTGTTCTGGAACAGGCTGTGGGCAGGCCGGGTCGTCATAGCCTAAGGCTTGGTTTAAGAGTAAGCACTTCCCCACACCCTTGACTGATTGGATGATGTAGGGTGGTGTACTCTCTTGAGGAATCCCATTATGCCTCAGATGGGTGGCTTTGTATCAGAGACTTTCTTTATGTATAATTGGATTAAAGGTTTGGATTTTCTATGCTATAAACTGGGAGAGACCAGTAGCTTGATCTCTCTCTCTTGGTTCCTGGGTTCCTGAGGTTAGTATTAGAGAGTAGAGCAGATTAAGGCCACGTGGAGAGGAGAAGTAGCCAAGATGGCAGCGTGCTGAGGAAGAAGCCAGTTTGTTAAGAGTTTGTGCAGGAGAAGATGGGAAACAGAGGTGAATAAGTCTGGTGAGCTAGAAACCTTTGATTCTAGGAAACTCGGATAAGTCAGTAGCTTTGTGAGCACTGAATGTGTGGGTTTTGGAGCCCAGTGTGTGTTTTTGCTTGCCCGCCGGGTGCAAGCTAGAATTAAAGCTGATGGCTCACCAGTTCTTGGCTCCTGTGTTTCATTACCGACTGTTCGAATCTAATGTGAACCTGCACAGGTCAGACTGTTGTGATAGTGGCCCCGGTTACTGGCTTTACATGGGAGAATTCCTTATGAGAGTGTACCACCCCAAATCATCCAATCAGTCAAGGGTGTGGGGAAAAGCTTACTCTTAAAACTTGCAAGTGGGCAGCGCCATCTTTAACAAAGTGAGCATAATATATTTTATCTGCCCAACACTGGGATCCTCCTATCTGTAGCTTTTGTCTGTCTCATAGGTCTTCAGAGCCCATTTCTCCAGGCGTAGATCACATGAAAGGCTTTTAAGGTTCAAGAAGTGACATCTCTTACTTCTGCCCCCTTTCATTGGTCAGAATGGATTTCATGATCCCATCTAACTTTCTAGGAGAAACTGGAATATACTGACTCGCTGTGTGCTCGAAAGGAAGCTGCCTTTGGTGAATACATAGTATTCTCGATAGAGATCTGTAAGCAGTCAAGTCAGTCTTAGGAAAGAAAGGTCAAGAGGGAACTTACTCTACTGGTCATGGAAACTCTTCATTGCTGACCTCTCTGGGTTGTCCAGGGCCCATTTTCCTACCATAACTGTTCAAAGTTTTAACTTGAGTATCTGTGGGCTGGATTAAAGTGGACTCCCTTTCCTTCTTTGGTTCTTGTTGGGCAGATAAAATATATTATGCTCACTTTGTTAAAGATGGCGCTGCCCACATAGAAGCCCGTCACCCAGGTGATATTATTTGCCCTTATGCTTGGGATGGGTGTGGGGGAAAAGCTGTAATGTAAGCAGGCCAGGTTGTTATGGCCTAAGGCTTGGTTTTAAGAGTAAGTTCTTCTCCACACTCTTGACTGATTGGATGATGTAGGGTGGTGCACTCTCCTGAAGAATCCCATTATACAGAGACTTCCTTGTTTGTATAATTGGATTAAAGGTTTTGAGTCTATGCTATAAAGTGGGAGAGATCAGTAGCTTGATCTCTCTCTCTTGGTTCCTGGGTTCCTGAGGTTAGTATTAGAAAGGAGAGCAGATTAAGGCCACATAGAGGCCAGGAGAAGCAGCCAAGATGGCAGAGTGCTGAGGGAGAAGCCAGTTTGTGCAGAGTTTGTGCTGGAGGAGATGGGAAACAGTGGTGAATAAGTCTGGTGAGCTAGAAACCCTTGATTCTAGGAAACTCGGATAAGTCAGTAGCTTTGAGCACTGAATGTGTGGGTTTTGGAGCCCAGTGTGTATTTTTGCTTGCCCGCCGGGTGCAAGCTAGAATTAAAGTTGATGGTTCACCAGTTCTTGGCTCCTATGTTTCATTACCGACTGTTCGAATCTAATGTGAACCTGCACGGTTCAGGCTGCTGTGATGGTGGTCTCGACTACTGGCTTTACAGTTCTCAAATAGAAGGTACCAGGACTTTCTTATAGTGTGTAATAGTGTTTCTGGTACAAAGGTCATGTGCCCAATGCTTTGAAAGGCCAAAACACAAAACTTTTGGGTAAGTAAAGGTTTATTAACTAAGAAGGTAGTAACCAAGAAGATGGGAGACCTAGTGGTTTCTCAAATCTGTCTTTCCCAAGTACAGAGTTCAGGTTTCTCTTATGTCAAAGGAAGGAGAAATGAGAAAGACACGAGGTGATTGACCACCATAGATGTCTGAGGGTCTGTAGGGGTTTGAGGGAGATTGTGCTAATTGATGTGAGTCTAGTCACTAGGTTCTTGCAAATCTTTGATAAACAATGATTATTTTTGTACATACTTCCCTTATCTCTTTGGGAGAGGCACTTCTGGTAAGGGACTGTTTTTGTAGCAAGCAAAATCCCTCTAATAATTAGCATATCTACATGCAAGACTAAGCAGAGATTATTAGCCTGAAGGCTACGGGGTGGGGGTGGGGAGCTGACTTGGAACAGATGGAGTCAGAGAAGCCAAACATTTAACTGTTACAATAGACTTACTGTAGTGTCTTCTCTTTGGATCAAAGGTAATAATAATCATAGTAACTAGTATTTATTGAGCACTTATTATATACCAGGCACTTACACACATTATATTAGAGTGGGAGTATGATGCCGCAGTGAATTGAGCATTGATCTGGAACACTGAGGTCACCAGTTTGAAACCCCAGGCTTGCCTGGTCAAGACACATACAAGAAGCAACTATGAGTTCATGTTTCATACTCCTCCTACCTCCCCCCAACCAAAATCAGTCAATAAATAAAATCTTAAAAAAAAAATAGAATGAGAATAAATCTAAAGTTCTGGATAAAATATGTGGAATTGCATGATTTCATTTAATTTACTTTTTTTACATAATATGTTTCTATTTCTTTGTTTATTAAAATTTTAAGTTTATTATGTTAACATGGACTTAAGTGTCCCCCTCACTATAACACCCTCACCCCTCAACAATGTGTCCCCCATTACACCCCCGTTGGCCTCCCTCCCCCTAATTCTCTCCTCCCCTTCTCTCTGGGATTTACTGTCCTGTTATCTGTATCTATGTGTTATACATATATAAGTTCACTAATCCCTTCAACTTCTCTGATCCTTTTCCCTCATCCCCCTTCCCTCTGACAGCTGTTCCTCTGCTCTCCATGACCCTACTTCTCTCTCTATTCCATTCCTCAGTTCACCATGTTAATTAGATTCCACATAATAAGTGAGATCATATGATATTTGTCTTTCTCTGCCTGACTTATTTCACTTAGTATAATAATCTCTAGGTCCATCCATGTCTTTGCAAAAGGTAATTGTAAGGCCAGGAGCCGCCATCGTGGCCATTCACATGCAGGTTCCCATTGGATTCGGGCTGACGGTGAAGAAATGGCAGAGTCGGAGGATGGTAGGCCATTCTGTTTATTGGTGTCTCACCAATACAGGCAAGCCACAAGAGAAGACAAGGGAGAGGCAGAAAACCAGCTTTTCCCATGGAGGTCAAGGGATCAGGGAGGCCCCTGCAATGGCAATAGCAGGAACTGAGAGAGCTCAAGCTACTGGTCTCTCCCATTTTATAGCACAGATAATCCAAACCTTTAATCCAATTATACAAACAAGGAAATCTCTGTATAATGGGATTCCTCAGGAGAGTGCACCACCCTACATTATCCAATCAGTCAAGGGTGTGGGGAAAAGCTTACTCTTAAAGCCAAGCCTTAGGTCATAACAACCTGGCCTGCTTACATTACAGCCTTTCCCCCACACCCATCCCAAGCACAAGGGCAAATAATATTACCTGGGTGACGGGCTTCCATGTGGGCAGCGCCATCTTTAACAAGGTGAGCATATTATATTTTATCTGCCCAACAGTAATATTTCCTTCTTTTTCATTGACATGTAGTATTCCATTGCATATATGTACCATAGCTTTTTTATCCACTTGTCCACTGATGGACACTTGGGATGTTTCCAGATCTTGGCTATTGTAAACAATGCTGCAATAAACATGAGAGTGCATATATTCTTTTGAATTAGTGTTTTGAGATTCTTAGGATATATTCCTAAAAGTGGGATAGCTGGGTCAAAAGGCAGTTCCACTTTTAATTTTTTGAGGACATGCCATACTGTTTTCCACAATGGCTGCATAAGTCTGCATTCCTATCAGCAGTACAGGAAGGTTCCTGTATGGCCAGTAGGCATGGGCACCATCACAGCCACTTGGCCCGCGCAGGTTTGCGTTTGATTCGAAGAGACAATAATGAAACAATGGAGCCAAAAACTGGTGGCCATTAGCTTTTTAATCCTACCTCGTTCCCAGCAGGCAAGAAATACACAGAGTGGAAAAACACTTCTCTTTCCATTCAGGGCTCCCAAAGCCACTGACTTATCCTAGTATTCCTAGAATCAAAGGTTTCTACCTCACCAACTGTAAAGCCAGTAGCCACAGCCACCATCACAGCCGCCTGGCCCATGCAGGTTCGCATTTGATTTAGACAGATGGTAATGAAACAATGGAGCCAAGAACTGATGGGCCATTAGCTTTAATCCTAGCTTGCACCCGGTGGGCAAGAAATACACACAGTGGGAAAACAATTCCCTTTCCATTCAGGGATCCCAAAGCCACTGACTTATCTGAGTTTCCTAGAATCAAAGGTTTGTACCTCACCAGTCTTATTTATTCATCTCTGTTCTCCATCTCCTTCTCTCTGCACAAACTGGCTTCTCCTTCAGCATTCTGCCATCTGGGCTGCTTCTTCTCTCCTCCATGTGGCCTTTCTCTGCTCTCCCCTCTAATGCTAATCTAAGGAACAAAGAGAGAGCAAGCTCTTGGTCTGCCCCACTTTATAGTATAGAAATCAAAACTATTAATCCAGTATACAAACAAGGAAGTTTCTGATACAAAGTCACTTATCTGAGGCATAATGGGATTCCTCAAAATGGTGGGAAAGGCTTAGTCTTAAAACTAAGCCTTAGGCTATAACAACCCTACCTGCTTACAGCCTGTCCCCCAACACACATTAATATAATCACACCCATCCCAAGCAAGAAGGGCAGCTAATGTCACCTGGGCAATGGGCTTCCAAGTGGGCAGCACCATCTTCAACAAAGTGAGCATAATATATTTTATCTGCCCAACACTAGCCTTATTCATTTCTGTTCCCCATCTTCTTCTTTCTGCACAAACTGGCTTCTCCTTCATCACTCCGCCATTTTGGCTTCCTCTCCTATGCAATGCTAATTTCAGGCACTGAGAGAGAGAGAGCTAGCCCCCAGTCTGCCTCATTTTATAATGTAAAAGTCAAAACCTTTAAGCCAATATACAAATAAGGAAGTCTCTGATACGAGTCACTTATCTGAGGTATAAATGGGATTCCTCATTAGAGTGCACCACCCCACATCATGCAACAGTCAAGGGTGTGGAGAAAAGCTTAGTTTTAAAAAGATCTTAGTATTAAAAGGGCGGGAAAGGCTTAGTCTTAAAACTAAGCCTTAGACTATAATGACTTTGCCAGATTACAGCCTGTATCCCACACCCAATGCAAACTATAAGTGAGCAAACATATATATCATATTTACAAACTTATTTTACTGACAGTTCTCTTTTCTCCACACCCCTTGCCAGCACTTGTTATGTGTTGATTGAGAGCCATTCTAACAGGTGTGAAGTGATATCTCATTGTGGTTTTAATTTGCATTTCTCTGATGATTAGTGATGTTGAACATTTTTTCATATGTCTATTGGCTATCTGCATGTCCTTTTTGGAGAAGTGTCTATTCAGGTTCTTTGCCCATTTTTAAATTGGATTGCTTACTTTCCTGGTGTTGAGTTTTAGAAGTTTTTATAAATTTTGGTTATTAACCCCTTATCAGATGTATCAGCAAATATGTTCTCCCATTGTGTGGGTTGTCTTTTTATTTCAATTTACTTTTTTAATAAATGGCTTTAATGTCTATTATAATGCTCATTTTTTTCAGGGAGCATAAACTTAGTTTTAATTGATTTGGGCTCTGCTCTATCCCAAGTTTTGTCTAAGTTCCAAGGTGATGGGAGAAGCTGGAACTGGAGATCTGGTAGCTCATCTATTCATAGTGGCATTAGCCATTACATCCAATGAAGTGACAAAAGTAAGCCAATTTAAATTTGATGTCCTTTATTCAGGGAAAGACAACCCATGGGCTGGGGGAACACAGTGCTTCCAAAGCTATGGAGCATTCTTCCCGAGGAATGTTTGTGTAAAGCTAGTGGCCAAGGCCACCATCACAGCCACCTGGCCAGTGCAGGTTCGCATTAGATTCAGACAGTCAGTAATGAAACAATGGAGCCAAGAACTGGTGAGCCATCAGCTTTAATTCTAGCTTGCACCTGGCGGGCAAGTAAAAACACACACTGGACTCCAAAACCCACTCATTCAGTGCTCACAAAGCTACTGACTTATCCGAGGTTCCTAGAATCAAAGGTTTCTAGCTCACCAGACTTATTCACCTCTGTTCCCCATCTCCTTCTCCAGCACAAACTCTGCTCAAACTGGCTTCTCTCTCAGCACTCCGCCATCTTGGCGGCTTCTCCTCTCCTCCACATGGCCCTAATCTGCTCTCTTATCTAATGCTAATCTCAGGAACCAAGAGCACAAGCTCCTGGTCTGCCCCATTTTATAGTGTAGAAATCCAAACCTTTAATCAAATCTACAAACAAGGAAGTCTCTGACAGAAAGTCATTTATCTGAGGCATAATGGGAGGACTCCTCATGAGAGTGTACCACCCACATCATCCAATCAATCAAGGGTGTAGGGAAAAGCTTACTCTTAAAACTTGCACATGGGCAGTGCCATCTTTAACAAAGTGAGCATACTATATTTTATCTTCCCAATAGTTTGTGTAAGAGCAAGTTTTACATGGAGTGTTAGAAACATCCAGCAACTCATAAATAGGACAGGATTGGCTAGATATCAAGGGCTTCCTGTTACTTTTCCTAGAACCTCCCCTCCTTTTTCTTGTCCACACTTTTAGAACAAACACAAACTAACTGATTTGAAATCTTGTCTCATGGAGACAAGGCTTAGACTTTCTTGAACAAATACCTAAGGCACACTTGAAATTTGTAAAAGCCTATTATTTGGAATGGATAAAACAATAGATTTGAGAATTAGCCTCTTAATTAAGTTAAATATCCTCTTGCAATCTCTTCTAATGATTAGCTTATTAGCAAAGTCCTTTTATTCCCCAACAGTGTGAATGTAAAGTATGCTTAATCATTCAAGAAATATTGACTGAGGCCATTTCAAGGCCCACATCCAAAGAATAATTAGGTTTTAAACTCTCCAATTTGAAGCATTCAGATTCTTTAAGCTGCTTCCTCTTCTTGACTTTAAATTTAATGGTCAAGTTTCTGTATTCAGTGAACACATGAAGCAGGAGGATCTGTACTGGGGGCGGAGTCTGGAAGCCTCTTGAAGGAGAAAAGGTGGATAAGGCCATGGAAAAGGTGCTTAGAATGACAGGAGGGCGAAGGCAGTCGTTGGCACAATGCAGGCACCAAGGAAATGTTTGAGGAATAAATGAAAGCTGTGATGATACTTAAGGAATGAAACACCCTCTCCACCCTTCTTGGGTAGATACCTCAATCCATAGAATGTTCCTTCACTCACCTGCTTTGATTGAACCTCAGTGCCCCATGATAACTGGACTTTTCTTATATATCCCAGTGAAGCCCATTTATACTTTAGCCTTTAGCCTCAGACAGCACAGCAGAAAAACCTGGAGAAGTATTGGGCACAACAGCAGAAATGAACCAAAGATAAGCGTGCAGATGGGTCTTTAGAGAGGGTGGGTTACCATAAGGGCAGTGGCCAACAATGGGTGTCAGGGGAATGTGCCTGGGGTTCTTATTTCTAAAAGTAATCATGGTAAAGTTATTTTTGAAGCTCATCGGCCTTTGCCCAGAATTCCAAACAGCACTTCTTAGATAACCCCAAAAGAACTCCTAACCAAGTGTCCATGTCCAGCTAGGGCCCATCATCTTGTGGTGGAGAATCAGCCACTTCAGAAGAAAATTCAAAAGGAGGCTTGCTTGGCATCTCAAAAGCTTAGTAGATACTGAACCCCATGGTTCCCAAGAAAGTCACCTGTTTTTAGAAAGGACAGCAGCTTCCTATGTTGTAGGAAGAGTAGGGTCCTTCCTGGTAGAGCTTGGTACAGCTTGCACTAGCCTCTTTATCAAGATGCATCTAAGTGTTGATATTGCCACCTAACTTCCTTTTCTTATTTATTTATTTATTTATTTATTTATTTATTTGAGGGGAGAGAGAGGGAGAAAGAGAGAAACATTAATTTGTTGTTCCACTTATTATTATTTTTAAAAATTTTTTTAGTCTTCTTCTGCTTATTTATTTATTTATTTATTTATTTTTGTATGTGCCCTGACCAAGGATCAAACCCTCAAACTTGGTGTATGAGACAATGCTCTAACCAATTGAACTACCCCGCCAGGGCCCAACTTCTCTTTCTTTCTTTCTTTCTTTCTTTCTTTCTTTCTTTCTTTCTTTCTTTCTTTCCTTCTTTCTTTATTTCTTTTTTCCTTCCTTCCTTACTTCCTTCCTTCCTTCCTTCCTTCCTTCCTTTCTTTCTAAAGATTTTATTTATTGATTTTACAGAGAGAGGAGGGTGGGAGCAAGAAGTATCAACTCATAGTTGCTTCACTTTAGTTGTTCATTGGTTGCTTGTCATTTGTGCCTGTTCATTGGTTGCTTGTCATTTGTGCCTGTTCATTGGTTGCTTGTCATTTGTGCCTTGACCAGGCAAACCCAGGGTTTGAACCAGTGACCTTAGCATTCCAGGTTGACGCTTTATCCACTTGCAACCGCAGGCCAGTCAACTTCCTTTCAAATACCAGAATCAGTAGTGGTCATTTCCAATAGTAAAACAGGTTCATAATTAAGCCTGAAGGTGACTGTAAAGGAAGGAGTCAGGCCAACTTGGATTCAGATTCTGGCTTCACCACTTTCTAGATGTGGTAGATTAAAGATAGCTATAAATTCTTCTCTAGTCCCCTTCCATTCAGAGATAGAGTCTATTCCCACTCTCATTTAATCTAGGTGGGGCCTGTGATTCATTTTGACCAAGCAGTTGCGGTGGAAGTGATGCTAGGATGGAAGGAACTTGCAGCTTCTGCCTTGCTCTCTCAGAATGCTATTCTTAGCACACTTCCTCCGAGAGAGGTCCCACGTAGGCACTCTGGGTAACAACCCCAGTCAGCTTTGTTCAACAAAGTTGTGCTTGGACCTTCAGATAACTATAGTCACAGCCACCATCCAGAACCACCCAACTGAGCTCCTGAAAATCATCATCATCATCATAACAAAGGTGTTCTTTTAAGCCATAACATATTGGGTTGTGTATAGAGTCTGACCTCAAGTAATATACAAAACCACTTAGAGGTTTGGTTTTATTCTGTAAAATGGGCAAAAAGCAGAATCTACTTCATAGCGTTACTGTGGTGGAAATATAATAATGGCAGCAGTGCCTGGCACACAGTAAGCCCTCCTGCAGGCTCCTTCCTGCCCCTGCTCCCGAGGTTGTATATCCCGGGTGTGAGTGACTCTTGGCTGCTGCTCTGAACTTCCTGAGCAAACATCCAACTTTCCTCAAAGGGAATACCTGGGATCACATTTGAAAATGGAGTTGAAGAGCCCTTGATTTTTTTCTTTCTGGTGCAACCTGTGAGGAAAAGTATCACCACCTCGTATCAGGAATATAGCCTTTTCTTTCTCTTCAACAAAAGGGATCAAGTAACTTTAAAAAATAAATTTTTTTTAATCACAAGAAATATGCCCTCACACACTGAAAAGTACCGACATGAAATAAAAGCCCCCTACCCCCGCTCCGTTTCACAGGGGGCAGGTTTTCCTCAGCACCCCCATCCCCGGGAGCTGCGGGTCGCACAGTGGGCTGACTTTGTTGAACAGATGAACAACTGTGGCTTCATCTGTCTTGAAAAAAAAAAAAAGTCCTGAAGGAAATGATAAACAAGAGGCTGAGGTCAGTGTGAAGGAAGAGTAAATGAGGCCAGATTGGGGAACATTGAAACTTAAGCCTCTTTCATCCTGTCCTGGACTGTGTGTGTGAGTAATAGTCAGGATTGATCTGCTGGGAAAAAGGCTGAGAACCACTTTGATTGCGGGAATTTGAAGTTATGGTTTCATTGTTATTATTATTATTATTATTTCTCTTATATTTTACTTATTCATTTTTAGAGAGAGAGGAGAAAGAGACAGAGAAAGAAGAGGGAAGAGGAGCAGGAAGCATCAACTCCCACATGTGCCTTGATCAGGCAAGCCCAGGGTTTTGAACCCGCAACCTCAGAGTTCCAGGTCGATGCTGTATCCACTGCGCCACCACAGGTAAGGCGGTTTCATTATTTTTCAAAATTATTTTTATAAGGTATTTCATATTACTTATGTATTTTATTTATTATTTAAAATTAGTTTTAAAAACGTATTAGAGCATATAACATAGAAAAGTATCCAAATCAAAAACACAGACAAATGAGCGTCCACCAATTGAACACCTCATATAACCAACACCCAGGTCAAGAACAGAATATTAGTAGCAGCCCAGAAACCCCCTCCCCCACAAGGAAAATCACTATTCTGACTTATAACTCCCTTGTTATTTTTAGTAGCTCATACACATTCATATGTATTCTACACATCTGCAAGAACACGGACATGATTTTTTTTTGTACAACTGTACTAAAAATGTGTTTTGCACATTCTGTAGCATGTTGTCCTGACTGCTCTGCCTCTGACTCTTTTCACGTGTATCTTGGTGATCATACCAAATGCATGGAAAACAGCCTCGTTTCTTTAGTGGTCACATAGTGTTCCATTGTCTGAATGTACCACAATTTATGTTCGGCAGATAAAATATAATATGCTCACTTGTTAAAGATGGTGCTGCCCACATGGAAGCCCATCACCAAGGTGATATCATTTGCCCTTATGCTTGAGATGGTTGTGGGGGAAAAGCTGTAATGTAGGCAGGCCAGGTCATTATAGCCTAAGGCTTAGTTTAAGAGTAAGCTCTTCCCCACACCCTTGACTGATTGGATGATGTAGGGTGGTGCACTCTCCTGAGGAATCCCATTATGCCTCAGATGGGTGGCTTTATATCAGAGACTTTCTTTATGTATAATTGGATTAAAGGTTTTGAGTCTATGCTATAAAATGGGAGGGAGCAGTAGCTTGATCTCTCTCTCTCTTGGTTCCTGAGTTCCTGAGGTTGGTATTAGAGAGGAGAGCAGATTAAGGCCATGTGGAGGAGAAGAAGACAGTTTGTTAAGAGTTTGTGCAAGAGGAGATGGGAAACAGGTGAATAAGTCTGGTGAGCTAGAAAGCTTTGATGCTAGGAAACTCGGATAAGTCAGTAGCTTTGTGAGCACTGAATGTGTGGGTTTTGGAGCCCAGTGTGTGTTTTTGCTTGCCCGCCGGGTGCAAGCTAGAATTAAAGCTGATGGCTCACCAGTTCTTGGCTCCGGTGTTTCATTGCCATCTGTCCGAATCCAATGCGAACCTGCGTGGGTCGGGCTGCTGTGATAGTGGCCTCGACTACTGGCTTTACAATTTACTTTATTAAAAGGCAATGAGGGCCTGACCAGGTGGTGGCGCAGTTGATAGAGAGACGGACTGGGTTGTGGAGGACCCAGGTTCGAGACCCCAAGTTCACCAGCTTGAGCGCGGGCTCATCTAGTTTGAGCAAAGCTCACCAGCTTGAGCCCAAGGTCGCTGGCTCGAGCAAGGGGTCACTCGGTTTGCGGTAGCCCCCCAGTCAAGGCACATGAGAAATCAATCAATGGACAACTAAGAAACCGCAATGAAGAATTGATGTTTCTCATCTCTCTCCCTTCCTGTCTATCTGTCCCTCTCTCTGACTCTCTCTGTCTCTGCCACAAAAAAAAAAAAAAAAAAGGCAATGAGGTGTGTGTAACATTTTTGGAGTTGGCTTATAGAAAAAGTATTCTTCAGGTGTCTTTGGTGTCCTTTAGATTTAAAGTCGCAACTAGGCATTGCTTTCTGGAAGCCTTAAAAATACTACTACTAGGTCTTATTCCATCCTGAAATGCGTTGGGTGTGGTACCACCCGTGGTGGTCGCCTATTTTATTGCCTTGTCCTGTTAGAACTCAGTTGTTCCATGTTTGACTATGTATCCAGGAAGTGGAAATAATGTCCCTGACACCCCCACTTCCTTTTCTGGCAAATTGGTCTCCGATGAGTGAGTCCAACACTTTCACCCACCCTCTTCTTCAGGCAGCTGCTTACCTGGCATTGTTCTGGCTAAAATCTGGAGATTTCAGAAGATGGATCTCACAAGCTTTTCCGGATAGGACTAGTTGGAGAAACTATTGTTCATTTTGATTAAAGCAAACATTCCTTTTCTGTCTGCCTCTTCTTCTTTCTGTGGGTTCTTTTCATTCTAACTTCCAACCCCGGCCCTAGTCTCTGCTCTCTCCCTACTCTGAACTCAGATTGCAGAATCATTCAAACTTAGTGTGAGTTCAAGTCAGTGCTAGCTTCTTTCTTCTAGTGGTATTTGCCTTTAAAATTTCTTACCATAATTGTAGAACAAAAGGTTTGTCTCTTTAAGACTTTTTGATTCTCTGACAGCCAGAGTAGCAGTATATTTGGGGGTTGTGGCAATCTCCTCACCTCCCTCCTTTAATACCAGAGTCTTTCCTGTCCTTCTCCAGCTCTGAGAGAACAGGCAGAAGGTGCAGGCAGGCCATGAGGTGGAGTATCATAATATCTGTTACCTATAGCAGAGGGGCACAAACCACCAGCTTGTATGTAAAGCCAGTAGCCTGGGCCACCATCACAGCTGCCTGGCCCATGCAGGTTCACATTAGATTCGGACAGTCGGTAATGAAAAAACGGAGCCAAGAACTGGTGAGCCATCAGCTTTAATTCTAGCTTGCACCCAGCGGGCAAGCAAAAACACACACTGGGCTCCAAAACCCACTCATTCAGTGCTGACAAAGCTACTGACTTATCCAAGTTTCCTAGAATCAAAAGGCTTCTAGCTCACCAGACTTATTAACCTCTGTTTCCCATGTCCTCTCAACACATACTGCACAAACTGGCTTCTTCCTCAGCATTCCACCATCTTGGCTGCCTCATCTCCTCCACGTGGCCTTACTCTGCTCTCCTCTCTAATACTAATCCCAGGAACCAAGAGAGAGCAAGCTACTGCTCTGTCCCACTTTATAGTGTAGAATCAAAACCTCCAATCCAATTATACAAACAAGGAAGTCTCCAGTACAAAGCCACCCATCCGAGGCACAGTGGGATTCCTCAGGAGAGCACACCACCCCACATCATCCAATCAGTCAAGGGCGTGAGGAAAAGCCCACTCCCAAAACCAAGCCTCAGGCTACAACGACCGGGCCTGCTTACATTACAGCCTTTCCCCCACACCCATCCCAAGCATAAGGGCAAATAATATCACCTGGGTAATGGGCTTCCATGTGGGCAGCGCCATTTTTAACAAAGTGAGCATATTATATTTTATCTGCCCAACATTGTGCAAAGGGTTTCTAAGGCTGAGCTGCAGAAACGTGTTCTCCAAAGGCAGGATCACAGTCAAGTGTCAGGGACCCCAGGTTTGGGGGGACAGGGAAGACCTTAAGGGTGTAACACCAGGAGGTTAAGGATCACAAGATCTCTTCTTGGAACTGGCAGCCACACACCTTTTCTGGCCCTCAGGGAAGGTGATAACAGTAACCCCTCCTAGAGAGGTAATAAAGATTAAATGAGCTGATATAGAACCATGGTAAGGGTTCTATAAATGTTAGCTTTAATTACTATGTGAGGTGGGCCAGACACAGCGGCCCCACTTCCAGATTAGTTCTGTCACCACTGGGCTTGTCTGACCTGGTCTGTCCCGACTGGGCCAGAGGGGGCAACTCAGCGTCTTTCTGCCTGAGCCATTTGCGGGGCTTCCACAGACCCCATCGCACCCCTCCCTTGTGCCTGCTGCATGGCCAGGAACCCTTCGCTCTTCCACTCTTCCTCTGCAGGACCATCACTGCCTCGCCCTTCTTTCATGAGAAGCAAAAAGCCCACCGCAAATCAAAAGGGGAAAAAAGCTTCCTCTCCTAATGCTTGTGTATCTCTTGTCCTTGGTCATTGTGTCGACCAATCTTCTTTTTTTTTTTTTAATTTATTTATTTATTCATTTTAGAGAGGAGACACAGAGTGAGAGAAAGAGAGAAGGGGGGGAGGAGCTGGAAGCATCAACTCCCATATGTGCCTTGAGCAGGCCAGTGCAGGGTCTTGAACTGGCGACCTCAGTGTTCCCAGGTTGACGCTTTATCCACTGTGCCTCCACAGGTCAGGCCAGTGTCGACCAATCTTCTAAAGTCCTAACTCCAGTGTCTCCCTGCTCTACCCTTTCTATGTACTGAGGACAAAGTTTGGTGGTAGAGGAGAAGGATGCACAATCCTGACTCTCCTGGGGACTTTTGGGGACACTCCCGAGACCAGTTATGGCTAATCCATATCTATTCTTGGCACCCACCTCCATGCAAAAAGAGAGGACCCAGACCTGGACACTTTAACAGAGGGAGGAGCTACCACAGACCTTGCACTGCTTTAGGCATTTTGCATTTTACCCTTTCATTTAATCCTTCCAGCAGCCTGCTGACATAAGTGTTACATACCAGTCCATAGATTTGCAAATTGAGGCTCAAGACCTCATCAACGCTAGGATACAGAACTGGGATTTGAACCCAGGTCTGCCAGACCCAGAGCCATGCATGGTGAAGAACATTTGAACCAGTGGAACTTTGAAAAGTAATAATGCTTTACATTCTATTTTGTATTTGGATCAACTAACCCAACATGCAGTGTTTTCTTCTTTTCAACTTTGTATGCACCATATCTGAACTGAGGATTTCAAGCTTGCTTGGTCTTGTCCACACATAGATTTGATTTAGAAATAGCCAGATTATAGGCACTTGAAAGTTATTGAGACTCACATGGCACCAAACTTCTAAAACACATTCCTCCATAAATTAATCTCTCAGCACAGAGCAGGTATTAGGGAGAAGGTGTCCAAGGACTCCCCACCTCCAGGGAGGGGCTTATCAGGACAGGAGCACATCACAAAAGATGCCAACAAGAAAACCAGTGAATAGAAAATGTGCCTCATTGTGGAACCTTCTAAAATGGGTTGAGGGTTTTGTTTAAAATGAGAGCAATGCTTACTTCTGTGGTTGACCCAGAGAAATAGCATTCAACAACATTCTTGGCAGAAGCTCCAACACTGTCAGAGATTTATGAAATGTCTAAGTGAAGGTTCAATCATCCTCTGCCTGAAGTCTTCCCAAGCTGTTTTCCTTGATTTATACGATGGCCCCTCTGAATTTTTGCCTGAAGCTCCCATTTGAGCATAATCTGCCTTATGACATCTCTAGTTTTCTGGTACTGAACAGAGGACTGCACTGAGTTGAGTAGTGTGCCGCAGAATTCATGTCCACCCAGAACCTCAGTGTTCGGCAGATAAAATATAATATGCTCACTTTGTTAAAGATGGCGCTGCCCACATGGAAGCCCGTCATCCAGGTGATATTATTTGCCCTTATGCTTGAGACGGCTGTGGGGGAAAAGCTGTAATGTAGGCAGGCCAGGTCATTATAGCCTAAGGCTTAGTTTAAGAGTAAGCTCTTCCCCACACCCTTGACTGATTGGATAATGTAGGGTGGTGCACTCTCTTGAGGAATCCCATTATGCCTCATATGGGTGGCTTTGTATCAGAGACTTCATTGTTTGTATAATTGGATTAAAGGTTTGGAGTCTATTCTATAAAATGGGAGAGAGCAGTAGCTTGATCTCTCTCTCTCTCTCTTGGTTCCTGAGTTCCTGAGGTTAGTGTTAGAGAAGAGAGCAGATTAAGGCCACGTGGAGGAGAGAAGCAGCCGAGATGGCAGAGTGCTGAGGAAGAAGCCAGTTTGTTAAGAGTTTGTGCAGGAGGAGATGGGAAACAGAGGTGAATAAGTCTGGTGAGCTGGAAAGCTTTGATTCTAGGAAACTCGGATAAGTCAGTAGCTTTGTGAGCACTGAATGTGAGGGTTTTTGGAGCCCAGTGTGTGTTTTTGCTTGCCCGCCGGGTGCAAGCTAGAATTAAAGCTGATGGCTCACCAGTTTTTGGCTCCTGTGTTTCATTACCGACTGTTCGAATCTAACGTGAACCTGCGTGGGTCAGGCTGCTGTGATAGTGGCCTTGACTACTGGCTTTACATTTGGCGTAGTCTTTGGCAGGATTCGATACAGTTCGGCATGGAGCCACCACCACCTTTGAGTGGTGGAGTAGAGGACTGGTTGCTGTTTTGGTTTCCCATAGCTGTTTTTTGGGGGACTGTTGGATGGCTGACTTTTACAGCCATGCGTGAGGAAACCGAGAGCTCTATGGAAGAGGCTGCCCAGGACCTGCAGGCTGAGCAGCGGAAGGAGCTGGAGGAAACGTGGGAGAAACAGATGCTGACCTTGGAGCTGAAGGAAGCGCTGGAGGAGGAGGCCGACCAGGTTTGCGAGATTCACCTGGAAATGGAGCAGACGCTGGAGAAGGAATCACAGGTTCGTGAGTTGGAGATTGCCCTGGATGTTGTGGAGAGCCAGCAGTGGCCTGAGGCCAGGGCCGGAGCTGAAGCCGGGACTGGGGCTGAGGCCGGGGTTGGAGCTGAATGGCCTGCTGAGCAGAAGTCAGTGGTGGCCCGGAGATCAAGCCCAGCAGCAGGAGCTGGTGTTTTCAGTTCCTCTTTGGAGGACGAGGAGAATCAAGCTGGAGTTGCAATCTGCAGTCTCCAGAAGGTGAGAGCCCACCAGCAAGGAGCTTCTACTACAACGCTGGTAGGTCTGCGATTTTGGGATACAGGGGTGGAAGCCATCATGCTCCCCAGAGCAGAGATGGAAATGCTGGCTGCCATTACCACGTGCTTCTCTTTAGGACAGTGTGAGACTTGCCATGATGGCAGGAATGAGGGGGGAGGCTAAAGCCCTATGTGTGTGGACTGATTTCCTGGACTACGACCCGAGTGAGCACAAGCTCCTTTGTTGAATGGACTTACGGATTTTGGACAATGTGAAATACCCTGATGGGGGTTGGGATGGCTTTGCTGGAGGCCCTCCTGCCCTGGGAAGCTTTTCCCATGACTAAAGGCCGAGGACATTTTGCGCTTTTGGCAAAGTGCTCAGAGACTGGTGAAATGTATCTTTGTAATTGTTGAAATTGTATGACTTGTGCTATTGCTGTAATTTGTGTAATATGCCTAATTTCCTTGTACAGGAATGCCAGTGGTGTAAATTGTGCGTAGTAAAGTGAGCATAGGGGTGGATTGTTCGGCAGATAAAATATAATATGCTCACTTTGTTAAAGATGGCGCTGCCCACATGGAAGCCCGTCATCCAGGTGATATTATTTGCCCTTATGCTTGAGACAGCTGTGGGGGAAAAGCTGTAATGTAGGCAGGCCAGGTCATTATAGCCTAAGGCTTAGTTTAAGAGTAAGCTCTTCCCCACACCCTTGACTGATTGGATAATGTAGGGTGGTGCACTCTCTTGAGGAATCCCATTATGCCTCATATGGGTGGCTTTGTATCAGAGACTTCATTGTTTGTATAATTGGATTAAAGGTTTGGAGTCTATTCTATAAAATGGGAGAGAGCAGTAGCTTGATCTCTCTCTCTCTCTCTTGGTTCCTGAGTTCCTGAGGTTAGTGTTAGAGAAGAGAGCAGATTAAGGCCACGTGGAGGAGAGAAGCAGCCGAGATGGCAGAGTGCTGAGGAAGAAGCCAGTTTGTTAAGAGTTTGTGCAGGAGGAGATGGGAAACAGAGGTGAATAAGTCTGGTGAGCTGGAAAGCTTTGATTCTAGGAAACTCGGATAAGTCAGTAGCTTTGTGAGCACTGAATGTGAGGGTTTTTGGAGCCCAGTGTGTGTTTTTGCTTGCCCGCCGGGTGCAAGCTAGAATTAAAGCTGATGGCTCACCAGTTTTTGGCTCCTGTGTTTCATTACCGACTGTTCGAATCTAACGTGAACCTGCGTGGGTCAGGCTGCTGTGATAGTGGCCTTGACTACTGGCTTTACACTCAGAATGTGACTTTATTTGGAAACAGAGTCTTTGCAGATATAATTAGTTAAGATGAGGGTGTACCCTAAATCCGATGACTTGTGTCCCACCCTGGATTGGAGTGAGTCCTAAATCCAATGACCAGTGTTCCCCTAAGAGAAAGTAGAGGGAGAATCAGACACACAGACACAAGCAAGAGGACCACATGCCAAGGAGGCAGAGTGATGGTGTCTACAAACCAAGGAACACCAGGGGTTGCCAGAAACCACCAGAAGTTAGGAGGAGGCAAGAATACTCTTCCCCAGAGCCTTCCAAGGAAGCATGGTCTTGCTGACAGGTTGCTTTCAGACTTCTAACCTCCCAAACTGTGAGAGAATGCATTTCTGTCGTTTTTAAGTCACCTACTGTGTGGTCATTTGTTATGGCAGCCCTCAGAAACCAGCACAAGGACTCTCATTTGCTTCTTTAAATAAAAAGTTTCCTTTATTATGAAAAGTTCCATAAGCTTTGTCTTGTGTTTAAACAAGATTTGGGACCTCAATTTTCTAACCTGAAGATTTTGTGTCAGTCAGCTATTGCTGCATTAAAACTACTCTACAACTCAATGGCATAAAACAAAGAGCTTGTATCACCGGGCTCACAGGTCTATGGGGTGGCTGGGTTGCTCTGCTCTTCTGTGACCTACACACCTCCTGAGCAATTTCTTAAGGAAATGACAGAAGCCCAAGTAGGGAAGTCCCACTGTGCAAGCACATTTAAAACCTCTACATGTGTTACATCTGCTAACATCCTATTGGCTAAATCAAATCACAAGGTCAAGCATAACATCAGGGGCATGGGGAGTACAATCTGCTCATAGTGGGAAGAAAAGGAGTGACTATTTGTTCAACGATAACCTCACTGTCACAGATGGATAACACTTCCTGCCATAAACTGAATGATTGTCCCCTTCCCCAATTCATATGTTAAAACCTAATTCCTAATGTGATAGTATTTTGAGTTAGGGCCTTTAGGGAGGTGATTAAGTACCATGAGGGTAGGGTCCTTGTGAAAGGGATTAGTGCTCTTATGAAAGAGACCCTAGAGAGCTTCCCACTCTCCTTTATGTAAACACACGGGAAAGGTGGCCATCTATAAACCAGGAAGCCAGTCCTTACCAGACATGGTATCTTCTGATTCTTTGATCTTGGACTTCCCAACTTCTAAAACTATGAGAAATACAGTGTGTCCATAAAATCATGGTGCACTTTTGACCTGTGACAAGTCAAAAGTGCACCATGTCTTTACGGACACACTGTACATTTCTGTTTGTTTATACATTACCTAGCCTATGGCATTTTTGTTATAGCAGCCAAAATGGACTAAGACACCCATTTAGCAGGGTTATTGAGAAGTTTATACATATATAACTAAACCAGTATAGTAATAATCAATATATATTGAATGTTTGTTATGTGACAGGCACCTGTATAAGTATTTTACAGGAGTTTTGCTTGTCTACTGCAATATAAAAAGCAATCCTAACACTTAGGGGTTTAAAACAACAGCACTTTATTTGCTCAAGTTTCTGTTGGTCATGGATCCAGGCAGGCTCACTTGGATGGTGCTGTTCCACATGTGTCAGCTGAAGTAATTTATTCCACTGCATTCAGCTGGTGGCTGGGCTGGGCTGGGCTGGGCTGGGTTGGGCTAAAAGGACCAGAAGGCTTTACTTACATGTCTGACAACTTGGCGCTCCTCCTTGTGGGAAGCTTGAGCTTCCTCACAGCATGGTGACTTAGCACAGTTGGACTGTTTACACAGCAGCTGACTTCCAAGAGGGTTGAAATTGGAAGCTGCAGATCTTTAAGGCCCACCCTTAGATATTACATAGCACAACTCTGTTCCATTCTATTAGCTTCCTAGTGCAGCTGCAGAAAAATTACCAGAAATTGTGGCTCCTTAGTCTCTTTAGTTGTTCACTGACTGCTTTTTCATATGTGCCTTGACCGGGTGGGTTACAGCAGAGCAAGTGATCCATTGCTCAAGCCAGTGACCTTGGGCTCAAGCCAGCGATCTTGGGCTTCAAACCAGTGACCTTTGGGCTCAAGCCAGCAACCATGGGGTCATGTCTATGATCCCATAGTCAAGCCAGTGACCCCGTGCTCAAGCTGGGTGACCTCGGGGTTTTGAATCTGGGTCGTCTGTGTCCCAGTCTGATGCTCTGTCCACTGCACCACTGCCTGGTCAGGCCATAGGTGGCTTTCTTCAACCCACCACAATGTGCATTAACTCATGCAGTCCTCACAACAGCCCTGGAGGCTGGTACTAGTATCCTCATTTGAAAGTAGGAAACTGAGAAGTGGGGTGTTGCTAGCTGGACTAAGGTGTGAGCAGGAGACCTGGCTTTCCAATCCAGGCCCTTTGGCAGCTGGCTAACCATTTAAGTCATTATGAATTCAGTTTTGATTTTCTGACCATGTTCTGACTAATTAATAGTTTTCTTATGATTTCTCTCTGACCGGGTTCTACTTGTCCATGGGATTGCCACTCAATTTTTTCACTCTTTTGGCTTTTGGACTCAAACTCACTTTTGGCTGCTAGTCCTTATTCTCTGACATTGTCTTAGTAATGTGTGGACCGTTTCCCCTTTCTGTGGACCTCTCCAGCTCCAGCATTCCCACGCCTATCCCAGGCCCAGACTGGTCTCCCAGAGCAAACCTCTGCCCTGCCTCAGGTGGGACTTCACATAGTTTACAGACCTTGGGATTAGGACTGGAAAGTTATGGGGCTCTGCACAGAGGGAGTAGAGGTGGCACCATTCAAAATCAACATCTTGTCTGAATATATTCAGACTTAGGTGGGTTTTCAAATCAATGTGTGGAACACTACTTCAAGCAATGGACAAATGTTGTAAGCATGACAAATTAGCCATGATTGATTAAATCATTGGTCATTGGTGACTGATTTCACCTCCAGTGCCTCTCCCCTCCCCAGGGGTCAGGAAGGTGGGACTAAAAATTCTAAATCTTTAATCCCGTGGTTGGTTCTCCTAGCAGCCAGCCCCCATCCTAAGGTTATTTTGGGGCTTTCCAAAAGTCACCTCATGAAAATAAACTCTGGTGTGTTTGAAAGAGGCTTGTTATGGAAATAACAAAAGACAACCATTTCACCTTTATGGTTCTTATCACTTAGAAAATTTCAAGAACTTTTGGAACTGTGCCAGAAATGGGAGGAAGACCAGATATATTTATTTCTTAATATTAATCACAATATCACAGGGCCCTTGCAATGTTTACATCATGTTAACCTCCTGTTACATCAATGCTTTCTAAACTTCTTTATATTTAACAACCATAGTACAGTTTGGGGACTACATTAGCCTAAAATGACCTCAATTAATGCTAGTGTTGGAAGCCTAAGGAGATCACGGACTTCATACAAAGGGAGGTAAGAAAATGTAACATAGTTTGTTAGTTATTCCAGGGAATATGACTTCACATTTGCAATGTTGTAAGTTGCTATAAACAAGTCTTTTATGATCACTTAAAAAAGCAGAACAGTGAGTAGTTATGTTGGAAAGACCAGTGAAAACATGCACTGACTAATGCTATGCGAATGGGCACTTTGTGGTTTGGGATAAAATTTCCAGTGACAGCATCTCATGCAGGGTCCAGGAGAATCTCCAACAACACAGATGGAAGTGAGAGTGCCTAATAAATCGCTCTAGGGACAATGAGGATGCTGACGACCAGGAGGCAAGTGAAGAGTTTGAATAGATCTGTTTTATGAAATATGAAAGTGAATAAAAACCAGTATTTATAAATTAATTTATTACATTGTATAAATGGGTTTAAACATATATGTATAACTCAATTCATAAATTGAATAAGCAGATCATAATTTTATCTATGTCACTAAAAGTATTATATGCTCCGAGTGACCAAAATATTGTGGGAGGATTCCCCATTGAAAGGTTTACGGGTGCCTTATATTTGGTGCCAATTTCTGTTGGAATCTTTGTCCAAAGTCAAACAACTAGGAGGACAGAACCAGGTCTGACTGACTCACCGCATGTATTTGTCTTAATTCTTTAGTCAGACCCGATTTCATAAAATCTAAGACCATGATCCCTGATGCCATTGTCCATCTGTTTCATTCCATTTTAGCTCAGCGCATTTACTGAGGACCCAATACAATGGAGGAATTGTTTTTCAAATACGAAATCAGTTTTAGGTCTGAACTAAGAGAGAAGAGACTGACTTTTAACTGATGATTAAAGAAAGAGAGTCGTTTTGACTAAGAACAGTGCTGAATTTGGGTTCTGTAGGCCAATCTTCCCTGTCTTCCTGCGCACTTCCTGAAAAGAATTGAAAAATGCTTGTAAACTCAGCCCTCGGTAGGAGCAAATAAATGTACAATTTTCCTTTGTCAACTTTAAAATAACAAACAAACACACACCATTAGTCTCTTTGAGTAATAAGATTTTACATTTTTTATTTTAATATTTTGCAGTATCATAAATTTTTTACATGAACATGCAATCAGAAAAAAATAAGTAAATATGTATTTGTGAAAATATACAACTATTAGGTTATAAATTTTCAATTTCACTTGTCATATGTGTATTGAGGCCACATCACATTTAACCCCTTTTCTTCCTATTAATCCAGGACAAGAGAAGCAAACACCTGCCTGTGGGTAATACACATGGGACCCCTCTCTCAGGGTCTACCTGCCTTCCACACCCCACCTTCCTCCAACATGCTCAGAGAACTATAATGAAGGAGGAAGAACAGAAAAATGCTCAAAAGAGCTTGAGTCATGTCTTGGGTGTATGTGTGTGTGTTCAACATTATATCTCTCTGAAATTTTCTTTTAAGGCCACCTTCTTGCAGTTACATCAAGTTCTCAAAAGTTCTGTGAAATAAAGTGGAAGACTGTGAATGACTCAGAGCAAGCCCTGCAACCTCTCCGATCTTTCTGAACTGGAGTTTGCTCATCTGTAAAATGAGAAATTGGATCCAAAAAGAAAAAAGAAAAAGAGCATGGTTGCAGGAGACAGACAGGATCAGAAGAAAATTCTGGCTGCTTATCACTGAGCAAGAAGTTGAGCCTCAGTTTCTTTATTTGAAAGCAGACTTCTTGTGAAGATGAAATATAATGTATACTCTACCGTATAATATATACTGATGCATACTGTGCACTGAACAAGTGGTAGTTATGCTTTTTATGATAATTACTACTACTGTGTATGTGAAAGGGCCAGTATCACATAGAAACTCGTACAGCACAGGCTGCCAGTTCAGCTGAGGAAGCCGTGCACTGCGCAATCCCAGGGGGTGCCATCCACGTGGAACACAATGTCCAGTGGCACCCTGGGAAAGCTCTACCCAGTTTTGGATGTTATTTTTATTAAGAATAACAGAGCGGTAATACAGAACTTTCTTAGTTATGTTAGGCATAGCTGAAACTCTCAATTGGAAAAATAAGTGGCAAGAAAACTCTCTTTTTAAAGGATAGTGCTGGATATTCTGAGCAGGATTCGTTAAATAAAAAACAAACAAACAAAAGAAAAACAGGGTTCTGCCTTTCTGAACCTATCACACACCTGTAAGTGATTCATTATAGGTGTTAGTGTCTAACACCTATAATGAGAGAGTTGCCCTGGGACCCAAGAGGGAACACAGAGGGCTTGACATGGATTTGCTACAGTTGGGAAGACTGGAGAAGTCCAGAGAGGTACTGGCTGAATTGAATAAGTATTGCCCCTTTGCCTGCTGGTTGCCGGGGGATGCTGCAGAGGACCTAGCCTGTGTCTCACTGAGGGTCTCAGAGGGTCTCTCCAGCAGAGTTGGACCAGAATAGATTAGGGAAAAGAGTCAGCTCAGGTTGTTTTCAGTTTTTTGTTTGTTTTGGTTTTTTTTACAGGGACAGAGAGAGAGTCAGAGAGAGGGATAGACAGACAGGAACAGAGAGAGGTGAGAATCATCAATCATTAGTTTTTTGTTGCCATTGCAACACCTTAGTTGTTCATTGATTGCTTTCTCCCATGTGCCTTGACCGCGGGCCTTCAGCAGACCGAGCAACCCCTTGCTGGAGCCAGCAACCTTGGGTCCAAGCTGGTGAGCTTCTTTTGCTCAAGCCAGATGGGCCAGCGCTCAAGCTGGCAAGCTCAGGGTCTCGAACCTGGGTCTTCTGCATCCCAGTCCGACGCTCTATCCACTGCGCCACCGCCTGGTCAGGCTGTTTTCGGTTTTTTTAAAAGATCATCTTTTAAGCTCTACTTGCTGGGGCAGATGACCACGGGGTGAAGAGAGAGTTGGCTTGTATGTAGGGTGCTTTAGCAAGAGGGACTGGGGCCGAGCTGGGGTTTTCATGGTGGGCTGCAGAGGCACAGCCCTCACTGAGGAACACTGAGCGCATGCCCACTGCCTCTTCCCTGGGTCTCCGGAGAACCGAACAAAGCATAAGGGGTCACCTGTGCCACTTCACATGACCCTTTATAATGGTCCCAGTCAGGTAGGCAGTTTCTGCCCTTTACCTGTCTCTGCTGAGCCTGGAGTTAGAGGAGGGACAGAGAATAGATAGGAAAATGTGAAAAATTTAGGATTTTCAAACTTAGCGGGAGGGAAAGAAGCTATAACTTGAATAAGAAAGTAAGAATTTGATGGAGGTTGAGTTAGCAGGGGACCTGAGTAAGACTGGGAAAGCAGTGGGACCTGTCCTTGTGATACCCAGAAGAAGGGGACCAACACAATAGGTGTGACAAAAACAAAGCCATTTCTAGATCTCAGCCACAGGCCCAGTTGGATTAATGGGAGTGATGTCCTTGTTGATGGACTATGCTGCTTGTGGCCTCTCCCTCAGCAGGGCCTTTCTTTCCAGGCTCCAGCCAGGGATATTCATCCATGGCTGCACCCTCTGTTCCAAGCATCTGAACTCCACTGGCTTATGTCTCTCCAGCCAAAATAAATGTCCTCTGAGAGCAAGGACTATGTCTCTTCTCATCTTCAATTCTTAGCACAAAAGCTATTAAAAGTTTATTATCCTAGAGAATGAGCAATTCCACAATCAGAGTCTGTGTGTGCAGGAAATGATGATGGGGTGGGGGAGTACAGAAGATGGAGACGATGGATGCAGCAGACAAGGTTCATGATCATCCTTTCCCCTCATGTCTGAGATGGCCATGAGTCTATTCTATTAGATGTCAGTAATGACGGGAAGTCACGCACTTCCATCTCAATCTCTTCAAAACAGCATGTCTCTGACTTAAAAAATTTAATTAGAAACTTAACAAAACTATACCGTGAAAGCTTTGTTTTCCTGGCCTTCTACTGACTGAAAATTGTCCAATTTACTACCCTTCCAGTTTCCACGAGATGAACTGTCGCTCCTAGTGATGACCTGAGGCACTGACAGATTCTGAGTCCCAATGTCCTGGCCATCTCAGAAAGTCTGAACTTGGCAGCCTCAGAACTGAGTGCGAGGCACCTATTGCTGCACACATATTCTAGTTTCCAAATGGTTGCTCTTTATCAGCTCAAACAGTTTATTAACCTGAACAACTCATTCCCCAATCATGTCAGATAAACATTTCTCATATTTGGTGATCAGGATCAACCCTAAGAGGAATAGAAATGAATGAATAGAGGAAATTTCTTTCCTCCGTTGCTCAGGCAAACCTCTAAATAAATCTCTCCAGGGCTGACTTTGGATGAGTGATGTCCAACATGAAACAGAGTGATGAACCTACTTGGAAACATATACTCCTTTTCTATATACAGTTATAGATATATGTCCCAGGAACTCAAGAAAATGCCTTGCTCCTCCCCTCGTCCACCTCCAGAATACTGATTCTTTGGCAATTTCTTGACAGTTCCCAGGGTACACTGGAGAGACTGAATTATTTTACTTCAAGTGTGTAGAAACACATTGTTCTCAGAAAACGGTGCTCAAATCCATCTGCGTGTCAGCTTTCCTGATCATTTAGGGCTGTCCCAGCTGTGCAATAAATGTTGGTTTATCTTTCTGGACATCACAGGACTGCTAAATCCAGTGTCGGTGTCCACCCAAAGTTGGGAGTTTATCTGAATCATATTATTATGCCTACAGGAAAATGAATGTCCATAGTGGATTGATGTATAGGAAATTGTTAGATGTTAAGGGGCAGGCTGGGGGATGGTAGGGAGAAAGTTAAAAACCAGAACAAACAAACAGGGAGGTTATCTCGGAGAATTAGAAAACCCAGATTTTTTCTTTTATAAGCCTCAGATCTTTTGGGGATTCCATCTGGCTTTCATTTCTCACTCCTTGTCTTCTCACAAAGAGAATAAAGATGGTTTGAAAACTAAATGTGAGCTCTTGCAGGAAACAAGAGCTCCTCTCTTCCCCTCTTTAGCCTAGTAGCAGAATTTTCTTTTGCACTATTAAAAATGGTGAGGGCCACCTTTTCTCCAAAAACACACGAAGCTGCTGCATAACTCTTTTCCAAATAATTAATCTTTCCAGTGGAATCTTTCAAAGCCCCACATTTCCTGTTATTTTATACAGCTGCAATTTGTAACTGGAGCTCCTGCCCAGTGTTCCAGGGGCAAAATGCCAAATCCACTACACTTCACCTACCAAGGTGCCCCGCACAAATAATCCTTAACCACAAGTTAAACAGTTAGGTCCTGTTCTAGCTGAAAAGAAAAGACTAAGGAACAAAAGACTTTTAATAAACTTCTATATTAAAATTTTAGTGGATGCTCACAATATTTTATTTTCCAGTGTCAACCTTTGGAAATGTTACCATGATGCCACAACAAAAGAAGAGTTTTCAAAAATGGATTGGGTCTTGTGGTGAGCTAATATTTGTGAGTCATAAAAATGACACCCTCTTAGTTACCTGGGAGGAAGCAACTGTGAGCTGCTGTCTCAGACCCACCTTGTTTGCTTCTATGTCTATGAACTGGGAGATCAGAGCCAAGACTGACTGAAGGGTGAGCAGGAAGGCAGAAGTTGGAAGGTTGGCTGTGATTGCCTTCTTTCTTCCCTCTGCCTTTCCCCTCTTCCTTCTACCCCAGGGGTTGGGAACCTTTTTGGCTGTGAGAGCCATGAACGCCACATATTTTAAAATGTAATTCCATGAGAGCCATACAATATGTTTAACACTAAATACAAGTAAATGTGTGCATTTTATGTAAGACCAACACTTTTAAAGTACAATAAGTCTCTGAATTCTTTTTAATAACGTTGTTATGCTGTTGCTAACCAATGATGAATAAAGTACTTTTTACCATTAATGTGACTTCTGGTGCTGCATGGTTTTGCTGATGGCTTTGTAGTTGGTTGATACATGGTGAGGTTAAGCTTCATGCAGATGTTGAGACTTCCATGTGTTAAATGTGATCGTAGGTTGGTCTTAACGTTCTTTAGATGTGAGAAAGACTGCTCACATGCATACGTAGAGCCAAACATTGTCAGTACAGCAATACTCACATGCTGCAGAGTGTGGTATGTGACGGGAAGCACGTTCCAAGTTTTGACAATCAGCTGGTCCGCGGGTTGAAGTTTATTCATTTATCCCCATTTGTGTTTGCTCACCAACTCTGCTTGCTGTTGTGCAAGTCTTTCCAAATCTTCATTCAGTGACTTGAATTTATTCACCCACATGTCTGAGGCCTTCAGGTCAGCAACTTGTAGCTCAAAATCTCTGACGGAGACACTGGGGATGTAACTCAGGTTGGCACTGTCCACTGCACACCCGTGTGTATGGGTGATGAATTTAAAAAGACGAGTGTGCTCACAAAATTCTCCAAAGCGCGCTTTGAATGACTGCAGGAGGTTAAATTTGAAGCCCGCTAGCTGCTGGAGATCAGGATGTTGAGCAGTGTCATTGCTATGCATACATCTTTAAACTCTCCCAGTTTTTCAAAGTGTAGTAAACAACCTGTTTCAATGCCGGCAATGAAGAGTTCCAGCTTGTTTTCAAATGCAAACACTGCTTGTTGAAGGGATAAGACTGTATTTCCAATGCCTTGCATTTTCACATTGAGCTGGTTCAGATGTTCAGTCATGTCCACGAGATAGTAGAACTTCAAGAGCCATTCAATGGTAGCTAACTCGGGATGCTTGACATTTTTCCTTTCAAGAAATGTCCTTATTTTGCTCAGACAAGCCGCGAAACAGCTGAGCACCTTCCCTCTTGACAAACAATGCCCATTGCTGTGCAGAAGCAGACCAGGATAATTATTCCCAACTTCATCCAGCAGTGTTTTAAACTGGCGATCATTTAAAGCTAGGGCAACAATAAAGTTGACCACCCAAATGACCAGCGACATCACCTCACCAAGCCGCTCACTACATATCTGAGCACAAAGAGCCTCCTGATGTAGGTAGGATGCAGTGAAAACTTAGGATGGGTCTCTTTTTATGTTCACAAAGAAGCACTACGAATCCTCTGTTTTTCCCCACCATGCACAGAGCACCATCAGTACGCACCGAAATAAGTTTATCCATCGGTAGTCATCAAAAGTTCATTGGCAACATCAAGCATGAATGTTTTGGCATACTTCCCATCTGTGAATGGCTTTCCATTTCTCACAATTGCTAAAGCACCAGAAAAGCTAGCCGAATTCCAGTCACCTTGTTGGCTCCAAACACGGAGTTGCTGCTGACTAGCTTGCACTCTGCACAGTAGCTCTTGACATGCTTTCTTTCTGCTGTTTCCCACTGGATATTTCAATGCAAATGTAGTATGGCATGTGTCGAAGTGCCGCTTTATATTTGACCGTTTCATCGATGCAATTTTATCATTGCATATTAGACACACTGCAGAACCTGCTCTCTCCACAAAGGCGAATTCCTCTGCCCATTCCTGCTGAAAAGTACAATACTCCTCATCTTTTTTTTTTAGCCATCTTCTTTGTCTAAAGGCTTTCTGCAATTAGCTAGCTGACTACTTGATTAAAAGGAGGGAAGTTTACTTCCTGACCTCATAACGACCCGTGTATGATATGCATTATCCAATAAAAATTGGTGTTGTCCCGGAGGACAGCTGTGATTGGCTCCAGCCACCTGCAACCATGAACATGAGCGGTAGGAAATGAATAGATTGTAATACATGAGAATGTTTTATATATATATATATATATAGAGAGAGAGAGAGAGAGTAAGAGAGAGGGATAGATAGGGACAGACAGACAGGAACGGAGAGAGGTGAGAAGCATCAATCATTAGTTTTTCATTGCCATTGCCACACCTTAGTTGTTCATTGATTGCTTTTTCCTTGACCACGGGCCTTCAGCAGACCGAGCAACCCACCGCTGGAGCCAGTGACCCTGGGTCCAAGCTGGTGAGCTCAGGGTCTCGAACCTGGGTCTTCCACATCCCAGTCCGACACTCTATCCACTGCGCCACCCCCTGGTCAGGCTAGAATGTTTTATATTTTTAATGTTATTATTTTTTTTATTAAAGATTTGCCTGCGAGCCAGATGCAGCCATCAAAAGAGCCTCATCTGGCTCGCGAGCCATAGGTTCCCTACCCCTGTTCTACCCAGTTATCTTTCCTCCAAGCTGCCCATGAAGGAAATTCTTTCGAGATCACTAAGTTGGGAATTTCTTTTATTTAAAACCCTCTCCATTCTCCTTTTACCTCTACCACACACTTCAGCACGTGACCTGCATCTTACTTTTAAAAGAAATTGAAGTCATTGAACCAGACCCTCATCTTCTGGCTTCAGCCCTCCCTTCCCTGGCGCCATCCTCCTTCCTTTCCTCCCATCCCCCAGGGGATGCTTCCTACCCAGAAGTCAGGCCCTGTACTCCGGACTTCAGCCCCTCCTCCTGTTTCCCCAGCCTCATGCTATGGCCTGTCTCCTCTTCCCTGCAGGCTCAGCCCTTCCCTGACACTGAATCCTTCCCAGTTACATGTAAATATGCTCAAGTCTGTCTTAAGATAGAACAAGAAATCACCTGTCTCAACCCACAATCCTTACCTATTTTTCCTTTTCTCCTTCCTAAAGAAACTTCTCAAGTATGTTGTTCACACTCCTCTTCCTTTTTTTCTTTTTTAAAGATTTTATTTATAGATTTTACAGAGAGAGGAGAGAGAGGGGAGCAAGGAGTATCAATTCACAGTTGCTTCAGTTTAGTTGTTCACTGCTTGCTTGTCATATGTGCCTTGACCAGGCAAGCAGGGATTTGAACCAGCAACCTCAGCGTTCCAGGTCGAGGCTTTATCCACTGCGCCACCACACATCAGGCCATACTTCTCTTCCTTTTCATCACTCCCTCAGCTCCATTACTTTGGCTAAAATGACTATGGAGCACCATGTTGCTAAAGCAGAGGACTCAGTCCCTGCCTACCCTGGCCTCTCTGGGACCCTTCTCTCCTGAAACTCTCTTCCCTGGGCTTCAAGGACCTGAAGCTCTTTTCATTTTTCTCCTACCTCCTGGCCTGCTCTTTCTTTATCTTCTTCCCAAGCCCATTTTTTTCTACAGAGCCATTAAATGTTTAAATTTTTAAGCTTCCCTTTGTTACTCTATATTCAATCCCTACCATCCACATCTATAGTTCCAATAATCATTCAGTTGCTTGCTCTAAATCTCCATTTGGATTTCTCACAGGCTCGAATCCAAACCCCAAGTCAGGCTCTTTCCTCCCAAACTTGGTTCTCTACAACAGATTCCCATCTCAGCAAATGATGCTACTACCATCCCCCAGTTTGCTGAGGTCAGAAACCTGACATCCCCCCCCCTTTTTTTGATAGAGACAGAGAAAGAGTCAAAGAGAGGAACAGACAAACAGGGAGAGAGAGAGATAAGAAACATCAATTCTTTGTTGCAGCACCTTAATTATTCACTGAGTGCTTTCTCATATGTGCCTTGGCTGAGGGGCTAAAGCAGAGTGAGTGACCCTTTGCTCAAGCCAGAGACCTTTAGGCTCAAGCCAACGACCTTGGGCTTCAAGCCAGTGACCTTTGGGTTCAAGCTAGCGACCATGGGGTCATGTCTATGATACTACGCTCAAGTCAGCAACCCCATGCTCCAGCTGGTGAGCCTGTGCTCAAGCCAGATGAGCCCGCGCTTAAGCCAGTGACCTCCAGTTTTCAAACCTAGGTCCTCCATGTCCCAGTCTGACACTCTATGCACTGCGCCACCACCTAGTCAGGCAAACCTGACATCCTTGATGCCTTACCCTATATCTCAAATCCAACTGTTCCCTTAGCCCTGGCAATTTTACCTCCTAAAATTTTTCATAGCCAGTTACACCTCTCCATTTCCACATTCACGACCCAAACTACAGACACCATCATCTCTCCTCTGGACCATTGCAATAGCTTCCCAGCTGGTCTCTACCTATCCATTCTTGACACTCTCTTAATTGCCAGACAATGTCACTCTTGTGTGGAGTCTTGCATAATGGTACGTGGGACATAGACTTCATGTGCTTCACAGATTCCCTTACTGTGTCCTTCTTCTTGTGGTTGGTGTTGTACCCATACCTCAGCTTCCAGGTTTGGATGAAGTGCCATCCCTGGCATGACCCAAGGGGTTGGGTGATGCACTCTGGAAGCACAGTAGAGTGTGCTTTCTATAGAGTAAAACACAAACAACAGGCAAAAGAAGATGGGAGGACACAGAAGATCAATCATTCCCTGCTTTCACCCTGCTAAGAGTTGCTCTGAAATATGGTTTTCCTCGTAAGCTTCCAGGTGGAATCCTCTGTATGAAACAAACACTTGGTAATTGATCACCTGTGTTTCTCTGCAGTTGCAGTTCTTGTGATTCAGTGACCAGGGTGAGAAGTACAACACTGAATCGCTTCACTTTCCTTTTTCTCACTCTTGTTGTCCTGGGCTTTCACATCCTAATAAAGTGTCCCCACATCAGTCTTTAACTCTGACTTTGCTTCTGAGAGGTCCCAGGCAAGACAAATGCTTAGACTAAAGACCAAAATATCTAAGTCTCAACACGAATTGGTTCTTGTTTTCTCTCATCTCCTACTACTTTCCCATCATTTTGTAAATCTCTACTTACAATAGAGAGTTCTTCATTCATGCAAACTCCTCACATGCTAGAAAGTTTATCTGGAAAACTCTTCCTCTGTATTACCCTCCTGGCTTCATCTGGCTGACTCTTTTTCCACTGGATCCTCAGTTTCAGCACTTTCTTTTTTCAAAGGAAGTCTCTATGACCCTCTCCCAGATCCCTCATCCCCCAAGTCTCCTAAATTTCCTTTGCTAGGGACTGTCAATGATCTATGCCAGAATGTGAATAGTGTCTGCCCCCTCCGCACTGCACCATGACTATGAAGTCCCTGAGAGCCAGAGAGGACATACGCATCCTCAGCACAGAGCCTTCCACTTAACAAGCACTGAGCAAATGAGCTTGTTCAACTCAGCATTCATGTTTTACAGATGGAGAGGCTAAGATTAAAGGGATTAAAGGAGTCATTTAAGCTAATCAGTGGTAGAGCTCAGTTGTAGCTTCTACCTTCTTTTTAAATTAAGAGTCATCCTTTCTAATTCTGAAAAAGACAGATAACAAACATCAATGAATCAGAATAGAGAACCCAGAAATGATCTAAATGCCTGCTTCAACATATATGTAGTACTTTCCCTCATTCATAACAAAATAAATGCAAGTTTAAAATATGAGGTGACTTTTTTTTTTATCTTCCTAATTGGAAAAATTTACAAAATTTGGTCATATTTTCTCTTGATGAGGGTACTCTGCAATAAAGTGCCAAATACCTGAGGGGAAATATGAGTGGTTATGGAGTATATGAATTGTTTTTCCCTTAAAGAAGGACAGTTTGCAACAGTTACTTGATTTCAATAAGTATCAAAATCACAAGAGCCCACGCTCTCTGCAACTCAACTGAGCAGTTTAACTTTTAGGTATTTATCCTAGAGATACTAGCCTAGGTGGGAAATAGAAAATGTTTAGTTATTTATGACAGCATAATTTATAATAGCAAAATATTTAATGTATATCATTTAGGGATTGGTAAAGTGAATAATAGTATTTTCATACAACAGAATATCATGTAGCTAGTAAAAAATAAGAAGGCAAGTTCAATTCTTTTGAATTCCATATTCCTGTATGTGAATTAGTCCATATTCCCATTGTAGGAACACTCCAAAACCTTCCTAACCTGGAATCATTTCTACGATACATAAGTAAAAAACCAAGGCACATAGTAGTTAATATAGTATACCACCATTTGGGTTAAAAATGAACAAAAATGACAAATAAAACCAGTTGGATTATAAACATAGTGAGAGCAGTATTTTCATATAGTTAGTTTTTTATATATTATGCAGTAAATATTATATATATATATATATATATATATATATATACACACACACACACACACACACACACACACATATATTAGTGAGAAAGAGGGGGGGCAGACAGGAATAGAGAGAGATGAGAAGCATCAACTCGTAGTTATAGCACCTTAGTTGTTCACTGATTGCTCAATATATATTTAAGTTCAATAAGAAAAAATATCCTAAGTGATAAAGGAAAGGAGGACAAAGGCAAAAATAGATATTTAATCATAATTTATACTTGTCTGCCAATTAGGTAGAATTTCATCAAAGGAGAAAATGAAACCTGACGAGTCAGTATGGTGATTGTAGTTCATCTGTGAATTTTTAGTTGTCCTCCATGAATTAGTTGGCTATGCCTCATGAGAATTCAAGAGTTGTGTGTTCTTGATTGTATTAACTCCTTTCTACCTCAACTGGGGGGAAAAAAAGACATTCACTACAGCTTTGTCTATCCAAAGCTCATTCAGATCAGGTCTCTATTACTGAATGTCCTCACTGCTGGAGCAACTTGATTTCTCACTCCCATACCACATCAGGAAAATCAAATGAAAAGATGCTTAGGCATTGGCAGAGAACTTTGCTTATGCTAAAGAAGCAGATATAATTTGATAAATTCCAGGGTTTCTTATTTTCTTATTGCTGCCTGCATGTTCTTTTGGAAGATGTATACTACATAGCTTAGATCTGGGAAGAAATAACTGTGAAATCTGGCAGTTGCCAAAATAAATATCTGCATGTTTTCTCGTCAGAATGCTCAGTGTGCATGCTTGCTGTGCCTCAGTGGGGACATTATTGCTGCAGAGACACTTATGTAATTTTTTCCTTGACTTGGAGGCTTTTTTTCCTAAATAATATTCAAGTATGTCAATACAAGAGATGTTTTCAAGTGTGACAAAGACCAAATGATATTTATAATGTTAGGAAACTGTTGTTTTCTTATCCTGAAATCACTATATTAACAGCAGGGAGGATCTTTTCCACTCACCAGAGAGCAGGCAATGGGTTCTTGGCAGAACTAGCCTTGACCCTTAGGCTTCATCTCAGGCATGTAGATAGATAGACAGATACATACACACACACACATACGTACATACATACATACATACATACATACATACATACATATATAGTAGATAGAGACATGGATAGGTAGAGCATTGCCTTAACTAAGGAGGGGCACAGAATGGAGACTACATTTCCCAGCCTCTTTTGTAGCTGGATGAGGATAAACAATGATATGTAAATGATATTATTGTTCAGGTCTTTTGAGAACTGAAAGAAACCTGAATTTGCTGGGATGAACTCTTTTCTCATACTTTTGGGTTTGGTGGCTTGTGTTAGAATGTTGATGCAATATAGAAATAAAGAAGATGAAGGCCTGATCAGGTGGTGGCGCAGTGGATAGAGTGTCGGACTGGGATGCAGAAGACCCAGGTTCGAGACCCTGAGCTTGGCAGCTTGAGCGCGAGCCCATCTGGCTTGAGCAAAAGCTCGTCAGCTTGGACCCAAGGTCGCTGGCTCCAGCAAAGGGTTGCTCAGTCTGCTGAAGACCTGCAGTCAAGGCACATGGGAGAAAGCAATCAATGAACAACTAAGGTGTTGCGACCGCAACGAAAAACTAATGATTGATGCTTCTCACCTCTCTCCATTCCTGTCTATCTGTCCCTATCTATCCCTCTCTCTGAATCTCTCTCTGTCCCTGTTAAAAGAAAAAAGAGAAGATGTGGTCCTTGCACTCTAGGCATTTACAATTAATCACACAATAAAGGTCTAAAACTGCTAGAATGCAGAAGAGGGAATTAATTCTGAATGAAGGAAATCCAGAAGGCTTCACAAAGGAGATACAATCTAAGCTGACCTTTAAAGAATAAATTATAACAATAATAACTCAGATTTTTTGAGGACTTATCATGTTCCAGGCAGTGTACAAAATGCTTGATACACATGATCTCATTTATTCTATATGACAGTTCTGTGAGGTAAGTTATGATTATCCCCATTTTACAGATGAAGAAACTGAAGGGTAAAGAGGTTAAATGACTTGCATGAGATTAGAGAGTTAGCAAGTGGTTGAGTCAAGTTCTGAACCTTAGCCTACCCACCACTCCTAAAGCTCAACCCCAGCGCTTGCTGCCTAGGGCTGATATGGGTTGGAGAGATGGAAAGAAAGGCATAAGCCATTCATTTTGATCATGAAGTCCAATATGGTCAGTACAGGGAATTCAATCTCAACTGGTTGTTAGGTAGAATTTAAGCCAGTATTTCCTAAAATGTGTGAGCATATTTGGCAGAATATCAGTCTTTCGAGACACTCTGCAAAGAAAAGAAAGTAAAAATTTACATACTCACTAATATATAAAGGTCCTGAGGAAATCTATGGTAAAGAAAAATGCTTAATTTTATTTTATTAATTTTTAAAATTTATTGATTTGACAGAGAGAGGTGGAGAGAAACATTGATCTGTTTCTGTATGCACCCCGACTGAGGACAGAACCTGCAACCAACTGAATCTTGGGATGGAGCTTTAACCAACTGAGCTATCTGGCCAAGGCTTCATTTAGTTTTATTAAGGTTAAGATTTTTCCATCTTAATTGACCACAGAACTTTTGTTTACTTTGTAGTATAAAGATTGTTGAATGTCAATAAAAGTTGAGACTATAAGAACATTCATATACTCATCACCCAGCTTCAACAACCATCACTACTCTATTCTAATTGTTTCCTCTCTGCTCACTTGTTTTTCCCCTTTTTCTTTCTTTTTTTACTAAACTAGTTTAAAAGAAATTTCCAACAGCATGCTGTTCTACTTTTAAATACTTCAGTGTGCATCTCTAAAAATGGGGAGGAGGTTTACATGAAGTATCATTATCATTATCATGCCTAATAAGATTAAAATATTTCCTTGATATAATTTAATACTCAGTTAATATTCAATGTTTCTGATTGTGTAAAAAAAAATCAGAGCCCCCCTTTTTTAGTAAAGACCATTGGAAGTCTCTGCTTTTTATATTATTCATTTTTACCACCAAGTACCAATACCAAGCAGAAGCAGTCACATGCTAGAAAAGTGTACAACAGTTAAAGATTCTTAACAATTCAAAACCCTCTTAACAATTTAGCCTGAAAAATACAGTATATTCAGTCCTTCACCCGTAAGATGTCTCCTTTAGTGAAGAGCCTAATAATTACATTGTACATTTTTTCCCTCTCATTTGACTTTCCAGATAGAAACAAAATAGAATCCTTTTAGCATCCCAGGAATATGTATTCTGATTGTATTCTGACAAACACATGTAGGAAAACCTTGATTTAGACAAAACAACCAGCTGAAAGAGGCTTCATTTTATTTGATTGTTTGGGTGTTTTAGACTCTGATTACATTGATGTTACTTTTTTTTAAAGTCATCACATATTAAAAGGAAAGGCTTAGTAATCAGTCCTGGTTGTGACTCCTAGTACCTCTTGATATTAACACACGCACACACACACACACACACACACACACTAATGCAAATCTTAAAACAGAAAAGCATGGTTGTAAAATTAAAGTCAAGTCAAAACCATCTGAAGCAAATGACTAGGTTATTCAAGACCTTTGTGAAGGAGATAAATATAAAAAGAGATGCTTGCTATATAGATAAGCAAAGTGAAAAAATAATAAACCATACAGCACAACAGCAATTTAGTTTCCCAATCTATGAAAGCAGCTAAAACAAACACCTCATACTAGTATACTGCCAACGGTATCTTCTAAAGAACTAAAAAAATAATTTCATTAATTGATGCTTTAATGACTACCTAAACATTTACACACCCCACCAGCACTGTACTCAAAATTTACAGTAGCAAAGCAGCCTGCAGCAACCAAAATATTGAGCCATAAAAACTCAAGGTCATTAACCCAAATATCTTCTTGCTTTGTATAAGACTAATTGCTAGGCCAGGGAATGCAATTTCTGAGACAATTACCAGGAATTGGGTCTTTAATGACTTTGTCTTAATGTTTTGCATAAATAAATAGTAGCTGCCAATTCCAGGACACTGGGTGAGTTTCCTTCCACAGCTCAGAGTTAATCAAATGCATTTCTCACCATGGGCCCAGGTGATTCTTTACCTTGAGAGAGACCTGTGCACACTCCAAATTTGAAATTTGTATTCCTGAAGCAGTACACATGGTTAGGCCTTAGTCTCCCTTGTGACAATAGTGGCTGGGAGTCCCAACAGTATTTGATGATATATTATTATCATCAAATTTGTATTTGATGATATATTATTAACTGTGCATTTGTGTGAAGGAAAGCAAACAAGTATAAGCCATCAAACAACAAACTGTATCTCTATTACCAGAGCCTCACGTAGACATCTGCTGGTTTAATACTGCAAGCAGAAATCTAGTCAGTTTCTGGGTGAACTAGGGCAAGGTGTTAGGGTAGATGGTACCTATAAGGTCTGTTTCCTGCCAGGAGCCAGGCAACCTTTGGCCCACATATATCTGATGACATAGTCAGGGTTGACCTAGAGCAGGATGGACAAAGAAGAGTCAGAACCTAGAAGCAAGCTTTCCTCCTGGAGTGGACAGACTCCAGGGGAACTCAGCCAGCTGAAAGGGCAGTGAATGAAGAGCTTAGAAGGTATGGGTGGCAGGCAAACTTTGGTAGTGACAGCAAGGAGTCCATGTTTGGCAGCTCCACAGTTTGATCCTTCCTGACTTTTCAGCAGGTACCGCTACCTGGACCTCATTCTTTGCTAGCGTCTTTTGCAATTAACTTTCTTCCGTAGACATCCTTGTAAGTCTGGGCATGCAGCTCTTCCCCTGGGAACCTCATCAGCAGTTGCACCAGATAAGCTTAACTTTTGCATCACCACCCCTTGGACTTCTCTGGAAACAGAATTGGTCTTTCTTATTACTGGACTGCTAGCTGTCTCACAGAGCACATGGCTCCAGCTGCCCTGCATGGCCTATGCTGGGAAGGAGCCTCAATTTCATTCCAGAAGTTGCATCTGCCCTGGTTCCAACCCTTTGGCTAACCTCTCTGCGTCTGAATTCATTCTCTTAAGCCATAGTTGTTGACAGAGTGCAGAGCATGCATATAAGCTAGTTTACTTCCTGAATAAAGTGGATTTGCATCACTGAACCTTGTCCCTGGAGTTGGGTCTCTGCAGCTCTGTCGTCCTCACCCCCCGGTGGACCTTGTCCACATAATGGCACCTCAAACAGGGAACTAACCGGCATCTACGGGACGGAAAATAGCCTGCATCCAATTTGGATCCCAGGAAAGAACATACAGCCACTCCCAGTGACCCAAGATGACCTCACCAACAACGCCTCCAACACCTTTGAACCCTCCGGTTCAGGAGATGGCCAGCCTCAGCCTTGATGAATGGCCACCTGGAGGAGGTCCTCAGTGCTCTAGGAGGAGACCTTGTAACCAACATGCTCATAACATAACCTGGGGAGATATGAAGGCACTAGTTGAACAGGCTCAAAGATTAGCCCCTGACGGACCCCCAGGTCCAGGCACTCTGTTCCTCCTCACGTGTGCCATTATCACAGCAAACTCCCAGGCATGAGGAGATCCTCACGTTTGGGCGGCTGTTCCCCACCCTGGCATAATTATGCCTGTTGAAGTTAATAGCCCACAGTTTCCAGCAGTATATTCCAGTAACTGCTCCCTTAGTCTCCCTTGTGACAATAGTGGCTGGGAGTCCCAACAGTGGAACAGCACTATATGGGGTAACCTCAGTGACCCGATGCTACTTAAGTTTACTAACACCATCCCCTCAGAGGAGTGGGTCCTCCTTTGAAATCATACTATGGGGTACTTTGCTGAAAACGGTACTACCAACCAAGGCTCAGTACTTGGCCTACAAGCCCTCCTCCCCCTAGCTACCAACAACTGGGCCTGCCTCGCTAACCTTGCCTTCCCAGGGTCACCTTTTTGCCCATTCCTGTATGACGAACATCTAAGAACACTCCCAAGAGAAGTAATTCCCTGGAGAGACTGCCACATTGCCTCTGGCCTGGATGCACAGATCATCAACCTCGGAGTTTGGCATCCAAAGCTGAGAGACGGAATGCAACCATATGCAGTATGCAGCCCGCAGCAAGCCATCCGTTCCGTGTTTGGTCGCTGGGACCTTTGTGGGAAGAGGACGTACATGGACCTACGTCCATTTTTTACAATAAAAAATAGAACTGTGTTTAACGGCACCTGGAAGGCCTCTGTAACACAATGGGAGGGAAATTACATCCCCACCCCTACGAGGAATCCCCTGTTTAAGGCCCCCATTCTATTTCCTAATTAGTAAGCTTGCCTCATTGTTTAATACAGTTGTTTTAGTTCTACTAGGGTTCCGTTGCATAATGCGTAGCGTTCAGAAGCTACAACAGCAACAAGCAGTCATCAAGCAAGTTCAACTGGCCTTAATTAAAAGAGAAGAGGGAGATGTTGGTAGAGTGCAGAGCATTCACCTGGCAGCTGTGGCTGATGCTACGCTGTGAGAACACTCCAGCAGGTTAATCCCTCCTGGGAACACCCAGGAAGGGAGCTCGCCCGCTCTAAGGAAGTGACTCAGCGCCAACCAGGCAGCTCCCTGATCTTTTTAGCCATTGGCCTTGAAGAACATGCTGTAATATCCTATTGGCTGAACCCATGCATATAAGCTAGTTTACTTCCTAAATAAAGTGAATTTGCATCACTGAACCTTGTACCCGGAGTCGGGTCTCTGCGGCTCCATCATCCTCACACACACACACACACACACACACACACCGGTGGGCCTTGTCCACACATAGTGAGTGAGTTTGGCCCAGCATCTGCCACCTCTGCTCAGATAAGCTGGCTTTGCCTGGCATTTTTTACCTGCAACTCTACAGTCATAAATGGTGGTTTTTTACTCTGCCCTGGGGATCTGAGTGGGCACTGCTCCCTTCTGCTGCTATAACATGTAGAAAGTCTTTGTAATCATCAGGGCCAGTGTCAACCTTTTCTCCTCAGTGGCCCAGTCGGCCTAGATCAGGTATTACATGCCTGGTACCGGTGGGACTTCAGCTCTCCTCAGGGCCATTACCACGCAGACAGATGTCATGGAGGGCCTGCATTGCCCCACTCCTGTTTGTTCCCATTCCCCAAGTGCTCACCTCCTAGGGAGCTCTGTGACTCTCATGTTCCCTTTTGCCTACCTTCCTACCAGTAAAACCTTCTCTAGTGCACGTGAAGGTGAAAGTGTCTGATCCTGTGGGCCCTGAACCCATAGTCCTCGGTCTTCTTCATGGGGAACAGGACTCCAGAGGGTGAGTGGCCCCTGCTGATCAACCCAGATGCAGATACTGGTGATTCCTAGTGGGGAAGAGGGACATTCACTTCTGATAAGTCAAGGCTAGTGGGTTCAATCCTGGACCATTGGAAGCTACAGGGTCTGCCCAGGACAGAACAAATTACTCTGTGGTGCGAGGCTAACAGCCTCAGCTCTCCCTTGGTGCAGCCACTCTGGTGTGCCCTGCGTGTCTCACAGCCTCACTGAAGCTGGCGTGTCAGGTTGCAGCCACCATTCCTCGATCTAGTTGCCTTAGGCCCCACCAACTTAAGGGCAGGGAAAGCACAGAAAGTAAAGGAATGCAATGTAGAGTTTGTGCCACTCGTGCAGAAGTCAGACTTCTCACAACCACAACCTTCTAGAACTCAGACAGAGCTCTAGTGGGATCCTGGGGCCAGATCATGAACATTTCAAAAGCCATTTCTAGAAGTTGATCTTTATCCTAAGAATGATGGAAGAGCCATGAAAGGCTTTTAGGTATGGGGGTGACAGGCTCAGGTTTGAATGTGGGAGACAGCTCTGACTTCCTTGTAAAGAATAGATTGGAGTGGAGTCACAGAGTGAAGGCCCAGAAACCAGACAGAGAATGGCAGCTTGAATTAGGGCATTTGCTGTGGTGACGGAGAGAAGTAGACAGTCTCCTGAGATAATAAATATGGACAGGATAAAGATCACACTTTCCTTACATAGACTGACTATGTGCTAAGCACTGTTTTAGGCCCTTGACTGTTAAAGCTTACAGAGACAACCTTATAAGGAAGGTCTGTACTATTATAATCCTCATTTTTCAGATGGGGAAACTGAGGCATTAAGAAACTAAGTCACATGCCCAAATAGTTTCTGATTGGTAAAAGGTATGAGAGCAAGGGAGGGAGGAAAGACTAAGAGGATGACACTGGTTTCTGACATGAGTACTGGGTGGCTATTGGTGCCATTTCTTGAGGTGGGGACCATGGGAGGAGAAGCAGATTGTTGGGGAGAGAGATAATGTGTTCTCCTTCAGATAGGTTCACAAGATGGAGCTCTCCAGCCATATTTCCTTAATGTTCCCTTAAGAGAAGCCACTATATTGCAGTTTAAGCATTTCTGTCAGGAAGGGTTATGATGAAAAAATATCCAGGTTTGGAAAAAAAATTCAGATGTGAGGAGCCAAGAATTTCAATGATGTAGAATTAGTGGTGTGAATTATTTTCAGGGCTGGTGGGCTCAGCCTACCTTTTGGGATTATTATCCCTGAATCATGAAAGATAAAGCCTCTGTCTTTTCACTAGTAGCCACCACCTCAGAGCTTTTATTTCTCTTGTTTTGCATGTAAAGCCCTTCTATGAAGAAGGATTCTTCACTTTAGAGACCAGAATGAATCAAGTAAATATGTCTTTAGACAGTTTCTAAAAATCTGTAGTTTAACCCAAAAGACCAGAATGGTTTCTGTCTCCTAGGTAAACAGCAATTAAATGGTGTATTAAAATATATATTATGTACCTGATTGGTCCACGGGGTAATTATGTATTTTAGGAATATTTTAAAACACATGTTCTACCTCCCTCAGCACTGTTTCAATCCATCAAGTAACTGTATACTTAGAGCATGTGCTCTGCATAGTGAGAGTCGTTTCAGAAAACTCTTGTTAAAGTGAACTAAACTAACAGGCATCAGCTGCAGCCCATTCTTCAGAAGTGTTTATGCCAACCAAACGTAGACAAAGGAAAACAAAACCACAGAGGCAAGTTATCCACCATGAACCCTCCCACACTGACTGCAGAAACCCAAGTGTGATTCTGGACCTTGAAGAGCAGATGTTGGGGCTCAGTCCTACACCTTCTGGATGTAGGCTAGATGATGGTGAAAAAGAAAGCAAGAAGAGGGTTATAGCACAGGTTATTGCCCCAAGGGAAAAATTCACACTTCCCCAGAAGAGATGAGAAGCAGGTGTTCTCCTGGCCAGTTGGTAATTGAAAAGCAGTAGGCCAAGGCCCAGCTCTGTGGGGTATGTGGTGTTCACCAAAGGTTGTAGCAGATGCCAGGTGAATTGGGCCCTCAGGGGAGGAGAATGGGGGGATACAACAGGAAAAGCAGTGGCGGGCCCCCTATCAAGGCTGGGACCTGGGGCCACTGGTTTATCCATACCAGCCAAGGCTTCTGAGTGCTCCAGGCCTCACCACTGTTCCCCAGAAGACAGCAGCAAGAGGAGTCCTTTCTGTTCCCAGGCTTTTCATCTCCCTTAGCAATTGTCAAGTTCTATTTGTATGGTAACTCTTTCAGTCTTAAGTCTCTAAGCCCTTAACCATTAAATACATATATAGAAAAAAAAATCTTCAAACTCAATGGACTTGGTGGAAAAAGGAAGTTAGGAACTTTCTGAGCTGAAGTGATATCAACTGTATCTTAAAGGCCAAAGCTTAGGAACATTCCCTCTGGGAAGTACCATGGGTGGGGCAGGTGACAAAGCAACTCACTGGAAGCTAATACACCAGGCAGAGGTGAGAGGAAAGCAGGAAAAAAAGGGAAAAAGATAGGCAAACAGGAAGGTGAAATAATTGAGAAGAACCAAACAGAAGTCATAATTAGAGGGGACATTTGGAAATGCAAAAGGGAGGAAAAGTATGTAGTGTCAGAATAGGGGCTTTCATGGGCTTGATCACTGATCTGGTTCACCAGTAGTAGAGACAATAATTCTTTTCTCTATGTATAAAGAGGAGAATTCACTCCGCCAGAAAATATGACAGCACCTTCTTGTTTTAACTGCAGTGTGCAGCTCACATCACCGGCCATTATCTGGGAAATGGGGAATTCTTTTGACGTTATTTTTGGACCCGTTCCTAATCAGTTTTAAAGTATGACACAGATGCATTCTTCTAATGTTTAATGTCTAAAGTCACTGAAGCTGCTGGATGGGGAAGGAAATGAGCTGCGCAAAACGCCTGAATGGGTCTTGGCAAGGTCTTGCAGCCATCAGAAATAACAGTGTCCTCAGAATTTGCAGCAGGTAAGGTGGCCAACTGACCTTAGGCTTTAAAATGAGTCACATATTCATTACTTGTCAACCTTGTTGCTGCACTGGATGGGGTGGAGGGAGTATTGACCCCACTCCATCATCTAATATTCCTCCCTTATTGGGCACATAATATGCCTGGGTGTCACCACAAATGGGTCATGTTCATCATGCCTAATTCTTACAACTTTGCAAGGTAGACTTTATCTGCTTTGTTTTCCAAAAGGGGAAATCTAGTGCAATCCTGGCTCCAAAAGTGCCTATATTCTTCAGTCCTGCCTGCATAGCTACCTGGGAGGAGTTCCCTTACTGAACTGAGTTTCAAGTGCTCATTCTTTACAGGACATTAGCTTGTCATCCATCCAGACTGGATTTCTGTTAGGGTGTAAGCAGGCCAGCGAGTTGTAGGCAAATAAATTATAAAGGGGACCTGGGGGTTGAGGGGTGTCAGGTTTAAGATACTAGAAAGACAGTCCACTCCCCAGGGTCCACTTGGTCATCTGCCACATGTCCAGCACTTGGTCAGCTGCCACATATCCAGCTTCATGAGACATTAGGGGACCCTTATGACCAAGGAGCTTATGGTCTCTTTAGGGGATGAGTCATAAAAAAAGTTAGTCAATCAACCACTGTTGCCTGACTGGTGGTGGTGCAGTAGATAGTGTCAACCCAGAATACAGAGGTCACTGGTTCAAAACACTGAGGTTGCCTACTTGAATGTGGGATTATTGATTGGATCCCAGGGTTTCCGGCTTGAGCCCAATGGTTGCTGGTTTGAAGCCCAAGGTCACTGGCTTAGCCTAAGGTCTCTGGCTTGAGCAAGGGGTTGCTGGCTTGGGTTGAGCCTCCTGGTCAAGGCACGTATGAGAAGCAATCAATGAACAACTATAGTGAAGCAACTATAAGTTAATGCTTCTTTCTTTCTCCCCCCTCCCCTTCCTCTCTCTCTCAAATCAATAAATTAAAAAAATTGTTTTTAATCAATCACCATTTATTGACTATTTGTTTTATTATGTGCTGGATAAAGCCTGTTCTAGGCCCTGGGATAGAAGAATGGATAAAACAGACAGAAATGCCTGCCCTCAAAGAGCTTATAGTCTAATAGAAAGAAAAATAACTAAAATGTATAGTGTGTTAGAAAGCAAGAGGGAAAAGAGCATTTTAAAGAGGGGAAGGATAAGAGGAATTGACAGGTTTTTGCACTTTTGAATGCAGTGGCCTAGGAAGACCTCCATGAAAATGTGACAATTGAGTAAGAATCTGAGGTGCTAGCTATGGGAACAGATTTCAGGCAAAGGACCTGGGACAGAAGTGCACCTTGTGCAGCTGCCACCCAGGAAGCAAAGGACAGGCTAGTGGGAGCTGAGTTCAGAGAGAAAAGGATGCCAGGGGTTGGGGTGCCAGAGCAGGGAAGATCTTACAGATCATTGTAGGAACTGTGGCTTTACCAGGAAAGCAATGAGAAGTCACTGGAAGGTTTTGAGTGAAAGAGGAAAATGATTCTGATTTGTTAATTGTCTCATTGACCACTGAGTTGAGAACAATTTGTGTATAGCTGACCTTTGAACAACATAACAATTAGGAGCACTGACCCACTGCACAGTCAAAAATCTGCATATTACTTTTGAATCCTCCAAAATTTAACTTCTAATAGCCTACCATTGACTGAAAGCCTTACCAATAACATAAGCAGTTGATTAACACATTTTTATATGTCATACGTATTGTATACTATATTCTTACAATAAAGTAAGCTAGAGAAAATAAAATGTTACTAAGAAAAAAAAATGTTACTAAGAAAATCGTAAGAAAAAAACAGTAATAATACTGTGAATATTTAATAAAATAATTCACACATGTGGACCTGCGCAGTTCGAACCCATGTTGTTGAAGGGTCAAATGCAGAGAGAGATTTAACAGCAGGTGCACCAGGCACACGCCCTGGGCCCCGACTTCTGAAGGGCCCACAAAATCCCAACTTTACACTTTTTTCTAATGACACCAAGTTTAGTTTCATATGTGCAATTTTAACATTAATAGTACATAATATTTTTTATTTATTTAAAAATATGGTTAACATGTATTTTTATTTTCCCTTTTTCTTAAAGGGCCCAATATTTTATTCTGTGCCCAGGGCCTCAACCGACCTTAATCCTCCTCTGGTCAAATGCAGTTCTTAGGAGAGCAAGGACGAATGCCAAAAGACCAGAAGGCTCTAGAAGTTTCCAGGGTTTCAATCCTCCTTCACTGCCGTTTAATCCATCACTAAGTTTTAATGATTCTACCTATATTCCTTCTTTGCCATTCTTTCTGCTACTGATGTCCTACAGAATCTCATCGCCTTTCAGAGGGAGCGTTACCAAGCTCCTGGGAAGAGTCTCCTTGTCCCTCCTCACTCACTCCCTGGCCTTCCTCCAAATCACAGCTGGTTTAATTTCATTAAAACACAGGTCAAATATTGTCACTTCTCTAGACAGCATTGACATGCCAGTTGTTAGATGAAAATATGACAAAGAGATGATCCATGTCCCCGAGGAGTTCACAATCCAGGGAGAGACACACAGAAGTGATGACCCGTGACACCAGGGGATGTGTGCCATCCCAGAGTGGGGACCCAACTTCTGCTAATGGTTAGGGGAATGCACAACAGGCCCTTTAGTGAGATCAAGGAAAGAGACAGGAGGGTGTTACATTATTCCTGGGACTTAATGGGTTAGAAACAACTCCTCAGTGGAAGAGAAGAGCATTTGAAGCAAGGTGAACACCCTGGGCCCATTCATTTTAAGTCAGGAAGACAGAGTGACCCCCCTGGCATTCTCGAAGGGTCTCCAGCTCTCAGCAGTGAACTCACATTCACCCAATTCATAATGACTGATGTAAACATTACAATTTGAATTTTTTTAAAAAAATTAACTATTTTTTAGAGCAGTTTTAGATTTATAGCAATATTAAACTTAGGGTACAGAGTTCTCACATACCCTATCCCCTCTCACACACACAATCTCCCTGCTATCAAAATACCAAACCAGCCTGACCAGGCAGTGGCGCAGTGGGTAGAGCGTCGGACTGGGATGCAGAAGACACAGGTTCGAGACCCCCAGCTCGCCAGCTTGAGCATGGGCCCATCTGGCTTGAGCAAAAGCTCGTTAGCTTGGACCCAAGGTCGCAGGCTCCAGCAAGGGGTTGCTCGGTCTGCTGAAGGCCCGCAGTCAAGGCACATGTGAGAAAGCAATCAATGAACAACTAAGGTGTTGCAACGAAAAACTGATGATTGATGCTTCTCATCTCTCTCCATTCCTGTCTATCTGTCCCTATCTATCCCTCTCTCTGACTCCCTCCCTGTCCCTGGAAAAAAAAAAAAAAACCAAACCAGAGTGGTACATTTGTCATAATCCATGAACCTGTGTTGACCCAGCACAATCACCCAAAGTCCACAGTTTCCGTTAGGTTTCACTCTTGATATTGTACATTCTGTGGGTTTTGACAAATGTATGACATGTATCCACCGTTGCAGTATCATATAGAGTACTCTCACTGCCCTAAAATCCTCGGTGCTCTGCCTGTTCATTCCTTTCTCCCTTTTCACAACTCTGGCAACACTGATCCTCTTACTGTCTCCACAGTGTTGCTTTTCCCAGAATGCCAGATCGTTGGAATCTTGCAGTCTGTAGCCCTTTCAGGTTGGTTTCTTTCACTTAGTAATGTGCATTTAAGGTTCCTTCATGTCTTTTCATGACTTTGATAGCTCATTTCCTTTCTAGCACCAGATAATATTCCATTGTCTAAATGTATCAAAATTATTTTTATCCTTTCACCTACTGAAGGATATCTTGGTTGCTTCCAACTTTGGGCAATTATGAATAAAGCTGCTATAAACATCATGTGCAAGTTTTTGTGCTGACATAAGTTTTTAACTCGTTTGGGTAAATACCAATGAGCAAGATTACTGGATCATATGGTAAAAAAATGTTTAATTTTTTAAAGAAACTGTCAAACTGCCTTCCAAAGTGGCTGTACCATTTTGTATTCCTACCAGCAATGAATGAGAGTTCCTGCTGCTCCACATCTTCACCAGCACCTGTTGTTGTTCAACTTGAATTAAAATTCTTTTTTAATTTTTATTGATTTCTAGAGAGAGGAAGGGAAGAGGGGAGAGAGTGAGTGAGAGAGAGAGAGAGAGAGAGAGAGAGAGAGAGGGATCTGTTGTTTCACTTATTCATGCATTCATTTGTTGGTTCTTGCATGTGCCCTGGCTGGGAATTGAACTGGCAACCTTGGTGCATCGGGGCAACATTCTAACCACCTGAGCTAATCAGCCAGGGCATCAACTTGAATGTGAAATAAGAAATCTGCATCCCTCAGAAGGTGACCATAGACCCACATGTGCTCACTAAATTTTTCTTCCCCTCTGCAAACCTGCATGGGAACTCTTATGCAAACCAGTGGGTTGTCTGGCAAACAGGAAGACTGAGCAAGAAGAATTACTACCTGGATACTCTTAATAGCTGCTATCAGTTTTGGTGGCCTGTGTCCTCAAATCAAGTCCATGGTCAGCTGAAAAAATAATGTTACTTGTCTCTTTTCTAAACTTCCCATTGCTTTAAGTCTCCTCCTGATTGCTACTTTCTACTCAATCTGTAATCAGATCTGAGGCCATTTCTGCTCCTTGAAGTAAACATGCTTAACCACTTTGGTGCCAGGGGGCCTCTTTGGCCATCTGGTAGAACCTATAGATTCCTTTTTTGGACTTCCTTTTTGGAATGATACTTTTAAATGCATAAAATAAAACGCATGAGATTACAAAGGAAACCAAATACAGATAACAATATATAAATTGTGATATAGGACTATGCATGTGCTTCTTTATTAAAACATTAATTAGCATGAGGAAATGGTGGGTCTATTAACTACTGAAATTTTCAAAAGATGTGAATGTTAAAAGTATTTTAAGATATATGTGACAAAGATATCAGATTTCATTGTTGACAAAGTCACAGGTAGTGCTGATGCTACTGTACTGTGTTGTTTGCATTCAAAACGGGATGGAATGCTAAGTTTCAATTACAGGTTAAGGAAAAGAAATATGTGACTTTTCTCATTTCTGTTTGTTGAGTCCCTGAATTTTACCCATGGGCCTTCAGAGTACAACCTCTGCTTTAATTTGAGGGCTGTGCATCTATTCACCATCTGTTATATGTGTTTTTGTCATTTAGCTCTCTCCTGTTTCCAGGGCCTTGTTTGCAGAGAAGCTTGTGTTCCAGGAAGCTTCCTCTGACTTCTCAGAGCAGGTCCCTTCTTGTGATTCATTCCCAAGACCCACGGACCTCTTTTCATAACTGTCCTCACAATTATAATATTTATTTGTTTTTTCCCCTTTAAGAAATATTAAACATAATTTATTTTTCCCTGATTATATAAATAATATGTGTTCATTGCAACAATTTGGAACATGGTATACAAGGACAAGTGAGGCAATAAAAATCACCCAAACCCCAGCTCTCTGTGATAGTCAGTGTGCACATCAGGGAGGAATAAACTTGCCTTTATCTCTTTGTGTGATGTCTTGATACCTGTTGGCCTTCCCTGCTAGATGATCAACCCTCTGAGAGCAAGAAACTTGTTAAAGAAAAAAATAAAAACTAAGAGCATAGGGATCAGGCACTGACTGTACATTTTTTCTCTTCTAAGAGAGCCTGATTCATCACAGTATCTGGGCCTTGGGGATGAGGTTGAGGAGTAAAAATGAGTCACTCAGGTCTGACCTCTGCTAGCAGGCTAGCGGGGGGGGGGGGGGGGGGGGAGGAGGACAATGCATGCTTCCTCACTGGTATCTGATCTCCAACTGTGCCTGGCACATAGTAGCTGCCCAGTCAATATCTGTTGGATTTGATCCCCCTATATTGCCTAAAAAGGTGTTCTACTGTGGGGTAATCTTTGAAATCCCCTCCTTGTCCCCTTTGACACTACCCACTCTGGGTTATCTTAAGTAATAGATGCTCCTTCTTTCATCTCTGAAAGACGCTGAGCTCTGCTCATTAAGTTATTTCATACTTCCGGGGTAATTCTATACCATTCTTCATTCATTTGAAAACTAGAAAGAACTTATTTTATACAGAGCTACATGCAGAACTTCTTTCCCTGAAGTGTCCACGTAACTGTGCTGGCTGCTAATAGCTGATGAGAAAAATAAAAATTAGAAAGTCTATTGTCCTCAGTAGGACTTCCCAGATCACTCTGTAAAGAGATTGTATCCTCCCAAGCACACCATGCTCTGTTTCAGTTAGCTCTCTTCATAACACATAGCACTCATTGTTGTTTTCTCTGTTTACTTCATTTTTGTCCTTTCTGACTAAAATAACAACTCACTGAGGGCAGAGACAGTGTATCTGTATCTCTATCTCCCAGGACACATTACCAGGCATATCCTAGGTGCCCAGTAAACATTTATTGATTGGTTTTATACATTTAATGCATGTATAAATTCTCAGACATAGTTGTCACTCTCGTCATAGGTTAGGGAGCCTTCCCTGCTGGGTCTGAGACTTCCTCTGCATGTTGGTTCTCATTGCAGAAAATAAGTCTGCAGTGATATCTACCTAACACCTGCCAGTCTCCACTTTCCCTGCTCTTCTTCATCAACGTTAATGCTATTATTCTTGGCTTTACATGTTCTTAGTTTATATCATATGATAAACCACAGTTGTCCTAATAATTCACTATCTTTGTACTCATGACACATTTTCAAATTCCTGAAAATTTGGTTGTATACTTGAAGCGATTAAAAGGTTCAAAGCAGGTCTAAAGAAGTGAACAGTGATTGCAAAGCAATGTCTTCCAGTAACTACTATAAAATTATCTACAGTTCCCACAGTGGTATTATCAGTTTACTATACACTCTAGCATTAGATGTAACCTCTTTAGTATTTAACATATTTCCAGCAAGTTGCTCAGAGGTCTATACCAAGTTACAATACTGGTTGACTAAGGCTATAGTGATTTTATGTTATACAGTAGCAAAAATACATTTTACACACTATTCTGAATTCACCCACATGTACAGGGTTTGCATCTCATCACTTACATATTACTGTGTTAATCTATCCATGCTTAGTCAGCCTTCTGATGCTTGGCTTGAGGAACAAAGCCACTATTGATACATAGCCCTCTATTAAATATGTATCTATACAGTAAGAGTATATAACTCAGTAGGTGAGTACAGCAACTTCATATCTTCCACTGAGTATATTTCTATCCGGTAAAGCTGGGTACTTCTCTCCAGCTGTGTAAGGAGGAAATGGATAAAGGGAAATAAGAGTAAACCAAATCAGTCCTGGTCAGAACAAGAACTATACCAAGAACAGGCACTAGTGATCAGCATCAATGGTCACACACAATTACCAGAGTGAAAGAAGATAAAAAGCCAAGATCAGCCTGACCAGGTGGTGGCACAGTGGATAGAGCATCGGACTGGGATGCAGAAGACCAGGTTCGAGACCCCAAGGTCTCAAGCTTGAGCGCGGGCCCATCTGGCTTGAGCAAAAAGCTCGCCAGCTTGGACCCAAGGTCGCTGGCTCCAGCAAGGGGTTGCTTGGTCTGCTGAAGGCCCGCGGTCAAGGCACATGTGAGAAAGCAATCAATGAACAACTAAGGTGTCAAAACGACAACGAAAAACTAATGATTGATGATTCTCACCTCTCTCCGTTCCTGTCTGTCTGTCCCTCTCTCTGACTCTCTCTCTGTCCCTGTGAAAAAAAAAAAAGCCAAGATCAGCCAAGTGTCCAGAAGAGCTCCCTGGATAAGCTCCACCAATCCTCTGTCTCCTAGGAAACAGACCCTCAATAGCCCTCTAATTATAATGAGGTGGTGGCACCAAAATATGAGGGAAGAAATAGTGAACTGAGGCAGGATATTCTATAGTCAAGACATGGTGGACAGGAAGGAGTTTAAAGTAGGAAAGGGCAGGCGACAAAGAAGAGTACGATGGGGTTGGAGTATAGATGGGTTAGACCACACACTTTATCATTGAATCCAGTGGACTGCTAGTTTGGAATTCCCTGACAGAAAAGGTTATTAAGTAGGAATAAAGTGAAAATCTACCAGATACATGGATGGCTCAGACCTTTCACTAGGGGTGATGTTGATAGCTAGTTTCCTGTTGAACTCAGGTGATGAACTCAGGAGTCAGCGTCAGTCCTTAGACACCGCTGATATTGTGGGTCTATCACCAATGTTTTGTTATTCAAGTGAATTAACATCAGTACTGGTTTATACAAGCTCCAGCCTCCCCTACCTGGTTTTACCTCTCACTTACCTATGATTTTACATCTTGTAAAGTCTTCAACTAAAAAAAAAAGGAGGGGGGGCGCTGAGAGTCTATAAAAGTCAAAACAGATTTACTACTATGAATATAAGTTCTGGTTTAAGATTTCTTTTTCTGGGAAGGAGATTAAAACAACAACATTAGCAAAAAAATGAGATCTTATAACTTTCTATGGATTTCAATTAACACTATAAAAGCACCATCTCTCATACATTAATTATCAAAAATTAACTATAGCCTTGGCCAGGTGCTCGGTTGGCTAGAGCATCATCACTATACACCAAGGTGTGGGTGCAGTCTCCAGTCAGGGCACACCTGAATCACCAATGAACGTATAAGTAGGTGGAACAACATATATATATATATATATATATATATATATATATATATATATATATCAATTCAATAAATAAAAAAAATTGTAAAGAATTAACTATAGTAGAATAAAAAGATTGAAACACAATTACAGATATAGATATATGTATATATTTCAAATATTATATTAAGAAGAAGTCATTATAAACAGAAAGATTTATATTTATCAGACATTCCTGAGTTATTTTTACCATGGGCTAAATTACAAATTGGTTTTTTTTTTACAAAATTTTGTATACTAAAATATTAATGCTCAAGAAGCCAAAATAAAAAATATTTTATTTGTTGAAAGACAAAATGTAAGTTATTCTTTTTTTTTTTTTTTTTTTTTGTGACAGCAGCAGAGAGAGGGACAGATAGGGACAGACAGGAAGGGAGAGAGATGAGAAACATTAATTCTTCATTGTGGCACCTTAGTTGTTCATTGATTGCTTTCTCATATGTGCCTTGACTGGTGGACTACAGCAGATCGAGTGACCCCTTGCTTAAGCCAGCGACCTTGGGCTCTAGCCAAAGACCTTTCGCTTTAAGCCAGCAACTTTTGGGCTTGAGCCAGCGACCATGGGGTCATGTCTATGATGCCAGGCTCAAGTCTACAACCCCATACTCAAGCTGGCAAGTCCACACTCGAGCCAGGTAAGCCTGTGCTCAAGCCCGTGACCTCGGGGTTTTGAACCTGGGTCCTCTGGGTCCCAGTCCAATGTTCTATTCACTTTGCCACCGCCTGGCCAGGCTGTAAGTTATTCTTAATAATACACAGACAGATGGGTTAGAGTAGAAATCAGAAGTGGGAGAGAGATAGCTATTTACATGATCTGTCTAAACCAAATGAAAGAAAATATTTTACTCACTCAATGCTAAGTAGGTAATGCAGACAAACTATAATTTCAGTTTAAAATAGCCATATTATAACCAAGTCTTTCTAAGTTCTTGGTCTTTATCAAGCCAAACTTACAAATTTCTCTTTTGTGTTATACTGGCATAAGGAAAAAATGGATTCAATTTCAAAACCAGGTCACCAAGTCAACAATTTTGAAATCAATTTTTTTTATAATTTGATGGCTGATTTCCTCACAGTTCATAAAAAGCAGCAGCTCTTGACCTATTTATTACTTTCATTTAGGTATAATAAACAACTCTAAAAAGTCTTGAACCTATTCTACACTTTGAAGTGAGTTAAAATGAGGGCTCTCTCTCTCTCTCTTTTTAAAAAGGTTTGATTATTACACACAGCTATCTAATGTTCAGAGACATAGTCTTACTTTCATATCATTCATTTCTTGTATAAAAGCATAGTCATTTAGAGTTAAAAGGGGAAATCTTATAAATAAAATAATCTGTATCAATCAGGGATTTGGAGGTTGCAAGTGACTCAGGAAAACAAACTTGAATCAGTTTAGGCAAAAAGGAAAATCAGTTGGAATCAATCTGACTGTTTCATTTAACTACAGGCAAGGCAGGGGGACACATGGGTCTCAGAGACAACTGATTCAAATGCCACCAGAATGGCTGGTTTCCTATCTCTTCTGTTTACTGCATGTAAACGTCTTAGACTTCACTTGATATAAACAGAGCTGCCAAGTGGTTCCGAGCTCCACTCCACTTTTTCTTCCCAGAGTTGCTGGCTATCTTTTCCCAATTCCAGTTCAACAACAAAAACAAAAATCTCAAGGAAGCACTCTGATTGCCCCAGTTTGGGTCACATGTCAACTCCTGGACCAATCAACTATGGCCAGGAAGGTGGAGTCATGTAAAAAAATTGGAGGTCCTAGTAGTGGGTTATGGGGAAGAACCAGTTCCCAGAAGAAACGAGGAGGTGATTGGAACCCTCCCCCCACACACACACACAAATCCACTCTTACTCATTTTACAAGTGTGGAAATTTAGGCTCAGAGAAATTAAGTGAGTTATTCAAGATTACAACTTAAACTCAACTCATCTAGCACCTAGTCAAATGCTTGCCTTACTCCCCACACTGCTGCTCATTCTGTGGAATCACTTCAAGCTTTTTCCATCAGAAAGTCAGGGGGATGGAGGTGGAGGAGGGTTGAATTAAGGGTCTTACACTATGCTTAAATTTCTTTCCAGTCCTTTGCTGGAGATCTAACTCCACCAGTCTTTTTGTTGTCTGGTTTTGCTTCATTTTCTTATTGGGGGGACATGTACCTGCAGTGAGAATCACCCAGTTGCCTTTGCTCCCTTTCAGTCCCAGGGGCTCACCCTGTGTCAACTTGAATGATTATCATAACAGCATGCACTGAGAAAGGACTCACAATATGCCAGGGACTGTTTCAACAGTCCTACGAGAGAAGCATTAATAGCATTATCATCCCCATTTATCAGAAAAGAAAATAGAGGCATAAAAAGGTTAATTGGCTGTTTAAAGTCATAGTGTTGGGAAGGGATGGAGGCAGCATTTGAACCCAGGAAGTCTGGCTTCCGAGCCTTTGCTCATACACACTGTAGACAAGCACGTCTAGCCTGTGGCTGTCTACCCTGAGCCCTGTTAGTGTCCTGGACTCTTCTGATGCCAGCTGACCTAAAGTTGGTTCATCTCTCCTGCCATCCAGTCTCTGCAAGCTCACTGCTTGGATCCTTTTCTTTTACCACTTTGCCTGTGCTGTCTGTCCTCTCCTGCCCTCGGTCTGCCTCATCACTGCTGACAGGTGCTGCTTCTATGGCTCTTCCTGGTAATGGGTCTGCCCTCTTGTGCTGCAGAGACAATTCTGTACCCAGTGGATAGAGGTTTATTCTCCAACTTTGATGGCCAGGTTTAGGATGGGGTGTTTTTGTCCTCTCAAGGAAGCTTTGTTACTTCAGGTTAACAGGTTTTCCTTAGAAGAACCAGAGTCAATTTCCTAAGAGACAAAAGTGACTATCATAGTGACCCTGTGCAGACACCCATAAACATAGAACCTAGCCCCTATGGGACACACAGGGAAAGATAATCCAAGTCTCCTCCCACCACAGGATGAGTTCCCAGGTCCTCATAGTTGAGGATAGCCCTTATCTCCTCTTCTAGTTGAGAGGGGATTATAAACTAGTCTTTGAAGCTAGACTACGGTTTGAGTCCAGTTCTACTGGTAACTCACTAGCTTGTGACGTTGGGCCAATAAGCTCTCAGCTACTACCCTGTGTCTGGGTTTTCTTTTGAGTAAAATGAAGATAGTTATATCAACCTCAAAGTCTTGTTGTGAAGATTAAATAAGATACAGTGTTGAAGCTCATAGCAGAGTGCCTAGCATAAAATAAATTGCAATAAATGATGATATTATTATCTTTGAGTTTTAACCCTGGTAGCTGGACCTGATCTTCGGTCCCCCAAATACTTAATAATTTCTTGAAGGGTATAAGGGTGGCTTATGCAAATAGGACTGTTTATGACCTATAGCTTGCTCTTGATCCTCCTTCAATCAAGGGCCTGGCTGGAGGAAAGTGGGTTTGGTAACTCCGACAGGCAGGCGGAAGTGGTGGCAGGATGGAGGAGAGGCCCCCTCGATCCACAGTTGCTGCTGACAAAGACAAATGTGCCAGTGCTCGCTACACCCCTCTCCTCAGTCAAGTGACTCTTCCTCTCTTCTGGATGGTGGTGGTGGGTGTTTTTTTTCTCCATCAAGGCTGCACCAAATTTATACTGCTTACAAAAATTAGGGGATATTTCAAAATGAATAAGAAGCGAATAAAAAAAAAGAAGCCATTTGATTTTTTTTATTAAACAAGAACATCAGAAAAGCAAACAAGTCAAAGAAAGTTGTTCCATTATGCAAATGAGATGCAAAACCAACATTTATTTCATTGGTGAAATGCACTATACAAAAAGCTGAAAGTACTGGAGTATCTGCACATTTCCTGATCCCCTAATTTTTGTATTTCCAATGTCACCTGCATAGAAATGTGATTTGTGCTGTGTTCAGGCCCCATCCAACCACAGGGTCAGCCCTGGCAAAGCAAAGGCCTCATGGAAATGTGTAATGATCTGACCGCACCCACTCCTACCTCACCTACAGCCACTCACATTCATTCTTACCTCCAAATGTTTAAGCCACAAAAGGTATGCTTTTTGTTAAAAATTTAATTATTCTTTTACTTGGCATCTCTCTCTCTTTTTCTTTGACCTGGCTTTTCTTCAGGTCCCAAGTCTAGTAGTTACTTCTCATTAGTGTGGTTGATAACGGGTTGTACTTTGTACTCCAGACCAGCTCAGAAGAAAGAACTAAGTCCATGATGGCGAACCCATGACATGCGTGTCAGCACTGACAAGTGTAGCCATTTTCGATGACATGCGGTTACATACCAGAGAAGTATGGGGCTGCATGCCGAGAAGGATGTTTCATCCCCGGCTCCTGCACAGCCAGGTACAGTAGCCAAGGATAAAACATTTGCTGTAGTGTACACACTCTGTGCCAGAGGTCTGTAGGCCAAAACAACAGAACTCAGGCACAGAGCGTCTAGTTCTGGGACTTCCGGTTAGGCTGTTTTTCTCGAAGTGACACACCACCTGAGTTATGCTCGTTTTTTTGGAGAATTTTGACACACCAAGCTCAAAAGATTGCCCATCACTGAACTAAGTAGTCAGATATTCATTCCACAGATGGGAACAGTTGCAAAAAGATTACCAAGGAGGTGTCACTTCATGGGTAAATGAAAGGGTCCTGACTTTCAAATACTATATGATCAAAATTTTGCTTTAATAAGTGTGTGGTGTGTACAATCCATATTCAAAGAACTAATTTGAAAATACTTTCCCCCCTGCTTTTCAGGCATGTCTTTCTATCCCAGCACTCAGGGCATTACAGAGCTTTGTGATTCTGCTGCTAGGATGGCCTGACCTATATATTTACGTGTAAAACTTCTGGCTAGCACAGACTCTCTGAACGTGGAACTGTCTTATACTTCCCTAAGGTAAAATCCTATTGGTTTTCTCCAGGAACTGTGGGGTCTTTAAGGCTACAGAACTTTCCACCAAGGAAAGAAAAAAGTCACGCAAATGTAGTTGTCTGTGAAAAAAGAAAAGGGGGGAAGAAGGATTTGTAGGGACAAAACGTGAGAGAGATTGAAATGCAATCAACATATAGGAAAGGGCAGGGGAACCTCACGCAGGTGCCAATCAGAAGGGAGAAAGAACTGTAGGGTATGCACACAGGCTCATGCACACACACACACACAAATTAGAGAAAGGATGTGTGTGTGTGTGTGTGTGTGTGTGTGTGTGTGTGTGTGTGTGTGTGTGTGTGTAGGGAAGAAGAGACAAAGCAAGAGAGTGAGAATCTCCATGTAGACAGACAGAGTCGAGCTGGAAGAACAGGCAGAGTAAGGGAGAGTGGGTGGGGAATCCCAGAACAATCTGTTTACAAAAAGACAGGCCTGTGGAAATTCCACAAGCGACTTTAGAGATTCAAATCCGAAACAGCACTGAACCCAAATACACACGGCTGTCTGTGTGCATTTTAACCAACTGCTGATGTTGTATCTAGACTAGAGGAAATTCTCCCTGGCCTGGGACAGACACATTGAGATTTTAGGTTTCAACAGACCTAAATCATCTTCCACGTGGCCTCGCACTGAGCGCGGGGGCCTGGCCCGCGGAAGCGCGCGGGGCACGGAGGCCGCCCCCTCGGAACTCCCCTTGCATTGTCTGTCTGCCCCGCGCGCTCGGGTTATTGTTCTCCCGTCGCGGGCAAAGAGGCGGGGTGGGATGGGGTGGGGAAGCAGCGGAGAGGAGGACGGCGGCGGCAGCCCCCAGCTGCCTCTCATGCAGGGGTGCCTGAGTCCGGAGTGCCTCGCCTCTCTACTGGCGACCGTGCACTCAGGAGTGGGTCTAATCCAACCTAGGGCTGGAGTGGCGTGGGGGCCATCAGGCTGCCTCCCCTCATCCTATTCCCTTCCCTTCCCGCAGATCTCCAGCTCCCGGGAGGGAGCCGGACATGGGCCAGCAGCATACTGCCGTCCCGGTGACGCGCTGTGGCTCCCGAGGCTGCCCTGGCGCTTTCGGCTCGGGGGAGGGACGCTGTGACGCACCCTCCCGGTATTAGAACACTTCACCTTCTATTTATAGACACTCCTCCAACCGCAAACCTAGTCCGCCCTCGCTCTCCTTCTCTTCTTGGTGAAGGAGGGAACGAAAAATCCTATCTGGAATGGAAGATCCTAAACACAATGATAAGGAGGAATTCTATTTTGTGCCTCCCTTTAAAATTCCGACCCCTGTAGTAATAGCAAGTCTGGTGAGCTCCCTCTCGCACAGGGAATTCCCCAATTTTCTAAAGCTTAAAAACCCACACTGCTTTATTTTACATCTCTTAAACATGTCCAATTCGTCTCTTGTGAGTTTATGAAATATTGATTCTACAAGAATTTGCTCAAACTGGATAAGACGCAAGCCTACTGTATTCAGGGAAAAGACGTTTAACTGGTTTTCTATATTTGCTAGAAACCAACAATTCTAACCGCACAGTTTATTCGGGAGAGGGAGCATATGAAAGGAAAATATAGCACATTTCAGACAAAAGTAAAGTTTGTCGTGTGTGTGTGTGTGTGTGTGTGTGTGTGTGTGTGTGTGTGGCTTTTGGATACCGACTTTGTGCTTTTAGATGTACACTATCCATGTAATTATAGGTGATTAAAAATAATTCTCACCTAGTCACATTAACATTTGCAGTAATTAAAACGGGGAATTTTTAAAAACTGTAATTTATTTCTTATAATTTGGTTGTTTGTGCTGCAGTCAACACTAATGAAGAAGCCCTGATGACTATCTTTCATCTTGGTTTCTATTCAGTTTCACTTTCTAAACTCCAGGGTCATAAAGAAGTAATACTGCCCTTTAGATTATTAAGAAAAAGGATATGCATATATAGATACAGGTCTTTTTTTAAAAGGCCCTTTTTTAAAGCAATTTTAAGTGTACAACAAAATTGAGAAAGATATACAGAAATTTCTCATATACCCTCTGCCTCTATACATACATAGCCTTACCTATTAACATCATTCACCAAAATGCTATTTTTTTTTTTTTTTTTTGCCAAGGGTGAGCCTACTCTGATACATCATAATCACCCAAAGTCTACGGTTTACCTAAGGGTTCATTTTTGGTATTGTACATTCTATAGGTTTGGACAAAAGTTTAATAACATATGTTCATCTTTATAATATCATCCAAAGTATTTTTATTGCCCTAAAAATCCTCTGAGCTTTGAGAGTAGAGGTCTTTTTTTGAGATATTAGCTAAATCACAGATTGGTCACCAGGCAGGTAATTCTAAGACCACAAGAGTCAAACAGAGTAATATCCAATGTGTCATTCTTGCTAATACCTAGTCTCTAAAGTGACAAGTGTCTGTAATAACAGTATTATAACATGATTTTGCTGTAGAGAGCACTATGCCCTACTACTGTATAAGCACTTAATAAAGTTAGAGAACAACCACAATAGCAATTGTTATGCTGCATTATAAAAGTCCTGTTTGTTCTACAATCCCCATGAAAGACAAGTTGGTAATAGCCATTGCATTAAATGCACATGCCCTTGGATTCAGCAATTTCTCTCTTGGGAGTTTATTGACGCAGTATTCACATGAAGTCATTTTTTGTCACAGTGTTTGTACTAACAAAAGGTTAGACACAACATAAATATCCTGCAGTTATGTTACATCTATATGCTGCACTATTACATAACCTTCACAGTTAAAGCAGTTCCTCTTTGTACTGATAGGAAAATATCAATAAGGTATAGATACTTCTTTTTTCAGTGAATAAAGAAATATACATAAACAATATAAAACATTATAATTTATATTATAAAATAAATATTCATGTATACATTAACTTTCAGATATATTAAATATATATAGAAATATTTATAAAACTGGTAGCAATGTTTGCCTCCTGGGAGGTAACTGGGAGGCTAAGATGGGAAAGGAACTTATATCTATCCTTTTGTATCATTAAAAATGTTTTTTCCCATTGATTTGAGAGACAGAGAGGAGAAGGGAAAGAGAGAGAGAGAGAAGCATCAGCTTGTTGTTCCAGCATGCATCATCAATTAAAAATTTACCCACATATGATAGATCTCCTTAATTTGTGTAAGTTCTATATTTGGGATTGTTGCCATTTTAGAGAAGTTTACTGTGATGAAACAAAACTAACCTAAGCTTTTATCCTCCGCATTCTTTTAATTTTACTCTACCTGACCTATGAATCATCATAGAAATGTTTTGCCCAGAGGTTGCTAGAACTTCGTTACCATCATTTTTTAAGAGTACTCTGTTGTTGATTTTTTCCTCTGTACTTTTGCTATGTTATGAATGGGAGTAGTGTCAGAGTTAAAGGTCTATTCTATAAGATTGCATAATAATAATTTTGCAAAGAGACAACTCATTCATTTTATTTCTGCACCATTCTATCACTAAAAACAAAGTCTTATTGATCAGAATTAATTTTCTATTATGCTTTCTATATGAGAGATCAAGTGTTAGATTTCAAAATATTCTAGTGTGCACTGAGTTTGTTCTTTTACTTTGTAACGAGGGTTCAGCCTTCGTTACAAAGTAAAAGAAACAAAACAAAAATAGAGGCACTGGGATAGACAAGGAGTGTGCACCGTGGGAGTAATACCAGAGCCAAATTATTAATATTTTTATTTCCTTTGTAGGTATCTTTATTTCTTCTCAGCTTTATTGAGATGTAATTGATATATAACATTGTGTTTGTTTAAGCTGTATAACTCGTTGATTTGATATACTTACATACTGCAAAATGATGTAGGTATTTTTTTTCAAAGCCAGAATTTATTTCTATTTAAAAATGCTTGAGAGACTTTAAAAAGACCCAAAGGCCCTGTAGGTATTTCTTACATAAGTTTATGTAAGTTTATGTTGTTACTCTTCAGTATAACAACAGGAGTGGGTGCAGAATTGATGTTGCCAGAGTGGTTTGCCTTGAGAACCCAGAAACCAATGCTTCATGATGAAGATAATGAAGACAAGGAGGAGGGGCACTTTGAATAAATAAAAATGTTGGGAGTTTACCTGTATATGGACTAATGTATGGAGAACACTTTGCTGGAGTCTGGCAGATAACAAGGGCTCAAAATACAATTACTATTGGGATAGGAGGTTTACAATAGTCTCCTCATGGGTCACAAGTTGTGTTTGGGGTCATAGGATAGGGCTGTCCACAGCCCATATTCCACTTTGTTAAAAACCAAAAACTCCTGTGCAACCACTTTCATAAACCATTTTCTTTTTTATTTTCTGAAGTGAGAAGTGGGGAGGTAGAGAGACAGACTCTCGTATGCACCTGACCTGGATCTCCTTGGCAAGCCCACTAGTGGGCAATGCTCTGCCCATCTGGGGCATTGCTCCGTTGCAACCAGAGCCATTCTAGCACCTGAGGTGGAGGCCATGGAGCCATCCTCAGTGCCCGGGTCAGCTTTGCTCCAGTGGAGCCTTGGCTGCAGGAGGTGAAGAGAGATATAGAGAGAAAGAGGAGGGAGAGAGGTGGAGAAACAGATGGGCACTTCTTCTGTATGCCCTGACCAGGAATCGAACCTAGGACATCCACACACCTGGCCTACACTCTACCACTGAGCCAACCAGCCAGGGTCCATAAACCATTTTCAAGCACTGGCCAGGTCGCTTACTTGGTTTGAGCATTGACCTGATAATTTCAAGGTTGTGAGTTAGATCCCTGGTCAAAGCACATACAAAAAACAACCAATGAATGCATAAATAAGTGGAAGAACAAATTGACCTCTCTCTCTCTCTCTCCTTTCCTCTCACTCCAGAATCAATTTAAAAATAAAATAAATAAACCATTTTCATAAAAGGTGAACCACTTTTCTTAATAGTATATCACTATACCATTATTCATAGTTTTTTTAAAAAAAACATTAACTTTGCTCTCTGCTTTAGCTTAGCTTTGCTTTAAACAATAATGGCTTTTAGGTATCAGTGATATATTTATAGAATGCATATAATATTAGAATAGAATATATTATGTATATAATATTAGAATAAAAACTGTCTGTGAACCTGCTTTAAGTGTATTATGTAGCATGTCTACTAGTTGGGAGGCATGAAAAGAGAGATCACTATGGAATTGTTTGTCCTTGACAATCTTGCCATAACACGAAGAGGATCCTGTGAGACACTTGCCAGCTACTTCTCCCCTTCAGCATTTTATATTTGGTTTGGGGTGGCTGCCCTGTAAGCTGGAAAAGCATGATTGCACCTGCTCCTCATGCTGCACGGCAGACACTTTGAGAGCAGGAAGCTCTTCTAGCTTGTGGCCAGACTCAGACATGCATGACTAGACCTTTGTGTGTTCCTGCGAATGCGTATTCTTATTCTGGTGTACACTTGCATTGCTACTGGTCTCAGCTCAGAAATGACGCTTTCAGATAAATATACTTCAGCCAACTATTCAAAACAACAGGATTAAATTATATGTGTAGTGAAGAAGTTGGGAAGGGAGGCAATGTTTGGGGGAAGAACCCCAGTTTGTATAACCTGTCTGGCAAAGCCTCAGGATACAGAAGAGTGAGGTTGGAAAAAACCTTATCTTTCAGAATTGGCCTTGGACATACTAACTAGCCTATCTCATATCAATCATACAATAGAATATATAAAATGAAAGTATACCTTATTAAAAAATAATAATAAATTCAATATGTGTATCTACAACCCAGCTTAAAAAATAGAACATCACCAGTTCTTTACAGAAACCCCTGTGTGCCCATTCTGTAATACCTTCACCTCCCTGGTCTCTCCCTGGACACTACCTTCCTGAATTGTATTTTCATTTATAGTTGTAATGGTTATGTATGCATTCCTGAATGACAGCATTTCGTTTTCCCCACCTTTTGGACTAATAGGTGGAATCTTTGATGATTTGCTTTTTTCACTCAACATTTTATTTTGAGCCCCCTCCAGCCCCCTTCTCTCTCTCTCCCCATTGCAGACCTCCAGCCCAGATCTTCTCTTGAGTTCTTGCATTTATTTCCTGACCAGGCTCCCTACTGACAGCTTCTTCCCTTCAGAATTCATTGTGCAAAACACCACCAAATATTCACCTTAGTGTGTCAAGTTATAATTAAAACTATTTTCTAGAAGCATATTAGCATGCATGGGAAATGTTTACCATATATTGTTGTTATACATTTATAAATTTTGTAAACTTTTAGATCAAAATTTTAACAGTGGCTTTCTCTGAACAGCAAGATTATTGATAGTTTAATTTTTTTTTCTTTGTGGGTTCCTGCATTTTCCAAGTTTTCAACAGGTGACATGAAGCTATGGAAGTGAAGTTCAAGTCTTTCCTGCTTTTATTTACCCGTCTCCCTGTTGTTTCTGGGGTGTGACCTAGTGGGGATGTGTGAGAGTGGGCAGAAGAGGACACAGCCCCCTTTCTCAGGGACACATTCGTATTTAGAGTTCTGGCTCTCTCATCCATCCCTAGTTTAGAGCATCATTAACTTGTTTGTGGCAGGGTACCTGGCCTTTCACCTTTCAGACAGGATCCCCCATACAGTTGCATAGTACCTGCAGTCGGAAGGGCGCTCTGCGGTTGTGTTGTTTTAAGTCCCGATTTTATATTTTTAACCTGTGTTTTACATGTGAAATCCAATGGGACAATGGAGCATGAGCAGAGGGATATGCATGTGATGTATTTTTGCTGTTCTTGCTGCCCCATGAACGCAGAAGTTTGTGTCCTGCAGCCTTGGGAGTTCAGCAAGATGTAAGAATGTTTCATTTTTGATTGAGTAAGTGGAGGCGCTGACAGCCCAGAGGGGTCATGCTCTCCTTGAAACCAGGACTTGTTTGAACACAGAAAATGGGCAATGGCATTCTGAAATCCTGAACAGTCAAGGAATCTTATCATATCCTCTCTTACTTTTGCTACTTCCCTGTACTAGCCAACCACACATGCTGAAAATGAAGACATAGAAGGAAAGGGAAATAATGGGCAGCCCTTGTTCCTTCCCTTGTCAGGCCTTCCTCCCTCATTAGTAAGGTGAAGGTAGGTAGAGTGTTGGTAGAATGTGCCCATATCAAGAAATGAAAAAAGAAAAACAATTGAGTTAGTTTTGTACAGCATTTTCTCTCTTCCACTAGGATAAGAATAAAATAAAATGTACATCCAAGCTACAAAATATGAATCAGATAACTTCAGTGATTCCATTTAGAAGTTGTATGCTCTTATATTTGCATTTAAAACTGGTACCGCACAATATAAAAATAAGCAGTAAAATTCAAGCTAACAATATCAATTTTTGCTTACTTAAAATGACATTAAATAACAAATTAAAACACCCAACACAAGTTGAGAGAATGACCGTAGAAGAAAGGGAAAACATCTATATTCTGGTACCTCTAACAGCACTTTTTTCTGGGCCCCACAAATCATGCTTCCAAATCTATGGTTCAGTGTTGCCTTGTAGCTTGTGAACACTCAGACCTTTTCTTTAGAACTAGTGTCTCTTCTGTGAGTTCCTTAAGTCTATTTTGAGGCCTGAAAGTCAAGAGTTGACCCGTCTTTCTTTCTACATCTCTGCTGTGCATATATGTACCCTGAGGAAATGGACTGAGGTATAGAAATATAAGGAAACTATATAGGCTGATATCTCAAAATACTACCCCCTATATTAAAAACAGATACAGAACAACACCTAGCAACTATAAATTCTTTGAAGGCGAGAACTCTCTTTCCCCTGTGCTTACCATAGAGGCTTTCCTGTACCAGGACTTAGTAGCTGTTTATCCTATTCCCCAACAGGAGTTTGCTCAATTAAATTTAAAACATGCATTTCATCATGCTGTTCCAGTTTTCAAACACCTTCAAAGTCTTTTTAATGTCTTATCCTATAAATTGAAACTCTTAGCCAAGCACTTAAGATTCTATAATCCGGGCTCAATCTACTTTCCCAATTACATCTCCCAAGACTGCCTAGAACTCAGTAAGTAATTGTTCAACAAATATGGAATGATGGTATCACACAGCCCCTAGGAGTTACAGAAACTGCAGAGGGATAAACCATTAGGTCTTTTAGGGTTAGGGTTATGTAATAGATGCAATCTAACAGTAATGCTCCAATTTTGGGAGCTAGTGATGAGCAGTACAGGGCTTAAGTGGGAATAGTAAGAGATGTGATCCTGAGAACAGTCGTCTCGGCAGGATCACATCCTGGTGTTTGCAGAAATCAGGGACCCAAAGCTATTTGGAGAGAAGCCTACAGCTGTTGCTCAGTCCCCCAGGAAGGCCTCATTTGCTACCCTGCAGAGCTCCCTCCATGGGCTCAGGTAAGCTCCTGCATATGGGAGTTTAAGGGCCATGAAATTATAGCCGTTACTAAGGGTCAGAATTTCCAACGCTAGTAATGAACCATTAAGGAAAGCTTTGAGTAGAGATAGGCTTTTAAGGCAGTATAATCCAAGGAAGGGGGTTATACTCAGTGTACCTTTGTGAGAAACAATTATGTTTTTAACATGCCTACTTGGGGGAGATTCATAACCTGACAGGGATGGGAGAAATTTCAAGAGCCATCTCATTCATTCCCATCTTTAGGTTAGAAAACCCCTAACTCATCTATCTATCCCAAAACCTTCTGGTAACTCCTTTACTTGTTTATCAACCCCAATTTCAGGGATCTGTTTCTGATATCTTACCTAAATCTCTATAGCTAATGATATTTCTTCATCTCATCCCTCTCAGTCAACTTTAAAAGACCTCAGTGTCTACTGCTTATTGACACAGAGCTAATATTACGATTACGGTTGTTTCATCCTTATGGTTATTATTAGCACTTACAGCACCCTAGGAAGTATATAAAAATACATAGGCAAACACATTTTTAGGTCAGTCTTGAAATAAAACTTTCTAAAATCCAAAGATGTTTGGGTGTTTCTCACTTGGAAATGGGGACGTAGGCAGGTGTGAGTAACACAGCAGCAAGACTATATTTTACATCTTCGACTGTGGCCCAGTCCTCAGAGCCATCACTCATCTCTCATTCAGCTGGGGAAGGAAACGTATAACCACAAAAATGTATATTAAACATGTATGGAGGAGCAGGGAGGTGATAGAGGATGCCATGTTGGTAGAAATTATGGGGACTATAGAAAGAGTCATGGTGTGGTGTGGGGGAAGGGCCTGCATGATAACCTGCTAGAACTTCTTGTGAAAACTGAGTTTTGACTCAGAAGAGAGTTGTAAAGATACTCTCATTACCTTTCCCTCTAACTGCCCCAGCTAAAAACAGAAATGAGAAACACACTGATGTGCCCGATTATAAAAGACATCCCAGCCTGGAACTTATGTGATCTTGTCTGTTTCCTACTTTTTTTTCACTTACAAAATCTTTACAAGGTATATCAGGTTGCAAGATGTATAGTTAGTGCATTCCATCCTCAGTTTCATGTTGTTCCAGAGCATTTACGGTCTTATTTACCATTTTGCAGGTGATGTATACTGTGGTTGCCTACAATATGCTGCTACCTCAAACGCTGCGATGATGAATGTCCTCAATTGTGTCCCTTTATAGACTTGTGCAAAAGTTCTTAGTGCTGTATATTCCCAGGAGTGAAACTGTGTGCCATCAGGAAACACGTTACATTTCATTTAATATTACAAGGTAACTCCAAAATGACTGTACCAGTCACTTCAGTTCTAACAGCAATGGCTTCCTCCCAGCCTAGCCAACACTGTGTGTTAGCTACCTTTCACATTTTTGCCTATTTAATGAATGTAAAGAAGTGTCTTGTTTTAATATTCATTTATCTGATTATAAGTGAGGTAGTGTATCACTTCATCTACTTGTTAGTCTCTCAAGATACCCTTCTGTAAATTGGCCCGTTCATATCCTTTGGCTATTTTTCTATTGATTCCTGTTTTTTGTTTCTTTCCTCGGTGATTTGCAGGGATTCCTAGAATATTCTAGATATTAATCTCTTGTTGGTTTTAAACATTGGAAATAATCTCTCAATCTATCGATTTTTCTCTTGTCTATGATGTTCTCTGTTGAACAGAAAACTTTAATTTTAATGTAGTCAAGTTTATGATTTTTTTAGTTTATAGTTCATGCTTTGAGAGTCTTATTTTAAGTAGTCTTTTCCTATCCTAAGATTCCAAAGCGATTCTTCCACTATAAAGCATTTATATTTTGGGTTATTATTGCAGCAATAATTGACTATCTCAGCATGATTTTATTATAGATAAAAGGTGTGATGTTATCATTATTACGTATCAAGTCCTCATAGGTAAATGGGTTGTTTCTGAGTTCTCTTTCTGGTTCCTGTGTTCCACATGTCTGTTACTATAACTTATGTTTTACTCTTTGGGAGGGTAAATTTCCCCTCCCTCTGATTTTCTTCTAAAAAAATGGCCAGATTATAATGAAATTTAGTCATCTGTATGCATTTCAGAATGTTTAAATTCCTCAAATCCTGCTACAAGTTTGAATGGTTTACACTGAGTTTATAAATAAATTTAGTTATTATTAAGAGCTTAATAATTTTATATCATTCTATCTACAAATATATATACCCCCACTTAGGTCTTCTTTGAAGTCTTTCTTTCTTTTAAAGCTCTTATTTATTGATTTTAGAGAGAGGAGAGAGTGAGAGACAGGGGGAGAGGAGTGAGAAGCATCAACTTGAAGTAGTTGCTTCTCATATGTGCCCTGACCAGGCAAGCCCAGGGTTTCGAACCCTCAACCTCAGCATTCCAAGTTGATGCTTTATCTACTGCGCCACCACAGGTCAGGCTGAAGTCTTTTAATATAATTAACATTTTCTTCCATAAAGGCTTTGTGCATTTTTTCTTAGGTTAATTCTCAAATTTATAGTTTGGTTGTACTTTCTAGTTTGTTAGTAATAGTGTGTAGGAATAATTTTGGTTTGCAAGAATTGATTTTGTATTTAGGTTTCTTACTATAGCAGTTAAGATTAGGTTTGGTTATAAGTAACAAGGCCACACACAGAGACACAAACTAAAATAACAGCAGCATAAATGAGATAAAGGCTTATTCAAGAAGTTCAAGAGGATTGGAGGTACTTTAGGCTTGGGGCCGGTACAAAAGTGCCTTCTGCCTTTTGGCTGTGCCGTGTGTGGCTTCCCTACCCCAGGTCAACTCATGATCTAAGTTGACTGCTGGAGCTCCAGCCACACATCTTCATTTCAGGTGATAGGAAAGAGGAGGAGGCACATCTCTTTCTTTAAGGATGTATATACCAATTCTGCTTTTAATTGCCTGGAACATAACAATACTTAGCTACAAAGGAAGCTAACAAATGTTGTCTTTATTCTGATTGGCTACGTGTTCTATTTTTAAAAGTCCTGGTACTATACTATGGAAGAAGGGGAGAATGGCATATTCATCATCTTGCTGAATCTCTTATTATTTCTAATAGCTTATTATTTTTACCAAGTGTGTTATATGGTTGGTCATATTACTACAAACAATCTCAGTTTTATCTCTTTCCTTCTGGTTCTTTAATTTCTTCTTCCTTTTACAAATCTGTTCTGTTAGCCAGGACTTCTGGTATCATGTTAAATAGTAGTGGCAACCTTTAATAATATTTAAAATCAATCCATTAAGTAATATTTTTGCTGTATATTTGGTGCTTTATAAAGTTAATTTCTTTCTATACCTAATTTTCTAAAAGTTTTTATTAATAAGTGATGTACTTTCTTAAATGCTTTTTCTCTCCTAGTCCTTTTGTTTTCCAGAGAAAGAGAGAGAGAAGAAAGACAGAAAGGGAGAGAGATGAGAAACATCAACTTGTATTTGCAGCACTTTAGTGCTTTGGTTGTTCACTGATTGCTTCTCCTATGTGCCTTGACCCGGAATAGGGGAAGAGCTCCATCTGAGCCAGTGAGCCCTTGCTCAAGCCTGTGACCTTGGGCTCAAGCCAGCAAGCTCAGGGTTTAGAACCTGGGACCTTAATGCTCTGTCCACTGCACCACCACCGGTCAGGCAGCAAAGGGAAATTTTATAAATAATGAACTAAATCTTGCTTATCTCTGGCAAACGCACTTAAAGTCTTTCTAGACTTTTTCTCAGGTTTCTATTTAAATATTACGTGTGTGTACTTTTGAGCCTCTCAACTAGATTGAAAGTTCTTTGGGACAACAAAATCTAATGCAGGACTTTTTTAAGTAATCATAATAGTTCTTAGAACACTATCACTCTCACTGTACTGCAAGAAAAATGACAGTTAACAATTTAAATATATTATTTGTATGTTGAAATTTGCATTTTGAAGTGTGGCTCACAGATATGAAAAATTTTATATCTGTGTACTTTGAAGTTATAAACTACAAAGCTTCTTATATGTTGTGTATTCATATATCACATCAACTACAATATTTTTTTAAATTTATTTTTAATTTTATTCATTTTAGAGAGGAGACACAGAGTGAGAGAGAGAGAGAGAAAGAGGGAAAGGGGGGAGGAGCTGGAAGCATCAACTCCCATATGTGCCTTAACTAGACCGGTGCAGGGTTTTGAACTGGCGACCTCAGTGTTCCCAGGTCGACGCTTTATCCACTGCGCCACCACAGGTCAGGCGATATTTTTAAGCTTATAAAATGAATTGATTTTCCCATACTTCTAAGTGTTACAGTTATAAGGTATGCTAATGGTATTTATGAAAGACAATTTTCCAGCTTCATTCTCTTTTTAAGGGATCACCTTGCCAGTGTGTAACATAGCCCTTTGTACAATAAAGGTAGAAAGGGAAGCGATCACAAAGAATTAGAAATAGAAAATATTTAGGAGAAAGGAAATATATGTGGGAGAAAGTAAACAAATATATGAAAAAGAACAAGAAAGGAAGGAATAAACAAGGGTTCTCAAATCAAACATTTATTTAAATACTTATTCAAGTCACCTGGAATATTTGTTTAATAAGCAGATGTCTACGTCTAGCCTACAGAGATAATGATTCTAAGAGCAGACCCAGGAATCTGGGTGGGCCTTGGACAGCCATTAAAAAAAAATACTGATAACAGAATTAGAAAATGACACATGGCTGGGGCTGGAGTTATGCCAGTAACAAATGACAAAGTGGCAACATCTGCCACAGGATGCTAACCCTGATTATTGGGAGATCTTTGGCAAAATATTATGTCTAGACTCAAAATCTTCTTTTGTTATAAGCACCCTCCAGAGTACGTAAGATAACACTCTCACCAGGTATATTTACCTGAGCCACAAAATGATCTCCCAGTGGAAGAAATAAGAAAAGGGCTTTCTCTAAAATGCATCATTAGCACATTCTTAAATGTAGTACAACAGCTCACATTAGAAATGGAAGTGATTTTTCCCACATGAGGGATTTAGTTTGTCTAGGACCTAGGTGATCACAGGGTGACCTGGGAAAGGGAACACTGTCTACCTTCTGTGGATCACCGTGTTCTGGGGTCAGGACACTGGCCTCCTTCCACTGCCCAATTCCAAAGGAGTTTCAACACATACACAAGCTAGGTAGTACAAATGTTTGTAGCATGGCTCATTTTCTCTGGAGGGCTCAGGATTACAGGCTGAAATCATGGAGTAGGGTTAAAGTCAGAAAGGGAAGAGGTAAAAGGTCTCAGGCTGAGTGTCACAGTTACAGCTGATGGCAAGAATCATACCCTAAAATGACAACAATCAAGGAAAACTTCAACAGGACCAGAGTAAACCTTTAAGTTCCCCTCTGAATTCCACAGTGGGTATTCTAAGTAGTTTTGAAAATCTTTTTGTAGGGATGAGATATGATTTGCCTTTCCTTGGTTTCTTAATAGGAAGCAATTGCAAATTTCAAGGTGCGAAAGTGCACCTTGGGGGGGGGGGTGGTGGAATTTTTTTGCCAGTGTAACGGCCTTTTGTGGTATTTCTGTTCAGGTTTATTGGTAATTACAGCTATGCCCAAATTCAAGAGTGTTACGTGGAAAGGGTTAAGGTCTGTAGAATGATTACTGGACAGTGGGCAAGATCTGAGAAAAGCTATATAGTTCCTGGGAATGAGCAGTGAGAAGCTCTAGCAGCGGCTGCTCCCCAGCATTGCCATCAGGTAGTTAGTAGGTGAGGAGGGTGGTGGGCAGTGGGAGAGCGTGGTGCGAGAGGGAGGTGTAGAGGAAGCCAAGATACATACAATCATTTTAAAAACAAAGCCCATATGGCTTCGCTCATGCCAGGTTAAGAAGTGCCCTTTCCAGAAACTCAATAAAGAAATGGTATGTATTCAGGAGCTGTTTCAACCTGTCCCAACCCTACCCCGACTTCCCCAGAAAACGAGCAAGCAAGGACGCAAATGCCATTGCCAAGCCTCCGGTCTCTGGTTTCCAGCTTCCTCAGATACCCAGAGCACAGCCCCACAGGACAGACATCACACGGAGCTGTCTCCCACAGTGGGCACTGCATGGTCGTGGACAAAGTTTTGATCTGACTCACTCCAAATGTGGTTGCCCCTCGGGTATGGAGTTTGGCCGCAGGGATTCCCTGGCAGTGCTAGGCAGAGGCAGAGGAGCAGCAGCAGCAGCCTGCAAGCTCAGTAAGAAGCCAGCCTCGGCCGCCGCCTCCTCCTGCCGGCGTGGTGTCGGCAACACAGACAGTCCCTATCGCTGTCACGCCGCCAGCGGCGCGGCCCCTCCGCCACCCGCCCGCGCGGCCCAGCCCTCACACTGTTCTTTGCGTGACTGACCCGAACCCCGCGGGAGGGAGGACCTGGTCGCGGGAGGGTGGGGAGTGTGTTAGCTCGCCTACTTCTTTCCCTGTCTCGCTTAGGCCACCTTCTTCTCCTAATTGGTCATACACTTGCGTCCATCATCCCCACGCGGCCCTGGGATTGGCGGAAGGCGTACTTCTGAAGCGAGGCGAGCAGAGTGACTCCGCGGGTCTCCGGCGCTTCATCTTTCCCTCCACCCCCACTTCAACCTCCACCCACCTCTCCCTACCCCCAACTCTACTTCCTCCGCCCCATTCGCGGCAGTGTCCTTAGTAGACTCATTGGGCTAGGGGCGAAGCCAGCCGTGTATCGAGCCGCACTGTCATTGGCCGATACTCACGCCCGTCGGAGCGGCAGGCTTCGCCGTTGGATGGCTCTACTCTACTCCCCGCCCATACCGCCTCGCCCTCTCAGTCGCCTCCTCCCCTCCCAGCTCTTCTCGGCCCCCGTTCCCCGCCGGTCCCCGCCGCATCTTCCCTGTCCAGCTGGGCGGGGACTGCTGTACGACTCTGTAAAGTCTGTGAGTCACTGCACAACCCATCAATCCAATTAAATGTCTTGAGCGAGCTGAGCGGGCGGTGCTGCCACCACCGCCGCTCGCCCCGCCGCGGCCGCCCCTGTTCGCAGCGCCCCACTGATCCATGGCTGTCTGTCTGTACTTGTTACGGTGTAACCTTCTCCGCCTCCTCCTCCTCCTCCTTCTCCTCCTCCTCCTCAGGAGCCGCTGCAACTTCCCCTCAGCCTGCCTTCTCCTCGGCTTGGGGACTGCAAAGGCATGGGATAGACCCAGAGCCACTTCTGTCTTCCCTCCAGCCCTTGCTCAGTTTCTCCCCCTTTAAATTAAAGTCTGTTCCTCGGTCATCGTCGTTTTAGAGCTTTATTTATCACTATTATTTCCCTCGATTTTATTTTCCCTCCCTGAAACAGGGGGTCTCCACCCTGCCCCCCGTTTCTCCTCCGGTTTCAGCCGTGACTTGATTTCCCTGCTCCTCTGGGCTCCCACCTCTCGAACTCACCGTCCCGCACTCGAGTGACGCACCGACACCCCCCGCCCACAGCCCAGACGTCCCCTCCCTCGCTGCCACCCCGACGCGTCTCGGAGCTGGACCCGGTGGCGACTTCTTCGCGGAAGGGTGAGTATCGTGTGGGATTTCAGTGGAGGGATATGGGAAAATGTTGTAGCGGTCCACTTTGGGGAGGGCAGGGATCACATTGTGGGAAGAAAGCTCCTGGTCCGGCGTGGATTTGAGGTGGCGACTGCCTCCCTTCCTAGCTCTGTCTTCCCCCGCCCCTCGACTTCTTATTCACCAGCCCTGCTGTATTTCTAGGTATTGCCAGACTTCCACCATCGGGGCATTATAACGCTTATAAAATGAGCAGTAATGGCATGCTTTCTGTCTTTAGGATGCTTAGTAAGTTGTAATAGTCAGCAGTGTGATCTGATAGACTCTATGACCTGCAAAAAGTGTAAAATGGCCAATAGGTACATTTTCCTCCAAATCAAAGTTAAACTTTTATTTAATAAAGGCAAGACAAAAGGTATTTTTAATTTAAATGTGTGGCAGTAGAGCAAGGAAAGATAGGTTGCCTAGTGGTGTGGCTTACTATTTTTATTTATAGGTTCCCTTTTGAAAAAACAATGAGTTTGGTATTAAAGTAAAGGTTATTAAGTCATTGAACCTGTTGGAGGAAAGCAAGGTAAGATGAACATCCAGCTTCACACTTCATCTTTAGTTCATCTCTTTCCTAGCAAGAAATTACAACACACATTTTTTTATTTCTCAGTCACTGGCACAGTGTGGTGTGTTAAGGATAAAAATAGATATATTTTCTTTTGATATCCCTCTTTTGTATTCTTGATTGTCTTTAAACAATGTCATGTTACAGAATTTTGGAAAATTTTAATTTGGTTTCTTGACTGTTGGATGCTCAGAAAGAAGTACACATACTTACCTGTATTTGCTTTATGAAAATCTTGCCTTATATATCTTTAGTATTTAATTGGAGAGAAAAGTAAAAATTGGGAGAAGTAGTTACTCTGAATTGGCTTCTGAGGTCATTTTTGAGAATTCAGTTTATTTAAAATGGTATTACTCTTTTTGAATCTAGTTCTGGTCTAGTTGTTCACAAGATCAAATTAGGCCAAACCAAACATGTTTTGAAATATTAAAGTACAGGAAAGTCCTGTTAGTAGTTCATTCTCTCCTTCTCTTTCAGACTAATCAGAATAAATTGTTACTAAATTTAATTTTAAAGAATAGCCTGTTCCTGTACTGAAATCTGCCAACTTTCTACAGAAAGATTTCTTTTTAAAGAGCAGAAATGTTTATGATCAGCCCAAAGTAGTAAGGTTGACTCAAGTGTAAATGCTATTGAAAGGAAGTGCTTGTCATACGCCCCTAAACCTTGCGAAGTATTTCAGGAAGACCTATACAAACCTTTTTCGAATTGTTTAATAAAATTTATCACGTGGCATTTTTCATGAGTGTAAGACTGAATCACTGAGAGGCCTCATTGCATAGGAACCAGGTTGCCTGAGTTTGAAATTTGCTGTCATCCTTAGATGGCCATTTGACCTTGAGCAAGTTTCAAACCTGGACTATACTGGTTTGCTCCTTTAAATGGGAATGATGACTTTTGCTCTAAGGGCTGCTGTAAGGATAAATAAGAATGCATGGCACAGAGCACTTGGTGCTAGGTGTTCCATCATCATCACTACCCTTAGAGAGAATGTCTAATGTGGTTAAGAGCAAGGCCTCTAGAATTAGATTTTGTAGGCTCAAGTCCCAGCATTTCCTCTCGCTGTCTATGTGACTGTGGTCAAGTTAACCTCAGATTCCCTATCTGTAAAATGGGGATAACAGAAGCACTTACTTCATAGGGTTATTGTGAGGTCGGAATGAATTAATGTATGCAAAGATCTTTTTTTTGTGTGTGTGTGGCAGAGACAGAGTCAGAGAGAAGGACAGATAGACAGGAAGGGAGAGGGATGAGAAACATCAATTCTTTGTTGTAGTTCCTTAGTTGTCCATTGATTGATTTTTCATATGTGCCTTGACCAGGGAGCTACAGCAGACCGAGTGACCCCTTGCTGGAGCCAGCGACCTTGGGCTTAAGCTGGTGAGCCCTGCTCAAACCCCATGAGTCCGTGCTCAAGCTGGGACCTCGGAGTCTCAAACCAGGGTCCTCCACGTCCCAGTCCAACACTCTATCCACTGCGCCACCACCTGGTCAGGCCATATGCAAAGATCTTGACTAATGTTTCGTACATCTTTGCAAAGATCTTGACTAGCATTTGGTATATCTTTTTAAGTTTAATTCTCTGTTATGCTCTTTGTATGTCTTGAAACATTAGTAAATTTTTTGTAAAGACAAATTATTGTGGTTAAAATAAGCAAAATTCTTATTAGTATGCATGATGTTCTATGGGATTTACACTTTTATTTTTATTTATTCATTTTAGAGGTGGGGGAGGGGGAGAGAGAGAGAGAGAGAGAGAGCGAGCGCGAGAGAGAAAAGGAAGTGTCAACTCCCATATGTGCCTTCTTGACCAGGCAAGCCCAAGATTTTGAACCAGCAACCTCGGCACTCCAGGTTGATGCTTTATCCACTGCACCACCACAGGTCAGGTGATTTATATACTTTTAAACTAGTGTTTATTTGAGTATTTATGAACATTCATTATTTGATGAGCTGACTTGATCACTCTTTCATTTTTAAACTTGCCAAAGAGGATATACATACCTCTATTTTTATGATACCTATCACACATTTACTGTTATCTGTGATTTTCTTCTCTATTAAACAGAATGCTATTTGAGGGTAAAAATAGTGTTTCATTCATGATTTAATCTCCAGTGTCTAGCAGAGTACCTGGTAAATAAAGAAGCTTAATGAATGCTATGAAATGAATTAAATGTTATTCTGAAGTTGTTTATGAAGGAGTAAATGACATTATAAGTGATATTGTGGAGAATGCTATTTTATATTGTTGAGTTGAATTTTTACACTCTCAATTATTACTTTTGTAAATAGAGGATAAATGAGGAGAATTACATTATAATTTACATTTTATTGAGAAAATATTTTTTGTTTTGAAGACTAAACATTAAGTAGTTTGAAAAATATATATCAAATATCTTCTTTTGATATCTGACATGACCATTTTTTATTGTAAGATTTTCTGCCACCCAAACATTCTGTGACAAAATTGGATGTTATTATAATTAATATAAATTATACACATTAGATTTTTGAATGTCCAAAATGATGCTGTGATAATATCAGCTTCAGAATTAACAATAATAAAGAGAATTTATTAAACTAACACTGTGATAATAAAAGGACATTATTTTCTTAAGGACTAAAGCCTTTTTTTTTCTTTCCATTCAAGAATGAAACTCTTTCCCTTGAGGACTATTAATATTTAGCTTTTGAAATAGCTGTAGCAAAGAGTAATAGGAATTGTAAAGGAGGTGAATGTAATTAGTAAAGAAAACACTTTAACCTTCATCACACACTTAATAGGCATTACACAATTAGGGAGTATATATTTTTTAAATATACAAAATTGATGGGGCCTAGTACCTGCTTTATTTATAGAATCACTCTGTTTTATAGTATTTGTCAGTAAAATCTTGTTTAATTACCATGACCCCTGAAATTATAAAATGTAAGAATATCTTTTATGAAAGAGATAAACTCAGTAAATAAATCTGAATACTACTTGACTTAGAAGTGGTAGTGTTCGGTGGCATTGTTAAACTTTTAAAATACATATACTAAGTACTACGATGTGGATAATTTTGTATACATAAACCTTTGTTTAACCTAATTGCCAGTTACCCAGTGTATTCTAATACATTGCATTTTAATTGGCTAAATAATTAATTTAGAAAACTTGCCCTTTTATGTTCATATTAAAGCAGCCAATCTAAAATGCAACTTTAAAAAATTAATTTATGGACACTTAGAAACTAAACTTAAATGTCTGGTCTGCAAGATGGAAGGTCACTTATTTTTTATTTGATACATTTTAGCATGACATTGTCTCTGTAGCTCACATCCTCTTTCTTATCTCTTCCTTTCAATTAACATTTTTGTCAAGCCATTTGAGTGTTAGTATTTTACAGTCATATATAATGTCTCCAACTTTTTAAAAAGCAATGTTTCTGATGAATTGTTTGGAAAGAAGATGATAGTGAGGTAGATAAAACTTTTAGGTCTTGTGATTTCTGTCCTGTCTTCTAACATTAGGGAAATGAATAACTATATACTAAGACTTCACTTAATATCATCAATAAGTTCTGCGTCTTTATGTGAAAGAACATAAAACAAAGCCAGCTTTTTACTATAGGTTAATCGATGCAAAGAAGAGTTCATTTTCTACTTTATAATAAAACGATGGTGAATGAAACTAGTACATTATTTGAGGACCTGCTGTACTCTGTCTGTGATCAAAAATAGAGGAAAATAATATATGCCTTATCTATTGATAGAAACTTAGAACTAATTAAGGTCCTTGGATTTCTGGACTGAGCAGTGCTAGTTATTGGCATGTGACCTTGAGCTTTACACTTAACCTCCATGATTCTCCTCAAGTTCTTACCTTTCAGTGGGAAGAGGAAAGGCAGTTACCTTCTCCTCATTCACAGAGGATGTTGTAGGGGTAAGTTGTAAGTGCTTTATGAAAGCATTGGAGAAGGACAAAATGCAAAGAAATACAAAGTAAGCATTAGCATATTTGTTTTTATCCTTTTTTAAAAATTGTGACCTTTTAGATATTTTGTCTGAAGGTTATTTTTCCTTTTAACTTTGTATTTGAAGAGACTTCTTAATATGTTCATGATAATATCTAAGATACTTTTTAAAGAGGCTAGGAACTTTGGTTATATTGAATGGAGTTTTAAATGTTAATACTGAATTTTGGTATAACTGGATTATAGCAGAAGTTCATGTTTTATGAACAGACTTTATGTATCTAAGACAGTACATTTTATTAAGTTATAGCTTGTAAAACTTGCTTGCACATTGCAGGAAAAAATATTCAGAGCCTGACCTGTGATGGCGCAGTGGATAAAGCGGCGACCTGGAACACGGAGCTTGTTGGTTCAAGACCCTGGGGCTTGCCTGGTCAAGGCACAAATGAAAGTCGATGCTTTCTGCTCCTCCCCCCTTTCTCTTTCTCTCTCTCACTCTAAAAATGAATAATAATAAAAAAAACTAAAACAAACAAAAAATCCACTCATGTCTCAATTAAAAAAAATTCAGATATATCAGACTCCATTAGAAGTATATTCAAAGAAAAAAGTATTTACTTTTAAATTTCGAAATGATTATTTAGCTGTAGGACCTCTTGTTATACTCATTTATTTCGTATTTTGAATGCAATAAAATATGCACATTTTAGAATACAGTGGCTTGGATTTCATTTATTCTAGCTAATCTTTTTTTGCACATTTTATTTATATATTTTTAGAGAAAGAGAGAGAGAAGAGGGGAGGAGCAGGAAGTATCAACTCCCATATGTGCCTTGACCCAGGCAAGCCTGGGGTTTTGAACTGGTGACCTCAGCATTCCATGTCAATGCTTTATCCACTGTGCCACCACTGATCAGGCCTATTCTAGCTAATCTTTTATTTTAATCTTTTGAGAAGTGAGTGAAGACAGGTGTGGAAAGACTGTATATTAAGAAACTAGTCTTCTCAGAGTTGAGGTCTTTAAAAGTCAAAAGCTCAGAGTTAGCACATTATGTAAGTTTATTTTTTCTTTTTAGATGTGAAATGTATCTAATTGATTTTTTAAAAGACTTTATTCATTTTAGAGAGGAGAGAGAGAGAGAGAGAGAGAGGGAGAAGAGGGGAGGATGGAACAGGAAAGATGAACTCCCATATGTTCCTTGACTGGGCAAGCAAGCCCAGGGTTTCAAACTGGCGACCTCAGCGTTCCAGATCTATGCTTTATCCGCTGTACCACCACAGGTCAGGCTGTGAGTTTCTTTTAATTCAGCTTTACCTCTTTCTGGTTATTAGCAGAAGAATTGTCACAGCCTCATGATGTTACTAACCTTTTAACCGGAAGTGAAATTCTAGTGTACTCAGAGTAAGACCTAGTAAAACAAGTGGACATATTGATTATAGTGAACAATTTTCTTCTAATATAAAGCTAAGCAGAAATCAACTTTTATAAATACAAAGGGGTATTTTTGTCCTTATTGTTCAACATCTAACTGATGGAGACTTAGAAAGATAGATTTCTTCTCCACTATTGAATTTAAAGTCCACATTAATGTTAATAATGTTTTATATAGTGGTATATATTACACTTTAGTATATTGAATGTTTACTTTTACCATAGTAAATAAAACAACATAAACAGCGCACTTTTAATTTAATCCTTTTGTTTTTCACAACCCTCTCCCTTTGATTTACCATTGTTTTTCAGTTTCCTTAATATTTCCACATGAATTGTCTTCTTTTTTGTGCATCATCTTTCTTATTTTGCTCAATCTTCTTTTTCACATTGGTACTTTTTTTTCCTTGAGCACAGCAGGTTTTTTCTTTAGCCTCTTCTTCTTTATAAGGTGTGAAGTTAGTCATTTTCATTTCTTTCAGTCTGTGTTCATGAGACAGAGGGAAAGTCCTTCTATATGGAAAATTGGTTTTGCCTTATCTCAGAAGATGAGTTCAATGACCATCTAATCTACACAGAACCTAAGAGGTCGTTTTGTAAACCTAAAACCAAGTTTTAGCTTATATCAGGTGGGGAAAGGGAAAACTGACATGTGTATTATTTACTTTTCTATTAACCTCTTTTATGGTGGGATACCCACAGAATTTTTTCTGTCCATGTTACCTTTTCGAACCATCTCAAACATCCAAGCTTTGTTTTGCTCCATGCCCACTGCCCTGGTGAGCTCTAGAGGCTGTTTCAGCAATGACCATTTCCACTTATATAGGGGGCGGCTGGCCTGAGAATGTCACATTAGACAAGAAGAGCTGCTCTTTTGTTTTGTATTATTTTGTTTTGTTTTGAACTCCTTAAAACCAGACTGAACGTCAGACCAAGTCCACTGTGAGATTTTCCAGGGTTCACCATTGTTTAATGATTAATGGTTCCTGGTAAAGTAACCATCAGCTTTTTTGTCTTCCAGGGCTTCAGTTCAAATGAAATGTATCCCTTTGAGTTAACTTTTGTTTTGGTTTTAAGGGTTCTTTTCACCCAGGAAATCAAAAGATTTGAAAATGCATCTACATTATTAAACAAAAAAAGGTTTACATGAAAATCCTCTGAGTAAAAAGTTTTCCTAAGTTCCAAAATCCATTGATTTGGAGAGAATGTTTTATAGTTTCTCAAAATACCTGACATTCAGACATCAGTAGTAGAAAACCTTTCAATTTGATTAAACAAAATGAATCCTTCTTTTGATTTAGAAAACAAACAGTCCATGTTTACTTTTTATTTTAACAATTCAAATATAAGATTAGATAAACTGCATTTGGGGGTTGATTTAAATAAGAGATTTGTCAGAAATTGTACTTTATAAAATCTGTGCCTCATGGAAGAAGCTTGGTCATATTTTGCTTTTTCACATATGTCTGTCCCATTCCTGAATCTCTCTCTTACTCTCCCTCCCTCCCTCCCTCCGTCCCTCCCTTCCTTCCTTCCTTCCTTCCTTCCTTTCAACAGGTATTTATTGAGCACTTGCTATGTGCCAGCTACTCTTTCTAGACATTACAGCACTGAAGAAAAGAGACAGATATTCCTTTCCTTATAGAAATTACATTAAAATAATTTGGTTTGTACATAGCTTATTATTTACTATTTGGATTAGTCACAACTAAACATTGTATAATAATGATCTGAAAAAAAGTAAGATTTCTTTATATAGATTTTTTTTGCTCATTGACTTGATATAAAAGGAATCCTAAATCTTGAAACAGAACTTCATTTGAATGGGTAATTTTCATTTGAATTTGAGTTGAAGTATTAAAAACTTACCATGTAATTGGATGTTTCCACCAGAAATCTGAAATCACCCTCATTTGTGAACTCTGGGAAACCTGATAGTGGCCATAGTCTGAAATTTTTCCTAGGTTTTCTTTATACTTAGGTTGCTTTCTCCCTTTGCTTTGTTTTCTTTGTAACAGAGCCTGAAAAAAAAAGTATAACACTGAAAATTGCACAATGGAAATGTAGTCATCTCAGCTATATTATATTGCACAGTTAACAAGAAAAATCTCAAATTTGCTTTGTTTAGTGTACAGAAAGAACTAACCTTTTGTTTCTTTGATTGTAACACTATGTAATTGCCTAAAAAAACTGTTAGTGTATATTGCTGCCTCAAATATTAAAGTAGATAAAGTTAAGTGTTTTTGTAATAAAATAGCATTAGCTATAATATATTTTTATAAGTTATTTTATTTTAATTTATAAATATTTAATATATTTCCCAAGTCCTTGGGAGATAATATAGACTAATAAGGCATGACACCTATCCATAATGGTGTACGGTCCAGTTGTGGAGACAAAAGATCCTGTGAAAATGAAATCTTTTGTTTTAAGCAGCATGGGGTTTTAGTGCAATAAGTTTGGCGTAGGCCACTGTAGTAAACTCAGTCCTGGATCAAAAGGACTTGCCTTCTGAAGATCCTGCGTGGCTTTTTTTTTTTTTACTTACAGAGACAGAGAGTCAGAGAGAGGGACAGATAGGGACAGACAGACAAGAAGGGAGAGAGATGAGAAGCATCAGTTTTTTGTTGCGACATCTTAGTTGTTCATTGATTACTCTCTCATATGTGCCTTGACTGTGAGGCTACAGCAGACTGAGTAAACCCTTGCTCAAGCCAGCAACCTTGGGTCTAAGCTGGTGAACTTTGCTCAAACCAGATGAACCCGCGCTCAAGCTGGCAACCTCGGGGTCTCGAAACTGGGTCCTCCACAATCCCAGTCCGATGCTCTATCCACTGCGCTACCGCCTGGTCAGGTGTGAACCTATCCTTCCTTTTACTTTAGGGTTTCAAGGGTGTACGCATATGTCAAAGCTTACGAAGTTATACGTTTCAAATATTTGCACTTAATGCATATCAGTAAAACTTTTTTTAAGCCACATAGGTTGTAAGGTATATTTTCAAGATGAGCTTTCTATTATAAGAATTATATATATGTTTGTATGTGTGTGTGTGTATATATATATATATGTATATGTTACATATGTTTTTTGTTTGTTTTTAAGAGAGAAAGACAAGAAGGGAGAGAGATAAGAAGCATAAACTCGAAGTTGGGTTGCTTTGGTTGTTCACTGATTGCTTCTCATATGTGCCTTGACTGGGGACTGGGAAGAGGAGGTCCAGCCAACTCAGTGATGCCTTGCTCAAGCCAGCAACCTTTGGGCTCAAGCCAGTGACCATGGGTTAAGTCAGTGATCCTACGCTCAAGCTGGTGAGCCTGTGCTCAAGCCAGAAGAGCCCATGCTTATCCTGGCAACCTTGGGGCTTCGAACCTGGGTTGATACTATATGCACTATCTCGCTATTGGTCAGGCAAGTTTATATATATATTTGTTTATTTTCCAAGTGAGAGGAGGAGAGATAGAGAGACAGATCTCCGCATGCGCTTCAACTGGGATTCACCCGGCAGCCTCCGTCTGGGGACGAAGCTCTGCCCTTCTGGGGCAATGCTTGCAACTGAGCTATTTTTAGCACCTGAGTTGGAGGTTCCATGGAGCCATCCTCAGTGCCTGGGACCCTACCCTTGAATCAATCAAGCCATACTGTGGAAGAGGCAGAAAGAGAGAGAGAAACAGAGAGAGAGAGAAGGAGGAGGAGGGGAAAGAGTGGAGAAGCAGATGGTTGCTTCTCCTGTGTGCCCTGACTGGGAATTGAACCCAGGCCATCCACACTCCAGGCCGATGCTCTACCACTGAGCCAACTGGCCAGAACCCAAGATTACATTTAAAAATTTCTTTTTTAAACTTACTCATTTTAGAGAGGAGAGAGAGAGGGATAGAGAGAGAAAGAGAAGAGGGGAGGAGCAGGAAGCATTAACTCCCATATGTGCCTTGACCATGCAGGCCCAGGGTTTCAAACTGGCGACCTCAGTGTTTCCAGGTCGATGCTTTATTCACTGCGCCACCATAGGTCAGGCTACAATTACATTTTTAAGTTAAGATGGTTAGCAGGTTATTATGCCTTAGGCATCTCAGGGTAGAATGGTCCCCTTTTAGCTACTACAACTGCTCAGCAGGGAAGGGGAAGGGAATGGAGCACACATTCTAGCCATTTTTGCATTCCCTAGCTATCTGGTGGGAAACAGAGAGTCTCTGCACCTGAGAATGCAATATATGGACATGACATGGATAGGAATTAGGTCCTGGTGGACAAAAGTTACTCCATAACTTTGGGAAGCCAGGTACATCAGTGAGGGCCCTGTAGACCAAGGAATGTACTGAAAATTTTGAAGAAATACTGCAGGGGGAGGAAAGAAGTGGAGATGGAAGCTTTGACAGTAACTGAAGACAAGCTCATTTTCTTCAGTTTTGCCTGGAGTAGCCTTGCCTGTGAGATAGGGAGTGCTGTAGGTCTAAATTCCAAATTCAGGAAGTCTGTATACATTGTTACAATCTATAGGTATAATCTTTCTAAATTGTTTTGCTTTGGAATAACCAAGTTCCTGATGTGTGTGTTTGACTTTTGTTATTATTTTCCTAAATGTTTGAAAATATTAAGAATCCCTATGTTTTTAGAGTGTTTTTGTTTGCTTATTTAGACCTAAATCTGAGATAAAATAACTCAATATATGCTTGTCTGCTAAGTTTCAATTAGGGAGAAAAAATCCAAAGCTTCAGTGTTTATTTTATCTGTTGATGAAAGTATTTGGACACTTCTGTAGAGACTTTTTTTTTGCTGAGTTTCTTTTTTTAAAAACTATTTCTATTTAGAATTTTTTCCCCTGAAAAACTGTATCTGTGCTATATAACATATCTTTTTTATTCAAAAGGCCACCTAGGATAGTTATATTCATGATTGCAATTGCTGTGATGGTTTCAACAGTGTACACATATGTCAAAACTTAGTAAATTATACATTTTAAATACATGTATTTAATGTGTATCAAAACATTTTTAAAGCCACGTAAGTTGTTAGGTGTATTTTCAAGATGGAATCTCTATTATAAGAATTATATTTTTAAAGTTTGTCATTTATTTTTTATTTCTCTGTTTTATTTCACCGGCCACTTATTCATCTCTCTCCCATACCCCAGACACACATATTTTAAGAAATACAAATAGAACTGAGGAGGCCCGTGTGCAAGCTAAGATTTAGATATGGGACCTTAGAGAGCTTTTCTCCATATGTAAGGCTCACTGGAGTATCTTTAAGTAGTTTGCACAAATTTGAATTGAAATTGTATGTTTTTCAAGGAATCCTTCTTTCCTTATAGTTGAATAGATTATGATTCATCTTTGTTATAGAGTAAAAAAAAGTATTATTTTTAAGACTTTTTTTAAAGAGGTAAAATGACTTAATGCTTCTTCTTAAATATTGTTGCTTTTTAATTTTTTTAGTGAAAGAGAGAGGGAGAGAGACAGAGATAGAACGGGAGAGAGATGAGAAGTATCAACTCATGTTGTGGCACTTCGGTTGTTGTTCAGTGGTTACTTCTCATATTTGCCTTGACTCTGGGGCTCCAGCCGTGCCAGTGACCCCTTGCTCAAGTCAGAGACCTTGAGATCATGTTGATGATCTTACACTCAAGCCGACAACCCCATGTTCAAGCCGACAACCCCGTGCTCAAGCTGGTGAGCCCGTGCTCAGGCTGGCAACCTCGGGGTTTCAAACCTAAGACCTCACCATCCAGGTGAATGCTCTATCCACCGTGCTACCACTGGTCCAGCTTTGGCATTTGTGTAATTTAAATTTTGGCATGTTGGACCGTAGAGTCTATGAATAGATTTGTTTAGGGAAAAACTAAGTCTGCTCTGTTTTTTTAGTCCTTACGGTCTTGAGCACAGCACAGGAAACAATATAGATTTGTTAATGTGATAGTTAATATTAATTGAATCTCCTTTTGTCACCCAACATATGTTTTAGGAAAGTTTCTTTATTGTTGGAATTAATCCTTATGTTAAGTTCAAAGCACTGGCAATTTTTCATGAATAAAAAATAGTCTATAGAAATTTTCAGGTTTGTCTTTATGAAGCTGGAACTATCAGAGTGTTAGTGAACTGTGACTTTAAAACTCAAGCTCTTCTACCATACCAGTAAGATACATTAGAATTACCCGTGCCCAGGCTGCAACCTGGTATGAAGCCCTGGCTTCAATAATTTTCAAAGTCTCCAGGTCATTCCAGTGGATAGCCACACTGTACTCAACAGCACTGTGCTCCATACCATATACCCTCTCACCCAAACTTTGTATTGGAAAACTTTTCAAATATGTAGGAAACTTGAAAGAATATTTCAACAGATACCCATATTCCCTGTACTTAGATTCAGTAATTGTTAACATTTTGTTGTATTTGCTTTATGACTCTCTTTTTCTTTCTTATATATACTTTTTGTATCATGTGAAAGTAAATTTCATATATCACTATGCAGCTGCTGAGAATAAGGATATTGTCCTATATAACCACAATACCATTTTCCCACCTAAGAAAATTAATAATAGCTTGAATACTTTTCAAGAGCTCAATTCCATTTACTAAAGGCATGTGACTTCATGTTTTACTAAAAATTAAGTGCATATGAAGTGTAAAGTGAGAAGTTCTGTAGAATATAGAATTCTGGGAATATTTGCTAAAGATATATTTCTTCTCTGTGTTTGCAAATACAGCCACTACCTCATTTTCATGAGGTGTAAATGCATTTTGTTATTAAGGGTGAGGTAAGACCCTTTCTAGCTCTAATGTTGCATGATGCTATCGTGAGAAAAACATTCATCAAAGTTCATGCCAGAGGGTGGTTTAGTGGAAAAAGCTCAGTGTCGAGCCAGAATGATGTTGGTTTATACACTTGTTCTGCCACTTACTGCAGGTGACCTTGGAGAAGTTTTGACCTTGGAGAAGTTATAAGTGACATTGTTATATCATTTAGGGTAGTTTGGAAAACCACCCTCAAACTTGCTGGAATCATCAGGAGATTTATTATCTCACAAGTCCAGAAGTAAGGCAGGCTTCAGAGTTGGTCACATCTGTAGCTCAGGTTCTTAGCATGTTTCTGCTGTGCCAGACACCTTGTTGGCTTTCAACTTCTGTTTTGGCTCCTTCCTCAAGCTGGTTCACATTCGTGTAATACATTATTCAGGGGAAACCAGAAATTTCTCTGCAGGCATGGACTGTCAGTCTTTCTGTCTGATTTGGCAGCTCTGCCCTTTCTGGACCAAGTAGTCTGAAAATAGGGTTCTTGCAGGGACAGAAAAGTAGGAATGGGCATTACCACTAACTGTTCCTTATTTCTCTCTAAGCCTTGATTTTCTTTGCTGTAAAATGTTAACAGTGGTTTCTACCTCTATGATTATTAACTGATACACAATAGGTAAAGCAACAAACACAAAACTGATAGTTAATAAATGCTAATTTCTATTTTTTTTCTTCTTTCCATCAGATAGATTATTCTGGTTTCCTTTGACACCTAATATGGTACACTCCATACTAATAAGCATATATGTAACTGACTCTTCCTTAACTGGTCTTTTACCTGTCTTCCCAGCTCAGTGTATCTAGGGCATAGCATTTTATGTATACTTTGCAATTGGTCAGATACTCTCCTTTAACCTATCTTGGCCTATCTTATTTTTTCTTCTGTATTTTGATTTTATATTATTCCAAAATTACCAAAGGAGAACTGTCATCAGTGTGTATATGTATATTTATCAAGCTCCATTTTAAATGTAAACAAAAGTGTCTTTAATTTAACTCTCTGTAACAGCAAGAGTCAAAATAAATTTTCTCGTTTTATTGAAAGAAATTTATACCATGACCTGTAAAAAAGTCAGCAAAACAAAATGCTTTATTTGAAATATAGTATCTTAGTTGTCCAGGATATACCAGGTTTTTGATACTTTGGGAAAATCTGGGCTTATTATGGTAGTTTAGCTGCTGTGGTCTCTCCAGAACTTACTTTCTAAAAAGAATCGTGTCTAATTTACCAGCAAGTCTCTTTTTTAATTGTTTAGTCTTTACCCCTCTCTTACCCACCATGAGAAAGTCATCTTCCAAAGACGTGTTTTCCAATATGTGTTAGCACTCTAGGGTCTTTGTTCAGGCATGCCCTTTTCAAAATATGTAAAGGATTGTCATTTTTTCTGTGCGATTTCTAAAGCACTCCTGAAATACCTACAAAATTGTCACAATCACATGGGAAGATCTTCACTTTAAAAAAAAAAAATCTACCTAAACAACAGGATTGCTCTTGAAGGAGAGCAGTTAATCCTTCTTGACCCCTTAAGTAGAATGTTTAATTCCTGCCAGCCTCCATGGCAAGGCAATAGAAGGTGAAAAGTCTGGCGACTCCGTTGAATAAAATGAAATCTTGGCCTGCTCCTTTTCAGTTACAGTATTTTTACTTGTCTTTGATTTTTATATTAAGTATTGACAAAGTATCTGTTGGTCTGTCAAGCTCTGTGAATACTGAAAATACTTAGATTTTGAGCGGTCCCAATCATGATTTATGCTTCTGCTGGCATGAATTATTTCTGCCAGAGGGATACTTTATAAAGGAACTGTATATTTAAGTGTATGTTGATGTGTCTTATACATCTCAAATGAAGATTCTGTGAAAGTTAAATTATAAAGTAGCACAATGAAGGCAGAACTCTGAAATAAATGGTAATGTTATTTAAAAAACCAGAGAAGGGACACTGTGGCTATGATTTAAGTTAAAACTGCTAGAGTTTTGAAAAAAATTGTGTTTGAAATTTGTGTTGTTTCCCTGATGTGTTATTGGTCACTTTTCAAAATGGTCACATATGATTAGGGCAATTTTTAAATTTTAGAATCTCACAGAAAAATTTTGTGGACAGGCTTCCCTTTGCTCTGTAACAAATGCTTTTACTGTTTAGCTAACTAAGGTTTGCTTCCAGCGGCTCAGTGGCAGAAATGAAAAGTGAAGTGGCTGTTGTTTCCCATCTAATACCAGATTTTATTTTTATTTCCACTACCCAATGTTAAAAAAAGAAATGAAAAGAAAACAAAGATCAAGATCCAAAAGCTCAAACTGAAATTTAATTTCCTAGCTAGAATAAGGCTGGTTTTGCCATGATGTGAAAAGTCATGCATAGGAAACATTTGTTCATTGCTGCACAGTTGACCAATACTGATGGCTGGGATTAGCAGCTGAATCGGAAATGGATTTTTGTCTTCAGACACTCAACCAGGCAGGTAGAAAACCTATCAAGGCTAAGCAGTTGGGGCTGATTCAGTTTGTTTTTTACCTTACTACCGAGAAAAGTTTCAGCTGTGCTTCTTGCCCCTACATTTTAGTGTCTTTGAGAGAATGGAACAAAAGTCCAAGTGAGTAGGTTGGAGAGCAGTGCATTATCTGCCCGTCATTGCCCGGGACTTAATAGTCTAATGATAGAGTAATTACCAGAGCTTTGTCTTCTTTCTTGATTCTCTCATTTTTGTGTTCTGTCTTGGAGATTTTCATGGGCAGAATCTAAAGTCGTGTAGAATGGATTCGAAGGGCAAACTCTTTCTGTCCCAGGTCATTTATTGTTTTCATTTTTCATAAGGAGTTCTTATTTTGACTGGAAATGGCAGTGCGACCAATGAACAACTATGGGCCAGTTACAAAATATATGTTCACAGTAACTTTAAAAAATTTATTTGGAAAAGTGATTATACTTGGAGAATGATTTTTGTTATTTTTGAAAGACCCAAATACTATGGAGAAGTTTTAGGGCCACGAGTCCCATTTTGCCGTATTCCGTGTTGTGCCCTTCAGTTTGTGCATCTTTGTGCTGTGTGACTGAGTCAGAGCATTTGGGGACACTTACTGGTCAGCTTGGGTTTTGAGAAGTAATTTTTAAAAATTGCAGTTGGACAAAAAAACAAAGGGTAGTTTGAGGGTATGATTAGAATTGTATTATGGTGGAAAGATTTGATTGTCAAAAATTTGTCTGTAATTAGCCATAAATTTAGTTTCATTGTGCACCAAGTTATGGACTCTGCTAGTGTTGAAGTTCATTTTTCCTTAGTGACAAATTCTTGTGGAACAAGGACACTCCTGACTTTTCAGTACTATTGTCAAATTATGCTACAACTCATTTTGCATGTTACTGCACACCTAGTGGCTACTGAGTGGTTAAGTGCACTAGGTTGACAGGGGTCATGAGTTTTTGGCTTTGTTTTTTTTGCAGTACTTATGCATTGTAAGAACAATATGATGAATATAGGAACATTTTCTCTTTGGGCTAATTTAGGATCCCTGAATAAAGACATAAAGGCATTTGACCAGTGTTTGTTTACTTATTTGTTTGTTTTGCTTTTATGTGATGACTGTACCGGGAAATGGGTACAGACTCTTTGTGGGGAGGGGTGACAGGGAACAGGTGCTTGTTGCCACCCCTTTTTGTTCATCTGTGTAAGATAAGCATTTCACATGTTCTCTGTGAGTGTTCTGGTGACAGGTTTCACTTCTTTTGGAGAAACTATGACTCTAATTTTTGAATAATTATATGAATAAAAAAGGTTTTTAATATTTTTTCCCCTAAAACAGAGTGGAAGCCGTTTGTTTGATTCTTCAGCTTCATCTTATAATAGCCATTTGTACACTTAAAGTCACCATTAATATGAGAATTACTCTTTTGAAAGCTATAAGTTGTTTTTTGGTCCCAAGTTGTTAACATTTCAGCTCATAGTATCTCTGCTTCTTACTTTAGGAATACAAAATAAGATGCACTTTGGAATGTGCATCCTTTAACTTTTGAATACTAGAAGCAGGTATTAGTGCAAACTCAGCACAGCATTATGTGATAAGACAACAAAGAAAGAGATATTTATGGGTAGGAAAACCATTTTGGTAAAACGTTCTGTCCTGTTTAGTCAGTTACTGAAATGGAACTGAGTTTTCTTTTGTTAAGTATGTCTTTGAAGGTGAAATGATTCAGTAGTCACCTACCAGCATTAGAGAAGTGAGTTCTTGGAGCCTTTTGTGCTTTTAGGTAGTCAGTTGGAAGCAAATTCATAGCTACTCGAGAGCAGCCGGTGGTTTGCTATGTGAAGTACAGCCGGATCATGAGGTGGTAAGTGGAAATTCAGGCACTTAGTCAACCCTGTTAGAAATTTTTACTCTTCATTTACCCTCATTGTCTTGGCATGCATTTATAATTACTTTATAGTGATTCTGTCAATTTGACAACCAGGAAAGTAACAAAAACAGAAAGTCCAGATAGTTGACTTTAGAATTTTAGGTTGGGTAGGGGAGCATATTAAGTATAAGGATTACCATTAGTTTGGTTTGTCTTACTATTCCTTTTGCTGATTGCCTGACAAGTGGACTGCTTTACTTTCTGTAAATTTTTATTTCTTTTAAACTAAAAATAAAGTTTATGAACTTAGTACTGACTCATGATATGCAAGATTCTGCTGTAATCACGGCTCTCTTTGGTTACTAAAATTCCTGCACTTTGAGAATATCTCCGACTGTCATCAGATTGTTAATGTTCCTGTGTGCTGCCATTTGTGATCGTTATTTTGCATCATCATTGACTTCTGAGTTCAGGTGTCCTTCATGTAGTGAAGGAATGAAGCTGGTAACAGCCATTTTCAAGTATAATCTCAAATTACTTTCATATTTTTCTACAAGGTTTTCTGGTGTCCATTTTTAGTATTCATGTGAAGGAGGACCCAGGTGTGGCTGTCCAGATTTCTTGATGTGTTTGAGAAGATGTGGCCAATGTTACTTGCTGGAATTGGCCCTTGAAAAGTTGAACTGGTGCCCTATTTTTCAGGCTACTGTTATTTCTCACTGTAAAATGAGGGAAGTGCTAATAACACTTCCTACTTGTTTAGCACATTTTCCTCCCCAGCCCTCAAAGGAGTTGGCCAATATTGGGCTGGATTTCCAGCCCATGTTTCTATTATTTTCAATTCCTTTAATGTAATGTTGCATAAAGATTTTTCACTTATCTTTCTTTCTTATGTCTCCTAAAAAATTTGAAAATAATATTTGCTATTAACACCCCTATTTCTTAGATACTAAGAATAAGGCACATCTTGGCTAAGTATTTGACCTAGGATTATACTAAGATCAGCCACAGAGCCAAAAACAGAACTCAGATTTCTTCCCCAACTTCATTTCATTATTAAGCCGTAGTTTCTCCCTTTTCAGATATACTTGCAACAGGACCAAAGAAAATACATTTCCAGGTACCAAAGATATTTCCCAGGTCTCTTCTTCAGTGTTCCAATGCTAAGATTTACACTAGATTTATTGTCTGATGTAAAGTTTCAGTGCCAGTTATAAACATGATCTGTTCCCATATTATTCCTGATTTGACTGCTATCCCAGAAGGTGATGGATAGTTGAAGAAAGAGTATAATGAATGCAGCCCCTATTTTCTTTTCACCCTTCTAAATTTGATTTAATGTAAGGTTACTTTCTGCCAGGAAAGTTCATGAATGGGCATATGTTAATAAGCCAGATTTTTTTCCTTTATAGTCATACACTTAACAAAATATCTCTCCAAAGTGGATTCAGTTAGAGTATGTTAATACTTGAGTGAGTACTTCCTGAACTTATAGGAGGAAGCAGCTCCAACCACTCTGAAAATGAAGTCGTTCCTATAAAACTTGGCTACTGCAGTCTGGATGTATTTTGTGCTTTGAAACACATCTTTCATAATTCTTTCTGTTAGTGAATTTTTGTTAGTTTGTAAAACTTAAGGAAGAATCTATTAAAACTAGAATTGATTGTTCTCCATTAAAAACGCTTTCAAAAACTCAAACTGAGGGTGAAGTTTCTCAGTGTTTTTTACTTTTTCCTTCAGAGTACCAACAAAAGTGAAAGTTGCATTTTGATAAATTTTCATTAGTGTTCTTAGTGAAAATGTAAGCCCCAGAGCATGGGCTGGTACATGCACACAAAGCAGTTTTCTTGTTTTGGTGCCCCTGCACGTGACCCCATTGCATGTACACACATGCCACACATAAAGAGTCCATTCTTGCTCACACGCAGCTGAAGGAGGCTGGCCACTGTGGTCTTCTGCTCAGTGGAAATTGGCAGCTTTTCTTCTTCTGTAAGCAACAGCCTGATGTTACCCCATGCAGCAATGATAGTGGACCCAGTTTAGAGATTTTTGCAGAACTGCTGAAGGCCTGTCATTGACTTTGTTCATCTTCAGTCATACCTGAGTGCATGCAATACAGAAAAATTCACTCATCAGAAATACTAGGGTAGCCATTTCAGAATTGTGTGTAAAGTACCTATCCTTGAATTTTCACATGTAATCCTAGCAAGAAACATATGTAATGAGCCAGAGCATTGTAGTTATTCCTAATAGAAATGATCTAACTCAGTCAAGAGATTTTAAAAGTTAGCAAGTGGTGGGCCTTCTAAACACTGTTTTGTTTCTCGTTTCATTGTATTAAATAACTTCTTCAGTAATTGTTAATTGTTTTATTCTGTTACTTCCTCTCCCACCTAAGATGTGTGGGATGACAATTTATGAATTTTTTTCCCAGTCAAAATATCTATGCATTCTTTGGCCAGGTGGTGGTACAGTGGATAGAACATCAGACTGGGATACAGAGGACCCAGGTTCAAATCCCTGAGGTTGCCAGTTTGAGTATGTGCTCACCAGCTTGAGTGCAGGGTGGCTGCCTCGAGCATGGGATCATAGACATGACCCCATGGTTGCTGGCTTGAGACTAAAGGTTGCTGGCTTGAGCAAGGGGTCACTCGCTCTGCTGTAGCCCTCCCGCCCACATTAAGACACATATGAGAAAGCAATCAATGAACAACTAAGGTGTCACAATGAAGAATTGATGCTTCTCATCTCTCTCCCTTCTTGTCTGTCTGTCCCTATCTGTCCCTCTCTGTCTCTCTTTCTGTCTCTCTCACTAAAAAAAAAATTAAGACATCTGTACATTAAAATCAGATACAGTCTTGTTGCATTTGGGAACTCCTAGATAATAAGGTCATCCACTCCCTTGCCTCAGAGAGATCCTTTTGAAGCATAAGTCTACACTCAAATTAATGGGAAAGAGTTATTAAAAAGATTATCCTGTTCTTCATTCAGCCTTTGAAAGCTACATGAAACTGAGGATGAATGATCGTAATTCTTTTGTGTTGTTCTCTAGAAGAGACAAAACCAACATGAAAGGATTGTTCTATTAGTTAGAAATAAGAATTTTCTTAGGAATTGAGGGGGAGAGTTGAGCCACTGGTTAAAATATAACTTGTTATATAAATTGGTTTTTTTCTTAGATGTCCACTTCTAGGTTATTTTCAGATAGTTATAAAAAGTGAAAAAGAACAATTACCTTTCATGATTTATAGTTGCATATATGGTTTGGGTATATTTCAGGCTGTAGAGAATGTGGTTTTCTGTTTGTGACTCAGAGCCAGTTTTCCAATGTGACATTAAGAATAGGCGGAAAGCATGTTAAGATATGTGTGAGCTATCCACAATAAATTAATCACACCTTCACTTTTCTGCTCAAGGCCCCACTTGTGCTGCTCCAATGATTTTGATCCCCATGGTTTAGGGAATGCAAAGAGAATGTTGATTTTAGCTTGCCCCTGACAGAAAATGTATTAAAACCCTAAGTATTGAAAAGGGCAAATATAATTTCAAAAAATAAGCTTCTTTCTTAAACTGCACTTTGGCATATAGTGGGCATTCAAAAATAAGTGAAGCTGTGATAATAATCAGAAGTTAGCTATATTAGTAACCTCAACAAGCGAGCATCATACAGTAGTTGACAAATTATACCCAAGGAAAAAAGTGCATTTGGGGTGAAAGAAATGTATTCTATTGCATAACTTGAAATGAACCAGAAGTGCTGATTCTTTTGTGTTTTATTTCATTAATTGGAAAAAATGCTTTTGCCTTTAAAAGACAATACCGCTGGTTTTTAAAATCATAATGGGAATAGAGGTGAAGTACGAAAAATCTGCTTTAACAAAGAAGGCAAGTCACAACCTTCTCACCATCTTTCGCTGCTTTGTGTGAGTGACAAAGCACAAGGAATAAGTAACAGCTGCCAGTGCTAGCCTCTCACTTCTGTTATGCAGGAAGGTCTCAGAGTGAAGGTCTGCTGCAGGAGCAGAGCAGCCTTCGCAGTGAGTGCATGGCCCGTGCAGTGTGCACACCCGTGGGGGCTTCCCCAGTGCTGTCCTTGGGGGAAGTCCAAGCCCAGGACTTACAGGAATGGCCACAGGGTTCTGCCCAGCCCTGCTTTAAGTTAAAAAACAAAAAACTGAAGCCTGAAGTGTTCCAGTTTATCATTTAACAGCAGTAGAGTTTCTCATCTTTGCAAGAGGCTTCTTGTAGTTGTAAACAAATAGCAGTGAGGGCAGAGGACAGATGTTAGATAATTGCAGTCAGTGGCGAGCAGTAGGAGGGCCAGGTCGGGCTTAGATTTGAACTCTTTAAGTAGTTATCGTGCTGCCTGTTCCACAGTGGGTATAATATAAGGTGACCAGACGTCCCGCTGAAAATTTTTTTTGCTCCATATAGATCAAATTTTTAATCAAGAACCCCTCCGTCAATGGTGTCCTGCTTTACCAATTTTAAAATCTGGTCACCTTAGTATAATATGAGCAGAAAACAAAGTAGAATTTTAATTTTTACTCTTCCTTCAAGCATTAGCTTTTTATTTTAACTCTTAAGAGTTTGGCCTGACCAAGCGGTGGTGCTGTGGATAGAGCATCAGACTGAGAAGCAGAGGGCCCCAGGTTCGAGACCCCGAGGTCGCCAGCTTGAGTGTGGGCTCATCTGGTTTGAGCAAAAGCTCACCAGCTTGAGTCCAAGGTCGCTGGCTCGAGCAAGGGGTTACTTGGTCTGCTGAAGGCCCGGCACATGTGAGAACGTAATCAATGAACAACTAAGGTGTCAAAACGAAAAACTGATGATTGATGCTTCTCATCTCTCTTCGTTCCTGTCTGTCTGTTCCTATCTATCCCTCTCTCTCTGTAAATAAATAAATAAATAAATAAATAAATAAATAAATAAAATATCTAAAAAAAAAGAGTTTGTTGAACAACACCATTTTGGTGGGATGTGCTACAAGTAGGCCAGTGGATTTGTATGGTTGGTGCCTTGCAGTGTATAAGCATTCTCAGGACTACTTTATTTAACACCCCCAGCTGCAGCCACCTTGTGAGTATTGTTCTTCCCCTTTATAAATGAGGAAACAGAATTTTGAGAGTTTATGACTTATCGAAGGGTACACAGCTAGTAAGCAGTAGAGCCGTGCTGGAATCCTTTTCTTTTGACATCTCCTGTGCTATTTCTCCCCCTGAATTAGGAACAAGCACTTTGATAACATCCGGCTTTATGGTCTTCCGTACATCTCACTCTCATATCTGCACAGAAAACCAGTCAGCAAACCCAGTTTAGTGACCAGTCATGTTTCTCACAGTAAGAACATATATATCATCAAAGGGCAACTTCTTGATTGACTTTGACGTTAATAATCCAATAAAAAATAGCCTTGTTATTTCTTACTTAGAATCAGAATGGCAAAGCAGACTAAACCTTAAGGATTATTTACTTTTAATACACAGTTGTTGTTGTTGTTGTTTTTAATCTAGAGTAAAGCCCTTCATAAGGAAAGTGAAACTCGAGCCAATGCAGAGACTAGGGCCCATTTCCCCAGACTCAAACCAGTATGCTCTTTCTTTATAAAAGGACACCTTCTGAAACAGAGGTTACAGTTCTCATCCCAGAAGACTGTGCTGAGCATCTACCCTTTGCTGAGCCCTCTTCTGGAACCAGACCTGCAGGAGTTTAGGATCTAGTAGGGCAAACTTAATCCAGGGAAAAATGTACCCAGTGCTAAGTGTGCAGCCATTTAAAAGACAAAGAATGTCACAGATAGATTCATAGATAACCCAAATTTGGTCTCAGTATTCTGGAAACATTTATGAAGAAGCCCTTTATTATATGACCTCTGTTTGTATGAAAAATGACAAATGTGGCCACTTTGGAACCTTTCAGAATAAAGCTACCTATCCCTGAAAAGCTGAAGTATCAAGATCAAAAGCAAATCATATTCTGTTGTTAGCACCTGATTTCTCTTTAGGCATTGTCCCGAGAAGTTTTGACTGAGAAATCATATATTACTCATGCCTTGTTATAAAAGCTCTGCTAATAACTTTTAACCCCTTGGCATATATTTTCAGAGAGCTGATGGCGAGCAAGTCACATGCTTGTTAACCTTCCCTAAGAACTGTTTAGCTGAGAACCTGGAGAACCTTTGTGAAACCCCTGATAAGTTAGTCAGTTTCCAGTCAAGCTGAATTGATAGGGAATGAAGAATCGATCAGAATAATTACAAATGATAAATTCCATTATATAAAAGAGATCACTTTGGCAGAAAAAATAATACGGACTGCCTCTGTAGACCTAATTTGCACCAGAATTAAATTTGTCTTTCTCGGTAGTTACTTCCAAAGCTGAACAAACTACATTGTGTAAATGGGTCAGTTTCTGCATGAAATATTCAGCTATACACAAAGGCAGTTGGATTATAAATTCAAGGGCAAACTAGCCTCCAGTAAAGCAGATATAGGAAGAAGCTATATTTACATTCTTAGAAGAAGAGAAGTTTCTATTAAACTTAAAAGCTGCATTCAGTTTTCCAACCTCTTGGCTTGGATTGTTGTACTCACCTTTGTCAGCTCTCGGTGTTTGTTTTTTTTCTCTTCAGCCAATTTCTCTTCATTCTCTCACATTTCTGCATTTAAGTCCTTGAATCATATTCAGCATATACTTGGTTATCATCAGGTGATCTTGCCCTCACCACATTCTCCAGGGCTTAAGAACCTGATAGAAAGATTTGGGGTTAGCTTTTAAGAATAAACAGATGCCCTATTGACTAAAGCCTGTGCAGTACCTTTCACCATAATATGTCTCACTGATTGCATCTCAGGCCAAAGACAGAGGCAGAATAGTATAATGGTGCATATGTGAACTTTGCTGAAGAGTCTTTGAGGGTCCTACTTCTACTTACTGTGTTTACCCCCAAAGTGTCCTTCATTTCATTTTGGTTTTGAAGACCAAAGTTGAATTTCAATAACAATCTTTTTATATTTGCAGCTTTTTATGAGTTGTACCAATTTTTCCTTTAGATAATAAATGGTTGGGGGGGGTTGGGGCAAGAACCTATTCATTATTCATTGCAATTTAAATTTTCAGTTCATCACTTCAGCCCCCAAGAATTTAGGAGAAATATAGGCGTTGCATGCCTATTTATTTGACTGAAAGTGTCAGAAGCCTATCAAACTAACTTAGCAGACAGAGACTTATTGATGTATACAATCTAAGAAAGGTGTAGGCCACCAAGTTATGGGAAGAGCAGTATTGAATGTGGCCAGAACTCTCTCTGTATTTCATCTCTGCCTTTTCTGTATGTTTGCTTCATTCTTTCTATGGCAGACCATTTCCCCACATGGCTGGAACATGACCACCAACAGTTTTTGTTACAGCTTCTATCACTGAAAAGTTTTCTGGATGTCAGATTTAAAAAAAAAATCATAGGCAAGGAACTCATCAGACCATTATTGGTCATGTGTCGCTGAGTAAGAGTCAGGGGGATGGGGGTCATGTAGAAACAGTTGTATGGGTGTGTTTGCCCATACGACTGAAAGTGGGTGGGTATTTCCCAGGATAAGAGATGGTTGGTGGGAAGAAATCCCCCAGCATGTATGCTTACTACCACATATTAGACTAGTACCTTATAAATGTTTGGACAAAGCCCATAGTAAAAAATACATTTTACATTCAGGCACACATATACTTACACATTTAACTGAAAAAAAATTTCATGAAACAATACCCTCACTATGTATAGGCATTCTGATATTTCTATTGCATTCTATTATAGTTCATTTTAAAAAAGATACTGATTATAATTCACCTAAGTGATTTCATGACTCATTAATAAATAATGATCTATAGTTGGCAGGTAGTAAGTACATGTGTAAACAGATATTTGGGCATGGATATTTATTTAGTCGTGTTGAAGAAATAGCTTCCATGCTAGGAAGATGCTGAGGTCCCAGAGGGTAACAAATAAATGACGGGCATGTGCTTTCCAGTGCCCATGGTGGATATAACAGTACTTTTCCTACGGAGGAATATTCTGGAGTTACTCCACAGCTCTTTGTAAAGTAAGGAAAACAGATGCATTCAGTTGTACTCCACTCTGTTTTGGACTTACCTTTTGCTCAGAAATACTGAAGTCCTGTCGACCTAGAAAATTTTCCAGAGTGCTTTCAGTTCTGTCTTGAAACAAAACATCAACACAACTTTCTTGAAAACTTTGTTGTGGCAGCATGAAGGGCAGCTTTCCCATTCATTGTAATATTATGAAGGGGTGGATGATAACTTCACTATCCAAGAGTCAGTTGAAAAACTAAGGTCTCTTATTTTTGATCTTCTGTTGAAACATTTGAATCCTAGCCTTCTATCTCTTCAGCTGAATTGAGAGATTCAGTGGGAACTTGATAGCAGTGCAGAGTGACTCCTGAATGAGACACATGAAGACGGAGAGAAGAGTGATTGAGTTCCCTACCTCCAACAGGAGCTCACAGAGACCCTAAATAGCTAATAAGCCTGTAGCGCCATGGATCGCCCTGTGACAAGCTAAGCAATGAAACGTTTAGAAGAATTGGAGAATATCAAGTTAGAATATGGAGAGATTTCATAAATGAGACACAAAATACAGATCATAAAGGAAAAGATTGATTAATTTGACTACTCTTGATGAATTTCTATTTACTAAAAAGATTGGAAAAAAATAGATTGGGAAAAGTATTTAGAACACATATAACAGACCAAGGACTTATATTGGGAATATGTAAAGAACTACTGTTGGAAGTATAAATGAGTACAATGATGGTAGAAAAAGTTAGTATCTGCTAAAGCTGAAGACAAGTTACTCAGTGACCCAGAAGTTTTACTCCTAGATTTGTACCTTAGAGTAGCAGCTCTTCACACCTTTTTTTTTTTTTTCACAGGGACAGGAATAGAGAGAGGAATAGATAGGGACAGACAGACAGGAGCGAAGAGAGATAAGAAACATCAATCATCAGTTTTTTGTTGCGACACCTTAGTTGTTCATTGATTGCTTTCTCATACGTGCCTTGACCGTGGGCCTTCAGCAGACCAAGTAACCGCTTGCTCGGGCCAGTGACCTTGGGTCCAAGCTGGTGACCTTTTTTTTTTTTTTTTTTGCTCAAGCCGGATGAGCCCGCGCTCAAGCTGGCGACCTTGGGGTCTTGAACTTGGGTCCTCCGTATCCCACTCCAATGCTCTATCCACTGCGCCACCGCCTGGTCAGGCTCTTCAAACGTTTTGATCTCACTGTGCACTTTAGAAATTATCAAGGAACTCGAAGAACTTTTGTTTATGTGGATTATATCTATTGATATCTATCATATTAAAAGTAGAGAAATTTAAAAATATTTGTTCATGAAAAATCTATTACATGTTAACATAACTTATTTTTTATGAAAAAATAACTTAAAAATTATTGGGAAGAGCCTGACCAGGCAGTGGCGCAGTGGAGAGAGCGATAGACTGGGATGCGGAAGACCCAGGTTCGAGACCCCAAGGTTGCCAGCTTGAGCGCGGGCCCATCTGGTTTGAGCAAAAGCTCACCAGCTTGGACCCAAGGTCGCTGGCTCCAGCAAGGGGTTGCTCGGTCTGCTGAAGGGTCGTTCGTGGTCAAGGCACATATGAGAAAGCAATCAATGAACAACTAAGGTGCTGTAACCAAAAACTGATGATTGATGCTTCTCATCTCTCTCCGTTCCTGTCTGTCTGTCCCTATCTATCCCTCTCTCTGACTCTCCGTCCCTGTAAAAAAAAAAAAAAAAATCATTGGGAAGGGTGGCATTGTTTTACAGTTTTGCAGGTCTATTTAAAGTCTATCATTATAGAAGATAGCTAGATTCTATCTACTTTTGCAATTCATTTGTTGTGATATGTTGTTTTGGTTGAAGTATATAAAGAAAATGTGACCTCACACAGATATGTAGTTGGAAGAGTATTTTAATAACCTTTTTTCAAACAATTGTAGATCTTCTTTGATAACTCAATTAAAACTACAAATGTTAGTTTCTTAAGGGTTGGTGGCAATGTTAAATTGGAAAACTTATCAATAAACTTTTAATTATTTTGTTGTGTTAAAATCTTTTATTTTACCTTGCATGTTGAATAGATCTTTATTCATGCATGACTTTGTAACCTCATACATTGATAATTTGGAAAACATTGGTTTATTCAGTTATGCCAATCTTTTCATTCTTGACACATTTCATTATACAATATTAAAATGTCACACTCTAACTTTACTACTGATCTCATCAGGAACGTGTTTAAGTATTGGAAAGCTGTCAAGCATGTAGTGGCAGATACAAGCTTTCTAAAATTGTAATTTCACTTGAAAGCCCAGATTTTATCACTAGCACCCAAACTGTCAGTTGTTTTTCTCTAAGCGATAGGCTGATTTGTCTGCCAGATACTCATGTCTGAATAACCATAGTTTGTCTGACTGTCGGTAAAAATGGTGTCCCATGAAGAAAGCAGCTGTGGTCACCCAGCTCAAAGGCACAAAATCACCCAACTGCCTTTTTCCAGGCAACCTTTATATCTTGGTATGAGGCAGAAGTGCTTTATGTGTACTCTCCCATTTCATCACACAGAATATTAAAAAGACGTGCTCAAGGTTAGAGACTTAAAAACTTTTCTTTTTATTTTAAATTACAGTTGACATACAATATTATATTAGTTTTACGTGTACAGCAGTGATTAACCATATGTGTAACTTACAAAGTAAGTTACAGAGCCGCCCTGTTAAGTCTAGTACCCATCTGACACCATGCATAGCTATTATAATAGTATTGACTATATTCCTTGCACTGTATTTTACATTCCCATGACTGTTTTTATAACTGGCAACTTGTACATTCTAAAGAACAAGAATACTTATTTAATAAAATGGGTGTTTTTATTGCTTCACCAAGAATACTTTAACGTACACCTGGTCTATTTTCTTTAGAGTGTGGAGGTAAGGAATACAATGACTGCTAGTACAATTTGATGCTACTGCCTCTGTCATTTCATCTTGAACCCATCCAAATTTTTCTTTTTTTTTTTTTTTAACAATGAAAAAGACAAATAAAATCTTAGAACTATTATGAAAATACTTTTGGCTCTGTTGCCCCTCAGGAGGAGTCTAGAGATTGATCCCCAGGTTTCCTAGGACCCTTACCCTCCAAGCCTTGGACTACACTTGAGAACTATACACCAGGATACATGTATGTGAGTGGGGGTGAAAGAGGACATATGATCAAGGAGGAGGCCAAGGTGGAGAGGGTGCTTCTGGGATACCAGTAATGCTCAATTTCCTGAATTGGGTGGGGACGTTTGTTCTATAATACGTGAATCTGTCCATTTATATTTATGAACTTTCTACACCTCTGTTATTTAAAAGTGCATTTCTCTTACTTCTGTTAGCATTGTTAGTTTCTGGTTTAGAGATGTAAAGGTTGCTGAGAAGTGAGGACCCCCTGTCCCTCCACTGCTAAGGTAGTGAAAATTATGAGGAGGAAAAATTTTTTAAATTTAAAACTCTATTTAGTGCTTAGTTATTTGAGACTTAGGAACCTTACCATAGAAGCTGTTTCTCATATCATTTTCTGGAAGAAGAACAAAATGAAAAGTGATGAAAAGGAACACAAGTGGAAAATAAAACCATTTGTAACTTCTTTTGCCATTACTAAATCATAAGAGTATGGTGGCTGTAAATGAAATAAGAAATAGTAATAAGATTTTGGCATTACTGGATTATCTTCTGGTCATGCTCTTAGAACACTTTTCACTTTCATCGTCTAATTTTTATCTCCTAACACTGAATTAAGCACAATAGGTATTAATATTTTCATTTCACAGTTGGGGAAACTGAGGCACAGGAAAGATAAGTAGCAAAGCCAGTACTCCTAGAATTTGCTTTTCTTACGAAGCTAGTTTAATTGTAAGAAATTCAAGATAGTCATCAAAATCCAGACCTTTTTGTCTTTGTCTCATGAGTCCTCTTGCTGCAAGCTGAGCTCTCCCACTTTTGGTCAGGAACATCAGTCACTGTGCTGTATGGACATCAGCACCATCTACTGTGTTTCCTGAGGTTCTGAGCTTTGAAATGAGAACATTTAAAAAACCACGACGACTCAATTCCATTTTAATTTTGCCTGTTAGAAGCCGAGTCCATTGAGTATATTCATGCTACTTATCATAGCCTTCAACATGAACCCATGCATGGTAAGCTAGAGGGGTGTTTATTCTCCACTTATTAGCCGTCAAGATGACTGGAAAGTGGTGGAGTAGGACTGTAGCTAAAACTAATTAACTTTCAGATGTACCTGCTCTCCCTTCAGGACTATCCTCTTGTTCCTTGGCAGGGGTTCAGACACTTGGGATCAGTATGTGCACGAGAGTGCATGCACTAAAAGAATTATCCCAGCGTGGTTGCAACAGATCAGGTAAAGATTTGCCTGGACCCTGCAGGATGTGTGGCATGGCATGCCCATAGAACAAGCTCTGATTTAAATGGACATGTGAAGGCTTCACAAAAGTGGCTAAGAATCTCTAGCAACAGGGCGCCATAATTAGAAATAAATTAAGGCTCTTTTTATAGTTTGTCCAGGCTAATTCTTTTTCTTTTTTCTAACATAATATTTACCTTTGTTAAATGTTAAGGTGCCTGAATAAATAAATAACATTTTTGGATATCATAAGCTCTGTATTTCACAACCAGGATCCAATTCAGTAAATATTTTCCTGATTGGTTCCTACCAGGATACTTTTTCTAAGATTTATGTCTTAATCCAAGTTGTTTTTTTTTTACAAATGAAATATAACTGAAGTCTAAGAAATGAGCCTACTAATTATACTTTTCCTGATACATTTCTAATAGGGCAGTCTAATTATAGCAATTCCTACACACAAGTGGCTGCTACTCTCGCCCAAGTTTTCCCCTTCTAACCAGACCCAGATGCTGCCACCACAGAACTTGTCAGTGCTCATAGAGAATCTGAGGGTCGGAGTGCAGAAAGGACCAGGGGAGTGGACCCCAGGATTAGAGCTCATCTGGTCACACTGGCAGTTTTCTGTCCTCTTGCCCACTACCAACATTCTTTTTCTTATTTGTCCTTGTCAGGTGCTATTGAACAGATAAACAAGTGCGGGATAGCAGGAATCTTCTTTAACATATAGCAATGAGGATAAGAACATGAGTTTAGAGTTGGACACTTCAGACTTGAAGTTGGGCGTTGCGACCTTCTAGCTGTGTTACCTTTAGGCAGGTTGTTTTACCTCGCTTGTCAAGTCTATTTTATCTTATGTGAATAAGGATAATTATATCTACTTCCCAGGGTTACTCTAGGATTAAATTAAGACATGTATACATGCAGTGTACATGACTCCATGCCTAGGATAGATGCAGTAAATTCTAAGTAGATGGTAGTTCTTACCACATATGTAGACAACTAAAAGGTTCATTCATGATCCCTGTAACATAAATTATTTTTATGACAGTACTTGGTACCCCAAATATCTAATTGAACTACTCCCTAGAGAAGCTAGCATTTTGGACAGGGTTAGGACAGTAGTGAACTTTTAGCAGGGAGATAATTAGGGAAAGGGCAGGTCAAGGTGAGAAACCCAGGAGATTTAGAGCATCATAACATCCCAAGGAAATGAGGAGAGGAAGGCTAAAAGGTAGGACTGGATATATTCTTTCCTCATAAAAGGGGGAGAATTCTTTTTCCTCTTCCCCATTGAACTATATACGCATTTGTTGCTAGAACCCCAAACTCAGGCCAGCATTGTTAATACCTTATCTTCCCTCTGGCTGCACAGTCAACTGCAGAACTACTGAACTTAAAAAAAAGTACCCATGCTTGGGCCCATCCCAGTCTGTCAAATCTGAATCTCTTAGAGGGTGAGTCTCAACTACATAGAGGTTAAGTATACTTATGAAAGCTTGTCTGGAAACCTGCCTATCTGAGTTCTAAACAATGTGAACTTTTTATATGCATGCACCCCCACTCGTGCATATGCATATGCAGTCTTTAGTTCACCAGGACTTTGTCCTTCATTGAGTCAGTACTCATGGGGGTGTAGAAGAAATGTTATTGTCAGTGCTTTTAAGGTGGAGAAATAAGCTTTAATAACAAATAACTACAAAATTTCATAGACATCCTGATTGCCATCATAGAGGCATAAATTAGGATAACAGTTTAGAGGAAGGACAAAGTATCTCATTCGTGCCAGCAGGGAAGGTTCTGGGGAGGAAGTGCGATTTGGACTGAATTGAAAGAATGGGCAAGGCTTTAGACAGCGAGGATAAAGAGGGGTAAAGCATTTCAAAGACGGAATGTTGTGAGGAAAGACTTGGAGATGGAAAGCCCAAGACATATATAACAACAATAGATGGACCAAGCGGAGAGAGAGCTGGAGTTAATGCTAGGGACCTTGACAAGTCAATGCAGGTTTTGAGGAGGGTGACAGGGATAGAGCTAGCTTTCTTTTAGGAAGCTGAATCTGATGGTACACTGAGGAGAGAGGACTGGAAACAGATGTGTTTTCATAGACATATTTCTTCTGAAGAAAAGAGTCTATGTGAAGGAGTGAGGGAAGAGTACACACTGAACAATGAACAATGGTGGTGGGGCGCTGTGGAGAGAATGGGAAATGGGAGGGGAAGCGGCTGGATCAGAGGAGAGGAAACTCATTCTTTTGCTTGACCCGCTTTTGCCCAGTGTCTACATGTTATTCTGTAAGCTCTAAATTGGCCCATTTCAAACCACTGTTTAGGTTATTCCTAGAGAATAATAGCTGAAATTTCTTTTTGAAAACTTCCTTTTTTCCCTCAGATTTCTTTCAGAAATTGAGTGCAGAATCCTGGAAAAATTAAACTAAGGAATTTCTGTTACATCCTAGTCATAACTGCTGATTCCTCCCAAATTTTTTCTTAAACACAGGCAGTAGAAAGACTTCTCTGGAAAACTGTGTGCAGCTTTCACTTTCATGAATCTCTGCCTGTCTTTGTCAGGTGTTCTCTCTCTCGTGGACCAGATAAAATGAACTCTGTGGGAGGATCTGAGTCCATTTTCACTTAGGAGCACAGACAAATATTTTATTTAGAAATGGAAAGGGTTTTGTTATAAGGTAATCCATGTAGCCACAGAACTCTTCTATCCAAAAATTAAGGAAGGAGTGTGGGTTTGGGAACACCTCTCTTGGATCTTAAGAAGGGATAGAGATTTATGTTATTTTTAGTTAATATAGATGTTAAGAATGAAAAGAAATATGATGTAGTTATGTCTTAGAAATGAGACTAATTAGGCAAAATCATAGATGGGAGGGAGAAGTTATATATAACACTGGGGAACAAAATTTTTGGTGCATCCACAAAAACACTTGTTCTTACCTAATTTGAGTGTGCTGATCTCAAATCTGACATTAGTTTTTCTCTGTAAGCTACAGTTTTTTTGCAATTCAAGATTTTAGGTTTTCATCTTGTAAAATTTTCAACATTTAGTTTAACAATGAAGTAGAATGTCTTCTTGGGCATCATCTTTGTGAAAATAAAACAATTTATATAATGCAGTAAATACACTAATACACTAAAAGATATGATTACATCAGAACTTGTCTACAATTTAGAAACAAAACATATTAAAACACTTATTTTAATCATAAAATTTGCACAAAACATTTAAATTCTATTCAGGCAAAAATTTGTGTTTGTAGCTCTTGCGTTTGTGTACTTGTTGAGGACAATTTTGTATGATGCTCCAGCAGTAGTCTGCTCATCACTAACAGCTCCAAGATTTTCGTGAAACTTATCAAGGTGACTGTTCAGGAAGTGAATCTTAACGCTCATGTTACATCCAATGTTGCGGAAAGCCAACAGCATCCTTTGAACCAGAAGTTCATAGTTTTCTGCTTTTTTGTTGCCAAGGAAGTTCTTTATAACTGCCACAAAAGACTGCCATGCTGCTTTCTCCTCCTTATTCATCTTCCTGGCAAATTCTTCATCACGTATGAGGGTTCAAATTTGAGGTCCCTCGAATACACCTGCTTTTATCTTCTCGAAAGACAAGGCAGGAAAAGTAGAGATCATATGTTGCAAGCATTCACTTTCTCTATTCAAAGTCTGTGAACAAACTGCTTCATTAAGCCAAGTATGATGTGAATTCGGGGAAAATGATCCTGTCTCGATTAATTACAGGTTCATTCACAATATTTTGCATCCCTACTTCCAGAGCTTCACGTTTTGGCCACTCCTTCTGTGTCCAGTGTTTTTATGAGCTCGGCTGTCCCACAAACACAGAAAGCAAGGATACGTTGTCCTAGCACAGTGGTTCTTAACCTGGGTTCTATTGAACCCTAGGGGTTCGATGAGTCGGTCTCAGGGGTTTGGAAAAGCCTCTGCCTTGGAGGCCAGAATAAAGTAATACCATAATTTGTTGTGAGTTCATGCACTTTGTTGGTTTTGTTCTTTGAGCCAAGGTGATGTTCATGCACGGCTCATTTTGTGCACCAGTAAAAAAACATATACCTATGTCTTGAATTTGGAAAAAAAAATCATATTTTATTTACCACTAAAGAAGGGTTTGGTGAATGCGCATATGAAACTGGTGGGTTCGGTACCTCAAAAAAGGTTAAGAACCACTGTCCTAGCAGGAAATTTATCATTTTAAGATCCACACAAATGATCCAGTTATGCTCCTCATACTTCAGAAAGTCGAAGACAATTTTTATGTCATTATAATCTCGCAGATGAGTTGAATAACCAATGGGAACCACTGCATAAACATTACCATTGTGTAGAACACATTTCAGACTCTGTTTAGAGCTGTCAAGAAATAGCCGCCATTCTGTTGGACTGTAAGTGGTAACACCTAACTGGCTGAGAAGATTACTGGTATCATCACAGTAAACCAAGTGTTTGTCTTTGGAAAAAAAGTTCACAAAAATTTGTTCACGCTTCTTGAAATGGGATACTTTAGCTGACTGGTAAGGTGAAGTACGTTCTTTTCTTGAAGCCTGGAGGATAATAACTCAGCTGCTTTCTTTGATATGCCCAAATCTCTTACTAAGTCATTCAATTCGGGTTGGTTAAACTGCTGAGGGGTAAATGACCACTTGGAATCAGAAGAAGACCCTTCAGATTTTACAACCATTTTCTCATGCATCTTATCAAAATACACTTGATCACCATGTTCACTTTCTTCATCCTTAGAATAAATAAAACCATTGAATACTAGAACCGGGAGTGTCTCAGAGTGTGGGATAGGTCGTATTGCTGAAGGAATATTAGGATATGCAATCATATGCCGTTTTTTCTTGTTGATGCCCTTTGTATGGATCAGACAGAAATAACGGTCACTGCTGTGGTCCTTAGGTTCACGCCAAACCATGGGCTTACCAAAAGACCTTCCTCTGCGTTTTCCTTTTGTCCAGTCACGAAGCATTTCCTCACAATTATGACACACAATATGAGGAGCCCAATTCTTGTCTTGATCGCCAAGGGGAACTTGAAAATAGGCAATGTATGCACATGTCACAAATGATGAAATATTGCACCTTTGACATTGAAGTGTGTAACAGCCACATATATAACAGAAGGTGTCAGGACTATTCTTACATTTCTCCCACTCGAAGAAGCCATGATTTAATCTTAAAATAAGAGGGTGTTTTGATCAGATAATAATATTTTACATTTAAAAACAACTACAATTATATAAAAGTGATGTTTGTCAAACATCAATGGCCTTGTGGTTGTGTTCAATCCAAGAGTAGTTGCCCTTTAACTCCAATTTAAAAACCAATGCATGCCATTAACTGTAACAAAAAGAAATTAAAATTGCATAAAAACTAGAGCATGCACCAAAGAAAGGATTTCAGATTTGGAATCAGTGATGCAGAAATATATAGAAACAGTTCTAAAACCTCATGCAACAAAAAATGGAAAAAAAAATTGTTCCCCAGTGTATAATCAGTGGGATTAGGGTTGAGAGGTAGCTTTCTCTTAGGAGGTTTCTTCTACATTAAAGAAACTGACAAATTGATCCGGACAGGAAGATTATAAAAAGACGATGGGGCCCTGGCCTATTGGCTCAGTGGTAGAGTGTCAGCCCGGTGTGTGGAGTTTCTGGGTTCAATTCACACTCAGGGCACACAGGAGAGGCAACCATCTGCTTCCCCACCCTCCCCCTTCCCCTTCTCTTTCTCTCTTTCTTTTCTCCTCTTGCAGCCATAGCTCAGTTTGGTTCAAGTGCATAAGCCCTGGGCACTGAGGATGGCTTCGTGGAGCCTCTGCCTCAGACGCTAAAAATAACTTGGTTGAGAGCATGGCCACAGATGGGCAGAGCATTGGCCCCAAATAGGGTTTGTGGGGGGAGTTCTGGTTGAGGCGCATGCAGAAGTCTGTCTATCTTCCCTCCTCTCAACTTAGAAAAGAAAAAATAATAATAAAGTAAAAAGACAGTGGAACAATATGTGAAGTTTTTATTTTAAGAAAGACACCTAATTACAGCCATTGAACTACTATTTTTACTTTTGACATTATTCCATCCATATATGTATGTTTTTATATAGTTTTAAATACTATCCATACAAGGGTATATTCTGGAATATGCACTTAAAATATAACAATCATTTTCTTATATTTACATGTCATTTTTATAATGGAAATTTATTTAGTATTATAAATATTCTATTATGTTCACAAACCATAATTATCAAGCAATTCTTTAACTTTGGATTATTAGATCACAAGGGGTCCTTAGGTTACGACACAGCTCCGTTTCTACAATAGTGATGTAACCGGAATTTTGGTGTAAGTCAAAACACACCCTAGTCTAAGTCACTTACACATCCTAACACAGTTGTAAAATAATAATATAGAACAGAAAAACACAACTGAGCCACAGAGAAAGGAAAAGGACATAAATATACTATACTGCACACTGTACTATAGAAACAGAAAAAATGACTCACATCCCAATTTTTTTAGTTTTTATGGGAGCATCAAGTAAACTCGAGATGTTGTAGGTCGAGACTGTTGTAACCCGAGGACCCCCTGTATTTCCTGTTTTTAGGTACTAGAGAAACACTGTATTATGTATCTTGTATGGATGCCTTTTTGCTTTGGTTCCATTATTTCCCTAAAATAGATTCCTAGAAATAGATTTATTTAGCCATGGTTATACTATCTTTATGGTTGTTGTGTCAGTTCTTTTCAGAAAATGACTGCTTTCTGTATCTGTTCAACATTCTAATGATAATAAACCGAGAAAGTATAAAATTTTCCTGTTTTACCCCAATTTTGATTTTAGTTTTTTAACCTCAAATTGACAAAACTATTCCCTTAGATTTAGCATCTCATAAGTACATTTACTTCTGTTGTATAAATTAAAAATAAATTTGGTTCCTGAATTTATAATTATATAAATAAGGTATATCCTTTGTTATATAAAATAAATCTCACATATTATCTTCTCTTTCTTTTACTATATCCAGAAAATTTATATTACTAGTTTTTACAATGATAAATCCCTATAAAATCATATATTTCTTTTCATATATGCTAGTTAATTCATTCATATTTATATACCTAGCATGTCTCATAATTTACTTTTTTAAAACTTGATGATTATACATACATATGTGTATATTTCTTTTGTTAATTGTAGAAAGGAAAAACCCAAATTTTATTTGAGCTATTATATATAGATCTGGAATATTAAAATGCAATTTTCTGCAAGCTGCAAGTCATTTTGTGTTCAGGTAGGTCTTTTTCCAAGGACTTGTTTTCTGTGTCTGACATATACTATGTTAAGACTAAAATAAGTTTTGTGGCTTAGAATAGTCTCTTTGCCAGTTGGTCTCTGCCACACTTTTCTTTCCCCTCCAGCCCATCCTATTCATTACTCCCAGATTAATTTTCCTAAAACACTGCTTACTGAAAAACCTCACTGAAAAACCTTAACTGACTCCCCATTTCTAGATGAACCGGGTATAAACTTGTGGCCTTAGCATTTAAGACCCATGACAAAACCTGCCTTTGCAGGCTCCTAAGAGCCACTAGGGAGGAGGTTAGTTAGCATGCTGTTCTAGTTCCCGACCTCACATTCATCAGAATCCTCTAGGGGTAGGACCCTCTAAAGCACGAGTCCCCAAACTTTTTACACAGGGGCCAGTTCACTGTCCCTCAGACCGTTGGAGGGCCGCCATATACAGTACTCCATACACGGACTGCCAATGAAAGAGGTGCCCCTTCCGGAAGTGCGGCGGGGTCTGGATAAATGGCCTCAGGTGGCCACAATTTGGCCCACGGACCGTAGTTTGGGGACCTCTGCTCTAAAGTCTCTTGCTCTCTCTCAGTGATTTCCAACATGGGCACTTAGGCTTTCTTTTTTCTGTAAAATGAGGTCAAATAATGTCTTGTGAAAATAATTGCAATTATGTGTACAATAATTGGTACAAGGTAAATACTAAACAAATATTGGCTGCTGCTGTTATATAGTAATTGTTGTAACAGTAGTGTTAATAAACATCATCAGCTTTGTGTTCGGGCAGTGGTAGACTCAAATCACAACTTCCCTTCTCCTCTCTCTAGGTCTTATCTAGATTACCTAATTCTCTGACCCTCAGTTTCTCTATCTACAAACAGGGCGAATAATTCCTCCCTTATTTAATATAAGATATAAAATGTTAGCACATTGCTACATAGTGAGCACAAAATTATAACAAATGTTTTGTCATGTGCCAGGAACTGTTTTACATTATGTTATAACTATTTTTCCCATGAACTCTATGAAGTGATACCTCTATTATCATTATATTGCATATGAATAAACTCAGACATGAAGAATTAAGTGACTTGTTCAAGGTCACACAGCTAGGAAGCCAGTTATTTGGACTCAGTCCTCTGACTTCAAAACCCACTCTCACCCACCATGCTGTTTTCCTTCTCATTATTTGTATTGCATAATTCTTCACTGACTTTATTTGCCTATCACTACCTCTGTCAACATAAGCTCCCTCAGGAAGGTGAGTAATTTTTCTCTATATCCCCTACAGCACCTAGCAGGTACCTCATCTGTTGACGACACTTAACAAGTATGTGTTCTATTGAGCATAATAAACATGCCTGTTTCTCAGATCCTGTCACAAGGAAACTACTCTTGGCTGTAGGCGGCCATCTTCTGGCAGACCGGCTTCCAGCCTCAAATCAGAGGACTTCAATTTGTCCACTTAGCTGCTTTTCCAGTCTCTTTCCTCTGAGCTTTAAAAGTCTGTGTCCTGAGGCCAGGAGGATGGGAGGACAGGTCATAGGATTTGATAGGGGCTCTCTGGGAGGACCAGGCCCCTGGAAGGCAGCCTGGTTGGTGGGGCTGGAAGGTAGAGGCCAGTCTAGGAAACAGCTGTCTCAGGGAAGGCAGGCTTAGTAGCCACCATGTTGCCCTTCCCCCACAACTGCACCAGGAAGAAACTCCCTCCTAAAGTTAACCCTGTACACCTCATGGGTTTCAGAGAGGTTGCATTCATTTTCCAAGTGTAGGATCCTGTGTTTAACTTGCTGTGTTAAAAGGCTCATGTCTGAGGTGATTATCTTGTCTCCTCTCACCTCTTTCCCGTTCTTCCAGCAGAATGTGAAGATCAGTTACAGTCCGTTCATGCTGCTATACTTCCGTGGATTTCACACTTGTTCCTTAAAAGACCCTTTTCTTTTAACTTTCTCCAAAGGAGAAATTTAGGTATATCCCTTCCTTTATTTGTGACTTATAGTGTACAATTTGGGGATTTAATCAGAATTTCTATCTTCCTGAGTGATCTGAAATTCTGTATTAAGTTGTGATTGTTTTTCTTTGATGTTAAAATTTTATGAGGATCTTTGATTTGTTTTTTATAATACCTGCTGTTATATTTTTTGTTATAAAATCAACATATATTTATTGTAGAAAACTGTAAAAATGCAGAAAAGAATAAGTTAAATAAAAATTAAGCTACATTCTGGTATTTAGTGGTACTGACTTTTAACAATTTGATAATAATAGACACACATAAATAATATATACACACACTAATGCCTTTCTTTTGTAAAATTTGTATTTTGATGTGCATACTACATCTTAATTTTTTTTTATTGTATGATATACAAGTATTTTTGACTGGTTTAAAACTAATAAAAATGAATGAAAAGGGGACTTTTTGTACATTCCTGACAATCAACATTAGACATTAATTACTAACACGTTTCTGAGGACCTAGGCAGCCTTTTGTCTGGGCTCCATTTAGAAGTCTGTTTTAGTAGTAAGAGTTGCTAAAAGAAAATGAGCTTGGCAGGGACTTTTGTGGTGGTTCCCTCTGTGGATCACAGACACGGGCTTTCACCCTGCCTTTTGAGTCCCGTCGCTGAAAACAAAGCTGGCTTTGGACTGTGCACTGCTGTACGTGGTAGTTGATTCTATATGCCTTGGTTTTCCATATGCCTTGCCAAATTGGTTTCCTGACCATGACCTTGTAGTTCAGCATTTCCCCTTCCCTCCACCCGCTTCCTGGCTTTACGTTTGATCATCAGGATTGTTTTTTTTCACATGAATCCCACGGTAGTAATGTAGTAGTCAGACCTGCCGTCAGGAGACCCCACCCTTTGTCTCCTGAAATTCTTTTGGAAAAGTACAGTGTGATATGAAACCACCACAAAATTTAAAAATGTCTTTTTAAATGTTTATTTAATAGCAAATTTAGGACTAACAGTTTTTCATTATCCCTGGCATTAACATTACCATTAAAAGGAGTGTTTTCACCTCTTATCTGTATACACGTGATTCCTACATCTTGTTCAGCCATCACCTTTCCCCTCTGCTCCAGTTTTGTATTTCTGCATAGTACTTTTAGGACATCTCCAGTTAAGTATATAACATTGTCACTTTCAATTGAATCTGTCTTATGTGGACCTCATTATCTTACATACTACTTGCTTCAACTACCTGTTTTTTTCTTTTTTGTGGAGTTTAATACTTTCACTCTACCAGGGAACTATTAGAACTAGGAAAAACAAAACAAAACTGTAAGGTGGCTGGATGCAAAGTAATTATGCAGAATTTAGTAGCTTTCCTACATATCATCAGTGATCACTTTAAAAAATATAATGAAATAAAGCCCCAATCACCATAGCAATTAAAACTATAAAGTACCTAGGAAAATTTTAATAGTAATTCTGTAAGACATATACAAATTTTTTTTGCTGATGGACTAAAGATGTAGAGAAACATATTCCCAGATGAAAAGATGCCAGTTCTCCCAAAACGGTCTATAGATTCAATGCAATACAACTAAAAGTCTTTTTTTTTTTTTTGTGGCAGGCAGAGACAGAGAGGGACAGACAGAAAGGGAGAGAGATGAGAAACATCAATTCTTCATTTCGGTTCCCTAGTTGTTCATTGATTTTTCATATGTGCCTTGACCAGGGGGCTATAGCAGACCGAGTGACCCCTTGCTCGAGCCAGCGACCTTGGGCTCAAGCTGGTGAGCCTTGCTCAAACCAGATGAACCCGCGCTCAAGCTGGCGACCTTGGGGTCTTGAACCTGGGTCCTACACATCCCAGTGCGACGCTCCATCCACTGTGCCACCGACTGGTCAGGTGTGTATCCAAAAGTCTTAATGGAGTTTGTTTTTGTTTTTGTTTTGAGAGAGAGAATAAGAGAGAAAGACAGAAAAGGAGACAGAGGGTGAGAAGCACCAACTCATAGTTGCTTTCACTTTAGTTGTGCATTGATTGCTTCTTGTATGTGCCTTAACTGGGGCCAAGCCAGTCCCCTTCCTTGCTCAGCCAATGACCTTGGGCCTTTCATGCCAGCGACCTTTAGGCTCAAGCTGGGGAGCTTTGGGATCGTATGGATCATCCCTCGCTCAAGCCAGTGACCCCATGCTGACGAGCCCATGCTCAGAGCCAGCAATCTTGGGGCTTTGAACCAGCAACCTAAGCGTTCTGGGTCAGTGCTTTATCCATTGATCAGACTTAATGCAGTTTCTAATAGAATTTGATAAGCTGATTCCAGTGTTTAATATTTGAATAAAGAAGAATGAAAGGAATAATTCTGACAGGTATAAACATGTACCTAAAATCTAAGATGATTAAAGCATTAAGTCATTGCTATAGGAGAAGACTGATCAGTGGAACACAATAGAATGGGGGTTGGGGGAGGAAAGGCATAGAACTAAATTTAAAATATATGATAAATACAGCATTTACAATCAGAGGGAAGAGGATGGATTGTTCAGTAAATTAGAGAGAGGACAAAAAAGACATTGCAAAGGCCCTTAGGTGAGAGAGCGTGAATGGTGCGTCTCTTAGAGCAAGAAATTCCCATGACTGGAGAGGATGAGTAGGGCCCTAGAGAAAGATGACGTTAAGGAGGTAGGCAAAGGATCTTATATGCTTTTCTGAGGAGTTTGGACCTTTTATTCAAGTGCCTTATTCATCCCCAGATTAGTAACAAAATTCTCATATATTAATATTTTCTTGTGTTTTTTATGGTTTCTTATTATTACATTTATCTCTTAATTTATCTGGCATTTATACCCATTTATTATATGAGGTAAGAACACAACTTTCAATTTTTCCTAAGTAAATAGCCCGTTATCCCAACTTTGTTAATTGAATTGTCTTCCACTGATTTTAAATGCTGCTTTAAATGTCATATATAAAACTACTTTCCTGGTTTTGTTTCTTTCTTTCTTTTTTTTTTACAGGACAGAGAGAGAGAGTCAGAGAGAGGGATAGATAGGGACAGATAGACAAGAATGGAGAGAGATGAGAAGCATCAATCATTAGTTTTTCGTTGCCGTTGCGACACTATAGTTGTTCATTGATTGCTTTCTCACATGTGCCTTGACTGCGGGCCTTCAGCAGACCTAGCCACCCCTTGCTGGAGCCAGTGACCTTGGGTCCAAGCTGACGAGCTTTTGCTCTAGCCAGATGGGCCCGCGCTCAAGCTGGCGAGCTCGGGGTCTCGAACCTGGGTCTTCCACATCCCAGTAGGACGCTCTATCCACTGAGCCACCGCCTGGTCAGGCTGGTTTTTTTTTTTTTTTTCAGACTGGTTTTGTTTCTGAACTTTATTCCATCCCATAAATCTGTCAGACTATTTCTGTGCCTATATAAAATACATCACCTTGAATTGTCTTTAAGCAGAAGAGTGACATGACCATATTTGCATTTGTAGAGAGAGATTACCAGTTAGGATTCTGCCACAGTAAAATTCAAGCAAGAGAGAGCCTCAGCCTGAACTGAACTGAAGCAGTTGGGGCAGAATGGGCAGAAGTTGTTGCTTGCTGGAATGTGGTGGGTTTAGAAAGAAGAGATAAGGACGATGCCCAAGTTTCACCGAGAAAGGCAGAACAGCATGTTTGAGGAGAGGCATGAAAAGAAAATGAGTTCAGTCTTGGGCATGTTGAATATGAAATACCCATAAAACTTCTTCGAGGAAAAGTGGAGTTAGGGCATTTGAATTTGTAACTGAATCTCATTGAAGATCTGGGTGGAGAAGTACTTCTGAGGTAGCAGTAGATAGCATACCATTGATGTGGGATAGATGAGAGTGTGCAGGGAGAGATGAGTGAGCAGGTGAGGACCGCATCCTCCAGGAATATCTGGAAGGAGAAGAGCCTCCAAAAGAGACTGAGACTAAGTGGCCAGAGAAGTAAGGGGAACTTGACTATAAAGTGTTTTAAAAGCCAATGGGAGAAGGGAGCATTGAAAAAGAATTGAATGGTTAGTAGTGTACAGTACTGCAAAGAATTTAGCTTTTTGAAAAGTTTCCATGGACATAGTAACAAGCAGGCCCTTGCTGACTATGATACTAACCAGTTCATTGGAATGGTGTCATGGGAACTTGTTGTCATGAGTTGAGCAGTGAATGGGAAGGGGAAGAAGTGAATGTAGACAACTTGTTAAGAATTTTGATAGGAAAACAGATAGTGATACCCAAGAGGCTATGTGGAGTCTGAGTTTCTCCTTTGAAAATGGGAAGGTCTTCAATATACGTAGATGCTGATGGGAAGGATCCAGAAGAGAAAAATGAAGTCATTGATAGGTCCTAGTCTCCAGGGTAGCCAAAAACAAGAGCCCCAGAGTGGTTGGGGTGCAGAGAAAGAGTGCATGTGTAGGTGACCTTGTCAGGTTGGGATCAAGTTAAGATTGAGTATAAAGGCTTGTGTTTTCTCTGTGAAGTAAAAGCAAGATTTTCTGCTATGAACAAGAAGAGATGTGGTGGAATGAAGGGTTTGAGAAAAATGCATAAAGTCTACATAGTAATAGCTACTATGTAGAAAGGAATGAGAGGTGGTTAGCACAGTATGATGATTTGGACATGTTGAGTTTGAATTCAGAGGGACATCATCTCTCTGAGGTAAGGGTCTAGAGCTGAGGCTTGAGTTCAAGATTAGATATGGAACTCAGACCAGGTGGTGCAGTTGGTTAAGGCTTTGTCCTGAAGTGCAGAAATTGCTGGATTGATCTCTGGTCAGGGCACATACAGGAACAGATTGATGTTTCTGTCTTACTTTCTCTCTCCCTCTTCCTCTCTTCGTAAAATCAATTTTAAAAAAAGATTAGATATGGAGATTTGGGGTTGTTAGAAATCTTAAATGAGAGGTTGAGAGGAAAATGAACAATTAGCAGAGCAAATGGAATCAAAGAAGGATATTGAAGAGGAATAATAGGAGAATAATAGAAATAGTAGGTATGATGTCATGATGACCAAGAGTTTCATGTAGAAGAGTTGAGCTAGTGAGTAGAGTCAGTGTTGTGAAGCTTTGGTTCTTGACCCTGGCTGCCCATTAGGATCACCTGGGGAGCTTTAAGCAAGTACCCAGCCCTCTGCCAACTCAGGACCAATTAAATTGGCCCCAGGGTGGGGCCCTGGTATCAGTATTTTCTTTGTACTTCTAATTTGTAGCCAGGGTTAAGAATCAGTGCTATGGAGAGAGAGTGATAAAAGACTGAGATGTGATTGGACTTGGCAACCAAGTCTTCAGTGGCTTTTGAGAGAGCAGTTTCAGTAAGCAGTGGGACGAGATTTCAATTTATAGCAGGAGGGGCTGGATGAAGATATAGTTTTGTGGTGAAAGTAGAATAAGTGGAGAGAATTGGTGCTGCACAGTCCCCGTCTTATAAAGTTAGTGTTGTCAGCTACTAAGTGGGTGTGGATCTATCTCAGAATTTGTGGAGAGTGGGAAAAAAACTGAACAGATGCTATGAGGAACGTAAGAGACTGCAAAGCCACAGTAACGGCCTAGGTGAGCATGAATTGCATTCTGAAATTATCTAGCCTCTATTGCTCACTGTTATTAAAGTAATGCATACAGCCGTGATGTGTATATTGGAGTAGCATCTAAGGCAGGAGGTAAGTTTTGAAGTTGCAAAGATTATATTTGGTCAAAATTGCTCTTGGGAATCCCTTAGGGAAGTGCACAGGGGAACTGACATCCCTTTTCCCAGAGCCAGTTTTCCTGAGCAGCAATGGAATAATCACTGTTTCTTCAGCTGAGCACCAGATAAAATAGTTGACTTGCATATAACTAATGTTACATAAAAAATGTCTCTTTACACAAAAACCACATTCAACTTAATTAAATTCTCTCATTAAGGAGAAATACTTGGATCATTAGGGATGGGTACTTAAATACTGAAATGGACGAAGGGGTAGGTACAAAAGAATTCGTTTTTAGTCTCTGCCCTTCTGGGCATACAGTGATTAAACAAAGGCAATTGTCTATACTACCTAAATTGTTATTTTCTAGTTTTCTTAATTGATCACATAGAGTTGAGTTCGAGTAAATTAAATGCATGATGACGCAATCACACCACTGTATTTTTATTTCTTGATTGCCCAAAATTATCTTTAAGAGAGTATATAGTATAGTGGTTAGTACAGTCATGGGTCCTGGCCCAGACCACCTGGGTTCCAATTATATCACCGTCACTCACAATATTTGCAACTTTGGTCATGTAACTCAGTCTCTCCTTTCTTTGTATTTTCCATCCAAAAAGCCAACATGAAAATAATGTCTACCTAATAGGTTTGTTGTGAGGACTAAGTTGGTACATGGAAAACAGTATTGTCAGAAATAATTATTGTTAGTTGTAACAATGGCATGTGCTGATTCATAAGTGTGCTTTAACTAAAACATACATCATAAGGTCAAACTTTTACTAGAGTTTAAGCTGTAACCCAGTAGACCATCTTTACCTTTCAAAACCAAGAACCAGGTAAAAGAGCTGCTGGTGGCAAAGTTAAGATAGTTTATGACCAGAAAGGGGACTATACTTACAACTTTTAAGTAATCGAAACTGTCACAAAGGGTCTCTCAAATCTCAAAACACAAATAATGGTCTTTGCATTAAGAGTGATGGTAAATATATCAGAACATAGTAGTTTCTAGTAATGTAAGGATTCTAGATTGTCTCTAGCAAAACCAGTGGGGCTGTGTGAAGGATTTGGTGAATTGCCAGTATTTAGACCTTGAGATTTTTTACAAAAATGGAGAGACATTTATTTTAAAAGAGCATTCCTATTGAAAAGTGACAATGATGTGTTAATGAAATTAAGGGGTACTTAAATAAATAAAATGATAAAGAAATAAAAAGATACTGACCTGTGGTGGCGCAGTGGGATAAAACGTCAACCTGAAACACTGAGGTTGCCGGTTCAAACGCCTGGGCTTGTCAGGTCAAGGCACATATGGGAGTTTATGCTTCCTGCTCCTTTCCCCTTTCTGTCTCTCGCTCTCCCTCTCTCTCTCTCTCTCCTCTCTAAAAAGTTGAATAAAGTCTTTTTTAAAAAAGTTAGAATTCATTAAAAAAAAAAGGAAATATAAAGAAAGAAGCTTTATTTTGCCAGAATGGAGGGGAAGTGCATGTAGGATTAGAGTATGTTTTGGTGCTAGGATTTTTATATAGTTGGATTTTGCAGTGTTCCTTTCAAATATATAGTAATTTCTGGCATAAACTCATTACCACTTCTTTGAAGTATATATGTCATGTTTGGAAAGCTTTTTTTTTTTTCAGAGTAAAACCTGCAACCAATAAATGTATTTACTTTTAGAAAATGTCTATTTGGAAAAAAAGGATCACATCTTGGTTCAGAAAACAAATAATTAGATTAAACCTCTGAACTTTTTGAAATAATTGTAATATATAACCCTGAATAAAATTTAGTTAATGAAGAGTTTTTAAAGCACCTGATTTTTTTTTTTTTTTTTTTGAGAGAGAGAATGATAGAGAGGGACAGACAAGGACAGACAGAGACAGATAGGAAGGGAGACAGATGAGAGAGATGAGAAGCATCAACTCATAGTTGTGGCACCCTAGTTCATTAGAAAAAAATAAAATTGGTTATTCACTACTTTTTTAAAAAGTCAGAACCATAATGAGTTGAATTATAAAATATCATAAAGTTTAAATTTAGCTTGGTTAATTCCATGGCTTTCCCAAGCATTAATGTACTGGAATCATTTTTATGCCTCACAATCATAATAGCTATATTTGGGCAGCATTCTCTGTGTCAGGGACTATTCTAAATGTATGTATTAACTCAGTTAGACATTATAGCGCTAAAGCAGGTCTTGTTTTGCCCAGGATTTCCTAACTACACAGTATGTGACAGAGTCAAGACTTGTACTCAGGCCATTAGCCTCCAGGGCCTTAACCCCACTATGCAGATTGTCCATAGTTGAAAATACAAATTCTGGGATGAAGTTTAACATGTTTGAATTCCCCATATATCTTAATTTTTAAAGAAGTGAGGGTGTTCACAATACTAAATTGGATTTATCCTACAAGTTATGGTACCCTGCTGAGAGGTTTTTGTTTCAGAGTTAGAATTCTTGAAAATTTAAGTGCTTCAAAACATTACAGGCCATAGAAACCAGACTTCGGATGCACAGTCTTACTATTTACTGTACATGGGTGACAGCTTGTATTACATTACCTCTTCCTGGTATCAATCTTGCCTTTCATATTACATGCCAAGTTTTTACTTACTACTTTTAAAATTGATTATATGTCTCAGGATTTGGGGATAAGTAGTGGGTGAGTCTGTTTGAGTTTACAGCAAAATAAGAGACATTCTTGTAGTGCTGGACAGAAGAATTCCATTGCATTTTGGATGTTTTCAAGTGTCGTTTTCTGACTGGTCAGAAATGATGCAGTGAGTATCTGAACAACTGATGGCCTTGTTTTTTTTCCCTCATACTTCCTCAGATTCCTTGCTTTTTTGTGTTAATTCAGAAGAGCATCTTTTATAAGACTTAACTAAATTCTTTGCTCAGCATACTTTACCTCCGCTATTTTCAACCGATTTCATCTCACGGCACCATAAACTAATTACTAAAATTCTGCGGCACACTAAAAATATATTATTTTTTGCCAATCTGACAAAATAATAGGTATAATTTTGATTTATTCATACTGGAGTGCTGTTGTTGTGTTGGCTATTGTCATTTTCTTTTTATTTGACAATCTAAGAGAAATGAGGTCGGTGCCCCTGACTAAATATTCAGTATTGCATGTTTTAAAAATTCTTGCGGCACACCAGTATACCACAGCACACTGGCTGAAAATCATTGCTTTACCTTCGTAGCTGTTCTAGCTTCCATTTTTTCTTTGGGTCTAATAAAAAGGGGGATTTTATTTGCTATTAGGCCAATTTGGTAGATTTTTAGGCTTACATTGCCATAATGAAAAGATTAAGATTCTCATGTCTTAGCTGACTACATATTGCATGTCATTCCTTTGAAAATTGTACAAATTCTATGTGCATGTATGTGTCATTTTATTATTATTTGGTACATTTATGAAGATAAAATGTTTGTTTGTTCAAAAGATTCACAACCATAAAAGTATAACCTCCCTGATTTCTGCACTTAGAATCCACTGGCATCATTTCCAAGCTTCTAGACCCTCCCCAGTGTATATATACAATATAAGGAACTCCATTAAATAAAGCCATACTATATAGATCAGTGGTTCTTAACCTGGGTTCTATCGAACCCTAGGGGTTCGATGAGTCGGTTTCAGGGGTTCGGAGAAGCCTCCGTTGTGGAGGCCAGAATAAAGTAATACCGTAATTTGTTGTGAGTTCATGCACTTTGTTGGTTTTGTTCTTTGAGCAAGGTGATGTTCATGCACGGCTCATTTTGTGCACCAGTAAAAAAACATATACTTATGTCTTGAATTTGGAAAAACAAAATCATATTTATCACTAAAGAAGGGTTCGGTGAATGCGCATATGAAACTGGTGGGTTCGGTACCTCAAAAAAGGTTAAGAACCACTGCTATAGATGCTGTTTTGCTTTCTGTTATTTTCAGTCATGGAACTCTTTCCATGTCGATATAGATTATCTTTTTAAATAGCAGCATAGTATTCCAATGTAAATGAATATGGTAAAAGAATTGACTCCATAAGCCATTATTGCCAGACAATTGTATTGCTTCTAATTTGCCCTCTTGGAAGCAGTCTGCTGGGAACATCTCTTATACGTACATCTTGCACACTTTTTCATTTTCTCAGTAAGATAAATCTGTAGGTATGGGCTTGCTGAGTCTCACAGAATGTACATTAAACATTTTCTAATATTGCCAACTTGCTCTCCAATGTCTATACCAGTGTGTGGTCCTACTAATAGTACCCATTGCTTCTTTCCTAAACTGATTCATTCATTTATTTAATAAATATCTGAGTGTGTATTATGTGTCAGGGTGGAATTTCAATATTAACATGGAAATAATATTAATATTATTAACAGTATTAACAAGGAAATGGTTTTTGCCTTCCCAGGATTTATTATTTTGGGAGGCTTGTATTTTTTTTGTTGTTTGTTTTGTTATAATCTTTATTTATTTTATTAATTAGAAAAATTTTTAATGTATGTATTGATTAGTATTCTTCTGTGAATTGCGTATTTACTTACTTTTCTATATTTTTTCTTATTTTATTACAATTTTTAGATTGTTATGTAGTCAGATTTATCTTTCTAGGCAGGACTTTTCTGCCCTAAGATCATAAAATTGTTTGCCCATTGGGCTAGTCTTGGTTGCAAAAACAAAAACTGATTCTGTTCTGTGTAAGCGAAAAATGGTATCGGGTGCTCACAGAATTGCCGGGAAGACTGGAAAAAAGGAATCAAGAGGTGATGAATGCATGGCCTGTAGCACAGTAAGACCACATGACAGGGATCAGCTGGTAAGATCAACCTTCCCATCCTGAACCTGCAACCGCTCAAATAGTAACATCAGGAATATGTAATCTTACTTTTCATCATTGTTTTCCCCTGTGGTGTCTTCTTTCTTAGAGATACTGTCCCCATATAGTATATAGAAGGCTAGTCTTTGTAAAGAAGCAACAGTCTCTTTAGCATCCTTAGCAGAAAGAGAGCACTTCTTTCTTAGTAGCTTGTGAAAAGGCTTGGCAGTGACTCTCACTGAGCTGTCTTGGGACATGTATGTACCTGTGAACAAATCACTGTGGCAAGGAGAATGAAATGCTCTCATTGGCTAGGCCTAGGCCATGTGTCCATCCCTGGAAAAGAGTAGAATCAGCTGGAGGATTGAGAAAAAGGGAGGGGGGTTCTCAAAAGTGGGGTGACATTATGGAAGAAGAGAAAAGGATGCAACAAAAGCAACAGGTGTCCTCTGTAATCATGGCATTTGACATTGTTAATAATACTGGATTCTGCATTCTTTTAGTGGAGTGTCACACCACTTTGCATTTTATTGTTCCAGAAAATTAACATGACTTTTTATTAAATAAGTTCTTTCTTATTGTGTCTCAGTTACTAGGTAGAGAAAGTATTGAAATCTTAATGAGGAAAGTAAATTTCATCCTTTATTTTTGAATCAATTATATTGAATAAAAGATAGTTTTATAGAGGAGTAAAGAATTGCTTCTTTTTCATTGTATCCATAGGACATGGGTTCTTAAAGGTTCAAGGTGTATACATGGTGGAGATGTACATTTTACTAAAAACCCATATACTACTGAAATCTGATATAGTGTTATAAACATACTTTGAGGTCCAGATACTAGCATATAATGAGAAGGCCAAAATCACATGGCATGAAAAGTCGCTGCAGTGTGTAACAACATGTTTCTGCAGTAATTCAAAACTAGATTCCCGTTTGAGTCAGTACTTGCTCAATATATTTTCTCCCACAAGGGCAAGTGGCAAATAGGAAAATATCAAGAAACAGTGAAGTATAGTGAAATAAACATAGGTTTTGGACTCAGCCAAACTTGGGTTTCAATCTGACCTTAATGATGTGACCTTGAGCATGCATCTTCATCTGAAAAATGATGTTATACCTATTTCATGAGTTAAAGGATTAAATGATATTGTTTATGTAACAATGGCAACTGTTGTTATTCCAATTTGGAATTATTGGGGAAATATAACAGTCTTTTGGAAAATCAATTGTGTCAATTCCGAAACAGTTATGTATATGAGAGAAATAGAAAGCAAATGTGTACTGGGATTTTCTTTTGATTTCAGCAGTTTGGTTATAGCTGTGGTAGGGCTTTGGGGTGAAAAGTTGATTTACCAAACATAGGCTATGATATGCTGACTTGAATTATTTTACTGTTTGAGGATCTGTGAGAAACTTTCTGTACAGCTTTCAGCTGCAGGGAAGAACAGCAGTGGCCTGAAGTGCTTGGTCCCTGTTCTGTGGCCCAGCATCCTAGAAATGGAATGGATTATCTATGGGTAGCCTAGTCTGGCTCAGCAGGATTTGAAAGCAGGGCCACACTCTAATTTGATGAACACTTTCACTTATTGATGGTCTTGTTATGTTGGCACTTTATCCTTTGGGCAGAGCATGTATTTATTGTCTAACTACAGAACTTAGCATCAGATACTTTTATGACAGACCACATTTGGCATGCCTAGTTATTCAGGGAATTTTCAAAGAACTGTAGTGGGACTTTTTAGTCACACATCCTCTCTGTTCTTAGTCATCTGTTCCTTTTATGGTAGTCATTAGCAAATCTCTCTCAGCTCATTCTATATTGGTTGACAGTGTAAGCTTTCTGTAGTGTTGGCTGTTCTGAGCTCTGTGTACTTAATTATGAGACAATCACCATATACTTATGAAAACAAACTAAATATTACTATATTCTCCACATGGTTTCTTTTTACAAAACCACAGTTGTTAATACACACAGTAAACTACTTCAAAAATCACTAATTAAAAGATTTTTCTCATTATGCTTTTTGGGGTATTTTTCTCTCTTCCAGTTGGACCACTTACCTAAGTGTGATTCATTACTTTCAGAATTAAGGAAAAAAAGAACTGAAAGTCAGGGTGATTAGAAGTTTGGTTTTAATGCATAGGGAAATAGACATTTTCACGTTCTAGGCAATCAGAAGTACCTTTTACATTTACCTACTTGACCCTAATGGCCTGGTCAAATTTCAGTGTTGCACAATTGCATTCCATCTTTCTTAGTACCTAGTAAATCCAGTTGTTTGGCTACCACCCATTCCGTTAAGTTTGATTTTGGTTTGTAGTGTACACCAGAATCTGTGCTTGTCACCTTTTCTAAAAATTTGATAATTTTTACTCCAATTCCTTCTAACTCTTCTACTTTTACCCCAAACTCATAGACATATTTCTTCAAACATATTCAATAATGTTTTTTTTCATGCATCCAAAAGACATTGGACATGTGGTTCTAAAACAACATGAAGGGTAATAATTAACTGAGGTAAGAAAAAGAGATAATGGGTAAGAACTTCCTCCTGATCACCAGGAAGATATTACAAAGAACTCTTCTAAATGTCTTTCAGGCCTGACTCAGCATATCCTGAGTTAAATTTATTCCTCTCCCCAGCTTCTGGCTTACCTTCCTAAATGCTCTAGCTCCTGTTATGGCATCCACCTCCCTCCTTTCATCACCTCAACTGGAACCCCGATTCTCTTCCTCACAACCCATATCTAATCCCCTTCAGCCCTTGGTGAGGATGGAAAGGGGGACCTGGGCAACGTCCGTTCCCAGTAGGCTCATCTACCAACTGGCAGGTACAGCTATTCACTGTAGCATGCTGTACAAAGGTTGTTTTCTTTGTGTGCCATGGTGAGAAAAAGTTTGGGAAGACTTGTTCTACAGGATAAAATATGCACTCCTATAAAGACTGTGCCAAAAATGACCCCAACAGGCTTCAGCTTCTCCCATCCCCCACCTCCAGCCAAGGGCATTTTTATGTTACAATCTCATGAAATGAGTCTGAATACCTAAATATACTCTGTCATTTCATTCCCCTGTCCAGTTAGCTAATTTTGTGGTTGCCTCTCCCTGTTTCTGCCAGGTGAAATTTTATTTACCCTCAAAGCACAAACCCAATGTTATTTCCTCCCTGGCCCTCCTAGGCAGAATTAGTGGTGTCCCCTTTTGTGACTCCAGACATGTTTTTAACTGCTGTGCTATGGTCAGCCAATACATCTCTGTTGTTCTGGAGTTAGACTACCTGGGTTCAAATTCCAGCTGTGTAGCAGCTTTATAATCTTGGGTGATGATGTAAACCTTCAGGTACTTAGTTTTCTTCTTTGTAAAATGGACATAATAGTATTGTCTCTAACTCATGGGCTTGCTATGAGGATTAAGCGACACATAAAGCTATTTAGTGCTCTGTAAATGTTATCACTACTGAAATACAACTATGTTGCTTCTTGTTTTGTGCACTTTGCTGAGTTATAAACTCCTTGTAAGAAAGTGTCTATGTCTTATTCACTTTGGTTCAACATGCATGATAATGCTTCACACTATTATTATTATTGTTATTGTTCTGTAGATCTTTTGTACCAGGTATTGACTAAGAATTTTATTAATAGTATCTCCCTCATAGGGTTGTTGATAAGGTCAAATGCCCTCATGACGACACTGAATGATGTTGAGCCATGCGTGTCTTGCTTAAACTCCACAAGGCTGGGTGTGTTTGTGGTCCCCAGATCATCATCAGTTAGATGATTCTTTAAGAGGGCCCACAGGAACTGGCATACAGTCATATTTCTGTGAAAGAATACAAAGCAGAAGTCAGCAAAGGGAAAAGGTGCATGGGTGAAGTCTGCAAGAAACCAGGTGTGAGCTTCCAAGAGTCCTCTTTCAGTGAACACAGGACACAGTTTCTCCAGTTATGAGTTGTGGCATTATATGTACAATATTGTCTACCAGGGAGGCTCACTAGAGACTTAGTAGCAGGGTTTTAATTAGGGGCTCAGTCACATAGGCACATTCTGCCTGACAAATACCAAAATTCTAGACTTTCACAAAGAAAGCAGATGTTCAGCAAAAACCATACTGTTTGTACTAATAGTTTAGGTGCAGAGAGTCACCATTATTAGTTAGGGTACTGGGAGAACACCTGAGATCCAAGGTCTCAGATCCCAGCTAGGGACTAACCTTTAAGTAGGCCTTTCAAAAGATAGCAATCAAGCCTCCTCTGTTAACTCTTTTCTGTGTACCAGGTGAAGAACTGGGAGAACATAAAAGCTAATGATTCCCAGACCTCTTGAGTCCTGAGTAGCCAGTGAGACATTCAGAAGAGGTAGCAGAAAGGTACCTTGATTTAAAAATAGAGCTAAACTAGCCGTAGAGTAAAAGCTACCCTAGACCAGTGGTTCTCAACCAAGGATGATTTTGTCCCTGAGAGCACATTTGGTAATATCTGGAGACATTTTTTGTTGTCGCAACTGGGAAGTGCTACTGGCATCTAAATGGGTAGAAGCCAGGAATGCTGCTAAACACCCGCAATCCACAAAACAGCCCCCTACAGCCAACAGTTATATGCCCTAATGTAAGGGCTATGGTTGAGAAATCTTGCTCTAGACCCAACCTAACAGCACTTCAAAAAAGCCTGGAAACGATCAAGTTGATCTGCAAGTAACCTAAATGCTAGTCAAAACATTAGCTCTTTTTTTTTTTTTTTTTTTTTTACAGGGACAGAGAGAGAGTCAGAGAGAGGGATAGATAGGGATAGACAGATAGGAACGGAGAGAGGTGAGAAGCATCAATCATTAGTTTTTCGTTGCCGTTGCAACACCTTAGTTGTTCATTGATTGCTTTCTCACATGTGCCTTGACCACGGGCCTTCAGCAGACCGAGCAACCCCCTGCTGGAGCCAGCGACCTTGGGTCCAAGCTGGTGAGCTTTTGCTCAAGCCAGATGGGCCCGCGCTCAAGCTGGCGAGCTCGGGGTCTCGAACCTGGGTGTTCCGCATCTCAGTCCGACACTCTATCCACTGCGCCACCGCCTGGTCAGGCAAAACACTAGCTCTTTTTAAAGGAAGACAAAATCTGGACACTTAACAATACAACATTTATAATGACCAGCAGCCAATAAAAAATTATGAGACATGTAAAATAGAGAATATGATTTATCACCAGGAGAAAAAAATTATTGCTGTAAGGAATACTTGAAAGATTTATTTGAAAGATAATTAGTTATACTTATGGAGAAATAATATTTAGGGGAAAAACACTCTACAATTTCTCTGTTAACTTCTGTAATTTGTTTTCAGTTTTTAACAAAAAAGGATGTGTTATGCCAGTGATGAAAAGTTTTGTGATCGGGAGCAATAATGTAAAGTTCCAGGAAAATTCAATTAGAGATGCTGAAAAACACACATTGGGCGTTTGTAGATTTCATTTGCCAGAAACATTTTTATAGCAAATATTTACTGTGAGATCTTAGTTCCACAGGTTTTAAACAAATACCACCACAAGTAAAACTGTACAGAGACCAAACCACCAGCCTACCACATGATGATGTACAATTTTAAGAGTTATAATTTTAAGAGTTATCAAACCCATTGATAAATAATCTGTGCCACTATTTATAGTGTTACTCAATGGCAGAATTTTGATGGAAATGATGAAGCAAGGTACAATGTATAGGAATCATTTGTCCTTAAAGAGAGTGATCTTAAATATTTGATTTTATCAAATTGTAAGATAATATACTATACTTAATTGTACTTTCCACCCAATACTGAATACAAGCCAAAGGAAGAAACTAAAATGAAGTAAAATTCTCTTAATCACTAGGATATTTGGTAAATTTATATCCTTTCTTGCTTATTCATTATCAGATTATTTTGTTAGGGATTATACAGGTTTTCTGTTCTGCTTATTAAATCTTAGAATCAAATGACATAATCCAGCCTCCTCATTCAGTTTCCTTTTGCTCTTCATCTTTTGAAACACCTCACTGATTATGAGCCTCTAGATACAGGAAGAAATACTTAAAACCAAACCAGTCAGTTCTGCTTCATTCTAATAGTATTTTTAAAAGGTTTCTTGCCCTGTCCAGTTGGCTCAGTGGTAGAGCATTGGCCCAGTGTGTGGAAGTCCTGGGTTTAATTCCCCGTCAGGGCACACAGGAGAAGCAATCATCTGCTTATCCTCGCTTTCCCCCCTTCTCTCTCTCTCTCTCTTTATCTCTTCTTTCCTCCCCCACCCTCATCTCCTGCAGCCATGGCTTGAATGGTTTGAGCAGTTTGGCCCTGGGCACTGAGGATGGCTCCATGGCCTTGCCTCAGGCACTGAAATAGCTCAGTTGCCAAGCAACGGAGCAGCAGTCCCAGATGGGCAGAGCATTGCCTTGTAGGGGGCTTGCGGGGTGGATTCCTTCGGTGGGAACACATGCGGGAGTCATTCTTTGCCTCCCTCCCTCCTGCCTCTCACTTAATATAAAAAAAAAAAAAAAAAAAAAAAAAAGTTTCTTTATGTAGGAGGTAGGAATGGAAGATTTACAGGGTGGCCAAAAATGGGTTTATAGTTGTTCATATGGAAAATAATGCAATCATTAATAGATAATAAATAATACAAGAATAAACTGTTTTGCATACTCATAACTATAAACCTACTTTTGCTGACCCCTGTGGAATGATGCAACAACCAAAATATAAGTTTCAGGATTTTAGGTGGAACTCAATTTCAAATTCTAATTTCTTACTTCATTTAGTTATCTCATAGTTTGTAATATGTTCATCCACCTGCTTTTCAAGAGTAGTTTCTTTCTATTTTGGATAATCTTTCTGAAGTATAAATTTTCATCCCAGGCAGAAAAATAACAAAGTCAAAGAATAAAACAACAACAACAAAGTCCCTGGTAGTTCATAAACTGATAGAGCAGATTCAAGAAAAATTTTATATGGATTTCTTTTCTGAGAGAATTTTGATGGTTTGATTAGGTAGCATGCTCAGAATTAGTAGGAGACTTTTGACTGGCCCAGAGAAGAGCCAGTTGTAAGGACAGAGTATCATTCTTCCTGCCTGTGATACAGGTTCAGCTACCAGGAATTCTCTAAATGCTGTGAATCCCAGAGATTAAGCGTGACAGAGTAGTAGTTATGCTCATATGGTTGAGAACTGTTTGCACTCTTGTTTCCTACATGCATGTCCTCCTACATTTTTTAAATTCGCTGTGTGTATTTGACAACTGTCCATCAGTGGTATTTTTATAGTTCAAAATACTGTAAATAGAATGTGCTATAGCTATATTTTCTGTTTTTGACTCTGTAGTAGGAGGATTAGTGTTTGTTTGTAGCTATATTTATAAAATAGTGGGAAATAGATACCAAGCGAATTTGAATTCTAAGATTTGTTGTTGCAGAGGATGAAATCTGAAGCCATCATAAATTACCAGAGGTATAAAATGAATAAATATGACCATCCATACTCAGTTTTCTTTTTTTAAAAATTTTCTATTTTAATTTGCTATAATGAGCATCTCCTTGTTCTGAGTTCAAGGTCTCTACTTAAACTTTTCTTCTTTCTTATTATTTCTAGGTGTCTCCTCCTAAGCAAGGCAGTTCTTGATCTTTTTTTTTTCAGAACTTCTTCCCTATATTTTTTTTAAAAAGGGGGTAGGGTGTGACTTTCCTAGAACCGAGCTTTCCTTACAAGGTTTATTTGGCAGATCATGTTTTTTTAAAAAAAAATTAGTACTGCGCCGCCTGACCAAGCGGTGATGCAGTGGATAGAGCGTCAGACTGGGATGTGAAATGACCCAGGTTCGAGACCCCGAGGTCGCCAGCTTGAGCGCGGGATCATCTGGTTTGAGCAAAGCTCACCAGCTTGGACCCAAGGTCACTGGCTCCAGCAAGGGGTTACTCAGTCTGCTGAAGGCCCGCGGTCAAGGCACATATGAGAAAGCAATCAATGAACAACTAAGATGTCACAACAGCAACAAAAAACTGATGATTGATGCTTCTTTTTTTTTTTTTTTTTTTTTTTTTTACAAGGACAGAGAGAGAGACAGAGAGAGGGACAGATAGGGACGGAGAGAGATGAGAAGAATCAATCATTAGTTTTTCGTTGCCATTGCAACACCATAGTTGTTCATTGATTGCTTTCTCACATGTGCCTTGACCGCGGGCCTTCACCAGACCGAGCCACCCCTTTCTAGAGCCAGCAACCTTGGGTCCAAGCTGCGAGCTTTTGCTCAAGCCAGATGGGCCCGCGCTCAAGCTGGCGACCTCGGGGTCTTGAACCTGGGTCTTCCTCATCCCAGTCCAACACTCCATCCACTGTGCCACTGCCTGGTCAGGCTGATTGATGCTTCTCATCTCTCTCTGTTCCTGTCTGTCTGTCCCTATCTATTTCTCTCTCTGACTCTCTCTCTGTCTCTGTAAATAATAATAATAATAAATGAGTACTGTGAAATCTGTAAATTTTCCATTAAAATGGCTTTCTATCATAGTGGGCATTCATTAATTATTTGTTTAATTAAATAAATTCTTATGCTTATATTTAATAGAGAATTGAGAAAGACAAGATCATGGGAGTCCCCAGAAAAGGATTCATTAATCTCCAAAACTAAAGAAAGATCACATGTTCCAGTGGTTTTATAATTCTGCAGAATCTGACAAAAGTGAACACTCAATTATTAGGTCCCATTGCAAAGAAAGAGCAGAGTGAAGTCTGTTCATTCAGCCAAATTGCCTACTACCTGGAATAAGCCAGACACTTTGCTGGTGTTGGGATATGATGATAAACAAGGTAAAGAAGGTGGCACTCATTTTCCAGGTTCTCTGAAAAGGCAGTTCCTTAGATAGAGGCAGCCATTTCTCATCTGCTCTCCCTTTTCTCTTTTGGTTCTCAAACCAGGTCTAGGAGCTTTCTTTGTTACATTTTGTTACACCATTACCTTGGAGCTCACATCACAGTATATTGTAATTACAGATATACCTTGAAGCTACTGTGGGTTTGGTTCCAGACCACCATGGTAAAGCAAGTATCACAATAAAGCAAGTCACACAAATTTTTTTGTTTCCCAGTGCGTGTGAAACTTATGTTTACACTATTCTGTAGTCTCTTAACTGTGTGATAACATTGTATTAAAAGAAATGTATATACCTTAATTAAAAAATACTTTGTTGTTAAAAAATGCTAACAACCATCATCTAAGCCTAAAGTGAGTCATAATCTTTTTGCAGATAGGGGTATTACCTCAGTGTTGATGCTTCCTGGCTGATCAGGGTAGTGATTGCTGAAGGGGTGGCTGTGGCAATTTATTCAAATATGACAACAATGAAGTTTGCCATATTAATTGACTCTTCTTTTCACAAGAGATTTCTCTGTAGCATGCCATGCCATTTGATAGTATTTTACCCACAGTAGAAATTCTTTCAAAATTGAAGTCAGTCTTCTCAGTTATGCTGCTATTTTATCAACTAAGTTGATGTAATATCAATGAAGTTTATGTAATATTTTAAATCCTTTGTTGGCATTTCAGTAATCTTCATAGCATCTTTACCAAGAATAGATTCCATCTCAAGAAACATCTTTCTTTTTTCATTCATAGGAAATAACTTCTCATCTGTTCAAATTTTATCATGAGATACAGTGATTCAGTCACATCTTCAGGCCCCACTTCTAATTGTAGTTCTTTTGTTGTTTCTACCACATCTGCAGTTACTTCCTCCATGGACGCCTTGAACTTCTCAAAGTCATCCACAAAGGCTAGAATCAACTTCTTCCAAACTCCTGTTAATGCTTATATTTTAACCCCTTCTCATGAATGACAAATGTTCTTAATGGCATATGGAATGGTGAATCCTTTCCAGAACGTTTTTAATTTACCTTGCCTAGATCCATCAGAAGAATTAGTATCTATGACACCTACAGCCCATTTTGAAATGTATTTCTTAAATAATAAGACCTGAAAGTGTAAGTTGCTTCTTGACCCATAGGCTGAAGAATGGGTGTTGTGTTGTCAGACAGAAATTAACATTTATTCCATTTTACATCTTCGTCAGAGCCCTTGGATGACCAGGTGCATTGTCAATGAGCAGTAATATTTGGAAAGGAGTCATTTTTCTGAGCACTAGGTCTAAACTGTGGGCTTAAAATATTCAGTAAACCATGTTGTAAACAGATGTGCTGTCACCCAGGCTTTGTTGTTCCATTTATAGAGCATAGACAAGGTAGATTTAGCATAATTTTTAAGGGCCCTAAGATTTTTGGAACAGTAAGTGAGCATTGGCTTCAACTTAAAGTCAGCCGCTGTGTTAACTAACCCCTATCAAGAGTCAGCCTGTCCTTTGAAGCGTTGAAGCCAAGCATTGAAATCTCCTCTCTCGCTATGAAAGTCCTAGATGGCAAGCAACTTCTTCCAATAGAAGACTGTTTCATCTCCACTGAAAATCTGTTCTTTAGCATAGCCACCTTTGTGAATTATCATAGCTAGATTTTCTGGATAGCTTGAGGCTTCTACATCAGCACTTACTGCTTCACCTTGTACTTTTATGTTATGGAGACAGGTTCTTTCCTTAAACCTTAAGAACCAACCTCTGCTAGCTTCCAACTTTTCTTTTGCAGCTTCCTCACCTCTCTCAACCTTCATAAAATAGAAGAGAGTTAGGGCCTTGCTCTCTATTAGGCTTTGGCTTAAGGGAATGTTGTGGCTGATTTGATCTCCTTATCCAGACTATTAAAACTTCCTCTATATTAGCAATAAGGCTGTTTTACTTTCTTATCATTCTTGTGTTTACTGGAGTAGCACTTTTAATTTTAAAAAACATTTTCTCACACCTTGGCTGTTTGGCACAAGAGACCTAGCTTTCAACCTGTTTCAGCTTTTGACATGCCTTCCTCAGTAATCTTAATTACTTCTAAGTTTTGATTTAAAGTGAGAGACTTGCAACTCATCCTTTCATTTGGATGCTTAGAGGCCATTACAGGGCTGTTAATTGGCCTGATTTCAATTTTGTCGTGTATCAGGCAATAGGGATACCCAAGGTAAAAGAGAGAGTTGTTGGGAAGGGCTGGTCAGTAGAGCAGTCAGAACACATACAGTATTTATCAATTAATTTCACTGTCTTACATGGGCATGACTGTGGTGCCCTATGCCATTTTAAGTAGAAACATCAAAGATCACTGATCAGAGATCACTATAACAAATTTAATAATAATGAAAAAGTGCAATATTGCAAGAATGACTAAAATCTGACACAGAGACACAAAGTAAACAAATGCTATTGCAAAAATGATAGACTTGCTTAACACAGGGTTGCCACAAACCTTCAATTTGTAAAAAAGAGAACACAATGCAATATTTATAAAGCACAATAAGACAAAGAATAATAAAGAGTCTGTTGACTGAAACCTTGCTACTTATATGAACCTGTGCTTATATCCGACCCTTGGCACCCAGCCTCCTAGACAGAAATAAAACTAGATATTGCCTGAACTATGTTGGTGCAGTGGATAAAGCATCAACCTGGAGTACTGAGGTTGCCAGTTCAAAACCCCAGCTTGCCTGGTCAAGGCACCTATTGAAAATAACCACGAGTTGATGCTGCTGCTCCTACCCCTCCCCTTTCTCTAAAATGAATAAATAAAACCTTTTAAAACAGAAAAACAAAGAGATACTAGGTTGTTGGGTATGTTTTGGAAGTGCGCCAGAATTGGTAAGCAGAAGTCCTTATGTTGCAGTGTGCTGTATGGTGATGACCTTCAGCAACCTCTTCATACAGTAGTTTGGGAAAATACCTGAATTTAATTGCTATCAAATTTCAATATAAAAGGGGGACTTATCTTCAGAAAATAATGGAAAGAATGGTTAACTTTATCTCTGAATATTGAATGAGATAAATATCCAACTGCTCTTCTCTATTTTGTCATTGAACCAATGTTCTGTATAATTAAGATGTAAACATTTAATACTCAGTTTGTAACAGTCAGTCTCAGTCACCACAATATTACATTCTGCAAATGTCATTTTGTTGTGTCCAATACCAGTTTTTAGTGAGGTCTCCTTAAGGCACATAGTAAAAAAAATTGGTAAATTATTCAAGTTCCTTTCACCATGATTTGGAAGTGATATATCACCACTATACAGTGAGACTGTATATTGGACCAGCTATTTTATTTTTTTTATTTCAATTTGTATCAATAAGGATTGTATTCATATTTAGTAACAGTTGCTTCACCTCTGGCTCACTATTTTGAGCATTAACCAGATACCTCTACTCTTAACAAACTCCATAGTTTATTACTTGTTTTTAACCATTTAAAATAAGCCTATGCAGTTCTAGGGAGGAAGATAAATGAGATGTAACTTAAGAGTAGTATTGGGGAAATGTTCATATTTAACATAAAAGGGTTTAGAATAGTTGCCTGGTGTAGCAGCCTCTGCAGCCTCTCTGGTTAAGTATGGATAAATGTCTTAACCATAAATTTGACTAGCTAACTGTAATTCTTTAATTAAAACTATATTCTTAGAATAAAAACAGCAAAATAAAACAATTACAAAGTGATAATCCTAAAAAAATGAATATGTGGTATCTATTGTAAATATTAGTGATACTTAAAGATGCAATAGATAAAGACTGGGGAACGATAGGCTGGAATTGTTATATCACTTTCTATCTACCTTGGAGCATTACTTTTGCCCATGATGACTCAAGAACCACTAAAGCAGCCGTTGGAAAGGGGAAACAGAGTGGGGGGTTGGAGGATCAATGGGTATAACCCAGAAGTTGTAGCTGTCATTTCAGGTTATATTCCATTTGCAAGAACATAGTCACATGGCCATACCCAGTTACAAAAGAGGCTAGAAATTTAGTTTTTGGTTGGGTACATATGGGCTCAACTAAAAATTATTACTGAAGAAAGGGGGAATATAGATTTGGGGAAAGCTGAAAGCCTCTTTGCAAAGCTTCAACAGCATTAAAATCACTATCACGTGGCCATGCACTAATGCATTTTACTCAGAGGTGAGTAGAATCATATCTTCCTTTAAAGCCTCTTCCCTTAATTTAGACAGACTTCTTATTGGCTTAGAGATAGGGCTTCCCAAGCCATAGGAGGTAAAGAGGAAGTGTAGTGAGAAGCAGGCATCTTGAAAGTTGCAAAAATTGAGGGCAGAATGTCCAGTAACAAATATGGATATGTAAAAGGCCAAGGCAAAAACCAAGCTGGCAGCCCACAGACATTTGATATAGGGGTAACCAGTCCTGTGAACTTTAGTAGCCCTGAGGCATTGCCCATTTAAGGATATTACCACATAGTAAAATACTTGGATTTAGTCTCAACAATCCAGAGTCTTCCATTGTAGTTGAAAGAAAAAACATTTTTGCACTCTTAAGGAGGTAAGCTTCATTAGTATTCTGGAAAATGTATTTAAGAAGAACAGCCTATAAAAAACGATCATGTCAGATAACGGGGAGACCCCTCTACTTACAATACTATTCACCTTCATCTAATTACCACCACATTATCAGTATAGGAAAAGTCCTTCTGAGTTCCATTTCTGGTATCTAGAATTATATACTGTCTCAGAGTGGTTGGCATTAATAATTTTTTTGTATTTTTTAAATCCCCAAATATTTCAAGTTGTAGACAGAGAAATTATTCCCCATCCCCACCATCCTGTAAAGAGCACAGAACCTTCTGATCGCATACACTAGAGTATTGTTGTAAGTATAGAGTTGTCAAAAGGGTTCTCTAGTTCTCATATTTTTAAGCCAACTGGCATCATAGCTTGGGTTGCCATTCTGAATCATTAGCCATGAATGTTCTTTCCCATTTCCCAATCTGACAAACTCTTACTCATTTAAGTCTCAGGTCAGTTACAAAATAAATTGTATTACACATGAAAAGTATGATCCATAAAAGGAAGAATTGACAAATTAGACCATCAAAGTGAAGTTTGTTCTTTGAAAGGTTATATTGAAAAGATGAACAGATACGTTACAGATTTAGAGAAAATGTTTGCAAACCACATCTTGACAAAGGGCTAGTATCTATAACAGCGATTTCCCCCTGGTGTGCTGCAAGACTTTTTAAACCATGTAGTACCAGACTATTTAGTCAGGGACACTGACCTCTTTTCCCCGATTTTGTAAAAAAAAAATCAACAACAGCCAAAACGACAGCAGCCATCCAGTGTGAATGAAACAAAATTGTACCTCTTTCTGTCAGATCAGCAAAACAATTATCTTTTGGTGTGCTGCAGAATTTTAGTCATTAGTTTATGTGTGCCATGAGATGAAAAAAGGCTGAAAACCTCTGATTTAGACATACAAAGAACTCTCAAAACTAAACAGTAAAAAAAAGTACAGCAAAAACATGGGCAAAAGACATGAAGAGACATTTCATCAAAGAAGATATACAGCTGGCAAAAAAATGGTCAACATCATTAGATTAGGGAAATGCAAATTAAAGGCACAATGAGATACATGCACACACCTATCAGAATGGCTAGCTAGATAAAATATGGTGAGACACCGAATGCTGACTAGGATGCTGAGAAACTGGGTCACAGATACATTGCTGGTAGTAATGTAAAATGTTGCAGACACTTTGTAAAACAGCTTGGCAGATTCTTTAAAAACTAAACATGCCACTATCATACAACCTAACAGTTGCATATCTGAACATTTATTCAAGAAAAATGAAAGCTTAAGTTCTCACAAAAACCTGTATACCAGTGTTTATATAGCAGCTTTATTCATAATAACCCCAAACTGGAAACAACTCAGATCATTCTAGGAGTGAATGGTAAAACTAACTATGGTATGTTCAGCACAAGTCCACATCAAAAAGAAACTAACTGGTGATAAATGCCACAACCTGGATGAATTATGCTGAGTGAAAAAAATTCCAATTCTTAAAAGTTGTATACTGTAGGATTGTGATTATATAACATTCTTGAAGTGAAAAAATTACAGAAATTGAGGAGAGATTGATGCTTTCTAGGGGTCAGGGATGGGGAGGAGAATGGAAGGAAGTGGGTATGACTGTAAAAAGGCAATAAATACAAGGGATCTGTGTGGTGATGGAAAAGATCTATATCCTGACTATATCAGTGTCAATAACCTGTGCTATAGTTTTGTAAAATGGGCCCTGAGTAAAGGGTACATGAAATCTCTCAGTATTGTTATTGACAACTGCTTGTAAAAATACAGTTACCTGAAAATGAAAAATTTTAAAACTTGTGAATTGCTTAGAACTCGGTTGTACTTTGAACTTCACGAGGGAAGGGATATCTATCTGTATTTCACTTGTAGCTAGTATAGTGCCGACTCAGAAGATAAAAATGTTTGAGTTGCCGTAAGTAAAGGAAGCTGCACATTTTAATGTAACCCTATTAAGCCCCCCTAATTGACAGTATATCCTACAATGAAGTGGATTTTTCTGCTGACCAATTCATGTAAAAACTATCTACAGTATTGAGCATTTATCTTACGGTAGGCATTCTTCTAAGTGCTGAAAATGCAAGAGTGAACAAAATCAGGGGTGGGGGGTTACCTGCTTTACATGGAACTTACAGTTTAGCACAGAAGACAATAATCATAATATGTAAATTACAAATTAATGTTAGGAGGTAAGTTCTATGGAAAAAATTTTAAAGCAGTGTTTAGTAGGTAAAGATATGGAAAAGGCTGCAGGAATGAGTGGGTTGTAATTTGCTATTTTAAACAGGGTTTAAAAACAAAAGTGTCATTTGAGCAAAGTCTTGAAGGAAGTAGGAGAAAAATCCATGTGGATATATGGAAGAATAGAAATCTAGGCAGAAGAAAAGCCAGTGTAAAGGCTTTGAGGTAGAAATGTGTCTAGCATCTTTAAGGGCTAGCAAGGAAATGAAGCCAGTTTTGGAAGAGAGTTGTTTGGTAATGAAGTAAGAAAGAGTCCAGAACTTGCAGAGCCTTTTAGGGTGTTATAAAGTCTTTGGGTCCTGCTTTGAGTGAAACGGAGGAGCATTGGAGGATTTTGGAGCATTAGAGGAGGGACATGACCTGATTTATTTTAAAAAGGGTCACTCTGGCTGCTCTGTTGCAATAGATGGTAGAAGAACAGAGTAAAAGCAAGGAAGAGTATTTTGGAAGCCGTGTCAGTACTCCAGGCAAGAAGTGATGGTGATTTGGCTTGGGGTGGTAGCAGTAGAGTCATGAGAAATGACCCGTTTGTATTTAGATTTTGAGGACAGAGCCAACAGGATTTGCTGCCAGATTGAATATTGGGTATGAAGGAAAGAGGAATCCATGATGACCCCAAGGCTTTGGAGCTGAGGACTTGAACAAATGGTGTCGTCATTAACTGAGATGGAAAAAAACTGCAGGGAGGGAAGTTGAGGAGTGCATATTGAATTTGAGACATCTGAGTGGAGATGTTGAATAGGTAGTTGGATGTTCTTGTCTGGAGTTCAGAGGAGAGGTATACAGACTGGAGATATAAATTTGTAAGTTGTCAACATTTATATTACATTTAAAGCCATGAAGCTAGATGAGATCAACAAGGGAGGAGTACATATAGTGAAGAAGTCCAAAAGCTGAGCCCTAGAAACCCTTTGAAGGTCAGGGAGAGGGCGAGGAACCAGCTGAGAGAAGCTGAGAAGGTATGGCTGGTGAGAGAAGAAGAAAACCAGCAGTGAGGCATCCTGGAAGCAAAGTGAATAGTGTTTTTGGAGGAAGAGAGAGTGATCAGCTGATCAGCTTTGTAGGTCAAGTAAGATAAGGACTGAAATCTACTGCTGGATTTAGAGCAATGTTGAGGGAACCAATGACCTCCATATATCAGAGAGGAAGAATTTTAGTCATTAAACTAATAATCAATGGCTTATTACAAAGATAAAATTGAGCTTTAAAAGATTTGTTTTAAAAAGCTACTCTTCAGTTTCTCAAAAAGTTCTAGAATTACCATATGTTCCAGCCATTTCACTTCTAGGTGTATACCCAAAATAATTGAAAGCAGGAACTAAGATACTTGGATGTCAGTATTCATAGTAGCATTTCTCACAGTAGCTACAAGGCAGAAGCAACCCAAATGTCCATCAACAGATGGATGGATAAAAAAAATGTGGTGTACATATACAACAGTACACCGTGCTACAGCATAGGTGAACCTGGAAAACATAGTAAGTGAAATAAACCAGACACAAAAGAACAAAATTGTATGACTGTACCTATATAAGGCACCTAAAAAGTCAAATTCATAATGACAGAATATAGAATAGAGGTTGAGACTGGGGCAGGAAGGAATAGAGAGTTATTGTTTAATGGATAGAGAATATTTGGGATGATGAAAAAGTTCTAGAGGTGGTTAGTGATGATGGTTGTACAATATGAATGTACTTAATGCCACGGAACTGTACACTCTAAAAAGGCTGGAATAGTAAATATAGATTCCACAATAAAAAGAAAGTACAGGATGCAGGTAAAACACTGTCTAAAGCAAAGTTGATTTATATATATATATATATATGAATAAATATTTCAATGAATGATTAAAAAAAGCTGTTTCCCCCCCTCATTTATTTCTCATCTAAGAACGTTTGCTTTAGGCATCATCTATGGATTGGCTTTTTTTGTAGATTTTTTAGTACATGTTTGTTACACTCCTTTCTTAATGTCAAAAGCCTCAGCCATTACAGTAGGGTTAGGGGGGAAATATCCTTATAAAGGTCATTATCATCAGAAGGGCAGGAGAAGAATCAATGGTTACAGAGTAATCCAACTAATTATAGTTTTTCGAAAAAGAGTTATCTTTTAAAAAATCAATCATTTGTTTATATTTTGTCTCGCTCTCTGTCCCTCACCCCCACATTCAGAAAAACCTTTCTCATATAATGCTCCTTTAAAATAATATTCCCTGCATGCATATGTACATAATTTTCCTGCTAAAGCCAGCATTTTTTGATCATTTAGCAGAGCTGATATGGAGAAAACCGTGAGTACTGGAAGGTTTTGTGGCACAGCATATTTAATAACCGTGACAACTCAAGAATTTTAAGCAGACTCGCCTCCTTGTCTGGGATCTGTCGGCACCAGTGTGTCTCTACTGGCAAGCCCTTAAATGTACTATTTCAGCCAAAACTGTGTTAATGATTGTCTACCAAATTTTAACAGGATATTTTTAAGACTTGATATTCTCATGATTAAAAAAAAAAACAAAAACCAGAAAACTTTCCCTCGTTTCTTTCAAAAGCTCCCACTCTAAAATATGTGACAAATTAAAAAAAAAAAAAAAGGTCTAAAATTGCTTTACTGCCTCGATGAAACAAAGACTGGTGTGTTGGTGTGGCTGCAGAGAGCTCTGCGCTGCTTTTGTATGATTTCAGAGGTGAATTTAGATGGCTGGAAGATAGATGGCTGCCAGATGCAGTTTGACATAGATTCAGGCAGCTGCTCCTGGGCTAGGTTTCATTAGCTCGTAAGTGCGCCAGTAGAAGCAGCGGAGCGAGGCCCCAAATGCCAAAATGACAGTGAGAACAGTGGAACAATACAATATTCACTAAGTGATTTTAATCTCGGAGATTAAATGTCACCCAATCAGTTTGCAGGTTTTAAAAAACCAACTCGTATGAAGCCATTAGAGGGCCTAAGTCTTTGTCCGGTGGGGGGGGGGGAGTTTTACTTAAAAAAAAATTTTTTTCCACATTAAGTTACAGTCCTTCATAATGATTTTTTTTAATCATTTTTTATTTTTCAATTACAGTTGACATACGATATTATATTAGTTTCAGGTGTACACCCCAGTGAGTAAATATTATATAACTTACTAATTGATTATCCCAATAAATCTAGTATCCACGTGATACCATACATAGTTATTAGAATATTATTGGCTATATTCCCTATGCTGTATTTTACATCCCTACGGCTATTCTGTAACAACCAATTTGTATTTTTAAATTCCTTTACCTTTTTCACCCCCTCTGCCCAACCCCTCTCCCATCTGGGAACCATCAAAATGTTCTCTGTATCCAAGAGTTTGTTTCTGTTTTGCTTCTTTGTTTAATTTGTTTTTAAATTCATTTGTGGATAGACATGTACTTATTGCCATTTTGTTATTCATATTTTTTATCTTTTTTCTTTCTACCTCTCTCTCTTCCCTTCCCCTCCTTCTCCTTCAAAAAGATTCATTAACATTTTGTGTAATAATGGTTTGGTAGTAATAAAATTTTTAGCTTTTCTTTGTCTGGGAAGCTCTTTATATGTACTTCTATTCTAAATGATAGCTTTGCTGGGTTAAGTAATCTTGGTTGTAGGTCTTTGCTTTTCACCACTTTGAATATTTCTTGCCTATCCCTTTCTGTTGAGAAAGCTGACAGTTTTATGGGAGCTCCCTCATAGGTAATGAATTGCTTTTCTCTTGATGCTTCTAAGCTCCTTTTAACCATTTGCTTTTTAATTGTGATGCGTCTTGGTGTGGACCTCTTTGGGTTCATCTTGTTTGAGACTCTGTACTTCCTGACTTGTATGTCTACCAGGTTAGGGAAGTTTTCTGCCATTATTTTTCAAAGAGGTTTTTAATTTCTTGTTTTCCCTCTTCTCCTTCCAGCACCCCCATGACATAAATGTTGGTATGCTTAAAGTTCTCCCAGAGATTCCTTACACTATCTTCATTAAAAAATTTTTTTTTTCTGTTCTGATTGGGTGTTTTTTGCTTCCTTATATTCCAAATCATTTATTTAATTCTCAGCTTCATTTACTGTACTGTTGATTCCCTGTAAATTGTTCTTCATTTCTGTTAGTGTATCCTTCATTTTTGACTAGTTCTTTTTTATGGTTTCCATGTCCTTATTTATGCTGTTGAAGTTCTCTCTAGGTTAACTACTCTTCCCCTAAGTTCATTGAGTGTCCTTAATAAGGTGACCAATCGTCCTCCTTTAGGGAGGACAGTCCTTCTTTTGTAAGTTCCTTCTTCCCTCGAAAAGTGTCATCCTACATGTCCTTTTTGATATTAGAAGATGAACCTGTAAATGTCTGTATTCGTTCGATGCAGAATTGATCCATTGCATGTGATGTGACATTTTTGTATTTGACATGATAATTCGTCAAAGATCAGTACAGTGCGGTGAGACGCGATTATGAGATGCGAACCATATACCAAGAGAGAGCACACCATATACCTAGCGTGCAGACAGCTTTCTGTGCTTCTTACTGAAACACGACACGGCACATAACGACATTATAGACTTACGATTATTTCTTTCTCAGTGGATATTCAATCACAGACAGGTAAGCACAATTCACGTTTTATTAATTCATTATTTATTTAATAATTTCCAAATACGTGTAATTTTATTTACAAGTATTTTCCCAAAATTTGAGTTTTAAAGTGGAAATCTAACCTCAAACCATATTTATTAACACATTTTGATTAAATAGTTGCATAAAACAGAAGTTTTTAAATTAGAAAATGATAAATACACCCGAATATCACTCCAAATTAATGGTTTTGTTTGATACTTAGTTTTACTGAGTACTTTTTTCTTACAATTATTATTAAAAATTAATAGGCATGTAAGTGTAATTACAATATAAAATATTACAAATGGTTTTAGTATGCATTTATCATATAATAGTGTATTATTGTTGCAATGAATAAAATGTTTCTTTTATTTACAATATTGTTTTCTTCAATTTATTTTTGTCCTTTTCATTATAAAGAAGTTGGTCACCTTACCTTATAAACAGTGTCTTGAACTTTGCATCTACTAGATTGCTTATCTCCATTTTCTTTAGTTCTCTTTCTGGAGTTTTGTTCTGTTCTTTCATGTGGGATGTTTTTCTTTGTCTCCTCACTTTGGCAGCCTCCCTGTGTCTGTTTCTATGTATTAGGTGGAGCTGCTATGTCTCCTGGGCTTGGTAGAGTGGGCTAATGTAACGAGTGTCCTATAGTGTCCAGTGACATAGCCTCCTGATCACCACAGTGGGCACTCCAGATGCACCTCTCCCCACCCCCTGTGTGGGCTCTGTACACCCTTCTGTTATAGTTGAACCTTGATTGATGTTGGCACCTCAATGGGAAATATATACCCCCAGGTTGATCAGGCTACAAGGACTGACCATTTTGGAGGATCAGCTGTGCAGGGGCCCACCCCACAGAGTAGGACTTACTTCAGTGGGGTTGTGGTGCCTGCTGAGTCTGCCCCTTGAGTGTGTTGCTGTGGAGGTGGTGGTGTGGTGCTTCAACACAGTCTGAAGCTATCCACCAGGTACACTGGCTCTGGGGCCTCCTGGGACGTGCAGGCTAAGGTCAGCTGCCACCTTTGTTCTGTCTGGGGCCACCCGGCTTGAGCTACTTATGCTGGGCTTGGAGGTACCCAGGAGAGGCTAAGCTGTCAACCATGGCCAACTTCTGCTAGTGCTGGGCCTGGGGCCACTTAGCGCGAGATATAGGGCACACTAAGGCCAGATACTGTTTGAGAGATTTTAGGAATGTCTGAAGTATGAACCAAGACAGGCCATTTGTTTGGAAAAGCCACTGGAAACAGCATGATTAGGCCTGCAAATTTGGTGGTTCTCTCTCAGGTTCTCTGGGAATTGCCAGGGTGAGGCAAACAGTGATAGCTAGGTTGATGGAGTCTCAGATATGGCAACTGCCTGCTGGCTCTGTTGAGGGAGGGTTCATCAAAAGCACAATGGCCTCTGCCAACACTTTTATCTGGGGAAAAGCTGCCCCCTCCAGCTCTCACCTTAATGCCAGGCAGTTCAGCTCCTCTTTGCATATTCCTGGTGCCTTTGGAACTGCTGCCCAGTGCTGGAGCTCACAGAAAGTGAGTCAAAGTAAGTCTGTGTGTGGGTCCCTTAAGAAGAAATGCCTGGGCCTGACCAGGCGGTGGTGCGGTGGATAGAGCATCAGACTGGGATGTGGAAGACCCAGGTTCGAGACCCGAGCTCGCCAGCTTGAGCGCGGGGCCCATCTGGCTTGAGCAAAAGCTCGTCAGCTTGGACCCAAGGTTGCTGGCTCCAGCAAGGGGTTGCTCAATCTGCTGAAGGCCCGTGGTCAAGGCACATGTGAGAAAGCAATCAATGAACAACTATGGTGTCGCAACGGCAATGAAAAACTTCTCATCTCTCTCCGTTCCTGTCGGTCTGTCCCTATCTATCCCTCTCTCTGTCCCTGTAAAAAAAAAAAAAGAAGAAGAAGAAATGCCTGGGATTCCAGCAGCCCTCTATCTTACTCAGCCTCAATCCCTGCTGGTTTTTACAGGCAGATATTATGGGGACTTCTCAGTACTAGACTCCTGGGCTTGGGGGCCTGGTATGGAGCTGGGACCCCTCACTCCTCAGGTGTGTCCTACACAGCCAAGATATTCCTCCCAGTTTTTATCTGCCACACATGGGTGTGGGACCTGTTCTGTGTCTCTGCCCTTCCTGCCAGTCTCCACGGGGCTTCCTCTTTAAATCCCTAGTTGCAGGACTTCAGCTAGATTTCAGGCAGTTCTGAATGATTGTGTTTTGTAGTTTATTTCTAATTTTGATACAGTTGAGGGATACAAGAGCTATGTTTACCTACAGTGCCACCTTGATTGGAAGTCTTCTTTGTGATGTTCCTTGAGCCAAAAAAAATTGTTTTAATTAATTTTAAAACAAACAAAAAAGTTTTATAAACCAATTTCAGTAATATACAACTAAAAATCATGTCAACCTCCTCAACATGCACACCACAAAAAAAGAAATGCCTGGGACTCCAGCAGCCCTCTATCTTACTCAGCTTTACATTTATCATTGCAACCAAATATTCTTCAGTAATATTGTTGGTTTATCTCAAAATGAAGGTCTTGGATGAGTTTCCCAGGCTGCTTTCAGCTTTAAGGGACCCTCCCCACCACTACCAAACCCATTCTTCTTTATAGAAAGACCAAGGCCTCAAAACAGAGGGAGTATATATTTATTTGCTTTTGAGACCTTATTATCTGCCTAGCTAGGAGTGAATATGTACCCAACCACATCATTATGAATTAAAGGAAAAAAATTTAATTAAGAATTTTTGTTCTAACTGCTGGTTGGGTCATAAGTAATTATGAAACTGACTCCAGAACCCCCCATACTTGATTTTAACTCACATGTTTTCTCAGCTGAGAAAGGGAACATTTATTAAGTGTATTATTTAAACTTACTAAACTTATCTGCTTTTCTGAAAAAGTGTTATGCTCCAACCCATCAATGATGCAACCATTTCTATGGGGTAATTTTTTAAATAAAAATTAATACAATATAAATTGATTGGACATGTACATATTTAAAAACTGTAAATCTAACAATCTCTGTTTTTCATATTTAGTCTTAGGAAGCTAATGTACCACTTATAATAGTTCTGAGGCATTACAGTGTATTTCTCTTCTTTCTCCAAATGAGTGTGTGCTAAGCTCTCTTAATAACAATGGGAGTTGTATATGTGCTCAGAGTAGAATAGCTTTCATTGTGTTCTCATATTTTTAGTATTTTGCTTAGTAATAATGTTGAATACTGCTTTCTTTTTTTTTAGACTACAGAATGGTTAAAGATTTAGAGGAACGCTCTGATTGAATTACAAACTCTATATGTTCAGGAGCAAATTATAATGTTAATTAGTGACTATGTGACACCCTACTGAGAATATATTCTGGGCTTGAATATGTTGTATATTCTCTGAAAATATGTTCTCTGAAAGTTTAATTTCCTTGGGACAAAACTACCCATCTGTGAACTTATATTTGAATGAAAGGGACTAATAGGTGGTTTAGATGAGTTAATGGTTTTAGTTCATCCAAATGTTTGGGAGCTGTTTCATAGTGATCAAAGCTCCGTCTCTCACTCGCTTCCCTCTTTTTTCACTCCCTTCCTCTTTTGGTCCAGCACTGGCAACTTGACCTAAACATTGAGACCTTTTTTTGTTTCACTGTATATATTAATCAGAAGGGCTACGCTTGCAAACCTCTGATAAGGGCTGAATATGGGATTAATAAATTTATTTGGTTCAATACATTTAGTTTTGGCAACCTAACTAGATTCAGATTGCATTTCACATGAACAGCCTTTAAAAGCCTAGCAAACCTTTCTGAATCCCTCACAGGGTGTCTGGGAGGAGAAAATTGAGGCAGCACATAACACATTTTAGCATAGTACTTAGCACAAGGGACCATTCTATAGTTTTATATTCTATATTTCTTTCTTTTGCCTTATATAAATATTCTCTGGAAAATTTCTCTTTGTGAAAATTTAACTTTGTGAGAAAAGTTAGTAGGTGTTGAAAACATGGAGATCTTCAGAAAAAAAGTGCTAAATGAGTAAGTATAAGATGCTATTATGGTTATTATTATTAATTACCAATCTGTATAAAACCATTTCAATTGTTAATAGTCATTTGACATTTCAATTCATTTTTTCCTACAATGAATAATAAATTTTAGCTGCAGTGTCTTACCACTTATGGCAAATTCTATTAATATAGCTATATATTTATTCTGTGTCTGTTTTCCCATTCCCTCATTCTGTTTTGTTTTGTTTTTTTGTTTTGATTTTGTGTATTTTGGTGTTAAAATATATATAACATACCAGTTAACATCTTAACCATTTTTAAGTGTATAATTCAGTGGCATTAATTACATTCATATTGTTGTGCAACCATCACTACCATTCATCCTCATAATTCTTTGCATCTTGTAAAACCGAAACTCTGCTATTAAACAGTAATTCCCCATTCTCATCTACCTCCAACCCCTGGCAGCCATCATTCTACTTTCTTTATGATTTTGACTACACTAAGTACTTTGCAAAATTGGAATCATACAGTAGTTGTCTTTTTTTTTTTTTTTTTACAGGGACAGAGAGAGAGTCAGAGAGAGGGATAGACAGGGACAGACAGACAGGAACGGAGAGAGATGAGAAGCATTAATCATCAGTTTTTCATTGCCATTGCGACATTTTATTTATTCCTTGATTGCTTTCTCATATGTGCCTTGACCGCAGGCCTTCAGCAGACCGAATAACCCCTTGCTGGAGCCAGCGACCTTGGGTCCAAGCTGGTGAGCTTTTGCTCAAACCAGATGAGCCCGCACTGAAGCTGGCGAGCTCGGGGTCTCAAACCTTGGTCCTCCGCATCCCAGTCCGAGGCTCTATTCACTGCGCCACCACCTGGTCAGGCTAGTAATCGTCTTTTTGTGGTTGCCTTATTTCATTTAGCATGATGTCCTCTTCCATGGGTAAGGTTCATTCATGTTGTAGCATTCTACAGAATTTCTTTCTTTTTTAAGAATCAGTAATATCCTATCATATATATATATATATATATATATGTTTATCCATTTATCTGTTGATGGACATTTGGGTGGCTTCCATGTTTCAACAATTGTGAATAACGCCACAATGAACATGTGTATACAAATATCTCTTTGAGACCCCGTTTTCAATTTGGGGGGTGATATATACCCAAAAGAGAAGTTGTTGGATCATATCTGTTTTTAATATTTTGAGGAACCACCATCCTGTTTTCCACAGTGGTTGCACCATTTTACATTCCCACCAACAGAGCACAGGGATTCCAGTATCTTCACATCCTTGCCAGCACTTATTTTCTCTTGTTTTGATAGTAGCCATCATAATGGGTGTGAGATGGTATCTCATTGTACTTTTGATTTGGATTCCCCTGATGATTAGTGATTTTGAGCATATTTTTATGTGTTTATTGGTTATTCCTAAATCTTTTTTGGAGTAATGTCTGTCCAAATCCTTTGCCCATTTTTGAATAGGGTTGTTTGTTTTTGTTGTTGAGTTTTAGTAGTTCTCTATATATTCTAGATCTCACATACGTAGTTCGCAAATATTTTCTCCCATTCTGTGGGTTTCCTTTTCACTCTGTTGCTAGTGCCTTTAGTTGCACAAAGTTTAAAACTTCATAAAGTCCAATTTGCCAATTTTTTCTTTTGTTACCCGTGCCATTGGTGTTATATCCAAGAAATCAATGCCAAATTCAATCTTGTGAAGCCTTTGTCCTATGTTTTTATGTAAGGGTTTTATTGTTTTAGGTCTTACATTTAGGCCCTTGATTCATGTTGAGTTAATCTTTTATATATGGCATTAGGTAAGGGTCCAACTTCATTCTTTTGCAAGTGAACACTCAGTTTTTCTAGCACCATTTGTTGAGTACACTGTCTTCTCCCATTGAAAGGTTTTGGCACTCTTGTCAAAAGAAGACCATATATGCAAAGGTTTATTTCTGGGCTTTATTCTGTCCCATTAGTCCATATGCCTGTCTTTATTCCAGTACCACATTATTTTTATTACTGTAGCTCTGTCGTAAATTTTCTAATCAGGAAATGTAAGTCCTTCAGTTTTGTTCTTCTTTTATAAGATTACATTGGCTATTCAGTGTCCCTTGAGATTCCTTATAAATTTTAGGATGGTTTTTCTCTTTCTGCAAAAACATTTTTGTAATTTTATTTATTTATTTATTTATTTATTTTAAAGATTTATTGATTTTAGAGAGAAGAGAGAGAAAGAGAAGGGGAGAGAAGCAGTGGGAAGCATCAACTAGTAGTAGTTGCCTCTCATATGTGCCTTGACCAGGCAAGCCCAGGACCTTGAACCAGCAACCTCAGTGTTCCTGGTCGAGGCTTTATCCACTGCACCACCACAGGCCAGGAAACGTTTTTGTGATTTTAATAGGGATTGCATTGATTCTGTAGATCTCTTTGAGTAATATCAACCCTTTGAGTAGTGAGTTGTTTCATGCTCGATGACCCCTGGGAGTATTTTTTCACAAAATGAAATTAGTTCCAGTTACAGTTTTATTAACTTAAAATCACGTTTGTCTAATAACTAATTTATGGAAACAAAAAGAACATACATTTGCCTTTTTTCAGTGTTGCCTTATACATTTTAAAATCGATCGTATTCTAGATGGTCAGGAGGCACGAGAACATACATGAACGTTTGTACTACTCAAAGGGTTAACATTTTAACAATATTAAATCTTCTAATCCATGAACATGGGAGATATTTTCATTTATTTATATCCTCTTTAATTTCTGTCAGCATGTTTTTATAGTTTGCAGTCTGTAAATATTTTACCTCATTGATTTTTAATTTTATTCTTTTTGATACTCTTGTAAATGGAATTGTATCTTTGTAATTAATTTTCAGATTATGCGTTGTTCATGTATAGAAATACAACTGATTTAAAGTAATTAGTGATAAGGAGAAAGTTACTTCTGCCATTGTAGTATTTGTATTCTATGTGACTTACAGCTTTTTTGTCTCTCATATCATGTATTACTGTCTTTTTTTGTGCGTGTTAAATTGATTTCTCAAAGTGGAATGTTTAAATCCCCTAATTTCTTTTTGCATATATTCTATAGTTGTCTTCTTTGTGATTACAATAGGGATTACATTTAACATTCAAACGTTATAGCACTCTAATTTGAACGTATACCATCCTAACTTCAATAACATACAAAACTTCTGCTCTTTTATAGCTCCATCCTAGCCTCTTTTGGATGTTGATGTCACAAAATTGCATCTTTATATATTGTGTGCCCCAAAATATAAACTAATAGTTTTCTGAAATCTGTTAGTCTCTAAAATGTAAACCAGATTTGGAATTACAAACCAAAATTACAGTAATACCAGCTTATATACCAATAATTGGTTTTTTCCCTTTAAATCTATGTATCTTAAATTACATAGAAAAAAAAGTGAAGAAATTTTTATGACATTAGCTTTTATAATTGTCTATATATTTACCTTGATTGAAATCTGATTTCCCCAAATGGCGTTAAGTTTCTTTTTAGTGTCCTTCCATTTCACCTTGCATGACTCTCTTGAGCATTTTTTGTAGGACAGGCGTAGTCATTATGAACTTCCTTGGCTTTTGTTTATTTAGGAATGTCTAAATTTCTCCTCACTTTTGAAGGACAGTTTCTTTCTTGTAGTACTTTGAATATATCAGCCCACTGTTTTCTGTCCTCCAAAGTTTCTTTTGAGAAATCTACTGATAATTTCATTGAGGATTCCTTGTATGTGGCAATTTACTTCTATCCTGCTGCTTCAATATTTTGTCTTTGTTTTTATTATTTGAGTTTTTTTTATAACATGTCTTGGTCCAGGTCTCTCTGAATTAATCTTATATGAAGTTGGTTGAGCTTTTTGAAAGTTCATGTCTTTCATCAAATTTAGAGTGTTCAGCCATTATATCTGTTGGGCAGATAAAATATAATATGCTCACTTTGTTAAAAATGGCGCTGCCCACATGGAAGCCCATCACTAGGGTGATATTATTTGCCCTTTTGCTTGGGATGGGCGTAATTATATTATTAGATGTGGGGGACAGGTTGTAAGCAGGCCCAGTCGTTATAGCCTACGGCTTAGTTTTAAGAGTAAGCTTTTCCCCACACCCTTGACTGATTGGATGATGTGGGGTGGTGCACTCTCTTGAGGAATCCCATTATGCCTCAGATGGGTGACTTTGTATCAGAGACTTTCTTATTTGTAGATGGGATTAAGGGTTTGGATTTCTACACTATAAAGTGGGATAGACCAGTAGCTTGCTCTCTCGCAGTTCCTGAGGTTGTTAGCATTAGAGAGGAGAGCAGATGAAGGCCACGTTGAGACCAGGAGAAGCAGCCAAAATGGTGGAATGCTGAGGAAGAAGCCAGTTTGTGCAGAGTTTGTGTAGAGAGGAGATGGGAAACAGAGGTGAATAAACCTGGTGAGCTAGAAACCCTTTGATTCTAGGAAACCCGGATAAGTCAGAAGCTTTGTGAGCACTGAATGAGTGGGTTTTGGAGCCCAGTGTGTGTTTTTGCTTGCCCGTTGGGTACAAGCTAGGATTAAAGCTGATGGCTCACCAGTTCTTGGCTCCATTGTTTTGTTACTGACTGTCTGAATCTAATGCGAACCTGCATGGGCCAGGCAGCTGTGATCCTGACCCTGGCTCCTGGCTTTACAATATCTTAAAATATTCTCACTACCCCTTTCTTTCTCTACTTCTGGGTTTGTTGGTTTACTTATCCCACATGTTCCTTAGGCTCTGTTTGCTTTTCTTCAATTGTTTCCCTTTTTGTTCCTCATATTCAATAATTTCTCTTGTTCTATTTTCAACTTTGCCAGTTCTTTCTTCTGCTCAAATATACCTTTGAATCTAGTGATTTTTTTCATTTTAGTTATTATACTTTTCAGCTCCAAAACTTCTTTTTTGTTTCTTTTTACGTTTTCTTTCTCTATATTTATATTTCCATTTTGTTGACACCTCAAGTCTCTAGGATATCTTCATTAGGTCTTTTGAAAAGACAACCTCTGTTGATTTATTTTTTTTCCCTTGGAATGGGCCTTGCTTTACTGTTTCTTTTCATGTCTTGTGATTTTGTTGTTGAACACTGGACATTTGAATCTAACAATATTATAGCTCTGGAAATCAGATTCTTCCCCTTTCTTGGGGTTTGCTATTTTTGTATTGTTTTTGGTTTTTTGATTGTTGTAGTCTATCTTTATGTCTCAGCCTGAGCTGCAAGCTTAAAGCCTTCTTCAGGTCTTTTCTGAGCCTTTCACAGAAAAGTACGTGGTCACTTTCTTATTTTCTCTGTCTATTGCAATTAGTTTTTCACATCCTAGTCTTTGATGTCTGTATCCTAAAAGAGGGGAAAGTAAAAAATGAAAGGTTAGTTGGGAGGAGGGGGCGTGGCTGGCCCTTTAAATCACTTGGCAGTCACTTTAAGTGGAAGGGAGGGTCTTGTTCCAGGATCACATGCACAGCTGGGAATTGGGGATGAGTAGCTGCTATTGTCCTAAGACAGTGGTTCTTAACCTTTTTTGAGGTACCGAACCCACCAGTTTCATATGCGCATTCACCGAACCCTTCTTTAGTGATAAATAAAATATGATTATTTTTTCCAAATTCAAGACATAGGTATATGTTTTTTTACTGGTGCACAAAATGAGCCGTGCATGAACATCACCTTGCTCAAAGAACAAAACCAACAAAGTGCATGAACTCACAACAAATTACGGTATTACTTTATTCTGGCCTCTGCGGCAGAGGTTTCTCTGAACCCCTGAGACCGACTCATCGAACCCCTAGGGTTCGATAGAACCCAGGTTAAGAACCACTGTCCTAAAAGTTGCAATTGACTGCAATTTACCATAAAGGTCCCCCCACCCCAGTTGCAAGCCTTCAAAAGACTCTATAGTCCCAAAACAGTTAGATCAGACATACTCTGCCAGTGTAATTGTTGTCTAGATGGAGAGACAAATTCCTGGTACTTTCTAGTCTGCCATATATCTAGAATCCTCTCTCACTCGTTCTCTGTTAAGGGAACCCTGATTCTATTTAGGTAGCTCTGTGCTAAGCTAAAATACTTGATGTTCTGACACCCTTATAGATGAGGTGGCTACATTCTGTCTCTGTTTTGACTTGTGAAATTACCTGAGGAGGATACCCCTTCTTGAATAAAAGGGGAAAGTCTCATGAAGACAAGGCTTTTGGCTTTTCTCTTACATGGAATGAAATAGCTGGGGGTTAGCAGCCTTCTTATGACCCTGAGAATCATAAGGATGGTAGAACAGGTACCTTTCAACCATCTTTCCAGTCCTGGATAACCTAATCTCAGAATTCTCATTTATGAGAGGAAAAAAAAACTCATAGTCCTTCAGCCACAATTAGTATTTCTTTACTCACAGTCAAATGTAAATCCTGATCGGCAATTCAAGCCCATATTCCATCAACCTGGGTAGATGCATGGGCAAATGGAAGTATTTGTTTCTGTGATGAGCACCAATATTTTTCAGAGCTTTCTACATTTTTGTGTACATTCTCCATTTCTTTGGGCTCACTTGCCAAGCATTACTAACATATTTTAGTGGAAAAAAAGAAAGTGCTGTAGCCCAGCTATGGAGTGAAAGTAGGAAGAGGCATGCTGGTTACTTGTATTTTAAAGCCATTAAAGAAAGTTCTGATCTTTTCTAGTCTTTCTTATATTTTTTTATGTACACATTTTCCCATCTGAATATAATTAAAAGCACTGAGACAAGAAGGGGAGTATCACAAATAATTAAGAATCCAGAGGTCTGACACTCTCAGTTATTTGTGAGACTATTTTCTTAAGCTCAGACTATGGCATACTGGACAGTTAGTACATATTTGTTGGGCAAAGAAAAAAAAAGTAGGATTGCCTTTATTGAATTGCAGGGACAGAGGTACATTTGAATGCTAGCCAGATGGTGAAATTTATTCACTATAAACGTCTTTTTCCTGTGCTTCAGTCTGACCTTATAATGCCTTATGTGAACAGAGCTCCATGTAATCTTTAGTGTGCTGTGATGTGTATCCCAAGCCCATCCATAAGATTCATCAGAGTTGGCAGCAATGACGAAGCCAGCTGGGGGTGACCAAAGGAGCTCTCCTTCCAGTACTAGTGACCACCACCAGCACAGTAATAAACTTAATGAGCATTATATAATTAAAATCTTTTTTTTTTAAACAGGGACAGAGAGAGTCAGAGAAAGGGATAGATAGGGACAGACAGACAGGAATGGAGAGAAATGAGAAGCATCAATCATTAGTTTTTTGTTGCCATTGCGACACCATAGTTGTTCATTGATTGCTTTCTCACATGTGCCTTGACCGCAGGCCTTCAGCAGACCCGAGCAACCCCTTGCTGGAGCCAGCGAACTTGGGTCCAAGCTGATGAGTTTTTGCTCAAGCCAGATGGGCCCGCGCTCAAGCTGGTGAGCTTGGGGTCTCGAACCTGGGTCTTCTGCATCCCAGTCTGACACTCTATCTACTGCGCCACCGCCTGGTCAGGCTAATTAAGTAATTATTAATAACAAAAATAGTTACCTGTGTCTTTCATTTTCAGAGACTATGCTAACTCCTTTGCATGCATAACCTCATTTAAGCCTCACAATAACACCAGGCCTCAGGTCCTTTTTATAGTTGAAGAAATTGAAGCTTAAACAAGTTGCCTAAAGTCAGATAGCCAACACATATTCAAGCTGGAACTTGAAACCCTATTCGTCCCACGAATATTTTACTCCAAAGTTAGTGTTCTTAAGCATGTCGGAAAATGTTGACTGTACTTTGCTTACTAAATAATCTCAAAACGCACTGTATTTTGTAATTTAGTTTCTTTGCAAAGAGCCAAAAGGTAATGATATAAAAATGGCCTAACTCATAGTGAAGACTTTTTCACTGTTAATGTAGAAAAGATGATTTCAGACTCAGGTACCTTTATATAATCCTTTTTTATTTACTTGTTTCACAGCATATGCTCTTCCTCAGGCAGAGGGTGGGTTATAGGTGGGTGAACGTGCTATGTTGGAGTCACGCAGTGCGTGGTGCTGTCAGAGGAGTGAGAATGTGCATTACACACAGTGTAACTTCACGTCCAATAGGCACACCACTGAGCAGCAGCATTGGTGAATCACGGCATTTTCAGCTCTGTATGTGTCATTGTAGGTGGGTTGACATTGCACAGAAACATAGTAGTCCACTAAAAGTGTAAGTGTGTCATTGTATGTGGGTTGACATTGCACAGAAACATAGTAGTCCACTAAAAGTGTAAATAAAAGTAAAATACACCAATGGAATAACTGTACCATTTCATGTAGCAACCAAGTACTTGTGAAATCTGTACAGTTTGAGCTTTCTCTTTTTAGAGCTAATGATTCTGTTTACTAGCTTTTATCTTAGCACTTTCTATTTAAGTGTTTAAGATTCAGTCATAAAATTTTACTTTGAGCCAAGTTTCTTAAATTCTTTTTTTTTAAGACTTTATTTAATCATTTTAGGTGGAGAGAAAGAGAGAAGGGGGAGGAGCAGGAAGCATCAACTCCCATAACTTCCTTGACCAGGCAAGCCCAGGGTTTTGAACCGGTGACCTCAGCGTTCCAGGTCGACGCTTTACCCACTTTGCCACTGCAGGCCAGGCCTAAACCAAAGTTCTTTATAGAAACTTAGCCTGTGTGCGGGCATATTAAGGAGAAAACAGTAAGGTATATTAAATTTTTTTTGATTCATAGATAGATAGATAGGTAGATGAATGGATGGATGAATGGATGTTAGATAGATCACCATACTGAAAGATCCTATCTGAGTTTGTTTTCAGACATGTATTTTGGCAAAGAGTCTTCATTAGATGGTTAAGTAAAATGTGATCTTTACAATAATGTAAATTTGACAATGGAAACTGAATCTTGAATCTGAGCTTTACTCCTTGGTTATTGTGTCATCTTGAGAAAGTTTTCTCTTAACCTCAGTTCCTCAAGTGTAAAACAGAAAAGTAATAGCCGGCTCTTGGGGCTTTAGGGAGTGGGAAACAAGTAAAACGTGCTTTATAGTTTGTAAGTAAGTAATTAAACAGACTGAAAAGTATGGTGTTGTTTTAACACCCTTCATCCATGAAGGTGATGATGTCAATTCCAATCTCTCAACACAGATTTATTGAGCACTTCGATATGTGAGGGCTTCCCTTTACATCAGCAGAACTTATGTGTAGATTTACTACAGTGGTAGATTATTTATATAGCATATAGGCATCTGTGCAAGCTCATTTTAATGATATTTGAAGTTTCTCTTTAAGCACCCTAATTTGTTCAATGTAAGCTTATTTCATAAAAATCTTACCTTATATCATTATTGATGTTGTTGTTGGTATTACATTTTCCCCACAGAGAGCATTGAGCATAATGCTACCTTTCCTTCGTGATTCAGGATCATTTCAGTTGCTGAGGTATTCTTTTGGAACACAGAGTGTTATTGGGGCGGGGCTGATGAGGGGCATGGTGCTGTTTGCTCCTATTTTAAATTATCTTAACATCACTAAATATAAAAAATTTTTATACCAACATTTTTAATCCCTCTTTTTCTAGTTGTTAGTTGTTTTTCCCCTTAGTATCATGACTTGCCTCTTTTAATTCATTCTCCCTCTAATTTCCATTTATAATTTATGGTCTGTGGCAAAAAAATGAAAATCATCTTTAAGATAAACAAACACTCAGGGACTACATGATAATGCATGAGGTTCAGTACATGGGATTCTTTTTCCTCAAGGATTTATTTTTATTTTATTTTTTAGTTCCAAATAACTGGATGGATTGTTTGGCCCAACACCACCGTTTACTGTCTTCATCAATTTCCTCTAATAATCACCAGTGATAATTAAATAGCTTGTTACCAATTATAAAATGCTTCCACATACAATGTCTCCCTTGATCCTCACATGATCATAAGGATAGGAAAGACATCCATTATTTTTATATTTTACAGATAAAAAAACTAATGCATAGTTGGAGGTTAGCCAGTAGACTTTAGCCAGGGGTTGCAGCTGAGTCTTCTGTGGAGGTTTGTTCATCCATACGTGCCCGGTGCCTATACCTGGGATACCCCAGTTTCATTGGCTTAGGGCAGGACCAAGGTATACATATTTTGGGAAAAGATCCCAAACAATACTAATGTGCATAACTTTTTCCTGATTCTTTTCCCCATCCTCCACATCCCCTATCCCTGTTCTCACTGAGAACCACCAGGTTAAGTTTTTATTAAATGATTTATAAATATACTTTCTCTTGCATGTCAGAACAGACAACAGTAGCTTAAATCTTTATTATTACTGGTCCCATAATCAATGGGATGATGTGGTGGTGGTGGTCAGAATAGTGCCCTCTCCCTATGTTACTTCACATGGCAAAAGAGACTTTGAAAATGTGATTAAATTCAAGATCTTGAGATGGGGAGGTTATCCTGAATTACAATCCTGAGCTCCAGGTAATCACAAGGGTCCTTGTAAAAAAGTAAGGCAAGAAGGTTCAAAGGCAGAAGGAAATGGGATGACAGAAGCAGAGACTGGAATGATGTGTTTTGAGGGTGAAAAGAAGGGGACACAAGCCAAAGAGTGCAAGTGTCCTCAGAAGTTGAAAGAGAGAAGGGAACAGATTCTCTCTTGAAGCTTCCAGAAGGAGTGCAGACCTCTCTACACTGAAATTTAGACTTCTAGAACAGTAAGAGAATAAACTGCTGTGATTCTAAGCCACTGCATTTTTGGTAATTAGTTCCAGTAGCAATAGGAAACCATCTGTGAAATGTAAAATGCAGATTCTTAAGCCCCTCTGTTGGGCAGATAAAATATATTATGCTCACTTTGTTAAAGATGGTGCTGCCCACATGCCAGTTTTAAGAGTAAGCTTTTCCCCACACCCTTGACTGATTGGATGATGTGGGGTGGTGCACTCTCATGAGGAATCCTCCCATTATGCCTCAGATAAGTGACTTTGTATCAGAGACTTCCTTGTTTGTAGATTGGATTAAAGGTTTGGATTTCTACACTATAGAGTGGGACAGACCTGGAGCTTGTGTTCTTGGTTCCTCAGGTTAGTGTTAGAGGAGAGCAGATTAAGGCCACGTGGAGGAGAGGAGAAGCAGCCAAGATGGTGGAGTGCTGAGGAAGAAGCCAGTTTGAACAGAGTTTGTGCAGGGAGAAGGAGATGGGGAACGGAGGTGAATAAGACTGGTGAGCTAGAAGCCTTTGATTCTAGGAAACTTGGATAAGTCAGTAGCTTTGTGAGCACTGAATGAGTGGGTTTTGGAGCCCAGTGTGTGTTTTTACTTGCCTGCTGGGTGCAAGCTAGGATTAAAGCTGATGGCTCACCAGTTCTTGGCTCTTTTGTTTCATTACTGACTGTTAGAATCCAGTGCGAACCTGCACTGGCCAGGCGGTCCTGATGATGGCCTTGGCTGCGAATACTGGCTTTACATTTGGTGTAGTCTGTGGCAAGATTCAGTACAGATTGGTATGGAGCCACCACCACCTTTGAGCGGTAGAGTAGAGGACTGGCTGCTGTTATGGTTTTCCTATGGCTGTTTTTTGGGGGACTGTTGGCTGGCTGACTTTTACAGCCACGCGTGAGGAAACCGAGAGCTCTATGGAAGAGGCTGCCTGGGACCTGCAAACCGAGCAGGGGAAGGAGCTGGAGGCAATGTGGGAGAAAGAGATGACGACCCTGGAGCTAGAGGACAAGGCTGACCAGGTTCGCGAGATTCGCTTGGAAATGGAGCAGCCACTGGAGGAGGAATCACAGGTTCATGAGTTGCAGCTTTCCCTGGATGTTGTGGAGAGCCAGCAGCGGCAGGACACCGGGGCTGAAGCCGAGGCCAGGGCTGATGCTGAGGCAGGGGCTGTAAGGCCCATGGAGCAGAAGGCAGCGGTGGCCCAGGGCTCAAGCCCAGCAGCAGAAGCTGGTGTTTTCAGTTCCCCTTTGGAGGATGAGGAGAATTGGTCTGGAGTTGCAATCCGCAGCCTCCAGAAGGTGAGAGCCCAGCAGCAAGGAGTAGCTATGCTCCTGGTAGGTCTGCGATTTTGGAACATAGGGTTGGATGCTGTTGGGCAGATAAAATACATTATGCTCACTTTATTAAAGATGGCGCTGCCCACATGGAAGTTCGTTGATATTATGTATGTTCTGGGACAGGCTGTGTGCAGGCTGGGTCGTTATAGCCTAAGGCTTAGTTTTAAGAGTAAGCTTTTCCCTACACCCTTGACTGATTGGATGATGTGGGGTAGTGCGCTCCTGAGGAATCCCATTATGCCTCAGATGGGTGACTTTGTATCAGAGACTTCCTTATCTGTAGATTGGATTAAGGGTTTGGATTTCTACAGTATAAAGTGGCTTGCTCTCTTAGTTCCTGAGTTCCTGAGGTTAGTATTAGAGAGGAGAGTAGATTAAGGCCACGTGGAGGCCAGGAGAAACAGCCAAGATGGCGGAGTGCTGAGTGAGAAGCCAGTTTGTGCAGAGTTTGTGCAGGAGGAGATGGGGAACAGAGGTGAATAAGTCTGGTGAGCTAGAAAGCTTTGATGCTAGAAACTCGGATAAGTCAGTAGCTTTGTGAGCACTGAATGAGTGGGTATTGGAGCCCAGTGTGTGTGTTTGCTTGCCCGCTGGGTGCAAGCTAGCATTAAAGCTGATGGCTCACCAGTTCTTGGCTCCGGTGTTTCATTACCAACTGTTCGAATCAAATGCGAACCTGCGTGGGCTAGGCGGCTCTGATGGTGGCCTTGGCTACTGGCTTTACAGATGCCATCACGATCCCCAGAGCAGAGATGGAAATGCTGCCTGCCATTGCCACATACTTCTCTTTAGGACAGTGTGAGACCTGCCATGATGGCAGGAATGAGGGGGAAGGCTAACACCCCATATGCGTGGACTGATTTCCTGGACTACGACCGGAGTGAGCACTGGCTCCTTTGTTGGATGGGCTTATGGATTTTGGACAATGTGAAATACCCTGATGGAGGTGGGGGGCGGCTTTGATGGAGGCCCTCCCCCTGTCCCGGGAAGCTTTTCCCATGGCTAGAGAGAAGTCCGAGGGCATTTTGCACTTTTGGCAAAGTGCTCAGAGACTGATGAAATGTACCTTTGTAATTGTTGAAATTGTATGATTTGTCATGTTGTAATTTGTGTAATGTGACGGGTTTCCTTGTATAGGAATGCCGGTGTTGTAGATTGTGGGTAGTAAAGTGAGCATAGGGGTGGATTGTTGGGCAGATAAAATATATTCTGCTCACTTTGTTAAGGATGGTGGTGCCCACGTGCAAGTTTTAAGAGTAAGCTTTTCCCCACACCCTTGACTGATTGGATGATGTGGGGTGGTGCACTCTCATGAGGAATCCTCCCATTATGCCTCAGATAAGTGACTTTGTATCAGAGACTTCCTTGTTTGTAGATTGGATTAAAGGTTTGGATTTCTACACTATAAAGTGGAACAAGCCTGGAGCTTGTGCTCTTGGTTTTTGAGGTTAGTGTTAGAGAGGAGAGCAGATTAAGGCCATGTGGAGGAGAGGAGAAGCAGCCAAGATGGTGGAGTGCTGAGAAAGAAGCCAGTTTGAACAGTTTGTGCAGGGAGGAGATAGGGAACAGAGGTGAATAAGACTGGTGAGCTAGAAGTCTTTGATTCTAGGAAACTCGGATAAGTCAGTATCCGAAACCCACTGAATGAGTGGGTTTTGGAGTCCAGTGTGTGTTTTGGCTTGCCCACCGGGTGCAAGCTAGAATTAAAGCTGATGGCTCACCAGTTCTTGGCTCCTTTGTTTCATTACCGACTGTTTGAATCAAATGAGAACCTGCACTGGCCAGACGGCTCTGATAGTGGCCGTGGCCACTGGCCTTACACCCTCCTATAGAGCAGTGGTTCTTAACCTTTTTTGAGGTACCGAACCCACCAGTTTCATATGCGCATTCACCGAACCCTTCTTTAGTGATAAATAAAATATGATTATTTTTTCCAAATTCAAGACATAGGTATATGGTTTTTTACTGGTGCACAAAATGAGCTGTGCATGAACATCACCTTGCTCAAAGAACAAAACCAACAAAGTGCATGAAGTCACAACAAATTACGTTATTACTTTATTCTGGGCTCCGCGGCAGAGGCTTCTCCGAACCCCTGAGACTGACTCATCGAACCCCTAGGTTTTGATAGAACCCAGGCTAAGAACCACTGCTCTAGAGATGATGTTTTAGCAGAGCTGGATGGGTTCCAGGGATGTGAGGTTAAACTAGTCCTTAGGTGGTTCAGTGCCCTGTGGTCCTTGGACCTCACCTATAGTTATAAATGCACTCGTCAGGCCATTTTTTTTTCCCTTGGAAGTCTTGAAGAATGAAGTCCTAGGATCAGTTTTTCTTATCAGCTCATCAGCTCAGTGACGTCATCAAGAACCCAGGCTCTACTTTAACCCGTACCCTACCATCCTAAGCATTTTGGATTTCTGTCCTTAGCTCTGTTATGGCATGCACAGTCCCCGCCACCACATCCTCATCCTCACACAGCCGGGAAGAAGAGAACTCCCTCTGCAAGTCTGTGTCTCCCTCACTTTTTAATCAGGCAGGGAAACCTCTTTCCCCGGGCTTCCAGCAGACTTCTCCTTACACCCCATTAACCAGAACTGCAGTACCTGCAGCACAGAAGGCTGGAAAGCAAGAAGCCTCAAGTAATGTCTCAAAACATCATCCTGTTCTCCCCTTCCTCCCAGGAGACCTTTGTACCTGCTCTAAGAACACTGACCTCTCATCTAGCTGTTTTCTCCCTCCTCCAAACTGATCCTGTAGTGCCGGGCCCTTATACCTCTTAAAATCACCTAATGTAATGCCAGTTGCACCCTTCACTTTGAAAAACAAAATCATCTTATTTAACCTGTATAATACTGTGAGGTGGGCAGTAGTCCCTCTTTCCTATAGCTGAGAATCAGACATTGAGACACATGCCCGAGGTTTACGCTAGAACGCTCCTAAGTGGCAGATCTACCTAAACTGGGAACTCAAGCCCGTAACCATTATCCCAAGCAGGGGTGCTCCGCTGTTTACTACATTTTCAGGTAGTAGTAGATTTTTTGACACACTTGAAGAGATTAAAAACTCAGAGCAACGCTAAACAAATCAATCATTACAATCCAGCTGCCACCATTGGAAGGTTTTGAGAGAAGAGTGACATGACCTTACTTTTCTTTCTTTTTTTTTTTTTACAGGAACAGAGAGAGGGATAGACAGGGAAAGACAGACAGGAACGGAGAGAGGTGGGAATCATCAATCACTAGTCCTTCATTGCCGTTTCGACACCTTAGTTGTTCATTGATTTCTCTCTCACATGTGCCCTGACTGCGGGCCTTCAGCAGACCGAGCAACCCCTTGCTGGAGCCAGCGACCTTGGGTCCAAGCTGGTGAGCTTTTGCTCAAGCCAGATGGACCCGCGCTCAAGCTGGCGACTTCGGGGTCTCGAACCTGGACCCTCCTCATCCCAGTTCGACGCTCTATCCACTGCGCCACGGCCTGGTCAGGCGACCTTACTTTTCTTTACAAAGGATCATGGGCCACTGTCTTGAGAAAACACACTTACGGTCAAGAATATTGCAATAATCACTTCCCATGTGAATCAGGTAAAAACTAAAGTTGTCACATCAGTTTAGCCGGCCCTCCAGAACCTGCCCTGCCTCTCCCTGTTCTCCCTCTCTTTCCCCTTCCCCTCCCCACTCCTCCCCTCTGTGGACATCTGGAGCCCTCAGGCATGCTTCCTACTCTGGGCCTGCTTGCAATTCCTGTTTTTCTTTCCAAGAAAATTCTTATGCTTGTTTTCAGTCCTGATGCCCTTCAGCTCTTTTCCCAAATGTCATCTTCTCAGTGAGGCTTTTCCTAACCAACCACTCTTCAAAATTGCACCACACCCTACACAACACACCAGAGCATGCATTCCCCATTTTTTTCCTTTTATTTTCCCCAAAGCACTTACTTGCTAATACATCATATAATTTACTAATTCTATTTTCTCCCTTTTCCCTCACTAGAACATAAGAGTCATGATGACAGGAATTTTTGTATATTTTGTTTGCTGCCGTATTCCCAACTCCAGCAACCTAGGTAGGACACAGTAGTCACTCAATATTTTTTGAATAAATTTTATTTATGCACAGCTCTGATTAGGTCTACAGGATAAATTCCTAGAATTGAAATGACCACATTATAGGATCTGGACATTATAAGATTTTACTTATTCATTTTTTAGAAAAGAGAGAGAACGGGGAGGAGCAGGAAGCATCAACTCCCATATGTGCCTTGATCGGGCTAGCCCAGGGTTTTGAACCGGCAACCTCAGCGTTCTAGGTCGATGCTTTATCCACTGTGCCACCACAGGTCAGGCTACAGGATATGGACATTTTAAAAGGCTGCTGATACACATGACTAAACTCTGCATTTCCAAGATTCAGTTTATTTACATTTAATTCTTGAACAATGCAGGGGTTAGGGGTGCCAACCCCCACTCCCCACATAGTAAAAAATCTGCATATAACTTTTAACTCCCCCAAAACATAACTGCTAATAGCCTATTATTGACTGAAAACAGTTGGTTAACACATGTTTTGTAAGTTCTATGTAGTATGTCTTACAATAAAATAAGCTAGAGAAAAAATGGTTACAAGAAAATTCATTTACAGTAGTGTACATATTTATTGAAAAAAATATGCATTTAAGTGGACCCATGCAGTTCAAACCTGTGTTGTTCAGGGTCAACTGTATGCTGTCTTCAGTGGCTATAACACAGCCCAGTCAGTCTCCTGTGCCCTCACACTGTTACCAGTTTTAACATATGTGTAGCCAGTTTGGTATGTGGCAATTATATTTCTTTTTAATATATATTGCCTTGATTAGGTGAATTTGCATTTGCTTTTCTAAGCATTTCTTCATTTGATGATCATTAGGTTATGTTCTTTGCCCATTTGTCTAATTTAAGTGTTAGTATTTTGATTCTTTTTTTATTATTATTGATTTTAGTGAGAGAGGAAGGGGAGAGAGAGAGAGAAAGCAGACATCAGTCTGTTCCTGTATGTGCCCTGGCCAGGGGTCAAACCCGCAACCTCTGTGCTTCGGGACAATGCTCTAACCAACTGAGCTATCCCGCCAGGGCAATGTTGTTGGTTTTTCTAATTGATTCATGTCTTTAGGTTGTCAGGTTACTAAGTCTTTGTTTTCTGTTTTGTAAATATATTTCCTAGTTTGTCATTTTTTTAAAAATTTCTGCTTTTGTTATTTCTTGATATAGTTTTAGGAGTATTCTGATTTAACTTTATGGTTCTACTTTTGCTTTATGTTTGGAAAGGTCTTACCTACCTCTAAGATCAATTATTCATCTATACTTTCTTTTAGTTCTCTTACATTTTTGAAAAATATATTTTATTCTTTGGTTAATCTCTAGTGTTTTATCATGTTGTGTGAGGCAAGAATCTAAAGTTCATTTCTCCCTTGAAATAGTAAACTATTGCATACCCCTTCCTTTCACACTACCAAGAATGCCGTCCTAAGAGTATACTAAATCTTTATAGTAAGGTCTGTTTCAAGTTTTTCAATGCAGATACATTTATATATTTTTGTCAGACCCCATCTCAGTTATTACAACTTTTCAATATCTTCTTTTAAATTTTATTTAATTTTTTTCTTTATTTATTGGTTATTCTTAATAAATTTTAGGATCACTCTGTCAAGATCAGGAATAGATGTAGAGTTTAGAGCCTAAAATAAAAATCACATCATGTCACCCTCCCTCATGGAATTTTTTTTTTTTTTACAGGGACAGAGAAAAAGTCAGAGAGAGGGATAGATAGGGACAGACAGGCAGCAACGGAGAGAGGTGAGGAGCATCAATCATTATTTTTTCATTGCCGTCGCAACACCTTAGTTGTTCATTGATTGCTTTCTCACATGTGCCTTGACCACGGGCCTTCAGCAGACTGAGCAACCCTTTGCTGGAGCCGGCGACCTTGGGTCCAACTTGGCAAGCTGTTGCTCAAGCCAGATGGGCCTGCGCTCAAGCTGGTAAGCTCGGGGTCTCGAACCTGGGTCTTCTGCATCCCAGTCCCACGCTCTATCCACTGTGCCACCGCCTGGTCAGGCCCCATGGTAAATTGTTTAGTGCCCGCTTACTACCTTTAAAATATAAAGGTTAGACCCCTTAATGTGGGACCCAAGGCCTTCCTAGATGTACCCAAACTCTCTAGTCTTGTGTATTGCTATTCCTTGCCTGAGTGTACACTTTAGATCTGTACTCATATCCTATGCTACTTCTCACCTCCCCATCTCTGCTGCTCCATCTGCCTTTTATGCCCTTGAACTAACTCCCATTTACCCTAAGATCCATCACCACCTCCCTGACTACTTTTATACGAGGCCAGGCTATGTCTATGTCCATTGTCACCCCATGTATGTCTCTATGACTGGTAACCTGTTGCATCAGTGATGCAATGATGAGTTGGTCTTCCTGTGTATGTCTAGTGGAGAGCTACTTGTTATGCAGTAGGTGCTATAGATGGATTAGAGAGTCTCCAGGATTGGAAGTAGGGGGCTGGATTGTTGTAATAAAGTGAAAGAGGTTTAGGGTCTTGACTAGTACTGTGATGGGGAAAATGGAGAGGAGGGGACATATCTGACAAACATTTAAGAGAGAAAAGTGATAGGACTTTATGTCTGGTGAGCAAAAGGGAGAAAGAAAATACAGCAGGTCCTCGGGTGATGACAGTCTCGACATACGACGTTTTGAGTTTACAACACTCACTCCCGTAAAAACTTTAAAAAATTGAGATGTGAGTGTTTTGGCTTCTGCCACTAGTGTTGTGCTCAAGGACCACATGGACAAACTAGTTTGGTTGCGTGCTGTGGAAGAATACACGTACAATGTGCAGTACAGTAGATTTAGGTCCTTTGTATGTGGCTTAGTCGTGTTTTTATGTTCTAGATCAGGGGTGCCCACACTATTTTAGTTTGCGAGCTACTTATAAGATGACCAAGTCAAAATGATCTACCTAAAATAAAAATGCAAAACATAAATTTATTTCTATATTATCATTATTTAAGTTACTATTATTACTATTTAATATTGTGTATTCTTCTTTCACCTTTCTCCTTCTCAGCTCTCTTTTCAGAGGAAAGTCAATGTCATAGTTTTTATGAACAGTCCGAAAAAGCCGTTCCACGTTTCCCTTCTTTGGAATAGCAATGGCACACAGACAGATGAGGCAAATGCACTTAGAATATGACATAGTGAAAAAAATCCCCTCCCATTCTGTATGAAAGTGGTAGGTTTTAGGCTTCTTACTCGGACCAGCTATGGCACTCATTTTTATACCCTTTGTTGTATTTAGTTTAAATAAATTGAAGGCTAACTACGCAGCAATGTAACTGAACAAGTTAGCTCTGTTTAACACGCATGCATAGGGTGTCAAAAGTTCAGACGTCAGATTGGCTACCCTGTATGCCAATCAAAAGACAAATGTCTTTTTAATGTCATGCGATCTACCCACACTTCCTTCGTGATTGACCAGTAGATCGCGATCATGTATTGAGCACCCCTGTTCTAGATTATGGTTTTACAACTGGGTTAGGATAGTAAGTAACTTAGGCTAGGGTGTGTTTCTACTTACATCAAAACTCAGGTTACGCCTGACCAGGCGGTGGCGCAGTGGATAGAGCATCAGACTGGGATGCAGAAGACCCAGGTTCGAGACCTGCTAGCTTGAGCGCGGGCCCATCTGGCTTGAGCAAAAGCTTGCCAGCTTGGACCCAAGGTCGCTGGCTCCAGCAGGGGGTTGCTCGGTCTGCTGAAGGCCCGCGGTCAAGGCACATGTGAGAAAGCAATCAATGAACAACTAAGGTGTCGCAATGGCAACGAAAAACTAATGATTGATGCTTCTCACCTCTCTCTGTTCCTGTCTGTCTATCCCTATCTATCCCTCTTTCTGACTCTCTCTCTGTCCCTGTAAATTAATTAATTAATTAATTTCAGGTTACATCACTGTCATAGGAACGCAACTGTGTCATAACCGAAGGACCCCCTGTACTTTGAATCTTAGATTTCCAGCTTAGACACCGGGGTTACCTTTTGGGGCCTTAACCATATTTAAGCATTCAGGAGGAGGGGAAGATTTAAGGAGGATATGATTAGGACAATTTAAGATGTGTTGTGAGTTGGAGATGCCTTTATGATATCCAGTGCAGACGTCTACATAGGTAATGGGATAGAAACAGACTAGTTCATATACTTTTATTGTTCAAACCAGGACCCTTTTGAGATTGAAACAGGGTGCTATTATTAATTATGCCAGGAGAATCATAAACTAGAAATGAGCTTGACAAACTGGGAAACCCTGACCAGGCGGTAGCACAGTGGATAGAGCATTGGACTGGGATGCGGAGAACCCAGGTTTGAAACCCCGAGGTCACTCTCTTGAGCATGGGCTCACCAGCTTGAGCATGGAATTATAGACATGACTCCATGGTCGCTGGCTTGAGCCCAAAGGTCACTGGCTTGAAGCCCAAGGTTGCTGGATTGAGCAAGGGGTCCCTTGCTCTTTTGCAGCCTCCCCCGCCCCCTGTCAAGGCACATATGAAAAAGCAATTAATGAGCAACTAAGGAGACTAAGGAACCGCAACAAAGAATTGATGCTTCTCATCTCTCTCCCTTCCTGTCTGTCCGTTCCTATCTGTCCCTCTCTCTGTCTCTGTCTCTGTCACAAAAAAATAAATAAATAAAAGAAGAAGACAAACTGGGATAAATGGTCTCTCTGTATATTTAAAGGTCAGATATGAAGAGAAAGGTCTGAAATGTGGTTAATGATTTGTCGATCATTAGCATATAGATACCCTGAGAGTGGATAAGGTTGCCTACTAAGAGTTTGTAGGATAAGAAGAGAAGGAACGAAAATAGGGAATAGACATTTAGATAGTAATTATCAGTTTGCAATTTTTCTTCAAAACAGTTTTGTCTTCAAAAATTCCTGAAGATTGTGATACCAACCACCCTTACGCCCTACTCACTTCCATAACCCTGTCTGATCCCAAATTGCAACCTAAGGTGATTTTTTAAGAGCTGAGAACTATGAGTGTTTTACGAGCCTGACCTGTGGTGTTGCAATGGATAAAGTGTCATCCTGGAATGCTGGGGTTACTGGTCTGAAGAGCTGGACTTTCCTGGTCAAGCACATACAAAAATTTTGTTGGAGAAGCAACTACAAATTTATGCTTCCTGTTCCTCCCCTACTCTGCCTCTCTCTCTCTCTCTCTCTCTCTCTAATAAATAAAATCTTTAAAAAAGAAAAGTTGAGCCTGACCTGTGGTGGCGCAGTGGATAAAGCATCGACCTGGGAACACTGAGGTTGCCAGTTCAAAACCTTGCACTGGTCTGGTCAAGGCACATATGGGAGTTGATGCTTCCAGCTCCTCCCCTCTTTTTTTTTCTCTCTCTCTCTCTCTCACTCTGTGTCTCCTCTCTAAAATAAATAAATAAAAAGAAATAATAATTAAAAAAAAGAAAAGTTGAGAACTATAAGTTTATAGGATGGGTGGAGAAAGAGGAATGAGAAACAACAACAAACAAACCAAAACTAAACAAACAAAAAACTACAAGTGTCCAGAGAGATAAGAACCAGGATCCTCTAGTTTAATCAAAGTTACTGAAATGGTTGGAGGGGGCACTAGTGCTCTTTTCTGGGGTGGTCAATATAGGCCTCCTGCAGAAGCCAGAGGAAGTAGAGGGGCTAAAGTGTTGAGGGTAAAGGCAGGAGTTGCCACCAGCATTCCTGCAGCCTTGAAGTAGGGAGGATTGTTCCATGTTCTAAAAGTGAAGATAGCATTGAGTTTGAGTCTGTAATTTATTGACTGCAGGAAAGAGCCAGTAGAGGAGGCAAGGCTGAGTATATAGGAGAGGGTGGAAATACCAGGCTGCCATCATATTTAGGCTATTTTTCTAGGGCCCATTTTCTTGTCAGGAGTACCTGAGCTGTACTAGAGTTGAATGCCACCAATTCATTTCAGTTGGAGTCACTTTGACTTCGAAAACCATCACTCAGATGTCTTTCTATTTGGTTAGTTTGTGTTTTTCTGTTTTTGTTTTTCTTTTTTCACTAGAGACTCAAGATGGAAGCCTTTTAGGAGAATATAAATTTACCTTCTGGTTGCATTAATTTGCTGAAATGTCACTGGTAAAGTGTTGCTAAACCCTTCAATCTAGATTTATGGGGTGATACAATATATCCTTGTTGATAGATTTAGAAACATATACTACAGATGAACATATTCCTTTAGATATTTATGTGTGTGTTTATGTGGTATTGTATGTATTAGAGGGAAAAGTGAGCTTTAAACTGAGAATTGATATTTTTTTTTTCTTGAAACACTCCAATAAGGAAAAATAAAGTTAATTTTTAGAATAGAAACTGTTCCGTTTTCTGATGTACTACTTCATAGTAAGAAATTAGTGGTAAGATTAACTTCCTCAGAGAGAAGAAGGCAAGGACACTCTCAAACGGAAAAGAGAGGTTTAATTGCTCTGCAGAGGCCCAAACATGCTCTGAAAAGTAAAGATTTCAGACTTAACGTGCAGGGAACAAAAGGCCGTTGTGAACTGTGTACAAGAGTTGGTGAGAGTTTGTATTCTGCCCCTTTTTTCTGTGGGAGTTATTTCCTGTTGTTGACTAGCGTTCTTTATTTAGAACCACCTAGCTTCAGAATGCCTGCTAGCGCTGAAAAGTGTGTATTTAAACATAGGCTTATTTCAAGACTATCTCTGAGAAAAAGTCACACTACCCATGCAACTGGGACAGCATCATGTTCTCAAATGGTCAAGAAAGTAAAGATGGTTGTGGGCTTTATTCCTATGATTCTTATATCAAAAGACATAAAATAAGAAAGAATCAAATTCATTTAGTGTAGCCGTCAGTCGGCACCTGAACACCAAGTAAAAGATATTTCATGGGGGAAGGTGTGTTTCTGTTGTTTTAATCAACAATAAGGGTTCACTTTTTAGTGCTAAATATGTTAATTGACAAAAAGGAATAAGAGGGCTTCCATATTTTTTTAAATTTTATTTTATTTTTATTTTATTCATTTTAGAGAGGAGACACAGAGTGAGAGAGAGAGAGAGAAAGAGAGAAAGGGGGGAGGAGCTGGAAGCATCAACTCCCATATGTGCCTTGACTGGACCAGTGCAGGGTTTTGAACTGGCGACCTCAGTGTTCCCAGGTCTATGCTTTATCCGCTGCGCCACCACAGGTCAGGCAGAAGGCTTCCATATTTTGTAAGGATGCTTTTAGCCTCTCTAGCAAGGTAGATGTTAGCCTGGCAGATAAGAAGTATGTCCAGACACAGGCTTAAACTACTTATTCTCCTAGTCTTATCCTATCAGCTGGGCTTCCTATTAAGAACTTCCAGTTACACTAGCATTATCATTGATCTTACAGTCCATTATTAAGAGAGAGAGAGAGAAGGAGAAAGAAGAACAATATGTCAAAACAAGTGAAAGGAGTAAGTTATTACTGAAATAATGGGAAATAAATAAATAAATACATGAAATACAAATATTAGCCAGTGCTTTTTTAATAGATATTAGAATTTGTAGGAAAAACTTTATGAAGTTCTACTTCATGGAAATGATAAGGAAGAAAGAAAAAAACAATTTTTAACCTGACAAAATCTAAAACAATAAATTCAAATTATTTATTACAGTGTATTTATGTGCTTTTCATGCTTTTTAAAAAGAAATTAAACATTATAGATAAAATAGAAGCCACTTGTATGTCTCCCCGAGTCTATCACCAGAGATAACCACTTCCCTGAACTTTTTTATCTCTAATGCTTTTGTTTTATCATTACATACATATGTATTTCTAAATACTTTATAGCAGTATTTTCCATGTTGTAAAATATTTTATATAATGATATTATATAGTACATATTTTATTCAATATACTGTTTTTGAGATTTAACCATGTTGATACTATATGGTACCTTTAGTACCTCTTAACAACAACAGTTTTCAAGTATATCAATATATTTTCAACTTGATGATCATTAAGGTTGTTTCTAATTTTTAGCTATTACAAGCAAAGGTGCCACAAACATTCTATGTCTCCATGGGGGATAAAAAGAAGGGTTTCCTGTAATTGTGTAACCACTATGCTATAACACCTGAAACTAATATAAAATAATATTGAATGTTAACTGTCATTAAAATTAAAATAAAAAATAAATAACAAGAGTTTCTCTAGATTTTAGACTTAACCCTTCTCATCCGGAATTCCTCCAGAGAATTAAGCCCCAATACCCTAATGCTTCCCTTGTGTGTAATGAATTAACCTCTGCCCCGTAAGAGTAGAATGGTTCAAGTGTTGGGCTGGCAGCTAGATGACTGATACTTGCTCCTTAGAGTGATTGTGCGAATCTCTAATTCTTGAGTTCAGTTGAGAGGCTTAAAAATCAGCTTTGATGGGGGATGTACACCACAGAAATCAGCAAATGACTGCAGATAAGGGCTCCCTTCCCATGCCCCCGACAGTTGTTAAATATTTGCCAGCACACCACTGGTTTTTAACTGTATGCTATCTTTGAGAGGATTGAAGAAGCAGTTTTTTGTAGGACTTATTTTCTCATGGAACTCAGTTGAGAAAGACTGCATTTATGTGGGCAGAGTATATGCATCTCTGACTTTACTAAATAATACTAAATTATCTCCAAAGTAGACACTCTGATAGCTGTGAACTATCTCTTTATAATTTGCATTTTTCTTGTTATGGTTGAATATCTTCTCATGTTTGTTGGACATTTGAGTTTCCTCTTTTACCCATTTTTCTATTGTGTTTATATGGCTTTTTAAAAATTGATTTAAGCCCTGGTCAGTTGGCTAATTGGTAGAGCAGTGTGCCAGCATGTGGATGTCCCGGATTCGATTCCTGGTCAGGGCACACAGGAAAAGTGCCTATCTGCTTCTCTACCCCTCCCCCACCTCTTGTTTCTCTCTCTTTCTCTCTTCCTCTCCTGCAGCCATGGCTCTATTGGAGTGAGTTGGCCCCAGGCACTGAGGATGGCTCCATGACCTCTGCCTTCAGGTGCTGAGAAGAGCTTGGTTGCTGAGCAATGGAGCAATGCCCCAGATGGGCAGAGCATCACCCCTTGCTGGGCTTGCTGGGTGGATCCCAGTTGGGGCACATGAGGGAGTCTGTCTCTGCCTCCCCTCCTCTCACTGAATTAAAAAAAAAAATTTTGATTTAGAGGAGTTCTTTATTAATTTTGGATACTACTGATCTTTTGTTCATTGCATGAATCACATATATCATTTGACAGTCTTTATTGCCTTTATCTTGTTTATATTATATTATGTTTAATATTCTAATGATCAGAGTTATGGATCTTTTTCTTTAGAGTTTGTGCATTGGGTGTCTCATTTCTTAATAATCAGTCTGGGCAGGAAACAGAATTCCACTAGATGATTCAACTAAAGAGACTTTCATAAAGGGACTTTAACAGAGATGTGACAAAAGTTGAGGCATGGAAATCCAACCACAGCAGGAAGCTGTTACTCTCCTTGGGCTAAAGGGGGAAGAAGAGAAATGGTTTTGCTAGAATCCCTGAGAGTTGGTGGCCTGGAGCAGGGGCCACCTACAGGTAGAGGGATGTAGAGAGAGGGCTACTGCCACAACAAGGCCCGAAGCAGAAGGAAATGCCCAGCCTCCCTCCCTTCTGACCCACTGATCTCTTTGTGGTACTTTCCTTCTCTGAATCCAGTTTGAAGCTAGTTGGCAAAGGAGGAGTCAACATTTCAAGGCACAGGGCAAAGCAGAGGCATGTAGAGAAGGAATCTTAGGAGACAAACAATAATCACACATTCCTTACCCTGAGGCCACAAACAGATTTTCCTGTATTCTCTCTTAGGAGTTTTAAAGTTTTGTTTTACATATTTAGATTTCAGTCCACCTGAAATGTGCATTTTAGAAAAATGTTAGATCTCTATCTTTATTTTATTTTTCACTCAGGTAACCAGGTGACCCGTAGCCATACATTGAATAATCAATCTATTTTTTCCCACTGATCTGTAATCTAACTTGTCATATTTTATACTTCCATATATATATGTGGGGGTCTATTTCTACACTCTCCATTCTGTTCTGTTGACCTATTTATTTATCCCTATGCTAACACCACTCTGTTCTAATTACTAGAACTTCATAATAAGCTTTGATAACTGATAGGACACATCCCTCATCTTGTTCTTTAAACTCATAACAGCTATATTTTGCCCTTTGCTATTCCACATGAATTTCTGGACTTGCTTTACCTGGTTCCATTTTTTAAAAAATTGATATTTAAATTGGAATTGCATTTAATTTATTGATGAGTTTGGGGGAGAATTGGTATTTATATAGTCTTCAGTATTCTTATTTATAATTGGTATGGACTCCCATTATTTTCGATCCTTTCATCTTATGAATTTTTAGAAAGAAAGGGTTCTATTTTCTCACTTTTCACTTTTGGCTATAACATGAAAATAGTAATTCTGGAGTCTTTATTTTTAGAGCTGTTAATTTTTACCACTAAAACTAAAAGCCTGGCCTGACCAGGCAGTGGCGCAGTGGATAGAGCATCGGACTGGGATGCGGAAGACCCAGGTTCGAGACCCTGAGCTCGCCAGCTTGAGTGCGGGTCCATCTGGCTTGAGCAAAAGCTTGCCAGCTTGGACCCAAGGTCGCTGGCTCCAGCAGGGGGTTGCTCGGTCTGCTGAAGGCCCGTGGTCAAGGCACATGTGAGAAAGCAATCAATGAACAACTAAGGTGTTGCGATGGCAATGAAAAACTAATGATTGATGCTTCTCACCTCTCTCCATTCCTGTCTGTCTGTCCCTATCTATTCCTCTCTCTGACTCTCTCTCTGTGTCCCTGTAAAAAAAAAAACAAAAAACTAAAAGCCTGATGTCTAACAGTTTTAAAGTGGTAATAAATCAAAATGGATTGAAAGTGAACATCTGATTCATTGAATTTTTTTTCTATCTTTTTGTAATTGTGGCTTTAATTTCTTAAAGAAAGTTAAAAGGAAATATAAATGGTGTTGAAATTATCAGTATTATTCCCACAAAAGCTATTTATCTGCTGCCCCAGTATGGACTGTGCTGCACTTTGTGTGATGAGGACAAATGAATCACAGTTGTCAAAGAAGGGAATCTGGCACTTTTTAAGTGAGATTTTAAAATTTGATGTGACTCTTTCACATGTGTGTTTTCTTTTAAAAGAATCGTCTTTGGGGATGATTAAATACATGCATTGTTTGAGCAAACACAGGATCATAGAGTATATATTTATTTATAACAAAACAGAATGGTAGTGGGCGTCCAGGCTATAAATGATATTCTCGTGGTATTTGCTGCCATCCACTCTCCTTTCTAAATTTGGCATTACAGATTCAACTTCTGTTTTTAAAAAGGGAAGTTACATATAGCTCATTCACACTATTATTTTCTCCATAAAAGCCAGTTTCTCTGATAATTGGCCATTTAAGGAGTTTCATATAACTCAAACAAGACTTCTCTAAGACAACAGTTTTGAAACAAATACTATTTAGCAAGATTAAATCTTTTGTTCAATATTTAAAGCATGTGTAGCAATGTTAACTGGCTACACAAGTGTTTATCTGGGATACCTGCTGTAATTTCTTCCTACTTGACATTGCTCTGTGCATTTCTGAAATTTTAAATATAAAAATATTTTAATTAAAAATTTTAATTTAAAGTAAATGACTAGTATTATTGAACAGTTGGATAGTTTTGGAAAAGTCTTGTTTATTCTGGCAACAGGCTTTAAAAGAAAATACAGTTTTACCTGGTGACTGAAAGAAACGGTAAAGTCTACACCATTTTGCCTAAGTGTTACCTCTCCTTCAGAAAACCAATAAAAATGCAAAGTGGCATAAGAGCTGATTCATTTTTGTTTGTATACTATATTTACATTGAATATGTGTTCTCTGTCCACATGTTTATTTTCTAATGATACTGCATAACCTGAACTAAGAGACGTTTTCTGGGCATCTATATACACATTAATACTTTGAAACTTTTTAAATTCTCAAAGTAGAATTTTTATAGCTAGGATCAAAAAATAATTTAAGTATATAATTTACATTACCCAAATCACCATACTTCTCTTAGATGATCTTGTTACTCATACAGGTGATTTAAAGGTATATATAGTCCTAGATAGTATAGACATGCAAATATGTGTAGCAGAAAATAGAATTTATTCTCTAGCCAGTCATATAAATTTGCTTGATTTTGAAACATAAAAACAGCTGGCAATAGAAGAATACTTTTTAAGAAATTATTTCTCCTGTCATCATTTTGCCAAGTTTTCCTAGAAATTAATATTGGGTGGTGATATTCAGAACATCTTTGATTATTGGCATAGTTTTGTATTCCATGACCAAGAAGGCATGAAAGTGATAAAGGTAATAAATGGTCATTGGAACCATTCAAGTCATCCCTTGAAAATTTTTAAAGGCAATTTCTTTTTCCAACTTGCAATTATCAAATGCTACTGTGTACTTTTAACTATGATTTAACTAAGACTATTAAAGTGAGAAGACAAAACCTTCATAAAGAAGTAGTAGATGGTGGAATGATAGCAATAATTTGTTTATCTCCATGGTTGTTCCCCCAATAGTGAGGCTGTATAGTTTAACTCTTAATAGTAAGTACTTTGTGAGTACCCATTAGTTCTTTTTAACTATGTTAAATCTAAATGACATGTTTAAAAAATGCTGAAAAGCAGTTATAAGTACAATATTATATCACTCAGAGTGACCTCTAATTATGAAGGTTCCTACATACTGCTTAAACAGTATATGTGAATAGTTATATGTATATAAACACATGCATATTCATATTTTCATATGAATAAATATCATTCCATATTACCAAAAATTACTCTATCACATACTGATCTAGAGGCTAAGGAGAGTGATAACAACAATGACAGCTTTATGAACCATATTGGAAGTGAGTAAGGGGCTGGAAGGTTTTATTTTTGTTGATGTTGCAGCAGTTGTGAGTTATTAATTCTGTGGGTCAAAATGTGATGCTAAACAAGCCAAGAACAGTCAGAGTTGGAGTTCTTCATGAAAGAAATAGAATTATTATTTCATGATTCTAGTGTAGCGTTGAAGCAAAGTGGTATCCAGATCCTGGCATAGCCCTTCCCTCCTGGTGATCTCTGCATGTTGATGCTGTACTTCCTGTCTGTCTATAAAACATCCTCCCCTTCTTGAGGAGTTCATACTTTTCTAAGGCACCCAGCTTGAGCGTTTCCTGCTATTACAAAAAAAACTTCAGTGAACATTAGACATCTCAGAGCCGACAGATCTTCTTTGTCTCCTTGTTCCTGGGAGTCGTCTTGATAAAGGAAGAGTTCAATTGGCAGGTCCTTCTGTTGACTAATCTGTAGGATGTGGGAAATAGTATCTATCCTGCCTATGGCACAGGGAAGCTGTTATGAAGAGCAAACAGTTGAATCCATATGAAAATGCCCTATAAACCATCCTGCTTCTATACAAATGTTGGGGTTGGGGGCTATTATAGATTTCACAGCTAGGGGACTTGAACGGTAGCGGGTAACAAAGCCGGGAGAATACGAGTAGGACTGCTCAAATCTGTCTTCTGAATATGAGAAATAATTCAAAGAGCATGTCCTATTAAAGAGAGTATGTTATCATTATTTGTACTTCTACTCCTTTCTTTTAGAAATGTGTATGTGTGAAGTTGTTTTTATGATCTTCCTATGAGCCGATTATCTGATTTGAGCCCTAAAACTCTTCCATGAAGGTAGTAGTCACTTTTTGTAGCCTCCTAGCCCTGAGAATGGGCTACAGAAATCTTTGAGCCTGATCTCCTTTTGTGGGGTATGGAAGCGGCCTCCATGATGTTCAGGGTCTGATTCAGCCTCACTGCTGTCTATAGCTGAGGAACTATGCCCCAAATCCCCGACCACAAACCTGCACTATTTTCACTGGAACCCATGCTGGTCCTAAATCCATGTGACACAGCAGATTAAGAAACTAAAGTATCAATGGAGTGATTTATTTGTACAAGATCTTCAAGCTCCTACTCCTGGCCCCTTTATCTCACTAAGCTGGTTGCCAGGGACAAGGAAGATGTGGAGGCTGTATGATTTCTAACATCCGTTGAAGTTTTCTGTAAAAGCCAGGAGTGCTGAATATCTTGAGAAAAGTATGAACTCCTCAAGAAGGAAGGATGTTTTATAGACAGGAAGCACAGAGTCAACATGCAGAGAGGCCACCAGGAGAGCAGTGCTGTGTAGGGAACTGGGTACAAGCAGACATGTCTCTCAGAGACCTCCAGTCTTAATGGAGTGGCATGGGGTAGGGAAGGAACACAGGAGTTGTCAACAGGAAAGGCCTTCACTTTTCAGCTGGGGAGAGGGTGAAAGCAAAAGCTTGAGTCTTTAAGAAGGGCTGCTGCAAATTGGACTTCACAGTTTACCTGAGGATTTTAAGGGAAAATGGTGGCAAATGGAATAGGAAGAAAGCTAATGCCCAATAGAAGCCATCTTCTCTAGTAAAGGTTAGAAGGGACTAATAAAAAACTAGAAAACAAGGTTTTAAAAGCATTTTCTTCAAATATTATCAAGCTTTGGTTTCAAATTTACACATTGTCAGGCTTTTAAAAGCAACAAAGGCATATCTCTAACAGAAGTACAACCCTTTCACTCGAAATGTAATGGGTGTCATTGCAAAACAGTCCAGTAACAATAAGGGAAGCTTTGCAAAAGCAGTCCTTCACTGGAGTTGAAATTCTGCATGAAGCGTGACTTCAGGGAGAAGCGGAGTAATAAACCTGACAAAAGCAGATGGAAGAAGAGATGAAAACTTTGCAAAAGCAGATGACTTCACTTTCTTGCTTGGTACAATGAAGTCTTAACTTGCTAGTGGATGAAAAGCACTGAACCCATCTGTGCTATCTTTGTGAGTCTTTAGTTCCCTGAATCATCATATCTTGTAGCAACTCCTTGATTATCAGGTAGGTGATGTGACTTCCAGAACTTTTTTTGAAGATTTATTGACAGTTTTCAGTTATCAGTGAATGAGAAGTTCACATTAAGTTAGGATCTCTGTATTTTCCATAAAAAGATTTTTCCACAGTTAATGTATACATTGTGTTTGATAACTGAAATGTTTACCCTCCACCCTTTTTTGCCATAAGACCAATATTTCCAAGTTATGTAGGTGGGCAGTTACTACCAGTATTTCATATGGAACTGGAAAGGTAAGATAGAATAAAGGCAAAAGAAAAGAAATTAAAATATGAACCGTTTTAAAGTCTTTGTTTCTCCATTTATATAGCCAGCTTGTCCTTGTGTCATTTCTTTCATGCATACTAATTAAGTGCTAAAAGTGGCCTTCAGTTAGTGCAATAGACTAGTAGTTTGCAAGATGTAAAGGCACAGAAACTTTCAAGAGAAGCAGTGAAGTGCAAACTAGTACCAGAACTACAGAGCAGTGCTGAGAAGTACATCTCTGAAACTAAACTCATGAGTATTTTTAAAAATTACCGTCACAATTCTATACTTAGAAATGTTTCCTTTCTTCTCTAAACAGGTATGTTCCTGATAGTTAAATGTGGATGACTGGCCTAATTTTTTTCTTTAAAAAAAATTTTTTTTTTCATTTATTGATTTTTAGAGAGAGGAAGGGGTAGAAAGAGAGAGAAAGTGGGTGGGAGCAGGAAGCATCAACTCATAATAGTTGCTTCCTGTATGTGCCTTGACCCGGCAAGCCCAAGGTTTCCAACCATTGACCTCAGTGTTCCAGATCGACACTTTATGCACTGCTCCACCACAGGTCAGGCTGGCCTAATTTCTTATATGTGCAAGTGAGAGGGAGAAACTCGAAACTCTTAAATCCTGCGGGCAGGGTTCTTTTAAATGGGCTTTTATATGACCCAAAGAGTGAAACAGTGAAAGTGACGCTTACATGCTCATTTGCTAGGAATAAACAGTTTTTAAAAAATCATGCCATTGCATACTGAAAAGGGAGTTCACTTCAGAAGTTCTCCGAGTGCCTTTTCTTATCCTCCTGGACTTGACTTCCCAGGACCAGCCTGTGGGACTCACTCCATGGGGGAGGGGGGGTAACCACCTGGTGTTGGACCACATGAGCAGCTGTTGGAGCTGCCACTTCTTGCTTTGACTTCTTGGTGAAAAATGCCAGAATCTAAAAGTGGGGGAAGTGGGACTCATTTATAACATGTGCACTGATGAAATATTACAACCTTCAAAGGTGTGGAAAGGTGAAAACTATTTCACCCCAAAACTCAGGTTGCTTCCTAAGAACACAAACCTTTGCTGGGCACGTACAGAACAAATGTTTTATCAGAATCACGTGTCCCCTCTGGAGACATAAAAATTGTCACTTTGATCTTTGTTCTTTTGTACAGGAATACTGCATTTGGGAGTCCATTTGCTAGAAAACATCCAAGTGTCACAAAAATTCTGCAAGTCTAACTTGCTGCTAACTTCAGTTCATAAATAACAGTTTAAATTCAACAGTCTCTGACCTCTGCTACAGAGATAACACAGGACGAGATTATTGAAGCTTCTAATTCAATGGCTTCTCCTTAAAGTAAGCGCTGAAAGTATAAGTAAGTGGGTGGTTAGGAAACTGTTAGTAGTTAGTGTTGTCTCTAAAAGGCAGATTTCTGGAAATGAAAAATATCTTGGCTTCCCAGCAAAATATTTGAATTCTGTACCACCCAGGCACAAACTGAGGAGGACCTTCCCAGGGCCCTGAGCACTACTTCCATGATGTGTAATTTGGAACACCATTATAATGAGACTTTCCAAAGATATCCATGAATAGTTAGCTTTTGGCATTGGTTGTACTTAAAGAAACATCTGTATAAAGTTTTAATTATAGTGGGGACTCAGTGTAATTTTTTCATTCACCTTAAAGATAAAACAAGAAACATTGTCTCCTCTACCAACATTTTAGCCCAGGTTTAATTTCAATCAATAAGATCATTGGCTTAATTGATAATAAATCATTATAGAACAGTTTGAACAGGTCTAAACTTGTTTTGATGTTAACGACTTATAATCTCCTTTATGTTAGGTCTTAAAGCTTTATTATCCTTATATATAACTGGCATAGTGGACCATTAAACATGGAAGTGATCTGAGATGGTATTGTTTGGGTAGGCAGCTAAAATTTTAAGGTGCCTATCCTGATCAGGCGGTGGCGCAGTGGATAGAGTGTCGGACTGGGATGCAGAAGACCCAGGTTCGAGACCCGAGCTCGCCAGCTTGAGCGCGAACCCATCTGGCTTGAGCAAAAGCTCATCAGCTTGGACCCAAGGTCGCTGGCTCCAGCAAGGGGTGGGGCTCCGTCTGCTGAAGGCCCGTGGTCAAGGCACATGTGAGAAAACAATCAATGAACAACTAGGGCCTCCTAAGGGCAACGAAAACTGATTGATGCATCTCACCTCTCTCCGTTCCTGTCTGTCTGTCCCTATCTATCCCTCTCTCTGTCCCTGTTAAAAAAATTTAAGATGCCTGAATTACTTTTTGAAACATTTTGCACTGAACTCGAATGTAATTTTTAAAATAAAATAAATATTTTCCAGAAGAGCTCTCTTTTTATCAGTACTTTTTACATCCACATCATTTAGGCATACACCCAACCTCTCCCAACTAGTATAAACTTCCCTACTAAATATAAGTACTTCAAAGCAGAAGCTTTCTTCAGGAGAAGGTAAAGGCTATCAACATGAAACTTCTGGGCAGAGGTCAGAGCTTCTGGCTCCCCTGAGTCTCCAAGCCTGGCTTCCCTATTTGCGTGGGCTCTTCCAAGACCAGCGGGCGGGCTGGCGGCCGGCTGCCGGGTCTGCACCTCGGCCCAGCCTGGCACGAAGGCTGGAACTCGGTTCCTTCCGTCCTGCTCGGAAAGCGCTGTTGACTTGGTGACCCATTTCGAATGTTGAGCCAAAGCCACTACGCGAAAGTGGTATTTCTATCGCCGGCTCCTGCTGGAGTCCCCATCCTGCCATAGGAATGTCTTTGCTGGTGAGTCCTCAGACGGGGGCGTCGCGGAGTATCCCAGCTGCAGACGCTGCCTCCCGCGCCCTCCCGTCTGGAAAGCCCGGTGGCAGCGTGGACGCCGCACCTCGGGGTCGGATTTTTGCCTCCACCACCACCCTGCGGGACCCTGCCCGCCCTGCTGACCCGCCCCAAGTTGCCAAATAGCTCAGATGCTTGTCATATTTGCGGTCGCACCACTCTGCCCACTGTGCGCGCGCTGCACTCGCTGCCGCCTTTTGTCACTAGCCGTTCCGTCATTTGCATGAGTCTTTTCTAGAGTGTGAGGGGATTATTGGTGGTTAAGTAGTAGTCCACTAGCCGGAGTGTCTCCTTGTCTCTCCCCTTGTAGTTGAGCCTTCGGAGAAAATAATGGGCGCGCCGGCCGGAGAAAGAGCCGTGGGCCGCGCTGCCACCCGGCGTCTCCCGAGCTCCGCCTGCTTCTTCCTGCTCCTCTGGCTGCTGGGGCCCGCTCGGCATTTATCGCGCCTCCCGGGACCGCCGGGGGAGGAGGCGGGGCCGGGCCGAGGGGTGGGGCTGGCGGTGGAAGGCGGGGCCTGCGGAGCCGGGGGCCGGGAGCTCGCGGGAGGCTCGCTGGCCGCACGTCACTCTTGCACAGCAAGTGCTGGAGCACAAGCTGCGGCTCGCTCGGTCAGGACGCCCCCTCCGCCCGCCTCCCGCTTCCTCCTCCGCTGCCTGACTGCCGCCGCCGCCTCCACCATTGTATAATGTTCCGAGCGCTCAGGCAGAGGACCGCGAAGTCTTAGCTTCAGTCTCGCCTCCTGCCCGCTCCCCGGCGCCACCCTCGGGCCCCCGGAGCCGGGTACTCCGCATGGAGCGGGAGTAGCTTGAGGAGTGGGCAGAAACCCCTCCTGATGCGTTAGTTCCCAGGTGGAGCTGTACGTGGTAAGTTCTCCCGGCGCCGGGCTGGAGGGGATCCCCCGATGCGCTGGGCTCCCGTTGGCCCGGGAGCGGCGCTGGGACCCGGTCAAGGGCCGGGAATGCCTAGAGGGCGGAGGAGGGCCCTAGGCGGCCGGGAGGGTCGCGGGAGCCTCCACGAGGGGGACCTGGGCTGGAGCAGGTACCCGGAGGAGAGCTCCCTTCGGTGTTTTCCGGCCGGACGCCCGGGGCGCGGGCCGGGGACCCCAGCGTACGGGAGCAGATCTGCTGGGGGGAAGGGCAGGGACTGGCAGTCACGGACCGGGGTCAGAAGGGGGTCGGGAGCTAACCCGAGCCCAGCGGTGAGACCGAGGGAGCTTGGCGCTGTCGCTTTTACAGCTGGGATGTGTGTGCGTGTTGTGTCGGTTGTGTTGTTGTGAACCTGCAAGACTTTTTTTTTTTTAAAGGCTCAGATTGCTGTCGCGAAGGCTGCTTCACTTTTGAGTTCCGTGCCCGGGTTTGCATCCAACTTGCTATGGTGTGTTTTTGTGAGTTTTCCTGTGTTTTTAGCTTAAAAACATCCCTCTCCACCCTCTTTTCGCCCGTGCGCAAATGAGTTCATTTTGCATATACGTGTATATTAAAATTAATGTCTCATTGGTTTTTAAGTTAGAAATCTACAAGTCATCTTGGTGACCGCCTATGACCGAAAGGGTGGGGGCGGTGGGGAGCCAGCTGTCCCAAGCCTTGGACTTTGTACCATTAAGACAGGGTGCTGTAAGAGGGCCATTGCATGGAGAGAAAAAAAAAAAATCATAAATTGTTCTTATGTTTTTCCTTGGTCAATAGTTATCTTACCTTTAGCAGAAGTAATTGTAATAGACTGAAATGGGAGTACGGTTTGGGGTTCAGTCTTAAGTTTCACGAAAAGATTAGATACAGTTTGTTTTTAGAATACCTTAACTTTTTGCTTTAGCACTGGGTAGTTTCCGGATGTTTCGGGAGGTGGAAAGTTAAGTTTTTGCAGGCACTGAATGGGGAAGGGCAGTCAGCAGGGTAAGACATCCAGACTCAGACGACAGCAGTTTTTATTTGAATTGAATTGAGCAGTCCTAGTTGGTCTTAAGGAAGATATTACATAAATGTTTTCAAGCTTTGTTCATGAAATATGCTTTTTGATTTCTCAATATGTTAAATGTCTATAATGTGTGTAAAGAGCCTAGAAGTTGTAGTAGCCAGTTGGGTCCCTGAGGCTTGAAGTGCTCAGAGTAGCCTTTTATAATTAGGGACTTGTCTCTGACAAGAGTGAAGTGGGCTCTTGGCTCCACTCAACCCCTGGAGGACAGTCCACCTGAGAGCCTTTGGGTTGTTTTGCTTATGGGGTTTGGGGGGGGGGCTCAGCTAAACAGAAGGCATTGCTTATGGGGTTGGGGGGGGTTCAGTTAAACAGAAGGCATTGCTTACCCCAAGAGCTCCTCCCATTCCTCCCCCTTTTTATAGCAGTCTATTCTGATTTGAGTGTGCTAGGGTGTGCTGTGAGGATGAAAATACCCATCCTGAGATCCCAGCTTCTGGCATGAGCAAGAATAGCTTGTTCGTGGATCTCTGCTTTCCTATTCATTTTATCAATGTCTTTGAAAAAATAAATGTGGGAGAAATGTTAGCAAGTTTTTCTTTTGCTTCATTGATTTACTTAGAGGTATTATATGTTAATGTAAAGTTGTTTATGTTGGTCATCAAGTTTGGCAACTAAAAACAATTTTTACTTCTTTCTCCATCTCCTAATTAAAATGTGTATAGTCGTGTTGCTCTCAGATGAAAAATCTTATGAAATGGATTTTGACAGCCTTTTTGTTTGTTATAAAAACCCAGCTCTGTTCCTTGCTTTATTAGAACAGGTAAAAGAGAGGACTCACATTTTATAATACCAATCAAGTGCAGAGAAGAGGTGTCCTAGGGAACAGTTTTATTGTCAGGCAAGTGTCACAGCTTCTTAGGTAACAGCTGCTCAAGCTTGTTTCCCTTTAAGAACTGAGAGAAGGATATTAACTCAGATTTAGAAAATCTTTAGACTTCTATTTGCTGAATTTCCCCCCTTGAAAGTTCTTTTAATTTAATACAGAAGCTAACATATGAACTTTACCCAGTTACCGTGTAATGAGCATAGTAAAATAGTATCTATTTTAACTTAAAACTCACTCAAATTTGTGTAGCAACTGATAGCTTTTGGCATCCACTGTTTTAAACAGTGATCCAACGGCCGAATAAAAATTACACTACTTTAGAAAATGCACACCTGCATAAAACAGATCAAAAAGGTGTAAGGGGAGGTGGAAGATAGATAAATATATACATACATACATACAAATACTTAAAGATTTTTTTCTTTCAGGAAATAAAATAGCAGATTACAAATTATCAGTATTAAATTATACTAAAGTTTACCCTCGGCCAAAACATTTTACACTTTAATAGCCAAGAAGGGTAAAAGCTACACTAGAAACTTTTAAAGGGTTTTTATTTTTTGCTGTAGTTTCTTGTTTAAGAACACTAGTAAAAGCATGAAGCTTTATCTTATATTTTTTATTTATATCAGAAAAATCAAGATGAATGTCAGTATCATATCTAGATTAAAATATATATAGACAAATATGGTGTTTAAGAGTGTGGACTTTAATTTACTTGTAGTATTTTTTAAAACTTTGCTGCTACAGAAATTTCGTGTTTACCATTATGGCATATCCTATAGGAAATAGCTATAGTTGCATTCGTTTATTGGCAAAGGAGAGACTGGCTTTGTCTTTGATTACTGAGTCCAAAGATCAGGTGTATACTAAAGGCACCATAGGGCAAACTCCAGTTTTATGTAAAAATGGCCTCACAATAAGGGGAATAGCCACCATCACAGGTGTTTCCATTTATTAATACTGACTAGCAGAACATAAAAATCTAAAAGTGCAGTGGTCACTGCATGTGCACAAATCACATATTTTCTACCCACTATTAATAAACATTCCTTAAACAATTGACAGACACCCACAAGCCAGGACTCCTACTCAAGTGTGTGGATATTTAATTTAGTTTTAACATTCTTGAAGAAAACGGCTACTAACCAAAGTTGGCGTGTCTTTTAAAAAGAAAATGTTGTCTACAGTGGCCAGTGCAATTAGTATTAAAGGACAACTTCTGCCCTCTGTGCAGATGCTGGGAAACCCTGTGAACAGCACTGTCCCCTGGAGCGCCCATTACTCATTGTGTGGAGCACTATGTGGCAGTTCATTCTTTGTATGAATCTGTGAATGGCATATGTCAGGCCAATAAGACAACATTCCTGTTCTGGGTAGTAAATAGACGCCTTGTTTTTGTTGTTGTCGTTGTAGTTGTTTTTTCTTGAAGATCATGAGACAAAACATGCTTGACTGTCTAAAATTTTTTTTGAAATGCAAACAGAAATTGAAAAATAAAAGCAATATCTTTGAAAACATACGATTTCTCATAGGACAAAACAGATGGCTTGTCTTTTAAAATAAGCATCTCATACAGGCAGGGCAAACTCCCTTTTGGAAATTCTGCTCTCTTTGTGGTGTGACGGCCCCTATAGCTGGAAAGGCTCATCCGTCTACTCTCAAGATCTTCTGCCCCTTATCTGAACTTAATGGGATATACCTGCCAGGTGTCATGAAAGCAAACACCACAATTTGATTTAGCAATTTGGGGTCACATAAGCTGTATTCTGCACCCACTGCAGCTTTCAGTTTTGAACAGAGTTGGCATCTGCTGCTCTCTTGTCTGGCCTCCTCTCACATTTGCACGCTGTGTGTCCAGAGCTGGCCCTGCCTCTGAGCAGGGACAGCGGAACGAGGGGTGAGTGTGCCCGGCTCAGCGCCGCCCTGAGTGGAGTGAGTTATGTGGATGCACGGGGTGGGGGCTGGAGGGAGGAGTGTGGAGGACAGATCTGGAGCCGACTATGCAACTGCTACAGCAGGTCTGACTAGTTTTAGGTGCCCAAAGGCAGCTTTGTTTCTCTAGTAACTCCAGGTAGCACTGAGTTCTTAAAATGAATTTGTGTATTCATGTCTATATTACTATCTTTTTTGCCTCTATGCGAAAACCTGTAGCTTTGCAGAATTACTATTTAATTCTCAAGCTTTTTTTTTCTTTTGAAAATCATCCTTGGGTGTGTGTGTCTGTGTTTCTGTGTTTCTGAGGAGTTTCACGTAGAATAGTGAAGGGGAATGGATTCTGGCTCTTAACATTTTTTTTTTTTTTTAATATTGTGGGGATTTTTTTTTAAATTTCTTTTTATTTATTTATTTTAGAGAGGAGACACACACACACAGAGAGAGAGAGAGAGAGAGAGAGAGAGAGAGAGAGAGAGAGAAAGGGGGGAGGAGCTAGAAGCATCAACTCCCATATGTGCCTTGACCAGACCAGTGCAGGGTTTTGAACTGGCGACCTCAGTGTTCCCAGGTCGACGCTCTATCCACTGCGCCACCACAGGTCAGGCTCTGGCTCTTAACATTTTATACATATACCACATGTGTTTACAATGGGTTGTGTGAACCTGTTGAACAAAAATAAAAAGTTGTTGAATATGCCACAGTCAAAAAACTAAATACTGAACTGTCACTCTCTGCGGATCAACCTTTAGCCCTTGCTCTCCTCTCCTCTGGCTGGCTGCTTATCATTCCACACCAGGCTCCCAGGGCTTGGGGCAGGCCTGCCGGAGTACCCCACCCTGGTGCTTAGAAGAGTTGCTCAAGTTAAACTTGGGGAATCTGAAAGTCCCAAGGTCATCTCTACTCCAGAACAGGTTTGCATAAAATTCTAGCCGCACTAACAAGATAATGAAGTGGCAACTGTTTTAAACTGATCAGCCTTCCCTGAGTGGTTATTCCATTTTATAATATAGCACATGATACAGATTTGCTTTTTTTAGATTTCTCTACTTTTTTTGAGGAGTGAAGCTCCATGGAGGTGTGGACTTCTGTGTCTTTCCTGCTGTGATAGAGAATCGAGCTGGCAGAGGGTTTATCCTCGCGGTCTGCAGCTGAGGGAGAAATTGATGCACTGCCTCTATGCTGGCTGGCCATGCTCTTCTCTGAACAGTTTTAAAGAAACATTAATTTTTAAAGGTAATTTTACCATTTCCAGATATGTAAAATAGATTTCACCTGGTGATGGTTGTTCACTGTCTAACAGTATTTGGTTTACAAATTCAAAATGCGGGTTCTGCGAGTAAGATCGACGGATGAATTGGAATGTTAGGGGGCAAGTGGGGTAGGTTGGATGCAGTCTCTCCCAAAGATCGTTGAAGGTCCTTGAAGTGGAAGTATTAAGAGGTAGCTTCCTAAGAAAATAAATATTTATTATATTCAGTGTTGTACTCTGATTATTTTTATTGTATTTGACTAAATGACTTTGTATAAAGTTCTATGGGTCATTAGTTACCAATATACAGAAGTCCTCCAGAAGAAATAGATATATTTGATCTCAAAATAGCCCCAAAATGAAGGAGAATGGCCTCCATATTTATAAAGTATCATTCACTGCCCTGCAGTTGAGTTTGTATCCTTATTTTCTTTTTCTACTTTGCGAATGATAGAAAGTTTAAATTATCTTTGGAAAACCTTATCCCTGGCCTAATTCAGAGAAATAGCTGGTGTAAACATTTGGAATATGTGTGTTGCTTACATGGGACAGATATTTACACAATAGAATAGTTATTTCCTCCCCGTTACATGCCTGTTTTTATCCTTATATGTCATATTGTAGAAATTTGATAGTTTTCTTTTAAGGAATCCGGTTTAGACCATGTAATACAATGTTTAGATTCACTGAGTAAATAAATAACATTTCTCGGTTTTGTTCTTTACACTGCATATGGTAGTTAAAAGATGAAATAATGTTCTTTGTTTATGAGGACTATTTTGTAGCATGTCTTCTTTAAATGATTTTTCACAGTAATAAAGTATTCCAACTTTTAAAGCAAAAAAAACCCTAATCATAACCTTTAAAAAACTAATCATAACCTTTAAAAAACACTTCCATAAAAGCACTCCTGATATAGCATACTTAGTTTTTATTTGTTTTATTTATGGCCAGTAGTTGGCTAACAAAACCTAAAAGGAAGCCTTTTGTTTTAACTAATATGCAATTTTATTTTTCAGGGTTTTTTTCTAACAAATTACATCTATGTGTTTTTAGTGTGACTTTTATATATCTCAGTCTTCTTTTTTTGTTTTCTGTGTCTGTGTTTTGTATTTTTTAAAAAGCAACTGTCACATACTTTGGTAAAGCATTTGGTTCCTACTGTAAACCTCCCCCCCAACCCCATGTTGTTTATTAAAGGTCTCTAGTGTAAGGGGTAAAACAAGGCATCTTTGGGGAAAAGATGCTACAGGAGAGTTGAAACCAGAATCCCATCCAAGCAATTATAAATACAGTAGAAAAAATACTTTCATTATGCACAGGAATGGGGGTGGGGTGAGGCTGGCTATTCTTTACAGGCACATAATTTTAAGGGAAAGAAATTTAAATCTAAGAGCTCCTTTCCTTAATGTTAATGAGGCTTTAGATTCAGCTGAAGGTGCATTTCTGACACCAAATTAATATGAAGTAGCATCATAATTTAAATATTTATAAAGATATTATGTTCATATTTACCGAGTTTCAAATGGAAATATTGGTGACAATAGCTCATCTCTTTTGAACATTATTACTGAACATACAAAGCAGCACCTGAGTATGTCCTTTGAATAGAAAGAATTCCAGCAAGGAGTTATATAGTAACTTGTTCCATTATCTCTCTAAGGTGAACAAACTGTCATGCATTTTAATAATAAATTATTCCTACCCTATATCCTTTGTGAAATTTCCTCAAATAACTACCATATTGGTTTAGCATGCAAGTAATTTTCTGATATTAAGAAGCAATTGGGTTATTGAAGGCTTTTCTATACTAGTAAAATTCTTTGTGCTTACCTTGAGATTCATTATGTGGTTGGGACTCTACTTAGAGAGCACTTGCAGTGGAAATTCTGAACTATTGGTTTCTCTAAGTCCACATCTTGTGAATAGAGTTTGTGTGTTTGTTATTGTGTGTGTGTTCTCACTTCAGAAATTCTCCAGGAATTTTAACCATGGATTTTGAAACTTCGGTGTTTCTTGTATATAGGCAACAACCTTTTTCTACATATAATATTCCAACATTTGAACCATAGCATAATATAATTTAGTTTGGCCTTGCCAAGGCTCTTGGCTTGCTTAACAATGTCCTGCAGAGACCGGAATTTGGGAACAATCTTGAAAATGCGTATAATCTGAGAGGTCTGTAGGTAAAAATTGCTATGACTAATCAGACTTCAGGAGTGCCTTGTTGCTCTCCTATGCCCCCTTGTGGCTGGATGTGGAGGACTATGCTATCTTTCAGAGCAGAGGTCCCCAAACTTTTTATACAGGGGGCCAGTTCACTGTCCCTCAGACCGTTGGAGGGCCGGACTATAAAAAAAAAACAACTATGAACAAATCCCTATGCACACTGCACATATCTTATTTTAAAGTAAAAAAACAAAACGGGAACAAATACAATATTTAAAATAAAGAACAAGTAAATTTAAATCACCAAACTGACCAGTATTTCAATGGGAACTATGGATGCGGATGCATCCTGTGCTCCTCTCACTGACCACCAATGAAAGAGGTGCCCCTTCCGGAAGTGCGGGGGGCCGGATAAATGGCCTCAGGGGGCTGCATGTGGCCTGTGGGCATAGTTTGGGGACCCCTGACATAGAGCATTAATCGTTTTCTTCTGTGTAAAGTTGTCTACCAAGTGAATAACACAGTTCTCGGTTAGAGTATAAATAACTTATTGTGCTTACTTGATTTTTTTTAATTTATATAATGCTAAAAATATGTATTGGTGTGTTGTATTTTTTTTTTTTACTTTTTATTATGGGAAATTCCAAACATACTCAAAAGTAAAGGGGAGAGTACAATGCACCCCCTTATACTCATCACCCAGTGTCAACAGTTAACAATTTGTCAGTCTTGTGTCATCTACACTACTAGGTGTTTTTCTAGAGTATTTTGACGCAAATTATAAGTATCATCTTGTAGTGACGATGTTTTAGTTAACCTTAAGTTCAGAATCTATAATTCTGCCCAGTCTTTTACATACTTTAAAAGTGCAGTGCTTAAAGCTAGAACCCTTAGATAAAAGAATTGTTAGCATTTCCACCGTCTTTGGAAGAAGGTGACTGGTATGCCTGGCTTCATAAAAGTTAGCTTTAAAACCTAGAATTCCCAGCCATGAGCCATCGGAGGAACCAATACCACAGGATAGTAGAAACATTTTATGCTACTTAACAGTTACACCCTAAAAGCCCAGTTTTCTTTCCAAATGTTTATTAACCAGCCCATAATGTATTCCAAAGAAATATTTACTAGAAACATTATCTCCCAGAATTTGACTGTATTTTACCTAAATGCAGATCATTGTCAAGCTTTAATATTTTTTCTTTTCTCAAGAGAACATTATATTTAACAAACTAATAGTGTCAGAAACTGTATACAACTTAATACAAGTGTGTAAAAGTCCTGAGTGGCAGGCAAAGCTAGAGTTTCTTAAACTGTAGACTTTAGAAAACTTGCCCAAATAGTAGAGTGGTTTTTGTGTGGTTTTTTTTTTTAATTCACTTAGAGGTTGACTTTCTGGCCGAATTTCGGTTTATCTCCAGGCTTTGAGATGCTGTCAAGAAAGCAAAGAGGATTGTTCCCGTTGGCCTCCTTGGAAAGTCTGTCTGTGGTGGTTAGTAAGCAGTGGTGCGGTGCCCGCAGCCACCCCAACCCCCTGCTCAGGGAGAGGCGGGAGGAGGCGCCACCGCAAACAGTGGTGTCGGATTACAGCTGCAGAACAGCGCCCCAGCGCGCCTAACTGGCTTCATCTAGTGATTGGCTTCCTCGGGACATTGCTGATTTGTTAGGGAAGGCTTTGTCTTACTTACCAATTAGTATGGGTGTTACTGCAGGGACCTCATCCTGAATGAGCTTTGGTTTGCGGGTGGGGGGAGCGTCCCGTTCTGGTAGCTTTAGGGTTTCTGTTACTGCTATTCCTTGTCTTCGGGGAGTCCCGACCCTTGTCTGTAAATAATAGGAGAAGCTTCCCCCTAGTGAAATTTTGCTCCTGTATCTGCCATTCCCCTAGGCCAGAGGCAGTCACTTTGGGAGTGCTGGTCCTTCCCCCTTCTCCTGGAGGCTCACCAAATTGCCACCCAGACGCTGGGGGCCAGGGGCCAGGGGCCAGGGGAGGGGGACACTATCACTACTGTTGTGCTTGCCACAGCATTGCACACCCTTGGATAACAAACCCTCGCAGACTCGCTTGTTTCTCTTAGCTTTCTCTCTGAACCTGCCAGTGCCACCCCTACAGTGTCCTTGGGGTGGCCTTCTTGTTCTGGTGTGTTGTTACTTGGGGGAGGGAGGGTGCTAATAGCATAGGCATGAACAGGTTTCTGAGTCCTTTGTGATTTTTAAGGTGTAGTATTTTAACAGTGTAGAAAGTTGTCTAGCAAACTGGTCTTCCCTTCATTGAAGTAGGATCATCAGCTTTCCTTTCTGCCTGGGAGCTGCCATGTGAACATAGGAGGATAGCAGAACTGCTTCACGGTTCCCCGCTGTGGCTGGTGGGAGGCGTCTTTTGTTAGGAACAGAGGCTCTCCGTTTGGACCACCTCAAAAGCAGCATCTAAAGCGAATCTTAAGGCGACTGTGTGGGGTGGGGGGAGGAGAACTGAGAATATTCTGTTTCAGAAGTTGTCTCAAAACTTTTTCTGGCCAGTTTCTATCTTTTGGTCTTGGAAGTCTGGCACAAACAAAATAATTTTGCCAGGGCGCTCCTTTCTTCTACCACTGCCCCTAAAAGAAAGTGAAAGAATGTGTGTTTCCACTTAAAAGACTGGGTTTTGGTGACACAGGATGTCAGAGTGCGGAAACAGCCTCTGCTAGCCTCTCTGAAGACACTCGTCACACTTCTTAGCTTCTCTCATCGAATGACATGGATCCATGAGGACAAATCATTGTTTTGCATTGCTGATGTGGCTGTCAGTGCCTCATTTTTATGATTATCAGTGTCGGCATTGGCACTTCTGGACTCTTCAGTAACCAATGGCCACACCTGTGGTCACAATGGACAGTGGGGTTGAAGAGATTAGGCATGTGGCTTCTTAAAGCTCCCTTTTGAGGTAGGAGCATTTTTCTTGAGTGCTATTACCTAGTGTTTTAAAACTTGTTTTGTTTTTAAGTATAGCATACAGATCCTAAGTGTGCAGGCCAAGGACTTATCCCAAAGCAAACACCAGTGTCTTCGCCACCTAGGCAAGGAAGTAGAGTATAACCAGTTCCCAGAAGCCCTGTGCCCCACAAGTGGCAACCCTTTCCTGACTGCAGACTCCATGGCTTAGTTCTGCCTTGTCAACTGACTTTGAAAACACATGTCAGTTCATTGTGGAGCCTGCTACACTTCTGAGAAGGGAAAACGCTCGATTTTTAGTTGTTATTTACTAGTCCAAAAGGAAGTTGTAACAAGATCTTAAAAATATGCACCAGGACTTGACCAGGCAGCAGCGCAGTGAATAGAGCATTGGCCTGGGACGCTGAGGTCCCAGGTTTGAAACCCCAAGGTCTCCGGCTTGAGCATGGGATCATAGACGTGACCCCAAGGTTGCTGGCTTGAGCAAAGTGTCACTGGCTCAACTGAAGCCCCTCCCTCCCACCCCCGTCAAGGCACATATGAGAAAGCAATCAGTGAACAACTAAGGTGCCACAATGAAGAATTGATGCTTCTCATCTCTCTCATTTCCTGCCTGTTTGTCCCTCTCTCTATCTCCCATTAAAAGAAAATTTGTACTAGGTAGGAACCATTTGAGCCTTGAGTTGTTTCAAAGTAATGACATCCAGGATCCCCTGTTGCCCAGCCTGTGTTGACAAGCATCCTTCCATTTGGGTGGTGCTGAGCAGGGAGTCATCCACTCCTTCCCCATGCATGGGGCCAGGTGCCTCCCATCTCTGCTGCCTTCTGACCACCTGGTCAGTCCCACCTTCCCGTCATTTCCTCCTCCCTTCAGAGATTGGGACCAACTTATCGATTTTGACCCTTTTTGAAAAGACCATTGATTTCCTGGATACTGAATAGGATGAGATGGAGGATTTTCCTTCTGTTTGGGGTAACGACTGTTGTTTAGGACGAGTTAAGTTAAAGCACAATACAATATTTATTTACATATTTTTTGGACTAGCACAGAGTCAGAAAACCAGAAAGGCAGCCATGGTGGTGGGCTGAGGAGGGCTCCCCACTCCGACTTTTCACAGGTCCCAGCAGTGATGCTGCCCAAAGGGGCGTTACACCCCCCAGTGGCCTGTCAGTCAGTGTCCAACAGGCTGTGAGCCTCTAGGGAGCACTAGTAGCCACTGAGGGTTATGGTAAGCTCACGGGTTAGAACAGTGGGTTTTGTTATTGTTAGTGGTGTCAACAGAAGTGGTAGTTTGTACATGTAGATTTGATATTCTTAATTTTAAAATCATAATATTTATTTTGACAGTCCAAATAACATTAAAGGAGAGGGGTTTAAAAAAATTTTTAAAGACATAGCTTAAATATGTAGTTGAGAAACATTGAATTAAAGAGAACTCTTTTATTGCCTTTTTTTTAATGTTTGGATTTTTTTCCTTAATACCCTAACAATGTAAAAGCTGTGAAATGTTACCCTTTTAACACATAGGTACTATTTCAGTTCCTTTTTGGATCTTGGGCAGAAGACCTCACGCCATTCATTCACTCTTAAGATCACAGTGAGAAGAGTCTAGGCCCTACCGAGCCAGTGGGGTCTGATGCGTCCATCTGGGAAGCTGAGCTTTATGAATAGCATTGAACTAATGACATCTTAATTTTGCATAGTCTTTTTAATGTCAGTTGTTGGTTGCCATCACAGACACGTGCTTGTTCTTTTTTTTCCCTTACCTGCTTAAGACACACATAGGGAAGGCTTTCAGACTCCAGTGTAACTGAGTAAAGATATTCTCAGGCTTAAAACATGAAATGACCAGAAGCGGAAACAAGGAAGTTGTTCTCAAAGGCAGGTCCCCAGACCAGCATTACCTAGAAACTGGTTGGGCATGTAGATTCTTGAGCCCACATCAGACCTGCTGAATAAGAATCTTAGGGTGGAGGGCAACAGGACCCCCCACCCCCAGGTGAGTCTGATGATCACCCAAATTCCAGAACTAAAGAGAAGCAGTCACGGAAGAGCTTTCTGAGCAGAGCTTCCCTGCACACCCTCTGTGCCCCAGGCCCAGCGTTCCTTCGCCAGGCTCACCCTGTACAGCGGTCACCTCCCTTCATTCTCATACCCTCTTTCCCTTGGCCAGTTCACACTCAGGGCCAAAGACACATGCTTCTCTTTTTTGTTTACAGTTCTCTGGCTGTCCTTTGGTGTCTTCTCATTCTTCCCATTTACCATTTACTCATTCAGTGACTGTTTAGGGAGCATCTTCTGTGTTTCAGGGACTACCTTGTCCTGAGGATACAGAGGAGAATGAAACAGGCTGTGCCATCAGGGAGCTTACGAGCTAGGGTGGGAAACACATTAAGGGACAATCTCTCCTTAAATATAACCTCAAACTCTATCTCCGGCAGTCTCTTCTATACCCAGGTCCATAATGATCTCTCAGATTCTTTACTGCGGGAGTCACTCAAAATCTTGAAATGCAAACCCCCAAATAGTCAGGTTACCATCTCCTGTTTCACTGTCCTTTTTCTTCTGAGAAATCTTCTAGTGACATTTGTGGCTTTTGATCATCAGCTCAAGGGGATTGTAGCTTTTGACTGCAGCTGGGTTCTTCTCAAAGAGAGCTGCGCAGTTGAAAGCCAGGGATGGTATATAGGGTTTTGTTCAGAATTAAACTTTGTGGGAAACTCTGGAAGGGAAGTTTTCATTTATATTGCTTCCTGTGAGTTTTGTTCTTTATTTTCAAAACTTTGCTGTAGTTATTAGTTGCTAGAGAGTGTTAAGAAAATTGGAATGTTAGGAGTTCATTTCTAACAAATTTACTGGAGAAGGGAGGGTATCTTACCTTGAAACTTTAATTATGAATCGCTGAATATTCAATGGAAGAGTGTCTTGTGCTTAGTTGTAGGCCCCTCTGCAAGGGCAGAAAAGGGAAGGGAGGGAATACCCACCGCTCTCCTCTACTTGGGGCTCAGGGTCCCTTTTAGGTCTTTGAAAGATTGGTTAGAAAACATAGGCTTTGGGCTCGGGTCTTCATAATCTGAGGGAGGCAACAAAGGAGGGTGTCACGCTTCAGTGTGGCCTAGAAACCAAGCTTGTCACCAGCCCCTCCTTTCGGTGAACTACAAGCCACGGGGCCTCTCAGACAGAAACAGCAGAACACCCCTTTCCTCCTGTTACCTGAAAGCCCTTAATGAGCTCTAGCCTCGGTTTCATCTTCTAGCTGCAGCCTAGTGAGGCCTTTTAAAAGGTCACATGCCTCTCCAATAGCCTGCTTAAAGAGCCATTGTTGTTTGGTTAGAGGGAGGAAGGAGGCTTCTGCGGAGCTGGCCGCCAGGCTCTGGCCAGCCTGACTGAGCTCCAGGCCCTAGACACAATTTGGCTTCTTGCCCTCAGGTTCTTGAGAGGCTTGTATTTTCTTGTTTGAATTGTGCCCTGCTCCCAGGAGGTGGTCGTTAATGCGGTACTGAGAGTGAATTCTCACTACTCTCCCACTTCTAAGGAGATGGAGGAGGCCTCTTCTGAAAACAGTCAGTAGGGACACTTGATTCTAAACAGTGTTAAGCAAACTTTGGGCACACTTTACAATTTTTTTTTTAATGTATAAAAATATATATTTTTTAGCCTGACTGTGGTGGCGCAGTGGATAAAGCGTCGACCTGGAAACACTGAGGTCGCCAGTTCAAAACCCTGCACTGGTCTGGTCAAGGCACATATGGGAGTTGATGCTTCCAGCTCCTCCCCCCTTTCTCTCTTTCTCTCTCTCTCTCTCTCTCTCTCTCTCTCTCTCTCTCTCTCACTCTGTGCCTCCTCTCTAAAATGAATTTTAAAAAATTTAAAAAAAGAAGTAATATATATATATATATATATATATATATATATTTTTTTTTTTTTTTAATGACTTGAGAGAGAAAGAGACAGGAACATCAGTCTTTTCCTGCATGTGCCCTGACTCGGGATCAAACCAGTAACCTCTGCGCTTTGAGATGATGCTCTACCCAACAGAGCTATCTGGCCAGGACAGAATTAAATTTTATTTCTTAAGTAAAAATGGGGACTAGACTTTATTTTGTTGCACTTTATTACTTTCTGTAAAAATTCAGATAGAATTAGGGTTACAAATCGTGACTGTGTTTTGCAATGTTTCTGGGTGTGTGGAGCTAGTTTTGCCTCATAAAAGAAGTAGAGAAATGAAGGCAAACCTGCTTTGAGACACACTCTCTCATGGGTCCTTATTTACATGTCTGAAAAGCATCCAAGATTCGATTTGTCTGTCTTCCTGCTCACAGGTTTTGCTTAGATGAGCCCTCCTCCTTTGCGGTTCAGACAGAATCACAAACATCTGATTGGGCTTTCCTGATCATTAGGGTTATCGCACAGCTATGATTAGCTGGATCGGTCTGGTTGGCAATTAAGTGCTTCTCACACTGAAATCTCTCTGAAAGCATCCCTGCTGTGGGAATTCTACTAAATACCTACAGTACTGCACGCTTTGGAAGTTTTTGAGTTCCATAGGTTCAGTGATTGTTTCTAGAGAAATGTGAATTATTGAGAAAGTCCTGTTATTTATTTTGGCAACAGGTCTTTAAAAGACAGTTCTATATCAATGACTAAAGAAAAGGAACCGCCTATGTTGTCTTATCTTAACTATTACCTTTCCTCAGGAAAGCTGGTAAAATTCAAAGTGGCAGTGAGCTTACTAATTCATTTTTAGTTTATGTGTGGTTTACATTTTAGGGCAGTGTTTCTAAAACTTTCTGTGATGAAGAGCCATGTTGGTTGGTTCATTCCTCCTTTATCCCTGAGTGAAACAGTAAAAGTAATTGCTATGGAAATGAAATTAAAAGTACAAAGTTGTAAAAATAGAATCATCATTTTTATTAGATTTACAGACATACAGTTACTCTTAAATTTCCTATAAAAGTTTCCAAATAATACCTCCTCATAGACCAGCGCCAGTTCACAGACCGGCACCATCTCTGAACTGACCACACTATGAGAAATGCTGTTTTAGAGTCTATGTGTTTGTTACCTGTCCAAAGTCTGTGTGTGTGGCACTTCAAAAGGTCAGAACTCAAATAATCAAATAGTGGAGTAAGGAAAGGTTTATTGATTGAGAAGGTGCCAACCGAGAAAGATGGGAAACCTATTGGTGCCTCAGAGCCATATTAAGAAAGTACAGAGTTCAGGGTTTCTTTATGTCAAGGGAAGGGGAAAGGTCCAGAGGGACAAGAGGCGACTGACCACTGCAGAGATCCGGGGTCTGAGGAAGATGGCACTTAGTCTGTTGACCCCAGTTGATGTGAGCCCAGTCAGGAGGTTCCTCCTGCAAATCTTTGCTATACCATAGCTACCTACCTCGCCTCCTTGGGAGAGGCACTTTCTGGTAAGGGGCTACTTTTGTAAAACTCAAGCCACAAGCGGAATTCCTCTATTGATGAGCATGTCTATATGCAGTACTAAACAGATGCTGTTATCCTGAAGGTCATGGGAACAAAGCAGGCTTGAGCATGATGGAATCAGAGAGGCCGGGCATTTCACTCTGTTACATGTATGCGTTTGTGTACTCTGTCACACATGTTTAAAGGTTTTGAGTGTGATCACACTATAATATATATAACATAGATATCTAACAGCTTTATGTGAGAATTAAATGCACTTAGAGAGCTCTTTAGCAAAAGTGAAATTTTTCTGAAAGTGAGTATTTAGATACATAAATTGTAAGCAATTACAAACAGTTTAATTATGAATACAGTTATCTGTCTTAAAACAATTGTTCAGTAACACTTCGAAATGCATAAAGTAGAAAGTGTTTTGTAATATGAAATGAAATCACTTCCTCTCTGATTCATACTCAAGTTTAAATGGGCACAGATACTTTAGATAGGAAACGTTCTAAGCAAAATGTATATACAAATGAGACTTTCAGCGCTAAACAATAGGAAATGTTTCTGTCATGTAAGCAAGCTGTTACTGTCATACCTTCCTTCCCTTAGGGAACAGTTAACTATGGGACTGGTCTTTGGTTTTAGTGACTGACAGCCATTTTCTTAATGTTTATAAAATGAGGGTGTTTTATACAAGTAACTCTAACTCCACATTTTTATGAGCATTAACAAATTCTCTGGCTGATTCTGACATTGATAAGTTGCAACTGTCTTCATCTTTCTCTCCTGGAGACCAAGGCACATGAAAGTATATAGTCACCCCAAGTGGGACTTGTGTGCCTGGCTCTGACCACCAGCACATCTGTTTGTGTTGAAGGACATCAGGGCCTTCTTTAACAAAGTGTTGGAGGGAATTTCTCTGAAGCTTCATTATGGTTAGCCTTATTCCTTTAGAATGAGACTTATAATTCAAAATGATAATGAGGTTGAAGAGAAAGTATTCAGCCCCTTAAAGATCAGGCTTTATTCCTCTGAGGGACGCCCTGCTGCCTGGCACAATGCCAAAGATAGCATCAATGCAGAATATGTTATTAAAGGGTTGGAAGAGGTGCCATCAAAATCAGCTGAAACAATTTAATAAAAGGCAAGTCACTTTAAGAAGAAAAATTGAATACCTAAGAAAAATTGCTTGTACATGAAGCTGTCAGAAAGAGTGAGCGGCACAAGGAGAGGTTGTTACGTGTCCAGGGAGAAGTTTTGTCAGTGGCATGAGAGAGCAAGCATGGGATTGGCATCATCAGAGCCACGTCTCCTGGTCTGGATGCCTGTAGGACAACTTTCCCAACTAAGTAGTTAGAAATTAAGGTCTATGAGGCCAAGGCCAATGAACTTGCAATAACTCTGTTTTGATGATAGAAGTTCTGAGAGGAAGGACCACTCTCCGGAAGGTGCAAGCACCTTGAGGGTACGTTCACAAAGGCCAGGCGAGTGGAGAGGTGCCCCAGCCTGTGCGGTTGGCAAGGTCTGGGGAGGCAGGAGCTAAAATCCAACCCATTCCCAAATGCTCAAGGTCTGAGGTGTGAGGTCGCTGTGTTTCTTTGAAATACATTATATATCTCTGGAGTCACAATAAGTATTTGTTAGGAAATGTCTCGAGTACCCAAACAGCGATGCTTATAAATATCAGAGCAAATTACTTTCCAATTAGTCCAGCTGCATTCAGACATCACTGTGTGCAGTGAAATTGAGCCCTGGAAAAACTCGGGCTGGGAAAGCCGCATTCCTCCTCTTGATTCTAGACCGAAAAGCCGTGGCTGCTCGATCACTGTGGTCATTTAACACAGGCCAAGTGTTTCACCACGTGTCACCAGACAGAAAGGCTCTATGCATAATGAGGAAGGAAAAGGCATTTTGAAAGCACACAGAGTTCTGCCAAAATTGTATATGTTCCCTCTTCTCCAAGTTGGTTCTTTTAATCGCTCAAGATGTGTTCAAACTGTAACCTGTGTCACCTTTATCTGTCTAGGTCATAGGGTTGTAGGTGTTTTCTTGGGCTTTAAAAATAAATCTGTATGGGGGAGGGAAATTGAACCTGCATGATAATGCTAGGCGCAGGAGCTGAGAAAGTCAAAATCACAGTTTCCATAGTAACGTTTAACTTGTCTGGGTCATACACATTTCCCAAGAAATACATTCACCAGACTGCATAGTGGTAAAAATTGTTTCATGGGCATACGAAAGAAGATTTGGCAGTTCTATTATTCTGAAGTCTTCCCCCAATTAATTCATCTGTTCTAACAAAGCCCAGGCAAGGAACTATCAGAAGTCCACGTCCTGACCTCTGAATCAGCATCTTTTTTATGGTAACCATGAATTTTTCTGTGATTAATTCCATTTCCTTCCTTTCTCCTTTGCAGATATATGTTGGGTAAAGGAGGAAAACGGAAGTTTGATGAGCATGAAGATGGGCTGGAAGGCAAAATCCTGTCTCCCTCTGACGGTCCATCCAAGGTGTCTTACACCTTACAGCGCCAGACTATCTTCAACATTTCCCTTATGAAACTCTACAACCACAGGCCCCTCACAGAGCCCAGCTTGCAAAAGACCGTCTTAATCAACAACATGTTGCGGCGGATCCAGGAGGAGCTCAAACAGGAAGGCAGCCTGCGGCCTGTGTTCACCCCCTCCTCCCAGCCCAGCGACTCGCTGAGTGACAGCTACCGGGAGGCCCCGCCCGCGCTCAGCCACCCTGGGACAACGCCCGCGCACCCCTGCGACCTGGCCAGCACTACGCCCCTGGAGGCGTGCCTCACCCCGGCCTCCCTACTCGAGGACGACGATGACACTTTTTGCACTTCCCCTGCCGTGTTGCCCACGGCTCCCACCAAACTCTCCCCTCCAGCCCTCCCGCCGGAAAAGGACAGCTTCTCCTCGGCCCTGGACGAGATCGAGGAGCTCTGTCCCACATCTACCTCCGCCGAGGTCGCCGCGGCAGCGCCCGACAGCGCGAAAGGGGGCGCCAGCGAGGCTGGCGTCCCCAAACCTGACGGGCTCCCAGACAGCCGCCCCGACGACCCGAAACTGATGGACTCTCTGCCTGGGAATTTTGAAATCACCACGTCCACGGGGTTTCTGACGGACCTGACCCTGGATGACATCCTGTTCGCTGACATTGACACATCTATGTATGATTTTGACCCCTGCACCTCCGCGTCGGGGACGGCCTCAAAAATGGCCCCTGTGTCAGCGGACGACCTCCTCAAGACTCTCGCCCCTTACAGCAGCCAGCCGGTCGCCCCGAGTCAGCCTTTTAAAATGGACCTCACAGAGCTGGACCACATTATGGAGGTGCTTGTTGGGTCCTAAGTGCCAGGAACCCCCGGGTGCCCATGCCCACCCAGACCCTGTGAGCGTCCGGCGCCCTGACAGCTCTCCGCACTGTGCATGCACCCTTGCTTGCCTTTTTCAGAGGAAAAGAACCTTTTACGAGAGGATCACACTAGTTTTTGCTTTGAGCAGAGTTGGAGTGCCTTCATCCAAGTATGACCACTTTTAATACACTTTTTTGAGTGGTTCCTCAGAGACCTACCCTTGGAATAGGAAAGAATACATTTGAAGACAGTGTTGCTATGTCGAATGGCAAAAATAAACAGTTCAAGTGAAGCACAAGGAATAAGTTGGGAAAGCTGTAAATTGCATGTGCATATTTGTCTATTTTTTCTATAAGTTTTATTGCAAGAGGTTAAAAAAAAAAAGAAAAAGTATATATATATATATATATATATTATTTAGATAAGCTCAGTACCTTTTCTGGCATTTTGCCCTGTATGGTTGACTTGGCAATTCAGCCTTTTTAGAGGCATTAACTCCTCGTAAGTGTTGCATTTACATGGCTGTTTAGAAACTGCTGCCCAAATTTATTTTATATTTTTGTACAGATTCTGCAGTTTATGATATTGTTTTTCTAAAAACAAATGCTGTTTATACATATGAGATAGCTATTTTGATAGGATTTGCTCACATAGTTCCTGCAAACTTCAGATGTACAAGTTGCACTTGTACTTTTATAGCATTGTAATGTTTTATATGTGTTTGGTGCAAAGAGAAAATTGGATCAAATCAATCTACAGTTGATGTCCCCAAATGCAGACACACACACACACACGCACACCCCTCTTTAAGAAAGGGCCAGGCGATATCACACCCAAATTTCACAAGCACCGATCTCCTGGCATGAACACCCGCCAGCACTGTGACTTCCAAAGCCAGAGCCATGTCTGCTAATCAAACTTGCATTAAGCAGTTGGCGGGAGGTAGCCGTTGAGCTCGGGGTTTGAGTGATGGTTCTTTTTAGCCCCCTCTCTTGAGGGGAAGACTACAGAATACTCATTGTATTTATGCCAAGTTTGCGCTTTTAATTGTTTTTATTTTATTTTTTAAACAAAAACTCAGATCTTTCCTTTCTGGCATAATTTTTATGATGACCTGAAATTTTTACATGTGAACAAAATTTTATGAAAAGCAACCAGCCTCTTCATGGAATTACCCCTATTGTAATACTTAGGGCTCCTAAAGAAAAAAATAATCTCTTCCAGAAGGCATCTATCATGTTGCCCAATTGTCTTTTTCAGCTTGCCTTCCCTAGAGCTCTTGGTCCCTCTGTTGCTAAGTGCTGAAAATCGTATCTTCACGATCACCACAGTGAGCTCGCTCACCTTGGCCCAGCCTGGGATGCACTCTTGAAACAACCATGGCTCTTGAAACTGGAGTTGGTCCCATTATGTCACAGCTTCCAATCTGGTTGCTTCCTTGAATCAGCTGCTTTAACTACACTTTACAAAGTTGTTTTACCCAAATATACAGACAAGACTTTCTATGCATGTTTCTCCTCCTTCTCCCCTTTTCATCTCGCTTCCCCTACCCCCAGGATACTGAGAAGTAGCTTTTTATTCCTAGCGCTTACATTTAATTTTAAACATTTGCAATGTATCATGCTTGTTGCCGAAATTGTTTATGGCCTTTTCCTTTCAGTTTTTTTCTTTCTTCCAATGGTACTTTCGCTCATTACAGCCTATATTGTTGAAATGCAGATGGCTTCTTTAGGAATAACTTTTATATTTATTTAAGAATTTTTAAATTATGGGATTTGTGTTGTTGTTGTTGTTGTCTTTGTTGTTAGTCATTTGTCAATATTCAGTCACCAGTTCTGCTCACTTCTTGCCATGGTTAAAATTGAGTCTTTCTGGCCAATTAAAAAAGACAGCTTTATAAAATGGCACTTTAAACAAGCCATAGATAGTTTTATTTTTATAATGCACATGGCAAAACAGATACATTTGTGATGAAGGAACTGCTCATCTAATCAAAAGATTCATCGTATATGATATGATTAAATCTTTCTACATTCAGTTTATCCCCCCCCCCCCAACTTGAATGTGTTTTTAAAGGATACTTATCAACTCAGTAGAGCAATGAGGAACAGATCAAACTGCGCTTGTTCTACAAGCAGCTTTCACCGGGGCACCTCTTACTGCTGCTACGGATGTGTCATTTCCTTTGATAGGACCAGGGACCATATATAGTTAAGGTGAGGGTTGTAAATGCTTCCAGTGTCACTGTGCCTGTCCATTTTAAGAGCTTCCTGTTTCTGTGGAGAACAAGTCAGCCCAGATGCTGTGTTTCTGATAACTGGAGGACCTGGACTCACCACATGCTGCACACTTATACATATGTATACATACACAATAGTGCTGATTATTCTGAACAATAGCAGGGTAAGGCGGTTGATTTGCCATTGTTAAAAACTGATTTACAGTAACTTAGAACAACTGCACTTTGGTTGGATTAGCAAATCGTGTGTTCAAACAAATCCCATATGTTGGGCAGCAGTTCAAATAAGCTCAGTGAAGTGTTGCCCACACGTGGTTCTCTGACTCTCATGTTGGTAAGGCTGGGCTTCAAAATCAAACCAAACCAAACAAAAAAAACAACAACAACAGGCAAACACTTGGTAACTCTGGACACCCTTGCCATAAACTCTTGATATTTAAGGTCTTCTGAGGAAGACATAGGAAATTAGTGGCCCATTTAAAAAAAAAAAAAGAACAAAACCATCAAGTTTTCAAGTTACTTTGTGTCTTATTTTTCCAAAGTGACGTCCCAACAGGAAAGAATGCAAGCCTGTGCGCAATCTCCGTGTCCCTCCCGGTTTGAGTGTGAGGCGTGCTTCCAGACGCCACCTGGCAGCAGTGCCTTCTCCTTTGGAAAGGACACCGCGCGGCATTCAGTCAGGCAGGCAGTGGGAGGTGCTTCGTGAGAAAGACACGCTGGGCGGGGCTGGGGGAGGACAGTTATTGACAGTGATGTGCAATGAAGTGACAAGATGAGAGCAGAATAATAAGAGCTTTGAATTTGAAGTGATTTTTTTCCATAAGTTATTTATTCCTTTTTTTTCCTGTGTAAATATATTTATTTTACTGTGGAGCTCTAACAACATCTGGATCATAACATGTGCAGAATGTACGGTAGGAATGTATTCTCTTGTAAGAATGTCAATCTGTATAAAAAGGGGGTCCGAGCCAGACCCCTGGATCTTCTCATCGTATGCACAGTCCACATTCATTTTTACTCTCTTCTCCAATATGGGTCTATTTGAAATATGCAAAAGGTATGGATGAGGAATGTTTTAATACCTCCAAATTTTTAAGGAAATCAAGCATCAAAATGTTGATATTTTTAAATGTTTTTTTAGTAGCACTTTCTCTTTATGACAGAAGGGTCAACCACACTGACACCCTTGTTCACACCAAAATGTGAGAACGAGCCAGAGCCTCCGCTACACCTCGAGTGTCTTTATCAATTGAGCCTTTTATTGCCATCGCCCCTTGGAGTGTCCCAACTGCCCTGAGGTCAATCAAGGAAAATTTCCTATATAAATAAGCTCCAAAGAGCCAAAGTATCAATTTACAGATCACTTTTAAAGCTTAAATTTATTAACCACCTCTGTGGTAAACAATGAATTATGAATACTGCAGGGCAGCCGTCTTAAATGACACGTTAAAAAAAAAAAAAGACTGTGCAGCGATTGATGTTCTCTGTATGAATTATCTTAATTTTTAAAACCTTGCTGTTCACAAATTGGGCCTTTATATGTATTATGAAAATATTGAAAAGAGCATATTTAACCTGCTCTGGCTGTAAATGGTTAACTTTCTTAATTGCTGATGACAGCAAGGTGTATGTGTCCAGCTTGTGTTCAATTGTTTTCAGTGCTTCTAAGAATGAGTTTAAATAGTTCTTGAAAATTAGCCAGGATCAAGTGCTATTTTAGGCAAAGCCAATAAAAATTTGGGGCATCTTTTGGAGATAATAAGTTTGGAAGAGAAGTGCAGTTCATACAAGCAAACAACCAAGGTTTTGGAAAAGTGTACATAGTGATATGTTTGATGCATGGTTTTTTGAGGAGGGTTTTTTTTCTAAAAAGGAGGTGTAACCTTTTCCCCCCACAGACCTGAGAGCTGTGCCTTTTCTATGCAATATTTACAGACGTTACATCAGAACCCAGATGGCTGTATTCACCTGTAGGTTTGGGCTGTAATCTAAACAATTGGACAGGTTAAATGTACATGGAAATGAGCAGTCTTACTTTTGTAGTTTTATATTATACAATAAACAGTTAAAAGGTGAAAGAAGCGTGTTTGCATTTTCCTTCTGGCCAGAGCAGAACCATCTTCTGTCACAATTTGCTCATGTTAAGGAGCAGTCTGCCCACAGCCTCTGCTGGAGTTGGTGCTGCTGACCTTCCCTCACCGGCTTGGTCTCAGGGGCACCTTTCCCTCCTGGTTTGTCCCCTGCCTCTTGGGCTCTTCTGGGCCTCCTCATTCTCACTTCTCTCCCCCAACTCTCTCTGAACAGTTTTCTCTAGGGTTTTTGCTGAGGCTCCACTCCTACTACTTGCTTTCCTAAGGAAATCTAATCCACTCATGTCTCTGAAAACTTGTTTGAAGGGCCTGCCTCATGAGCTCTGGACTACCAAACTGTGTGTCTAATGAAACATCCTCATTTTCCCATGGGGCCAACCCTTCCCCCGTGGCCCTCTTTGACTTCATCCCCCTTCTCCCAGGCCTAATTTCCCCGACTCAACCTGTTGTCCAGTGCAAGCCACTCAGTTCCCAAATGTTCGCCTCTCCCCGCCACCTCCTTCCTACCCCTACCGCAGCGTCCCGACGCAGGCCCTTTCCCTTCCACGTCTCTGATCACTGCACCTGCTTCCTAACAACTAAACACCACAGTTGTTTCTCAAGTAGCGTCCTGGAGGCTAGAGTTGACATTCCAAAGCTCCAGTGGTTCAGGCATTTGTGGCACATCCTCTAGCAGCTGCCCCCCACCCCCAAAATCTGGCCCTTCCCCACCTTCTTCCAGAACAGAAGATCCTGTTCAAACCTCTTGGCAGCTGGGTCATCTTTGATGGACTTGTGGCATCCAGGTAATTCTGGGCCACTACCTGCTAGTAGAGGGATGGCCTGGGGATAAGGGGCCTGGGAAATAAAGGTTCCATTCAATCAGCAATAGAATATAGGGGGTGAGGGGGTCGGAGATGTGTTACAGGTTGAATTGTGTCTTCAAATATAAGCTTTATTGAATTCCTAACCCCAGGTACTTCAAAATGTGACCTTAATTCGGAGGGAGGGTCTTTATAGAGACAAATTAAAATGAGGTTGTTAAGGTGGGATCTAATCCAATATGGCTAGTATCCTTCAAAGGGGCAGGGGCAGGCCAGGGGAAGCAGATTTCAACACACACACAAGAACACCACGTGAAGATGAATGCAGAGATCAAGGTAATATGTCTACAATCCAAGGCACACCAAAGGTTGCCTGCAAACCACCAGAAGCCAGGGGCAGGGAACAGAATTCGTCATCTCAAAGCCCTCAGAAGGAACCACCTTGCTGACACCTTGATCTCTGACTTCCAGCCTCAAGAACCGTACATTTCTGTTGTTGAAGCCACTCTTACAGCAGCCCTAGCAAACTAGTATGGGGAGAAGAACAGGGTGAGTCTTTCTAGACATCCCAGTGGAGACACTCATTAGGCAGCTAGAAATAAGAGTTTTGTTGAGTAGAGGAGTTTGTCTCTGGAATATGAGCACCTTCTATTAATTAGAGATATAACTTTGGCAACTCGTCCCATTTTTGTGCTTATGAGAACAAGATCAAGATTCTTTGCAAATGTCAGTGCGATAAAAATGCAGGTTACAAATGTTGTCTATCTTCTCACGACTACAACTATATCTAGCACATAGTAGGTGCTCAAAACATTTGGTAAATTGAAAAAAGAAAAGAGCCCTGCAGTTCAACCTTCTCCAGGGCATGAGAGAAGCACAGAACTTGGTCTTCATTGTCTGGGCCCCAGGTCCATCTCCCCCTGACCCTCTGGATGCCACACTCCCAGCACACCAAGGGCCCAGCTTGTGCCTTTACTTCTGCTTGTAGAAATTCTACACATTAGTCCAAGACCAAGCTCAAGTGGCTGTCCATGGAGCCTTCACCACACCTCCGAGTCAGAACCCACCTCTTCTCTCCTGGAGAGGACTCTGCACCTCTGCAAACAGGTGTAGCAAGTCCTAGCATGTCTTCAGTTAGCTGTACAGTGCTTTGTATCCTCTGCGACCTTCTGCTGCTCCGAAGAGCCGGACCCGGCGATGTTTATCTTTGCCCCAGGTCAGCAAACTGTAGCCCTTGGGCCAAATCCTGTCCACTGCCTGTTTTGTAAGTGAAGTTTCATTAGAATATGGCCGTGTTCATGGATTTGTGTATTATCTATGGCTGTTGTCCTTTTACAATATCACAGAGAACATAAAAGCTCTCAAAATCTAAAATATTTGCTCTTCAGTCCCTAACAGAAAATGTTTGCCAAACCCTGATCTTTGCAAACCACACAACACTTAGGACAGTGTCCTGCCATAGCTGGGCCAGGCCAGTCTCTGTGCTCAAGGGCTTAGAGAGACAGGAAGTACATAGACAAGTGCTGGAGGTGGGGCTGTGAAGGCCAGGGAGGGCAAAACACTCAGAAAAGGCATATAAGAGAGAATGTCGTCAGAGAGCTTAAGACCTGAAAGGAGGCTTAGACATGAAACTTCTGGTCAAAGGGTCCCATTTTACAGATGTGAAAGCTGAGACATAGAGAGGGGAAGTGATTACTGTCTAAGGCAAGACACAGTTTATAGCATTGAGTTTCAGAGGCTGGCTCTGTAACAAGACTGCCTGAGTTCGAATCCTTGCTCCACCATTTGCAGCCTGTAACCTTGGGCAAGTTCCCGAATCTCTCTGTGCCTCAGCTTTCTCATCTACAAAGAGGGTAATACTGAGCTGATCTTACACAGTGATGGGGATTAAATGAGTCCATACATGTAAAGCATGTAGAACAGCTCAAGAACATTAAAAGAGAAGCCATAACTAACATGACAGCAGGCAAGGTGAGAATCCAGGTCTCTAGTCAGTGCAGTGTTTTAGGTTGGACCTACTGAGGACACTGTGTACCAAGTTGATGTGGCAGTCTGGGGTCCCAGAACCCTACTGCCTCTTTCCTCTATGTCCTGATATGTCCTTTTGCTCCTCACAGGAAGGAATCTTTGAATGATCATCTGACTGCGCTGCTTTACAAAGGAGAGATCCAAGCTCAGAGAACTTAAGCAGCTTCCCCAAAGTCACACAGCTGGCAAGTGGCAGAGCTGGGGTTGTGAGCCAGGCGTCTCTGACTCTTAAAACCACATCAGCACACTCTCCCACTGCTTGTTTTGGCCCCTGGTTTAATTGGGGTCCACAGGCAGGTGCCGCCTGGAGGCTGAGCAAGGCAGGAGTCAGAAGACCATGTCCCAGCCTGAGCTTTACCTCTTTCACTGCCTGACCTTGAACAAATCGCTTCACACCTCCCTCTCCTTTATACGGGTGTGAAGAACACTGAGGCATTGTCCTGAGGGGCAGGAGAAAGATGTCCCAGTGGGGCCACAGTGAGCCAGGAGTTAGAAGAGCCCTAAAGGCCTGAATGCCCCCTAAGTTCACTGACCCTGGCTTTCTACGTGGCCTTGGGCTGGTAACTATCATGAGGACTCAGTTGGCTCAGAGGCGAAAGGAAGCAGGACTACATAGGTGTCAGCCACTTTGGGCGGTGGCTCTCCCTGGGGGCAAGTTAGATCAGGGACTTCTGCCAGCAGCTGGGCTGGGTCCGGGCCTCTGGGCTTTTACAGAAGCTCTCAGGTCAGAGGGCCACAATCGCTCCAAAGTCTCCACTGCCAGCAATTGGGGCTTCTGGGATGAGGCAGCTGTGTGCATGACCCGGGAAGCGCACACGCTGTCATTGTCTCTGGAGCTGGGAACCCCCGTGCAGCGTGCAGCGGGCTGGCCCGCCCAGCCCACAGCCTGCCTAGAGGCCTCCCTCCCTTCCCCCTCCTTCCCCTCCCCAGGCAGGGCAGACAAGCTGCCAGCTGCTAGCAAGACCTATTGTTCCACAGCCACAAGAAATGGCTGCAGGAGCACATGCCGGGAGGAAAAGCAGGAGCCAGGAAGGGGGAGGGGTGGGCCAGTGGGGAGAAGTCTCCGGGACACAGACACCGCTCCACAGGGCTTGCTTGGCCTGTCTGCCCTGAGAAGCCAGAGCACAAACGCACCCACCAGACTTTTCCCCACTTTTTTCTTAGGATAGGATTACCGGTAGAAGTACGTGCCACTGTGCGGTGCGTTAGTGCGCAGAGCCAGGCCACCTCTAGAAAAGGATTTATGGTCACTTATCTCCCAGCTGAGTGCCTGAAAACAGCACCAGGTGGCCAAGTGCTTTTGAAATGGTGTTGTTCAAAGTCAGTCCAAGCCACACGCTGTGGGGAATGCGGCTTCCTTGGGCCTGGAGAGGTTCCAGGGATAGTGATAATCACCCTCGACATGCGCATATGGCTTGATGGTGTAGAAAGCATTTCACATACATTTGCTTTGTTAGATTCTCATGATGATTCTGGAAAAGTAAGCTGAGCTGGCATGAGGAAACTGAGGTACAGGGAGGGGCCAAGGCTGCTGGGTGGAGGAGTGGGGATGACGTGCAGTCCCGAGCTCTGGACTCTTATCGTTACTACGTTCTCCTTCAAAGTGCAAAGAAATTGGGCAGAAGCTTACTTTTGAGCAGCGAGCAATGGAGCTCAAAGTCTCGTTCCCTTGGACTGTTGTAACAGACTGAGCAAGGACCAAAGCCATTCAGAGCTCCCCTTTGTCCTTTCTGTTCCTGCCAGCCTCCCTCTCCGGCCCCAAACACGTGCACACTCTCCCAGAGTTGAGGGGAGCAGAAGGGACTCAGCTAAGGGGACAGCCACCGCCCATTGCCAGTTCCAATTTTTAGACCCAGGCCCAGTCTGACCACAGAGCTGGTCCAAACTTTCAATCTAAAAGAAAATTCTCGCATGTCCCCCTAAACAAATTGCTGTATCTAAGCCTTGCCTATGTGGAAATCTCTGCAGCCGCCAGGCCCTGTGCATGTGCCGTCCCTCTCTCTCCCGCACACCCATGTCCTCAGCCCTGCTCTCTGTCTCCCCACCCACCCACCATGTCTCTGACTCGACTCTCCTTTGGCCTCAGTCAGCTTTCTGCCTGTGCCTGTCTCCTACATTCTTACTTGAAAGCCAGCTTTGCTGCTACAGGGTCTGACCTTGGAAGCTGACCCAACCTCGCTGCCCTCCACCCCCACTCAGAGGAGATGGCTCTAGCCAATGGGCTTTGAGTCCAGCCTAGTGGGACTGGAAGGCTCCAGGTCTCAGGCTCATCAGGGTTTGGGGACATCTGAGTCACCATATGAAGAACCCCAGAGCCCTTTGAGGGAGCTCACCTGCTAGTGGGGGGGGGTTGCTGCCCTGTGAATCCATCTTCCTCTTCTGGGGCTCCCCAGCTTCCGGCTATGGGGTCCGCTGGGGAAAGAAGTTTTCTAGCTCTGTTTTCCAGGTTGGCCTGAGCAGCTGTGACAGAACCAAGTACATACAGCTGGCCTGCAGGCAGGAAGGGCGATTCTGGACTGGCAGAGCTGGAGGGGTGCCAGGTGCTAGGGGAGGTGGGCTCTGAGGAGAAGTGTCCACCTAGGAGGGGAACAGGAGCCTGTGTACTGGCGGAAGAGTCCTAGGTCATTCTGTTCTAAGTGGTCTGCACACAGACCATGCAGTGGGGGCAGGGACTGCATGGAACCCCAAGTGAGGGCTGATAGGCTGAGACGAGGGAGATGGAGACAACATTCTGTTAGCATCTTTTCTCTGCTTCAAGGGGACTGGGCTTCTCTAGTTACCCTTACTAATCCAGACAGCTGGTGGTTAGGGGTCTGCTTGTGCCATCGCACTAAGTCCTGCATGGCATGGACATATCACACTGCTGTCCAGGGTGCCCAAGCTACATTGTGGGTCATTGCAGACACAGCGCCATGCAGAAAGCTTGGATGTGATTCATAGGTATTTCAGGGTGGGCTCAGAGAGCAATGAGGGGCCAACAGTAAGTGCTGGTCCCCAAATCCTGGCAGTCAGCATCCCTGGCCTACCAGACCCCTCAGATAGGTTACAGGGAAGACTCAAATGGGCAAAAGACAATGTTTAGAGGCCAGAAGGACAAGGGCTCCCACCCACTGAGTGACCCATGCCGGTCGCACAGTAACAAATCAGAGGACAGAACCCTTCCCAGCTAGAAACAACATGGGTGAGGGTTAGATGGGTCGAGGACAGTGGGGTCAGACTAGGTCCTGCCTGGAGGGGGAGGTCCAGGGGCATCACCCAGGTTCCCCCAATGATTGAGATAATGAAGTGCGTGCTGATCTTGCTGCCAGGTGAGAGCCATTTCCACTTCCCAATGAAGGCAGTTTTGTGCTCTTAACCTGGATCTGCCTCCTGCCTGAGGGGTCCCCTGGGCTCCAACATGTGCCTTCCAGAGCTTTGGGTGGGAAGGCAGAACACCTGCCAGAAGCTGGTGCTGAGGGAGAAAAGTGGGCAGCAGAAATCTTTTAAAAATTATTTTTAAAGATATTCTTAGATAATTTTTAGGTTTGTAGAACAATTCAGAGGAAAGTACAGCATTCTCATATATGTACTTTCCCTGCCTCCCTCCAAGTTTCCCCTATTATTAACCTTTTGCATTAGTGTGTTACATTTGTTACATGAGCCAATACTGCTATATTATTATCACCTAAAGTCTACAGTTCACATTAGGTACAGTCTGCAGGTTTTGATAAATGCAAACTGTCATGTGTCCACCATTACCGTGTCTACAGAACAGTTTCAGCACCCTAATATCCCCTGTGTTACACCTGTTCACCCCTCACCCTTCTCCCTGAGCCACTGGTAGCCCCTAACCATTTTACTGTCAACATAGATTTGCCTTTCCCAGAATGTCATGTAATTGCAACCATTCAATGTAGCCTTTTCAGATTGGCTTCTTTCACTTAGTAATATGCACCATAATTTTTCTCCATGTTTTTTCCTGGCTTGTTAGTTCATTTCTTTTTATAGTTAAATAATATTCCACTGTCTGAATGTACCATTGTTTGTTTATCTATTCACCCAGTGAAGAACTTCTTGTTTACTTCCAATTTCTGGCATTTTTTAAATGAATAAATCTGAGATAAACATTTGTGTATAGGTTTTCGTATGAACATAAAATTTCAATTTCTTTGGATAAATACCTATGAGTATGATTGCTGGATCATATGGTAAGAGTATTCTTTTTGAGAAACTGCCAAACTGTCTTCCAAAGTGGCCATTTGCATTCCTACCGGCAATGAGAGTCCCCGTTGTTCTATATCCTTGTCAGCATTTGGTATTATCAGTGTTTTGAATTTTAGCCATTCTAATAGGTGTGTAATGATATCTGATTGTTGTTTTTATTTGCAATTCCCTAATGACATATGATGTTGACTATCTTTTCATATGCTTATCTGTACTCTGTATATCTTTTTTGGTGAGATGTCTGTTCAGAACTTTTGCTCACTTTTAGTCGGGTTGTTTTCTTATTGTTAAATAGTTCTTCGTATATTTTGGATACCAGTCCTGTATCAGTTATGTGTTTTGCTAAGATTTTTCTCCCATTCAGTGGCTCCTTTAATTCTCTTAATACTGTCTTTCACAGAATAGAAATGTTAAATTTTAATGCAGTAGGACTTACCAATTTTTTCTTTCATGTTTTATACTTTTTGTGTATCACCAAATCCAGGATTACCTAACTATTCTCTTATGTTGTTTTTTTAGAAGTTTGAAATAGTTTTGTACTTTCAATTAAAGTTTATGATCTGTTTTGAGTTAATATCTGTGAAGAATGTAAGGTCTGTGTTTAGATGTGTGTGTGTGTGTGTGTGTGTGTGTGTGTGTGTGTGTGTGTGTGTGTGTTGAATGTTCAGTTGTTCCAGCAGCATTTGTTGAAAGGGCTAACATTTCTCCATGGAATTGCCTTTGCTCTTTTGTCAGAGCAGTTGACTTTATTTGTGTGGGTGTATTGCTGGACACTTTCTTCCATTTATCTATTGTTTATTCTTATTCTTACACTATACTGTCTTGATCACTGTAGCTTTAGAGAAAATCTTTTTAAAGTTTTTTACTTTTACTTTTTGTTTCTGTGACAGAGACAGAGAGACAGAAAGAGGGACAGACAGACAGGAAAGGAGAGAGATGAGAAGTATCATTTCTTTGTTACGGCCCCTTAGTTGTTCATTGATTGCTTTCTCATATGTGCCTTGACTGGGGGGCTCCAGTGGACCGAGTGACCCCTTGCTCAAGTCAGCAACCATGGGCTTGAGCTGGAGAGCCTTGCTCAAACCAGATGAGTCTGCACTCAAACTGGCGACCTCGGGGTTTCGAACCTGGATCCTCCATGTCCCAGTCCAATGCTCTAACCACTGAGCAACTGCCTGGTCAGGCTAAATTTTTTTATTAATTGATATTTTTAGGAGAAAGAGAAACATCAGTTTGATATTCACTTATTTACGTATTCATTGGTTGATTCTCGTATGTGCCCTGACCGAGGATTGAACCCATAACCTTGGAGTATCAGGACAATGCTCTAACCCAGGGGTGCTCAATACGTCGATTGCGATCTACTGGTCGATCGCGAAGGAAGTGTGCGTAGATCACATGACATTAAAAAGACATTTGTCTTTTGATTGGCATACAGGGTAGCCAACCTGACGTCTGAACTTTTGACACCCTACGCATCCGCGTTAAACCGCGCTAACTTGTTCAGTTACATTGCTGCGTAGTTAGCCTTCAATTTATTTAAACTAAATACAACAAAGGGTATAAAAATGAGTGCCATAGCTGGTCCGAGTAAGAAGCCTCAAACCTACCACTTTCATACAGAATGGGAGGGGATTTTTTTCACTATGTCATATTCTAAGTGCGTTTGCCTCATCTGTCTGTGTGCCATTGCTATTCCAAAGAAGGGAAATGTGGAGCGGCTTTTTCGGACTGTTCATAAAAACTATGACATTGACTTTCCTCTGAAAAGAGAGCTGAGAAGGAGAAAGGTGAAAGAAGAATACACAATATTAAATAGTAATTAATAGTAACTTAAATAATGATAATATAGAAGAAATAAATTTATTTTGCATTTTTATTGTAGGTAGATCATTTTGACTTGGTCATCTTATAAATAAGTAGCTCGCAAGCTGAAAAAGTGTGGGCACCCCTGCTCTAACCAATTGAGCTACCTGGCCAAGGCCCTGGAGTAAATCTTGAAGTCAGGTCATTAATCCTTCAATTTCATTTTTCTCCTTCAATATTTTGTTGGCTATTCTGGCCTCTCCATGTAAACTTTTTGCCTCTCCATATAAACTTTAGAATCAGATTGTCAATACCTACAATCTAACTTGCTAGGATTTTTATTGGGATTGTGTTGAAGCTATAGGTCAATTTGGGAAGAACTGACATTTGAACAATATTGGGTCTTTCTTTCCATGAACATCTCCCCGTTTATTCAGCTCTTCTTTGATATATTTTATTAGAATTTTGTAGTTCTCCTCACATAGATGTGTACATATTTTGTTAGATTTATACCTAAGTACAAAGTACTAATGTAAACATTCAACTTTTCAACATCCTAAACCTGAATCAGGCCTCATTCTGCCCCTCTGACAACTTTGCATTGAGTTTAAACTCCCAACTCATTCCCTGAGCAGTACTCCCTCCATCTTCCTAAGTATTCCCTTGCTCATTGTCCTGCCATGGCACTAGTCCTCTGACCTCAGACCACAACTCCAAGCACTATTCTGCTTCAGGACCTTTGCACTTGCCATTCCCTTCCCCTCTATCCTTGTATTTCTTTGAACCCTATGAAATTGGTACCATTTTTGTAAATCAAAAAAATGTAAATATTTGTGATTATATAGTATTCTACTTAATATTTCCCTTTAGTTCTTATTCTCCAAGTCTCAGCTCAAATACCACCTCTTCAGAGCCGCCTTCCCTGACCACCCTTCCCCCAGCGAGGCACATCACTCTTTTATTTTTCTCAGGGCATTTATCATCATGTGAAGTCATCTTGTTTATTTATTTGTTTGTTTCTTGCCCACTTTTCCTCCTCTAGCATATAAACCTCTTGACAGGGACTTTGTCTTGGTCAACAAGTTCTTCAGAGACTAGATGGGCTGGAGACCCCAGATACTTGTAGTACCCTAGGGAGTGGGTGGGAGGCCACACCACCCCAATCACCAACGTGTGACTGCTGTCGTATTCCCAACCAACTCTCTGATTGAAGCTTGATTTATCTGAGGCAGAGCAAAAAGGAAACATAATATTTTCCCCTGAAGTGTTGAGGACCTAATTCAAAACCTTCATGATCGTGTAGCTGAATAATAGAATAGACTGTTCAGAAAAGGAATTCTACTGGAAACAGAGGGGACAGGGTGAGAACCAGCTTTGCCCCAGCAATACTCCTTTATTTTTTGGACTACCACCTTCTCCAGCCTGCCCCCACTCCATAGCAGAAGAGATTTTCTTGTACCTTACCATGTTCCTCTAGCTCATACTCTGATCCACAGCCTTTAGTGGCTCCCTATGGCCCTGAAGAACTATTCAAACCTTCTCTCAGGCTTTTGAGGCCCTGCTCTCTTCTGCTGCACTGACTCTCCCTGGAGTCCCCTGCCTAGGACACCCTCTCCTCTTCTCTACTTTCCAGACCCTGCCCATCCTTTGGAGCTCAACCCCACCTTCTCCATGGGCCCTCCATATTGCTCTGAGCTTACAAGCTCCTGGGGACCTCTAGTTAGTGCCTGTAAGGTTGTTGAGCTCATAAGGTTTCCTTGAGGATTTCAGGGCCTGTTTGAGAGTTCAGGCTCCTGGACTCATAGTCCAGGGACTGTGAGTGCCAGCGAGCAGTTGAATGTGACTTGTTAAAAGGGGAGAGAGGGAACATTAAGGGGCCTTCCAGTGGAAGGGGACCTTTGTCTCCTGTTTGGTGGGGCCAGACCTCCAATGGGGGGCCAGCTCCTGAGGGGGAGCCATGTGGCAGTCCCCCTCCCCTTTCCTTCTGTCCCCCAGTGTGGAGCCAGCCGAGTTGACTAGAGTGGCAGGAAAAATGTGCCCCCCTTCCAAGCTGCTGCACATCTGTGCGCAGACAAAGCCAGCTATTAATCCTAGCTTTTGTGTGAATGTTTGGGTGTTGAATTCCACTTGGATCTGCCGGCTTTTGGAAGGGGAGATTGGAGGGGATTTAGTGACAACAAAAGGAACCTACTGAGGGGAATGGGAGGGGCCAAGAAAGCTAAGAAACCCAAGTGCATTCACTCTGAGCCTGGTGAGGGCCCCTGGGAGCCCAACTTCGGCCAGAGCCAAGCACGGTTCCCAAATTCTCAGGATCTGAGTCAACAAAAGGGGTCACTCCCCAAGAGAAAAACACCAGCTCTGCAGGCCTGCCTTCCACCCCAGATGCCTCCCAGGGCTGAGACCCTGGCATGCAGGAGCTGGGCACTGCTCTGATATGGTTCCTTTCAGACTGAGCAGCACATTGCCCAGGGTGGGAGATAGGAGATGGGGACCAAACAGAAGGTTGGAGCTCCAGGGGACTGTGTCCAGATCAGGGAGACCATAAAAGCTACCAGGAGTCCCCAGCCTAATCAACAACACAGCAATAAAGCCGGAGGGCCTGAAATGGGCTCTTCAGAGGAGTTTTCGAGCCCCCCATCCTAACCTGAAGCTTGACCTCAGGAAATGCAGTCCATATAAACCCTAACTCCGGCTCAAGCATCAAACACTTAGAATAGCCGAGGACTGGGTCACAAGTGTGTGGGGGGGTGGGTGGGGGGTGGGGGTGGGGGGGTTACATCTAAGAATGTCAGGCAATTCTGGGGGAAAGACTTGCAGCTCCTTTAGGTGCTATTTGACTAGCTTAGCAGAAGCTCTGGCCTCTTTGCTAGCTTGCTAGGAGAGCAGCTGGGGTGTGAACTGAGCCCTCCTGATCCCCCCATGCCCCTCCTGCTTTGTCAATTTCATTTTTTTAAAAAAATGAGCTTCCCATCTGTGGGGGCTTGACTCCAAGGCTCCCGCAGTTGTCAGGTCACACCAAGAAGTACAAGTGGCTTTAACTCTGTGTGGGATAGAGACACACCCAGTGTTTCCTCCCCTTTCATACCTTATCTGATGTGTCTGGTAATGTCATTCATTCATCCATTCAAGAGGTGACTGAACTATTGCACTCTGGGCCAAGATCTGGCTCAGCTGCTGGGTGACACATGCAAAATGGGGCTGCCTACCGACACTTGTGCGCTTAACTAAGCTTCTGGGCTTATTTAACTATGTGCTTTCTAATGGCTATTTGCACATCCACAGATGTTTTATTCTCTACCTTAATTAACTCTAGAAATAAAAGAGTAAACTCAAGTCATTCATTCATTCATCCATTCATCCATTCCTCCCCTCACTCATTTAAGAGATGTGAAATCAAGGCTGGTCCACCAGACCCTCTGCACTAAACCCCCAAGAATTCTCTCAATGCTTTCCTGGATTTCAGAATCACAGGTGGCCCACCTGCTGCTGTAAAGCCTCTCTCTTTCCAACATGGTATCTGAGGACCTGGTCGCTGGCAGCCCTGCACTGGTGGGCACAGAGAATAGGTGGGGCCAGTGGCTGTCTCCAGGGACTATGACCTCCTAAATTAGAGATTGGGAACAGGCCCCCTGACTCCCAGATGGAAAGTATAGATGAGAACTACTCTGTTCCAGGTTTTGTCAAAGGGCATCCGCAGTGCTGCTGGGGAGGCTCCCCATGCCGGGCCCCAGCCCAGCCACTGCCCCACTGGGATGCTCTGCACTCTATGGACACCTTGCTCTGCACTGAAGAGCTCAGTGATTTGGTGGTAGCTTGTCCTCTGGGCTGACAGCTACAGGCTTAGAAGCATGGAGATGGTCATGGGAACCGGAGGATGGGTGAATGAAGGTGGTCAGTGAAAAGCCGGGGGCAATGGACATTGGCAAGGCAAGTTCAAAGGTCTTGGTTGGCTCTGGTGCGTCACCAGGTTCATTGAGATAAATGAAGTCACCGTGGGAGGAAGGGTCAAAGTACCAGTCTCTGAGGGCATGTACAGGATGGAGTGACAGGGCACGTGGGGTAGGGGCTGAGGCAGGGAGCTCTTTTCCAGTGTGGACCCCAGGTAATAGGTCTAGACATAGAGTCTAGGAAGCCCTTCTGGAGTTCCTGGCTCTCATACTTGACTTTTCTCCCCAGCTTTGCTCTTGAGATGGCCAAAACAGGCTTGGTGAGGACCGGGACCACCAAAGGCTCCCTGTGGGTATCTGCCCACCCCTTGGGCAGAGAAGGACCTGGCTTCCCAAATCAGAGTCAGACATGCTATTTATTGAGTGCTGTATTCCAGGCAATGTGCTAAGCTGTTTGCATTCTATTATCTCAGTAAAACTTCATAAGCACCCATGATGTCAGCACTATTATTATTCCCATTTTGTAGCTGTGGACAGCAAGACTCAGAGAGGTTAACAAGACTCAGATAGCTATACAGAGGTGGACCTATGACTTCAAACACTGGCTCTTCTCTACTCTGATGGGAATCCCTCAGACCTCTGGATCCTCTTCTTCTTTCCCAGCTCCACTTCCCTCAGACATTTCACAGCCCAACAGTGTGAAAAAAGCCTGGAAGAGAAGGAAAAATCCAGTTTGAGCCTCTGGTTTGGCTTCTTGATTGAATGTGAGACGCAAAGAAGAGGATGAGTGGAGAGGGTATTATTTGGAAGTTTAATTGCTCCAAGATGTTGACTCTTCCCTCCCAAAGAAAAACAGAATAGCAAATTTTGCTCTGGAGAGTAAAATTTAAATTAAAAATACTATTTTTCCTTTTGACAAAAGCAAGTATGTCCTTTGTAGGGAGAAGCTAGAATATACAGAGAAGCAAAGATAAGAATAGAAACCAATCACCATTGTACTACTCAGAGGTGAGAATTGCTGAAAGCTTGTGTGTGTGTGTGTGTGTGTGTGTGTGTAAGTTCCTAAGTTCAGACACGAACACATATATTTTTACACTCTATTTTATTAACAAAGCAAAATGTTATCACTATAATTTAAAAACTGCTTTATTTTCTTTCATTCAATAATTTATCTGAACATCAGTAGGGACATATTTATTTATCCACTATATTATATTCCATGACTGTGCAGCATTCTATTCTACTGTTGCACCATAATTCATTGAACTAATCTTCTAATGTTAAATATTTAGAAATTTCTTTTTTTGTTGTTGTTCCTGCTATGATTAACAGCACTAGTTAAAATCTCAGTACACCCTATCGAGAATCTTGGCGTGAAACTGAGGGGTTGAAAGGTTTGTGCATGTTGTCTGAATGCCCTCAGGAAAGATTGTAGCATTTATTCTCATAAACAGTGTTTGGGACCCTCCTTCCCCACTGCAACACAAACACAAACACAGTGGTGCTCTTCCTGGGAATATTCTTTCATTACACACACAAAAAAATAGGTTGACAATTTGATACATGAAATGCTATCTCATTATTGTTTTATTTAGCATTTCTTTAATTATTCATTGGGGTCAACAGTTTTTCATGTGCCTATCAGCCATTTTTGTTTTCTTCTCTGAGAACTGCCCATTCCTATCCTTTGTTCATTTTTCTATTGGATAATTTTTTTTTAATACAGTTGTCGTGAGTCAACCCTGGCATATTAGGATCATCTTAAACAATAAAAGGAAGAAAATATGGGCAAAAGAAAGGAAGGAAAGAAGGGAGGGAGGATGGGAGGGAGGGAGGGAGGGAGGGAGGAAGGGAGAGAGGTAGGAAGGAAGGAAGGAAAGGCAAGTTTCATCATCCCAGAGTAAACATCTGAGTATCAATATTTCTAAAGTGCTCTTGTGCTTCTGATTTGTAGCCATGGCCGAGAACCCTCACTATAAGTTAGATTTCTCCCATTGTCTGGTTTCAAATGTTTTCATTGCAGAATCTAGTCTCATTACTTTGACACTTAGTTCTCTCTTGTGAAAAGCGGGCAGCAGAGCTGTGAAGCAGCACAGCACCTCCCTCCCAAATTCTATAAATCCCATGGAGGAGGCCAGAGTTTCAGGAAACAGGGTAAGGCAGATGCTGTGGTCAGGCTCTCTGCCAGGTGGATTGGAAAAAAATTAAAAGAGTTCACTCAGGCAATTAGACTTTGCCTGAAGATGGCCTAAGCTCTAAGTGGAGGGGGACAAAGCCAGGCTTCTTTGGGCCACATTTGTTTCTCTATTGTACCTACCTTCAGGTGCTCAGCAATCTTGCCCATTCTAGGGCTCCCAAATTTAGAATTAAAGTCTTATCTGAGGCATTTTGTCTTCCTTCCTATGTCAGCATGAGAGAGAGGAGGAGTGGAGCCCAAGGCACTACGCCCTTCTAGAGACAACAGCCCCCTGACCCACAGACCTGCCCCTAACCTGGGAGGGATCCCTGGCAGGGGCTGCCTCCACCACCTCTAGTCCTCCCAAAGGATTTATGACATTCTAAAAAAAAAAACACCTTATTTTAATTTATTTCCCTTAAAACCTAAAGGACCCCATCCACCCACCCACACACATACACACACCTTTGGTCCACTTAGTGCAGGAAGTGTGGTCCCACCTTGGGAGACAGGAAGGGATGAAAGGGTCTTTCTGGTGATTCAGTCAGGAAGGTCCCTGGAAACCCCCAGGCTGGCTCAGTGCCACTCAAGGTCATGGACTGCTGAGACCTGGCAGAGCACCTCAAATGCTGGTCTTCCAGGTGCTGGTGGGCAGCAATGTGGAAGCCTGAATCTTAGTCCACTTGGTGCTTGTGTATGATCCTCAGCCTCAGTTTCCTCATCTGCAAAGTGGACACAGTGATGTTCTGGGGTGCGAGAGGACGAAGCAGCATGTGGTGTATTGTAGATCGTCAGTTCATGTGGATGTTTTGTGTCCACACCTCCGCACCCACTCCCTTGATCTCACTGTCAGAGCTAAGGCTCTGAGTCCAGCTCTGAAAACTCTATCCTCACTTTCTCCCCAAGTTTCCCACTTACTCCGTTGGTCAGGTGAGGACAGAACCCACCCCACTCCTGCAGACATGGTCTCCCAGCCTCCAGCGCTGAGCAGAGCTTACACCAGAAGCCACGCCCTCCACCTGCGCCCAGCGCCCTCACCCCCCTCCCCGCTCCAGGCCGCATTCAACCTCTTGCCTTCTCTCCCACCCTTTCCACGTGGACCCCATGCCCCGCACCCCTGTTGGTTTCTCACAGCCTTTATGCTTTCCCACCCAAACTTGACCTTAAAACTTTTACTATAGATCTAATTTTTATTGAGCACTTACTTTGTGTCAGGGATCATGCTTTCTCTCCATGATCTTATTTATTGTTCGTAGGAACCTGTTTGTTATCCTATTTACAGATGAGGCAAGTCCGACTAGTTTGGAGTAATTTGCCTGAAGTCACAGGGCATTAGGGATCCACACTAGACTCTGCCACCACCCTATTCTGTGTTTCCTGCCCTGCATGCTGACCTAGGTGCCTGCCCCCCGAGGGGCTTAAATCCAGGAGATGTCCTCTCTCCCTCCCCTGGCCTCCTACTGTGCCTGCTGGTCTCTTCAGTGTTAATCCACTGGGCTTCTATTGGTGTTTTCTGGGAATCTCTCTGTCCTTTAACCATGGGCCCAGGGCAGAAAATGTATCTTTGTATCTTATTCATCTTTGAGTCCCGCACTGTAGGTTCTCAAATCATTTTTTAATTCTTTTTTTTTTTTTTTTTTTTGAGAGAGAGAGACAGAGAAAGACAGAAACATGGAGCTGCTTCTGCATGTGCCCTGACCGGGGAATTGAACCAGCAAATTCCATACTCCTGGACAATGTTCAAACCAACTGAGCTATCCAGCCAGGGCTCATTTTTCTAATTCTAAGGTAATGTGTATTTATTTTTTTAAAAAAAAAACAAAAATGGCCTGACCTGTGGTGGCACAGTGGATAAAGCGTCGACCTGGGAACACTGAGGTCGCCGGTTCAAAACCCTGCACTGGTCTGGTCAAGGCACATATGGGAGTTGATGCTTCCAGCTCCTACCCCCTTTCTCTCATTCTCTCTCTCTCTCTCACTCTGTGTCTCCTCTCTAAAATGAATAAATAAAAAGAAACTTAAAAGAAACCCAAAAAAACAAAAAACCAAAACAAAACAGAAAAAGTAAAGAAGATAAACGTCACCTTTGAGCCCACTATCCAGAGAAACCTTTGTTAATAGTTTGGTGAATTTCCTTCCAGTCCACATGTATGTATGTATATGTATGTATATATATGCATATATATGCATATACATGTATATTTTTTTGCTTAGACAAGTCATATGTATTTTGCATAAAGTAGACATCCATTTTCTGTGTGACTTTTTAACATTATATTATGAACAATTCCCATGTCAGAAATTCTTTGAAAGTGGGATTTTGTTCGTTTTTCATAGCTATAGATTGCTCTTTTATGTGATGGGGCTGTTCCTGATTAAACTATTCCCATATTGTTGTGGTTCATTTACAGCTTCTCTGATTATTCCCATAAGAGAAATACTTAAAGTGGAATTATTGGGACAAAGAGAAAGGACATTTCCAAGGCTCTTGACACCTCACAATTGGCTCTGCTCTATCAAACCCTCTTCCATCCTCATCCACCCAGGTGCACCCACTGACCAGCTAGAGGCTCTCTTCTTCCAAACCCCTCTGCCCTTTCAAACTGCTCAAAAGCATGTGGGAACCTTACCTGGGAGATGTGACTTGAGACACCTGGCCCAAATCTCCCCCTCTCTCTGATGTGGACTCCATCATTAAAATTACTCCTTTGGGTTGAGCATAGTAGTGTGGCTCCAAGGGGAGACATTTCCCACTAAGCTACAGTCACTAGGCCAACCTCTGTCACTAGGTTAGCAGCAGAGACTTGGTTTAAGGATTGGGACACATTAGGTTTTACATTTTAAATTTTGTTGAAAACATTATGTAAAAATATTAAAGACTATTCTGGTTGGGGAGACAAAATATCATGCCCACATCTTTTTCCTTTGTCCACATTTTTCTAGGTCAGGGAAGTAGTCTCTGCCTATGAAATGGGAATGACCTTTAGATCAGTATCTTCAAATGTATGGCAAACCTTGGCTAGATTTCCACTCAGCCTATAAATGACACCCATAAAGCAATGAATGGCCCAAGCTTCTCCAGCAGAAGGCTAGATATATGATCCACACCTGGTGCTGTGAGCACTGGGAGGCCAGGGGCAACAGAGTCAGAGTGCTTTTCCAGCTCTATTGTAAACAATTTGGGATTTAATCTAAAGAGACACTAAATGGATCAATTCTTTAAGGAAGTTTGTGTCCATTTCCAAGTCACTCCTGGTCATTATCCAGGAAAGACAATTTTCTTAAAGAATCCTGGGCTGCCTGTAGGAACAAGTCTTGGCTCATGGGTCAGTAATCAGCAGAGGTGAATGGCTGTGCAGAAGACCCAGCTAATTGAGGAGTGAAGACAGGATGCTGTGCTCATGGAGCTCAATCTCCCCTCCAGGGAAAGGTGGATCAGGAGGTGTCCTTGCTCCAGAGCCCTGGTTCGCCAACTTCAGCGGTTGTGACTGTTGCCTGCAGGCTGTGGCACACCCCTTGTTGGGGCCAGAGGTTCTGATTCAGTGGGTTTGGACTGGCCCCAGAGTTTGCATTTCTAACAAGTTCTTAGGGGACCCTGATATTGCTGATCCCAGGGCCCCACTTAGAGGACACTGCCCCAGGAGGTCGGAGGGAGAGACATCTCTCAGAGTCCCAGGGATGGTGCCCGACAAGACGAACCCGGCTCAGACCTCAGGGTGGAGCCGGCCCGAACGCGCAGGCGGGAGGCGCCGAACAGCAGCGGGGGCTGGATGCGGACGCCAGGCCAGGTGGCAGGGGCTCGTGGCGGGTGGGAGAGGGAGCGGGAACTCCGGGCTTCGGGGCGGGCGGCTGCGCTGCAGTTCGGTGCGCCCGGGAGGCCTCGACGCTCCTGCCTAGCGGCCAGGGCGGCCACGGGTAGCCGGGGACAGCGGAAGCGGCGGGAGCAGCCTAGGCAGCCGGGGCGGGGGTGGGGATGCGGATCTGCCCAGGGAGCGGCGGCGGGAGCCTCCTCCGGCCACCCAGGCGCGCCGGCGACCTTCTTCCGGGACCCAGCCCAGCGCCAGACCCCCTGCGCGCCAGCCGGGCTTCCACGTCCTCTGGCGCCCACCAGCCCGACGGAGGGAAACGGGGAGTCCGATGATACGGGACAAAGGCGCAAGGAGGGGACTGGGCTAATGTTTCTCTCCTGAAATGTTCACGCCGACAGGGTCCCTGCCTCTCAAGCCCTCCTCTTCCCCAGCGGCCTGTCCCCGGATCTCAGGTCGCCTAGTCTACAGGATGAGAGAGAAGGCTTCCAATGCACAAACCCTTGCCTCCTGCATGACTACTGGTTTAGACCTGGATTCTCGTGCAGAGCTGTGCTCTTCGCAACTGACTTCACCTTTGCTGACCTCAATTTCTCCTTGTGTACAGCAACTGGGTTGCAGAGGGACGGTTTCTGGGGTTCCTCCCAGCTATAGAGAGAGGTGTGATTCTCTACCTTGACCGTGTGTAAGTGGCCGGTGGTAGGATGGGGCCTGGGGCAGGGAGTGGAGCAGCGGTGACAGCAGGCAGGCGCTATGAGGTGGTGGAGGAAAAGAAGGCAGACAGGGGAGGGGCGGCCAAGACGACTTTTGCTGGACGACTCCAGTAGTCCTAGCCTTGGGCTGGGGCTGGCCGAGCCCCTAGTGCCTCCACCTGGAAGGCTCCCAGGTAAACCCCCTTACTATCTGGGGCCTGGCTTGCTGTCACGTGTCTGTCAGAGGATGAGGGAAGGAACAGGAAGGAACGTGCAGGCTAGACTGGAAAATCCAGCTGGGCAGGAGACAGCCCTTGGCCGTGCCTCACAAGCAGGCTGCAGCCTTGCTTGGCCCTGCCCCCATGTCACGTGCCCTGCTGGACCCTGGGGAGCCAGTCCAGCGACTTGGCTGTCACTGGGCTGAGAACTTGAACAGAAAGTCCAGTAGTAGCTTTTAGCTTTGAGGCCGAACACGTGTTTGCAAGACTGTGTAGAAATGATATTATTGTCAACTTAAATCCATTTTCCTATAAATTTCCTCAGTGAGTTAAAAGATACTAGTTCTTAATTCATAAGCTTAGTGGCAGCTTCCAATACATTAATACAAAGACTTTTATGTACTTTTATGTACTCCCCAGTCCCTAGACCTCTACCCTCCTTCAGGAAGGCAAAGCTCCCACAGAATGTCCGATGGGTCACAGAAGTATGTATGACAGTGTGATTGCAAGTGGCAGAAACGTCCCTTCAAGCAGCTTAAAGATGTATGTACATATATAATATATAAATATATAGTAATATAGCACCCACAGAATCAAGGTAAAGGTTAAATACTAGTAGTGAGGGCGGGGGTGTGGTTAGGCCTTGAATGTGACAGAACCGTCCAATGGCAGTGCCCAAACTTAGCAACTTGAAGTCTCACTGACACACTTTTCTCCAAAAATCTAGAGCAAGGAAATCCTTAGCAAACCACACAGAACATTGCAGAAAGCTCTGCCCAATGCCCAGACTGCTCGCCTGGCCCTGGGCCGGGGTGGGTCTCCTCTGGCCTGTGTGGGGCATGGGGCTTCCTTTCTGATAATGGCTGCATACGCAAAGACCCCACTCCTCAGGGCTGATGATGCCCACACAGTTAGTTCTCAGGCTGGGACCAGAGTGATGAGGCCCGCCTCCCTGAAAGCTGGCCACAGGGGAATTGAACCTGTTTGGCAGAATGTCCAAGGCCATTGTGTACAGTGGTACAGGCTGTGCACTGTAGCTGCAGGAGCGCCATCTGTGCTGCTGAGTCTGCGGAGGCGCCCCCTGAAGCTGTACACTGCACTGTGGAGGCACTTCTGTCATTCAGGATGGCCAGACAGCCTGGTGATGCTTAGAAACATTAGAAGCAGAGCTTCCTGAGGTCTCTGCACACACATGGCCCCACAAAGAAGATGCCAGGGAATGAGTTGGTGACTTAAATTCTCTGGGGACCATGCTTCACTGACTATTGCCATTCACAGATAAAAGCCTTACTTCCAACCCTACCTGCTTCATGAACCCCTGAGAGCCTGACTTGGAACAGCAAGGGATGTTCCAACAGTGGATTTATTATTTGTTTTAATATTTTATTAATTGATTTTAGAGAGAGGAGAGAGAGAGAAAGGCAGGAGAGGAGCGGGTATGTGCCTTGACCAGGCAAACCCAAGGTTTCGAACAGGCGACCTCAGTGTTCCAGGTCGATGCTTTATCCACTGTGCCTCCACAGGTCATGCCAGGCACTGGATTTATATTTAGAAACCCCAAGTCTCCATGACTGAGGAGCCATGTGACCTTGGTCAAGTGTGGTTCTAAGGATTAGTTTCTTAGGGCTGAGTAGTAACAAATTGCCACAACCTATCGAGCTTAAAACAACAGAAATTTATTCTCTCATAGTTCTGGAGGCCAGACATCCAAGATCAGGTGTCAGCAGGGCTGGTTCCTTGTTGAGGTTCTGAGGGAATCTGTCCTATGCATTTCTCCCAGCTCCTGGTGGCTGCTGGCTGTCCCCAAGTGCTGGGACTTGCAGACACATCACTCTGGCCTCTGCCTCCATCTTCATTTCACCTCCCTCACTGTGTGTCTCTTCTTTCTTCCTCTTGTCTCTCTTTCTCAAAATTGAATTAAATTTTTATGGTAGTAAAGTATAGATAGAATAAAACTTACCATTTTAACTATTTTTAAATGTATGGTTCAATGGCATTAAGTATATCCTTCCCCCTTACTAAGGCAGTTATCATTGGAAGTAGTGCCCACCCTAATCCAGATGGCCTCATTTGGAGATCTTTATTTTAATTATACCTTTAAAGACTTTTTCCCCGCAATAAGATCACATTTACAGGTTTGCGGGAGACTTGTTTTTTTGAGGGGTCACCAGTCAATCAGGTGTAGCCACAGTTTACTCAACTGTGAAGTGGGAATCATTCTTCCATCTCTATCTCCTTTGTAGGATGGCTGTGGGCACTGAGGTGCCTCTGTGCTGAGGGGTCAGTGGCAGTAGGCCTGACTCGTCTTGTGTTTGTGTGGTCCCTGATGAGTCTGAGTTCTGGCACCGGGAATTCCCTCTCCCCTGAGAGAGAGGATTCTCCTGCCCTCTGGCCAGGGAAAAATGAGACAGCAGGCCTGAGGGCCTGAGGTGGAGGCTTGTGGTGGGGCCAGCTGGGGAGGCTGCCTTGTTAATCTCTTTCTCCCCATAGAAGGCATTCTCTCTTGTAGGACCCCTGTGAGTTGCATGCAGAATGGAAGATGAAAATGGGCATTAACCTTGAGACAAGGCTCCATGCCCCCCTCCACAGGCCACTTTTCCTGCTGGGTTGGGTCCTCTAGAAAGAAACAAGTCAGTGGGACAGAGACCAGGACCCCTGCTTGCTGGTCTCCAGGAGCTGTCCCTCAGATACACACACTTTGATGGCCTTCCGGATCCACACTGCCCCCTGCTGGACTCCTCCCCTGGTCACCTCTGGCCAGAGTGACCTTCTGTCCACCTGAATTTCTTCCACTCTTTGGCTCTTAGCCCTCACTGCGGGAGGTGTGGGCCTGGAGCCAGGCCCTTTGGGTTTGAATCCAGTCTGCTCTGAGCTTTTGAGCAACTTTTTTAACTTCTCTGGGCCTCCGCTTTATTATCTGTAAGGTGAGATGAGAATAATGGTACTTATTTCATAGGACTCTGGGAAAGTAAATGAGCTAATACATGTAAAACACTTTGAAGAGTACTGGATAAGAGCCAGCTATTACTTTTGTTGTTGTTATTGTTGCTGTTGTGGAGTTTAACACTGTGTTGTGCATATAAGAAGCGCTGAAGAAATAACTTATGAAAAACAAATTAAAACCCAAACACTCAACATGCCTATTCTCGTGGGGCCTATTTCCCCAATTAACCTGAGCTCCTGGGTGGGATGAGGACACAGCAGAAGTTTGGCACAACTTTGTTGACTCACATATTCAAAGAGCTGCCAGGTGCTGTCTCTGTGTTCTTCTTACTGTTTTTTGTTTGCTTGTTTGTTTGTTTTTGGGGGGGTTGGTGGTGGTGATGGTGGGGGGAGGGGAAAAGGCAGCATCCCAAAGCTCACTGGGAAAAGGCAGCATCCCAAAGCTCACTGATACAAGCCACAGACCTCGCCCCACAAGAGTGCTCAGAAGCAAGTATTCCCAATATGTTGCGCAGTTTTAGGGGCTCCCTGAAACCCCTGCATTCAGGGTGAGAAGCCCCTTTTTAGATGACACATTTTCCCATGCATTGGTATTACTCCAACAAGCAAAGTCCTGCTCTTTCACTCATCAGTGGGTGGCACTAGCTTCTACCCTGGCTCCCAGGCCCCCCATTACCTCTTCCAGGCCCCCTGGCTCAGTGCCCACTGTAAGCCACAGCCCTTGGCTAGAAGTTGAATGTAGCACCTGTTCAGCATTTGAGAGCTTAAAAAAAAGAAAAAAACAGACTCAACTTTAAAATAATCAGACAGAGGGATCATCCTCCCAGCCAAACATCATAATTCACAGGGTTCTTATTTGCTGAGTGAGACTAAATGATATTTATGACCAAGAGGCCCTGGACTCACCCCGAGTTGAGTGATCCAGGAGTTGCCCAAACTCTGGCAGCAGGAATAACTCGAGGGCTGGGAGATTGGACAACTTGCAGGGTAAGATTTTATTGCTGTTATTCATGGATGATGTGATTCCCCCTCTCATACCCCCCACTTAACATTAAGTGTAATTTCAGAATTTTAGTATATGTTTCTGGGAAGATGATAATTCAAACAATATTTGTTTACTTGAGGCAATTAATGCTTGGAATTGGCCCATTTGCTGTGGGACCCATTCATTCATTCATTCATTCATTGTTTATTAAGTGCTTTCTTTATATATAAGAAACTATTCTAGGCATTGGGGATATAGCAGTGAACAGGGCAACAGAGTTCCTTGTCCTAATAAAGTCTTGGCAGCAGAGACAGATAACACAAAATAAACAGTAAATGTGTATATGTCAGTGATAACGTGTGCTGAGAAGAAAAGCACAGCTTGCAGGGAGCAAAGAGGGCTGGGGACAATAATTTGAGCTAGTGTACAGGAAAGGCTTCTTCAAGCAGAGAAGTCTGGGGAAGGTCCAGGGGAGGAAAAAGGCCCATCCACCAAGTAGTCAATCCTGGTTGGGTTGGGACAGTGAGCAGGACTGATGACCACCGGGCCAATTCCCAGAACTGAGGCTTCTGGATGACAAGTTTGTTGAACAACCGCATCCCTATGTGGGAGCCTTTTGGGGGCACAAGGTTCTTTCCTGGCTATGTGCTTGGGTCTTCCTGCCATACTTAGAGCGCTCAAGGACTGTTTTCTCCTCATCCCTCCCCTCCCTTTTGCACCTATGCTTTGCAGAGCCCAAAATCTTCTGCTGAAAGCTGGATAAAGTTGGTGATATTTCAAGATATTAACCTTTAGAAAGGTTATACTTTTTGCTATAGACAATGTTTGTGTCCCCCAAGTTCTTATGTTGAAATCCTAACCCCTAGGGTGGTGGTATTAGGAGATAGAACTTTTGGAAAGTACCAGTAATTAGGTCACGGTGGTGAAGCCTTCATGTATGGAGTTCATGCCCTTATAAGAGACCCCAGAGATCTCCCTCACCCCTTCTGCCATCTGAGGACACGGTGGGAAGACAGCTGTCTATGAACCACAAAGCAGGAACTCACCAGAACCCAGCCAAGCTAGTGCCTTAATCTTGAACTTCCCAGCCTCCAGAACTGTGAGAAATACATTTCTCTTGTTTATAAGCCTCCCAGTCTGGTATGTTTGTCAAAGCAGCCAGAAGAGACTAAGAAACACCCTATTAAAACTATAGGAGATAGAGGGACAAGCTAAATAATACCAGAAGGAAACACTCAGATAAATCCAGAATGTGGGTGTAAAGCCAGTGGCCACTATCAGAGCCGCCTGGCCAATGCAGGTTCACATTTGATTCGGACAGTCGGTAATGAAACAACGGAGCCAAGAACTGGTGAGCCATCAGCTTTAATTCTAGCTTGCACCCAGCGGGCAAGCAAAAACACACACTGGGCTCCATAACCCACTCATTCAGTGCTCACAAAGCTACTGACTTATCCGAGTTTCCTAGAATCAAAAGGTTTCTAGCTCACCAGACTTAGTCACCTCTGTTTCCCATCTCCTTCTCTCTACACAAACTCTGCACAAACTGGCTTCTTCCCCAGCATTCTGCCATCTTGGCTGCCTCCTCTCCTCCACGTGGCCTTAATCTGCTCTCCTTTCTAATACTAACCTCAGGAACCGAGAGAGCAAGCTCCCGGTCTGCCCCACTTTATAGCGTAGATTCCAAACCCTTAATCCAATCTACAAACAAGGAAGTCTCTGATACAAAGCCACTTCTCTGAGGCATGATGGGAGGATTCCTCACGAGAGTGCACCACCCCACATCATCCAATCAGTCAAGGGTGTGGGGAAAAGCTTACTCTTAAAACTTGCACGTGGGCAGAGACATCTTTAATAAAGTGAGCATAATATATTTTATCTGCCCAACAGTGGGACATTCTACAAGACAACTGGCCTGGTCTCTAAAAAAAAAAAATCAAGGAAATGAAAAATAGAAGGATGAGGAAACTGTTCTAAATTAAAAGGAACATACAACCAATGGGATGCATATTCCCTTTTGCAGACCTGGTTTGAGCAGACAAGCTATAAAAGACGTTTTAGGGACATTTGGGGGATTTAAATAAACTAGGTTTCAAGTGGTATTGAGAAATTATTATGAATTTTCTTAGGTGTTGTAACAGGATTAGTGGAAAAAATCTTTTAATTTTGGATATGAAGGTGTGTGTGTGTGTGTGTGTGTGTGTGTGTGTGTGTGTGTGTGTGTGGGGCAGGGGTGGGGAGACATAGTGAACAAGTAAGTAAATAAATCCCTAGACATGTAAGGTTCAGCATGGTCCAAGGGAGGAGAATGAGATGCCCCAGAGGACACGGCTCACCTTCCTGGCCTCTGCCATGCCCGTGTGCTTGACAAATTCCCAGCATGCACTACCTGCGTGACCAGGGATGGAGTGTGCACCAGCAATGGGCACATAGTAGTGCTTAATCAAAGTTGGAGGAATAAATGGATAGTCTCTGTGGTGTTAATTTCTGGCTGAGTACCCCCTCCCAACACATTTATATCCCACCCACTCCTCAAGCACATCACAGAACCATTAAAAACATGGGCTCATCACAAGACACGGGCAGAGATCTCCCTGGGTCATTGCAGGTACCGCTGCCATCTCCCCTCCCCCAGTGCGCTTGGCATCTCTTGGAGGTCTGGTCACGGAACCTCAGTGACTCCTGTAGTCCCTTGTTTAAGTCCCTTGTTTAGTGGGTTGTTCATAACCACTCGATCATGAACACTGGCCTGCTGGTCCCTAATTATTTCACTGAATTGGGTGTTGCATCTTCAACAGCCTGTCCCCGAAAAGGCTCCCAAGTCAGATGAGACACATTGTGGGCCCCCAATAAAAACTTGGTGATAATAATGGTAATAAAAATAGCTAACATTATTGAGCAGTTAGTATTTCCAAGTGTTTAATCTAAGGTTTCTCTTTAATTCTCTGAAGAAGCCTGCCTGTTCTGGAATTTCTTTTACGTTAATTCCTCTCCCAATTTTACAGACTGGTTCATAGTCTCACAATTAGAAAGTGGCAATGCCAGGACTCACACTCGGTTGCCGCGTTCCTGCTTTTCTCTCAGGAGCATGGTCAGGCCAGACCTGTGGCCCTGCAAGCTCAGGAGTCCTTTGTCCTGGGGCCGGTGAGTGCTCGAGGACAGTTACATGGGAAAGCCAGGAGCCACCATGGTGCTAAAGCTGCCACTCCAGTTACATCCTTTGTTCCATACCAAGCTCCAGGATGAAATGATTATCTAAAATAAGGGCTCGTGTCATGGCTGGATAGCTTAGTTGGTTAAAGCATCATCCGGAAGCTCAGAGGTTACTGGTTCGATCCCTGGTCGGGACACATACAGGAACAAATCAATGTTCCTGTTTCTCTCTCTCTCTCTCCCTTCCTTTCTTCCTTCCTCTCTCTCTCAAATCAATAAAATAAACATGAAAAAAAAGACTTTCTTAAAAAAAAGAAAATAAGAGTTCATACTTAAAAGAAATAAATAAGAGCTCATGCCCCCCTATCACTCAACATCTTTCAGAAGCACAGCACAAGACAATGACAACTTGGGCAGATTGACAAGTGTGGTCTTGTAGAGAAGTGCCTGGGAGGACCCTTTCCCAGAGATCAGCTGTGTGGGGGTGAGGACCGCGGTGCCGACATGCCCCTGCAGCTGGGAAAGGGCTTGCTGAGCTGGGCTAGGCCGTCCTTTCTTGTTTTGCTTCTCTCTCTACCAATCTCCGGGGTGGTGGAGGGGGATATTAGATAAATACCAGTTGTCACCAGTGGGCTCTGCCCAGATTTTCTACCCCCGAATGCTTCCTTTCAGCAGGTATCTGGTGACCAGGGGCCCATGAGCTCGTCTGCCTCACAGATGTTAGGTTCCGGCCACAAAACCAAAAAAAACCTAGGGTGGGAAAGAAGAGCCCAGATTTCACCGAAAATGAAGCTTTCCAGAGCTGCTGACTAAGGGCTTTTCCTTCCAAACATCTGAAACAGCAAACAGATTGTAAATTAGGAGGGAGTTACAAGATAGTAGCTGAAGGCAAACAGGCCTCCTGTGTGCTGGGTTCTAGCTGTTGCCTCACTGACAGGGACGTAGGCAGCCAGAAAGGTGATTAAACAGGGTCGGGGCAGGGGCCAGACTGGAACAGGGGTGCTGCCAGGACAAGTGTTAGACCACTGAGCAAAGAGTTCAGTCTTCTTCTCTGAGCCAAGGGAGAGCGGTTTATTCTGATGAGAGGTGGAACGTTGGTCTGGGTCATTCCCTTGAGCCAATAAATGAATGATTCCCACCCAGATCAAAGTTCAGCCTCTCAAAGCAGCTCAGCAAGAATAAAGTAAAACCAAGTGTAGCCCCACTCAGACGTGGGCTTCACCTGACCAGAGCATTAAGTGAGCAGTTGAACAGTCCTTGGACACACTTCTCTCTTCCCACTGAGTCAAAATACTAATTGCAGCAAAATGTCTCCAGCCAGCTGAGGTTTGAATTTAAGATGAAAGTACAGCCCATGGTGTGGCAATAATCCTGCTGGATTTGGGGTCTTGAGGCCATGATGGAGAGCCAGAACCCAGAACCTCAAAGTTAGAAGCAATCCCCCACCCCTACCATACCTGTGGCACCTCGAGCCTCACCATGCAGCCTGCTTTGGTTAACAGAAAAGACAAAAGGGTGGAATGGAGTAAGTGGGATGCTGAAAGCTGACATGTGACTAGGCAGGTTTCAACATGGAGCGTGCCTTCAGGTCCCCTTGTCATGTCATGTCACTTGAGTTTAGTGACTCCAGTGTGGCGTTTCCTTTCAGGAATATCAAGCTTTGTCTGAGCTGAGGCTCTAAGAGCATGGTTATCCGAGCCCCTTCAAGCCCCTCCGAGCCGCATTCGGCCTTGCTCAAGGACCGAGAAGCACGTCCACTGATTTCCCATAACCATCCACGCAGGGCAGCCCCAGGAAATTGTTAGGACAGTTCCAGGTTTGGGAGGCTCCTATAGAGCTGTGAGCTTTTCCAGGGACTTCCTGATGCTCTGGGCTACAGAGCTGTGCCCCAGGAGTGGCCAAGGGTCCCCATACTTAGCTCCTACTTGCTGCTTTCACGAAGCAGGGATCTAGACAAAAAAAACAAAACAAAACAAAACAAAAACACAGTTTTTGGAAAAATGAAAACCTTGTGGGGTTGGAATTGATGTTGGATTTGCTTTAGGACTTGGAGAATTGAATTGGTCATTAAAAGACTAGGATAGTTTTGGGAAAAATTCAGATGGGGCTTGAGGTGGGGTTCACAATATTTTGGGGCAAAGGCAAAGCACATATTCTGGGAGGATTACTGCCCATTTCATAGAGTCTCATGCATAAACTGGGAGAGGCCAACACTGTGAGAGTCTGCCCTGTGCCAGGCACTGCGCCAGGGACCAGGGGGACAAACCTGATTCAGACACAGTGCCCGCCCTCAGGGAGCTGCAGCCAGAGGGAGAAAGACGAGGGACTTGGTCATCAGAAAGCAAGGCAACAGGTGCTGTACTAGCCCTCATCACACCAGAGCTAATAGTCTGCAGTTAAGTGTTCAGCCCCTGGGATCAGACAGACCTGGGCTGCAGACTCCTGCTTCCTGGCTGAGTGACCTTGAAGAGTGACATAATGTGGCAAGTCTTGGTTTCGGAGACAAGTTCAGTTCAGGCACTTCTTAGGTTACTGGGAGGATTCAGAGAGAGAAGGTGGCAGAGTCCGCGTCTGGCGCTAGGCGTGCGCCTGACAAATGTAAACGAGGTTCACTGGGAGAGGGTCCTCAAGCAGTCTGTGAGGCTGGAGAGCCGGCCGTGTCTGATGGGGGGTCCAGAAAGGCTCCCAGAGGAAGTGACATTGGCCGGACATTGTGAGAGTGTTGCTGGAAGAGGTGGGAGCCTGGGCCACCCCTACGCCGTTTAGCAAGGAGCTGGCCTTTCAGGTGGGATTCCACACAGAGGACTAAGATCTCAGGTGCAGTGAAACATGTCAAGGCATTAAGTCCTTGTCCCAAAGGCAAAGGGGGCACTGGGAAGGATATTTAATCAAAAAAGGCACCAGGTTGTCACAGTGGAAGATGAGACATGCAGGGAGGCAGGTGGGGGAGGGCAGGTGTGGAGGCTGATACCGTCATCATGGAGCGGTCTATGGGGCCTGAAGAGGGAGGAAATGGATGTGAGGACAACTGATGGGACCCCTGAACCAACAGGATTAGGGGTGAGGAAGGGGAGCAGGCCAAGAGCAAGTTTGGAGTCTGGGCAGTTAGTGCATACGGGGTATATCAAGGTCAGGGAACATGGCAGGGATGTGGGCAGAGGGCAGGAAGGAAGGTAAGAACATAACTGGGGTGTCCAGGCTTTGTTTTGGGGAGTCTACATGATGTCTAGGTGGGGTGGCCAGGGTGCTGTCAGCATCAGAATGCAGAACCCAGGAAAGGGGTAAGGATGGGGCCTCAAACAAGAACATTTATTATCTCTTTGAAGATGCAGCATAGAAAGTACTTCATAGAAGACCAAAATAGCCCCTTTTCTGAGGCCAACACAGCACTGATGACACAAGACCTCATTCTTACTCTCTGACCTTTGTGATCTTTTGTAACCCTAGTCACTGACCCTCAGGAGAGAGACGACGACACAGGAGAGAAGCATGAGCTTGGGTCAAAAGGGCAAGAGCCAAAAGAGCTAAAGTCACAGATCACAATACATTTCAGGGTATAGAGAAGGTGACTTGTTTTAGTCCCTAAATCCTGGTTTTGGAAAACTAAAGGAAGGGAGCAGTTTTTGAAAAAGGTAAATTAAAAATAAAATAAAATATGTGAAATGATATGAAATACTATATTCAGAGTTAGTCCAGGCTGAAAAAAATAAGATAAAATGATGAATAACTTAAACCTAAGAGCTGAATTAAGGGCAACTTGAGTATTCTGGAGGTCAGCCTGACTTTTTGCTGATTGTCAGGAAGACAACCACATTCTTCTACCCTCAGCCTTTTATCTACATCAGCAATGGTGGAGTACTGGGTTCAGATGAACAAGGATCCAGAACTACTTCCTGAATGCTTACAGTGTGTCCGTGACAATATGGGTTCTCATTTGAGCTCCCATCTTGAGTAGATGTTATTTTATCTATTTATTTTGTCACATTTCTGCTTCTTTTGGAGCAGAAGGTAAAACAATTTTAAGCTGAATGAGGTATTGGGGATCATCTGTAGAAATGCTCAGGATGGCCCATGAAATGCCACAAGCATAGTGTGACCGAATTTAGCAAGGCGGTGCCTGTGTTAGGAGTCGTGGGCCACATGGAGAAATATGGTTGTTGTTCTGTTGAGAAGCCATATGTCAAGTCTTCCCTGGGAGGGGAGTTGCAGACTTTGTACTGGTCAACACTTGCATGACTTGGATCACAAAGGTTATTTATGAATCCGTAGATGACAAAGTTGAGGAAGGAGGGAGAGACTTTTTACTATAATAGATGGTGCAATTAAGATTTGATGAGATAGGCTGAAACAATCATATAAAGCTAAGTTGTAAAAGGATAAATGTAGAACTCTTTACATTTTTTATTTAAAAATATTTTTCAATTATGCCTGACCTGTGGTGGCGCAGTGGATAAAGCGTCGACCTGGGAACACTGAGGTCGCCAGTTCAAAACCCTGCACTGGTCTGGTCAAGGCACATATGGGAGTTGATGCTTCTAGCTCCTCCCCACTTTCTCTCTTTCTCTCTCTCTCTCTCACTCTGTGTCTCCTCTCTAAAATGAATTAAAAAAAAAAAAGAAAATATTTTTCAATTATGGTTTACATTCAGTATTATTTTGTATTAGTTTCAGGTGTACTTCATAGTGGTTAATCATGTACTTTACAAATGCTCTCCCTGATATTTAAGTAGCCACCTGGCACCATAGACAGTTATTACAATATTATTGACTATATTTCCTATGCTGTACTTTATATCTGCACGACTATTTCGTAACTACCAATCTGTACGTGTTAATTCCTTCACCTTTTCCACATGGTCCCCCAACCCCTTGCCCTTCTGGCAACCATCAGTCTTAGAACTCAGTTTTTAGATCTAAAAATTCAATGACACAAGTAGATGGCAGAGATCTGGCTTGATGGCAGTTGTAAGGAATATGCTATTTATACAAGGAGTAAAGAGACAGCGCTGTTGCCATATACAGCAATGCAACGTTAGGCCACATTTAAAATAAGTCTCAAATAAGATAAATATGAGCCCCATGCTAACAAGAGGCAACACCAGGTCTGACTCGGGGAGCACACTAGGAGGAATTGGCAAACTGGACAATGTCCAGAGAAGAATGATGTATATGGGAAAGACCTGGAAGCCGTATCATCACGGGAGACCTGGTGGAAGAACGGGATGGGGAACAGGCAATGGTCTTCAAATATTTAGGGAGAAGGGATTCAGTTAACTTGAACCAACAGCAGGTTATGGGGAAGCAGGTTTCCACTCAACGGAAGTCCTAACAATCAGTGCTGCATGAGGGGCAGCCTTGTGAGAATCTGAGCCCATATAAAGTCCTAAAAATGTTCAGGCAGAGGCTGGACTGGCCACTCATTCCAACGGGAGAAGCAGGAGGATGTAAGTAAAAAGGCCAAGAGTTGGGGAAACTGGATTCAGGTTCTGTCCCTGGTCATAGATGTGTGATACTGTGGAAATCAATTTCCTTGTCTAGTCTTCACTCTCTCCAGCTGAGAATTTTTTAATTTATTTTTATTTATTATTATTATTTTTTGTGATACAGACAGAGAGACAGAGAAAGGGACAGATAGGGACAGAAAGACAGGAAGGGAGAGAGATGAGCAGCATCAATTCTTCATTGTGACACCTTAGTTGTTCATTGATTGCTTTCTCATATGTGCCTTGACTGGGGGGCTATAGCAGAGTGAGTGACCCCTTGCTCAAGCCAGCGACCTTTGGACTCAAACCAGCGATTATGGGGTCGTGTTTACCAGTCCACGCTCAAGCCAGCGACCTCAGGGTTTCAAACCGGCGACCTCAGGGTTTCAAACCTGGGTCCTCCGCATCCCAGTCTGATGCTCAATCCACTGCACCACCACCTGGTCAGGCTCCAGCTGAGAATTTTATCATCACTGGCTTTGAACTTTTGGTAGCAATAGAATCAACCCTTTTATCAAATGAAATCTCCTGCAATCCCCTCTCCCCTCAATATGTAAGCCCAATGTGTTAATAATGCTGGACACCCCTTTATTGCAGAGCCAAGCCCTTCTGGATATAGAAGTAGGGCTTCTGGGGGTGGTCTGCAAAGCACTGGGCCAACCAATCTTCCAGTCCTACCTTAGTTTTCAGTTCTATAGACTCAAACCCCTCATTTACACACGTGGCGCAGGAGATTTAAAACAGGAATTTATCTGAGATCTTACAGCTGATTAGTGGCAGTTATAGTGAGAACATACAGCTCCTAGTCTAACCCAGTGCTCCTTTACCCCACCAGGCTGCTCCCTTCCATCATGATTTAATCTTAGAATGTGTTCCCTGTAAGGTCCCAGTGCTGCCCTCTATAGATCCACCCCTGCCCTTGCCCCGCCCCGGAGGAGAACCAGGAATGCCGCAGATCCGGTCTGAAGCAGCTGGGACCATGATCCGGAATTCACTGCTCTCTGTATTTCTGTGACTCAATGAGGCACTGTTTTGTATGGGCTGAGAAGTGAAAACCAGGTGTGGCCTACCTATGGTTGTCCTACAATCTGTGTTCCCTATTTTTTCCTTATTACTAGATTCCTTTTTGAACTGCCACCCAGAATTAATGTATGCCCCAGTTTCTTTTGCAGCTACATATGGTGCTACAATTAAATTCTGACCAGCATAATGCAATTGGACATAATGTGTATACTTTATGGAAAAGTGTCCTTCATGGGAGAGAGGATACCCTTCTTCCAAGATGACTGGAAGGCAGGCAACAGCCACCTTGGACCATAAGGTACAAACTAGGTGCTGAGAAGAGTGGAAAACAGTAAGAGCTTCAGTCTCTGATGGTCTTATGAAGCCCCTTTACCAACCCCACTATTTCCTCCTGTTTTTTTTTTTTTTTTTTACAGGGACAGAGAGAGTCAGAGAGAGGGATAGATAGGGACAGACAGACAGGAACAGAGAGAGGTGAGAAGCATCACTCATTAGTTTTCATTGCCGTTGCGACACCATAGTTGTTCATTGATTGCTTTCTCACATGTGCCTTGACCGTGGGTCTTCAGCAGACGGAGCAACCCCTTGATGGAGCCAGTGACCTTGGGTCCAAGCTGACGAGCTTTTGCTCAAGCCAGATGGGCCCGTGCTCAAGCTGGCGACCTTGGGGTCTCGAACCTGGGTCTTCCGCATCCCAGTCCGACACTCTATCCACTGCGCCACCACCTGGTCAGGCTGTTTCCTCCTGTTTTACAGGCAAGAGAAATAAGCTTCTATTGTATAAGCCACCATAGCCATTTCACTGACTCTGTCGTTGACTGTAAGTTAGCATTATTTTATTATACATCACTAAGAAAAAGAAACCACTGCCAAATAAATAGACACTCTAGCCAATTGTATGACACATCCCAATTTCAGAGTTCAAATGTGACAAAAGTGTGAGTCTTATTACACGGAATGGAGTATTTTGGGGTTTTGTTACAGCTAAGCCCAATCCTGATTCAAGAAACATGAAGGAACAAAAATGACAAGTTATAAAGAACAGGATACTTGTGTAGAGGGAAGAACAAGTTTCGATATAAAAGAATGACTCATAAAAAGAGTAGTAGTGACACAGGACACCCTAGGGAAGTTTCTCCTATACTTCCCAGTCTGGCTTGGATTAACCACAGAGTTTTAAGTATGGCTATTTAGATTTGGCCACCCAGTGAGACAAGACTCTAGGGCAGGGGTCCCCAAACGTTTTACACAGGGGGCCAGTTCACTGTCCCTCAGACTGTTGGAGGGCCGGACTATAAAAAAAACTATGAACAAATCCCTATGCACACTGCACATATCTTAAAGTAAAAAAACAAAACAGAAACAAATATAATATTTAAAATGAAGAACAAGTAAATTTAAATCAACAAACTGACCTGTATTTCAATGGGAACTATGGGTGCAGATGCATCCTGTGCTCCTCTCACTGACCACCAATGAAAGAGGTGCCCCTTCCGGAAGTGCGGGGGGGCCCGGATAAATGACCTCAGGGGGCCGCAGTTTGGGGACCCCTGCTCTAGGGGATGAGTGAGCTGGTTTTAAGATGTCAAGGACACAAAGCCGATTGCTAAACCAGCCTACGTGTGATTAGCTGTGAGGGTTGCTGATTGTTTGATTGCTCCTCAGTTCTGCAGGGTCCTCCTGGTTGACTTTGAGAAAGACACATGGACAGCAGATGACCAAGAGAAGCTAGCATCTGAAAGGCTCTCCCTTAGCTGAGACCACAGGATGCTCTAGGCTCTTCCTGCAGCAGCCATTACGACTGCTTTCAGGGGTGATTGGGCCCTGGTCCAGTGCAAAAAAAAAAATCTGAGCACTTTTGGTTCTCAAGACGACAGCCCTGACTTTAACCAATGACATTCCAATGTTAGTATAACTATTGTGATTAAAACATCCAAGGCTAATATGATAAACAAAAGGGAAATTTGGCTTATGCAAAAGTGGTTGTAAAATGAAACACCCATTCTGAGTCAGTAAAGCAGCATTACTTTCACAAAGAAGGTCCACTTGACTGGTTTAAAATGATAACACAATAACTTGTTACTCCTTTTTATGAGTGTTTCTTAAATTTACCAGGATTCCTGGGGCCTTCATAGATTTTGCTGACTCTCATTATCTACTCATGAGACAAATGTTTTACTATTTAATATATCAACCCCACAGGTTGGTAGTATCATTACCATTTTAAGATAATATAGCCTGACCTGTGGTGGTGCAGTGGATAGAGCAACAACCTGGAATGCTGAGGTCGGTGGTTCAAAACCTAGGGCTTGCCCAGTCAAGGAACATACAACAAGCAAACAATGAACAATTAAAGTAAAGCAACTATGAGTTAATACTTCTCATTCCCCCCCTCCCCTATAAAATCAATAATTAAAATCTTTTTTTAAAAAAAGGCAATATGGCTAAGGCTCAGAGAAGTTGCTTAACTTCCTTACAGTAGCACAGCTAAAACTGGGCTCTCTAAACTTAGGTTGGTGAAGGTTTGCATTACAACTTAGTTGTAGTGTACTGAAGAAGCAACCATTAAGCTTTCATTACTGAAACACATGAGGTTCTGCTAAGAATAATCTCATCCTTCCATTCAGGTCACTGGGCACTGGGCACTGAATGCAGAATTGTGGACTATTCTAAGGGAATGCCTCCTCAGAAAGAAAAAAAAAAGTTGGGGAAATGATGGGAGACAGACTAAAAGATAAAAGCATGGTTACTCCAGGCCATACTTACACTCAGGCAACTGTTCCCACGGCCCAGGGAATAGCCTGGCAACACTGGACTCTGTCAATGACGGAGGTGCACTGGAACACTCCCAGTGCATGGCAGATGAGTTGTTGGGCTTTCGGAGTGAGTGCCTGTTTCTAATGAAATAGATCATATAACTTTGGGGGAAAGCAATATTTAATATTTTTAAAATTGGTTTTTAGATATTTTCTGCTCACCTTAATTTCATGCATATTATCTTCTTGGAAATAAAAGAATCCCCTACAAATTCCTATTTACCTTTGCCAATTCTGATGAAGATTATAATGAATCATGGGAATTTCTTTTATGATCTCGTGTTCTACATAAAAACAGCTCAGCTACTAAAAGGGCTGATTCAATTCTTATGGGCCAGATTCAAATTCTTCCCGGTTTCAACAAAGTGGAAGCCCAACCAAATGATTTCCTTTGGCCTGAAATATCTTAAAACAGAATAAAACTTCATATCCAAACTCACTACTTTTTCTCCAGATACTAAAGTACAAAGACACCAGGCTAAATTTCTTTTAAATTACTTTATTTTTGTATAAGCTAAAAGGAAATTTACACACTGAAATCTCAAAAGACCTTGGGCATGCACATTACCCTTGTTAGAGGTTCTTCTACATGTCTCTCTTTCTTCCATAGGAATTTCCCCAAACATTTTAAACCCATAGTTTTTACTGTATATACAGCCTTAAACCATAGCAATCTATGATTATGTCATTATACACTGTGCAAAATCCTCAAAAAATAGTGGTATGATAGAACAAAAAAATCAGTAACAAGTAAATTTCATTTTAAGACATTCTTATAATTTGGTCCTTCTCCAAAACAAACTGGTTTAAAACAGACACAATCTCTTTAAATCCCTCCAATCAAGTTCTGACAATGATCCATACCCTATAACAAAGGAGCAATTGATGAAGTACTTTGCAAAAGGTCAAACAGCAATATGCCAGATTGAAAAGATTAAAAAAGAGCACAAAATTGTTAACAAAAGCCAGGTCTGAAACAAACCCACCACACACAAAATTTTAAAAAAATTTAACAATGACTTGGAGCTTATTTATGATAGCAAAAGTAATACAACATATGATCTGAAAAATTAATAGGACATTCAATGCAATCTGAAAAGACTGAAGGGGATTTCACAGTCAGCAGATATTTGAGTTTTTAATTTTCTTTTTTTTATTTCAAAAGTTTTGTAAGAAGGACACCACCAGTGTATTTCACAAAGACATAAATGTATACACCCCAGCAACACAAAAAGAATAAATCTTCAAAAATGTTCACCCCCAATTATTTACATATTTTTCTAATATAAATTCAGGACTTCAGTATGTAAATAAATATACATTACTATGTATACCTTTCTAGTGTGGCTTACCAACAAATCAGCTGAACTTGTATTTCTTTTTTTAAAATTACAGCAGGTATGCTTTTGATGGTAGGAAAGGGAATGGAGGAAAGGAAAAGCAACTGAAACTGTCCAATTCCTCTCAATGATCAGTCTGCTTTCTCTTGGGAGCTTGTGGAAGGTGTTAGGGTGGCTGGGAACATCAACACCTTGGCATGCATGAACGTTAAATCAGGTAGGCTTGCGATCACCTTGATGGCTTCTTCACTGAGGTGCTCTTCTCTTTTCGGTTTCCTATTGACAAAGAAGAAAAGAGAAGTGTGTTAATGTGACTGCTGTAGAGCAAGTGAGAGGAAATCCACTCTCAAGGTAGTCAGTTAGCAATCTACGGGCACTTGAGTTATCTTTCTGTTCCTGAACCTCATAACAGTTTTGTGCTGTGTGCTTCCTATGCCAGAAGTCAAGTGTCTTATGAAGATGATGCCTCATTTATGTATGTTCACGACTGCTAGGCATGCACACACAGATACTCCCGTGTACCCGTGTACAGCTCACAGCTTTATTTTTAAGGCGAGGAGCCACCCCCCAAGCATACTTTCAAGATGCTAGTAAGCAGAAATATAATTCAGAAGCCCTAATAATACTCCACCCAACTGGGTTTCCCCCCAGTTCCCTGTGAAACTACCAAAATTACTTCAACATAAAACAAAGTAGGTCTGGCACAAGACCTCGTAAGTCATTTTAACCTTAGGCACTCTTCACCCCCATGGGGAATTCCAGGAGAGAAAGCCCTCAGTTCAAGAACACCCTGTCTCGCCTGGCCTGTGGTGGTGCAGTGGATCAAGCCTTGACTTGGAATGCTGAGGTTGCCGATTTGAAACCCTTGGCTTGCCCGGTCAAGGCACATATGGGAGTTGATGCTTCCTGCTCTTCCCCTCTTCTCTTTCTCCTTTCTAAAATGAATAAAAAATAAATAAAATCCTATTCTTAAAAGAACACCCTGTCTCAGCCACCATGGGAGGCAGACAGCTGGTCCAAAGCAGCGGCATTAGGGCCGGCTGCTGATGGTGAAGATGTACACAGGCCGGGGACTCAGGAAGAGGGGAAATCTCAAAATACCTGTGGATTCCCTAGATAAAGCACATTTTACAATGGCCCCGGGTACTAGAGGTGAACAGTTTGGTGCCTAGCACAGATATGATGACCTCCTGGTGACCCTTGTCTTAGCAGCAGGTGAGCCATAGAAAATGTCAACAGAGCCTCAAATGTGGCTCAAACTGAACACATGACTGTAATCCAACCTTTATTTTTTCCCCAAGACCTTAAATATACTGAAAGAATAGCTGTAGTGATAAAATTTTAGACCAAAGTTAATTTAAAATCATTGACTTTAAAAAGCCTGATTTCCTCTATGATAAAGAATAGTTGGGCCTGATAGGTGGTAGAACGGTAGATAGGACATCAACCTTGGACGTCAAGGTCCCAAGTTCAAAACCCAGAGGTTGCTGGCTTGAGTATGGGCTCATCAACATAACCCCGTGGTTGCTGGGTGACCCAAAAGTCACTGACATGAAGCCCAGTCTCTGGCTTGAGCAAGGGATCACTGGGTTGAATGGGTCGCTGGCGGAATGGTTGATGGTCCCACCCCTTGAAGGCATGTATGAGGAGGAATCAATGAACAACTAAAGTGCTGCAACTATGAACTGATGCTTCTCATCTCCCTCCCTTCCTGTTTGTTGGTCTATTTCTCTCTCTTGGGAAAAAAAATAAAGAATAGCTGGTACTTTGTTAGGTGTGACACAAGTTATTCCTTCCACTTAAATATTCTTTGTTTTGGGGATGAGTAGAGAAGGTCAGCAGATAACACCAGAAAGACAGATGCAGGCCTCCATTTCATACATAAACTTTTCTGTTGTTACCACTTTTGAATTCAGGCTAAAATAAAAAGTTTTTACAGAATGACTGAAAATTAAACAACAGACTTTCAGAACCAAAGCTCTTCAATGGGTTGTAGGGGTCAGCTTCAGGCACACTGAAATCATCAGATCAACCAATATTGAACCATGTTCAAGGGTTTCTCAGCAGAATAAAATAGCACTCAAAAAAAATATTGTCTGATTTTAGAGCAAAAAGAAGGGGTAAGATTGGGAGAGAGAAAGGGAGGGGGAGAGGGAAGAGGAAGGAAGGAGGAAAGGAGAGAGAGACACAGGAACATCAATCTGTTCCTATTTGTGCCCTGACTGGCAACCTCTCTACGTTTCGGGATGATGCTCAAAGCAACCGAGCTATCTGGTCAGAGCTCAATATTTTTCTGATTAAAATTTATGCTTAATTGTACTTAAATGACGGAAAATCTATTAGGTGAATGTTTGATGGGGAATTGGATATCTACAACATTCTAAAGTAAAACCAGATACTTTACTTTTTAGTTTCAAAGTGGAAAACTGGAAGTATAAAATGGAAAAGGTTAGCCTCTCTCCAATGGTTAATCTTAGCATCACTAATGATGGAGTCATCCAGACATGTTGTTTCTTCTGATGTGATACAACACCTATGATGTATTCTAGCCAAAATGGTTTACCTGATTTCATCGAACCTTTAGATGTAATTTTCAGTTTACAGGAAATAAGGGGACTAGAGAAACATTAAATACTATTTAAAGGGAACAAATAGACAAGTCCAGAGGTTGGGACATTCTTTATAACAACTGGATTGATCTTTTTAACAAGCTGGTGTCATAAAACTGAAAAACCAAAGGTATGGAGGGTAGATGCTAGGTTCAAAGGGACTTAAGATCCATAACAGCCAGGTACAATAGTGGTAGACTGAATGCCGGTCTGGAAAAAGCAGAGAGAAAGGACACTGTCAGAGAAATCTGCATATAGCCTGGGGATTAGAAGAAATGAAAATTTGCTGAAATAGACAGATGGAGATCAATGATTACAAGAGTAAATTCATTTAGTGCAGACTATAAAATCTCATTTTTGGTGAAAATAATGTGTATTTGCATAGGAAAAATCTGAAATATGCACTAAGGAGTTGTAGTGATCTGAGTGTAAGAATGTGATAATTTAATTTTAAAATTTCTGTTGGCTTATAGTTTCTAACTTTCTACAATATATCATACCACTTCTGCTGTGATAAAAGGTTATTATACAGAGTAACAAAACTGCATGTAAATGGACTTCCTTATTTGTGGAGTACAGCTGCGGTGGGGAAAGGAAGAGCCTTCCACCCAAGGAATGGCTGGTAAAAGACTGTCCAGGGTTTCAGCCAATGGCCTCATTGCAGAGGCACTACTGGGAGGCAATATGAACCTGTTTTAAAAATAAGAAAATGTTTTCTTTGTGTATTTATCTGTAGTTATTGTATATTGATACAATCTAGTTTTCTTAAAATATAAGAAAGAAAATGCTTCTGAAGAATTTGAAAATAAAAAGTTATATCACAACCTTTTCTCAAAGGCAGTGACCTAATTTTGATTTATATTCTCGCTAGTTAAGATTTATCCTTTTTGTCAAAGGAATACAATTAAGACCCTAGAAATAAACCCATACACTTATTGATTTTCAACAAGGGTACTAAGATCATAGTCTTTAGTGAATAGCGCCGGTATGACTGGATATCCACATGCAAACATCCAACAGTGTTGGACTCCTATCTCACAACATATTAAAAAATGAACTCAAAATGAATCAGAGCCTGACCTGTGGTGGCGCAGTGGATAAAGCGTCGACCTGGGAACACTGAGGTCGTCAGTTCAAAACCCTGCACTGGTCTGGTCAAGGCACATATGGGAGTTGATGCTTCCAGCTCCTCCCCCCTTTCTCTCTTTCTCTCTCTCTCTCTCTCTCTCACTCTGTGTCTCCTCTCTAAAAATGAATAAAATAAAAATAAAATAAATTTAAAATGAATCAGAAATCTAGAAGTGAGAGTTAAAATTATAAAACCCTTCGAAGAAAATCTACGTGTAAATGCTCCTGACCTTAAAGTAGGTGTTGATTTCTCAGACATGACACCTAGAGCACAAGCAACAAAAGAAAACATATATAAATTGTATTTATCAAAATTAAGAAACTTTTGCTCCTTTCCTTCAACGAGGTGGCCATGCAGCGTCCCCAGCAGGTGCAGGGAAGCAGATCTTTGTGAAGACCCTGACGGGCAAGACTATCACCCTCGAGGTCGAGCCTAGCGACACCACTGAGAATATCAAAGCTAAAATCCAAGACAAGGAAAGCATCCCGCTGGACCAGCAGCGTCTGACTGTCGCAGGCAAAGAGCTGGAGGAAGGCTGCACTCCCTCTGGTGACACTATTCAGAAAGAGTCCACCTGTACTTGGTACTGTCTGCGGGGAGGCAGCAATGGAGCCCTCCCTCCGTCAGCTCACCCACAGGCACAATGGTTACAAGATGATCTGCCGCAAGTGTAATGCCCGCTGGCATCCCTGTGCTGTCAGCCACACCAACAACCTGCACCCCAAGAAAAAGGTTAAATAAGGCCCATCCACCACCTCCTCAGACTGCACAGTGGCTTCCTGCCTGAACTCTGTGGCCCTGAGGTCCAATAAATTTTCCCGTTTGTTGAAAAAGAAAAATTAAGAAACTTTTGTGTTTCACAGGACACTATCAAGCAAGTGAAAAAACAGCCCACAGAATGAGAAAATATTTATAAACCATATACCTGATAAAGCTCTTGTATCCAGAATATGTAGAGAATTTTTATAATAATAAAGACCAGTTGCCTGATTAGAAAACTGGGAAAGGATATAAATAAATTTATCTCTGAAGAGATATAAATGGTCAAAAAGCACCTGGAAGGATATTCAACATCATTAGCCACCAGGGAAATGCAAGTCAAAATGACAAGGAGATATCACTTCATATTCACTAAGACGGCTATAATCAGAAAGTCGGACAGTAACAAGCCTTGGTGAGAATGGGGAGAAATTGGGACTCGTACACATCATCGGTGGAGATGTTTTCCACTTTGGAAAGCAGTCTGACAGCTCCTCAAAGAGGTAAACACAGAGTTACCATATGACTCAGCAGTCTACTCCCAAGGAAATGGAAAACATTTGTCCGCTCAAAAAACCTGCACACAAATGCAGTAAGTAGCATTACTTGTAACTGTCAAAAAGTAAAAACAACCCAAATGTCCAGCAACTGATTAATGAATGGCAAAATGTGGTATATCCATACAATGGGATATTATGCATATGCAACCACAAAAAGAATGAAAAGTACTGATACCTGCAACACACAGCTGAACTAGAAATTATGCTAAGTGAAAGAAGCCTGACACAAAAAGCCGCATACTGAATGACCCCATTTATTTATTTATTTTATAACTTATTTATTTATTTATTTATTACAGGGACAGAGAGTAAGAGAGAGGGATAGATAGACATGAACAGAGAGATGAGAAGCATCAATTATCAATTTTTCATTGTGGCACTTTAGTTGTTCATTGATTGCTTTCTCATATGTGCCTTGACTCTGGGGCTACAGCAGACTGAGTGGCCCTTTGCTTGAGCCAGTGACCTTGGGTTCAAGCTGGTGACCTCGGGGTCTCGAACCTGGGTCCTCCGTGTCCCAGTCCGACATTCTATCTACTGCGCCACCGCCTGGTCAGGTTGACTGACTCCATTTATATGAAATAACCAGAACAGGCAAATCCATAGATACAGAACGCACATTTGTGGTGGGCAGGGGCTGGGAAAATGGCAGATAGGGAGTGACTGCTAGTGAGTATGCGGCTTATTTTAGGGGTAATAAAAATGTTCTGGAACTAGACAGTGGTGATGGTTGTGCAACCTCATGAATATACTAAAAACCACTGAATTGTACATTTGAGAAGGGTGAATTTTATCTCGAAAAAAAAAGTATCTCTTTTAACAACTAGTCCTTTGGTTTGCATAAACTTTAGTTAGAGGTTTGGGGCTAGTAACTACCTGGCAACCCACTGATTAAAGTGAGGAAGTAACTTTTCTCTATATTAAAAAGGTAAGTAAGAAGAGAAAACTATTTTAAAACTAAGAATTGCAGTTCTTTTCAAAGTAAGCAGTCACTTTCATGAGCTACGTATGGAGAGAAGAACACACGTACTTTCTCTCAAGTAGCACTCAGAAGGGGATGGGATCCTGTTTGTCAAATCTCCTTGACCCCCCCATATCATCACACTGTCTTTTAACCTTTTCTGACCCTACAGTCCCTCATATTTATCTCCTATGTACTGTCAAGAGCCAAGAAGATTATGTTGAGTTTTACATATAGTTTACTCAAAAACAAAAAGAAAAATGAAACAAAAGGAAAACAACAGACACCTAAAATGCTTTCTCAAGCTATATATGCCACTCCCTTTTCTCTTCCCTGTACATGTGAGAAGCACTTATGGGGACATCTTACAGTATTATCTTCTAATTATAAGACTTGTAAATATTTGCACTTCTTACCACTTTTAAAGAATTAAGTCCTTAGAATAGGAAATACAAAGTTGGCAACTTGTTTTCTTTTCAATTTACTATATTTTAAATATAAAGTGGAACAGGTAGTATAGAGTAGTTCAATGTAGCTACAACACTGGTGGTCACTAGGATATACATATAGTTTAGTTTATTCCATAATAGAAAATAAGGGAAAAATAAAAATAACTTCTCAAAGTGATAGAGGAGCTGGAAAAGTGCCCTAGTGTACATATAACATGTTTCAAGGATCAGTTAAAAAGTTAAAAGAGCAAGTTAACAATGTGGTTTAGAGCTCCTCCTAATGGCATAAAAAATGAATTCTCATCACTGGGACTTCCAAAACTACTGTAATTTGTCTGTTCAGTGAGAACACAGAGGAAAAATGGTAAGGAAACAGTGCGACTGTCCTCAGGAAGACCGTCTGAAAAATAGGGTAAAGCCCAAACAATAAAAATATCAGTTTTTTGTTGTTGTTTTCAAAGTTAAACATGCATTAGCTTTTGGTTAACATATAGAAAAAAACAGATGAGAAATTTGAGAATTTCAATGTGAAAATATGATTTATTTGGAAATAGAAAAAAATTAGAAAGCAAGCAAAACACTCACAATGGCTTCACTTACAAGCAGGTTTACTTATTAGTAGGCTTTATAGTGCCAGACAGACAGCGTTACTACAAAGAAATAGGGTTATGAGAGCGATGGAGTGAGTTTGTGGACAAATGAGCATGTGCATGCTACAAATCCATTTCAGGGAAAAGTTTAGGGTATCTATAGTTATAATTATAAAACAAGTAATGCCTTTTTATAATTATAAATATTAATAGCATTGATAATAAGTAATAAATATCTGTTGAATAAATGGATATTTAAACATTTTAAAATGCTGATGTATCATGAACTTGGAACAACAGAGCTGGTATGGCATTCATCCACTATTCTCGCAGTAGTGATTTAACTGGCTTATAATGATTAGCTTCTTTTTAGGAACTGGCTTATTCTTATGGCTAACGTGTCAAAGCAATGGCTATTCCAGTGCTTAACCATGTAAAACTAAAAGTTTCCTGAGTCCCAAACACAAGATGCAGAACACATTCCAGGTGTTTGGTTCTGACACTGAGAGATAACTGCTTTCCTAAAGGCCATGCCCCTGAAGAGGCTCCAAGGCACCTTGTTAAAGTAATCAGAGTTGCTGCACATCAGCAAATATACAGAAAATAAAACAGTGGCCATATCTTTATTCTAACTCAGAGTAAAAAGATTAACCTTGGTGACTCTTGGAGTGTGAGAGTGGGTTCCCAAAGATCTCAGCAAGTTATGGAGGGAAAGAGGGAATGTTTCTATAGTGGCTTTATGATCTCAATACTTAGCTAGAATTCTTCTCTACAAAGTTGGGGATGGAGTGAGGAGAGAACACCACATCTGTTAGTCGTTTTTATTTTCTCATGAAATAATCTGCTCTGATATAGTTCATAATTAAATACTTGATACTATTTTCTGGAATTAAGTCATTACTGATTTTACAAATACAAAATGAATTTTAGTACGTTACACTGAAATACTGCCAACTCATTTGCTTTCCCATTTGGGGCTGTTTTAACACAGAATTCAAAGTCAGGGTGTAATGAACACTAACTATTTACCTGGTAGATGTGCTTGTCTTCTCGACTGTGGACATGAGTCTTGCAAATGCATCAGTCACTTTGAGGCTTGAGGAGGAGATTTCCAGCTTAGAAGTTGTTAACTCATACAACTCTGGATCCACACCTTATAGTATAAAACGATAGTCAGTGATGGCAAGCTGCAATGAGTCACTCTCTCAGCCACAATCCAAGATGCAAAAGGCAATCATTCTGTAAACATCTGAGTCTTTTATAAGCACAACACATCTGTAGCATACTGTATTACTGCATTTATTTTTAGAATTTTAAGTTCCACTTTTCAGAGTTTTCATAAAACTATTCAATTTTGGATTAGTTTGCAATATGAAAATTAACAATGTTTTATAAATAGAACACACTGATCTGTTATACAATAGTATACTTCAATTGTTAAATTGACTGATTAACCTCATTTTTTGAACCTCCCTCTCCCTTACCTTGATCATTTTTCTGCATTATTTTCTTACACAGTAAAAGATTTGAAAGCCAATATAAAGTTTCAAATATGGTAAATGATTTGGTTAGTTTAAATATTCTGACAATCAGAAGGCGTAAGCTATTACTCAAAGCATCAACTTATCACTAAAGATAAATTATATACCAACTTGTTCTTTTTTTTTTTTTTTACAGGGACAGAGAGAGGGATAGATAGGGACAGACCGACAGGAACGGAGAGAGGTGAGAAGCATCAATCATTAGTTTTTCGTTGCCGTCGCAACACCTTAGTTGTTCATTGATTGCTTTCTCACATGTGCCTTGACCACGGGCCTTCAGCAGACTGAGCAACCCCTTGCTGGAGCCAGTGACCTTGGATCCAAGCTGACGAGCTTTTGCTCAAGCCAGATGGGCCAGTGCTCAAGCTGGCGAGCTCGGAGTCTCGAACCTGGGTCTTCCGCATCCCAGTACAACGCTCTATACACTGCGCCACTGCCTGGTCAGGCCAACTTGTTCTTTTTTAAGTGGGAGAATATATAATGGTCTCAGAATAAGTGAAAAAAGAACTACTTCTAGACAGAATAAAATTTGTCCCAAGGGTTAATTATATTTCTATAGCCTTATATCTAAATCTAGTAGTTAATAGTTCAAATATCTTATTAGAGAAATTCAAAATAAAGCTGTGTTAGAGAAACAGATTTATTATAAGTCTATAAAAATCCTTTCCTTATCTGAGTTCAGTAAAATATGCATATTTATTTTTATATTTCCCTTAAATATAGATTTATATTAAGTATGACTAAAAACAATAAGGACAACAATGAAATATTTCAACTCAATCTAAATTTTGGATAATAAAGATAAACAGATAAAAGTTTTTTAATCGTACACTCTTCTTGGTCTCAGCAAATTACTTGAGATAAAAAGTTCAGTAGCTCAGGGTATAACAGAAAAAAAGCAGACTGCAAGAAAGAACGTTTTATAACTTCATCAATATTTATTATTGTCAAAAACACCCTGATGATGAGCTGATAAAATTATATATAAATGCACATACTGCTATTAACAAGTTTCCTCTTTTTAGGATATTTCAGAATTAAGGGGAAAAACCCCAAGAACTGCCTTCTATTAACCAACTTTGCAGACGATTAGCAGACGTAAACATATACCTCAGATGTTTACAGAAATCAAACAAGCAAAAGCAGCTTCCACAGTTACCATGTCCAACAAGGGAGGAAGGCTATAGAAAATGTTTGTTGATTCTCCCAAGTTCTTAATATTTCATTAGGGTACAGTTAGTTTCAAAATATATTTAGAAGGCCTTTTCTTTCTATTTTTATAATAAATATATAGGTGGCAATCAGGGACCAAAGAAACCCAAAGTACTTCTTTCTTCCACTGTAAAAGGTTAGCTTCTAAGTAACCACAAAATTGTATCAGATGTCTAATAAAAAATGCAGAATAAATAACTGTATTCTGACTGGCAGCAGAAAACTGCTGGTAAAAATTAACCTGGGTTTATAAAACACTGGCCACTTGTCAAACAGTAAAGTGGGAGATAAAACAAAACAAAAAACAAAATCAACCTTCTCCAGCACAAAACAAACACTAACACACACCCAAAAAAATAGTACTATGGCTATATTTTATATTTTTCAAAACAAGATAATTACCTACTTTATACTAATAATTAGAGATTACTAATTTGATTCTTTTTAATGGAAGATTTTTTTTAAAAAACAAAACCTTAATGAGGCTTAGTTTAGTTACATAACTAAAACTAGCCAACCAAGTTCTATGCCAACCTCCTAAGTCTCACACACAAAATAATTAAATAACCGCAAGCTAAGACAAAATGACTTTCCCAGAAACAAGTCAGAATTAAGTGCCAAGCAAATGGTGAAATGGAGTACCAAGGAAGGTGTTGATACCTGTAGCTTTACGGTAAATTTTAACAAAACCCAATAGCAATAAAAAGAAGCTAAAGCAATTTTAAAGTAGTCAAATTTATACAGCAGCTAGAGCACATTAATGAAAATATGGAACAAAAATATTTAAAAGGTTCCCAAATAACGAGGACTGCACTTGATGCTAATTTCACTTCCATCACAGCTCTAAGCTTCTGAAACCGCTTGCTCTGGTCAAAGCCGCGCATACTCAGCCTGGTTATCATGTCCTTTCTGTACTTCTTTATATGGTTAGATTAGCTGTACTCCTATGGATGGTTTTTAACTGAGTTAGAAATGTAACCAAAAATTAAATTTAAACCAGGTTTGTAGGCATCCCAAAGTAGTGACCTCATTTAAATTATAATATAGTTCATGAAAAAACAAAGCTGAGCGCTAATTAAAAATGGGAGCTTGGTAATTCATTTTGGGGACTATAGTAGTAAGGAAATCAATACACACCCCCCCACCGTTAACTACTAAATACAACTAATTAGCTAATAACACAAGTCATTCCATAGCTCAAACGTATTTAGAAGTAATTTAAGGAAATAGTGAAATATCCTTTTGAAGTCAAAACCAGACACATATTGTTTTTTTCTATGCTTGAAAAATCTTGGAAACAATGAGTATGATAACTGGGGCTTTGATTTGAGGAATCGAATCACTTTAGCAAATGGCTTTGAACCTCCCTTATAACAGGACCCGGTTTCCGTAGCCAGACCTTGGAGAAGGGCACCCTCGGTCAGGTTCACCCTTAGCTGACTCTTTTCCTCGTCCCCGTTTCCCATCGTGGCACCTACACTGCTAGAAGTGGGTGTCAGGGTTATTTAGTTGAATAGAACAAACCCAGCAAATTCTCAGGAACCAGCCTGGCTGTGGAACTGGACACTAGCGGGGACACAGAGGGATCCTCCCTATGTATTCTGGGCACCAGCATCTATATACGGCACCCCAAAGGCTGTCTGATGACCAGTGAGCATAATTACCAGATTACAAGTTGGGTGACAGAGTCATTAAAATCATATTAAATAAAATGTAAACATAAAAATGCCATTATATTTTAATCTTTTATTCAGTTAGAAAATGACAAAGTACATTAGTTCTTTGGTCAATAAACTGAACTTTTGCAGGGCTGAACATTAATTTAACAGGCACTCCAAGTAAGGTTTCATTTCTAACTTTTAGTATCTCATAGCAATTACTTTTTATGATGAACTTTTGTAACTTTTTTTCTTCCAATTGGAAAACTAACAGTATCCTTTCTATTTAAGAGCTACAGAAAAACAATAATAGTTCTATGTGGGACTATATAACTAAGTGCTAGACTCCAACATTCTGGAACCTAATTATACATTTAGCAGCACTAATAAACAACTAACTGAATGCTAGCATTTGCAAAGGTTCTATTATCACAGGCACTACAATGTAAAGTGATCTTTGTGTACTAAAATATTCTTATATCTCTAAACTTATTTTTTCAAATGGCTTTTTGGAATATGCTTTCAAAAATAAGCATATAAAATATCACATTTTTCACTTACAGGAAAAAACATATCCTGCCTTTAACTAAGAACATTGGGGCTGTTTTATTTCTAGAAACTACTTTGAGCTTTGAATATTACACTCTGAGAAAGCTATCCTTAAAATACATTTCATATAAGTCATTTATTATAGTCAGCTACTAGAAAATAATAATAGATGAAAAAAAGTATTAGAAAGACATCATAGAGAATACAATCTACTTGTTTCCTTGTTTATAGGAAAGTCAAGTGATGTGGTCATGCTTTTAGTACATAAACTAGAATCGTGGTTTTAACACTCTGCTGACCTGGGATTGTAGTGCTGCTGCTAGAGCTACTGTCATCCACGGGCCCAAAGAAATCAAGGTTCAGAAGAGTGGAACCTCCACTAGCTTGAAATTCAGTGACCGTGTTGGTAGGCAGCCACACAGAAGGTAAGCCAAGGGAGGAGGGGTTATGTGTAAAAAGGGGTAAGACACACACTTGAACATGCAGGTTATAATTAGTAGTCATTACATATTTTTAAAATCAACATTAAAACAATGTGTACAGTATTAGTTTTTCATTACTAAGGACATTTCTGAAGTAACAATTTAATTCAATGTACATTTTCTCATGTACAATGTAAATAATTTAACACTTAGTAAGGTTTTAGTTAGCAGTTCTTTCAAACTCGAAGCCATACCAGAAAGACCAAGAGGAAAATATACCCGTTAAAGGGAAACAATACTTTAATCTCAACCCAACATTAAATCACTGCACATGCTCAAATCAATCTTTCATGTTAGTATTGCTGGTTTCCAATTAATGATTTTTTTAAAGTGACAAAGCTTTCAGTTTTAGGACACGCATCAATACATTAACTTAGTTTAAAACAATATAATAAGGAATGTCTTCACTGCCCTACCCTGATGTGCAACCTCAAGCTGTACTGTTCCCCTTTAACTCTGAAACAGTAATCAGAAATAGTATACATTTTTAAAGAAGTCGTTTGTTAATAAAAAGCACGATGATTTGACTAAATAAGACACCGGACAACAGCAAAAGGTGCATCCAGGCTTTCCTTCAGCGCTGTTATTCAATTGGATGCTTTCCAGATATCCCAGGGCCCCCACTCTAAAGCAAAATTGACAAAATTGCAGGTGTTTTAGGCAATGGCTCAGACAACTGATGAAGTATAAAAGAGTAACAGTAATTGTATCTTAGGGTCCAATTAAAACATGTGGTGTCAACACATTGGAAAACTAGCATTCTGTGTTATTTTTAAAGACCCTACATGACTAGAATAAGTTATTCCTTTTTCAGGAATTTCGCTTAAAACTATGAGTGAAACCAATTATTTCTGCCATTACCTACCAGTATTTTGAGATAAATTTTAGAAAACGATCATGAAAGTCAGTCACTTTTCATTTGCATATAAGTGCTCTATAAAATATTATTAAATCTGAAAACTACTTTGGGATTCAATAAATATGGGTCTATTTGCACACGTTTTTTGGTTAAATAATTGTGCTTTAAAGCAGCCTCTAGTCACAAGACTTTGCATCCAAGAAAATTCTATAAATTAAATCTACAGAAATAAATTTTAAGTAAATTGATCCTACTTAAAATATTTAAACTACCTAAATACTTATAAAAAATAAAGAAGCTTTTTGACTTAAGATAAAGAAACTAAAATTTTACCTAGTTACTACTACCTATATTTGGACATTAATACTGTTAATAATAGTAATGATTTCTTGAGCAATTACTATCGAGAAAGAAAGCCTGAATTTCCAAAGATAAGAATAAGAAGTTATGTTCAAACAAAAAAGGAAATCAGCAGAGAGAAGTCTGTCTGAACTTTGTAGCTTTCTTAACTCTAGCTCTGGTGCTAGAGGCTCTACGGAGAGACGTACCATCTAAAGGGTTAGTAAGGCCACTGCTACTCCAGTCAAACTGGACGGGTGGTAGAGGCTCCTAGAGTTGAAAATCAAAAAACCAACATTAATCAGTATAGATTGTAGCAACGTAAAGAATCCTTAAACAAGAAAAAGCTATTATAGCAAGACAATTAAGCAATAAAATACCTAAAGATAAAATTGGGATAATTTACAATTTCAGAAGGTTATCTATAAATATTAACCCAAACTGAAACTGCAGAATTTATAAGTACAGCTTGTTTACATTAAGAAAGTTGTATCTGAGAAATAGAATTATCTTTACATTTCAAACAGAAATTTATGGACTACTTCTGTCAAGATTTCAATCAATATTCTTAAATCATAATTTAAACTACTGGCTTGATTACAATAAAATATTAAAATTATCACTGACTTCACAGTGTGATTACTTTAAATGACTAGTCATTTAAAAATTTTTAATAGGCAGTATAATGCAATAGAGAAGGTACCCTACTAAAAGTGAGGAAATTTAGGTTGAGACTGAACAACTACGAAGTAACTAGTTGTAAGATTATATATGGTTACTCTGATCTTGTTATATATAAAACAAGAAGGTTCAAAGTCCAAAGTCTCTGGTTTTTTACAATTTCCCAAATTGTACATATAAGATGGAAGGTAGTAGGAAACATTTAAATAATGAGTATCATTTTATTTTAAGAGTATTCCTGATGAAAAAAATTGTGGTTTTTGGTTTCATTTCTTCTTTTATTTTGGGGTGCTGTTGACAACATTTACTGAAATAACCCGTGTTTTATTAGACTCTTGATATCAACACATCATCCATTTTTTTTTTTCACATCATCCATTTTTTTGTTTGCTTTACTGAATATATATGTATATGCTTTCTTGTAAGGTAGGTACTAATAAAATTCTGTATTTAATTTTTTCTGTGTAAAGACATTGTTCCCTGTAGGAAAAGTCCATTATTTTTGAAAGTCTGAAACATGATATTATATCAACAATTGTCTTGATAACTGGGATACCAATGACAGGCATGTTACTATGAACATCTAGTCGTCCCCAAATCAGATCAGGCCTGGAGGTTGGGGGATATAAACAAAGCAAAATGCTAACATTAGTGGGTCCCAGGGGTTAGGGATAGTTGTAGGTGAGGGGCAAGGTGGAGCTTGCAGGGAGGGGAATATTAAGAGAGTTATATGTGGTGATGGAAGAGTTCTGTATCCTGACTGCAATTGTGGTTATATGAATCTTTCCACAAGATAAAAATGACAGAACTATAACTCAGAATGTACAAATGTCATCGTACTGCTTTGATATTGTACTATAATAACATAAGATGTAATCATGAGGGAAACTCGTAAGGGTACAAGGCACCTCTTCTGCATTTTCAGCTTCCTTGAATCTAAAGTTATTTTAACAACAAATACTGGTAAAAATCTAGTTTATATTCTACTTGAAAGACTGATAAACAACATTTAGAAATGATCTTCTTTAGTGGATCTCAAAAACAAATGAACAAAAAGCTCTAGTCATTCCCACAGATTTAACTTATATTATTCTACTTCTACATCAGTGATACTTTAGTCATATTCAAATTTGACTGAATGAACAAAACCCAGTTTATGTAGTAACAAAATTTCTGGATAAATGGAGCAAAGCTCTTTTATTAACATGTTTTATCTAGTGATGTCAAGTAGCTGGATACTTGAAATATTTCAGTGATTTGCTAGAGTTTTAGCTTCTCATACATGTGTATGGTGTTTTAAAGACATAACCAAAAATATATGAGGTGCTAAAACACAAATCAACATTTTGTGGAAATAAGACAGATGAAAAACAAGACACCTAAGTAATTACAGACTAACTAATGATACTGACAAGACAACTCAAAGAAAAAACATTGGAATGAAGCATTTTAAAACAAGTAGAAGCAATGTGGTATGAATGATGCCTGTACAGACAAAAGCACTAAGAAAAGGAGGTCAAAAAAAGAGAAAAAACAAAAAAAAATAGGAGATTAGAGACAGGAGCCCTGGGCTCTTTGGTCTTAGTTGTACCACTGATGATGATTTGGGGTATACCACTTAGCCTTTCCAAATATGTTTTCTTATTGTAAAAGGAAAGCACAATAATAGATAATAATTTTTTTCTTTTTTCCAACTCTAAAATTCTAATTCATAACTGAAATGGCCACATCAAGAGCCTGAAAGAGGATATTGCTACTGGTGACTAGTTGAATAACGCTAGTAAGAGAGTTGAGTTGACCCAGCAGTCAATAAAGTGTGGTTATAAGTACTGATACTACTAAGAGGAAAATCAGTAATGACACCATGGATGGTATGTATGATCGTGAAATTCAGTGGGTAAGAATAAAAAAAAAAATCACTAGTTTTTTACCCATCAGCCATATTTTCAGGTATCTTAGAAGAAAACCACCATTAGTAATTGTTAATAAGTTATTAAATTCCTAAATAAGAAATGCAATGGTTACAAGATTTGTAAAAACTAATTTGTAAAAAATAATAAAAATACAGTGGGTACCAAAACTGAGCTAGAATAAACAGATCAAAAAGCAGGCAATCATAATGAGAATTATGTAACTATGCTAAGTTTGAGAGTCAATGTTTGGTGCTGCCAAAAATAAAAACTTTATAAAACGAAGGTTTAGCCTGACCAGGCGCTGGCGCAGTGGATAGAGCGTAGGACTGGGATGCGGAAGACACAGGTTCAAGACCCCGAGCTCGCCAGCTTGAGCAAAAGCTCGCCAGCTTGGACTCAAGGTTGCTGGCTCCAGCAAGGGGTTACTCGGTCTGCTGAAGGCCCACCGTCAAGGCACACATGAGAAAGCAATCAATGAACAACTAAGGTGTTGCAAAAGCAATGAAAAACTAGTGATTGATGCTTCTCACCTCTCTCCGTTCCTGTCTGTCTGTCCCTATCTATCTCTGACTCTCTCTCTGTCCCTGTAATAAAATAAATAAAAAAACAAAAACAAAATGAAGGTTTTGTATATGCTTTTTTGGAAAAACAAAACAAAACAAAAGATATTAAACAGGTCTTTCCTGACACATTTTGCTAAGTTTTTAGTACTAATAGGTCTAGTTTTTTCATCTGAAAATTATGACTAGCAGTAAGACATAACAGCATCACTGCATAACCAAAAGGTAAGGTAAAAATAATGTATATGTTGTATGCCAAAGAATAGTGGCCAATAAAGAGAGTCTTTACATTTCAGGTGTTTGCTAAATATTTTAAACTGAATCACAAGTATGCAGCCAAGCCAGTGATGGAGGTCAGCTATCTCGGCACAAAATTCTGATACACATACTTAAATCTGTTTGAGTGTGTATTTTAGAATGAAGACTTACATAATCTCAAATCAATTTCAGAAATAAGTCTGAACAACTTCTATTGGGAAGTAATATTTTCATTAGTTCCCAATAAAGGCTAAAAATTAAAGCCAATGAAACCAAACAAACTACAACTTAAAAGTTCAAATCAACTTTTTACTGTATTTTATTAAATATTTTAACACACCATTTGGTTCAGAATATTTTTTTATTTTCCTCCTTAAAACCTTAGGTGTGTCTTATGGTCAGGTGTATCTTACGGAGCAAAAAATAATGCAATTCTCTATTTAGATGTGCATTTTCTAAAAAAAAAAAGAAATGTGTACACTAACAAAATAAAAGACTATGTTTGAATAAAAAGATCTTTTTATACAAGTAGCAAGAGACCAAGTTTCATCTTCTCACAAAAAATTAGATACGCTTAAATGTTGCTAAAAATTTCTCTACTTGCCTATAAATAAGGGAGACAGTTATCTTTGGATTATAAGTACATAGGGCTGTACATGCATGATTAGAGATGGCAACATACTATGGAGCTGCAACTAACCTCCATTATTTTATCACACATTCATTTCCATTCAAAGTCTTTCATCAAATGAACACATATTTGTTATTAGGTCATTTAGATGACTTTTAGTCATGTCAAATTAAATTATATAATAAAGATATGTTTCAAATATGATGAGAGTGAAACATGTAAGATCAATCAAATCAGCAAAGGGCAAAAATGATGGGTAACAGCTAACTTTGATAAAATAAACAATTGTTTATAGGGCTGTAATACATGAAAGTGGATAGACAGAGGAGAACTGGAGAAGGAAGAAAGCAAAACTAGCAACAAGTGGCCCCAAGTAAGAACAGCAACATTTTCAGTAAAAGAACCAGCCCAGTGAGTATAAGAATGTTGATTAAGGCAGAAGTGAAAATGAGCTGTAGAAGTAATTTTGGAATCTCCATAGATCAGTTAAGCCTGGGAGAGCAGATGCTATCCAGAGGGTAATGAGAGGAGGATAACTAAGGACAGATTCTACCTACTGAGACACTGTGCACAAGCATTCTTGCCTACTGCCCAAACATCAAGGCCGAGCATTTTATGCAGGAGGTCTCCTTGCCTGTGAATTCAGTGCCAGCTGTAAACTAGCTTCAAAGGGATGTTTAAGCTTGTGCCCAAGTATAATCCACAGTGGTACATGGCAGTAAATTAGACGTTTCTTGAAACACACTTGAAAACGCAGGACCTTCCTTTACATTGTTATATTCTACAGTATGTTCTTAAAAACACAAACGCTGTAGAGTGGGGTCGATGAGGGAAAAAAGAAAAAAAAACAAACAAACCCACAAATGCTGTAGGTGTAAGAACTCTCCTCCCCTAGTCCCTATAGAAAAGGGTCCTGTTGCTAAGTCAATTTGAGACATGAATTAAAATTAAATAAGTTTATCTACTACAGGATTCTTCAATGTGTGTGTTGTGAATTTCCAAGAGTGGTTGTAGGTAAAATATGAAATATTTCCCAAATTTACTTCACCCTGAAACCATTCTTTAGTGGCATATCTCTGGGGATTAGTATTTAATGGAGAATATATTTTGGAAAAGATTGTCCAAACATACTCTTTTTGTTAGATATAATGGAAGATGATATTTAAGGTTAAGAAATAACAAACACAGCAAGGACATGTTTTAGAAAGGGTAATGGTTCACTTAAAAATATCAGTTTTCTAAAAAACAGTATTTGACCAGCACTGAATCAGTTTCTGATCTGATGTGGGAAGAATAAGCAAACCACAATGGCTATTTTCCTCAGATAAAAAGTGAGAAGGAGACTGATATTTTACATATTAGACTAAAAATATTAGACTAAAATAAAATTTGTGCTTAAATGTGCTAAAAAGGTAAAGAATAAGGAAGGTAAAAGAGCTTTCTTTTTTTTTTTCTAAATCCATAGAATGTTTTGTTAAATGTCACATCATTTTCAACTAAATAACAGTTCTTTTTATTCAACTTCCCAAACAACAGTTTTTGATGTAACAAACATACCCAAATTTTATTACTTTATAAAATTTTGCAAGCTTCAGAAAGAATACACAATAGCAGACTTGAAGAGGTGGTATAAATGCAGTGTTTCCCATTTTCTAGATAATCCAGCACTTACGAGATTTGCATGTCAGTAATTATAATCAGACAATGTTCAGGGTGCTAGGAGCTTTTAGAGATGCTTGTTTCAAAGTCTTCATTTTACAGGGAATGAGACTAAAGCTTAGATAAGTTTAAACAACTTACTCATAACCAGCCAGTTCTCAATTTGTGCCTTTCTATTCTTGAAAATTATTTCTTTCTTTGTATTCCAAGGGATGTTATTTAATAAGTACTCAAAAGCACGTCCATTATGAAGTCAAATTTTAAAAATATTTTAAAACTAAAAGTTATATATTAAGGAAAACAACAGTGTGTGTGGATATATGTGCATAAATATGCATGAACATATCTATACACATACAGATATTTTTACCTGGAATTGGTCAGGTGTACATGTGTTCATTTCTGGTGACATGGTGGTTGTCTGGCCAATGGAAGCAATTTTTTCTGCAGCAGATAGTGGTTTCAATGGTTCCTTGGTGGGCTCTAACATACCCTGAGAAAAAGGTATATTAGCTATTAATTTTGGGGGTGAATATCAACCCATAAACTTTATAAGAAATTTAATCTTTTGGAAAGCAGAAAGAAAAAAACAGGTCATTTGGAAAGTTACTCAAGACAAAAGGAACTCTTCTTAAATTTTGTTTAGAGAAAATCTTACGGCACTATAATGGGAAATGTTTCACAATAATACCTTGGGAACCCAAACTATTTGAAGTAAGACCTTGTATTTTAAATTAGATTTGTTTTAAAGTGCACGGTTGTCACTGGCACACAAAAGCAGCGTCTTTTGTCTTTAAGAGGTGAACATAACAGTATGATACATCCTGGCCCTATGAATAACAGTATGATACATCCTGACCCTATGAATCCAACGATTTTATGATGTTTCAGACATTGAAACTGCAGGAGAGGGCACCTTTCATACACACTAACCATGGTGGTGCTTGGAGAAGTGAGAGCTGATTTTAAAATACACTATGTAATGTGATGACGCCTCCACATTTAAATGTGAATTAACTGTTTGTTTTTTAGCTCAACTAAAAAACTAGGAGCCTTACTTAGTTCTTTGCACTGGCAAAGCAGAGACACCACCATTTCAGAGGTAAAAACACCTTTCCACTAGGTGTATTAAAATCTAATATACTTTTTGAGTAAGAAAGGAAGACCTTCGGAATAAGTGTAGAAACAAAGAAGAAAAAAAAATCAGCATTTTGCATCAACGTTCTACCAAATACTAATAGTAACAACAACAGTGGGTAATAATGCAGATTACTGGCCTAAAAACAGTCAAGCTTTTACACATTTTAAAGTAATAGTTGATACATTCTTGAACATTTATCAACCAGACCAAATAAAAGTCTCCCTTTACTGAAAGCTGGGGGTGGGAGGAGAGAATCAAAGCTGCTAAGTCAATCTATAAATTCCTAAACACCAGTTTTTAGGAGAACCTCCTCTCCCCCCCACCCCAAAATATGGCATAAACTACCTAAAGCAATTTACAGACTGAATTCATGAATGCATGGTCTAATCCAATATCACATACATTATAAGTGTGCCCATATGCAAGGAGACAATGCATTTGGCAAACAATTACTAATCTTAGCCAACTTTTCTAATGTGAACTATCACTTAAAGCAATGGTTCCCAAATTAGCCCCTAATAAGTAGCTGCTCTATTGCCTGGGAACTTGTCAGATGTGCAAATTCTCTGGCCCTACCTCCAGTTATTCAGACCTACTGAATAAGAAACTCAGAGGATAGTACCCAACATTCCATGTTTTTAACAAACCTTCCAAGCAATTCATAGTCAAGTCTGAGAAGCAGTGACTTAAATGATCATTTCAGATACTTACTCTTCCTTCAGATGAGATAAAAAGATACTGAACATCTCATACATGTAAAGCACATGTATGCATTCACAAAATCAACTTTGGTATTAAAAGTTTATCAAAATGGTAAATTATTACTAATAAAGATTGTAATTAAGGTAGCAAAATAAAGCATAAATATTCATCTCTAACTCCTCACAAAACCTTAATTACTGGCTAATGTGATGAGCCTACACACAAACATTAAGTAGGTTACTACTGAATGAAAGCTCCTACAAATCAAATTCATACTTCCTATTTAGAATGTGACAATAACTTGTAGAATGCTACTCTTTGAGAAAAAAAGAAATACTAATAACCAAAATGTTAAAGAAATGCTCTGGGCTGTATTTGCCCCCAACAGAAAAAGAGTGCAGGGATAATCAAGGTGTTTTGAAAATACAATATAACTATTTATTAAGAAGTAGAAACTGGTAAGAATGAGCACAGAAAGGTTTTTGTCCAATTCCACAAAACAAATAAAACTACAAAAACAAAACAAAGCAAAACAGTCCAATTCAATATCAATAATCAGAGCTTACTCATGAAAAAAGTTTCCAGATTAAAGAAAAGTCAAGTTCCACAGCAAATTCATTTTTACACGCATGCATATAAAGGGCTATAATTTAAATTCCACACTAAGGGTTCCTTAGTTTTTTCCTTTTTTTCTTAAACATAGTATTTCCCCTTATTTACATGATATTGGCAAAATAATTTTAAAATATTTTTAGTTTAATAAAAATGAATAACATTTTTATTCACCAAAAACTCAAAGACACACCAAAAAACACAAACACATCCAACTTTAAAATGTGACTAAATCTTGATAAGTTACAGAATGAAAATTCCTCAGTCATCCTGGACTACCTGGCATATCTAAAAAAACAAGCAAAATAAAAACACAAAAATTCAGTACATTTAAAATAGTAATAGAAAAACCAAGGACAAATTATGGCTCCTGGTTGTTTTCAGTTACTATAACTTGGTATTTCCAAGCTTTTATATACATCCATAGTCTCAATATTTCATTACTTACATTGATCACAACTGGATTAAAACAAATAGTGTCTAAACCCTCAGATACTTCTGTTTCTTCTATTTAAAAGCAATTTGGAAGGGAGGGCAAGAAAAAAGAGAGAGACCACCAGAGGTGCATTTTACAAAGAGTTATGAGCACTAATAGAACTAAATTAAAGTAATTTTCAATCTAAAACAAAAGTCTGTAACTAATGGAATATAGAAAAATATCTTCAGATCAAGAGTTAGAGGGATTTATGAGATCAAAAAGAATATTATATTCATTCCCTTAATGTTACCATACTAAGTGCCCTTAAAATATACTTTCCATGTCATACTAAAAAAATGATTTTACAGAATAAATACAGCAATGATAACACCACACAGAGTCAATGCTGTACTTACCAATCCTGCTGCATACATGGGCACTATAACAGGTTGTTTCTTATTGCCCGTGAAGAGCTACACACATGTGTTGAGAGAAAGAACACATATTTAGAGAATGATCTGTCATACAATAAAATATTTTCCAAAATATACTTAAAATTTTTTACTGTATACATAATACATGGTAAATTGAAGAAATTATCAAATTGCCCATATGGGGTTGGTTGTATTTTTGATCTCCCAGTCTAATTCCTTCATTTTACAGCTAAGGAAAAACACTAAACAACTTTTTCTAAAAATAAGAAATACTGGAGTAAAATTTACATAGATTTATGTTTAAAAGTTTGGCATATTGAAAATACATAAACATTTAAACCAACCATATTTAGTTTTCTGAGGAATTAGCTTATCATAGCCTGAATAGGAATGTAAGAATTTAAAAACAGCCCCAGATTGCTTAAACGATTTTCCAGGGTACTAACAACTCACAATGTTTCGGGTGTCTATTCCCAAAGAGCACAAAAGTTTCTTGTTGCTATGGGAGCCGCCCCACTGGTATCTCAAGCCATGTGCATCGTGGATGTCCTGCAGCTCCGTCCACACATCCAGCAGTTCCCTGTAAAAGTCACAACAAAGCCACCAACAATGGTTTACCAATAGCTTTCACCATAAATTCTACTTTTAATGTGACTGTGAAATATTATACATTCCAATTAATCTTGAGTCTATCATAAATATACAACTATTATCTGAATGAAATCAACAGCCAACACAGTCATTAGAAAAATAACTAAGTTAAATTCATTGAAACAATAAGTAATCAAAAATTTAGTCTGTATGTTATTTGTTTTTTATATTAAAGCAAAAATATTTAAAGGGAGGAAAGAAATCAACTCAGCATTTTACTTTCTTACTACAGTTAATTTTAATACTTGTGTTTTCTCCTTAAGTCTTGATCCCCAAAATTAGAGCATATAATTAGCAGTTTTAAATATATATATACTATTTTAAATATAGCAGTTGCATTTAAAGCATATATATAATTTGTATTCTTTTTTCAGATTTTAAGCATTTCCTCATTTACATATATATCTTTTTCAATGGCTGTGTAATGTTCTATTAAGATGGATACACCACCATTTATTTAGCTATAATCTTACAGTTACTGTTCAGTTGTTATTGTTTGTAAGGCAAGAGCATTTTGTATTTTATGGTGTGAGTTGTGTTATTTCCTTAGAATGAATCTCCTGGATCTAAGAGTATGAACTATCTGTACAATTAGCAATTAAAAATAAATCTATCTATCTATCTATCTATCTATCTATCTAAATAGTATATGGCAAAACATAAACCTTTTTGTCCACTTCTCTTAGATATCACCCCAAAACAAAAATTGAGAAGCAAAAATAATCTCCATCTTCAATGAAATTAAGAGATACTTAAGACCCTGAGCCACAAATACTGAGGTCACAAAGAGGAACATAGGAAAGACCTGTGGTGGAAGAGATGCCTCCAGAGGTGAGAATAATGAAATGCAAGAGTCCAGGAATGAGAATGACGTTCAAATTAAAATTAGAAAATGAATGCAGACCCTCTAACAGCTAATAATCACTAGGAGTCCCAGAAAGAAAAGAGAGACAATGGAGGGAAGGCACAGTCAGTACCACAGAACTGCCCCAGACTGAAGAGCAGAAGCTTCCATGCTGAAAGGCCCTACCCAGTGTGCAGTACAACGAATAAAAAAGACACATATTTCATTAAGAAATTTCAGAACATCACCAACAAAAGCTCCTAAATTATAAGTTTAATGTGAGAATAAAATAAAATAAAATAAAATAATACCTCCTATGTACCTTTTTTCTCAGGAGGTTATTAGATGATGTATCCCACCAAAATGGGAGCTAAGTGAAAGGTCCTCTAAGACAACATGTGTGTAAGAGGCCTGGAATAGGAAGATGTAAGACCCGGGAAAAAATGCAATGGCCAGCCTGACAGGTTTGATCACAAGTAAAATTGTATTAATAGGGTGTTGGCTGGTAGAGAAAGACTTAGAAATGAAAAAAGAGATCCAATTATCAAGTTGAAGGAAAAAGTAGTACTATAATATAAATAAAACAAAGGTTAAGCAAGGAACATTATTTACATGATTGTAATAATGAAAGTAACAAATAAAAATTAACCAAAACTCCAAATATACTGGGATGATAAAGTAAGGAAAAATTTAAGATCTAAATTTTTGTCTATTATACTATGAAGTCAAAGGATATGTTAAGATTGATTTAGAAATATAAAAAAAAAATGCTCAAAAATGGAGAAGCAGGGACGTTTATGAAACATCATGTTGTTTAGTATAATATGATTTCATTAAACTTTAACATAATAATGTTGTAGAACCTTAACGTTTTAAGACAACCTTATAAATTACAACAGTTGAAGCTAACACATATGCATGTTCTCTGACAACTGTCTACTACTTACCCACTTTCAGCTAAGGCCTCTCTTGTTTTTATTGGTAAAGTGCTTGTTTCCAGCAAGTGCTTCAGGGAAGCAATTTCCTCTTCAGTATCAGGAACAAATATGGAAGGAAAACATGCTTCGAAAATTCGTTCCAGGCGGTTTAGCAAAGCTGTCTGTACCAAAACACCCCCCCCCCCAAAAAAAGTTTATATTTATTTCTCTAGTTTTAATAAGTCATAAGCACACACACACACACACACACACACACACAAACACAAACACCCCTCACTTCCCCAGTCTATTACTATAAGACAGAGAGGGAAACTACCAGCCAGGTACAAGAAATGCTAAATGAAAGCAGCACAACTACTCACAAAACTGCTGTTTTAAGTGATTAAATAATCATAGCATTGTTAGATTAGCTATTATGAACAAGACAGGCAATAACAAGTGTTGGAGAGGCTGTGAAGAAAAAGGAACCCTCATTCACTGCTGGTGGGAATGTAAAGTAGTACAACCATTATCAAAGAAAGGATGGTGGTTCCTCAAAAAATTAAGAATAGAACTACCATATGACCCAGCAATCCCTCTACTGGGTATATACCCCCAAAACTCAAAGACACTGGTATGTAAAAACACATGCAGCCCTATGTTCATTTCAGCATTGTTCACAGTGGGCAACACGTGGAAACAACCAAAAAATCCTTCAACAGATGATTGGATAAAGAAGATGTGGTACATATATACTATGGAATGCAACTCAGCCGAAAGAAATGATGACATAGGATCATTTATGATAACATGGATGAACCTTGATAACATTATATTGAGTGAAATAAGTAAATCAGAAAAAACTAAGAACTGCATGATTCCATACATAGGTGGGACACCATATTGAGACTCATGGACATGGACAAGAGTGTGGTGGTTACCAGGGGGAAGGGAAGGGAGGAGAGCATAGGGGTGGGGGTGAGGGAAGGGGCATAAAGAAAACCAAATAGAAGGTGACAGAGGACAATCTGACTTTGGGTGATGGGTATACAACATAACCAAATGTCAAAATGATCTGGATATGTTTTCTCTGAATCTATGTACTATAATTGATGTCACCCATTAAAATTAATTGTCTAAATAAAAAATAAAATCATGGCAGTACAGTGGTGAAAAATAAATGTAGTTACACATCAAGCACCGTACCCCTGGTACTTTAGAAACATTATATTATTTAATTCATTAGAAAATTCTACAAAAGGAAATTATTACAATCCAACTGTAAAGACAGAAAGCAATCTCAAAGTTTGAATAATTTGTCCAAAACAAAAACATAAACAAATACCATATAGCATTCATGTTCTTCTTTACACCCCTCTGGGATGTTTCTTACTACCACTCACTCTAGATTTAGTAACATTAAGCTTGGATGCTTGTAAAAGTATGCTGTTATAGTTGAACAAACCTTCTTGGACATAAACCTGAATTTTGAAAGCCTTTCAGAAACATTGCTGCTAATAGAACTAACTAAAGTAGAAAAGAATGTCTCAATTTTTACTTAGAAATTCAATAGCTCATCTATCATTCTGATGATCTGTGTTATCTTTTAGAAATTCCATTTCTCTACTCTTCTATGGTATGTATGTATATATTTTTGAATAAAACACTGCCTTTCCTCCAAGCAAAACCTGCATATTCCCAAGTAATTTTCACCAAGAATGTTGGCATTTGGAGTATCTTAATTAAAACTTGTTGGATTTAGATTAATTTACATTTTGGGGGGTCCTACTATGTTTATTCTATATATGCAACCTACACTAACATTTCTTTTCATTTTCCTATTTCAGATACATGTAAAATTGAATAGTAGCTCAATTTACTACTTAAACATCAAATAGGAATACATTGTTAATAAGTTGAAGCTTGTTGGAAGATTAAGTGTACTTCTAAAAAGACAGTCTACAAGAAAATGCCACATCATGGTCGTACTTTCTGCCAAGGAACACAAACAAATTAACACTTGATTTCTGTTGTTTAGTATAGTCAGCAAACAGGAAAATGTAAATCAAAGGGAAAATTTTCACAAACATATTTTCCAAACTAAAATCTCTTTTGAAAACAGTTATCAGAGCAAAAAGTTACCATTATGTAATTAGTTTCAGGTACTCATCTGCTATCTCTGCAAGTTACCCTAAAATCTTTATTATATTCATGTCTGTGACACAAGAAAAAGTTCTCAGAAGCAATTATGAAACTTCCAGTTCAGAACAGACTCAAGATCCCAAGGCTTGTGAAACTTGAGTGTGTCAAGGGGGCCCATGCTTAAGGATTCAACAGAGGGAATGACAGACATTACTTTTAAAGGGATCAGATAACCATCTAATTGGAAACATAAGGAGTGCTGGCGTCTCTTGGGCAGGGCAGGTAAACAAAAGCTCACATAAGACCTAATTTTATTTCTCTGTAAATTAAAACAGAATCTTTCTAGTATCTTCTTTATTATCCTTTTAATGGGATAGAAGAAAATATTTTTCAAAGGAAGAAATGACCACAAAACTATCTTTGTAGGTCATTTATAAACAAGTAAGGGCAGGTGTGGTCTAATGAACCTTTATGTACTAAAACAGGTGGCAGGACTGATTTTCACTTAGGCCACATTTTGCATTTCTGAGATAAAAGAAAACAAATAAAGATTCTAGTAACCAGAGTCTACTAACTGAACAACATCGTCCAACACAAGGAGGAACTACTCAACAATTCAACAAGAAAGTAGCTAATGGAATTAACAAAGATTATGATTAAAATTAAATTTCCTCTAACAACTTACTTTTAAAAGTGTATCAATTCCCTATTACTCACAAGACCAGTCTGATGGTAAAAAGGCACCCTTTAAAATTTTCTTACTACTGTACTATCTTGTTCATGGTAATAAATAGTCCCAAATTTGATTGGATTTTGTTATCAATGGCCAATGTAATAACAAAGGACTGTGAACTCAGTGGGCTAAGACTCAGTTTCTGGATTTATAAATTTGGAGATACCAGGGCCTATCTCATAGAGTAAATGACAAATTCAAGAATTAAATACATGGCACCCAGTGTGTGTTCAAGAAGTGGTAGCTTTTATTACTACTATGTTATTGTATAGATACATATACAGTGTATACATATACATACACAGTGCCGTGCCAGGAAATAAAATGTCAAAGCTAGGTTCAATCTCATCAAACATGTTTCTCTATCACTACTTAGCATTCTAAATCATTACAAAAAAAACACCTTGTCTCAATCTATCAATTTCTACCATGTTATCACAGGAAATGAAATAATCCAAGTATTCTGCACCCTCCCCAAGATCCTTCCACTGATTTGGAAAAAAAGTACCTAATTTAAAAAGACTATTTTAAGCACTGTTAATATAAATAGAACCTGTTACTGCTACCCACTATGGATATGCAAGTGTGGAAATTGGTGAACATTTTGGTTGACTTTTTGGTATTTATCACTTAAACTTTGATCACATTATGCAATACAAAGTGTATAAACCACACATTAGGTGTGTTTAAGAGTGCTTTACTTCCCCAGAAGCACAACAAAGTTAAAAGTTCAACAGTATGAGACGGAAGTACAAGTTAATTCATAAGCACAACAGGTACAAGACTATAACTAACATAATGCTACCACAAGAACAATTGCTCTTGTGACCAAACAGGTTTCTTTGAGAAACAAGTTTTCCAAAATAAATTATAAACAGACATTAAATTTAAAAAACTTATTTTGAACATCAAATTTGAGCATAAAATAAAAGGAATCCAAAGCTGAAAGGTTTGGGTTTTTTATTTAAAAACAAACAAAACTTTAAGTGTTTTTTTTTTTAAAGGACTAGATTCATTTTAGCGAGGAGAGAAGGAGTAGAGAGAGAGAGAAGGGGGGAAGAGCAGGAAGCATCAACTCCCATATGTGCCCTGACCGGGTAATCCCAGGGTTTTGAACCAGCAACCTCTGCGTTCCAGGTCGACGCTTTATCCACTGCGCCACCACAGGTCAGGCTTAAGTGTTTTAAAATATATACATTTATTCCTCAAAGCTATCATCCAAGGATAGTTTAAAATACCTGACAACCTTAAACCAAACCAGTAATGCAGTTAATATCGCAGAAAACCAGAATCAATAAAGTAAATATTAAACTTAGATTTATTCTACTGTGCATGAGTATAAAGAAACTGTATTTGTACTATCCTGATTATATGAATTCTTATTTCTATATAGTATATCTAGCCATAACAGGAAGTCTACTCCTGGTTTTGATTAATTTATGGCACTGCTCAATTTTTAAGCTCCTTGTAGCTGATTAACTCAGAAAAAGATGTGAATTAAACAGTAATATTTATTAACATGTTACAGTACATGTGGATTTATATTAGATGTAAAGTTCTAAAAGATTATATTTAATTATTTGGAATTAGTGGTAACGTCAGACTGGTTTAGCTCTACTTTCCCTGAACAGAGAAGGCACAATTAAAGTAGAAGTACAACCCAGTTCAGGAAAGTGAGGGCCTAAATTCAGCAAAAGATCAAAAATGTTTTCTGAAACAGCCATAAACTGCAAAAGCCTGTTATAGTGCATTATGTTTTTCATTTAATGCTTATATAGTGCTTACCATGTGCTAGGCATTATTCTAAATGCTTTACAAATATTAGCTCATTTAAGTATCAAAAGAACCAAATGAGGGAAGTAACAATGATACTATTACCCCCACTTTCTGGATGAGAAAAATGGAGCACAAAGAGGTTAAGTTAACTTGTCCATAGTTACATGAATATTTCATGAGAAGGCTGAATCCTAACCTAGAAAATACAGCTTCAGTCTGCGCTCTTAACCACTGTATTATGTTGTCACCAAAGCAGTTCTACATTCAAGTTCTAAAAATTATGGGAGCTTTAAGAGCAAGGACTGGGCCCTCAAAGGATATAGAATCTCTGGTACCTCCTACATATAGCTGGTACAGGAATATTAAAACTACATCAATGTACAATAGATATTTTAAAAAAGCACTTCACTTTTACTTAAGACTGCAGGGGGCATATTTGTTCTACTTACAAAAATGTATCTTATTGTAAGCCATCTAAATTATTTTTTGTGCACAGGTTGTATATTATTTATATAATTATAATATATAAATAACTGAATGAATGCCTTTATGTAAGGTACTATGCTTGACGCTCTACATATATTACTTGATAAATCTTTTAAAAGAAACCCTGAAATATAAGTATTATTGTTTCCATGTTACAGATAAAGAAACTAAAGTTAAGGCAGATTAAGATAACTAACCAGTCCCAAGCTGGTATGGTACAAACAGCAATGATTTGATCCAAATCCAGACTCTAAAGTCTACTTTCTTTTCACTAAACCATGCTTTTACTCCCCTTTTTAAGTCTTTCCAATATTTCTAGACATTAGATAAGGTATTCAACTATTACCTGCTGAAGTGATGAATACACTTAAAAGCAATTTATTTCATTTAACATGACAATGCATAGTTTTCAACAAAGCAAATGCAAAATTTTACTTAAGAATCAGTGCTGCGCTCTACATTTATGTGAGGGTAACAAAAGCACATATTAGCAAGTAATTTTAGCTGAGGTTAAAACAGTAACTACATAAAATAATATTTACATCAATTACTTAAATTTAAAATGCCTTCAATTTCAAAGTCAAAGATTAAAAATAGTCATCAGTTCTCCCTTAAATGTAGAATTAGGAAACTGGTGACTGCAGTTCATATAATTGTCATGTCCTTCAATTCATACAAGTCCCAAATTCTAAGCCTAGAAAACAGCAGCACATCTAGCCATTAAACATTTTAAGAATTGGGGGCTCTAATAAACATCGGGCTGAAAGTCAAACACTCTTCAAGGCAGGTAGTAGGCTCCCTTTTGATTTTCTCTATTTACATCCAGTGCCAGGGGTCCAAACAAGGTGGTCAGCTACTTGCACAGAAAAGCACTTATGTTCAGAAGAGTTCCTACCTGTCAAAACTATTCTGAGAATGGAAACTAGCCAAAAGTAGCAGCTCTGCTCTCAAGAGAGTTTGATGGGTGAGTGTATAGAACCAGAAGTAGGGGCACTCCCACATAAATTCTCATTTGCCTCTCTTTCTGCAACTCACCAAAAAATCCAGTTGGCAACAGTATTTCTTGCATCTTTGAAAACCATTTTTCAAGAAGTTCATTTCTGAGATTATTCAGTAACAGTTAACATTTATTAAACAATCATTATGTACAAGACACTGTGCTAAGCACCTTTAGATGCACAATTTTATCATAATAGTTTTGAAATAAGTACTTTTATTATTCTTTAAATCTGAGGTTTTGGAAGTGGATAATGCCGGTTAGTGCTGAAACATGAATCTGAATCTAGCAGTGGGGCCCCAGAGCCTGGCATTTAAGCACTATACTATGCCCAGGACCAACTAACTTACACAGAAGGCACAGGGCCGACAATAATTTTACAGGCTTATGAAAATGTTTTAATATCTAATATTAACATACTTATCTTTATAATGTTATAAAATAAAATTTTAAATATCTTTTATGGAAAAGGAGCTCACAAAAGTCCAAAGTGGCCTTGGAGAGCCAGTGTTCTCTCCAAAGGTACACTGGCTTTTATAGCATTTCTCATCTAATACTTATTTGCTTTTCCTATCAGGGTCCTTCATTATCTTGAATGTCTTTATATTTTTATTTTTTTCAAAACATATTTCTAGGAAAGCAAAAAACAATCAATTACCTGATTGTTTAACTCATCAATGGGGCAAAGGATCATGCATGAATTACTTTATATTCATTCCCAGTTCCATCATATCTTCTGTCTGAGATCAGAGGAGGAAAGCCCTATGGTATATAAGGAGCTATTTTTATTTTAGCCACTTGTGCAAATTATCTAATGTACAGCTTCCCAACTAATATGCTTCAGCCACAAACAGGCACGAGTTTTCAAAAAATCTTGAAAGTTATATATGTATAGACAATTGGTGCTCCCACGTGGTTAATTTTAGGTGTCAACTTGACTGGCCAATCCAACATTATTCTGGGTATGTCTGTGAAAGTGTTTCTAGATGAGATTAACACCTGAATTGGTAGACTGAGTAAAAATGACGGTCCTTCCTAATATGAGTGGGCCTCATCCAGTTACTGAAGACAGCCTGCAGACTGTAGAGCTTGGGACTTCTCAGCCTTCAAAATCACATGAGCCAATTCCTTATAATCTACCCACCTGCCCACCCCCCATCCACACATCCTCCTGATTCTATTTCTCTGGAGAATGCTAACTAATACACCTCTATTATAAAAACTACACTGGAGTATGAGTAGATTAAATGTACTGAGTCTTGTTCAGTTTTTCAATGTGGTATGTAAGATGAGCACACCTATGGTCCTAGACTTTGGTTCTTACGGAGATATCAACTCAAATGCGTAGCTCTTAAAGTATGTTGTATTTAAGATAATTCCTAACATTCATTAAACATATTTCTAGTTAGTTTTCCTTTCTTTCTTAGGAACAGAAGTTGATTATTGTTAATAATTTTAATATTGATAGCATTAGGTCTTGCTCTTAAGTGGAAGCTTACAAGAAACATAAAATACACTCACTAGGTAATTTAATCTTCCACTTAAAAGGATACCTTATGCCTCAACATTATTAAATATTCAGTAAGATATCAAGTACAACCTACAATTGTATCCTTATCAAGCCCCAATTTCAAGCTATATAAGAGCAATTAGTGGTAATATTCACCATGCTCTAAAAAGATGCTTTGCACCTTTTACATAATTTCTGGATAAATCCAAATAAAGCATTTCTATCTATTTTGGAATCCAACCCCAGAATTTCATATTTTCTGAGGGAAAAATAATAAAAGGAATTGCTATCCAAATATTTCATATAAGCAAAGAAGAGCATATAAAGCTAAAATCTTAATTTCTTGAGATACAATTGACATAACATTGTATTAATTTCAGGTGTACAACATAATGATTTGATGTATGTGTAATCTGCAAACTATTACTATGGTCACCATAGTAATAGTTAACATACAGTTACAAATGTTTCTTGTGATAAGAATTTTTAAGATCTACTTACTCTCTTATAACAACTTTCAAATATAAAACTATATTTATATTTGAGTATTCTGAACTATAGTCACCATGCTGTATATAATACATCCCCAGGACTTATTTATTTTATAACTAGAAATTTGTATCTTTTGATTACTTAATTTGTTTTGTTGCCTACTTATGTTTTCAGTCATAAATTCAAGTGTTCCCCAAATAAAGGAAAACTTGCACAAATCTAGGGCAGATGATTAAACAAAGGGTGAATGTATAGGATTAGTTAAAATCAGTTTGAGAATGCTAGCTTTCTGGTGTACAAACCAATAATTTAATCTCTAAATAACATAAGCCAAAGTATGAAGTGACTCTTTTTTATTCTTTTTTGTGTTGCTCTTCATATTTAAAGCTTTCAAAACAAATCTTCATCTAAAATATTTTCCCAGTAGTATTATCAATCAGATGGCTAATAAGAATGACTCATAGCTTCCATTTTCACAGCCAATTAATACAGAAAATTTTACTCACTAATTAACTAAGTTCTCAAATTACATCAGGGCAATACTTTTCAAATTTTACAAACACTCCAAGTTGAATGCAGTGTTTATGACATTATCTCCTTGACTATATATCTAAGAAAAAGGCATCATGGCTATCAGTCAAGATTCCTTTGTTAAACATTAACAGGCAACAAAACAACCAAAAATAACGATAGAAAACTGTTAAAACAATATACATAATGGTCTTTTTTAAAAAAAGGGCAGCTTTGAAAGTAAAAAGGATTTTGGGTTTTGTTGCCATTTTCTTTTCAATCTTAGCCCAAAAGTGAGGAACAATTTTGAGCCTTTTCTAATTTGTACAAGAGTTACCACTACTTGCTTTTCTTCACAATTTATATATTCCTTCAACATAGGAATATTAACAAAAGAATGAAATCACTGAATTCTGGGTTCTCAAAAAAGAAAATCACTACAGAGAAAGCCTATTTCTCAATAAACAGTAATGTATAGCTTTTTTTTTTTTTTTTTTTTTACAGGGACAGAGAGAGTAAGAGTCAGAGAAAGGGATAGATAGGGACAGACAGACAGGCACGGAGAGTGGAGAGAAGCATCAATCATTAGTTTTTCATTGCCATTGTGACACCATAATTGTTCGATTGCTTTCTCACATGCGCCTTGACCACGGGCCTTCAGCACACGGAGCAAACCCCTGCTGGAGCCAGCGACCTTGGGTCCAAGCTGATGAGCTCGGGGTCTCGAACCTGGGTCTTCTGCATCCCAGTCCGAGGCTCTATCCACTGTACCACCGCCTGGTTAGGCCATGTATAGCTTTTACAACAAGGCTTAAAATCCCTTTGAGGCTTGCTGACTGACACCTGAGAATTAGTCTGACCAAGAACACTTTATAACTTTGAAAGATTTCTTCTTGGTTGATTTTTTTCCCTAAGTAACAACGTATTGCAATAAAGCTGCAATAACTGATGGTCTCTTGCCCCAAGGAAGATACAGTTTATTAAAACATTAAGACATCCTTCAGGTAGGCTGAAAAAAGGAAAGTATTATAAAATAGGGGCTTGGCCAATGTCACATACCAAATACAGTGAAAAGTTGAAGAAATCTGAAATTACAACTATACTATTTGTCTGATTTCACAAAACAAAGAACCATTCCCCTATTTGTTTACTTGAATTAACTGAATGCTGAATTCTAAGATTTTCACAACATTCTGTGAAAGCAGAATTTGCTAAAAGCATTTGACAGCACTCTGTTCAGAGTTGCTGCATTCAGGTAACACTGAACAGGAACGAATCATTTAAAAATTTATCATTAAAAAAAAAAAATGTTTACCGGCATTAATTCTGTGAGGATTTCTGTGCTGTTCCCAACATTGTAGCAACTATGAGACATACCTTTTTTTTAGACTTTTATTTATTTTAGAGAGGAGACACACACACACACAGAGAGAGAGAGAGAGAGAGAGAGAGAGAGAGAGAGAGTGTGTGTGAGAGAGAGAGAGAGAGAGAGAGAAAGGGCGGAGGAGCTGGAAGCATCAACTCCCATATGTGCCTTGACCAGACCAGTGCAGGGTTTTGAACTGGCGACCTCAGTGTTCCCAGGTTGACGCTTTATCCACTGCGCTTTATCCACCACAGGTCAGGCATGAGACATATTTTAAGAAAAGTATTAATAAGTCTAACCCTTTCCTAGAGGAAAAATGGACTTTTCCAGCAGATTCTCACAAAGGAGGAACCTGCAGGCCACAAGCCTCCTTCACAATGGCAGAATTAAAATGAAAGTCATTTCCAAATACTCACTAGCTCAATTCATTCAGGACTTACCCATTTTCTACCTCAAAACTTTCTTCAAAGTTCTCTTCCAGTCCTTTCCAGCAGTTTCTCCATTCCAACACCTCCCTCCAAGTTCTGCTCATTTTGCATAACCCATTCAGTAAAAATAAAATCCTAAAAACCTAAGGTCTGGGTCAAACAAATCTCAGAAGTCTTAATGCATCTTGCCAAATCTACAGTTTGTTTTATTTTTACAAAATAAAATTATAAACAAAATTCTGATTTTTCAATAGATTTTTTCATTCATTTTAAAATGTACTGTTGTTTTATCTTTACAAAAGTCTTTTGAAGTAGACATTGCAGATAATTGAGTTCAGAGGTAATTTTTCCTAAATCATGAAGTTTATAAAGATTGAATCAACATTCAAACTCAGATCTGTAAGATTCCATAAGGTGACCCTGGCTGGTTGGCTCAGTGGTAGAGTGTCAGCTCGGCATGTGGATGCCTCAGGTTCCATTCCCAGTCAGGGCACACAGAAGACGTGATGATCTGCTTCTCCACCCTCCCCCATCTGCTCCCCCCCCTCTTCCTGTCCTGCAGCCATGACTCGACTGGTTCCAGCGCACTGGCCTCAGGCGCCGAGGATGGCTTTATGGAGCCTCAGCCTCAGGTGATAAAAGTAAAAAGCTGGGTTGTCAGCATGGCGAGCAGATGGGCAGAGCATTGGCCCCAGATGGGGGTTGCAGGGTGGATCCTAGTCGAGGTGCATGCGGGAGTCTGTCTCTCTATCTCCCCTCCTCTCACTTAGATAAAAAGAAAAAAATAGTTCCATAAGGCCCGTATACTTTATTACCCCCTATATTTAGTTATCAAATTATACATAAATAACTGATCAACTTGAATGATGCAAAAATATTCCTTTTTAAAGTAGTCATACTTTAAAAAATTCATTATCTGATGATGTTAAAAATTTTAAGGTTATAAATTAAAGCTCATCTAATACCAGAGTCACTCTATACCCTAGTAAGATGAAACTAAACAGGAAAAGGATTAGGTCAAAACCAACAGTCGGCCTTGCATTTTATAATTAACTCACTCCTTATTTACAGTTGTAAACTTCTGCCTCAATAATAAATTCCTCATTAGAAATAATACATATTAGTCAAACCACGTAATAACTGCATTAGCACATTAAGCTATTGAGACAAAGTCAAATGAAAAGTGATTAGCTGTGTACACCAATAATTTTGACAATCTTAAGTATTAAACGTGTTAAAGCAATGATGTATAACCATTTTAATTAACCTTCAGATTTTAAAAATATTTCCAATTAAAAATGGTTTGTTTAGCAAAAGATAACTGGAGAAGTAGTGCATATAGATTCTGATTTTATTCTTGGTATCTTTAAAATAAGCCTGTGAACCAAGAGTTACATATATCAGTTGTCAGTATAAAGCAGTTATTTTCACGTGTTCTCTCCCACACTGCTAGAGTTGGGGAAAGGTAAAATTTAGCATAGCGTACAACTCCAGCCTGGGGAACCACTTGGGTATGAAGCTGCACCTGTAGGGGCTAATTTAGGTCAAAATGTTAAGGAATCTTTTCTCAGAGATCGTCCCAGAGTAGGTAAAAGTATGGAGTAAAAAATATTCTTCCTGACATCCCAAGAAGAGCAACAATAAATGTATATTTGCAAGAAAGTATAAGCAAATAAATTCAGCCACAATAAATCAATCATGGTTGTTTCTTACTAGGTCTAAACCTTAATTTCTCTAACACCCTTCCTACTAAAAGTAGGTCTTTTAGTAGCTGTTAAATTATGAGGTCCAAATCTGCTTTTTCCAAATTATTTTTCTATTCTTTAAGTCCTTATAGCCTTCAGCATAGGCTGAGGTTTCAAATTCTGCTTGCTTTCTCCTGGTATCAAAACTGTACTTAAATTTCCTTGATCTATGATAGAGAAAATTAAAAGATATTATTTTCTGAAGCTTAAAAAAATCTCCTAAATGTCAGTTTAACCTTCTTTTAAAATCACTATAAAAGTAAAAACTGCCTGGCCAGGCAGTGGCACAGTGGACAGAGTGTCGAACTGGGATGCAGAGGACCCAGGTTCAAAACCCCGAGGTCACTGGTTTGAGCACAGGTTCATCTGGTCTGAGCAAAGCTCACCAGCTTGAGCCCAAGGTCGCTGGCTTGAGTAAGGGGTCACTTGGTCTGCTGCAGCCCCCCAGTCAAGGCACATATGACAAAGCAATCCATGAACAACTAAGGAGCCGCAACAAAGAATCGATGCTTTTCATCTCTTTCCCTTCCTGTCTGTCTGTCCCTATCTGTCCCTCTCTGTCTCTTTCCCATATAAAAAAGTAAAAACTGAATGATTCAGGAATAATTAGCTAAGTAATAAATTTCTACATAAGTGATATTTATATTCATCAAAAGACTAAGTTGATGAATTTCTTTAAATATTAAAAAAACTCATTGAGATAAAAAAAAAATTTCACCAAGTATTATTGTAGGACTGTTTCAAGTTTACCAAAGGCTTATGAAAAAAATAACTTACCTACAAATGAAGCAAGCATTATGTATCATAAAGAGACTTCTTAATTAACAGGTAATCAACTTTATTAGAAGCCTCCCCAGCAGATATCATATAAAATAGTGAAAATTTAGTAAATACCTGAACTGAAGTGGCTGTTTCCTGTAAATGGCCACCAGCAACTGCTCCTTTGGAAATTGTTAAAGGGACACTGTGTGTTTTGGGGGTTTCCGGAGTATCAGTGTTTTCATCTGTCCTATGAGACTGCCAGGCTTCCTTTCGGTGATGCGATTCAGCAGCCTGCTGGTCTCCAAAAGCAGCCCAAGAGCAACTATCTTTCTGTCCATCCTCAAAGGCATCCCAGTCTACAGCTTGGCTAGGACCAGCTGAACTGAAGTCCGCAAAATCATCAGAGTCATGAAAAGCACTGCAGTCATCCTGAATATTTGGCACAGAATCAAAATCTCCAAACTCACCTTCTTTCCCAATTTTTAGTTCTGAAACAGGTTCAGTTCCTGTAGACTTTGTTGCCAACTTATATTCCTCTGAAAAACTGTCAGAATTCTGTTTTTGGTCTGACTCTGTAAATGTAATTTCCTCTGAGCAAGAAATAGTATTTGTATTACCAAACTCTTCAAAGTCATCACTTGGTTCGCTAAAATGTGGAAAGTGCTCTGAGGACTCTTCAAAGGTGACATCGCTCATTGAATCTCGAGTACCAGTAACGAAAGGTGGAGTTGTGCCACTGGCTGTGCCAAAGTCACCAAAATCATCCTCATTGGTATCACTGCAAGTCACAAAGTCATTACTACTATCGCCATTTTTTACACTCATAGAGTCATCCAAAACATTTTCTTCTGTAGGATCAATGCTGGGGCTTTGGGAATCAGTAAACTTTCTAGTTTCTTCTTTGGAAGAACTAACTTCATTATCAGCATCAAACGTTTTAGAAGAATCCATGCATAGGTCAGTACATTTAGAAGTAAATAAATCAATTTTTTCTTCAGATTCACATTGTTCTCTCCTATTGGCTTCTGAATTATCAGATGAGTCTACCAAACTCCAAGCCTTTGACTGAACACTTGAATTGAAAAATTCGTCCTGTGGCAATGTGGGAAGGCCTTGTTTTTCAGTACTGAAACCTCTGTTACTCTTCACATTTGTTTCTGAAATGCAAACCTGATCCTCTTTTTCAATGTCTCCTTTATCATCAAAGCTTCTACCCAAAGACATTTCTTTAACAGAATTCAGTTCATTGACCCTATTAATTTTATTGTTTTCCCGAATGGTTAGTGCTTCTCTATCATTTAAAACTGCACATTCCCTTTCTTCTAGTTGTAGACTTTCTTTTTTGGAAAATGTGGCAAAATCTGCAAATTCCTCAGCAGGACTATGTTCACAGTCTAAATTACACTCAGTACTATGAGTGCCAAGAGGCTTTCTTCCTTTTGAATCCGCTAAAGTGTCCAGATCATCTGTTCCCTGAGGATTTACAGTTTCCAATACTGCAAACCCATTTGTTAGAATCTCCAGACAGGGAGGCTTTTCACCATTGCAGCTCTCTAACTGCTGGTTTTGATGAACAACGTTCTTATCAGTTCTAAAATCTTCCGGAGAGAAACTTGCAGGTGTTCCCACATTTGGTCTCTGTTCCATTATTTTATTTAAATCTCTTGGACTTTCTACGCCATCAATGGAAATACCTAAAGTTTTAGATGGAATTGCTTCTTTGCTGGTGCTAGAGAGTAAAACATTAGACTGTCCTTTCACAGAAGAAAGTTCAGCAGTGATGTCCTTATCATTACAATTATTAATGGAATTAAAGCTTGTAAGGCTGTCTACATTTTCTGAGAAGTCATGAATTGGCATAAAATGGTTTGAAGGTACAAACTCTTCCGTGGGACGAGTATAACCTGGTGTATCAAAATCCACAAACCCTACACTGGAAGGGCTAACTTCTGAAAACCCACCAAATTCCCCAAATTCATCATCATCTTCATCTTCGGCTCCATTGTCTAGTGGTGGTGGTGATGAAGAGTACATTCGAATGACGTCTGGCTCCATTGTTCAGTTGCTTCCAAATAATTAATTTATACCTTAAAAAAAAAAGATTAAGGGATAAATTGCATATAAGAAAATCTTTCAAAATTCTCTAAGTTACTTCAAAACAATGCAAATTCACAGTGCTCTCATTTGTATCTTTTAAACTATTTTCTTCTTAGGTTAAGATTATTTTTCAGTTATAATACTATGCCAAAAATACTCTTTTAGTGCATATTTCCAAGGGCATTAGTATATTACTAAATTTGGGAATTCCAGAAAATTTCAAAGAAACACAAAAGTATATCTAAAAAATTCTCTTTGGGGGCACTTGATTGTTCTCTTAAGCCTTCTTTCCAGTTCACTCAAAGTTTGCATTATAAACCTGTATGAGTTATTTATAAATAAGACATAAAAATTTTATCTCTAATAATTGCTACAAATATTTCCCTCAGTTTGCTTTTCAATTTTTATTTCCAACCCATTGATTGTTTTTTTTTAAGACTATTTTCTTTAGAGTGGGTTTAGGTTCCTAATGGAAGAGCAGAAGGTACAGAGATTTCCCACATACCTCATTCCCCCATGCATGCATAGTCTACTCTATTATAAACATCTTCTACCAGAGTGGTATATTTGTTACAATTGGTGAACCTACATCATTACCGAAAATATAGTTTATATAGGGTTCACTCTTGGCATTGTGCATTCCTTGGGTTTGACAAATGTATGAAGACACATGTCCACTATTATAGTCTCATACACAGTGTACCACCTATTCTTCCTTCCCTTTCACCTGCCCCTGGAAACCACTGGTCCTTTTACTGTATCTATAGTTTTGCCTTTCTAAAATGTCATATAGTTGGAATCGTATAGTATATATGTAGCCTGTACATACAATATGGCTGACTTCTTTCACTTAGTAATATGTATCTAAGATTCCTCCTCCATGTCTTTTCATAGGTGGATAGCTCATTTCTTTATAGCATTGAATAATATTACATTGTGTGCATGTAACAGTTTAATTTTTTAATAACTTCCCAATTTTGAAATCATTTAGAATGTACCAGGTGAAAAATATAGTTATCATGTATACTGAACTCAGTTCCCACCAATATGATAATGACAGTACATGCTTAAACCAGGAAACTGACATCAGTACAACACTATTACCATAACTCCGCTCTAGATCTTGTTTAGCTCTCACCATTTTCTCTCTCTCTGTGTGTGTGTGTGTGTGTGTGTGTGTGTGTGTGGTTGTAGGATATATATTACATGTATATATTAGATTTGAGTAACCATCACTATAATTGGGATAAGAACTGTTCCAAAAATAGTTTAGTAATATTCATCAATATAAAGAAACTCCTTGTGTTTCCCCTTAATAGTCACATCCTTCTCTAAACCCTAACTCCTAGCAACCACTGACCTATTCTCCATCATTATAATTTTGCTACTTAAAGAGTATTATATAAATGGAATCATACAACATGTACCCTTTGAAGTTGGCTTTTCCCACTCAGCTTAATGTCCTCAAGATCCATCCATGTTGTTGCAATACTTCATTCCTTTTTATTGCTAAATAGTATTCTATTATTTGGATGTACCACAGTTTTGTGTCTCCATTCACTCCATGTAGGACATTTTGGTTGGTTCCTATATTTTACAATTACAAATAAAGCTGCTATGAACATTCATGTACAGACTATTATGAGAATATGAGTTTTCATTTCTCTAACATAAGTACAAGGTCTAAGTAACTTCTTTTCCTAAATAGCCAACAATTATAATCCCATTTATTGAATAATCTTTTCCATGTCCTTTAGTTTATGTCTTTATTTAGAATTCCTTTTTTATTTTATTTTATTTTTCAGAGAGGAGAGAGAGAGAGAGATAAAGAGGAAAGAGAAGCAGGAAGAATCAACTCTTACTAGTTGCTTCCCGTATATGCCTTGAACTGGCAAGCCCAGGGCTTCTACCTGGTGACCTCAGCGTTCCAGGTTATCGCTTTATCCACTGAGCCACCAGAGGCCAGGCCTTCATTTAATTCTGAAGTGGAATCTATGTCTGGGTTATTATATTCCTTTGTACTAAATAGTCAAAAGTGCCAAAGACAGATTAACATTAAAAGCAGAGGGAGTATTAACAACCAGAGTCCTAGAATAAAATTAGCCCATAAACAATTAATTGATACTTCCTGTAATCCACAGTTGCCAGTTAGGTACACGAGGAAAATGTCTAATATAAAATTCAACCAGTTTTGCAAGCTAAAAAAGAAAATAACTTTCTTTCAGCTCTCAGAATTACATTTCATGTGTTCTTCTTTAGGGAGAAGGTACCCTATTTAGAAGAAACCATATTTATTTAATTTAGAGATGAAGGGGCTAATTGTGATGATCAACTTTCCCAAAGGTCATACAACTGATCAGTAGAGAATGGCTTCAGAATTTTGAAAAAGATCTTTGAGGTCAATTAGTCAGTCACTGAGAGTTATTTTAAAGAAATGAGCAAGTCATGAGGAAAGTAAAAGGCGCCATTGTAATATATCTACTTTAAATTTTCTTCTTTATAAAATAAGCACCATAAAGAAGAAAATAACTGCTTTAGTTCTGAGATACCTTCTTTTGTGCTGATTAAAGAGAAAAGGAAAAAAGCAGTAGAAGATATATATAAACCTATTTTCTTTTCTTGTTTAGAGTTCTGATAATTCATAATGTTTAGTACACAGGGTAATTTGACCTCTAACAGTTTCTTTGTAATTATGAAGTTCCTATTATTTAAACATACTCTCAAATTGTTAATGAGTGTGGAGAATTGGACACTTGCACACACATACTACTAGTGGTGTGCATGCAAATTGTTACAAAGCTTCCAGAAGGCAATCTGGCTATATTATACAAACTCATTAAAAAAAAAAAGTAAAGTAAGTGCTCCAAATGAATTATTTAAACAAATTATGTTATACCCTTAAAACAGCATATTATCTAGCCATTAATATCATGATTCTTCTTTCTTTAAATTTAAAACATTCATAATGATGGAACATGTCAAAAGGACACAAAAGCCAGCTCAAAGGGGCTCTAACTGGTTAAATCAGGGACAATTTGAGCAGCAAAATAAAAATAATTGATTAAACCCACTGAATAAAATAGTAAATTATCAGTTCTCACAGATATAAACATGTTAAGTGAATAAACTGAAAAGTTTTATGAGGAATTGGATATGCATTAATTCAAACTACTTCCCCACAAAGTACTTAATTACAAATGGAAAAAGTGTAACTTTATAGTGGTGAAGCCTGACACTTAATCAAGTGATCGAAGTGAACATCATTAGTAACGGAAATATCGAAATCACGCATCCACCTGACAAATCCAACGAGAACACAGAATCACTTTTGGAATATTCCTGCCAAAAATATACAACCTGAATTGAGTTGAGTAAAACTTCAAACAATTTCAAATTGAGAGACAGTCTACAAAACAATCTTCAAAGTATCAATGTCATGAGCGTAAAGAAAAAACTGAAGTTCTGTTCCAGATTGAAGATGGCTAAAAAGACGTGACAGGTAAATGCGGCATTTCACTCTCAACTAACTCCTGTTTTAGGAAGGTTATTACTGAGAAGGTCATGAAACTTGAATCGAGTCCAAGAATTAGACAGCAGCAATGTATTGATGCTAATTTCTTGACTTTGATGGCAGCATCGTGGTTATGTAAGAGAATATCTTTGGCTGTAGGAAATATACATTAAAATATTTGGGAGAGATAGGGCATTGGGTTGGTAAATCTCAAACTGTTTCAGAAAAAAACTTGTTTGTACTGAACTTGCAACTTCTTATGTCTGAGACCATTTCAAAATCAGAAAAATTGAAAACATTCAAAGATATTTATATCTGCATTTAAATATGCATGCTTTATAATAAACATGTTACTTATATACCTTATTCTTGAATAATTGTGGCAAAATATACATAACAAAATTTACCATATTAACCATTTTTAAGTGTACACTTCAATGGCATTAAGTACATAAACACTGTTGTTCAAGCTTTATCACCATCCATCTCTAGGACTTTTTAAAATCTTCCAAAATAGCAAAGTATCTTCTGTACCCATTAAATAATAGCTCCTATTCTTCCCCCCTCTATTGCCCCAGCTCCTACAACCAGCATTCTACTTTGTCTCTGTGAATCCAACTACTCTAGGTACCTCATATAAGTGGAACCATATAGTTATCTGTCCTTTTATGATTGGCTTTATTTCACTTAGCATAATGTCTTCAAAGTTCATATACATTGTAGTGTATGTCAAAATTTTACCCATTTTAAGCTGAATACTATTGCATTGTATGTATATAAACTATCATCTGCTGATAGTTGGCTATTGTGACTAATGCTATGAACATGGGTGTACAAAACACCTTATATTTTAACTTTATTCTGAAATAACAACTAACAGAAAGTTGCAAAAATAGTTGAGTCCTGTGCACCCCTTTATCCAGCCCCTACCCAATGGTGGAATCTTACATAGCTCTAGTAAAACAGCAAAACTGGAAATTGACCTTGTTGGTATATCACTTTGAACTAGACTATAGACCTTACTCTGTTTTATCATTAAAAACAAAACAAAATCTTGCAGTTCTTTGTTTCTGTGTAGTTCTGGTTAATTTATCCCAGGTGCAGAGATGTGTGTTACTTCCATTTGCACCTGCTCACATACTCCATCCCTGTACCTGGGCAACCACAAATTTGTTCTCCATCCCCATAACTTTGTCATTACAAGAGTGTAATGTAAATAGAATCATACAGTATGTAACCTTTTGAGGTTAACTTTTTTCACTCAGTGTAATAGCCTTAAGGTCCATCTGGTTGTTGCATGTATCAATAGATCAACCATTTTTATTGTTGAGTAATACTCCACTGTATAGATATACCAGTTTGTTCAACCATTCACCAATTAAAAGACATGCGTTATTTCCAATATTTTATTATTGTAAATAGTATATATACTATATTAATAATATATATACTAATATGTACATTAGTATGTTGAACTAGTACATATAATAAAGATGGTAAGAGTATTTATGTACAGGTTTTTGTGGAAACATAAGTTCCTGTTTTTCTGGAATAAATGCCCAAGAGTACGATTACCATGTCTTATAACAGGTGTACATCTAGTTTTGTAAAAAAAAAAACACTGCCCAAGTATTTTCTAGAGTGTTGTACCACTGTATATTCCCCTAATACTTGATTTTTCAGGAACTACTGGTGATGTCTGTTTTTAGTAAAAATCTGTTTATGGTTAACCTATTGATTTTTCTGAAACTTTTCATTGTTTGAAAAATGAAACATTTTATTGGTTTAAGGCCTATTTCATATTTCAAACTTGGATATTAAGGCAAATACACAGATCTGCATCTGGGACTTTGTAAGCAGACGAACAACACAGAGAGTTTTCTTCCTGTCACACCTTAGCAAAATATGCTCCCTTTCCCCTTCTAGGTGCAATAGGCTCTATCAGCCTCCACAGACTATGATCATTTCCGTATTTCTCAAGTCTGTGTCACCTACTGATGCTACTAGGACTTTGGTATACATTCCCCTTTGGCAGGTCATGGCTCTGGTCCAACTCACCCTTCAGAAACCTATGAGAGTGCCACTCCCAAGTTATAAGCCAAGAATGCCAACCAGCCAATGTGAAGGAGGCCTGCAATTTTTCAGAAAATTCTCCTGTGTCCAGGCCAATTCAGTAATATTTATTAATAGAAGTATTTATTAATTGTTAATTGAAGTATTATTTGTATAATAAATTTACCTATTAAGTTTGACTTAGACAAATCCACATTTTTTGACATAAAAGATATAGACTTTATATAGCTATTTCTATTTCAGGAAAAAAGATAAGGGATAGGTAAGTTACTAACTCTGCCTGGCACATAGCAACCTCAGTAAATGTTTCTGTATCCTTCTTAATGGACAACTAACTCCATACCCCAAGGAGTGATAATCAGTCGCCCAGTTTCTTTATAACCTGAACAAGCATGCATGTGTGTACATGCACAGAGAGGGATGTATATTTAACTTGCTATTTTTATGTCTGCTTATTCCGGAGACCTATTAGAGGGGAGTAAACAAGTAATGGGGCTATCCAGAAAAGATCCAAGCCATAGTATACACAAATAGTAGACATGAGGCTCTCATGATTGAGTAGTAAATGGGGTGTCTTAAAGCTAGTTAGAGCATGAAGATAGAAAATTTGGGCAGACCTCCTGACTTTGGAGATTTGTCCGTAAGAAATCACAACTTCATAAAGAGAGTAGGGGACAGTATAGCCTTTTCAACAACTGGTGCTAGGATCAACTGGATATCCACACTGCTGGAAAAATATATTTGACTCTACCTAATATCATACATAAAAATCACAAATGGATTGTAGGCCTAAATGTGAAAGGTAAAACAACCTTCTAGAAGATAATTTCAGAGATGATTTTCATGACCTTAGGAAGGCAAGATGTTTTAAACAAGACCCAGAAAGCAATAATCATAAAAGAAATAATTGAAGTTGGACTTCATTAAGATTAAAACTGTCTATGTTCATCAAAAGAATACATTAAGAGCATGAAAAGACAAGCGCTGCCTGGGAGAAATATCTGTAATACATGTAACTGTCAAAGAACTCATATCCAGAATATGTAAAGAATTCCTACAAATCAATATGAGAAAACCCAATTTAAAAAATGGCCAAAATATTTGAACAGGAATTTCACAAAAGAGATATCCAAAGGCCAATAAGTATACAAAAAGCTATCAAGGAAGAAATGCACATTAAAATTTTTTTCTTTTACATAAGACATCACTACCCACCCACCAAAGTGGCTAAAGTGAAAACAAAACAATTTTAATCATAGCCGCTGATGGCAAAGAGCAACTGGGATTCTCACTTTAATGGTGGGAATGTAAACTGGTATACTCACTTGGAGAACTTTGTGGCAGTACCTACTAAAATTGTACCAGATATCTACTCCCCAAAATGAGGGCAAATATGCACTGAGAGACACATACAAGACTGTCTGTGACAACTTTATTCTAAATGGAAATAACCCCAAATATCCATCGATACAAAATGATTAAAATAAAGCATGGTATATACATACAATGAGATACATGATAATGAAATGAATTATACCACTCACAAAAATTAGGGGAGATTTTAGAGCTTCATATTCATTTTTGGAATTTCCCCTAATTTTTGTGAGCAGTATATTTCTACAGAAAACAACATGGATGATTAGTACAGATACGATGTATGAAAAAAGCAGATACACACATAAAATACATACCATATGATTCCATTTCTATGAAGTTCAAAACAGGCAAAACTAATCTATGGTGGTAATTCAGAATAGTGGTTACCTATAGGGAGTTGAATACTGACTCAAAAGGGTCAATAAAAGAGCCTGATGAATGCTAACATTATTTCTTGATCTGGGGAGTGGTTACATCGGTACAACATTTATAAAAATTCATCCTCTTGTGTACATTTAAAAGATTGATTTGTGCATTTTGCTATTTGTATGTTATACATCAATAAACAACAAAATCTGTTTCTCAGAAAACCAGTATACTTAATTTAGCAGCACTACACTGCAAGTGATTGAATATACGACTATGGGGATAAATATACCATTCTATTAAAGAAGTTTACTTATACCTTACCTTATTCTGGAATTTAAGGCAATATGTGGATGTCTCAAGTGGTAGGTAGTATGGTATGGGGGAAAGATCTTGGACTTGGAGTAAAATGGATCCTAAATTAGATTCCAGTTTCCTCATTTACTATGAGTTTGCCCTCTCCGAGTTTCAGTTTACTATTTATAAAAAGGTGCTAGCAGTTCCTACCTTTCAATGCTGTTGTGCGAATTACAGAAAACAGACTTTCTGTGCCTGGTACATTCTGTGCACTCTGAAAGTTATCACATTTAAACTTTCACCAAGTCTGTGGCTCAAATCATAATCTACCCTTAATAAAATCTAAGCCAGTGTTTGCTTAGTTGGTATAAACATTCACATGACTGCATATACTTCAAAATGTCATTGAAAAAGTCATTTAAGAATATTACTAACTATATTCAAGATACATGAAGCTGACTTCATTTTTAATTTTTATAACCAATCAAAGAAAATAGGAAACAACACCTAAGGTTACAGAACTGAGACCATAACATCCGAACCGACTTAAGGGACCAGTCTGTTAAAAGGTGGAAGTTTTGAAGTGGAACAGGACAATGCACCACAGAAATTTTCACCAGTACCTTGAAGTAAACTGACTGTGGGTACTATCTGGATAGAGGAAAAACTACAAGAATAAATACTTCTAAGATGTCTGGTTGGGATGGAAAGGATTTTACATATGTATTTCTCTAAGACAGGGAGGCAGGACCTCTGGGAATCTCTGAGAAGCAAATACTGACTAAAGAGTTCCTTCCAGACAAGCTAAAAATTCACCATAGAAACTCCCATCTTTTTGACAGTGCACCAACAGCATCAATTTGTACGTCAACTTTCAAGGTCAGATCAGCACACCTAGATTATACAATCCAGATTAATTGAGGACTCTTCCCTCCAAATTTACATCTAGAGGGACTGGAAGAGGAGTGGGTGGGTGCGGAGGAGAATCCAAGCAGGAAGGATGATGGTAAGAAAAGGAAAAGACAAATAACTGTACCTGAAGTTATGCTACTGATGTAAATAGTACAAATTACAATAGCAAGGTTTATTTAATAGATCACGAAAAGAATCATTATCTTTTTACCACAATATGTCTGAGGTTTTATAATTCACTCATATGGGTGAATGAAGGGAAAAAAATCTGTACTTTCTTTAAAAAAAATGAGTGAAAATGTTACATAAGCAATTAACAACATTAATTTGCACTCCAAACCTTGCCTGCTATTGCAGTAGTTCAAATTATTCAAATCTTTACTGTAATATCCACATAGTAGTATTAAGATACTATCAAAATGTATTGTTAATGAATCTGCCCAGCCTACATTCTGCTTAAGAGTCATCTTTTCTGATGTATTACAGAACTGTACGCCTGAAAACTTATAATTTTATTAATCTGTCACCACAATAAATTAAATAAAAATAAACAAATTTAGGCCCTGGCTAGGTAGATCAGTTGATTAGTGTGGCATCCCAGTACACCAAGGTTGCAGGTTTGATCCCCCATCAGGACATGTACAAGAATCAACCAATGAATGCATGGATGGGTGGAACAATGAATTGATCTCTCTCCCTTCCTTCCTCTCTCTATAAAATCAATAAATAAAAATAAATAAATTTAGTTATCTTGTCATAAACAGAAGAGCCCTTCTTCTGAGTCATATGAAGATTTGGATTTTAGTTAACTTTTTGCTTTTCAATACATTAGAGATGACTGAACCATAATGTCAAAAAGTTATGCTGTTAAAATTTTAAGTATACAAAATAATCTTTTTTATTTTCTGAGTGCTTTGTCCTCAGCGTATTAGCTCAACAGCAGGTAATAAAACAGGGAGAACCCCTAAAAATAGATGCTTTTTAGTGAAGAATTGAGAAAGGTTTTGTTATTAGGACTACAATCCTTTCCCCACCCCAACACAGGCCGTAAACTTTAAGACTACTTAATCAAACTTCCACAATCCCAAAGCTAAATATTTTTTTCCCCAAAGCTAAATATTTTTAAGAGATCACATAATTCCTTCAAATTTACACATTTTAAACAAAAACCCAAGACATCATAAATATCAATTGTATCAATGTGTCACTATGCCACCAACTGTATAATAATATGCTGTTATTATTTAAAACATCCTTTAAAAAATAGTAGATTCCAAGGGCTTTCGTTCTCTGCTTACACCAATATCAATATATATTCAGCACTTATTATGTGTGGATATTTTATGAAAAGCACTCATTAATTATCTTATTTAATCCTCACATTATGCTATAAGGTAGAAATTACTATCATTATTTTACAGATGAATAAAAACTTAAAGAGGTTAAATAATCCCTCACAGTAATATAACTATATAGTAAATAAGTGTTGAATTAGCCGCAAGCTAATAAAATATCTGAAAAATGTTTAACTGCATTAACTTCTGATGTAATTGACAGCAAATGTTAGAATTAGTCTTCCCTAAAAGATCTGAGTTGTTTAGAAAAAGAGTTCTGAAACTTCCAAAAACTTGAAAGAGATAAAAAGGTACTTACAAGGTAAGATGAAGAAAGTATAACAACAAATGTACCAAAAAGTGAATCTCTTGTTTCAATGTTAATGCACAGTGGTAAAAATATGGAAAACAATGAAAATGAGCGGCAAAATATCTTTATACCTACATTGATTAACTTCAAAAGGCCCTATTGTCAAAAGTGGAAACCAAAGTTTTTGTCTTCCTGGTTTTAAGGCCAATAAGGAAGATTCAAAAAGTATAAATAACATGTATATAATGTAAATGACAACAAAACAAACCCCAAACACATTCACACTTCAATGAATGTTGCTAAACAGTAATGAGTTACCATTTTATAGAAAAGGGGTCCCCAAACTACAGCCCACCGGCCGCATGCAGCCCCCTGAGGCCATTTATCCAGCCCCCCGCACTTCCAGAAGGGGCACCTCTTTCATTGGTGGTCAGTGAGAGGAGCACAGGATGCATCCGCACCCATAGTTCCCATTGAAATACTGGTCAGTTTGGTGATTTAAATTTACTTGTTCTTTATTTTAAATATTGTATTTGTTCCCGTTTTGTTTTTTGACTTTAAAATAAGATATGTGCAGTGTGCATAGGGATTTGTTCAGTTCTTTTTATAGTCCGGCCCTCCAACGGTCTGAGGGACAGTGAACTGGCCCCGTGTAAAAAGTTTGGGGACCCCTGTTATAGAAGCTAGTTTCCAAAAATTCCTAAAAAAATATTTTATTTTTATTTTACTGTATATTTTAGCTTTCTATACAAATCCATAAGCCATTTTACTTATGCTTTTACAGTTTCACAGTAAAAATTAAATAAGGTAAAAACATTAGGATTTGTTTTAGCTTTAACTTGTGATATCACCTGACCATTTTGAGAGTTTACTAACTATTTTTCCCAAAAGGTACTTCTAATTGAAATCAAATAAATGATACTGGATAACTGCTGATAACAAAGGCAACAGATCAGAAGCAGCAATGAGGACAGAAGCATTAGCCCTCGGAAAACAGGTCCCCCTTCCCCAGTTCTCTCTGCTGTTATTATTGCAGAATGAATTAGCTGCTCTAATTTCCACCCTAACAGTCCTGAAGCTTTACAAGCTAAAAGCAGGAAGTACTTCAATAACCCTTCACTAAAATCTTGCTTACATCCACAACATTGTCTAGAGATAACCCCTGGACATTGTTTATTTTCTCAATTGCTTGCTTAGGGGACTCTTTAAATTTCTCCATTACTATCAATGTTTTCTCATCAGCCTATAAAGGTTCAAGAGCCTACCATCCTCAAACAAGTTGAGACCAAAACAAATACCCCTTCCTTGCATGCCCTTCTAGCTCTCTTCCTCCTCACCACCAAGTTTCTTGAAAGGGCAGTTGTTCACTATCTCTACTTCCTAACCTCCCACTTACTCCTCAGCCTAGCACATGCTGGCCTCCATCCTACCACTCTACGAAGCTGCTCTTCCAAGAGTTACTTCACTTAATCTCAAAACTGGAAATGTTTTTGCAGACATTGGACCATGTTGTTGAAAACACATCTTCAGGCCTGGCTTATAGTAGGAACTGAATACATTACTGCATTATTGTTCTTGCTGGGGTAAATATATTACACTGGCCACTCTTGAACTGCCTCCTCCTCCACTCCCCACACCCCACTTCCACACACATACACTTTACATTTCAGTACTCGTAGCTCTGGTCTCCTAGTGTTCCACCAAGTAAGTTAGGAAATATCTAAATTCAATCTAGGTAAGTGCGACCTGAGTGGCCTGAAATGTGACACATATGAAAGAAAACAAGTCCAATCATTTGTACTGCAATGTGTCAGAAGAAAGAATATATTGAGAAGGGTAGTACTCCCATGCAAGCCAAGGGGAAAACTTCTAAAGGACAAAAATTTGTTCGTGTATTTTTAACAGACCAGATAACATAAGTAACTACTTTGATTTGTGGCAGTTTCTCAGCATAAGTGGAGGTGTCAGCTGGTGTCACCAGAGTGTGATGCTACTCTGGATAGTCTAACTTCCCTTGCTCTTTACTCTCTGCTTCCAGCAACTTTCTTCAGTATTTCATGTAAATTTCCGCACAGATTTTGCAATCAGTCAACAAGAATAACTGACAAGCTTTGAAAAAAATTTCTTGCTATAAAGCTTTAAATTAGCATTCTGGTCAAGACTGATGAGTTAAAACTCAAGAGCCCAGGGAATTTGAGGTAAAAAACAAAACAAAACAAAAAACACAGAAAAACCTACTTTGTGGACTTTCAAAACTAAAGACACCACTCTAGTCTGTACCTGAAATATGTACACGTTGACAGGCCCTCTGGCAGCTGCCCTTCCTCTGACAGTGCTACTCTGTATTATAAACGCCTACCACGAGAGCAACTCACCTTTAAGAGAGGAAAACATCTACTGAAAATTATAAAACTACAAAAAAATGCAGTTAGAATTCAATTATCTGGATTAATGAGGAAGGAAGCAGACAATGTCTTAGATAACCTAAAACTTAATAGTTTGGCCTTAAAATAGGATTTATATAACAGCAGGTTTATCTCATAAACTATGCCTTTGCTAAGTGCTATTAATTTTAATTTGTCTCTTGATCACCCACTAACTGAGAAAAAAAAATGAACTAGAGACATGTGAGGCAGCAGAAGGAAACCAGACAATGAACCAAGCTTAAAAAGTCATAAATTAGCCACAGATAAGAACACATAATGACAATCTTGGGGCAAATTATCATAAAACAAAAGCTTTGTATAGCTGAAAAATCAAATATAAACATATTCCAAAATAGTGCTCATGATAGTACATATGTGTGTAATACATACAGACAATGCCACAAGTGCGTCTACCTGTACTAATAACTTCATGGAAACTATGGAAGGAATTCCCAAGGCAAACAGATTTCTAGTTGGCTGACCTTTTAATGGTGTTATTGCTTGGTTTAAAGTTTTACTTTCTTGTGAGAGATAAAAAGGCTAAAGGGTAAAAAGAAAACATGTAACATATTTTTATTTGCAATGCACCATATACCTTGGTTAGAAATTATTTGAGAATTAGCCTGTCCTACAAAGCAGAATTTCTCAAACTTGACCCCTGTACCCCAAAGAAGAAATATATTTTGAATGATGACCCAACATATACATACATGCACTTAAAAGAAAAAGTTTCATCAAACTTTTTACCCTTATTCTCTATGTACTCTTGATAGTTTTAATTTCATTTTTTTCTAAAATGCTGGTCATACCCCCTAAATTGATTTTACAAACCTAAATTTACAAGCTAGAAATAGGTCACAACCCAAAGTAAAAAAAAAAAAAGCCTGACAAAAGACACTGATGAATATAGAGAGAATGACTAAAACTAACAATTTACTTTCAAATACTATTAGTATCACTGAGGTTAGGGAAAGGCAGTGGGTCCTTCCTTATAGGTATTGCAAACAATGTCAGATAATTAAAAGAAAACAAAACAGAAAAGCTGGGACATTTGTCTATATTTTCTATCTTTAAATTATGTGAGCAGTGTGAATTTGGCAACTTATAACTTCTGTAGTATTTCTACTATGGGTATTTCCTAAGCCATCAACTCTCCAATAATTAGTTTTTCAAGAATAACTCAGTCTTAAAGTCATTGCTTAAAGTTTGCTACAAGAAAGAAAATGATTCAACGTATTTCTGTAAAAACTCTTAGCACAAAATTTGCATTGGTCATGTCAGTATGTCATGACAATGACAAGAACTATTTGCATGCATAAATTCTGTTCTAGGTTTAATCCACCTCACAATAATGCTATCATTCTCTTTCCTTCTGATCCACTTGCTCTAAATCCAATTACTGCTTCCAGCACGTAAGAGTAGGAAACAGAGCTTCTTTTAGAACAAAGAACTTCTTTATCTGATGCTTAAAAGGACAAAATGTATTCTAAAATTACATTATCTGAATGAAACAAGTAATTTGAAAATATGAAAGTGTTCCTTTTCTCTTTATAGAATTTTGAATAGAAGTAATAAAAAAAATACCATTTATTTTTCAAATTCTACTACCCTCAATCTAGGAAGCAAGCTACTTCAAAGATAAATATATACTATTGGTGGGAGTACACAGGGTGGAACAAAAGTAGGTTTACAGTTGTTTGTATGGAAAATATACTAATTAATAAATAATAATACGAGAATAAACTTTGTGTTTATCAACCTACTTTTCCCACCCTGTATACTGGTTCACATACTCCAGGAAATTTAGTAATATATCAAAATTTTAATGTACATTCTTCTGACTAAGCAATTTTATCTGTGAGATGCAGTCCACAGATGCACTTATACAACTATGAAAAGATATTTCCACAAAATTGTTAATTCCTACAATTGTTTTTTGAAAAGCAACTGAAAGCAACTTAAATTCTATCAATAAGGAAGGAATAGGGTAAACGAGAGTGTAGATCTATTAATTAAAGATAAAGCTATATGACTAACATATAAACATGTCTAAAACACAGTTTTAAATGCAAAAAGCATTTCTGAGACATTCTCTCTTAATTCTCCTCCTATTATATAGCCTTTCTTTCTCCTCCTTCAAAGGATCTGCTTCTGCCTGCCTCATAAATGTCAGTGTTCCCTGGGCCTTGGCCTCACTATGCTTTCATCCCTGAGATCTCATCCAGCTTTTGCTTTTATATGCTCTTAATATCCAAACCTCTCTCCTACTGTGAGCTGCCCAAACTCCAGATCTGCCTACCCAAATGTCTTTCTATCTTTACCCGAATGTCCCAAAGACATCTCATATTCTCCAATTCCAAAACTGAAGTTAACCTTTACTAAAAAAAACAAAAACAAAACCCCCTTGAAAACACTTTTCTATACAATATTCTGAATTTTAAGTCCAGAAATTTGTTATCCCTGACTGCTTTCCCGTTCTTATCCTCCTCCCCCAAATTAAATCCTTAACATACCTTAACTATATTTGTTTTAGCACCCCACAACCGATAACTTATTTCAGGGTCTCATTATTTTTGGCCACGATTACTACAATCCACTTGAAACTCCAACATGGTTGAGATGCTCCCTCTTTGCTCCAGCCAGACAAAACTACCTCCTGGTTCCTAGTTCCTCCACTGGCACCATGTTTCCTCCAAACTGTCACAAATACCATTTTTTCTAATTTCCTATTCTTATCTGTCCAGAGAACCCATTTACAAAGCCTTCAAAACCCTATTCGGGCATGAAGTTTTTTGTGAAGTGAAGGCACCAATATTTATTAAGTCACTATGTGATAGGTATTATGCAAAGTGCTTATTCATACATTATCTAATATAATCCCACTAAGCCACTTTATAGATGAAGGAACAGGTTCAGTGAGGTAAAATAATCTGACCAAGGTCCCACAAAGAGTCAGTAAGAAAAGTAGGACTCTAACATTAAAGCCTGGGTTCTTTTCATTATGTCAGGTTGTCTGTCTGAATTAAGCCTTCTTCTTTATAGCTACATCTTCTGTTATATATATTTAACAAAGTGAATCAAATGTGTTTCCATGCTTGTCTCTCCTGGGAGACCATAAACTAATGCTTCTCAATCTTAGCTTTGTTAAATTTCTAAAAATAAAATAGGTGCATATTAAATATGCACCTGAATATCTGCATTTAAAAAAAAAGTTCCAAAGATGATTCTGATGGTTAGTGAAGGCTGAGGACCACTGTGTTCAACTTCTAGAGGGTAAGAGTATTACTGAACTTTAAAACTCTGGGTATGATTTAAGGTCTCTAAATCTCACTGCTGAACTCATTGAGAAAGGTAAATCAATAAAATAGTGCTTTTTCTTAAAAAAATTATTTCCTTATAATTATTTGATTGTACAAATATTTCTTAAAGTTCTGTCATACACATTTATCTGAGACTACCACAAAAAAATTTAACACTTAAGATTTCAAATAGAAAAAGGCCACAACATGAAATCTTCAATACTTTTCTTAAAAATTAAATTTGGAAATTTCCTTAAAGGATCAAATTTACTGCAATAATCCTTGAAACAAGATATAATTATGTACATAACTTAAATGTTATATAATTCAACTTGTAGTTGAACATTAAGAAATAAATACGAATAACAAGAGTTTTCTACACTTCCAGAAACCAAGGTCATTGGTAACCTAATTAAAATCTGCACTTTTATTTAGGTGCAACACTTATACTGTGCTTCCAGTAAACGTCTGCAACATAATGGGACAGAAGGCTATCATTTGCTGGCTCATTATGATATAAAAGAAACAGTCTGAACTATATAAAGCAGTGAGAAGAAATGGTGGCAACTGCAAGTAAAAGGTAGTGGTACATTCAAACATTCTGTCTGGGCTTCAGGTAAGAGAAAATTTGAATTTGATACCTTTAACTCTCAGTACAAATTTTATTTTTAGAAACAAAGATGCTATTACATTTCGTGTAAGAAGAGTTGTATTATCTCTTAATGATAGGTTCATTACTTTTATAAATAGCTACTAAAAAAAAGCCTTAAGAAAAAGTCAATGCTTCACATTTTATATATCACTGAAGCAGAAGTATTTTATCTGCAAATATTCCAGGTCAATATTTCTGAATCCACAATAACAAGATGGATGATGATGAACTATAGCAAGACAGAAAATACTACAAAACATAAACAATGACTAAGAATAAAACAGCAAATATATCTACGAGGGAGGGTGGGTGAGGCAGAAATGTTCATTTCATCCACTCAAAAGAACTATGGTTTCATTAAGATATATGCAAATATTAAAGATTCTATTTCTATGAGTCTTGCTGAGAAAAGTATTTAAAGTTAGCATTGCAAGAACAAGAATGTGTGACTAAGGAATGGTGTCCTCTATTATCAGAATTATTCATTTTCTTTAACATAAATATTGAATCTTTTAGCAATGTGCAGTTTTTACAGTTGCATTAAATTTATTTTTAGGTATTTTACCTCTTTCCTTTCTTTCCTTTTTTTTTGGTCGCTCATGTAAAATGGGGTCTCTCTACTTTTATTTTCTAACTGTTGAGTACTGTTTATAAAACTGAAAGCTCTTGGTACTTGTATACTATACCATTACATCACAAGCAAATTGAGGTAATATGACCCTTTTCTTTCCTATTCCAATGTCTGCATTTTTCCTTATTGACCGCTCATGCCTCCAATACTAAATCTAATATAGTCATAGGAAACTTGTATTCCTCCATAATTAAGCTACTGAGTTTTGGTTTGAGGTATATGTTTTACAAATTTTATCACAATTATTAAACACACTCAAATTAGCAATACAAATCATTCCAGGTTTCATCCCGGCTCTCTTCCTACAACTCTCACCCAAACAATCTTACCTACCTAAGGCTTTAACTGCCACATTCTAGGACTGCCAGATCAGTTCCTACTGCCCAACCCTCAACCGTGAGCTTCAGTTCAGCCAAGGCAACTCTCTACTATTCCTTTCCACTTGAATTCCTTAAGAGTTCAACCTGAGCTTAAGAATAACAGAGTTAAGCCCATTTTTAGGAATATATCTTAAGAATACCAAATCACTGATTCAAAAGAGGACATGCAGCCCCATGTTTATTGCAGCATTGTTTACAATAGCCAAGATCTGGAAACAGCCCAAGTGTTAGTCAGTGGGCGAGTAGACTAAAAAGCTGTGATTCATATAAACAATGGAATACTATGTGGCTGTGAAAAAGAAGGAAATCTTACATTTTACGATGGCATGGATGGACCTGGAGATTATTATGCTAAGTGAAGTAAGCCAGGCAGAGAAAGACAAATATCATATAATCTCACTTATATGTGGAATCTAATGAACAAAGTGAACTGAGGAACAGAATAGAGGAAGAGGCGGGGTCACAGGGAGCAGAGGGACAGCTGTAAGAGGGAATGGGGATAAGGGGATGGGAACAGAGGTGAAGGGATTAGTGAAACTATATATACATAACACATAAATACAGATAACAGGAAAGCAAATCCCACAGGGAAGGGGAGAGGGAGTTTTGGGGAAGGGGAAAAGGGGGTCCAATAGGGGACAAAGGGGTAGGGGTGAGGGAGTTTTATTGAGTGGGACACTTGAATCCATGTTAACACAATAAATTAAAATTAATAATAATAAAAAAAGGAACAGAGCTAAAGCTCTTCTTCCTCAACTCTGGTCCTTTTCCAGGGCTCTCTAACTCAGAGAGTGGCCCTACCTCCCACCCAGTTTCTAAGCCAGAAACTTAAGAGCTTCCCGTCCTCCACTATCTCTAAAGAATGATCTTCATCTCATAAATCCCTCAATTCTGGAATATTTCTTTCCACTGCCTGTGACACCACTCTGGTCTAAACAGCCATTATCATTTAAACTAGTTTCATTGACTATTATTTAATCATGCCAACCCAAGAATCTTTTCAAGTAAATCTGATCGAGTCAAATGCTTGTGATATCCAAAAAAGAAAAATCTTTAACAAAGTCTATTAAGCCCAATTCCATCTCTTTAGCCACACTCCTCCTCCACTTCCCCCAGTGTGTTCAATGCTCGAACGTAGGCCTTCTTTCATTTTTTGAAAGGCAGATGATCATATTCTTTAATGCCAGAGGATTTCTGGACCTACATTCCTAGTGCTTAAAACATTTCCACACATCCTTCAATTCTTAAATGAGAGATTGATTCCTCAATTAAGTTTCCTAACACCTTCCCTCAAGTCGTCTTACATGTATTTCTTTCAGAGCATAAGAACTACAGTAACTTACAGTTTGTAATCAAACACTTGTAATTTCAAAAATGACTATGCAAACTGTATGCTCTGAAAAACAACTAACAGGCTAAAGTGTAATAAGTAATTTTTAAAAACCTACTTACTACTTTCTAGAATAGTAAAGTTAATTTCATATTTCTTCTTCATAGATAGAAGTAAATCAGTGTTATGCTCTAGGGCGGCACTGTCCACTTTAAATACAAACCTTATATACAATTTTAAATTCCCCAGTATCCAATTAAAATAGAAACAAATGAATTTAATTATATTTTACTTAACCCAAATTATCAAAAATATTATTTTAACATGTAAGCAATGTAAAATACTACATATTTTACATTAGTTTTCAAAAACTGGTGTATATTTTATACTTAAAACATATCTTAACTTGGACTAGCTTTATTTCAAGTATCACACACGTGGCTATGGACAACAGAGTTTTAGAAAATAATATTCAATTCCCTGTATTTAAATAGCTTGATAACAGAGTCAGTCATTTTTAAAAGAGCGTGACATTAAGCAATTTTAATCTTACATCAAACAAGAATACTGTATGTCTCATGTTTAAACTCTTCAAAAAAAATTTAAATGATGCAAACATTCCCCAATGCTGAAAAGCCTACATCCAAAATAAAATTCAGGTAAACAATCTAAAAATTGCATATTTACTCAGCACCTGAGGAGACTGACAAGATGACTACTCTCAACCCCTGCTAATGGCGATGTTATTACAACCTCATAGAAAGAAACTGGCTTGCCCTTTGATTTAGTTATTCCACTTTAAGACTCAGCCCTATTGAAATAATCAAGGACAAACTCAAAGATTCACATCCAAACTTGTTCGCAGAGATGTTTTTTCTATGATAGCAAAAACTGGAAAATCCAAACAATCTGTAAGAAATCACAGAGAAAACTTGAAACTCACTGGATGGCATTCTACACAGCCATTAACAATCATGTTTTAGGAATATTTAGTAACACGAGGAAATGCTCACAATTTAATAGTAAAAGCAAAATTCATGCAAAGATTCCTATATGTTTTGTATGTATGTACACACACACACACAGACACACGAATGACATATTGTATACCCATTGGGAGAAAAATATAACAAAACTAAAGGAAAAGCTAAATGTCAAGTTATCGCTTGGTAGTATGATGCCTAGTGGTATAATTATTTATCGAGTACTACTTTGTGCCCGGCATTAAAACAGATGGGCCCTAGCTCAGTTGGCTGGAGCATCATCATGATACACCAAAGTTGTGGGTGGGTTTGATCTCCAGTCAGAGCACATACAGGAGTCAATCGATGAATGCATAAATAAATGGAACAACAAATCGATTTCTCTTTCTCTTTCAAATTAAAAAAAAAAATCTGTTATCCCTGGCTGGATAGCTCGGTTGGTTTGAGCATCATTCCAAAGTGCAGAGGTTGCTGGTTCGATACCTGGTCAGGGGACATACAGGAACAGATTTACGTTCCTCTCTCTCTCCCACCCTCTCAGTAAAATTAAGAAATTAAAAAAAAGTTTTTAACTTGTTAAAAAACAAACAGATAGGTCCCTGCCTTCAAGGGGCGTACTAGTTTTCTTTACACTTTCCAAGTTTTAAGTATATTATCTTTTCATAATTTTAAAAATATAATTGAGGTAGGTATTAATTTTGGCAAGTCAGCTATAAAGTGACATTACTGGATTAGATGGGAATGAATTTGAATATGGTCTAAAATAATTAGTTTAGATGAAAATTTCCTGTGATGACAGGAATCATCTGAAATGAAACAATAAAACTACAAAGTAGTCTGTACAGTAAGATTTCATTATGGTAAAAAGTGCACATATATAAATACATATATGTGTGGAAAGATATGTACTAAGCAGTTAACAGTGTGGGATATCTGGGTAGTGGAATTGTAATTTTTTTTCTTTTCTATTTCCTACAATTTTTCTGCACTAAAAAGACTTTTTAAAAATTAAAAAACACATACATCCACTATTTACTGAGCATCTACTGCATACAAAACTGCTAGATTCTATAATAAGCAGAATTGAGTAAAAGGAATCACAACTTTTAAAAAACTAACAATTGGAGGACAATAGAAGAAAATAGTAAAAGTAATTCATGTGAGGCAGAGTATAAATATCATATAAATTAAATGTGTCTATAAGGATTCTAAGAAAAAGATCTCACTTGACTAGGAAGAGCAAAAATGGTGAAATGAGAAAAAAAAGCTTCATAAAGGAGAATTTTAAATGGGAAGGATTTTAATTGTGAGAGGATATGGCAAGTGTTAAAGATAAAGCATGTGACAACTCTCAAGGAGCAAGATGCCACATGATAGCGTTTGGTTAGAATGTTGGATATATGAAGGGAGTAAGGCAGTATGCTGACGGCCTTGAATTTTCAGAAGATAGTATCTGTGTAAGTTTTTGAGTTTATCAGTGGGTAAATTATTAACAGTTCTAATTCAAGAAACTGTTCACCACTTCTCATCATCTCTATTGCCACCATTATCTTGGCTCAAGCCACTTACCATCTCTTAGCTGCATCTCTGTACCCACCTCCTAATGGAATCTTCCTGCTTCCACTCTTGCCAAACAGATCCTTTTAAAACAAAGAATGTCATATTTCTACTCAAAAACCCTGCAATGGCTTCCTATCTCATACAGTAAAAGCCTAAGTCACTGGAAAAGTCTACAAAGTCCCTACAACACTGCCTTCTCACCCTCTAACTTTCTGATTACACCTACTACTCTTCTGCTTGCAAATTCTTGAATATTCCAGGTATACTTCTACCTTCCTCCCCCTTATTCTCTTCACTTTCTTCATGTTTTAAGCCTTCTGTGACCCCTATATAAAACTGCAAGGCCTACCAACCTTCCACCCTGACTCAAAGTCAAAGTCTCCAAACTGTCTATGTCTCCAAACTGACTTTTTCTCCATACTTAACATCGTCTGTAATATCTGTATTTTGTCTAGCCACACACACAAACATGCATGTGTGCACACATACATAAAAGAAACTGAAGCATTACAAGGGCTCATTTTTATCGTTGATTCTTCTTTTCAGTATCCCGAGGTAAAACAAGGCTTGACTCAAGTGCTCAGTAAGTACTTGCTGTATGAATGACAGGAAAAGAATACCATGGTGTTAGTAAATACTTAGTTGAAATGGTGTGTGGCATATTGTAAATATTTATATAAATAGAACCTATGTGAATTTATTCTAATTTACTTCTTGATTTTGATCTGAGAATGATTCATCAAAATGGTGCTTATAAATTCAGCTTTGAGCATACATACCACCTTTAATTTATTAGCAATTTATCTTTGCAAGGTTTACTTAAGTTATTTGAAATGGGATGGTGCTGACTGAGGAATGATAGGACAGTCTTAAATCTCCTATTTTCCTTCTCTTTTCACGCCTTCCAAACTAATGAGCAATGACTCCTCCAGCCCTTCCCAACTACTAGTTTCAGACCTTTTCTCTTTACCAGGGAATAGGTCTAGTCCAGACCTATGAGTCCCTATCCTAGGGTAAGGCCAGAAATAAAAAACAAGTGTGATACAGGGCTGCTGAAATAGTTGGCAGCAATTAGAGGAAAGCCCAGGCAAGGGAAGTTACTACCGAGGAACTTGGAGAGGGCAACATTTCTTAATTTAAATACTTTTAAGTTAGATGCTCCTTGAATTTTGAAAGGAAGTCAACACAAAAATAACACCAACTCCTTTCATGTCCTTTTATTGAAAGACAGAATGATACTTTATATAGCTTTTTAAATGAAAATACCTGAACTTTTAATTTTATCACGATTTCAAGCACACGGTAAACTTGGGGGGGGGGATGTAATGAATAACCAAGTACCCACCACCTAGTTGTGTTGAATCTTAATCTTTTACCAAATCAGCTTCAGATTTAAAGTTATGGTTGAAAACCCAAGGGCCTTCCTCGATCCTTTATCCCTCTCTCATTCTCCAAAGGTAACTTTTATTCTGATTTGCCATTTATCATTCCCATGCATGTTTTTATACTTTTGCTACACAGTCTACAATTCCCAGAAAATATGTTGTATATTTCTGCATGTTAAAACCACACAAATGGCATCATGTTATATTCTGGCTGCCACTAGCTATCTGACTTTAGGCAAATTAATGTATCTGTGCCTCAACTTCCTCTCCGAAAATATGGAAATAATGTCACCTATTAGCTTACAAGTTGTTGTGAGGATTAAATGAGTTGATATACTATATATAAATCACTTAGAAAAGTATCTTGCTCAGAGGAAGTAGTGTATATCAATGCTAGCAATTACCTACAGTTGCAAAGGACCTGTGACTACGTGTATGTATGTGTATATATCCAGCATGTATGTATGTATGTATGTGTGTGTATGGATGGTGAAAAGATTAATTACCGAAATGATATATAATCCATATAATGCCAGATAATTTCAAAGTTATATAAAAACTAGAAATACTTATGAAGTTTAGGCTGGAAAGGTTCATCAGCATACTCAAAGAGGAACTGAAAGTGCTAATCACAGAAGCACAGAGGGAAGAAAGTATTTTTTAACTTACAAATTGAAGGCAGCATTAAACTAGAATAAAAACGTTTGATTTAAATAATATATAGCTGCTTGAAAGTATCTAAATACTTAATGACCTGTTATAAATTTTGGGGGGTAGCGTTGGAAGAGAAGGGGTAATCTATCAGTGTGATGCTATTCAGAGAATTCTCAGACTGCTAAGGGAGGTACTTCAGCTTTTATACAAAATAAAACATTTTTTGATACTCAAATTTCACTACTTCTCTGAATTAGTATTTAACTGTAAACAGAACAAATTAGTATTTAAAATGTTATTTTATAATAGGATTTGCCTAGATACCTGATTTTCACAAAGGCAATTTGATTCTGCAAAATTTATCAATGCAATTATGGGCACATTATCTTTGTTTTGATATAGGATTATTTTTGTAACAGTCTCTAGGTCAAATAATCAGAAAACATCAAAACTGTAATGCCCTGTACATATTAGATGAAATATATTCAGTTTCTTTCAAGATACAAAAATAACTATGCTTTGAAGATAAATATATCTAACTGATCCATAAACAGAGGAATCAGATCTAATGAGCATTTACTAAGTGCCATGTGCTGGGCCATGTGAAATATCTTCAGACACAAAATTTAGAAGACCACCACAGATCATTTGTTTAAACATATTCAGGGTGTGGCAATAGTAAGTTTACAGTTGCAAATACACAAGACAGAGTTTACTCTTGTATATTTATTTATTTATTGTATTATTTTCCATACGAACTGTAAACCTACTCTGGTTCACCCTGTACTTCTGTGAAGAGTAAAAATTACTACAAAAATGAACATTTAAAGCCGGCCAAGAGTATAAAATGTAGATAAACTGCACAGAATTTATCAACACAAGTGTCAAAATATTTGTTTCACTTAGAGTTTAGGAAATATCTGTGTTTAAAAGGTTAACTGAAAGCAACATTTCAATTTAACATCAAACATTCAACTGCCTCCCAACCCCCAAATAAAGAACTCAGGAGTATGAGAAGTAGCCGGTGAAAGGGAAGACTAAAGTTTAAAAGTAAAGTTCTACTTTTTTTTCTTCTCTTAAAGCAAGAACTCTGAAGCGGAACCACTGCTTTTGTCTCCTTTATCCCCAGCAAAATATTTACATGTATGAGTTAACCCTTATCTTGACGCAATAGAAGATTCTGTAGAAAACCAAGCCATAATCTTCATTAAACAAGAGGGAAAAAACCTAGCCACAATCAGTACTTCCCTAATGGAGAAGGGGTCCTACCACCGTTCACCCTATACTCTGACCCCTGCGCCAGCAAGACATTAGCCCCTACCCAAGCACGACAGTAGGCGCTTAAAGAATAATGGTCCAACTTTTTGAACGCAATCTGGGCAGGACACGCAGATTATTTCTTGAGGAGTGCAAGAAGGAGCAGAAAAGGTCCTCTCAGGAACGGAGGCATGAGCTTTGGAGCCGTCTCCTCCGCGCGCTGGAGGATTCAAAATCCGTTTGCTCCGCAGACCCTTGGAAGCAGCACACTCCGGTCGCAGCCGGCCTCCAGCCGGGGCGAAGCGGGCAGTGTTTACACCTGTCACGAGGGAGGAGGAAGAGGGAGAAAAAGGAAACCCCAGAAAAGCCCCAAACTTCTCAATAGCTCCCGGTAGGGAGCGGCCGGCGCGGAGCTATGAGCAGGTGGAAGCGGAGGGGCAGGGCGAGCCGCCGGCGGCCAGGAAGGTGAGAACGGCTCCGACTTTCCCGGCCGGTGCCTGGGGCGGCCAGGAAGAAGCAGTGCGTTTCGGGCGCCGCCGCCGGCTTCCCTGCAGCCGCCACGGAAGAGGGCAAAGCCCAAGCCCGGAGCCCGCAGGCCCGCAGAATCGGCACGTCCTAGCAGCCCCAGGCTCCGCGGCAGACAGGTGTCGCCGGCCCCGGCCCGGGTCTGACGGGTGGGCTGAGTCCCCTCACCCTTTTTTCCCAAGCGTGGCTGAGGGAGAGGAGCGGTGGCGTTTACCTGGTTCGTCCGGGGCGGCCGCGATGGCCATGGCTCAGGGGGCCGGGAGGGACAGGCTCCCGGGGGAAGGAACGGCTATTTCGACGCGGAGCTGGTGAGAGCGGAAGGCAAGCTACTCTCGGCACTGTCAGCGAAGCAGCGCCATGGACGCCCACCCGGAGTTTCAGCGCTGCCGCGGAACCCCCATCCCATTACCCTCCGCCCTCTTCCGCCGCCGCCGCCTCCACCTCCTCCTCCGCGGAGACCCCCCGCCCACTCCACACACTCTCCCATCATGCAGCGGGGAAACCGCTGCCGCCTATACGTCACTTCCGGGCGCAGGTGGTTAGGTCGGTGCCGGGCGCTGGTGGGTGCTGGGGAGGAGGGGGAGAACACTGTAAGGGAATTAGTGTCACAGAACGCTTATCCTGCGCAGGCGCTTGTGCGCCGAGAGCCGGCCGCCATTTTGGGTGAGGGCAAGTTGCCGTTTTCTTTACTTCCTCCCCAGTCATCAAGCTGTGGTGTGGAGCAAGACGTCTTCCTCATTCCGCCTCCAGCAGAGGCAGGTGAGAGACAGGTGCTCCTTAGATGGTTAACGTTAGCGTTCAGCTCAAGATCGAGTGAAGTCTTTTGTTCACCAAATAAAATTGCCAAGGTTTTGCAATACAGAATTCTATCTTCAAAATCCTACTGTGGAGCACTGATCAGCTTGCCCTTTTCGCCCCGAAAATCGACTTTTTCACTCACCATCTCTCTTCCTCTTTTTAATTTAAAATGACAGAAGAGGAAACTAACATTTAACAAATAAGGAAGAGATTGTTATAAATGAAACTTTAGGTGGGAAGCAAGAGGGAAAGCAGCCGCCGAACTGAACTGACAAATCGCCTTTGAAACCAACAACAAAAAGTGGGGATTTTGCTAACAGATGGAGACGGTGGTCGTCTTTTACAGATCCTGTGGGAGAATATCCGAAGAAACTAGAGAAATAAAATAAACTGCATTTCTCTAACAGAGGTCATACAGATTCTTTTTCTATCATCAGCCTTGAGCAGTTGATCGTTTGCCTTTTTCTAAGCTTCCCTCTCCCCCCGCCTTTATTATGAATTATTAGAAACCTGGCACTGTAAAAATTAGACTGACTATAAGGCTAAGGGGATTATTATCTTCTGGGATGATGAGCCGGAGGTCCTACCCTGCAAATCATGAGCCCTGTCCGGATGCTCTTTCTTCTCACATTTGCCAAACTTGCACCGGTAATCTGAATAATTAAAAATATTTCCAAAACAGCAAAGCTCAACAACTACGCAGGGAAACAAGGAAAAACATCCCCTTCAGCACTGAGAAGTGTCCACCCTTTTGAGAAGAAGAATTACACAAGTCGGGGAAGATAAGGACAAAAGCAATTCATCATGGTTTATCCCGCCTCTGTAATGTTCTCGACAAATTAAGTTGGAGCGCTAAAATAGACCCGCATTGTCTCTACAACTCAATCGCTGTCAGATGTACTAGACTGCATCATTTTAAATTGGAGTACCAACTGCTTTGTGGCCGTGCTGGATTTTTGGTTATTGTTCAGTCACTAAAGCATGAAAAATCTATATGGCTTGTCAAATTTATTCCTATTGTATTTCGCCCCCTGCTGGTTTAGCTCTTCGTGTAAGCTTAAATATACACGTATATGTTACTAGACGTTTATTAAGCAGGAAGGAATGAAACAAAAATATTTGTGCAGAAATACTGGTAATTATTTTAAATGAACACATGCTTGTTTTAATATGATAGCTCTACTCAACAGAAATATCGGAATAAAAAAGCATATGGTCAAATCATAAAGCAAGACCTATACCACGAGAGTGTGTGGACTGAAATAATGACTTTAAACATCAAAACATTAAAAAGAAAACCTTGCTTTTGGAAAAATATCTTTCTGATTTTGTGCATAACATATGATTACAAAATGAAGATTTTTGTCAGGTAAATACAAAAGCCAATCCTGTTCACTTAAGGACAATTAAGAAATCAGCATCCAACTTTGTACATGGAAATAGAGTAGTTATTTGACCAGCTGATTTGTGAACACAATCAACCAACTGTAATTGGTCATCTTACCATAATTCTAAAGACAGCATATCAATGCTTATGAAATTGTATTGCAAAGGGAAAGTGTTTATCTCTGAATGTTATTAAGGTGATGAATCTGTGGGAAATATTAAAATTCATTGCATTTGTGTCCAATGATAGTATTGTTTTTGTTCACTTTTTAAAAAATGATTGCTATAACTACATTACCTAAGATTATGCATCAAGAAAAAAAATAATAAATGACCAGTAATTATTTGTTGTATTTATTTCTAGTTCTTTTTCCCTGTGCAGACTTTTTACAAGGTTGTGATCATAAGTTGATTTTGTATCCTTTTTTTCACTTAATATTATGTTTTTTACACATTTTCTACTATTGCTTAACATTTTATAAAACCTTAATTTTAATTGCCAACATAATATTCAATGGAGGAGTTAGAATGTGATTTATCCATTATCCTATTAGTAGATATTTTCAACTATTACAAATAATACTTTGATGAACATTTTTTTGCATGTGGCTTTGTCCAGTTTTAGGAAATTTTTCTCAATATATAAATGACCGAGTCAAAAGCCTATGTAAGTTTTATTGGCACTTCATTATCTCAGATTATTTCTCAAAAGACTATACCAATTTACAATGCCACCAGTGATATAGGAATGCACTAATTGTACCACCTCAATTGTGGTACACTTTTTTGTACCACAATTGAGAAATCACTAGCAGAAGATAATAATTAAAAAATAAAAATATATAATTATACTTTATAGACTAAAAGTTGAAAGGAACTTAAACTCATAGCATAGTGTATAAGAAATCAATAAATAAGCAAACACAAAACCCTGGCAATGTCTTGTTCTGGAAAAGCAACATACATAGACCTGGGTCTATGGACAGGTTCTATTCAAATCACTAATCAAAATCACTGATGGATATTTGTTATATAATTCTGTGACAAGTTCTGTATATATATATAAATATTTTCATAGTTAGGAAATAACTTTTCCAGACCAGTTAGCTTAAACGTGTGAATTGTGAATGGCATCCTAGAGAGAGTTCCTGATTTATTATGCTAATGCTAATACCTTAGATTTGCAGAACTTTTCGAAGTGACTTTTAGTATATTCTGATTTTCACACAGATCCCTATAGAGCCGATAAATTCCATTTTACAGAATTTGTGATCAAATCTTTTAAGATTTGTACAGGATTAAAAAGTTAGAGATGGAATTAGGACTAGAACTGTGATTTCCTGATTCACAATTTTCTACTCATACCATTTAGCCTTCTCACCTTATGGAAGGGTATTATCATAGTCCCTCAGTTTCCTGATAGGTAAAAATTTGCCTCATTTTATCATTTAACACACTTTTTCCATTTTCTTCATGTTGGAATTATTTTCTAATATAGTTCTTTTTTTCTCACCAAAAGTATGGTTAATAAGTGAAAGAAGCCTTCACTATAATCTAACTAAATTACTATGCATATAGAATGTAAGTCATTGAAAAATTTGCTGAAAGAAGTTTTAGCAGCTTGAGAAATCATCTAGTCCAAAAGCAGTTTCTCCCCACCTAGTTTTATAGGTAAGATTCATGCTGTCCTAAGAGGTTAAATGACAATGATGTCCTCAGTCATCCATTTATTGTTAGTGTAAATGTGACAAATCATTTACATTTTTTTCAGCATTATTGAGATATAATTGACAGATAATTGTACACATTTAATGTGTACAAGTTGATGTTTTGATCAAACCATTTACATTTAATTCTAGCTGTAGGGTACATGGATGTTTGTCATATAATTCTGTGACATGTTCTATAATGATTTTTTTATGGTTAAAAATAACTTTTCCAGACCAGTTAGTTTAAAACTATGAATTGTGTACAGCATCCTAGAGAGAGTTCCTGAAATATTATGCTAATGCTAACACCTTGATTTATAGAACTTTTCAAAGTGCCTTTAAATATATTATCTCTTCTGATTCTCACAGGTCAGAAGCTTAGCAAGAGGCGGATTTAACGGCGGGTGCACGGAGCACACCCTGGGCCCCAACTTCTGAAGGGCCCTGCAAACCCCAACTTGACACTTTTTTCAAATGACACCAAGTTTGGTTTCATATGTGCAACTTAACATTAATAGTACATAATATTTCTTATTTATTCAAAATATGGTTAACATGTATTTTTATTTTACCTGTCTCTTTTTTTTTTAAGGGGCCCATTATTTTCTTCTGCTCCCAGGGCCTCAACCGACTTAATCTGCCTCTGACCTTAGCAACGTCACAGAACCTTGTGGAGAACTTTCCTCAGCTGTAAAAATCAAGACAGCCCTGCTCTCAGAGCTGCTATCCAGAAGAGATAAACTACTCTGTAAGAGATTCCAACATAAAGCCTGGTGTTGGTCCTTTCATGGAAAGCTCTACTGCCACCCATCTGACTTCCCCCAGACCAGTGATTTAAAACCAGGGATTATTTTGCCCTCCCCACCACACTCCCACCCCAGGACATTTGGCAGTGACAGGAGAAACTTTTGGTTGTCACAGCTGGGGGTGGGGTGGGGAGTAACTACTGTCTAGAAGGTAGAGGCCAGGGAAACTACTAAACATCCCACAACACAGAGGATGACCTCCACAACAAGGAATTATTCAGCCCAAAAATCAGTGGTGCTGAGGCTGAGAAACCCTGCTCTAGACCACCCTGAAGCTGACAGTTGCTACTATACTGTCTCAAGCCATTAATCCTGGAGCCATTAATCCTGGGTCCTTCAAGTGCCTACTACTGCTTTCACACCAGCTTTCTGAACTCCCTACTGCCATTTTTGGCTTCTACTGGCATGTATCAGCTGACAGTGACAATGATTCCAGTGTTCTGGCTTCTGGGCAGATAATTAAGTGCCCCAGACCCTTAATTCTTATTGCACTCTAGATTCCATAAAGTAAATGTTGTTGTACTGTTTTTCCTATGAGGAAATCAGACTAGACTTCTCCCAGAAAAGGGCATGAGACAGCTGTGCAGGGACTTTGCTGGGGCCTTCCTAGTCTACAAGGTACAGGATCTTTACCTCCATTAACACTATCCAGAGCACACAGCATCTCTGGGAGCTGGCTTCACTTCTCTCCACACCGTTAGTCCTGCTGTGACGCTGTATTAGACTATTTTGCCTCATGGAACCTGGTGTACATTACTTTTGCTCCCCACTCCCCACACTGAAAAACAAAGACTCCTGGATACGATGAGCTCCTGATGTGATGCAATGTGAAGTACAGAGATCACAGATGAAATAGGCAGATCACCGCAGGGTAGAGGTGGCAGAACATAGTGTTCATGCCAAAGATATTTAACCTGAATCTAAATAAGCCTTTAAGTACCTTCCAGTTTACAGGAAATACTGGAGGAACAAGTTCAACAGGACTACAGAGAATCAGTCATTTGGATCCAGTATGTAGATTATTCTACAAAACTAAAAAACTTCAAAAGGAATATTCTAGATTAAAAGAGACTTGAGACATAACAACCAAATGCAATGTGTGGTTCTTCATAGGATCCTTATTTGAATAAACCAGTTAATAAAAGACATTTGGGGGATAATTGAGGAAATCTGAATAGGAACTGGCATTAAATGGTCTTGAAAAATTACTATTAATTTAAAAATATATAATAAAATAAGTAATATTTATAAGAACATGTTTACTGTTTAGAGGTGAGTAAAATGTCATGATGTGTGGAATTTATTTTTAAATGGTTCAGAAAAAAAGAAACCTATATAGATAGAAGTGAAGTAAATGTGGCAAAATGCTAACAATTATTGAACCAAATTTTGGTGGTTGATATTTGTTGTTTATTATTCTTTCTACCTTCCTGATCTTTTGAATAATGCAAAGTAAATAAAAGACTACTGAAAACTACCCAAGTGTATCGATGAGGCCTGGATCTCCCTTACATTTATTTCCAAACTATCGCATTCCCGAGGCAATCATTGTCAGATGCACATTTCTCATTCTGGAGCAGCTCGCATAAACAATGATCTTGTAAAAGGTTTTAAAGATGTAGAAAGGAGAAAACGAACAAGGACTGCAACTTCCAAATCAATTGTAATTAGTTTAAACCCTCTAACACGTACAAATACAGTAGAATTAGAACTCTGTTCAACGAGGAGTACTTCTAATGCAGTGTTAGCAAGAGAACAGCGGAAATTAGATTATCAGTAGTAGTGCACTATTTAAGCGGCAGTACCAGCTGAAGCCCTCTCTGTGACTTTCCAGTACTGTTTCCTCTGTTTGAAGTGCCATTCTTCCTGCTTTCTACAGTAAACAATTGCATTTTCTCCCTTCCTTCCTTCCTTCCTTCCTTCCTTCCTTCCTTCCTTCCTTCCTTCCTTCCTTCCTTCCTTCCTTCTTTCTTTTTGAGCTCAGCATCTGAATCCCTTTCCTATGTTTGGCAAAGCATTCTTCCTTCACTATAAAAGCTGAAAGTGACAATGTGAGGAATTAAAAAACAGCTGCTTATTTTTTTGGCAATTTTTTACACTTTTGAGATGGGGTTTATCTTTATTTTCCTTGACAGCATGCTAGCTTGTGGCTTGATTTGTCCAATAGAATGGGAGAAAGTGGTGATGTGTACCTGTTCAGGCTGAGCATCAAGAGATCTGGAGCTCCTGATTTTGCTGCTTAAAATGCTCCTTCTAGGAAGAGAAACACCATGTAAAATGTACACCTGTCCTGAGAGCACCACTCTGTGGGAAGCCCAGTCTACATGACGAGGCCCTATGGAGGAAAACTGACCTGTTCAAGTTCCATCTCTTTCTCACTCTTGCTTTTTCCTCAGCCAAGTAATGCTGCACTAGTCAACATTGGCTGATTAAGTAGAAGTAGAAAAATATTCATTGAAATAATATTAAGTAGCTCACTGAAGAATATTAGGTAGCTGGTGAGCTCCCAGTCCATAGCCAGCCATATGAGTGTACCATTTTGGACTTTCTAGGTAGGTGAACCTTCAGATGATTTTAGACCCCGCAGATACCACTTGCAGCAGAACTGTCCAGCTGAGCCCAGTCAACCTATAAAATCTTGACATATAATAATGGTTGTTGATGTTAAGTCACTAAGTTTTGGGGTCACTGATATGCAGCAGAAGGAGCTAGACAGATAGTTACTTTCCTGGCTTCCTTTGTAGCTAGGTGTAACATGTGACCTAGGCTTTGTTAAGCAGATGCCTCTCCCCAGATGTTGAATTAGGAACTAATGCCACAAAGAAGCAAGAACAACAGAGAGCTTTTCTGACACTGATGGTTGAAGTTGCAGCAAGTCTAAACTGCTGAAGCAGCAGGGACTAGTAGCTGTTTAATGTTCAGGGCCAGTGGTACTGACTATTCTAGCATTCCCACTGAACTATCTGTCTCACATGATTTGGGGAGATGTTTCTGGCTCTGTGGACTCTGAGCCTTGTTCTTGATCCTATCCAGGAAATTCTGAGCTGCCTACTATCATTTTAACAAATTTCTTTTCTAGTTAATCAACAAATGTCGATTTCTGTTGCTCATGACTAAGAACTCTGACACTTATTCCTTAAACTAGGTGGTTTCTATTTTTTCCTTAAAATAAAATACAAAGCTCAAGAAGAACTCCTTCTAGAAACCTTCACAGACATTGTTTTTGTATTCTACTCCCCGCACCACCCCACCCCTTTTCTCTGCTCCTCTTCCATGCCCCTGCAGTGCGTTGTATATATGCACAATATTGCTCTTATTATATCAATTGTAATTTCCCTTTTCCTAAACTGCATCTCCAATGCCTAGTATAGTGTTCATCTAATATTTGTTGAGTGAATGAATAATTGAATAACTGAAATTGTGGCACAAAATGTAGTATAACAGTTCTAGACACAAATAGCTATCATTTCAAAAAATTTTTTACCACTTACAGTCTTGTCATGACAGAACATTAATGAAAATAGAGCAAATTTTAGAATACTACTTTTATAAAATACTACTGTAAATTCTTAGGATATCTCTGATAGTCATAATCTTAATGGGTTCCTTCTGAACCTTTAACTATTTCCCTTTTATACACTACCAGAAAATGTTCATTTTTATTCCAATGATTACTTTTATTCTTTTTTGATGTAAAAATGTTGAAAGTGTGGGTTAAAAAAATCCATTTACTGACATTTCTTAGAGTATTTAAATATGTGAAAGGAGGAGTTTTATAAGAAAAATCGTTTTAGAAGGAATAAGATGATAGGTGCATATCACGGAGCTTCTGGCTTTATGTTCAATGAAGTCATGGCAAACACATTCCCAGTTGAGAAGAGCAGGGAGTTAAAAGTGAGTGAAAATATTTATATGGTAAAAAATTCAACTACTAAAGATTCTCCCACTGCATCAGGATCTCCAGGTGTGGGGCATTGGCAGCTGTGTCATTCAAAGTTTCACAGGTGATAGTAAAGTGTTCTAAAAGTTGAGAATTATTAAGACAAGGACCATTTATTTTCTTTTGGCTATTATCTTATTATTTACCCATCTGATAACATGAAGTAGTGTTTCAAGGGTCGGCCCAGGTGCTCTGGAGGGGCATACAGATGAGTAAGATACTCCCTGACCTCCAGGAGTTGGCAAATTTGTTATCAGATGCATGCAAAGATTTAGCATTTTTTCTGTACTTTTCTATATGTTTTATAATTCAACAAGACAATTGTTAAAAGAAATAACAGTCTCTAACTCATGGGTCTATGTGAGGTCTAGGTGAGATGCTATACATAAATTATTAAATGCAGGGTTTAAGACATAATAAATTCCAGCAAATGTAAGCTGTTTTGCTGATGTTATAGTTATTCCATGGGTGTTGTATCCCTATGAACTGGGAGATAGAATCAATCTCTTCCTGCTATATTAATGGCATGGAATTTGAGATAGACAAATGATGCCAAGAAGAGGATGGCATACCTCCAAATACTGTGGTCCATCTCAGGACTCCTACACATGGGTTCAAGTGGATCAGTGTTCTAAGTTTTGCAAGGTTCTTCCTTCCCCGTTTTTTTCAAAGCAGTTCCTGGAGTGGGAGGAAGCAGGTTTGAATCTTGAGTTATACTCAGGTATAAAAGAAAAACTATAAAATCCATGCACTAAGCCACTAGAATTTTTGGTTCCCAGCCCTTGGGAACGTTTATAAACTTACCATGGTGATTTTTTCCCTTCCATAAGGACAGTATAATTCACATATGATATTCAACTGTTTATTGAATGAATGAGCACGTGTGTCTCAAATGCCACACCCGTGTTAAGTCTGTTACCTTCCACAGAAATGTGCCCATCCTGGGCAACTAGAGCGCTGACTTACCAAGGTACCTGCTATGAGAAGGCAAGTTAATCATCTTTTGTAACACCCATCCTGGAGGAGTGTAACTAAAGTTCACTCTTCCCAGATCAATCACAAATCAGCATTCTAGATCTTCAGTCACTCAGATTCTGACTCTTAGGTCACACAGGGCAATCACTCTCTAGTGGGGATGTCTCAAGACACCCTTTGTTGACCCTAGTCAGTGAGTTACTTCTGAATATGACAGCCACCTTACCTTCTGTCGGTTTTTTGCCAGTCTAGCCTCTTTTCAAATTCAATCTTGAAACTGCTTCCAGAATGACCCATCTATATTACAGATATAATTGTGTCATTTGTTGCCAAAACACTTCACTGGTTTCTCCCAGCATGCCTGATAAAAACAGAACTCTCTTACTTAGTAAATAAGATCTTTCATAATCGATTCTCAGAGCTCCCTGGACATTTTTCAAGCATGCATCTTTCTCACTTGATTCCCTCTGCCTGCAACAACCTTCCCTTCTCTAGATGGGTAATGCCTATGAGTTCTTTAAAACTCGCTTAGGTATCAGCTTCTTTGGGAAGGTGTTCTGACTCACCCATCTGAAAATGCCCTCTTTCTATGTCCACAGCACACTGAGTGACACTTACCATATGGTGTAGTAATAGTTAAGGTCCTTGAGAACAAATAAAGTAGGATTAGGGAATATGAATTATTGAGGTTAACACAATCATAATCAACGACATCTGCTGGTAAGGTCCAGGGAGCATTTAAATTATACCAGTGCTGCTCACACTGTAATGTCACCCGAGTTCTTATTAAAATCTGATTCAGTAGGCCTGGGGTGGGAACTAAGATTCTGTATTTCTAACAAGCACCCAGGCAAGGCCAATGGTGCTGGTCTGAGGTGCATACTTTTAGTACTGAGGGATTTAAACTATATAAAAGGGCATCTTCCTAGCTTCTGGGAATTCTAAGGAATCTAACATGCAGTCACTCCTGACAAGGGGTTCATGGTCTGGTTGGGGAGAGAGACTATCCATATAAAAAGACAAACAACTGTCAGATAATACCATAAAATTCTACTTTTTAAATTAATTTTAATGGGGTGACATTAATAAATCAGGGTACATATGTTCAAAGAAAACATCTCCAGGTTATCTTCTCATTCAATTATGTTGCATACCCATCACCCAAAGTCAAATTGTCTTCTGTCACCTTCTATCTGGTTTTCTTTGTGCCCCACCCCACCCCCCTCTCCCTCCCTCTCCTCCCTCATCCCACCCTGTAACCACCACACTCTGTCCATGTCTCATAGTCTCGTTTTTACATCCCCCCTATGTATAAAATCATGCAGTACTCAGTTTTATTCTGTTTTACTTATTTCACTCTGTATAATGTTATCAAGGTCTTGTAAATGATCCGATGTCATCATTTCTCATGGCTGAGTAGTATTCCATAGTATATATACACCAAAGCTTTTTAATCCACTTGTCCTCTGACAGACACTTGGGCTATTTCCAGATCTTCGCTATTGTGAACAATGCTGCCACAAACATGGGGGTGCATTTCTTCTTTTCGAACAGTGCTATGGTGTTCTTAGGGTATATTCCTAAAAGTGGGATAGCTGGGTCAAAAGGCAGTTCAATTTTTAATTTTTTGAGAAATCTCCATACTGTTTTCCACAGTGACTGCACCATTCTGCATTCCCACCAGCAGTGCAGGAGGGTTCCCCTTTCTCCACATCCTCGCCAGCACTTATTCTGTGTTGTTTTGCTGATGAGTGCCATTCTGACTGGTGTGAGGTCTCATTGTGGTTTTAATTTGCATTTCTCTAATGATTAGTGATTAGTGGAGCATTTTTTCATATGCCTATTGGCCATCTGTATGTCCTCTTTGGAGAAATTTCTATTCATGTCTTTTGCCCATTTTTTGATTGGATTGTTTGTCTTCCTGGTGTTTAGTTTTATAAGTTCTTTATAAATTTTGGTTATTAACCCCTTATCAGATGTATTGTCGAATATGTTCTCCCATTGTGTGGTTTGTCTTTTTATTCTGTTCTTATTGTCTTTAGCTGTGCAAACACTTTTTAGTTTGATATAGTCCCATTTGTGTATCTTGCCTTTTATTTCATTTGCCTGTGGAGATAAATCGGCAAATATATTGCTGCGACAGATGTCGGAGAGCTTTCTGCGTATGTTTTCTTCTAAGATGCTTATGGTTTCACAGCTTAAATTTAAGTCTTTTATCCATTTTCAGTTTGTTTTTGTGAGTGGTGTAAGTTGATGGTCTAGTTTCATTGTTTTGCAGGTAGATGTCCAAGTTTCCCAACACCAGTTGTTAAAGAGGCTGTCTTTACTCCATTGTATGCTCTTTCCTCCTTTGTCAAATATCAGTTGTCCATAAAAGTGTGAGTTTATTTCTGGGTTCTGTGTTCTGTTCCATTGATCTATGTGCCTGTTCTTATGCCAGTACCAGGCTTTCTTGAGTACAATGGCCTTGTAGTATACCTTGACATCTGGAAGAGTGATACCTCCTGCTTTATTTTTTCTTTTAAAGATTGCTGAGGCTCTTTGTGTTCTTTTTTGGTTCCATATAAATTTTTAGAATATGTGTTCTATATCTTTGAAGTATGTCACTGGTATTGCATTAAATTTATAAATTGCTTTGGGTAATATAAACATTTTAATTATGTTTATTCTTCCTAACCATGAGCACGGTATATGCTTCCACTTGTTTGTATCTTCCTTGATTTCTTTTATCAATGTTTTATAATTTTCCGAGTACAAGTCCTTAACCTCTTTGGTTAAATTTACTCCTAGGTACTTTATTATTTTGGTTGCAATAGTGAAGAGAATTGTTTCCTTAATTTCTTTTGCTGACATTTCATTGTTGGTATATAAAAATGCCTCTAATTTCTGAGTATTAATTTTATATCCTGCCACCTTGCTGAACTCATTTATCAAGTCCGGTAGTTTTTTGACTGAGACTTTAGGGTTTTCTATATACAATATCTAATCATCTAAAAATATTGACAGTTTTACTTTTTTTTTTCCAATTTGGATGCCTTTTATTTCTTCTTCTTGTCTGATTGCTGTGGCTAAGACTTCCAGAACTATGTTGAATAAGAGTGGTGAAAGGGGGCACCCCTGCCTGGTTCCTGATCTTAAGGGGATTGCTTTTAATTTTTGCTCATTTAGTATGATGTTTTCTGTGGGTTTGTCATAGATGGCCTTTATCATGTTAAGGTATGTTCCCTGTATTCTCACTTTACTGAGAGTTTTGAGCATGAAGGGGTGCTGGATCTTATCAAATGCCTTTTCTGCATCTATTGAAATTTTCATGTGATTTTTGTCCTTCCTTTTGTTTATGTGATGAATCACATTGATTGATTTGCGGATATTGAACCAGCCTTGCCTCTCCAGAATAAATCCCACTTGATCATGGTGTATGATTTTTTTCATTTATTGCTGGATTCAGTTGGCTAATATTTTGTTGAGAATTTTAGCATCTAAATTCATCAGGGATATTGGCCTATAATTTTCTTTCTTTGTGTTGTCTTTGCCCGGTTTTGGGATCAGAATTATGCTCGCCTCATAAAAGGAGTTTGGAAGTCTTCCTTCCTCTTGAAGTTTTTGAAATAGCTTGAGAATGATAGGAGTTAGTTCTTCTTTGAATTTTTGGTAGAATTTACTTGTGAAGCCATCAGGTCTAGGACTTTTCTTTGTTGGGAGTTTTTTGATAACTGTTTCTATCACATTTGTTGTAATTGGTCTGTTTAGGTGTTCTGATTCTTCCAGATTGATTTTTGGAAGGTTATATGATTCAAGAAATCTGTCCATTTCACCTAGGTTGTCTAATTTTTTGGCATAGAGTTCTTCATAGTATTTTCTTACAATACTTTGTATTTCTGTTGTGTCAGTTGTTATTTCTCCACTCTCATTTCTAATTTTATTTATTTGAGTCCTCTTTCTTTTTTTCTTGTTGAGTCTAGTTAAAGGTTCATCAATCTTGTTTACCTTTTCAAAGAACCAGCTCTTGGTTTCATTGATCCTCTGTATTGTTTCCTTAGCCTCTATGTCATTTATTTTCACTCTGATCTTTATTATTCCTTCCTTCTACTAGTCCTGGGCTTTATTTGCTATTGTTTCTCTAGTTCTTTTAGATGCAGGTTCAGGTTGCTTATTTGAGCTTTTTCTAGCTTCTCATGGTATGCCTGTAGTGCTATGAGCTTCCCTCTCAGTACTGCTTTTGCTGTGTCCCATAAATTTTGAGTTGATGTATGCTCATTATCATTTGTTTCTAGAAACTTTTTCATTTCTTCTTTGATCTCTTTGCTAATCCATTCATTATTTAATAACATGCTATTTAGTTTCCAAGTGTTTGAGTATTTTTCAGTTTTTCTTTTGTGGTTAATTTCTAGTTTCATGGCATTGTGATCAGAGAAAATGCTTGATATGATTTCAATCTTTTTAAATTTGTTGAGACCACTTTTGTGTCCTAACATGTGGTCTATCCTAGAGAATGTACCGTGAGCACTTGAAAAGAATGTATATTCTACTGCTTTAGGGTGAAAAGTTCTGAAGATATCTATTAAATCGAGTTGATCCAGTGTATCCTTTAAGTCTGCTGTTTCTTTATTAATTTTCTTTCTTGAAGATCTATCCAGTGACCTTAGTGGGGTATTGAAATCCCCTACTATTATAGTATTGCTGTTAATCTTGCCCTTTAATCCATCAAAGTCTGCTTTATGTATGTCTGGGCTTTTATGTTTGGTGCGTAGATATTTATAATGGTTATATCTTCCTGTTGAATTGTTCCCTTTATCATTATGTAGTGTCCTTTGTTATCTCTTAGTACAGTCTTTGTTTTAAAGTCCATTTTGTCAGATATAGGTATTGCTACCCCGTTTTTTTTTCATTTCCATGAAATATTTTTTTCCATCCTTTTACCTTCAGTCTATGTGCATCTTTTGTTTTAAGGTGTGTCTCTTGTAGACAGCATATGTATGGGTCCTGTTTCTTTATCTCTGCAGCTACCCTATGTCTTTTGATTGGATCATTTAATCCATTTACATTTAAGGTTATTATTGAGATGTAGTTGTTTATTGCCATTTTATTCTTTAAAGCTGTATTCTTCTTTTGCTGTATTCTTTTCCCCCTTTGAACTGTTCACAACAGACCCCTTAGTATCTCTTGCAGAATTGGTTTGGTTTTAATGAATTCCTTGAGGATCTTTTTGTCTGGGAAGCTCTTTATTTTTCCTTCAATTGTAAATGTTAGCCTTGCTGCATAGAGTAGTCTTGGTTGTAGGTTCTTGTTCTGCATTACTTTGAATATATCTTGCCATTCCTTTCTGGCCTCAAGTGTTTCTGTTGAGAAGTTGGATGTCATCCTTATGGGGGCCCCTTTGTAGGTGATAGCCGTTTTTTCTCTAGCAGCTTTTATAATTTTCTTTTTATCACTTAGCTTTGGTATTTTAACTATGATGTGTCTTGGTGTAAATTTCTTTGGGTTTCTCTTTAATGGAGTTCTGTGTGCTTCTTGAACGTGTGAAATGTTTTCCAGCCTTAATTTAGGGAAGTTTTCAGCTATGCTTTTATTGAACAAAGTTTCTATCCCTTGTTCTTTCTCTTCATCTTCGGGAATCCCTATGATGCAGATGTTATTTCTCTTCATGTTGTCACACAGTTCCCTTAGAGTTTCCTCAGATATTTTGAGTCTCTTTTGTTTTTTCTGCTCTGCTACTGTGCCTTTGTTTATTTTGTCCTCTAACTCGTTGATTCGCTCCTCAGTGTGATTCATCCTGCTTTTAATTCCTTCCATTGTGGTCTTCAGTTCTGATACTGTATTTGTCATTTCTGTCTGATTCGTTTTTATTATTTCAATTTCCTTTTTTATACTTGTTATCTCTTTATTTAGGTGTTCCTAATGACTATCCATTGTTGCTCTAAGCTCTTTGAACATTTTATCATTATTTTAAACACTGCATCTGGTAATTTAGTTATATTTGGTTCATTCAGGTCCTTCTCTGGGGATTTCTCTTGATTCATTTGGTTTGCATTTCTCTGCCTGCCCATTTTGTCTGTGTATAAGAAGGGTGTGGCCACTGGAGTACAATGGGTGTTGCCTCTGTGTTTCCTAGATGTGGTCCGTCCGCAGGCCCACCACCTTCTCTGCCGCTGCCTAGGGCGGTTGGGATGGGTGTTGCCAGCGCCAGCCCACTGTGGCTGTTGCTGTGATTTCTGCTTCTCCTCCGCGTGAGCAGCTGTGTTCTTGTGCCCGGCTCCATAAGCCTCAGCCTTTCTGGGCCTTCGCCTCGCCACCACAGGTGGGGTTGTGCACTGCACTCAAGCCACTAGCCTCAGCACCAAGGGTAGGGTTGAGCACCTTCGCTCAGCTGCGAACCCAGCCTATTCCCAGGCTTCCGCCCAGCCCCCATGGTCAGAGCCAGTTTGCGCAGGATCGCAAACCATGGTTTCTCTGGCATGCACTCAGCTGCGAGCCCCTGCCTGTCCCAGGCTTTAGCCCCGCCTCCGCGGTCAGGGCCAGCTTGCACAGGGTCGCAAGCCTCAGAGGCCAGGTGATGCTGCACGCCCACGGGGCCCTGCTCAGTGGCAGATCTCTGTCCGTTTCTGGCCTCCCGCTTTTCCCCCACAGGTGGGGCTGCAGGTGGGCCTGCAGCTGCTGGACCGCTTTTGTGCATCCCCTCCACCCCTGCTGGGCTAGACCGAGCTCACGCCTGCTGGGCCTCCGCCCCCACCGACAGCACCGTGTTTTCATGTCCAGCTGTCACCGTCCCTCCAGCAACCCCTCAGCAGTGTGGGCAAGGGGCACTGCAGCTCAGACCCTAACACTCCATACTGTAGTCCTGGAAGCTCCCTCCGTCTAAGCAGCTCTGCTCTAAGTGCCAAGGGAGAGCTTGTTTGGCTGGTGTCCTGTCTCCCTTTGCTGGTATTGTTAGTTCTAGGGAAAATATTCGTTTTTGATTAGGGAAGTGACTCAGCCCAGGGGTTAGTGTGGCTGTCCCTTAGACTGTTTCTCCCTGTGCCTTCCAGTGCACACTCTCTTCCTGCTGTTCCGGTCCTCTCCTCTGTCCCCATTCCCTGGAGCCCTGGGTTCGTGGTTGTGAGAGAGGTTTTCTGCGCTGTCCCTTTAAGAAGAATCCTGGGTCTGAGAAAACTGTCTCGTTCTCACAAACAGTATCCTCACTTGTTTCACAGCTCAATACTGTCCAAACACCTCTTCTAGGCTCTGGGGCTGCAGGCTGGGGCTTTGCTGCTGGGACCCAGGTCCCACCCTCTCCGCTAAACTCTCTTCCCACCACATGAGTCTGCCGTTCGCTCCAGGGAGCTCGGCAGCCCTTTCCACATTTTCACTTTTCCTACCAGTCTCAATGTGGCTTCTTCAGTGTTCCTTGGTTGAAGAGTCCACTTAGTTTAGTTCAAAGTTGGTTTATCCAGATGATGGTTCTTAAAATTAAGTTATAATCCACTTTGGTTCCAGGAGTTGGAAGTTGGTACATCTGCCTACTCCATCACCATCTTGCTGTCCACAAAATTCTACTTTTTTTAAAGATGCAGAGTCATTGCCATGGACTTAGTATTACCTATTATCTTAGTATGGGTTAGGTTAACATGCCCTAAGGCAGTGGTAGTCAACCTGGTCCCTATTGCCCACTAGTGGGAGTTTCAGCTTTCATGGTGGGCGGTAGCAGAACAACCGAAGTATAAATAAAAAGATAGATTTAAATATAGTAAGTTGTTTTATAAAGATTTATTCTGTCAAACTTAGTGAAAATCCAACACAAAGTAAAGTTACTTCCCTGCTTTATAAATCACCATTACTGTGGAACTGGTGGGCAGTTAGAAAATTTTACTACTAACAGAGATATAAAAATGGGCGGTAGGTATAAAAAGGTTAACTACCCCTGCCCTAAAGGATCAAACCATACATATCCAAAGACATTCAAGACCACACATACTCATAAAATGGTAGATATCTTCTATGAATAACTACTTTTGTTTTAATAAGTAAGTTATTGATTTAAATGTTTCCAAGTTCATTATGAAGAAGTTCAGAAAGTATATATGCCAATAACTCCATCCCAGCATCTGTGCCCAAGGTGTAAAGATAAGACTATCCATTGCAGCTCTGTTTATAACAGCAAAATAGTGGAAGCAGTCTATTCACTTCTATGGGAATGGATAAATAAAATGTGATTATTCATACTTAATATGAATGAACTAGATCTACATGGTTAAGTGGATAAATCTCTAAAACAAGGTTGATTTAAAAAGCAAGTTGCTAAGGGATGCATATAGCATGAAATTGTCTGTAAATTTAAACATAAAACAGTATGTATGCTATTTTACAATATAAAAACATGCATGGGAAACGTTATATACAAACTTTAAGACAATAGAGCTAGATCTCTGGAAAGGGAGATAAGAGGAAGGGTTGGGAGGGGAGACTTTAGTTTTGTCTCCCATATTTTATTTTTTAAAAAGAGAGAAATAACTGTAATAAGTAAAGCATGATGCTAACATCTGCATAATTTCAAAGGTGGGTAGGGCCTGTAACAAGGAATCAGCCCCTTCGTAATTAAAGACCCTCATATTATACATTCTAAATGTTAAAATTAAGAGGTTCTTAATGTTCCAACAACACTTCTTGTTTTTCAGAACAAATATTGTGACTCCCTTCATTTTCAAATGTATATTTTTATTTTGTCTTTCCAAGTAATTGTCTGAAATTTGTAATAGGCAAGTCATGGGCCCCCGGTCATCCACCAATGCTGAGTATGAGAAGCTATGGCTCCGCTACCTCTAGATCTACTCTTACAAATAAATAGGGAAAAGGTAAACATCCCATATAGTATAAACAGAGAACATTATCAAGTAATTCATGAAGAAAACTCAAATGACCAATAACCATAAAAGGATTCCTAACTTTGCTGCTCATTAGAAAAAAGTACTAGAACCATAGTAAGACATAATTTAACACATATTAGTTTGCCAAATTAAAAAACAAAACAAAACCTGACAGCACTGAATGTTGGTAAGAATGTGTAGCAACAGAAACTCTTATTTACCTGCTGGTAGGAATCCATTCTGGAGAGCAATTTGCCAATACCCACCAAAACATATGGCACCTGTCCCATGAGCCAGCTGCAACTCCGCTTCAGAAGTACATCTCAGAGAAAGCCTTGCCAGCCAGCATAATGAGACACGGATATGACTGTCGATGGCAACATTGTTTGTAATAACAAAATGTTGGGAACAACTTATGTCATCATCCAAGAGAATGGATAAATAAATTATTATACAGTTATATAGAATAGAACAGTTAAAATGAATGAAATGTAGGGAGCTACATGTGTAAACAGTATATATTTCTTAAATGTAATGTTGAATGAAAAGAAAAAGTTGTCAAAGAAAAATACAATATAATATTATATATATATATAATATCTGAAAAACAATATCATTTAATATTTAGGGATACTTAACATACGTAAAAAAAGCATGAATACATAGGTGGAAATGATAAATGTCAAACCTAGGAGAATAGTTTTCCCTGGCTGTGGAGCAAAGAAGGGAGAGTAATCATGGATAGGTTACACAGGACTTAACTCTGTTTGCGGGCATGGGTGGGGTCGGATGGAGAATGGAAAGGAAAAACCTTGGTATTTCTCTTTCATTCCTTTTCTCAGCATTAAGTGGCCTCTCCAAGAGGGGTTGTGTCCCCCTTCCATGGTCCAGATCCCTTAAGAAAGCCATTTTGTGCAGCCACCTGTCACCAAGCAGTCCTGGCTTTGGGCCCTGGTAAAAATTTTGTCTCTTTGGTGACTTCCCAGCATTGCTAATTGCTGGGTTTGCAGCACTGCCCCTGCTTGGAGTCTCAGCTCCTCTAACACGTTGGTAACTGATTCCTGTATTAACTGCCCCCTTTTGATCTACTGTTCTTTGACTGGATGCTGACTGACACATAAACTTTTGGGATGTTTCACACTCTGTTTTCTGCGGAAAATAGAAGCTATGATACAAAATGGGCAAGAGTTAGAGATAACTGAAGCTCTTACTGAGGCAATTTTCTGTTTTTGTTTTTTTGTTTTAGTCAAATGGCAGAAACTGCTGAGATGACATGTTTGTTCTCTTGCAGATGTCAACAAATGCCGTAGGTCATAGGTCTATCCAGGCAGACACAGTCATCAGATTTGACCCCACCATAAAATCAACTTTCTTTCCTTTTTTCTTTTTTTTTTTTTTGTATTTTTCTGAAGTGAGAAGTGGGGAAGCAGAGAAACAAACTCCCCACATGCTCCTGATCGTGATCCAACTGGCATGCCCACCAGGGGACAATGATCTGCCCATCTGGGGCGTTGCTCCATGGCAACCAGAGCCATTCTAGCACCTGAGGCAGAGGCCATGGAGTCATCCTCAGCGCCCGTCCTAACTTTGCTCCAATGGAGCCTTGGCTGCGGGAGGGGAAGAGAGAGATAGAAAGGAAAGGAGAAGGGGAAAGGTGGAGAAGCAGATGGGCACCTCTCCTGTGTGCCCTGGCCAGGAACTGAACCTGGGACTTCCACATGCCGGGCTAATGCTCTACGACTGAGCCAACTGGCCAGGGCCAGCTTTCTTGTTTGAGGAGACATCTGGATTGTTCTCTGGGATGACATCAAGATATAAACTGAAGCTTCTGAAAAGATTTTTGTTATTAGTCTCTATTGTTTTTTAAAACAATCTTTATGGTTACAAGTTAAAAAAATATTGTAAACATCTTGGATAATTCATAATATACTATATTTAAAAATTAAACAAAACCCTCTGTAGTATATTTTCCATTAAGAAAGGAATCCGTTTTTATTAAATGGGACTTATGAAACAAATTATGGAATCTAAAATATTTTGTTTATTCAATGCTATGTTTAAAATGCCTTGCTATTTGCTGATAAGGAAGCTGATATGAGGATCTAATGAATTAAACAAAAAGCCTTTGTGAGCTGACTACTGAGATAGTAATAAAGTCTCAAATTAGAATAAATTTGCGCACTGATATCCATCAAGGTACAGATTTTCTCATTAATAGTAAAGAGATAAAACTACCATTGTTGTCAAATGGTTTTTCTACAGAGCCTTACCATATCAAATGTAAATGTGTTCCATTTATCTGTAATAAAGGCTTAGACAATTCTAGACGATAATGAAATAATTGTAGGAGATGATGTTGGTTCACAAACTACTTATTATTAATTGTATGGGAAACTATACATGAACTCCCATTAAATTCAAAGCATTTAGTCTTCTCCTTTCTCACCTTTCCCTGGCTTTTTTCTTTAAGACCATCTGGTGAGATTTCTGGTGTCTGAGGCAGCAAACACCAGCTGTCTTCCTTCTACAGTGGTTTAAAAATAAATAAATAAATAAATGTTCTGACCATTTATAAAATTAAAACTCACTGGAGTGACATCAGAGAAATGGTGCTGTGAGGGGTGCTCCTGATATCTCCCCTTGAAATTTCAACAAATTCAACAACTAAAGACAGAGAAAAATTCTCAGGAGCATCTAAAATATACACACTCCAGACAAAGATTTGATTTGGCGGAAAGATGGCTGAATATATAATCTACTCTGAAGGAAATAAGACAGAGAACAGGGTATTTTTCTTTTCTCACTGATCTGAGGAAGGCGTGCTCTCACCTGGAGCCGAGAAAAGTGGAGGGTCTGAGGCAGAGGGAAGGAGCTGGGCTGGGGTGGATGACCAAGCAGAAGAAAGAACATACCAGCTCTGCCTGAGATCATAGACAAGGGATGCACATGGGCAGCAGGCTTCAATAAAGGTTATTGGTGCGGGGTGCCTGTGGGAGCTGGCACCAATGCCAGCAGTTTTGTGTATTCCTGGCTCCACGATCACAGGTGGTATGCTAGTGGCTCCACTTGGCACCATTGGCATGGGTATGCGTGCATGTGCTGGAGGGCTTAGCCTGAGATTATCAGTGATAGACATCTGTGCGTGCTATTGCCAGCATCTTTGTGCATTCCCAGCTCCACCACCATCATGGAAAGTGCGCAAGGGCTGGGATCCCTCTGCTTGCAACTTCCCAGGCAGGGCACCTTTGCGGGGTCAATACAGGCTTCTGAGCACATCCCTGCATTCCTGGATTTGACTGAGATCACAGGTGCTATGCACCTATGTGGGTGGTTGCAAGTCTCCGTGTGCACTGCTGAAGTTATGGGGTCTGGGCACGCATGTGGCTGGTTGTGGGCTACCAAACAGTGCATGAGGGAGAAGCCTGTGGAGATTAGACCTGCGGAGTACTGAGGTGTACTAGACATGCCTGGGGACCCTTAGAAAGGTGCTAGACCTGCAATCAGCTCCCAGCCTGCCTGTTCTTGTTGGCGGCTCTGGTTGGCACAGCCTTACTGAGAACTGTGCTTTGAACAGTACTGGAGGAAGGACCTGGCTGCTCTTAGAGCCTCCTGCTCTTCAAGCAGTGGCTGGGGCGAACCTCACAGCTAAGTCCCCAGGCTGCTAGCTCAGGTGGGAGAGACATGGGGAGAGGCACCTGGAAAACGGAGACTCCCATTGTCAGAGCCTCCAAGCCCTAACAAACCCTGCCTACCAATGGGACTGAGGCCCAGCCTACATCATTGTCACAGCGACACAAGAGCAAACCTCTGCTCAAGAGCCCTACAGGGGCAAGACCTTTGTACAGTGCCACCTGCCAAAAAAAAAGGAAAAAGCAACCTCTCAAAACCTGAAAAAAATTACATTTTTATAACTTTTTTTTTCCATTTTGGTCATTTTATCTTCTTTCTTTTTTATTCATTCCTTCTCCTTTTGAACTTCATTATCCATAGTTGTTACATTTTTCATTCTTGTCTTTTTATGAGTTTCATTTAAAAATTTTTTACTTTTCTTTTCTTTTTTTATTTTTTTAAAATTTCTTTTTATTCATTTTAGAGAGGAGACACAGAGTGAGGGGGGGGGGGAAGAGCTGGAAACATCAACTCCCATATGTGCCTTTACCAGACCAGTGCAGAGTTTTGAACTGGCGACCTCAGTGTTCCCAGGTTGACGCCTTATTCACTGTGCCACCACAGGTCAGGCTAAAATTTTTTTACTTTTTATTTCTCTTTTTTTTTCTTTTTTTCTCATTTGATCATCATTTATCAACAAATTATTACATTTTGGATTCATATTTTTCTTTGTGGCATTTTGCATGTTTTTTAGTTCATTTTTTTTCTCTTTTGTCATTTTTCCTCAGTTCCTGCTCCTTGTTTTCTGTAGTTTTTGTTTCACTTATCATTATACAATTTTCATTTTTCACTGTATCTTTTCAATTTTTATTTTATGTTTTAAATGATTTCTTATTAGTGTTATTAACAATACCACTCTTAAATGTCATTAAGGAAAAAGAAATAAAATATCATGGATACAAAAGACAGAGATGTAGCTCAGATGGATGATGAAAAATCTCTAGAAAAATATATCAATTGCTTGGAAACCTTGGAGTTAAATGACAGAGAATTAAAAATTGAAGTCCTAAAAATACTCAGGGAAATACAAGAAAACACAGAAAAGTAATTTAGAGAGCTCAAAAAACAATTTAATGAGCAAAAAGAATACCTCACCAAGAAAATTGAAACTATAAAATGAAACCAAATAGATGAAAAATTCAATACAGGAACTGAAAAATGAGGTAACAAGCTTAGCTAATAGAACAGGCCAGATAGAGGAGAGAATTAGTGACATAGAAGACAGGCAACTAGAGATACTACAGAGAGAAGAGGAGAGAGACTCACAGATAAAAAAAAATGAGAAAGCTCTACAGGAATTGTCTGACTCCATCAGAAAGAGCACATAAGAATAATGAGTATATCAAAAGGAGAATTTAGAGAAAATGGAATGGAGAACATATTCAAACAAATAATCGATGAGAACTATCCAAGCCTGTGGAAAGAATTAGAGCCCTGAATCCAAGAAGCAAACAGAATACCGAGTTATCTTAACCCAAACAGACCTACTCCAAGATTCATCATCATAATGAAATTATCACAAACCAATGACAAAGAAAAAATCCTCAAGGCATCCAGAGAAAAGAAAAATACAACATATAAAGGAAGGCCCATTAGGCTATCATCAAATTTCTTAGCAGAAACTCTACAAGCCAGAAGAAAGTGGACCCCAATATTTAAAGTACTGAAAGAGAGGAACTTTCAGCCAAGAATACTATATCCATCAAAGCTATCCTTCAAATATGAAGGGGAAATAAAAACATTCACAGATATAGAAAAGATGAGGGAATTTATCACCAGAAAACCCCCACTTCAGAAAATACTAAAGGGGATTATCAAACCAGATACAAAGAACAAAACAAAATCACAAGTAAAAGCTCCAACAAGATCACAATAAAAACAAGATTAATCTGTGACAACAAAAACAAAAAAGGGGAGAGGACAAAGACTAACAGTAGCAAAGGGGGATGGAGTGCAGAAGCACTCATGAGATAATGAACTACCATGAATATGATATATATCATTTTTATTACCTAATGGTAACCACCCCTGAAACAAAACTACAGAAACACATGGCTTAAAAAAAAGGAAACAGAAGAAATAAGTATGGAATACAACCAAACAAAAACAAATGACAGAAAAACAAGAGAGAAGAATCAAACAAGATACAGAGCTATCAGAAAAACAATATATAAAATGGCAATAGAAAACCTTCAAGTGTCAATAATTACATTAAATGTAAATGGATTGAACTCACCAATAAAAAGACACAGAGTAGCAGAGTGGATAAAAAAAAAAATCCAACTGTATGCTGCCTTCAAGACACACATCTAAGCTACAAGGATAAAAACAAATTCAAAGTGAAAGGTTGGAAAATGATTTTCCAAGAAAATAATATCCAAAGAAAAGCAGGTGTAGTCATACTCATATCTAACAATGCTGACTACAAGACAGCAAAGGTAATCAGAGACAAAGATGGTCATTTCATAATGATAAAGGTGACATTGAGTCAAGAAGACATAACACTTCTTAATATATATGCACTAAACCAAGGAGCACCAAAGTATATAAGACATCTACTAACTGATCTAAAAATAAAAACCGACAAAAATACAATCATACTTGGATACCTCAATACACTGCTGATGGCTCTAGATCATTCATCCAAACAGAAAATCAATAAGGAAATATGGGCCTTAAACGAAACACTAGAACAATTGGATATAATAGACATCTACAGGACATTTCATCCCAAAACGCCAGAGTATACATTTTTCTCCAGTGTACATGGAACATTCTCAAGAATTGACCATATGTTGGGCCACAAAACTAACATCAGCAAATTCAGAAAGATTGAAATTAAACCAAGCATATTCTCTGACCATAAAACTTTAAAACTAGAATTCAACTGCATAAAAGAAGTAAACAAACCCACAAAAATGTGGAAATTAAGCAACATGCTTCTAAAAACTGAGTGGATCAAAGAAGAAATAAAAGCAGAGGTCAAAAGATATATACAGACAAACGAAAATGACAATACAGCATATCAGAATCTCTGGGATGCAGCAAAAGCAATAATAAGAGAAAGTTCATACCTCTACAGACCTATATGAACAAACAAGAGAGAACCCAAGTAAACCACTTAACATCACATCTTAAGGAACTAGAAAAAGAAGAACAAAGGCAACCCAAAACCAGCAGAAGAAAGGAAATAATAAAAATCAGAGCAGAAATAAATGACATAGAGAACAGAAAAACTATAGAAAAAAAATCAATAAAACAAGGAGCTGGTTCTTTGAAAAGATCAACAAAACTGACAAACCCTTGGCAAGACTGACTAAGAAAAAAAGAGAAAGGACTCATATAAACAAAATCCAAAAAGAAAGAGGAGAAATCACCACAGATATAGATATACAAAGAACTATCATAGGCCTGACCAGGCGGTGGCGTAGTGGATAGAGCGTCGGACTGGGATGCAGAAGACTCAGGTTTGAGACCCCGAGCTCACCAGCCTGAGTGTGGGCCCATCTGGCTTGAGCAAAAGCTCGCCAGCTTGGACCCAAGGTCACTGGCTCCAGTAAGGGGTTGCTTTGGTCTGCTAAAGGCCCGCGGTCAAGGCACATGTGAGAAAGCAATCAATGAACAATTATGGTGTCGCAAGAGCAACAAGAAACTGATGACTGATTCTTCTCACCTCTCTTCGTTCCTGTCTGTCTGTCCCTATTTATTCCTCTCTCTGACTCTCTCTCTGTCCCTGTAAAAAAAAAAAAAAAAAAAAAGAAACAAAAAAGAACTAGAACACTATGAAAAACTATATGCCACAAAATTTAACAATCTAGAAGAAATGGATAAATTTATAGAACAATACAATCTTCCTAGACTGAGTAACGAAGAAGTAGATAGCCTAAACAGACCCATAAGCAGGGAGGAAATAAAAACAACTATCAAAAACCTCCCAAAAAATAAAAGTCCAGGGTCAGACAGCTATACTAGTGAATTCTATCAAACATTCAAGGAAGATTTGGTTCTTATTCTACTCAAAATCTTCCAGAAAATTGAAGAAGAAGCAATACCTTTAAACACATTTTATGAGGCCAACATAACCCTCATAGCAAAACCTGGCAAGGACAACGCAAAAAAGAAAACTACAGACCAATATCTCTAATGAATACAGATGCTAAAACCCTAAACAAAATACTAGCAAATCAAATACAACAACACATTAAAAAAATTAATTCATTATGATCAAGTGGGATTCATCCTGGAATCACAAGAATGGTTTAACATATGTAAAACAGTTAACATAATACATCATATCAACAAAACAGGGAACAAAACCATATGACCCTATTAATAGGATGCAGAAAAGGCATTTGATAAAATACAACATCATTTTATGTTTAAAACACTCAACTAAATGGTTACAGAAGGAAAATATCTCAACATAATAAGGACCATTTATGACAAACCATCAGGTAACATCATATTAAATGGCAAAAAACTGAAAATTTTTTCTCTAAAATCGGGAACAAGACAAGGTTGCCCACCCTCTCCACTCTTACTCAATGTAGTGCTGGAAGTTCTAGCCAGAGCAATCAGACAAGAGAAAGAAATAAAAGGCATTCATATTGGGAAAGAAGAAGTAAAGTTTCACTTTATGCAGATGATATGATTCTGTACATAGAAAATCCCAAAGATACCACAAAAAGAGTATTAGAAACAATAAACCAATATAGTAAGGTCACAGGATACAAAATTAATATGCAGAAGTTTATTGCCTTCTTATATGCCAACAATGAAACTTCAGAAAATGAACTAAAAAAAATAATCCCTTTTATGGTTGCAACAAAAAAATAAAATACCTAGGAATAAACATAATAAAGAAAATAACGAACCTATATAATGAAAACTACAAAGCATTGTTAAGAGAAATCCAAAAAGATACAATGAAATGGAAAAATATTCCTTGTTCTTGGATAGGAAGAATAAATATAGTTAAAATAATTATATTACCCAAAGCAATATACAAATTTAATGCAATTCCTATCAAAATTCCAATGTCATTTTTTAAAGAAATGAAACAAAAAATCATCAGGTTTATATGGAACTATAAAAAAGCCTGAATAGCCAAAGTAATCCTAAGGAAAAAGAAGGAAGCTGGGGGCATTATAATACCTGACTTCAAATTATATTATAGAGCCATGATAATCAAAACAGCATTGTATTGGCAGAAAAATAGACACTCAGACCAATGAAGAATAGAGAGCCCAGAAATAAAACCACATATATAAGGTCAAATCATCTTTGATAAAGGAGCCAAAAACACACATTGGAGAAAAGAAAGTCTCTTCAATAAATGGTGCTGGGAAAACTGGAGAGCCACGTGCAAAAGAATGAAACTCGACTATAGTTTGTCTCCTTGTACCAAAATTAATTCAAAACGGATCAAAAACCACCTAAATATAAGATCTGAAACAATAAAATTACATAGAAGAAAACATAGGTTCTAAACTCATGGACGTTGGCCATAAAGAGCATTTTATGAATTTGACTCCAAAGGCAAGGGAAGTGAAGACAAAGATAAATGAATGGGACTACATCAGACTAAGAAGCTTTTGCACAGCAACAAAACAAACAGACATCCATCTAAATGGGAGATGATATTTTTAAACAACAGCTCAGATAAGGGCCTAATATCCAAAATATACAAAGAACTCACAAAACTCAACAACAAACAAGCAAATAATCCAATAAAAAATGAGAAGAGGATATGAACAAACACTTCTCCCAGGAAGAAATACAAACGGCCAATAGATATATGAAGAGATGCTCATCTTTACTAACTATTAGAGAAATGCAAATCAAAAATTACAATGAGATACCACCTTACACCTGTTAGATTAGCTCTTATCAACAAGACAGGTAACAACAAGTGTTGGAGAGGCTGTGGAGAAAAAGGAACCTTCATTCACTGCTGGTGGAAATGTAAAGTAGTACAACCATTATGGAAGAAAATATGGTGGTTCCTCAAAAAATTAAGAATAGAATTACCATATGACCCAGCAATCCCTCTACTGGGAATATACCCCCAAAACTCAAATACATTGGTACACAAAGATACATGCAGCCCCATGTTCATCACAGCATTGTTCACAGTGGCCAAGACATGGACACAACCAAAAAACCCTTAATAGATGATTGGATCAGACGTCCTGCTTTTGGCAGAACAGTCCTGATTTTTAACAATTTGTCCCGCATCCCGTGGTGTTTTTAAAAAGTCCCGATTTAAAAAAATATATTACAATACTATTTTTGCGTTCTATGAAAAATTTTTTTGCTCTATATAGACCAAATTTTTAATCAAGACACCCCCTCCCCCCGTCAATGGTGTCCTGTTTTACCAATTTTAAAATCTGGTCACCTTAGAAATACTATGGAATACTACTCAGCCATAAGAAATGATGATGACATAGCAACATTTATGACAACATGGATAGACCTTAATAACATTATTCTGAGTGAAATAAGTAAATCAGAAAAAACTAAGAACTGTATAATTCCATACATAAGTGGGACACAAAATTGAGACTCATGGACATGGATAAGAGTGCATTGGTTACCAAGGGGAGGGGAATGGAGGAGAAGGAGGGTGTGGGAAGATGAGAGGGGAGGGGCATAAAGAAAATCAAATAAAAGGTGACGGAGGACAATTTGACTTTGAGTGATGGGTATACAACATAATCAAATGTCAGAATAACCTGGAGATGTTTTCTCTGAATCTATGTACTCTAATTGATCAATGTTACTCCATTAAAATTAATTGTCTAAATAAAATAAAAAATATTATAACATAACAAAATATTAAAACTCAGTAAGGAGTTTTGTTTATTCAGAGTGTGAAAAAAAGTGTGTGTGTGTGTGTGTGTGTGTGTGTGTATTCTGACCCAAGCAACTGGCTCTAGCGAATGGTTCACGTACCACAGTCCTATAGACTTGAGGAGTAGCCAGCAGGACACCCCCAAGGAGTACATTAGTACATCTCCCTATGGCATCTCTCTCATGTTTTCTTTTCTCCTGCCCATCCTTCTCCCAGACCTGCCTTCTGCCAACTTCTCTGAGCCGGAACTGGCTCTGATTCTCCACTTCTGGATTCACTTAGTGTGTATATATATTCAACCTGATCCAGCGAGGTGAGTCTTGGGCCTTAGCCAAACAGACCACCTGTTGTTCCTCAAGCATACCCTTAGGGTTTCAAGACATCTATAAATTTCTTGTTTTATTTTATGAAGATAAAATCACTTGACTCCAAACACAGTTTTGGGCAAATTACTTAAAAAAACACAACAATTCAACAGTATGAACATTTTTACCTATTAATTCACACACTGCTTTTCCCTTCCTTTCTATGGCTGCACAGTACTCTCTAATTATTTTAAAGCCAATTCCCATGTTGATTAACATCAGAGTGTTGCTCCTGTGTTTTGTTGTGACAAATAATGCTGTGATTTCTTGATGAATTTATCTGGGGAGTGGGGTGGAAAGCGGAAGGAAAGAAGGGTAGTTAGTTTGGAGCATGTCCAAGGGCTGCCAGCAGGGCTTTGGATGTGATGATAACTCCAGCTCCCTCAGTCATCACTTACTTGGGGAGATGGTCATTTCCTACACAGCACATTTTGCAAACAGCAAAATGACTCTAATAATTATAGCCGTTATAATATGATGTGATCTGTATATGCTAAATAACACATCTGACTGCAATCTAACACCTCCAGAGTGCAACTGCATGCTTTGGAAACGGGGTGAGAGAGAAGGAGGGAGGAAGTAGAGAGGGCAGCAGAGGAGAGGGGACAATGCCTGGACTAGTGGGCAGCCCTTGTTCCTGCCACCATCCCGCTCCTTTTTAGGCAGCCAGTAATTTCTGTCAATTACCAAGAGACCTAACATTAGTCCTTTTCTCCCAACCAACTGCATTAACAACTGGCTCTTCGATGCCTTATTTTGGGAAGACAGGCTAAGACCAATTGGTGAGAGGTCTTTAATTCCTCGCCAAAGGGTCTACAGCAAATAGGGAGGCTGCAAGTGGATTGTGCTTGAGTTGACACTTCAGGTGTCAGCACAAGTTTGCTTTGCAATTACTCAAGTGTTCTTTGGAGATAAACAGCACAATTAAAGAACAGCCAACCCTGCAAAAGAACACCATATATCACCTGTCTGGTTGTGCTTCAACTCGATATTTTACCTTTAGCACCCAGAGGCGGCCTCATTCCACTCACTTATCTCCATATTTTTTGTACTTTTTGTCCATAATTATGTGCCCCTACATCTCCATTCTCATAGCCCTGCTGGTTCCTTCTATCTCTCTCTCTTTTTAATTCATTGATCTTTATTCTATTTATTTGTGCATGCATTGGTTGCTTCCCATATGTGCACTGACTGAGGATCAAATCCACAACCTTGTTATTTTGGGAGGATGCTCTAACCCACTGAGCTAACCAGTCAGGGTTTTTTGTTTGTTCATTTTTTTGTTTTGTTTTGTTTTACCATTGATTGGGGGGCTCATCATGCATATTTGCAGCGTGCAACATAACTTCTAGAAATAAATATAACTTGGTTCCCAAGCCTGAGTTTTTCTAAAGCATTTAACCTTATGGTTACTTTTATTTCTTCACAGATTTGATCCTTCAGTCATCACTTATTTGGGAAGGTGGTTATTTCCTACATAGCACATTTTATAAACAGCAAAGTAACTCTAATAATTATAGCCATTTGTAATATATTCTCTGTATTTACTAAACTACACATCTGACTGCAATCTAACACCAGCCCTCAAATAGCAAAATGCTGAAAATTCTCAATTTTGTAGAGTATATTTGAGTGTCTGGACTTAATTCAGCTTCTATGCAGAGATGTTTGCACAGAAAGGTTTTAATTCCCTTTCCTTTTATACTGCTCACCATTTGTCAAAGCATGGCTGTGCTTTTCAAACCTCCTCCAATCTCCATTCTGTTCTTGGGTTCCCCTTGGACAACCTGCCACCGGGCTTCTGCTCAACATGGGGTTTCCCAAGTTGAGTTAGTCAGTCTTTGTTTTCAGGACCAAGTGAGGACAACTTTCCTCACTGCTTTGTGCAGGCTGCCATTTGCCAAGAGCTCAAGCCCACGGAGAAGACCTTGGCTTTAGGGACTGGAAGAAGGTGCCAGCATCAGTCTCTTACATTGTTCCTCCTGCTAACCTTTTCCCATCCCTCTCTGGAGAACTGTCTCCTTCCCTTCCAGGGCTTTCAGCCTTCATTTCTACAGGAAATTATTTTCTCAGTCTCTCCACAAAAGCCCAGAGGGAAAGGAACTGGCCTTTCATTCACAATTGGCCACAGTATAGTATGGGAGGCAGTGGGAGTAGGAATAAATGTTCTCCAGAGTTGAGATAAATGAATCTTCCAATAAAAACCAGCTTCTGCTGTCACTGGAATGGGTAGAAAGCTTACTTTGTTTGGAATAATCAATCATGGGATTACCAGAAAGTCAATGTGTCAAGGTGTGACTTAAAATATCTACTGAATAAGAAAATGATTGGTTTATTTTATTCACAGTGCGTATGAATGGGTAAGTGTGTGCGTGCATGTGTGAGATTTCCCTCCTTTGTAAAGGAGCTAGTTTTTGAAATTGAGGGTAGGTCTCCAAGGAGAAAATTAGGATTTTAACAGCCTACTGTGGGTGGAAAATTTCACTTCTCTCAGTATTGAGAAGTACATGCTAATAGTTATCCCAGCCATAGTTAGGCTGCCAAAGATTTCTATCAGACTTAGACATTCAGATAGATGTTTCAACAAGCACCACAATCAGCAGAGACCTGTAAAGACTTTTCTGGAGGAAATCAATCTGTACCCAATGCATTATCCAGGAATGTTTGTTTTTCAAATTCATAAGTCATTTTGTTGTCAGAGCAGCCTTTTTATTCCTCTTTACTTTCTTTTCTATTGAATTCTTCATAGAAACTGTGCCAAATATTACACTCTTCTCAAAGAACGTCTGATGCCCCCTCCCACCCACCCAAGATGACCTGTACAACCAATTTACAGAGAAGGTCAAGGTCTCAGTTCTCCTCTCCACTGTTTCAGTTCTGTCTGCATCATCATCCATCCTTTGCCTTTTTAAAATTTTTATTTTTTCTACCTATTCCCACAGAAGCCACATTCTATCTTTGTTCCCAAAGCTAACCTTTTCTGGGGATTTTGATTCTACCAATTCTCCATCTCCCTCTTTTTGGAATCTTCAAGTTCATGTTTTCTTCTGGTTCCTTCCTCTAACTCCTTAAAAAGCATACTAATGTCCTGACTGCAAAAACCTATACTATGACTATGCTTCCCTATCAGATGGCTAACCTGTCTATCTGGAAAGTGTAAGCTATGGTGAGTTGAACTGGAATCATAAAAATTTTCATTAAAACTGGCCTCTTAAAAGTCATCAATGAACGTCTTAAGCACCATTTCCAATGACCCCATCTTGCTGATTTCTGTTACTCTCAACATTCCTGACGGGGGCCATGCTTAGAAAAGGATGACCATGGGAATTAGAGAGTGAGAAGGAAGTAAATGAGAGTCCAGAAGGGAAGTGCAGTTTTTGCAAGCAGTCACTGAAGAGGTAGAGTCAAACGCACCAGTACCTTGGGCTTTGTTTCTTCTTGTAGAGGGTGAATGGGGAAGAGTTGGCTCCCAGGCCTTATTATCAAAGTCAAGAGAGTTCTACACATCCTGGTGGGCATGGGTGCAGCACTGCTTGGGCAGAGAAATGGCCATGTAGCTTTTGTTTTAGGTACTGGAGTTAGACACCCCAAAGTCCACGGGAAGTTTCTCCTTACTGTATGGATTTAAGCATATCAATAATGTTCACCCAAAACTTTTCCTAAAGAATTCAAGTTACTCCAAACCTAAGACTATACCCAGGAGTAGAAGATAATCTTAGAGGCTCTCTCTTTCTTCAAGTTCTTACCATGGTTTCCATTACATTATGCTATTTCTCTCTCTCTGAGGCCATTGTTAGTCACTGGCTCATCTGTTATATGTGCTGTAAAATCAAAACACCTCAACATCAAAATTACCACTAGACTATAGAACAACCATTATTCAGAACTGCCTGAAATCTGACTGAATGGAAGTCCTACAAGTAGGGCTTTAAAGAAAAGCCACATTGAAACTGGTAGGAGGGATGGAGATGTGGAATGGGCTGGTCCCACACCCACGTGTGGCAGTTTAAAATTGGGAGGGATATCTCAGCTGTGGAGGTTCCCTTTGAAAACTGAAGGGTTCCAGCCCCACATCAGGACTCGTAGTCCAAGGTCCCATGCCAGGACGAGAAGTCCCTATAACTTCTGGCTATAAAAATCAATGGGGATTGTGGCTGAGTGAGACAAAGTGTTGCGGGAGTCCAAGTCTGCTCCTCTTAATGGGCCTGCATACCACCTTCATTGGAATCACTCCCTCTGAGGTTCAGTGCTGGGGCAGCAACTTGAAAGAAACCAGGGACATATAGGGAGGAACTGGATTGTCTGGCATCAGATTAAAAGCTGGGAAGGATGGCAGCTTTCTTCTAGATAAAAGTTTTAGCAGAGGCCACTGTTCCTTTTCTGAGCCCTCCCCCCACAGAGCTGGCAGGTGGGCACTATATCTGAGTTTCCATCATTTTGCCTTATACTGTTCCCTCAGCCATGTGATTCTTTGAGACTTCACCCTACCCAGTGTGGGGGCCCACCCTAGCTATTCCCAGTGGCTTTCCCAAACAAATGGCCTCTCATGCTTTGGAATTTCCTAAAATCTTTTAAAACTAGTGGCATCTGGTTTCTGCATACCCTGTACTTATTGCTAAATGGCTCCAGGCCTGGCACTAGCAGCAACAGGCCTTGGTTCACAGATTGGCCTCTCCTGAGCACCGCCAAGCCCAGCCCAAGTAGTAGCCATCTACAAATGGCTCTACAATAAAAAGCAAAGACCTACAACCAAGATTATTCTACCAAGAAAAACTATGATTTAGAATCAAAGGACATATAAAGAGCTTATACAGCTCAATTGAGTTCATGACTACCAAACCACCGTCACATAAAATGTTAAAGGATCTTGAAGAAGAAGAAGGAGAAGGAGAATAGAAGGAGAAGGAAAAGAAGTGGAGAAAGAGAAAGAAGAGGAGAAAGGAGAAGAAAAATTAAAATATAAACATTAAAATGGTAATAGATACATATCTCTCAACAATTGAATCTAAAAAACAAAATAAACAAGCAGAATAGAAACAGACTCTTTATATAGAGAACATTTTACGGTTTCCAGACGAGAGGGGTAGAGAGGTGGGTGAAAAAGATGAAGGGATTAAGAAGGATGAATTGGTTGTTCCAGAATGGTCACAGGGATGTAAAGTACAGACTAGGGACTATAGTCAATAATATTGTAATAAGCCTGACCTGTGGTGGCGCAGTGGATAAAGCGTCGACCTGGGAACACTGAGGTCGCCAGTTCAAAACCCTGCACTGGTCTGGTCAAGGCACATATGGGAGTTGAGCTTACAGTTCCCCCCTTTCTTTCTTTCTCTCTCTCTCTCTCTCACTCTGTGTCTCCTCTCTAAAATGAATAAAATAAAAAATAAAAAATAAATAATATTGTAATAACTATGCATGGTGTCAAATGGGTACGAGACTTAGGATGATCACTTAGTAAGTTAGAAAATGTCTAATCACTAGATTGTACACCTGAAATTAATATAATATTGTATGTTAACTGTAATTGAAAAATAAAAAATGATTAATAAAATAAAATAAAAATAACAACACCCCAAGGTTTTCCTTCAGGCTGGTTCCTTTTTTCTTAGTTTCTCTACACTTGATTTCTCAATCATCCCATGCTTTCTGAAAGCTTGATGAAGCTGCCTTCCACATGACAAGAGTATACTAGGTTCAGGGGGCACAGGTTATTTTAGAGAATTTTGAAAGATATACAAATATGCATTGTTACCCCACCCTAATTCACCAATTTGGAAGACTATACGGTGAGGTGGCTATATACATGTTAGAAATTACATTATTGGTTCCTTTAGAAACAATAGTGCTAAATAGGCCCCTTGATGTGCTACATTCTTTGTTTGTGAACTTTAATTTAATGGCAAGTCTCCTAGTCCAGTTGTCATGAGGGTCAATTGCTTTAAGAGGTTCAAGATGAATTATTATGTAATAATAACTAATGAAGAAATGCAGGAAGAATGATGGCAACAGAAAATTGCCACTGGCTTCCATCACAGTAATAATTGCTCCAGGCAAGATTCATCGACAAAAGCTAAAATTAGTGAGCAAAGTATGATGAGAAACAAAATATTTATGCAATATCAAAATATCTCCCCATAAGGTACTTATTAAAAAGGTAAAATTAGTATTTATACTATGGGGAAACCTAGCAGGTAGCACCTTAACCAAGTGATCAAAGGGAACATCACCATTAATAGGATGAACAGGCATCATGTATCTCTTGACCTGAACCACTGAGAAGGCCAGTGCATGGCTTCTGGAATATTCCTGACAAAGTAACCTAAATCCAATTATGAGGAAATACCAGACAAACCCAAACTAAGGAACATTCTACAAGACAACTAGCCTGTACTCTTAAAAAATGGCAAGGTCATGAAAACAAAGAGGAATTTTTTCAACTTAAGAGGCATTAAAGAAACATGACAACTAAACACAACGTAAAATTCCAAATTTGAATCTGAGCCAGAATAAAGAAAATTAGTAGGGCAGTTGACAAAATCTGAATCAAATTTGTGGATTAGCTAATAATATTGTTTTAATGCCAATTTCTTGATTTTGGCAATTGTGTTATGGTTAAGTAAGAAAAAATATTTTTTTAAAAGAAATACACATTGAAATGTTTACATGTAAAGAGGCATCATGTCTGTAATTTATTCTCAAGTATTTCAGAAAATAATTCCATGTGTGTAGAGAAAAACAGAGTAATAAAGTAAGTGTGATAAAATATTAACATTTGGGGAATTTAGGAAGAGTATATTGAAATTCTTTGCACTATTTTTGCAACCTGTCAGTCTGAAATTATTTCATAATATAGTTTAAAAACATTTCATAATACTAACACTTATTGAAGACTTAATGGATTCTTATCAAGGACTTAGTAAGTACTCTTCAATGTACTTACTATATATAATTTCTCTTAATTTTTACATTTACCATATGTGATATGTACTCTTATTATAATCTTCAAGTTAAAAAGGAGAAAACAGGTTTAAAGAGGTTAGAAGACTTGGCCAAAGTCACACTTAGCAATGGTAGAGTCATAATTTAAAGGAAGGCTGTCTGATTTCAGTGCTCGTGCACTTTGCTCCTGTGCCATGTATAATTTACTGAAGATTGCTTCGATATATTAGCCACTTGGCTAGCTCAGCTTGCTGGAAAATTTTTCAACAACATCACATCACACAGATACAACCAAGTGGCTCTGAATGAGACTAGAAACACAGTTTTCAAACATAGTTTGAAATACGGGTAGGGAAGAGACAAATACTTCTTACCTGTATCCAGTTCTCTCTCCTTCCCTGGACACATCAGAAACTACACTTCCCTGCTTACTTGCAGTTTGGCAAAGCCATGTCACTAGTTCTAGCCAACAGAATGTTAGGAGAAGTGATGTGTTTTGTTTCCATGTTGAAGCACCTACAGGCCACCCTCTGTACCCTCTTCTGTCTATGGTGAGTATGAAGCCCACAAGTTGAAACAGCAGAGCCACAAGGTGGAAATAACCTGGATCCTGGAGTCACCACATGAAGAACAGATGCTTGGAAGAATCACCCACCCCTGGTGGATTTTGTGTGAAGAAGAAGTAAAACTTCTGTTAAACTAAGCCACTGAGCTATTCAGCTTTACTGTGACTCTAGCCTAGCCTAGCCTGTGGAGAAGACAAGGGTTTAAATAATTGTAGGGGTTTGATGAGCAGGCCATTAAAATAAATAAAGTAGCTAGAGTGAGAATGAGAGAAGGGACTAGAGGTGAGGAGGGGGACTGCGTTGAATTGGAGATGTGTGTCCCATTATAGAAAAGAGCTGCTACTCAGCTTGTTCTCTTATGAAATACGTTGGGGCCATCATTGCCAGTTCTTAACCAATTTTTTTTTCCTCCAAAAAAGCTGGAAATCTGGATGTTGATGTGAAATCTCCCAATTTTTAAATGTTGACAGCTCATACAGATTAAAGAAAAAAAAAAAACACAACTCCTGAAAACAAAACAGAAAACATATCCTTGCTGTTTCCTAAGCATCCTAGGCATGTTCCTCCCTCAAGGTTTTTTGCACCCGCTTGTCCTTCTGCCTGACGTGCTCTCGCTCTAGACACCTGCAAGGCGTGCTCCTTCTTCTCTTCAGGTCTTTGCCCAAATGTCCCTTTTCAGCAAAGCTTTTCCTGACCACTCTTTTTAAGATTATGACACCCTTTTATTCAAATCTTGTACTCTTTCCCCCTTCCCTGCTGTCTTTCTCTATACTATTTATCACCTTCTAAAGAAATAACAATGGGCATACAATGCAATCAACAGTCCAAATGCCACGGAGATGTTTACCTGAAACCTATGTATTCTTACTGATTGATGTCACCCCATTAAATTTAATTTCCAAATAAAAATAATAAATATATGATTTTTAAAACTTACTGATTGACCTACTGCTATAACCACAGTGTGTGGGAGCAAGATTATTTTATCCTGTGTTCACCTTTTTATGCCAAGTGCCTAGAATAGTAGTATCCGGCACATAGAAGGTGCTCAGCATTTATTTGTCAAGTAAGTGAAGTTTTAAAAACACCCCACTATATGAGTCAGACAAAGCTCAGCTAGAGATGTGATTCAGTTCATGGGCCATGAGTTTACAATTTCTGTATGAGATCATTATTAAGCAGACCTTGGAGAAAAGTGCTATTTAGAGTTGCAAGCAGTTTCCTGCCTCCCACAAAGTAGACATTTGATTTATTTTGTTCTGGGAAATAGACCACAATGACTTTTAAGAAAAGTCTTATAAATTCCAGAGAACCTCATGCCTGCCTATGTCTTCATAGAACACTGTGACAGCAGTCTACTTGTCATCTTGTCTTTGCTCTAAGTCCTGGATTCGTTCACACCCAAATTTCTGTCTCCATCCTGAGGTGTGGACCAGCTCTTGTCTCCCTGTTACTGAACTGCTTCCACGTGAGGGGCTGACCCTGCCTTGGCACGGTCAGGGAGATTTCATATGTCAGGCAACCTTCTGGTCCTTGGCTTGCCCAGGAATAATTTCAAGGATGAATCAGAGTGAGAACAAAGCAAGTTTTATTCAGGTTGAGAAAAAGAAAGAGGTCAAGACATGGTGCCACTGTGAAAAAAGTGAAAAGTGTACGTCTGAGTGGCCAACTTGAGTGAGTGGTGCATGTGGTCAGTTCTTGGTTTGTTTGTTTGTTTTTCCCAAGGGTGGGCAGGTTGTCTCCAAGATTTGTAGTACCAAATTCTGACTCCACTTTCTAGCTGAGAGGGGGCCTTGTTGTTGTGACTTCCAGGACCACCACCAGGGTTTCCTGACATTGTTTCCCTTTGATCATACCCAAAGGTGGGGGCTCTGGTGAGAGGATGTCAGCTCCTACACCCTGGTCCGCTTCTCAGGATCTGTCCCTGACGTCTATTCACCCTGCCTCATTCACAGTTACACAAGCCAATACAGTCCCTTTTGCTTACTGGGGCGATTTGAGTTGAGTTTCTGTTGCTGTGGATAAGAGTCCTGACACGTCTAATGTGATTGTGGGCAAGCTGGTTTATGTTGGGAATCTCAGTTTCCTCACTGATAAAGAGGAGGGGGTCGTATTAGATAAGCACAAACACTTTTTTTCAGGATTTCTACATTTCAGATTCTATGGAGTTCAAACATTTTTGACTGTGGGTGAACTTGGTTCCCTGGAGTCACAGTCTGCACCTGTCGCCACCTGCTCCTCTGAATAATGGTGTCAACTGCTCCCACCTCCTTTGGGGGTTGGCTGTTCTGGCCTCATGTGCAGGACCTGCCCCTAGCAGAGCCTCTGGTATTCTACTTCTGCTATGTCCAGATATGTCCTTCGACATGATCCTTGTTGGCACATTTTTCTTCTTTCTGACCCCCAGTCTTTCTTTCGCTTTCCCCTTCTCTTGTTCCATGTCTTGCTAAAGTCCTATTTAATTGCTAATCTATAGCCGTTAGACATTTTTAGGTCTTTCATTTCAGGACCCTATTAGGAATCTAGATTATTTTTCCCTTCTCTAGCTCCTTCCATTTTTCTCTGGGAATCTTATTTTATCAACTCAGGCTAGAAATCTATATTACTTTATTTTTTCTTTAAATCATAATCGAGTTTGATTCTGAGTCTCCATTTGGTAAGATCGGTGGGAAATTCAGTCTAAGTCATGGTTAGAGATTCCTCTCCTCATCCCCGAGTCAGATAAAGGGCCTGGGGATCTTATCCAGAGCAAAACATTTGGAGGGGTGCTCAGGTCAGAGCATGGTGGACACAGTAGGTACGCTTACTTTTGTCATCTGCAGGTACCCTGGTGTCTGGTAGCCGCTGGGCTGCAATTGGTCACGAACATAACAACAGCAGCAGCAGCAACAATGAACATTTACAGAATGTTACTAAAATGCCAGGGTTGTAGTTGAGCTTCACATAAATCATTTCATATGACCCAGCTACTCTTTGATCTAGAACATACTTTTCTTAGATAACTCATGGTTTTCCCTCATCTCCTTCAAGTCTTTCCCACATATGACCTCAGTGAAGCCTACCCTGTCTCCTGGCAACTGTGCCACATCCCCTCAACTCCCCAGTCTTCCCCCCCTCTACTTTTGTTCCCATTGTGCTTGTCTTCTAACACACTATGTTGTATGGTTTACATAGTAATAGTGTCTTCTGTCTGCCTGCCCTGCCCCTGGAATGTGAGCTCCCTAAGGGTAGGGTCTGTATTCTGTTTACTTCTGTCTCCCAAGCTCCTATCACAGCACCTGGCGTAGTTCAATAGATGCTTTCAGAATACATAGATAATCATCATTTCACAGATGAGGACACTAGGTCACCATAAAGCGAAGTAACTATCCCATGTCACATAGCCAGCAACTGGCAGAGCTTGGGTTCAAACCCAAGCTATCTGAATTGTTTTTAACCACTGCACTATCTTTGCGTGAACTGAGTAGCCCTGACTTAGATAGCCTTTCTGGGCACATCACTCCTCCTGGGGGCCCTGGAAGGGCACAGAGTGCAGGTCCCCATCAGCAAAGATCCCATGAATCCTCCTCCTCCTCCATCCAGTTCAGCCCTTCCCCAAGCACTGCTCACATCCAGAATGACATAATATTCTCAATGAGATTAAACTTTCATTTAGGCCAGGAGAAGGGTTTATCTTCTAGAAACACTAGCTTTTCCGTAAGCAAGGGCTCCTAAAGCTAAGAAATACAGATTGGTTACTTTCTTGGAATGAAGAGTGAAATATCCAGAAAACAAATTAGCTCTGAGTGAGAGTGAGTGTGCATCTGTGTGTGTGTGTGTGTGTGTGTGTGAGAGAGAGAGAGAGAGAGAGAGAGAGAGAGAGAATAGCGTGCCTTTCATATCCTGAACTCCCCTTCTCATACCAGCTGCAAGATTCTCTTTCTCTTCTTTTAATTCCAGTCCTGAAATCCAACCATGCTATCACTACCTGCTGCACCACCCCTGAATGGTACAGGCTTGCACAAAGCCCACCTCCTGGAAGCATTGACGGGAGTGGAGCTCCCACTGTGAGTGTGGAAAGGACTGTCCTCCTATCACTGTATGATTTCCCACTGCTCCCCAATACCTTCAGCTGCAGCCTTTGATTAAAGCCTCCTGCAAGAGTGACTCCTCCACATGTGGTCTCCTTCCCTCACTCTCTTGCCCACTGCTAAGGTACTGAGAGTGTGAGTGGTGATGTTTTGAAAAGAAAAAGCATTGAACCAGTTGTCAAGGCCGTAACAAACAGAGAGGGAAAGAAACATCTTCTGTGGCTGATTGCAGTGCTACATGGACAGTACCCATAGGGTTGGGGTGGGGGCAATGGCTTTTCTGCTCTTTGAGAGAAACAGGTGTCTTCAAAGTGCTGTGTCCCCTTTGGGACCCCACCCTTTTGATGATGTTCACAAATACACTAATATTAATAAAGATGTTATTCTTTTCTCCTCCCACCTCCCTGCTAGAAAATCCACACTCGTGAGTATTATGGGGAGGGAGAGGCAGAGCATTCCCTTAATCCCAGCCTGCCAAGAACACCCTGGCACTTATCTGAAAAGACATCTGTGCCACATGACCAGGCTGAGGGGGATGCATTTCCATTCTTGAACATTTCCTGTCATTTTAGTGACTTCCTATCTTTCTGTGATTGACAAGTCATTTTACATGCTGGAGGCTGATTAACAACAAGCCAGATTCTGTTGTGATCCTTTCACAGCTGGGCCCTTCATGTTCCATCTCTAGATGAGTGACAGGCGGAACCAGAGTGATCAAAGAGGAGAAAGCTAAGTGCAACATCACCCCTAAGAAGAGGAAGACAAAGTGAGGGGCCCAGAGAGCCTGTGCTGTGGGGCCTGGAGCTCTGAGGTCCCCCAGTCACAGGAATGGGAGAAGTGACCCCACCCAAGAGGCAGTGAAGAGCCCTGAAAACTAGAGAAACCCTAGAATGGTCACTTTTACTGGCCTTCCTTTTTCTCTCAGGTAATTTGGCTTGGGGGGAAGTTCCCTGCCAGGACTGCCTTGGGCAAACCAGGCATTCTTTCCCCTCACTGTTCTCATTAGTAAAGGGAAGGAATACGCAATAGGTACCTCTAAAATGCTGTGCTCCTGAGGTTGATAGGAAGCAGGAGGGCCCAAGTCTCCTGAAGCCTAGCTGTCAAGTAGGATTTACTAGCAGAAGTGGCCACACCTCTTTCTGGACCAGTGGTTTTAAAACTTGAGGGTGTTTCAGAATTGCCCAAAGGGCTTGCTAAGGTAGCACGGACTGCTGGCTCCACCCTAGAGGTGCCTTTCTGTAGAGCTGGGGTGGGGCCTGAGAAGTTACATTTCTAACCATTGCGGGGTGATGTTGTGCTTCTTACACAGTGTGGGGATCAAGTGTTGAGAGCCACTCAGTGCGAGGAGATTTCTGAGATGAGAACCACCTGGGTGGGGCCCCACCTGTAGGGGGCAACCTGGTTCTGCCTCAGCATGGAGGAAAGACTGAATTAACTGAAGTTAACTCCTGATAAAATCCTCTCTTTTCCCGGAAATCCTAGATGGATGCTAAGGCTGCTGCATGGACCTGTGTCTGGGCCTTTGGCCAGAAGCCCCGTTAAGCTGAGTGGCCCCAAGCTGGCCTGGCTAGGGCTTTACTACCCCAGAGAAGGCAGTTGTGCTTATGCTGGTTTCCCAAGGGCAGGGAGTGTATCAAAGAGGAGAAAGCTAAGTGCAACATCACCCCTAAGAAGAGGAAGACAAAGTGAGGGGCCCAGAGAGCCTGTGCTGTGGGGCCTGGAGCTCTGAGGTCCCCCAGTCACAGGAATGGGAGAAGTGACCCCACCCAAGAGGCAGTGAAGAGCCCTGAAAACTAGAGAAACCCTAGAATGGTCACTTTTACTGGCCTTCCTTTTTCTCTCAGGTAATTTGGCTTGGGGGGAAGTTCAATCTCATTCGATTTTGTATTCCTGCTGCTAGCAAAGTGCTGGCTCAGCGTCAGGGTCGAATAAATGTTTCACAAACCAACAACTTAAGACCTTGAGTATTTGTGCAAGAGCTGGTGAAAGAGGAGGGCAGAAAGTGATGGAACAAGTTTTCACATGATCAGTCCACAAGGGACACTGACCTCTGGTTCTGAAAGCAAGAGTATCTTCTGAAACTGGGTGATTCTTCCTTGTGAAATGCACAGAACTTCACAAAGGCTAGAAAGCATTTTGACCACTAGAAGGCTGCAGGAACAAAACCAACCAGCAGGGGGAGCCTCTACCTTTGCTCCCTAGACTCTTAGAAGCAAAGCATCCTCCAAGTCCCTTTTCTATGGGGAAAAAAATTAGTTTTATTGCAATATGACTTAAATCTTTCTTTAAAACAGGTAAAAATAAATAATCAATGCACAAAATATTCCCAAGCTAAACAGAAGCCTTCTTTTGTGCAGCAATCAGAAACAGCTTACTCAGTCTGGAGGTAGACTACTCCAACAAATGACAACTTCCTCACTCAGGAAGTTTTTGATGAATAGAGTCACTTAGTGTGGAAAAGGAAGGCATTCAGATGACATAGGGGGAGCAGCAGAGGCTCTGAGATGAGCAAAAGGTGTTTGGAGGGGGTGGAGAGAGAGAAGACTACCTGATTGAAAATTATTATTCTCCTCCCTCCATCCTACAGGCCAGGAGGTAAGATTTGAGCAGACTCAGGGCAGGGCCTGAGGAAAATCACAACATCTACCCTAGGGTACTCGGTTTCCACTACCACCAGATTTCTGTCCAACCTCTACTTATTTAGAAGATATGAAATGGTTCCACACTAGCCCCCCGTCAATAGGAGAAGCCTCTGGTTGGGTCTCTAGGGGTGACCCTAAGCTTGTACAGGGCATGATCACCATGTAAGACAAGCTATGGATGTAGATCAGAGCACTTCATGGACCACTGGAGCACAATTGACATTAGCAACATTATCTGTCCCCTCCACTGGCAACTGGACAGACACATGATTGAAATCTTAGGCATCATTATGTGGCACTTTTCACTAAAGCAGTTCCTCAAGCTTTTCATAACCCCTTCTCCAAAACTAGTCTTCTTCCTGTATTGTCAAACTGCTTTTAGCAGTGTCATAATTCACAAAGTCATCTAAACAAGCAACTTTCTAGTTATTTTTTAGTCTCTCTCTACCATATACATCCATCCAGCCAAGAATTCCTTATCATTCTTGTAAGGTATCTTTTCCCACCGAGGAAGAAGGAAGGGGCGTAGCCACAAAGTGTGGAATAGTAAAGGCTTTATTTAGTACCGCGCTGCCCGGACGATGTTCCCTGTCCCTGAGTACAGAGGCCAGGGAAGTCGCATGGGGTGATCCATGGGGGAGATATTTAAAAGGTCCCATCTAGGGTGGTCGAGATAATATGACGTGGTGAAATCTCACTGGCTGACGGACAGTCGCTCTTTTTCCAAGGACTCCTGGGAAGTTTCTTTTTGGCGCACATGAATGTGGGTGGCTCTAGCCAAAGTTCCCGGGTCTGGTTTCTCACGTGACCTTTCCCCATTATCCACTGAGTTTACAATTCTATCTCTTAAATAATCTCTATCTTCTCCCCTCCATGGCCACTAGTTAGGACTCATCTGGATGGCTACTAGTCTCTTCCATCCTTAACGTTAATTCAAGATGATCTAAAAATCATATTTGAACATGGAGTTCCCCTGCTTAAAAATCATCAACAGCTCCCTGGTGCTTTTAGAATATGAGGCTGCATTGCTTTCAGGAACAGGCAGGGTATGAAGAAATGAATGAGTGGATGAATAGAAACAAATTTATTGGGAAGAAGAATTAAGGATAAAAGAGTTATTATAAATTTTTGTCATATAGGAGACCACTCACTGTAATCCTACAAGTCCCACTGTGCCCTTGAGTTGGATTCCAGTCCATACAAAGGGATCAAAATTGTATTTAAAATCTTTTATTTCATTGTTCACACCCAACCAGACATGCTTCCCATTTCCTTCTCTTCTCTCCTTATAGATTCCGAAAGCACCTTGCACTATCTTTCTAAGATTTACACTAATGAGAAATCATGAGCTATATGGTCAACCCCATGTAGAGAGCAGACTGTGACCCAGGAGGTCTTTCAGTAGTCATTTGGATAGGTACTTCCAGCTAGTTTTCCCTTCCAGCCAGAGGCGGATTTAACGGCGGGAGCACCGGGTGCACGCCCTGGGCCCCAACTTCTAAAGGGCCCCACAAACCCCCAACTTTACACTTTTTTTCTAATGACACCAAGTTTGGTTTCATAGGTGCAAATTTAACATTAATAGTACATAATATTTTTATTTATTTAAAAATATGGTTAACATGTATTTTTATTTTTCCTGTCTCTCTTTTATTTTAAGGGGCCCAATACTTTCTTCTTCACTTGGGGCCTCAACTGACCTTAATCTACCTCTGCTTCCAGCCCTACAATCTCTAGCTGGAGAAGAATAATGTGGTCTCAGAAGTCGGGACATATTTCCTCTTTTCACATAAAAAAAATACCTTTCTCTGAACATTCACACACTTGTTAGTTTTTTATAAAAACTGCTATACCCCCGCCCCCCAAGAAAACTGCTGTTACTACGTTTTCATCCTTAATATTTTCATTTTGGGGTGGTTGGCCCTTGTCCTGCACTTGACAGGAGCTGACAAGTAACCACTTGTGAGTGTCACCAATGCTGCATCTGGAGTATCTCAGGGATGAGGCGAAGAGGAGCTGGTTTTATGTTTATGCACCCAGGCAACCGTCATATTTACTGTCTCTTCAGTCAGCTTCCAAACCAGCAGGACCACGCCCATTAACACGAGCCTCCAGGCTAGTTACTGAGAGAAATTTCTACTTTTAACTTGAGCAATTGGCTTCATCTGAGGAGCGGTTTTACAAATGCACATCAGAGTTTCACCTGACAAACATTTCTAACACCCCCGCCTGGGATGCTGAGGACCCAGGTTCGAAACCCGGAGGTTTCCGTCTTGAGCGCAGGCTCATCCAACTTGAGCTTGAGATCATAGACACAACCCCATAGTGGCTGGCTTGAGTCCAAAGGCCACTGGCTTGAAGCCCAAGGTCACTGGCTTGAGCAAGGGGTCATTTGGTCTGCTCTAGCCCCTGGTCAAGGCACATATGAGAAAGCAATCAATAAACAACTAAGGTGCTGCAACAAAGGATTGATGCTTCTCACTTCTCTCCCTTCCTGTCTGTCTGTCCCTGTCAGTTCCTCTCTCTTGCTCTCTTGCTATATATAAAAAAAATCTTAACCCCCAATGAGGCAGTGAAACCAAAAGATGTGGCCATGTACCCATTGAACTGCTCTTCTTGAGAGAGTGATAAATCTTGTGTCTGTCAATCCAGGTAGATGTGTTGAGATCCTCTTATGAGTTTGGCATTGATTTAGGCTTCAGAAACCCAAAGATAAATATGGTATGGTCTTCCAGGAGTGATGAGTAGGTGAGCAAGGCAATGAAATGCAATGCAGGGCTGGCACAGGGCTAGAGGAAAAGCAGGTAGAAGTAAAGTGATGTGAGAGTGCAGGGGGAGGGCAACTGGGAGGGTATGTGACAGTTGATATTTGCACTAGGTAGAAGAGACAAAGAAAAATATTTTAAGAAGAACAGCGTGTGTGATGTACTTTGCTTGGTGTTTCACCTACATTGACTTATATGAGATGTTCACAAAAGCCCTGTGAAAGGGAACTATTATTTATACCCCCCCATTTTACAGATGAGAAAGCAGAGGCTTAGGGAGGTTAAGTCATTTGCCTAGGTCACATACCTAGTGTCAAGGAGCAGGGAGTTGAGATACTGCCAGGTAAATATTAAGCTCTCAGTAAACATGATCTATTATTATTATTTTATTATGATGATCATTAAACTCAGGGCTACTACCTTGAAGCCCATACCTTTGACTCTGTGTTATCATGGTTCCAGTAGCATGAGAAGGAATCTTATTACCCTGGGTCACTAGAAGCACGAGTCTTTTTTGGTGACATTCTTAAAGTTCTGAGTTAAAACGTAGAACCTGCCGAAATTATGATGAAGGCAGACTTGATCTTTGTCTCCTTCCTATGCATGCCTCTTCCTTCAGGCTTCTCCTCCTGCATGTTCCCCAACTTTGAAAAATCTATTTCTCTTAAAGGATCAGGAGGTTTAGTAAGAATTTAGTAAGTAAGAATTTTAGAACTTAGAGAATGAAAAAAGTAATGGAGATCTTTTAGCTCAGCTCTTTGGTTTTGTAGATGTAAAAATGGAGGCTGAATTAATCAAGAGTCTTTTCATTCTAAGAGACAGAACCCAGTTTAAAGTCTCAATTGAAAAAGGGAGATACATTACCTTTCATGGGATGAACTCACTTTGGGATTCAAAAAAGTCACTAATTTACTGTTATTCTCTCTTTAATCTCAAATCTTTTGTCTCTACCTCAGACTGTAATGGCTTCAATTATTTCTAGTATAGCTGGAACTCTTTGTAGAAGATACTGCCATGGGAAATCCCATGCTACATCATTCCATGTTAGTGATTTCAGACAACACAGAGAGGTCTCAATCTTCTTGTTTTAGTTATATATATCAGAGAAAGGCTCTGACTGGCCATGCTTGGTCACATAGCTACTTCTTGGTCTAATCACTGTAGCCAGATCGATGTGCTATGATGATTGACTAGACCTTGGTTTTATTCTATCCCAGTATGGGCCAGTTAGGGTGGAATGGCAGGTATTATGAACATCAGCCTCACCAGAATCATATGTATCTTTAGAGAGGAAGGAGGATTGCTCTTACTGGAAGGGCAGTGAGGTAATCAGCCTTTTAAGATGGTCCCCAGTGATCACCACCTCTTGGAATCCAGGTCTCCTTGTAATACCCTCCCCTTGAGTATTAGCGTGACCTAGTAAATCACTTCTAATGAACAGAATAAAGCAGAAGGGAAATCCTTTTTTCTTTTTTGTTTTTTTTCTTTTTTTTTTTTTTTTACCAAAGTCTACGATTCCCCTTCCTCCCTGCTCACTCTAATGAAGCCAGCTCCCATGTCATAAGCCAACCTGTGAATGGGCTCATGTGTCAAGGAACTGAGAGTAACCTCTGGCCAATGACCAGCAAGGAACTGAGACCTTCAATCCAATAGGCCGCAAGGAGCTGAGTCCTGACAATGGCCACTAAATGAACTTGGAACTCCCCATCTGTGCCTTGGCCAACTCTTTTACTACAGCCTTATGAGAGACCCTGAGCTGGATGATCCAGCTAAGCCACACCCATGTTCCAGGCCCACAGAAACTGTGAGATAATAAGTGTGCATTGCTTTAAGCTACTAAGTTTTGGGGTAATTTGCTACAGCAATAGAAAACTAGTACAAGGTGGAAGGACAATGGGAAGACAGGAAAACACAGATACCCACCACAGAACCTAAGGACACAAAACACCATTGTTGTTCCGGTTTCTAAATGTCCTTCTCAGACTTTTCCTTCCAGCTCTGTCTTCTTCTCTGCTTGAGTTGCCTTTTATTTCTTCCCACTTTCTGCACTTTCATAAGAACTAGAGGGGAAAGGAAAGGCACAGGGAAAAGAAATATGTTAAGAAAGTAGCAGTCAAGAGGGCCTACTACGTATCAAGCACTTTAAAGGTCACTCTTCATGACTGATCTCATTTAATCATTCCCTCAAACCCTATGAGGTTGGTTTTATGAGTTCCATTCTGCAGAAAAGAAAACTAAGCCTGACATAACTTGCTTAAGACCACTTATCCAGGAAGCAGTGGTGCTGAGACTCAAGCAGTACATGCTTATTCCACCGTGGCGTACTGCCTCCCAGCACACAGGTTAATTGTTTTTACCCAACAATAAGTCCATTCGTTCTTGCTGATGGGGCACGGGGCTGACTCGAACATCAGGTCTTCACACAGAGAGGGCCGACGAGTTTGACTATACAGCTTTCACAGAATCATTCTGTTCTTTTCTTTCTGTGCCAACAGGTAAACTTCTAACCAGACCTGCTGCCAGCTGAACAAATCCACTGGGAGGGAATCCCTTCTTCATTCTCCAAGTCAAATTGCTTCTGTGTTAAAGCAAAGGCTGAACGTGCCAGGGAGGACGCAATGCCACCTGCTCCCACAGGTGTCTGCGACAGCCTTTGTTTACTGAGAGGGGCTTTCCATTGCAGTGGAGAAGGCCACCCAGGAATTTGGGGGCCCAGAGATGATGTCCTAGGGCTCCCCACCAAGAAGTGGGAGACCTTTGTGTTGACTGCTGCCACAACAATGGAGACACTCACTGGAGTGGAGAGGCTCTATTACAGATGTAACTGTGACTCCTTCATCAACACAGTGCATAAAGTCCTCATCATCTGAACCAGAAAAGAACCTATAACAGAAGCTGGACTGCATGCAGGCTTAGTCTCAGAGACAGAACAAAAGGATTTCCTGGAAATGTTGTTCAGTGCCGTGTGTGTCATAGCTAAACTGCCAAGGGAAGTGTTTTTAGAGCATCACAGAGGGGACAGTCATTGGTCTAAACCTTTTAAGGGCTACATTTTTTAAAAGGTCAATTGCTTTTTCAATGGAGAAGGTCCTTCTAACAAGGACTACAGACATGGATAATAAATTATTGTGATGTCTGGAAAGTGGCCTAAAAAAGAAAAAAACTACTTGGAACCAGCATCTTACTCAAGATATGCCCCCTGACTTTCTGCCTTGCTCTGATCTAGGGATGTAGCTCGCACAGTCTTCATTGAGTTGAGAATCCCATTTTAGCAGAGATCACTAACATTGAGATGAATCACAAGTTTTTTTCCATCATTTGTATTTTCAAGATTCTTCATTAATGGCCATGACCTATTTCTTATGACAAACATATGATGTATTTGTACATGCACCAGTACTGAGCACATATCTGGTGTGCGGCCCAACTTAAAAACAAAACAAAACAAAACAAAACAAAAAATACAAAAGAAAATGGGGGAAGGAATTGGATTTATGAGTTTTAAAGACAGAACTGTCTCATCACTTCTCCGACAAGTCACCTATTTTCAGTTTTCATTTTCACTTTGAGAATTTCTTTCAGGCTAGCTATCAATCCCAACTGCCCCTGAATTCCAAGTTTTCCTGCCCCTGGTTGTTGGGCTGTTCTGCTGCCTCCTTCCAGATTCTCCAAGGTTTCTTCTCTGCTGGAACTATGACTTGCTGAGGTTACATCTTTTCAACATTGTAGCTGGCCCCGGAAGGAATTAGATGCCTTTTTGCTCAGCTCCTGCTGTATTCTCTCTCGTAAGGCTCACCCTACTCCATGAGCTGTTAATACTGAATGCCCTTACTGAGCACTTAGTATATGCTAGGCTTGTGCTAAACTCTTTATGCATATCATCTTCATTAATCCTCACAAGAAGCGTGTTCTTCTTGTTATCCCTGCTTTACAAAGGAGGACACTGAGGAACAGAGAGGTTAAATAATTCACACAAGATCACAAGTCCAGTAGTGGTGCTGGAATCTGAGCCCAGTGAATCTGGCTCCAGAGTCTGTGTTCTTCACCATAATGCTATTGGCTGGCTCCAGATCTTAGCCCATTTCCTGCAGGGTCCTTTCAGTCAGGTGTAGCTGTAGCATGAGATAAGGGTATTCAATGGCTTCTATTTAAGAGTCATGTGTTGCACATTTACTAGGGACAAGGCACTGCTAGCTCGTAAACCTGATGTGTGGGTTTTGGTGTGCAGATAAAGCGTGCTATCTTTCATTGAATGATTGAGAAGGGAATCATTCTGTGTATAAGAGGAGTAGATCTGATCTGAGGTAAACCAGTGAGGCGCCTTTGTCCCATTGTCCAGCCTTTTTTGGACCCTGTTCTGTTCTTTCTTCAACTTAGAAAGCTTCCCTTTCTCCCTCTTCCAGGCTCATCTCCCCATGCTTCTGCACCCAGCACTGCACTCAGAAGTAGGTCACGCGCTCCTTGGTGCATCTGTGATATAAGCTTTATCTTCAGATTATCCAGGAATGCAGACTTCAACAATTTATTTAGTTACCTGGCTCTGGAGAAGCCATGACATGTCATGGTATCCCCAGTCTCACTGAGCTTATACTTCGGTAGATGAAGGCAGACATGAGTCCTTATAATAAGGTAAAATAAAATAAGTTCTGAAGGGGAATATGTAAAGTGCGATAGAACTCCAAGTTGATTAATAAATAATAGGCATTGCTTTTTCCTGGGGAGATGGAAATATAACAAATCTTACTGGGAATACTGATTGCATAGGTACTACATTTTTCAAAGCTCATGAAATTGTGCACTGAAGATCTGTGTATTTCTCTGTGTGTAAGTTTTACCTAAATAAAACCTTTTTTGACTAAGAAATTAGAAAAGGCATATTACTAAAGGAACACCAGTAAGTAGGCATAGAAGCATTTCTAATTGTCACAGAAGTAAATAATCTATTTAATAGGCATTCATTCAACAAATATGTATTGAGCACCTAATATGGACTGGACTGTTCTAGGTAGGATCCATGGTGAAGAGGCAAAAGTCCCTGTGTTCAGGAACTTCCGTTCCAGCAAGACCCCATAAAAGGCCGGGGTGGGGTGGTATTTCGCTGGTCTTAGCAGGAGCAACTGGAAGCTCTGTTCTCAGATAAGTTCAATGATCCATGAAAAAGGGGGATTAATGAAAAAGGATCAGAAAGCAGAAAGCAAAAAGCCCTTCCATGCTTCGGAGATTAGACCTGCTCTTTCAAGTGGGGCCCAGGGGAAAAGCCTGTGAATCTTCTAGCCCCAACCCCAGAGGCTCCCTGGGGCGTGAAGGGCAGTGTCTACACCACCACTCGACTAGCTACTCCAGTGGACGCAGAGGAGAGCCTCTGCCTCGCTTGGGGCTCCCTTCCACACTACAGGGCCTGTGCTCTGGCCAAAGCCAGCAAACCAGAGGTTTGAACTCATTTTTCGAGCACTAGGGGGGGTGGAGAGGTGTCCGTGCTCTTTGAAACTAACGCTCTGTCCTTGGAAACACCACAGAAGGGCCTGGCAGAGTCCATGGGAGTTGGATGGTGGCTGCTGTGAATCACAGGTACTCCAGGCAACAAGTGAGGAGATGCAGATTCTTTTGAAGTCTCAAAATCTTTGTTAAGAAAGGATCCAAAAGGACTTGATCACACAGCAACATTTAATAACATTATATATAATAAAGGACAGTAAAGCAACATATATAGTCACTGTTAATTTTAAATAATCTGTGACATACAATCTCTAAATTTACAAAGATAGCACAATAGATCACATTTTGCATTTAACCTTTTTCAGTGACAACAATATAATGATATTAAAGAGGTAGAGTTAGGGTGGTAGATTGTGAGATTTAAAATATTCCTTACCTCTATCTCCAATTTTTGCCCTTCCTATAAACCATCTGTTGTTGTCCTTAATTGACCACACACATATTGTTTGCTTTCTGTTCTATTAGTTAAAACATACACTTCACTCCCAGGTGATGTGGAAATTTCATTTGGACATTGAATAAGAGAAAGGAATTAAATTCACAAAGAGTTTCCTTAAACCTAAAACTATGAACAACTTCAGCAATGCTATGAAAAAGACCAAAATGAACCCTAGCAATAAGAGAGCATCCAAGTTTTTCCCTGACAGATTGAAGCCTTTCTTTACAGGTGGTCTCAGCTGCTGGTTTCCCCATGTAGCACGCTGACCTAGAGGGCAAAGGGACAGGAGAGGAAAACACTCAGTAAGGAGTGAAAAACACACTTTTGGAATTTGGAAAGCTGATGCATCTTTGCAAGAGTCATCACATTTTTTCTGTAAAGATCCAGATAATAAGTAGGTTAGGCTTTGCAGACTACAGGGTTTCTGCCAAAAAATTCATCTCTACCATTATAGCATGGAAGCACGCACAGACAGTAAGTGAACAAGTGGGTATGGCTGCATTTCAATAAAACTTTATTGACAAAAACAGGCCTTGGTTAGACTTGGCTTATGCATGGTTGTTTGACAGTCCTTGTTTTATTGGCTAAATGACAGCAGGTTAGAGACAACTGAAATCAGGTGTGGGGAAAATGGGGCTGGAAAACAGAGTCAAGGACTGCAATGTAGTTACCAAACCCCACTTCCTTTTTCTTATGGACATGTAGGTAGCCTATATTTTTTCCAGCCTCTCTCCTAGGTTGGGGCCATGTGACTGGGTTCCAAATAGTGGAATATGGGCAGAAATAAGGTATGCCACCTTCAGGCCTGGCCCCTTAAAGCCTCCCAGATCTCTACATTTTCACTTGAGAAGCAAAGGCCTTTATCTGGGGGCTGGGTACAGAGAATCTACTGGAGAACTCTAAGGAACCAGAAATTGCAAAGCCACTTGGTAGAAGGAACCTGGTTCACAGATAATGGAGTTGAACGGAGCTTTCCTGCTAACGCCATTAGACTTTGACATGGGCTAGGCATTCACTTTTTATTTCATGAAGTCACTGAGAATTGTGGGCTTGTTTGCTCTAACAGCCAGGGTTACTTTTTGTGACCAATGCTTTTTTCAAGCATCATGAAACTTTGTGCCACATATACTCCAAAAGCCCAAGAAGTGGATGCAACATAAACTTTTGAATATGAGGTGAAGGGGGGTTGAAATCAGTAGAATTGTTTCAGTTTGGGAATAATAAATAGTCAGATGCTGAGATCCTAACCTAATTCTGCAAAGTCAGGGGACAGCCTTTCTTTTTTCTTCTTCTTTGTCTTCTTTTTTAATTAAGTGAGAGGAAAGAGGCAGTGAGGCAGAGACAGACTCCTGCATGTGCCCCGACTGGGATCTACCCGGCAAGCCCCCTACAGGGCGATGCTCTGTGCATCTGGGGCCCTTGCTCCATTGCTCAGCAGCTGAGATATTTCAGCAACTGAGGTGAAGCCATGAAGCCATCCTCAGTGCCCAGGGCCAAATTGCTTGAATCGTTTGAGCCATGGTTGAGCCATGGCTGCAGGAGGGGAGGAGAGAGAGAGAGAGGGAGAGAGAGAGAGAAGGGGGGCATGGAAAAGCAGATGGTCACTTCTCCTATGTACTCTGACTGGGAATCAAATCCGGGACTTCCACACACTGGGCGGATGCTCTACCACTGAGCCAATTGGCTAGGGTGAGGGGACAGCCTTACTAAAGGAGTTTTCAAATGTTTCCTGTAAAATGAGTCTAGTTGACTCTCACAGAAACTTTGTAAACAAGAGTATTAGTTAGAACCCATATCCCAGGTTTTTGAGTTAGTTATGAAAAGCAGAGACCATTTAAGATAACATCAACAAAATTGGGAAGTTTATGATAAGAAACATAGGGGTATTTCCTCAGATTTACCTTTAAGAATAAAATTAAAGAGAAGTAAAGAATAAAATTGGCTTCTCAGTCTTTAGGCATATCTTAGACTGTTTCCTTGGGGTTAGTTTCTAGCAATGGAATTCATAGCTCAAATGACATATGCACTTTTGATGCATTTTGCCAAATGGCCTGTCAGCAAGACTGCTCCAATGCACGTTTCTCCTGGAACTATTTGAGTGCCTATTTACAAAGATCTGACTTTTCAAAAGTGTTCTTTTCCGCTTCATCAAATGCTTTCAGGAAGCCTGTCAGTTCTTCTTGTCCAGGTGAGACTCCTCCTGACAGGAAGGACTGGCCTGGGCATCTTAGTGCTCCAGGCGGCAGCGTGCTGGCAGGTACCTGGGAAGCCTGTCAGGAGAGCTTTGATCTGGAAGAGGCTCTTGGCCCATGAGCTGCCTTTTGCTGATCAGACAAGAAGCAGAAAAAAGGAAGGCTCAGTGTTCACACACTCCAAATCTTACGAAGTGTTGTTTGAAAACACAGGGACTTCTTCTTATAATGTTTTCACCAGAAACTCACCCCTTTTGAGACCAGAGGTCACAAGATATAATGGCTGCAGGAATGTGACACCAATAAAGTGCAGTGTGAATCCAAGGGGTACACAAGGCCTGGGAATGAGATGGCCCCGAGTCCTGCTTGACTAGGCTCATTATCAAGGACCTGAGAATGATCAATGAATTCAGAACCAAAATGTATAAGGCTACACATTTTTTTTTTAAGTGAGAGGAGTGGGGATAGAGAGACAGACTCCTGCATGCTCCCCAGCTGGGATCTACCTCGTGTCCTCTGGGGCCGATGTTTGAATCAACCAAGCCACTGACTGCAAGAAGGGAAGAGAGTGAGAAGGGGGAGAGGCAGGGGAAGAAGAGCAGATGCTCACTTCTTCTGTGTGCCCTGACAGGAGATCAAAACCAGGACATCTGCACGTCAGGCCGACGCTCTAGCCACTGATTCAAGTGTCCAGGGCCACGAAGCCTACATCTTAAAGCACATTCACATTAAGGATAATTTAAACATCACAACAACCACGATTCAAGGCACAGAAACTGTTTATAACACATATAAAGTGTCCGAGGTAACTGCTAGTAACTGGCAGTTTTATAATTGAAACTCAGTTTCCCGAATCTTTACTGTTTGGATTTCCCACTGCCCTGTGAGGAATGTTCTCCACCCTCTCCATCCCTGGTTACACCATCTTCCACAAAACCATACCACGGGAAAAGCCGACTCCAGAAGAAAAACACTAATTCTACTTATTAAGTGCTTACTTATTGCCAGGGTGACTGGTGACTTTCCAAATGATGGAGGTTCCATCAGCCTGGATCTTTAAGTGAAGATGATGTGAAACCTGACACCCTCCATCAGCCTGAGATAGACATGTAAAAATGAGCAAAAAATAAATCCTTATTGTTTTCAGTCAATAAAATTCAAATTAGATAGTATGTGAGGGGGTTGGGGAGGCTGTTGGGGGTGATGAAAAGTTACTCAGCAGCAGAACCAAGCAATTCTTAGCACCTTTTCCCTCAAAACCAGTTTATACTTGACCTCGGTGTCTAATACTACCTCCAACTCCCACACCAAGTTATCAGTTTTTGGAAGAACCAAAAAAACTCATCTTCTTGGGAGTATAGGGTGAAGAGAAGCCCAGAAACTAGAAGGTCTGGCTGTGAGAACAAATGTCCACCTCATAGAACACAGCTGCCCAGTAGAAGGTGTGTGGAACTGTAACAGCCAGTGCCCTCCGTTCTCCTCAGCCTCAGCAACAGACGCAGTACCCAGATTCTGACTCTGCCTGGGCTCTGCCCATTAGGAAGACAGATATATGTGCTGTCCTACCCCCACACGGACCTCTCAGGGTCTGATTGGGGACCCTCAATACACTTAAAAAACTTGAGGTCTATCCATCTTCCTCAATGTCTCCGCTCCATATTCACTCAAGAGTCCATATTCTAATTTTCTGACTTAATTTGGAAAGCAACTTAGAAATCTTTGCCCTTTCCCATTTCATAAGGATGAACAGTCCTCTACAAGATAGAGACCCCAAGACCTCTGGATGAGCTGTCCCTACAAGCCAATGCCTCTAGGGTATGAGCAGTGAGCATGCCTGGCAAAGTTGGTCCTTGGCACCTACCTTTGGATAACTATGTCATTCTTAGTCACCACAGCTGGGAAGTTTATCTCTGTTCTCTCTCTCTCTCTCTCTCTCTCTCTCTCTCTTTTTTATCTCTGTTCTCTTTTAATCTATAGAAATGCTATAGATCTGAATCGTCTGCAACGCACACAGCTTTCCAAGTTTGCCTTCAACTCAGCCCTTCTTTTGTAGGGCATCTCACTAAACTGAGTGGACCCTTCTCTCTTTCTGTATTTATTTTCTAACCCTTGATGCAAAATTCAATTTCATGGAGGTCACCTTAATCCCTAAACTGGCATAATCCTTGGAAAACATGTGAAGTATTCCTTTCAGCCTTTCATTCTTCTAGGTCATGGGGTGAAACAGGGAGTATCTTGAACCTATTGTAGTGCAAACACAGGTAAACTTTCTACTTAACTTTCCTGGTGGGGGTGGTAGGTGCTGTCTCCTGTACAGAGTTTTTCATAAAAGCCAGTGGTAGAGCACTGTATCCCACCCCACCTGACCTAAAAAGGGTCAGGTGCCTTGTTCATTGTTTAACCTGGGAGTTACTTTTTGTAGAAAATCTAGAAAAGAGTTAAGGAGAAATTCTTGAGCCCTGGGTGGGCTGTAATAGGTTCTGGATGGAGTAAAAAAAAAAGAAAAAAAGTGTGTGCTCTTTGGGCTAAAGATGGAAGCTACTTGGGTGAATTAAAGGGATAATGAAATCAGGCAAATGCAAACACAGTCTCATAATCTTGCATTTGCAAATGACTAAAAATCTACCCAGAAAGTAGGATGGGACAGTATGGATGAGTAACCAAGTAACAAAGCAGGAGACTACCCACTGAGGAAAACCTAAACAAAAGGGTGGGGGTAAGAAACCTATAACAACAACAACAAAAACAAAGCAACAACAAAAAGATGGGATAATTGGTAAGGCTCTAGGGACTCTCCAGAATTACAAGCTCATTAAAGCCTAAATGGTTGTTCTCCATCTGGCGATAGCTGCTGGATGCTTTCAAGTGGCTTATTGGGATAAGGATGCCCTGTCACTGCTGTTTTACCAGCCATTAATTAGTCCCTTTGAACCATCACTGGGAGGTGACTCAGGCCTATGAGTCTTCCCTGAAGAATCATCCAAGACAGCAACCAGAGTCTCAGCTCATCCAAGGATGACCTTGGGGAGCCCACACAGGTTGCTGCTGTCACGGGCCACTCACCAACCTCCCAGACTGGTGCCTGCTGTGTCTTCTCAGAGAGCCCTGCCCAGGATCCCAACAAGCATTGAGGAGCAAAGCCACATGGTTGACAAGTCACCTAAGCTCTGTGGACTTGTTTTTCTTATCTGCAACATGATAACCTGACAAGCTCTGTTATTCAGGTCACCTCAGAACTGCTAAGTTGTGGTCTAGAATATAAAATATCAGGTGAGGGTGTAGTCACGCTGATGTAACCATTTATTGAACTCTCATTACATACCAGACACTCTGCTAAGTGCCTTATGGACTTTCTTTTGCTTAATCCTTAGAATAATATTGCAAAGATTTTTACAGCCTTATGTCACAGAAGAGAAAAAAGATGCTCACATTGGTCAAAACTTAAAGAGATCATGGAGCTGGCGAGCAGCAGGATTGAACCTCAATCTGTGTATTCTTATACTCTTTTTCTTTGCACAGTATCTCTGGGTGGAGAGAAACTGATTCTCCTCAAATACAAAGGAGGTGCCCTGGTAACAAAGCCCCATCAAACCTCAGATAGATGACTACAGCCCTGGCTGACCCCTTATCCGTACTATCAGGTGAGTCCCTGAGTGAGAACCACCTAGTAAACTGCTCCAAAACTCCTGACCAACAGAAACTGTGTGAAATAATACATATTTATTGTCTTAAGCTTCTAAATGTTGGGATAATTTATTGCACAGCATCTTGGCTACTATTTATTCATCCAACAAACATCTCCACACTCTTTATTGTGACAGGCACCATGCTACATGCCTGGGATGCAATGAATGAGACTAGAAAGGCACCTGCCCTGATGGAAATGATCATCTAGCAGGGGAGATGGACATCAAGCAAGCAAGCATTGAGAGGGAGGAGGTACTTTATTTAAAATTAAATTGTTGGGGAAATTAAAGAGAGACATTTTTTTCTGGGGCAGAGTTTTCCCTACAGAGGAAACAGTCTCTGCTGGGTGAGTACTTTAAAAAGCTCCTGGGAAAGCTGGTATAGACCAAATAGGTACAGTAACCATAAAGAGGAGAGGTGTAGACATTGCCTAGGAGAGGGTTGGAGAGAGCAAGAATCCAAAGAGGAACTTGGGGAGAGAAAGAATGTCTACCCGAGATTTTTATCCCTTTGCTATGTGGTGTGTGGTGATATGCACTTCTTCCCACAAACCAGCCAGTAAAATCTTTTTCTCCCTAATGCTTTCTGTAGTAGGCTGGTGTTTGGGGGATAGGACAAAGCATTGCATTCTCCTTGAAGGCTGGCTTGAAATGAACCCAAGGCTGTTCACAGGAGACTGGCCACTTATGGGTTAGACAAACACATAAGTAAAATGGTGAGAGTCGTAAAAATAACTAAATGTGTTCGATCGTCACTGCAATTCAAAATGGACAGCTACATTCCTGATGCTCATTGGTGACATCGGCATTACTCCTGACAGCTGTACAGAGGTTGCTGAAGACGGTGGCCCAGGCAGGTTCCATGGCAGCTGCCAACACTGCCACTAGCATCTAGCACCATACCTGGCCCTTAGGACATTCTGGGGAAGTGTTGGTTGAACACATGACTGCTCGCCATGTTGCTGCTACCTTACCCTTCAATGCTGTGGGGAATGGGGTCACTGGGAAACAAGGTATTTAGTGAAGCCCCTTGTTCTAGGATTCAGGGATGGCTCCATTGAGCTGGCCCTGGGACAGTATGAGTGACAACACAGAAGTGACCAGAGTTGCCACTTTCTTTGGAAGCCTGCCTTCCTGAGACAAACTGCTCTCTGGACTCTTTCTTCCTCCAGGATGAGTTCTTTCCCAGGGGCACCTTGGTCTATTATATTACTAGACCTCTATAGCCTTCAGAAACTGCCTACACTTTCCATAGTGAGTTTGAGGGTGAACATGGCTCAGATTCACATAGCAACTGCTGCTACCTACAACATTCCCTCAGGATCTAGACCAGACATAGCTTCAACAGGGTCTGATGTTCTAGACCTGCACCATCTAATATGGTAGCCACTGGCTATGTGTGGCTATTTAAAAATAAATAAATTAATTAAAAATTTAAAAAAGTTATAATTCAGATCCTCAGTTGGTGCTAGCCACATTATAAGTGCTTTAAAGCCACAGGTAGCTAGTGGCTAGCTCCTAGATCACAGTGCAGATGACAGAATCTGTCCAACACCACAGGTTTACTGGACAGCACTGTGTCTAGAGCCAGAGCTCATAAAATGGATTCTGCTATTCAGGAGCTGGCCATTAATTATAAACAAGAAAACTATCCACTCAGGATAAACATACATGGGTTAGGCATAAAAGTCAGTATATCAGGCAAAAATAGCTTACTATCAAAATCTCCCTTGAACAATCATTTAGGAAAGGGACTTTGGAGACTAGTTCTCCATAAATCCAACACGGCAGTTTTTCCTCCAGTGTTGGAGCAGATCTTTCTTTCTCTGAGCAGCAGCAAAAGGATCTGGTTTGTACTTAGGAGCAATGCACAGGAAATATCAATGGTACAGTATCTTTAAACACTAATATAACGCTGCAGGTAGAGAGATTCTACTCTGCGAGACACAGGCAATAGGACCAACTAAAGGCACATCTGCATCACATCCCTATTCTGAAGCCATCTGCTCTCTTGAGGGGATGGCAGGTGGAACTGCCCACAGTATTTCATGGGTTTTTTCCCTATAGCTGGTGGTTTTGTTTTGTGTTTTAGTGGCAAATGTGTGGAGCTGATGTTGAGTACATTAAATGCATTTATGATATCATTTCCCCACAGGTATTCCATGAAGCAGTACTTTCTTTGCTCAAGGTTTCACTTTATTTTTTCTGCACTTGATTTTTTAAAAAAAATCTTTTTTCAATTACAGTTTACATCACTATTGTTTTGTATTAGTTTCAGGTATAAGCATAGTGATTAGATAGCCGTATACTTTACAGGATGTTCCCCTGGTATTTCCACTCCCCACGTGACACCATACATAGTTATTACAATATTATTGATCATATTCTTTATGCTGTACTTTACATCCCTGTGACTATTTTGTAACTACCAACTTTGTACTTAATCCCTTCACCTTTTCCTTCTGGTCCCCTGACCCTACTCCCTTCTGGCAACCATCATCAGTCTGTCCTCTGTATCTATGAGTCTGTTTCTGCTTTTAGTTTTATTTTTTAAATGTATTTATTTTAGAGAGAGAGGAAGGGGGAGAGAGAGAGAGAGAGAGAGAGAGAGAACTCAATCTGTTCCTGTATGAGCCCTGACCAGGAACTTTAATGCATTGGGACGATGCTCCAACCAACTGAGCTATCCAGCCAGGGCTGTTTCTGTTTTGTTTGTTTGTTTATATTGTTCTTTAGATTCCACATATATGTGAGATAATGTGGTATTTGCCTTTCTCTTACTGGCTTATTTCACTTAGCATAATAATCTCCCTCCACATCTATCCATGCTATCCCAAAAGGTAAGAATCTTTCTTTTGTAGCTGCATAGTATTACATTATGTAAATGTACCACAGCTTTTTAAAATCCACTTACCTACTGATGGGGGCTTGGGCTGTTTCTTGACCTTGGCTATTTAAATAATGCTATAATGAACATTCTTCCATATTCTTTCAAATTTGTGTTTTGGGATTCTTAGGATATATTCTCAGAAATGGGATCACTGGGTCATAAGGCAGTTCCATTTTTAATTTTTGAGAAACTGCCATACTGTTTTCCACAGTGGCTATATCAATCTGCATTCCCACGAACAGTGCATGACGGTTGACGGTTCCCTTTTCTCTACATCCTTGCCAACACTTGTTTGTTGATTTATTGTTGATAGCCATTCTGACAGGCAATGAAGAGATATCTCATTGTGGTTTTAATTTGCATTTCTTTGAGGATTAGTGATGTTGAACATCTTTCCATATGTCTATTGGCCATCAGTATGTCTTCTTTCCAGAAGTGTTTATTTAGGTCTTCTGCCCATTTTTTAATTGGATTATTATTATTATTTTTTAAATGTTGAGTTGTGTGAGTTTTTTATAAATTTTGGATATTAACCACTGATTGAATGTATCATTGGCAAATATATTTTCCCATTCAGTAGGCTGTCTTTTCATTTTGTTGATGGTTTTCCTTGCTGTGCAAAAACTTTTTAGTTTGATATAGTCCCATTTGTTTATTTTTTCTTTTGTTTCTCTTTCCCAAGGAGATATATCATTAAAAAAATAGTGCTACAAGAGATGTCAGAGGTTTTATTGCGTATGTTTTTATCTAGAAGTTGCTCAGGGCTTTATTAAAGAAAGGGTCTTCTCTCCCCCAAAGACCCATGTGCTTTGTAATTAAAGAACATCAAGTTCATCTTGAACTCTTTCTTTGGAGGGCCCGATTCAATTTTGCCACTGAACTTTGAAAAATACCACTATGGCCTTTCAGATTAATCTGAATTTGGTATATACTGGGGAGCTGTGTTGCAGCACAGGGGCAAATGGCACTCAGGCCCTTGAATGCTCAGTTGAAGACCTTTAGGTCCAGACACTCTCACAAGTCACCCCAGTGATCAGCAACCTCTGTCTTCTGAAATTCCTGTAACAAGTGATGTTCTGCCCACTTAGTCTGACCCTGTTCATTGATACTCATCTTTATGTATATTTTATATGTATATGACCTATCTTTCCAATTAGATCATAAATTCTTCAAGGGAAGATGGCATATATCATTTATCTCTTTTTATAATCCACAGTGTCTAATACAGTGCTTTCATGTGAAAGTGCTCCATTCCTATCTAGCTTAATTAACATCAGTTATGAGTGATTCTCTTATAGCAGGGAGGGACTATGGACATGAACTAACTATACAAACACACTTTAAGAGCACAAATGATATAAAAAGGCCAATATTTTCCCTTTCAACTTAGCAAGCAAAAATTTTAAAATAATTTACTTAATTTTGAAGTTACTAAGGATTGCAAGAGGACTCTCAGATCAGGAATTTACATTGTCTACAAAATGTTAGTTGCTTTAAAAACTCTAAATTGTGAGGTAACCCCAATATTTGACTTTAGTTAGAGCCTTATGAGTATACGTCTATTTCCAACCTTCTCAAATAGACTGTGGTTTTGTGTCCCATAGTGTGTGTGTGGTTTTATTTGAATATTTAAAAATGTGGGATAAATAAATGGTTGATTAGAATCCTAAGAGCAACAGACCATACTACTCCATGAAGATTTTTGTTGAAAAATAAAATGTTTTTGGCAGTTCCTCATCATTTTGTGCATCTCTTCCCTATTCACTTTTTAAAATAACATTAAAAATCATTTTATGCTGAACTAAAGATCATTTTTATTATATTAGGAGAAACTTGTGCTTTGTAATATTGGAATAGCTATAATAATGCAGAGTAAAAAGTTCCTAAGCACATTTTATAAACATCATTCTAAATATTACCTAATTTACAGCTAATTTGGGCTAGAATTTAAGTAAAATAGACTTCAATGAAATTATATAAAATATTTTGATGGATTAGACACAGTCTCAAGATTAGCACTTTTAATACCGTTTCTTTACAAAATTGTGGAAAATTATTATAGAAATTGGTATCATGATTATTTAACTGTGGCCTTACCAGCTGTAAGAAATGTTTTATTTCTATACAACTTGTTGTCACCCTTGGCCCTCTAAACATGTCACAAGTGTCATTTTTGCCATTTCCCACCAGAGACTAATGAAGGTTGGAGGTTTAAAATGCCTGCCTGAGCACACATGACAAATCCCTGAGGCTCAGCACCGCACCCCTATTTCTCTTCTTTATAAAAGATGAAAGCCTCACTGTTGGCTCTGAGGTAGCTCAGTTGGTTGGAGCATCATCTTGATATCGAAGTTGCAGGTTTGATCCCCTGTTAGTGGATATACAAGAATGAGCCAATGAATGCATAAATAGGTGGAACAGCAAACTGATGTTTCTCTCTCTCTCTCTCGTCCTCTTTCTCTAAAATCAATCAATAAATTTTAAAAAAGACTTTTTTAAAATGGCTCACTACTTCTCTTCCTCCAGTTACCATATCAACTGTTTAGGTAAACGTTGATTATTTGCATCTGTCTTTTTTGAATTGATAACAGACTAGTGACAGAAAGGGAGGCGCTGGAGTTATTAGCAAACATTTGTTACTATTCTTCCCGATGAAAGCTTGGAAGGCCCCAAAACTCCATGTCAACCCCATGGCCTAGGGCCTGTTCACTGCTTTTCAGGGCCTATTATTTAGAGACTGTGTCAGCCTATCAAACCACAATTCTTCTTTCCTTACTTTCTGTGTTTGCTCACCTGGTCACCATCTTTCCCTGGGAGATGGAAAGGTGTATCAGAGCAAGAGAAAGCATCAGTGGCTATCTCTTCCCCTTCTCTCTAGGCCAGTGGTTCTTAACCTTTTTTGAGGTACCGAACCCACCAGTTTCATATGCACATTCACCGAACCCTTCTTTAGTGATAAATAAAATATGATTTCTTTTCCCAAATTCAAGACATAGGTATATGTGTTTTTACTGGTGCACAAAATGAGCCGTGCATGAACATCACCTTGCTCAAAGAACAAAACCAACAACGTGCATGAACTCACAACAAATTACGGTATTACTTTATTCTGGCCTCTGCGGCAGAGGCTTCTTGGAACCCCTGAGACCGACTCATCGAACCCCTAGGGTTCGATAGAATCCAGGTTAAGAACCACTGCTCTAGGCTGAGTATTGTTTTGGCACCTTGTGCATACACCCATTTTTATTAATTATAAACTATATATCTTGAAGGCAGCTTTTTTTGTTTGTTTGTTTTTGCTTTTTGAGAATCTTTTTAGGGAAAGAAATCATTGTAAAATTAATGTGGCAATTAGGATGCAAGGCAAGCATGCAGTATCCTGTATAGACTCAGCTGCGTCATCTTGTGAAAGGAAGACTTTAAATTCATTTCCAAAATGCCATGAACGCTCCTTTGGGCCCTAACCACTTGCCCTCCGTCCTCTTTACAAGTTATAAGCCACTGTGTCTTTTTGCCTCAAAGAACGATTGGGCTCCACCGTGGAGAGTCTCCCTGGCGATGAAGACCTAATTAAAATCTTTCCCAAGAGGAAGGCAGGCCTCCCCCAGAACCTCAATGTTTCTAAGAGCATCCACTATTTAAAATAGGCGTCAGGACCTGTGGTGGTGCAGTGGGATAGAGTTGACCTGGAACACTGAGGTCGCCGGTTCAAAACCCTGGGCTTGCCTGGTCAAGGCACATATGAGAGTTGATGCTCCCTGCTCCTCCCCCTGCTCTCTATCTCTCTCTCTCTCTCCCTCCCCCCCCTCTGAAAAAAAAATAAAGTCTTAAAATAGGTGTCAGGGTGCTACTGAGGTCTTAAACCAAACCAGACAAGGAGGATTTTTACAAAACTAGGCTGAAAAGCATTTTCTTTTACTACAATGTTTTATATTTGAGGTAGGGGCAGGAGAAGGGGGGTTTGAATCAGGGATAATGACACATCGTTGTAACATTGTAATGACAGTTACATGATTTTTTTTTTTTTTTTTTTTTTTTTGCAGAGCAGGCTTTCCGGGGTTGGAATCAAGTTTTCAAATAAACTATCCACAGATGAGACTCTCACAACCCTGCACAATTCAACAGTTTGACTCAGTAAATGTTTATGGAATTCCTGCTGCAGAGCTACTTAATTTGAGATCCAGGAACACTCGCACCATCTAGGATGTTCTTTAAAATACACATTCCTGAGGCCTACTTTACACCTACTGAAACAGAATCTTTCATAGGTGAGAAAAGAAAGTTTCTGGGCGATTCTTAAGCACACTAAAGCTTAAACCACCAAAGAACTTTGTATGTTTTACTCATTGATGCAACCATGTGCCTAGAACAGCAGTTGACAAAGCTCAATAAATACCTGTCAAGTGAAGGAAGATCAGAAGTGTCTGAGGCAATTGGAGGCTCCAGTTATGGGCATCTTCCACACCATGAAATCTAAAATGATGTCATAAAACAAGTATAATGTAAAGAGGATACCAAACTTTTGCCACCCCAAAATATCCCTTTTGGGATATTGATTTTAAACTGGTTATTAAGATACAAAAGACTCAGAATCTTTCACCCTCCCCATTATGTGCTTAAAGGAATTCAGAGGGGAAACCCTGCTTAAAGGAAGGAAACATCACTTAGCATAGTATAAACTAAATGTGGCAAAGAAAAAAAATTTAGCAAAGCCTGTTTGCTAAATTTGCATATGTGTCACATTGTTTCTGGGTGACAGTAAGAATGTTTACATGTTTGCTCTTTCTCTACCTGTGAATCACCTGCTTTCTATTTGAAATCCCAGACCCCTGCCTCCTTCTCCTTAGTCCAAAATGCCACATAAAGCTCAACTGTTCCATGTGTCTTTGGGTCTCATTCCTATGACACCCAAACATGTACCTCTGTAGTAAATTTTAGACATTTTCTCCTGTAACTCTATTTTATGTTAATTTGATCATTAGCCTAGTTAGAACTTAGGAGGGAGGAAAAAATTATTTTCCTCACAAATGTCATATCCCCCAACAAACCTTTCTAGCTATGCTCGGGGGTGGGGGAAGTTCTCCTATCTTTTCCCAACAGTCTCAGTAAACTGTCCCCACCTTCTCTGCCCAACAACAGCCTCAGCAAACTGTTTTCACCTTCTCTGCCCAACAACAGCCTCAGCAAATTGAACTCACCTTAACAGGCCTCTCCCTGCCTGTACTTAACTGCAAAAGCTATGAGAATTGCCTCACAGCTTTTAATACTTAAATTTTTTTTTAAAAAAATAAAGGGATTAATAAAACTAACTAAGGTATAAGTAGGACTCTACATCCAGCGTGTGAGTAAATATTTCTTTGCTTACCACCTGTAACTGAAGCTAGGCAAACTTCTACAAGCCATAGTTTTACTTGTAGGTAGAAAAACCAAGGGATCAAGTTTCTTTCCTAATCATTAAAACCATAGGGCCTGAACAGGCGGTGGTGCAATGGATGGAGCGTCGGACTGGGATGTGGAGGACCCAGGTTCGAAACCTCGAGGTCGCCAGGTTGAGCTTGGGCTCAACTGGCTTGAGCAAAAAAAAAAAAAGCTCACCAGCTTGGACCCAAGGTCGCTGGCTTGAGGCTGTTGAAGGCCCACTGTCAAGGCACATATGAGAAAGCAATCAATGAACAACTGAGGTGTCACAATGAGAAACTGATGATTGATGCTTCTGATCTCTCTCCGTTCCTGTCTGTCCCTGTCTATCCCTCTCTCTGACTCTCTCTCTGTCCCTGTAAAAATAAATAAATAAAAAATAAAACTATAGGAAAGAGAAGCAAGCAAAATGCAGCCTTGCTTTTTTGAATATACTGTGCTAAGACTGTATTTTACAATTCATTAAGAACCCACTGTATCCTTAACAGGTTAATAAAACTGGCAGATCTATACAATGGCATACTACTCAGTAATAACAAGGGAAAACTATTGATACACACAACATAAATCTTAAATGCATTATGCTAAAGAAAAAGGCATTCTCAAAGTTTACATATTGTAGGATCCTCTTATATGATATCCAGGAAAAAGGCAAAATTAAAGGAAGGGGGAACATATCAGTGGTTGCCTAATTAGGGTTAGGAGTGGTGGACCAGTTTAACTACAAAGGTATAGGTCTGACCAGGCAGTGGTATAGCAAATAGATTATCAGCCTGGGACACTGAAGACCCAGGTTTAAAACCCCCAAGGTTGCCAGCTTGAGCACAGGCTCATCCGGCTTGAGTGCAGGCTCACCAGCTTGAGCATGGGGTCACAGGCTTAAACATGGGATCATAGACATGACCCCATGGTCGCTGGCTTGAAGCGCATGGTTGCTGGCTTGAACAAGGGGTCATAGGCTTGGCTGGAACCCCCTCCCCCCATCAAGGCCCATCTAAGAAAGCAATGCATGAACAACTAAGGTGCCACAACTTTATAAGTTGATACTTTCTTCCTTCCTGTTTATCCCTGTCTCTCTTACTAAAAAAACCCCCACAAAGGTATATAGTATAGCACAAGAAAATTATTTGGGGTGATGGAGCAATTCTATATCCTGACTGAAGTGGTAATTACATGAACCTATGCATGTTTTAAAACTCATAGAATAGTACCCTCCCAAAGTGATTTTTCTTTTCATATTTTTATTTATTCAGTTTTAGAGAGCAGAAAGAGGGAGAAGTGGCGGGGGGGGGGGGCAGGAAGCACCAACTCCCATATGTGCCTTGACCAGGCAAGCCCAGGGTTTCAAACCAACCTCAGCGTTCCAGGTTGACGCTTTATCCACCGCACCACCACAGGTCAGGCTGTGAATTTACTGTATGTAAATTACATTTAAAAAGAATACACTGCATACACAACATAAACTCATTAGGGCTCTGAGGAAATTTCCTTCCCTTGATCAGTTTATCAGTGTGGGACACGCAGGAACATGTGGTCTCGGAGCATGCGTGTGAAAGTGAGGGAACACTGCTCTATAGGGTACATCACACTTGGTGCCAAACTTAGCACGTTATCAACTGGAAACCATTTTGTAGAAAATTCCTTTATTATAGTGCAAATAACTTTCAGCAGTGACATAATAATGTAAGAACACATTTAGCACATTGTACACTACACAGTAAATAAGAAAGTGTTTCTTTGAAAATATCGCATCAGAGGAACATTATTCTTACATTAACGCCAGAAAACGCCATGGATGTTTCTCCCACTACAACAGGGCTCCCTTCCTCTTTCTGGATATTTTCTTTTTAATACAAATTAAAATATTTGCCAGTTTAACAAATCACCATCAATTCTGAGTGCTCTGTTAGAGTTTTGAACTGAGGTTGGCAAGAGTTGAAATGGGGTTTCAAATTTAAAAAAAAAGAAAAAGAATTTTAAGACAATTCTGGGATAGCCCAGGAAGTATAATTCACACCTATTAACTTTTAAGTAGCTACAAACATCACTCTATTTTGATGTAGAAATGGACAGATTGTCTAAAGCCTGCCTTTTACTCCCCCAGAGCCTGATTGTTAGTTACACTCCTTGGTTTTGGTCACACTGTAAAATGAGGGGTCTGCTCAGATGTAACTCCTTACACACCCAAATGCTTTCCTGTGAAGCTTTAAATTGCACTTTCTGTCCTGAATGCCCACCTGGGACCTCACATGCTGAAAGGATGTGAATTCTAGTTTATAGCTAACGATTAGTACAGCTGGATTAGATCCCTGCTGATTTACCTATATCTGAATCAAACTATCACATCAGTTAGATTAATTCCAATAGGCTTAACCAAGAGGTTCCCACTCACCTCATAGAGAAATGAAGGGTTAACCTCCCATCTTTACACTAAGCTGCCTAAGGGCTTGGCTGCTAACCAGTTAGCTGATAGGTAGAGAGTACAGTGTCACTTCCATCAGTTACACTCCCAACTCCTCTAGTTGCTGTTGAATTATGCAGTGGGTGGGAATAGATGTCCACTCAAGTGAAACCTCCTGTGGGGGTCTTCCACTATAAGTAGAATCAAAATCCTACAAATATATTTCAGGGTGCTCTCTAAGCTTCTCTACAAACACTCCTCAAAAGCTTGTGGCTTTATGAGCCATGAGAAGTTAATCACAGGCTTGAAAACACCTGGAGCCACAGACAGCCCTCTTGGCTGAATATGGCTGATTAAGTCTGCTGGTCCATAAAGCTTTTCCGTGCTCAGCCAGTCTTGTTGGGTAAAGTATCTTCTTATATAACACAATGAAACTGTGCTAACAGTTTGAAAGGTTAGAAGAATCCAAATATATCACCTATAAAGAAATTTACAATTTTAATTTTCTTTTTCTTAGACTTTGGTATTGAAACACTGTCTACATTCTTGACACATGAAAATGACGTGGCCACTTCAGTGCCTCTGCATGTTGTGTAAAAAACTCAAAGCAAAGCAGGACAAGAACGTGTCATAACAAGACGCGGTATGCTGTACAAACAAAACCTAAATTATATATAAATACACTTCCACCCTAGCACCCTTTCTCCCCCACCCCTACTACCTAACCAAAGCAATGCCAAGGGTCCTTTTCTCCAGGGCCAATGCGGTTTGGGAAGTTCAACACCCAAGACTCCTACTATCCCTTGCCTCTCAATGACATTTTTAATAGTGCAGGCTCCTTCTGGCTCGTCAGAGAGACACTGCTGTCTGATCAGTCCCACAAGTGCAGGGAAACTCCTACAACTTCTCAGGAAGCATTCACAATATTGGCTGGACCCAAAGACCTGGAGTTCTTGGAGTTAACCTTTCAAATAAACTAATTGGATCATTTCCTAATCTGAATCCCATCTTACCCTAGTATCTCAGCAGAGCCAACAAAATAGGAATCATCCTCTCTTCTGAAGCTGCAAAGACATTGCTTAGGGTTACTGGTGAGGGTCACATAATAAAAGTGATACAACGAACTAATAGCTGAAGTAGATATAAATTATTTGTAAGTAAGTTATTTGGGGCCATTTGCATCTGCTTTACATTGCATTCCAGAATCATTTTCATATTATACTCTTAACAGTTTATATAATAGTCATTTAAAAATTGTCCAGGCAATCACCTCTTACATGGTGTCAATTAGTTTAATAGAAACATAAGGAGCCATTATGGTAATCTAGGGAAAAGTAGCTAGTCAGTCTTAAGGAAGCCAATACTGTGTTAATTCACAGAAAGGAGGAAAAGCAATGTAAATAGAATTTTACATTAATTGTCAAAACTCAAAAAAAGCAGTTTTACCGAAATGTTGTAAAGCCTTTCCAAAAGCACTTAACAGCAAATTATACCAAGAGATCATAAGTTTAGAGGTCTGGAGGATATGACTCAATTCTTTAAGGTAGAAATTCACCTGTTTTATGATTGTAATATGTTCTTTTCCCCCATGGACCTAAGATATTTGTACATTCAAAAGTTCATAACTTGTTTTTCTTGAGATATTAATCATTCTCTAATACATATGTTGAGTATAAATAAATATGAGAAAGCTTTAAAAATCTGAATTAACATTATGCTGTGCAAACCCCCCCCCCAAAAAAAAACAAAAAACCAAACAAACCTTGAACAACCTACATTCTATATAAATTACCCTGACTAAAATGTTGGTTGTGCTACGCAATTACACTTCAGTGCAGAAACAAGTTGATTTTCGGTGTACCGTCTTTGTTGTTGTTATTTTAAGTCTTTAGCACTTTTGTTTCTAAACATCACCTTGCTTTGAAAAGATGAAGAACTTGCTACCAAATCACAAATCATCACAAATCCATTTCAGTTTAGTCTTAATAAAATCCAGCATAAATGTATTTTTCTCTGGGAATAATGGCTCGGTGTCTTTGTTCTGACAGCTTCCTAAGAGCAAACCTCATTTGAAGTTGTCATTTTGAGTTCAAATTGCAAAGAAGAGACCGTGAAGCTTGCCTTTTGTTTTTGTTTTCTTTTTAAGTCTCCATATTTTGCTAAGACACTTCTTCCAGACCAACAGTCAGATAGTTGTGGCACCTGATCCTATTGAAATAGAGGTGGTTTAAACATCAGCCAAGTTTAGTGATCTGGAGGTCCCCATTTATCTTTATGGTATCAATTGCAGATAACGTTTGAACACGGTGGTAAAAATCAAAGAGTTGATGTCCATCCACAAACACTCTGAAACGTGGGTGCTCACAGAGAATTTCCACCTTCAAGAAACAAAATAATAATGTCAGTTCACAATTTCAATGAACCCTGCTGGGAAAAACAAACAATACTTCATTTTAGAGAAAGAAAGGCAACATCTTCAATGATTCTCACATGTTGGAGTACACTGGTATTGTTCATAAGGTTTGTTAGAACTCAGATTGATGGATAACAAACCCAAATTTTCAATCTAGTAGGTCTAGGGTAAGTTCTAAAAATCTACATTTCCACCAAGTTCCAAGGGGATTCTGCTTTTGCTGGAAGGAGCAAGAGACTTTACCAACAATTGCTTTGCACTATTTAATATCCTTTAAAGATTTAAAATTGCTCATGATTTAACATTTCTCCCTTCTCTTTGCGCTCCAGAAAGGGAAGGTAGCATAGCTTTATTTACATGGCACTTGATGCCTCCACTGTCATTCCCCCTGAACAATCTATCCGACCTTCAGAGGAGCCCCTCACAAGGCAAAACTGGTCCCTATTAGTACCATGTATGTAATAGTCTAGACATTCGAACCTGGGAAACACTAAAGCAGAGAGGTTACATAGTAATTACCACTGGACCAAGGATATATAATTAACAAAGCTTTGTTAAGTAAGCCAAACAGAAATACTGATTCCACATGGTAAAAGCTTTTTCTTCCTCTTTTCCTTAACTTAAGCAATTCACCAGAGTTTAATCATGGGTTCTGTGCTATGTATTTATTAAAAGCATTGGTAGTCACCATGCAAGAAGAGACTCCATATGTGATATTAGTCACATTTAATTCATATTATTACTAAAAGCATATCACCAAGAAGGGCAGACTTAATTTCAATTTTGTTGTTGGGGAGCATTCTATTCCTCTTGGCAGTCAGAAACTCTGGTTACTCACACTTGTGAGCTATGCATTCAGATTCATAATTAAGAAACCATCACAGTCAAGAGGAGCCAAAGGGACCATTACCATCCTACAGAAAGGCGAGGCCAGGGATACTGGGTAGGGGTGCCTTCCCCAGACTATGATTAGAAGGGCAACAATCTCAATTCTATCACTGATGTGAAAAGTCATGGATTCTTATTTTCCTTCAGCCTATAAGATGGGTAGAAAAATAATTACTCCTTCATAAGGCCTTATAAATTTCTAGATGAAGAGCAATAAGTAGGTAATACTACTTTATTAGGAGTATATGCAACACAAGAGTTTTTAACTGAATTGTCATCATTGAGATTTTTGTAAACAAGGTGGGTAACTTCATTACCAGGTCTGACATTTCAGTAAATCCTTTCCTAACACATTATTGACTTGCATCTCTTACTTGGCATTTTCCTTCATAGAGGAAGATGCTGCTAATGAAGCTTAATTGGATGGGAAGTTTGGGCTGTGCCGCCTGCTCACTAGATAGAGGGGAACAAATCTATACTCACCCAAGCCCAAGGGAAGGAATTTGTCAGCCACACACATTGTCACACAGCCTGTGACAATGAAACAGACTGAGGCTACTTAACGCAGAAGGGAAAACAAGGACACAGACAGGCCTTGGAAAATGAAATAATAATCACTATATTCTTTAGCCAACAAGTTTTAGTGCTACTTAAAGGTTGAGAAAAATAAATAAGGAAAATGCATATTTATTAATCAATCATATGTTTTGATTGAGACAAGTATCTATTATATACTTCGTACTGGGTTGAGCACTACATAAAAAAGTATTCTTAACAATCAGGATATGTAAAATAAGATTTATTTACTAAATGTAATGGCTAAACAGAGCCAAGAGCTATCATGGAGAGTATTCATTCATATCAGCAAACAGAGATTTTTTAATCTTTTTTCACTACTGGGTGACAAATTTCCTGGACATGCAAAATTTCTGGCTGCTTGAAGCATTCCTGGCACACACTAGAGAAGGAAAACATCACGCTGCCAGTGGCTAGAGCTGAGCACTCGAGGTACTCACCCGGAATGGCTGGTCTGGGATGAAAGGAAAGTAAGGGATTGCTGACTGCTCTTCACCCCTTTCACCAGATACACAAGAATTTCGGAGCAGCTGCCGGTCTGTGAACACAGCTCTGAGTTCAAGTGCCACATCAGCCGGAGGATCTTCTGAGTCACCACAGGTCAAGCTGATGGCAAAGCTGGTAAGAAAATCATCTCATTTATTCAGGGTTGGATATAACAACATTCAACAATGACCCAGGCTCCCATATTCTCTCCTTCTTCTCAGGGTTTATCTGCTTTTAATGGGACCCTACTCTTCTTCACACAGGAGGTTAGACTAGGTATGGAGAAGTAGGATTACAAGCAGACCAGTCATTTTGTTACATAAAAGAGGCTCTGGTAGCATTGCAAATGACTAATATTCGGGATTTCAAATACCCCAAACTGCCCACACATCTGTATCTTAATCCATTTCAGAATTCTCAAAAACAGCCCCCAAAAGTGACCAGGGGAAATAATATTTTGTAAATTGGTTATCATTTATATTGATAGTTCTTGCTCCAAATACCAAGTTTAAAACTCATTAAAAAAATCCTTTGGCCTCCCTAAGGGTCAACGAGAAAATGATGTGGGCCTATATTTATAATCTCTGATATAAATAGCTGTCTGGAGAAATGATGGCTGGGATTCATACACATTCTTTTCATGGGAACATGGTACTTTCTTGGCACTTGCAACTAGAAACAGTGGCCACAGGGAGAGGAAGAGGAGGAGCAGTAAATAGAAGTGGGCAGGGCCTTGTAACTGCCTGATAGTTCTGCCTTACCTCTCAGGGTTGAGGTCAACGATGCCCATCACTAATACCTTCTTGCCTGGTCTCATGCCACCTTTAATATGCCCACAAAATGGAACTATCTGCAAAGAATGAGAGGGGACACAGGAAGTTTACAGTCTGTAAGAGAATAGCCAAGCCCTCAGATCCTGAGGACCTGACCCATTAGAAAGTGCAATTAGAAAGAAGACACAGAGCACAGAACAAAAAATCATTTACCAGTCGTGGGAAATACACGTCAGCTTGAACGGGAGAGCCCAAGGAGTTGTTTAAATGGCCATCATCTATTTTCTAAAAATAGAAGCAGAAAGATTGACTTTCCAAAGGCTCTCTGTTGCGGGGTAGGGGTAAGGGGTAAGAGAAGAAGCCGGTAAGAACCTAGACAAATCTGACGGAATCCAGAAGCCGTTACAGAATAAAGGCATCTGCATATGTTGCCGCCTCACAGTCCACTGAGTAAACGGATAAATCTCTGGAACAAAACCCGTTCTTTCCTCCTGGTAGCTAAGCCTCTGAAGATCCCCAGATCCTTCAGATCTAGATCAAAATCAAGGTCGAGGCACATCGGGTAGTTAGATCCCAGCACTGGAGGGCAGGCCCTTCTCCAACCGCAAACGCATCTGGACCCGCCGTGTCCCAGGCCTGTCCTTCGGGACGTGGCTGGAGTGCAGCGGCCACGCTCAACTTCTCTTGGGAGCCGCCAGCGCGGACCCATTTCCAAGGGGGAATTCCCGGTCGGGTCGGACGCGGGACGCGCGCCCCAACACATTCATGCACGCGCACCTTCACACTTGCAACGAACACAAACCTGGCCCGGGGCTGCACGGCACGGAGGAGGCTGTCAGTCTCCCCCATCCCGCGGTCTACCCCCAAACACCCTTCCCTGGGCCAGCAGCGCCCCCCCCCCGCCGGCGGCACCCCTTCTGCCCCCACGCCGCCCGCACACAGCGGCTCCTGCTAACAGGTACCGGGCGCCTACCCACGCGGGGGGCGCCAGGCTGGGCCTCAGCTCCTCTCCACCGCAGCTTGACTTCCTCTCCACCGCAGCTCGACTGGAGCAGGCGGCGCGGCGTGGGGGACCGCGGGGAGGGGGAGCCTCGGGTCCGCCCCGCCACACTCACCACTACGGCGTCGCCGTCGGCCACCGACCCCGCCATCTTCTTGCAGAGCGCGGCGGGGTGCACGGCTGGAGGCCGGGAGGAGCGGGACAGGGGACGCGGCGAGCCGGCGGGGATCCCGGGGCGGTCCTGCGCCGGGCGGGGGCGCGGGTCCGAGAATGACTCGGGCGCGCGCACAGACGCGTGCGCGCAAGAGCGCGCGTACGCCTCGGGCCCCGCGCGGACCGGCTGGCAGGCCCAGGAGGTGGGGGAGGGGATGGAACGGGGGCGGGGGCGCCGGCCGCGAGGTCGGAAGTGGCGGCTGCTGCGGGGATAGCGACTGACGGAGTCGGTGCTCTTTTCTGCCTCAGGGTGCTGCTGTCGCCGCCCCAAGAAGAAAGATGGCGAGGGCCGCACTACGTTGGCCCTGGACGGCATTTAAAGGCCGCCGGAGCCCGGCTTGGGAACCGGGAACAGGGCGGGGACCCAGCTGGGCTGCTGCGGCTTGCTCAGCTTGCCCTGCCCCTTGGCCATTGGACGATGGCAGGAGCTGGGGCGGGAGGGACGGGCCTGTCCAGGTAGGGGCGCGCGGGAGGGCCAGGGCCCTGTTGGCCCTTCGGGGAGTAGAGGGTGGGTGGGGGTGGGGGTGGGGCTGGAGCGGTGGGGAAGTGAGGGAACCAGCCAGGTGACGGGTGCTTGTGACATCCCCGCCCCTCCCTTCTAACCAACCCCCTTCCTTCTCTGGCCACGTCCTGGGGCAGGAGGGACTGTGGAGGCGAGGTCAAGGGAAGACTGGGGGTGGGGATGTCATTCCAGTGCTCGAATTTTCTTTCAGAGAATTCCAAAAAAGTGAGAGTAAAGAGTCTTTCGGCTCTCTAGGGTAGAGAGATAATGAAAGGGCTCTAGGCTTGCATAACTAAATATGTGACCCAAAAGCCAGAGGCAGAGACGGTTCATGGTAGGCTCTTTTATATCCCAGGAGATTAGGTACAGAACAGGTCTCTCTCTCCTGTGGAAGAATGGGCAAGCTTGGGGATCCCCAGAGGCTCTTTCAGGCAGGGATCTGGCTAAGTCTTACCAAACTGAACTGGGCACAGCCACAGTCCTCAAAGTTCTTCCATGGGCCGTTTTTGTTTTTTACAAGACACCTGCCCAGTCTAGGGTAGTAAATTTGTTACTGAAAATCTCCTGATAATCCTTTGTGGAGTAATATCCAGGGGGTGTGCCCCTTTTTATTCCAAGGCACAGATTCCTTTATGGCATTTCCACATTAGGATGATTATGTAACTTTCTCAAATAAAGCTGTATCAACATACCCTCTATTAGGTGACATTAAACATTCCATTGTGTGAATCACCAGGGTGTTTTACACTAATAAGTAGCAAGCATGTGCAATCCCAGAGGGGCCCTCAGAGGCTCCCTTCCAGCCACAGTTGCTGGCTGTGTGGTCTGGAACATCACTGTAGCTTTTGTGTCTTAACTTTCTTTTTATGGACTGGAGCTAATTGGTGTAATCTCAGTCCAGTAGGAATTACCTGCACATGCCTGTGAACCGGTCGTCTGTGTGTTCTCTGAATTAGATGCTGAAGTGCCGCTTCGCTGTGGATCACAGTTTTGCTTGTTTACCAATCTTAGTTCAAAAAAGTCACACTTTATTGCTTACTTTAAATATTAGGCAGTTATAGAAAACTATTGGCATTTTGAAAGTGTACTTCAGTATATCTCAATTTCTGAGAGACTGGTGTCATTGAAGTTGCCATTAGTGACATAATATAATACATCATGATGGTTAAAGAGTCTGTGGTCCAAATTCTGGCTCTGCCATTGAGTAGCTGGCTGATTTTGGACAAGTTACTAAACTTCTCTGTGACTCAGTTTCTTTACCTGTGGACCAGAGATGACAGTGGTAATGATGAAGATAGTGCCTATCTCATTTATAGGGGAAATAAATAAGTTGGTTTATGTATCCTCCTTAGAATAGCACTTGACACATAGGAAAAGGCAGTTCATAAATAAATATATGTCAACTGGTCAAAATTTTAGAAATAAAACAGTAAAGCAAGTAAGATGGGAGAGAGAGAGATAAGAGTTGGGCAAAGAGTGGTCAGGGAGGCCACCAATGGAAACATGATGTTTGAGAAGATCCCTAAAGGGAGGGAGGGTGTCATTGGAAGTCTGAAAGAAGGAATTGCTGGCCAAGGGAACTACAAGGGGAAAAATCCCCAGGTATATGAAGAAAGTGTTGAGTGCAGCGACTGAACAGAGAAGTAATTAGAAATGGAATAGACCATGTAAACCATGTAAGGATAGGCTTTTACTCAGAGCTGGGAAGATATTGGAGGTTTCTCAGCAAAGGAGTGACAGAGTTTGTCTTCTGTTGTAGCTGCCTTCCTCTGGCTACTGTGTGGACTGGTGGACCTTTGTGGGGAGGGAGGTATGTAGGAGGCAGGGCAGAAGCAGGCTTTAGGAGGCCGCTGCAGTAGTCCAAGTGAGATATAATGGCTTTGCCACAGTGGAAATGTGATGATGTGAGGAGCCAAGGGCCCTGTGGTAAGTCCTAGATGTTGTCATTAGGTAGCTTTGAGAGTTCATATCGACTTCTAAGTCTCAGTTTCCTCACTGCGAAATTAAGGGGTTGGGCTCATTTTCATCATTTCTTCTTGGCTTCTACAAAGTTCTTCTGGTTTTTGAAAAGCTGTGTAAGTAGCATCTACATCTAAATAGATTTGAGAGTAGGTGCTGCTGAATAAAAATAACCTTGGGTTCAATCTTTTAATAAGTGGTTTTGTGTGTGTGTGTGTGTGTGGGGTGAAGAATAACCCTTTGATTTGTTTTGTAAATAGAGTTGAAGGTATTTGGGTTGCATTTGATGAGTTTCTTACATTTTGGTAATGGAAAGAATAGGAAAGTACTGAACCTGCCCAGGATACTGTAACATGGAAAATTGCCTTTTATTTAAAAAATGCTCAGTTCCTTTTCAACCTATAAAATGGTTCATTTTGAATATGGAAAGTAGGGAAAAAGCCTAAGTGAATTTTTTGTTATAATTAAAACTGAGCAGAGTCAAACTACTCCTTCCTGAGAGAAATGTCATTAGCAAATTAATGGATTATAGAACTTAAAAACATTGTTTTAGTTGCGTAGTGAAGGATAAAAGGACTTTGTTCCGTGCTTCGATTGCAGGCATTGGTGTCAAAAATACATTCACCAAGATTGTGACCCTTTTATGAAATGTAATGGTAAAATTTTCAAGATGGACTGCATTACTACCGGAAACTGCTAAAAAGGCTAAAGATGCTGGGAAAGCAGTCATACAAATGGTTAGCATTAAAAAAGAAGCATACACAGGTTTTTCAAGATAGACTTTGGTAAATGGCCTTCTCAGAGGAAAGAGTAGATCACGTCCTTTCTCCTTTCTAGTTAATAATTTTATTCAAATGTATATACATGCAGAATTTCTTATTTTGAGAGGAGAGTCCAGCACTTCAGCAGCTCTTCTATGAGTATTGCTATGTGCTATGATGTCATGGACCAAAAAACATATTTGAAAATATGCAAGTCTTGTCCTCAAGGAGCTTACAGCAACTTACTCGGGGTACCAAGATAGAATGTGGTGGTAGGTAAGTAACATAATAAAAGCCTCAGATCTAAAGCCTGAGCACTGTGTACGTGTGTGTGTGTGTGTGGGGGGATTTACTCCCATTTGGAGGATTAAGGCAGCTTTCTGGAGCTAGCACATCTCCAACCATATGCATACCAGCAACTTCCAGTTCTACAAAAACAAGTCTTTGAAGACCACATTGCAGCCCTGTTCATGGTCTGAATTCTAAACCTACTTATCTTTTGACCTGGCAACCAGCAGAACTCTTGTTTCTAAATGCTGCCTTTTGTTTCCTGCCCTGGTCCGAGACTTGTGCCTCCTTCCCTTTTACTATCATTGCCTTCTTAGACTTCTGCTGGGCCTGACTTTGACCTTTAGACCACTTGTTTTCTATCGCGGTATATATACACACTGGTTAGAGGTGGGGTTCTCAACCTCAGCACTATTGTCATAATAGGCTGGGAAATTCTTTGTTGGGGCAATGCTCTATTTTATAGGCTATTGAACACTAAATGCCAGTAGTATCCCCCTTCCCACTGTGATAACCACATGTCCTCAGACATGAACAAATGTTGGGGGGATGGCAAAGGACCAGTTATCTAGAAGGTGTTTTAAAATTCCTATTATTGCCCTGATGAGGTAGCTCAGTTCATTAGAGCGTTGTTTTGTAAATGGTAGTACGTACAAGAATAACCAGTGAATGCATAGATACAGTGGAACAACAAATCGATCTTTCTCTCTTTAAAAACATCAATGAATAAAAAATTTAAATTCCTATTAAAAATTCCTATTATTCCTATTTATATATATGACATGAAATTTATCCAATTTAATCCAGGGTAGAAACTTGCACATCAGAAACATCTTCCTTTTTATTTGTCAAGTCATTGCTTCCTGACACTGTAGGTACATTTCCTGACATTAAGGTTGCACAGAGAACCCCTACAATGAAGGGGGACCTATGAGGGCCCCTGTGGATGTAATGTCTTTGTAATAAGAGGTTTGTGTGAATTTTGCATTCTGGTCCATGTTTATTTTTTATATAAGCATAATGTCCATGTTTATTTTTTATATAAGCATAATGTTCTCTCCACACCTGTAAATACAGTACAATTAAAGTTTCCCAAATGTTTACCTTCTTTACCCTGTGGTTTGATTCGCTCCCCACCCAGACCCCAGAGAGCAGCCGCTGTGAGGAACAGAACGCTGCACAGTTTACAGGCGGGTCAGGATTTCAACTCTCCATCATTCTCCATCTTTGTTTGTCAGGCTGGTGTCTGCTCATGATAAATATTCATGTAGGCAGCAAAATATTCAAACTCAGCACCCTTTTGTTTACCTAGTTAGGTAGGAGGGCAAAAACATTTATCAAGCCATATTTCTATCTCTCAATTCATAATTAAAGTCCTTAATTATTTTAGGAACTACGGTCACGGTTCCTAAAATAATTATGTTGAACACACACAAAAATTTGTGTTGTAGCGAAGTAATTAGGGGACAGCCATAAAACTTGGCAGTCAATGCCAGTTCCTAACATTCCATTATTTTCGGTTTATTTATGAGGAAACTAGAACCAGCCTCCTGCTTGTGTATTAATTAGCGCAGGAAGGATTGATTTCAGAAAACCTCCGCACTGAAGAATAATGAACCCATTCCCAGGAGGAGTTCGAGGCTTCAAAGGCATGTGCTGCTTCCTGCCCTGGGGATGTCTCTGTGGGCTCTTTAGCGTGTCTGAGACGATGACGAAATGCATGCATCCCTTCCAGAGAGAGAACTTACTCCTGTGAAAGGTAACCAGAGCTCTCAATGAGGGGGATCCAGAAAGAGTTCTGCTGAGCGAAACAGAAAGAATACTGCTTCCAGCTTTTGAAACTGGCGGCATGGATGAAAAATATTTTAGGAGTCTTTCTAGCAGGGCTTTGTGTGTTTGAGAGCCAAGGATGTATTTCTGCGCCTTCCCGCCAGCCTAACCTTTTGGCGATTCCAAGAAGTGGATCGGATATGTTCTTTTACCAATGAGGAATGTGACAGGCCTTGGTGGGGATGTGCCCCAGGCCTAATTTCACTTTTCTCATTATCTTTGACGTTTCTGTTTTCTTTGCTGCCTTGCAGTCCTCCTTTTCATTGCCTCTGTGATGTTACTTTCTTGTTGTCAAGTGGCATAAAGGGTTTCTTAGTTTTGTAGTTTCATGGAAACTTAGCTGGATGAAAGGAGACCAAGATTCAGATCTAGCAGTCATTTGGAAATTCTGACTGAAGTAGAAGAAAATTAAGGAGGCATGCTGCCAGATGGTAATTTGAGTTTTGGAGGAACCTTGTTTGGGTGACTTACCAGGTGAACTACACAGAGTAGGGATTAGCACTGCACAGCTTCTGCACAGACACCAGCCAGGAGAGACCTGGGAATTTAAACTTGGCATCCAAATTTGACTAATTGGAATGATTCAGAGAAACAGACTTTATTTATTTATTTTACTTTCTTAAAAATAAAAAACAACCACATACAAACTTGAACTTAAAAAAGTATTTGCCCTCCTTTTAGATATGATTTTTAAGGGATATTTCTACCCTTCTTATATTATATATTCCTCCCTGCACACTGCCTCTTCCATCTGACAGTATTCAGAATAGGTCTAAGAGTTCCCCCACCAATATAGCAACACAGCCCAGAAAATAAAAAATGAAGGCTGGTTCCATTCCACCTCCAATCAGATCACATGTTTTCTATCTAAATTTAGTTTATCTGATATGCATTGAATTTAGGCCTGAATTGTTCAAATGATATTTATCTTATAGAGAAAGATTAAGTGAAGAATTCAAGAAATGTTCTAAATTGCAGAAGTTCAGATTGGCAGTCTATACTGATATAAGTCATTACATTTCATTCATCCACAACTTTGGCCTTGCTTGGCTTGGTGCTACTTCCACACCTACAAATTAGTTGGAATTCTATAAATTAAGGAGGGTTTGGCTCTGCACAACTTTTCCAGATTGCTGTGTGTGTGTGTTTGTGTGTGTGTGTGTGTGTAAGGCAGGGTAGAGGGAGGAAGGGAAAAGACAATCTTCATTTTAGTTACAAGAAATAAATGAAAATAACTTGGGGAGAGGAAGTGAAGTAGCTGTGCTTGCTTTTGATCCCATCGATTTAATGTCCATCAAGAGGAGACAGGAAATTCTTACTCCTCTTCCTCCTCCCCTCCCCCCTCTTCCTCCCCTTCTTCTCCTTCTCCTCCTCCTCCTCCTCCTTCTTCTTATTTTTCTTTATTTTTTGAGATGACTGAGGCAGAGATACAGGTATTAAATATCTGTCCTTCAAAACTTTCTCTGGTAACAGTTGCTCTCCTTGACACCGAATTGGAATCTTCACACACATAACTGGATTCCTGGCCCATTCTGCCCACCTTACACATCAGTTGAATGGCATATAATAATACCAAATAGCTCATTTCCCCCAGTAATTTCAGCTTTTCAGGTGACAGCTTAGCTCACTTTATTCCTGCCCTTTCAGACTCCTCCCTTCACCTTCCATTAGCTCTGGACTCTCCTCCACAGCTTGTCTTTGGTAAGTCACTTCTCAGCCTACAATAGAAAATTAAAAACAAACATATCCCAATTACATATGGTCTTTTGAAAGACAGGAGTTTCTGTCTTTCAGGAGGCCAATACTCAACACTTTTCTCTTTTAGTCATGGTTGACAGACTAATGCCATAGCCAGGACACGCCAAAAAAGGACTATCCCATTTCAAGTCAAAGTGAAACAGCTAACAATTATTCTAGAGAAGTTTCAACTAAGGGTTGGCTCTAGATGATTCATACAGATTATCCAATGCCAGATGATAAGTTATAAATAGAAATAAGAAGGAAGGAATGAATTTAGTGAGAAGAGAGGATAAGTAGAATTTCTGAGTATGGGCAGAATGAGTGTTTTTTCAAGTCTAGTGATGGTTTTATTATTTTTATTTGTTTTTAATTTTTTTTTGACAGAGACAGTGAGAGAGTCAGGAGAGAGACAGATAGGGACAGACAGGAAGGGAGAGAGATGAGAAGCATCAATTCTTTGTTGCAGCTCTTTAGTTGTTCACTGATTGCTTTCTCATATGTGCCTTGACCGGTGGGCTACAGCAGAGCGAGTGACCCTTTGCTCTAGCCAGCAACCTTGGGCTTCAAGCCAGCCACCTTTGGGCTCAAGCCAGCAACCATGGGGTCATTTCTATGATCTCACTCTCAAGCCAGTGACCCTGTGCTCAGGCCGGTGACTTCGGGGTTTTGAACTTGGGTCCTCCACGTCCCAGTCAAACACTGTATCCACTGTGCCACTGCCTGGTCAGGCTTGTCTAGTAATGTTTTTAATTGATGTACAATGTTGTTTATTCATAGTGTCCTAAGAGCAACTGATAAAACAATCACAGGTTGACCCAAAGCCCTCAGAAATTTTTATACAATGGGAACATAGAGCATCACTCAGGACTCTGAGACTAACCGCATCTTTTAGTAAATTGTAATTCAGTTCCCTTATTCGATGTTGAGTTTGTATTTAGTCAGTGTGATCTTTTAGAAATATAAATTGTGTAATGTCAACCCTCCTTAAACTCATTTGGTGATTTTCATGGTATTTAGAATAAAACCCTGATTTCTTTCCATGATTTTTAATGCTCTCCAGGATCTGGCCCTATCTCTCCAACTTCAGCTGTATACCATGTTCTTCCTGGCTTACTACTATTCAGCCAGAAGCGGACACTTTGGCGTTCTTCTAACAGCCAGGAACACTCATTCCATTTGCTGTTCCTCCTACCTGGAACATGTTTCCCCAAGCACTTGTCTGGTGTCTCTTCCTTAGAACTTGACTCAAATGTCACCTCCTGCAAGAGCCTTCTTTCATATAGGCCCTAGACAGGGCTCTTTACTGTGGAGTCATCTTCTCCACAGTATTTACTTCATCTGCAATTGTCTTGTTATTATGTGGTGTGGCCTTAAGAGCAAGGGATTGTCTTTCTTCTTCATGGCAGTGAGAAGTGAAGATTTATTGATTGAATGAACGAGCGAATGAATGAATTGATGAATAACGCACAGCCACGGATCTTTAGTTAAAGAACTGTTGAGGACTCTCAGAGTTTTTGAAGACTCCAGGGTCCAAAGGCCAGAGCCCACTCATTTCCCTCCTGTTACACAGCCTGAGACCAATCAATCCTCCTTGGGTTGACATGTGAAGACTCAGAAATCTGGATTCTAGGTGCCATCAGGGTTATATGTAAGTTCATGTTAGGACATTAGCCAAAGTTGTTGAATGTAAATTTAAAATGTTAGAAAATACCCTTGTAAGTGATGAAAAATTGAATTGGTAAGATCAAACACAGGAAAGATAAAATTGGGGGGAAAGCCCAAAGCACATAGCAGTGCAATAGCTGTACTAGTGGTGTTATTGTTTCCCCATCTTTTAAAATTAATTAATTAATAATATTTTTTGTGTGTGACAGAGACAGAGAGAGGGACAGATAGGGACAGACAGGAAGGGAGAGAGATGAGAAGCATCAATTCTTTGTTGCGGCACCTGGGTCCTCCGTGTCCCAGTCTGACATTCTATCCACTGTGCCACTGCCTGGTCAGGCTGTTTTCCCATCTTGATTAGTAGATTCTGAGACTCTTTAAAGTAACCTGATGTTGAAAATTAACCATAACATCTTCTCTGACAGGGATGATCAATGGAGGTGCTATCTTTACAGATTACATATTTAATCTTATTTAACAAGCACTTACATAGTGTTCACTGTGCTCCAGGTACTTCTCTGAATACTTGACAATGCCTTCACAGGTTAAGTTCTCTGGAAACAGTAGTTGAGACAGAGCTTAGAGCAGAGGTGCCCACACTTTTTCAGCTGCGAGCTACTTATAAGATGACCAAGTCAAAATGATCTACCTACAATAAAAATGCAAAACATAAATTTATTTCTTCTATATTATCATTATTTAAGTTACTATTATGACTATTTAATATTGTGTATTCTTCTTTCACCTTTCTCCTTCTCAGCTCTTTTTTCAGAGGAAAGTCAATGTTATAGTTTTTAAGAACAGTCCGAAAAAGCCGCTCCACATTTCCCTTCTTTGGAATAGCAATGGCACACAGACAGATGAGGCAAACGCACTTAGAATATGACGTAGTGAAAAAAATCCCCTCTCATTCTGTATGAAAGTGGTAGGTTTTAGGCTTCTTACTTGGACCAGCTACGGCACTCATTTTTATACCCTTTGTTGTATTTAGTTTAAATAAATTGAAGGCTAACTACGCAGCAATGTGACTGAACAAGTTAGCGAGGTTTAACACACATGCATAGGGTATCAAAAGTTCAGACGACAGATTGGCTACTCTGTATGCCAATCAAAAGACAAATGTCTTTTTAATGTCATGCGATCTACCCACACTTCCTTTGCTATCGACCAGTAGATCGCGATCGAGGTATTGAGCTCCCCTGGCTTAGAGTGTTTACTAGGGACTGACACCTTTGAAGCGAAGGCAGAGAAAGCAGAAGTCAAACTGCAATGCAGGCTCAACACACAAAGCCTCTGCCAACCAGGAGGAAAGTTTGAGGTGAGTGCTGCCAACAAGGTATCCTGCATCAGACAGGAATGGTCCATCTTTATATACCCACCTTGCTCAGTCACCAAACATGGGCTTCCCCAGGAGGGTCATGGCCTCAGACAAGGCAGTTCAACAGCTGAGCCGGGCTGGAATTCCCCGGAGCTGGAGTTCGCCTGCATCTAACCACCCTCCCTGCATCTGAATAGAAAGTTCTCCCCTGTAGGGGCATCTGGGCCATGCACCTTTGTTTCTACTCAAATATTAACTCATTTAACCCTCATGACCACCTTATGATGCAGGTCCTTTTTGAAGTCCAATTTTATTTTATATTTTTAAATTTTTATTTATTAATTTCAGAGAGAGAGGAAGGAAGAGAGAGAGAAACATTGAATTGCTTTTCCACTTATTTATGTGTTCATTGTATATGCCCTGACCAGGGATTAAACCCGCAACCTTGGTGTATCAATGATACTCTAACCAATTGAGCTACTGACCAGGGCTTAAGTCCCATTTTACAGATAAGAAAACTGTGGCCTAGAGAAATTGGATAATTTGCCAATATTAAGTCAGGTAGCAGAGCTGAGATTTGACCCAGGCAGAGTGGCTCCAGAATGAGAACTCCTAACCTGTTCTGCTGTGTTAGCTAGAACTTCATAGAAAGGGTTGAGAAGGACCTTATAGTAATAACAAAATAATATTGGCATTGCACTCTGACACTGTAAAGTGCTTTCACATTAGTGTTTTTGTTTTTTTATTTCTTTCTAAGGTGGTGCATGTATGTATGTGTATATGTGTGTGTGCCTCAGTCTGTATTGGTGCATTCATTAAGGATAACATCAGCCTGACCAGGCAGTAGTGCAGTGAAGAGAATGTCGAACTGAGACACGGAGGACCCAGGTTCAAAACCCCAAGGTCACTGGCTTGAGCACGGGCTCATCTGGCTTGAGTGTGGGTTCACCAGCTTGAGCACGGGGTTGCTGGCTTGAGTGTGGGATCATAGACATGACCCTATGTTCACTGGCTTGAGCCCAAGGTCACTGGCTTGAAGCCCAAGGTCACTGGCTTGAGCAAGGGGTCACTCTCTCTACTGTAGCCCCCGGTCAAGGCACATATGAGAAGGCAATCATTGAACAACTAAGGAGACAGAAGAGTCACAATGAAGAATTGATGCTTCTCATCTCTCTCTTCCTGTCTGTCTGTCCCTATCTGTTGCTCTCTCTGTCTCTGTCACAAAAACAAAAAACAAATGAACAAAAAAAGAATAACATCAAAATGTGATAATGTGGTGTTGTCTCTTGCATTCAAATATTAATCCTGCCTGTAAAAATTTAAGGAGCAGGACTAGACGCTGAGCTGCAATGACTGGGCTTGGATTTCTGCATATGAAGAAGAAAGGGCCCCTTGAGTGTATAAAAGAAACACTATAAAATGCAGGGCAAGGTCAATCAGTTCTGTGCTCTGCTAGTCATAGAAGTGAAATGCTAGATAAAAGGGCCTGAGAGAGTGCTCGCTTCGGCAGCACATATACTTAAAGGGCCTGAGAGAAAAGCAGGTGGCACCATAGAAAGAGAGTAAAAGAAGAAAAGAGTGTTCAGCAGGTGTGAGCACGGTGAGGCCCTGGAGCTAAAGAGGGGATGGCGGGGTAGGGGAGTAAAGAGGGACAAATATGGTGATGGAAAATGATTTGACTTTGGGTGATAGACACAATGCAACCAATAGTTCAAATGCTGTAGAGATGTTCGCCTGAAACCTATGTACTCTTATTGATGAATGTTACCCCATTATATTTAACTTCTAAAGAAAAAGGGAAAAAAATAGTACAACATTGTGAGAAACGAGGAGGGCACAAAAGGAAGTCAGAGACAGGGATATTGGCTTTTCCTTAGAGGGAATGCGAGGACTTGGATAGCAGTGGGTAGCAAAGAGGAAATTCAGTGAGAGAAGAGATTTATTTTCATCACCGTTTTGGGAATTATACACTTAAAAAAATCTTTTAAAGATATCTTAAAATTATTTCCTATATGATGGAATTGGACTTCTTGTTTCTAAAGACAAGTTTAGGTAAGGAGGAAATCCAAGGATGGCCAGGATGATTCAGAATACACATTTCCCTATTGTGCAATTCCTGTCTTTTTGTCTAGAAGAGTTCATGCAATAGAAGTCATTATCTTTAAGATCTTTAGCTCCAGTGGGATTAACCAGTCTCATATTCTTTATCTGGAGGTTAGTGAAATCCCCTCTTTAAGCCCAATTGAGAAATTCTGTTTTAAGCCCTCACTACCTTTATTTGTATAGGAAAACACGGCCCAAAAGGCTGTAACAAAATCTTGGTAGGAAGTGCTCTCTGCAAAAATAGTCAGCAGGGATAAAATTCACCAACATGACATGTAAACTTCCCAGCAGACCGAACGTGTTCTGTGAGCCAGAGGGATTAAGGGGTTGTACTTGGGATCTGAATAAAGGTCATTCTTGATACTGAACTGATTATGTCACTATTACTGACTTAGATTAACATGTTCTTTCCCTTGTCGCATATTCTGTCACATTCTCTGATGGATATTTCAACACAATTTACCCATATTCATAGCACATAAGGCTGTCTTAGAAACTTTCCCTACAAACCCATAGAATAACAGTAGTCTAAATAATCCACAAGGCAAAGCAAAGGTGAAGATGTTAAAATCTAACAAGAGAACTCATGATGCCACATATGGATCTTGCTTAGAGTATATAAGCAAACTGATTTATTGCACTAAACCAAATGGGGAGAACATGAAGACATGGTTGTGTATCTGCTGTGTAGAATATTTCTGTCAGTCTCCTGAAAATGATCATGGTTTCAGAGAAACATAGCTGTTTCCTGGAGTAAATGGTTTGTATTTGGAATAAGAGACAAATAAATTTTTGTGAACTCTAGGATTCTTGAAGAATCTTTTCCAAAACACGTCAGGTTTATGGAAGCAAAAGCAGGAATGAGTGTGGAGGGTAATTGTCTAGTGGTAGGGATTGGAACATTGGTGGAAGGGAGAGGAGATACCTTAGAATACTTCAGGCACCCCATTGACCCTTTGCCAATTCTGGCCTGCCTTTCTGCAGGCACTTTTCAGCTGGTTATAGTGCATGGGACCCAGTGAAAATAAGCCTTATTTCAGAGAGTGAGAGGGGAGAAGCCAGAAGAATGCAGAAGAAGGGGTCTGCAGGAATGACTGGCTCAGCCAGTTAAAGATTATCCACATCTTATAGATCTCCGAGTGACCTCCTGGAGACTCGTAAAATACTCACAAGAAAAACAAAATCTGTAAATAGACAGGGCTAGGGGTCTGGAAACCCCTTCCCTCTGGCTGCCCCGCTGAAACTTCCCTGCCCCACCTGCCCCACCTTGAGCCACGAAGTACACGGAGGACCTCAGACAAAGGAACCACGTGCCCCTTACACGGACCCTGGAAAAGGTATATAAGATGTAAGAAATCTAACTTCGGTGAGCCTGTGCTTTGGTGCTACTAACCTCATGTGCTCCGCTGGCTACTAATAAATTCTTCTCCCTCTGTTAAGTTGTCTGAGCGGCTATTATCCTCTGTTTGGGTGGCATTTTCCTGCAACAGGAACACTCAGTAGGTGGGTTGTTTCAGAACTTTGAGGTGCTTAAGTTAAATCTTTAGACAGTGCCTTGGTAGCCACCTTGGCTTCTAGGATATTTGTTTCATCTAATAGCTTGATTCAGTATCAAGTGTACTGTTTCATAGAATGCTGTGCTTAACAGGAAGAGTCAGGACACGTTCTTATGAAACATCAAAGCATTTGACTATTTAGAGGTGGAATTTCTGGATGATAGGATATGCACATCTAATGGTTTTATAAATAATGCTAGCATGACTGGACCAACTAAATACATTTTTCTATTCCTACATGTGATGCATCTTCACATAGGTGAGCCAATCCTAGGACAAACTCATTTTCCCCTTCTAAATAATAAAGGCAAAAAGGCAGCATCCAAGTCAGCAAAATCTAAACTTTAAAAGATATTTGGTCACAGATAGAGCTAAAATGAATTTGATTGGCACTTGCTTTGGACCCTTGTCCCTGTGCTTCACCCCTGTGATGCAGCCACCAACATACTCTTCAGCCTGGTGCTGTCCTAGAATTAACTGTATGCTTTTTTCATGAGATGATATTCACACCACACAAAGACAGCAAGGTCATTGAGGGCTGGAAGGGAAAGTGAACGTGGCTCATAAAACCATGAGGCATTTAGGATTTAACAAGATTAACAAGTGCTGTTGAAAAAAGCTGCCCGGCATGAGTCACAGGAGAAGGATGCCAACTCAGTTCTCTTGGCTTCACTGTCACACCACACTAATGGGAAGCTCCCCAAAACCTTGCATGAAGAGTTCCACCTTTTGAGTGCTCTCTGAAATAAGGCTTATTTTCACTGGCTCCCATGTACTATGACCAGCTGAAAAGTGACTTCAAAAAAATTCTTGCATAAAACTGCAATAAAGCTTGGGAAATGATTGTATCTTTAATGATTATTTTTCTTGCATCTTTATGGAAGGAATGAGTTGTTCTTTTTCACTGTTATTTGCTATTCACATTTCTTTTGTCTGCCTCACTGGGAAGGTCAAGTCTGAAGCTGTGCAGGTTCTTAAATCCAAATCATTAAATATATAGTAAACTCACATTGCACTCTTAGAAAAATTTCTACCAAAAAACTATAATAGATTGAGCAACAGCAAGCTGAAAAAGACAGTCCTTCCCTTTTCAGGCTGTGTATAAAGGCATAAATTAATGGAATTCTCTAGAATTCCAGTAGAATGACCAGTAGGTCACTGAAATGTCTATCAATATTTTTGTTCCTGGGCCTGACCAGGCGGTGGCGCAGTGGATAGAACTTTGGACTGGGATGTGAAGGACCCAGGTTCGAGACCCAAGGTCGCCAGCTTGAGCGCAGGCCCATCTGGCTTGAGCGAAGGCTCGCCAGCTTGGACCCAAGGTCGCTGGCTCCAGCAAGGGGTGGCTCGGTCTGCTGAAGGCCCGCAGTCAAGGCGCATGTGAGAAAGCAATCAATGAACAACTAAGGTGTCGCAATGGCAATGAAAAACTAATGATTGATGCTTCTCACCTCTCTCCATTCCTGTCTGTCTGTCCCTATCTATCCCTCTCTCTGACTCTCTTTCTGTCCCTGTAATAAATAAATAAATAAATAAATAAATAAAATATTTTTGTCCCTGGATAGAAGCAGTTCTTCCAGACCAGCTTTTATGACACCTGAAGTTTTCAAAACACCATAATTTATATTTCATATGCTGAAAGTTGGCTTTAAGTGCTTAAACTGGAAGACTTCAGGATTATGAAACAATCACTGTGTAAGCAATTTGTTAAATGCTATATATATAGAAGGAATTCCAAAAGTTATGCTAGATATATATGTACATTGCAACACAAACAGGTAAATAGAGGACAGACATTTGTTTAGATGCTTGATTTGGGGTCACATCTAACATTTCTACCTGATTAGCCAATATCCAATATCCAATACCCTTTTCTTTCGTACGGACAGGACCTATTTTGCAGTAAGTGGCTGCTTGCCAGCTATAAAACTTCATTCCCCACACTTTCTTGCTGTTCAAGGTAAGTCATGTAATATACTTCTGGCCAATGAAATTTAAATGAAAGCCTAGTTAATGGGGTTCTCAGAAAAGCCACTGTTTGTTCCCATAAAAAGCTGGCCTGTCTGGACCTTTTGATCTTTGTTCTTCCTCCTTCCTTCTTAGTGAAGCATGGACACAATGAGGGCAGATGCTGCATGCTAATGATGGCACAGCAGAAAATTAGGAGGTGTCTGGTCCTCGATGGAATTGAGGACCCTTGGATGGATAACCCTCGGGTGCCACCTCCACAATTCTTATGCAGGTGAAATAAGCTATTTGATTTATTTTAGCCACAAGTCAGGTTTCCATTTCATGCAACTGAATCACTTATGCACATTGTCTAATTTCCTCAGTGTGTGGTGCTTACCTAAGGAGCCCCAATTCTAAGCAAGTGTTGCTCAATTGTCCTGAGAAGTAATTGCACTTAGGGTTTGAGGAAGATCAATTTTCAAACATCTGAAGGATTTGATTAACCAAAAGAAAAAGAGAAGACTCTGAAATTCTTCTCTTTGTCCTTGAATTGTTTTCAGTGATCTCTGTGACCCAAAAAGAAAGGAGATATTTGTCTGATGGTCTCAACTCTGCAGAGATGTGGTCAAAGAAGATGACTTTATGAAGTCTGTCTGGGTACTTCTGGTCAATATTTACATTACAGGTTCCCCCCTCTCCCAGCAATCCAATAAGTTTCTCTAGTAAACAAATAACATCAAGAACAAAAATTAGATACATACTTTATAGCACCAAATAGTCAAGACTTCCTTAGTATATATGCATCTGTGAGTGTGCATGTGAACTTGTGTGTGCATGTGCATCATTGATACCATTCTTTAGCAATAGAAGGGAAACCTAGACTTATTATTTTCTTTCAGTTAAAGCTCTAATTTAAATCATGTAAACATTACATTTTAGGTTGGTAAACAGAAATGGGCCTATGAATTGAGAGGACAAGAATTCAGAGCAGTGGACTCCTGTTTGGCATAACAATTTTGAATGCTTTGGAACTTAGTTTTTTATACCCAAAGAATTTCCTCTCTTTGTTACTTAATCTGCTAACCATAATGCTGGTGGCTGAGGCCATGCAGGTTCTCACTGAATTCAGGCAGAGGGTAAAGGAACTGTGGAGCCAGACAGCATTGGGCCATTACCCATTTATTGGAGGCCCGCAAAGACAGGCAAGTTTATAAACAAAGGAAAACCTGCTTTTTGTAGTGAAAGGGCAAGGAATCAGGAAAACCGCACCTCCCAGTGGTGGGAGAGCGATCTGGGAGAATCACCCATGAAGGAAAGCCCCCATAGCCTTACAGAGTCAGGCAAAGTGCTTGCAGCTGGTAAACTAATGAGCAAGCCTAACACAGCTGTTTTCCCCACACTTATTTATTATTTCCTCAACATTTATTATTTCCTCAAAATGGTTATTTCCTCAACATTTATTATTTCCTCAAAATTGTTATTTACTCAACAATTTTCTAGTTAGCGGACATATAAGTAGTTTCCAATGTGTTTTACTTATTTATTTAAAATGATGATCTAATTAACTTAAACATTAATATAGCCCTCTAATTTTTATAAATTATTTCCTTTTGGATGAACTATCAGCAGCAGAATTATTGAGCCAAAAGGTATGAACAGTGAATGATTTTAAAAGTATATTGCTGCCTGATCTGTGGTGGTGCAGTTGATAAAGCGCCAACCTGGAATGTTGAAGTCACTGGTTCGAAACCCTGGCCTGCACACTCAAGCATGTGTGAGAAACAACTATAATTGATGCCTACTGCTCCTTCCACCCCCACATTTCTCTCTCTTTAAAAATCAATAAATAAAATCTGAAAAAGAAGAAAAAGATATATATATATATAGTTGATTGGCTTTCTAAGAATTGTATCTATTAGTCTAGTTTCCAAGGGTTATACTTGTTAACAAAGTATAAGTGTACCAGACTAATTGTGTCCTTACCAGAACTAGAAATCTCATTATTTTTTATATCGTTGCCAGCAAATTGGGACCTGATTCACAGTAAAAATTTTATGTTGCTTAATTTGTCTTTTGATAAAAATATGGAGCTAGGTAAAGATGGCAATGGAATAGGCAGATGTTCCAATTGCCACCTCCCAGGACCAAATTGGATTACAACTTAATTTAAGAATAATCATCTTAAAAGAACAACTTTGGACTAAATGAAGAGGAATCTATAACGAAGGATCACAGAAGAAGTCACACCAAGACTGGTAGGAAGAGCAGAGATGCAGAAAGGGCTTCCCAGCTCCCAAGAGTGAGTGCAGCGGCTGAGGGTTCGGAGGGACTCTCACTGAGGGGAAGGTCATCTTAAGAGGTCTCCCAGAGCCCCAGCCTAGGGCCCTAGAGCCTAGGAGAGGCACCCACACAGCATTTGGAGGTGAAAAGAGCCAGGTTTCTGTCTGCAAGAAAGAGACAAAGCTCTTGGAGATGCAGGCTTCGTCTTAAAGGGCTCACGCAGAAAATCTTGTTCACAGCCCCTTACCCAGGGCTCCAGTGGAGGGAGGGCTAAGAGAACTAGAATTGCATGAGGAAAGTGTCAAGTTGGAGGCTCAGGGAGAGACACTGGGAGACGGCCACCAGAACCCTTGTGCTGAATCATTCTCCAATACCAAGTCGCCATCTTTTTTGGGTGGAGCAGTCCATTCCATATGGCATCAGCCTGGGAAGAAGCAACTGCTCCACCCTCAGGAGTTTCTTTTGCTCCACCCATGGATACTGCGCTGTTCTGAGAAGTCAGGAAGTAGGGGGCGCATCAGTGACTCAGTTTTTTTGCATTGAGGCCTGAGCTTTCCCCCCCAACACTGCTCTCTCCTGAGTCTATAACTGGTGCTTCTGCCCCACAGGAGACTGAGTAGAAACTGTTCAGACTGTGGGCAGACCACATCTCTGGGTGTCAGAGGCCATACCCACCAGACCCCCGGGGAAAAAGTTTAGACAGACTGACACCTGGGGCTGAGCCACACCCACCACCCTTCCTAATCCCTGAATTGCCCCAGGCTCTAGACCAGTGGTTCTTAACCTTTTCTGAGGTACCAAACCCACCAGTTTCATATGCGCATTCACTGAACCCTTCTTTAGTGATAAATAAAATATGATTTTTTCCCCCAAATTTAAGACATAGGTATATGTTTTTTTTTACTGGTGCACAAAATGAGCCATGCATGAACATCACCTTGATCAAAGAACAAAACCAACAAAGTGCATGAACTCACAACAAATTACGGTATTACTTTATTCTGGCCTCCGCAGCAGAGGCTTCTCCGAACCCCTGAGACCGACTCATCGAACCCCTAGGGTTCAATAGAACCCAGGTTAAGAACCACTGATATAAATATTTGTACGATGTTGTAAACAAAGTTCACAACATTATAATGGAGTACTTAAGACCTTGGGCTTTGGCCTGAGTTTTGACTCCTGTAAAGCCAGTAGCCACGGCTACCATGACAGCAGCCTGGCCCATGCAGGTTCACATTTGATTCAGACAGATGGTAATGAAACTACGGAGGCAAGAACTGGTGGGCCATTAGCTTTAATCCCAGCTTGCACCTAGTGGTAAAAAAATACACACAGTGGGAAAACACTTTCCTTTCCATTCAGGGCTCCCAAAGCCACTGACTTATCCGAGTTTGCTAAAATCAAAGGTTTGTACCTCACCAGCCTTATTCATCCATGTTGGGCAGATAAAATATAATACGCTCACTTTGTTAAAGATGACGCTGCCCACATGGAAGCCCGTCACCCAGGTGATATTATTTGCCCTTATGCTTGGAATGGGTGTGGGGGAAAGGCTGTAATGTAAGCAGGCCAGTCGTTATGGCCTAAGGCTTGGTTTTAAGAGTAAGTTCTTCTCCACACCCTTGACTGATTGGATGATGTAGGGTGGTGCACTCTCCTGAGGAATCCCATTATACAGAGACTTCCTTGTTTGTATAATTGGATTAAAGGTTTTGATTCTACGGTATAAAGTGGGAGAGACCAGTAGCTTGATCTCTCTCTTGGTTCCTGAGATATTAGAGAGGAGAGCAGATGAAGGCCACATGGAGGGAGAGGAAGCAGCCAAGATGGCAGAGTGCTGAGGAAGAGTTTGTGCAGGAGGAGATGGGAAACAGAGGTGAATAAGTCTGGTGAACTAGAAACCTTTTGATTCTAGAAAACTCGGATAAGTCAGTAGCCTTGTGAGCACTGAATGTGTGGGTTTTTGCTTGCCCACTGGGTGCAAGCTAGAATTAAAGCTGATGGCTCACCAGTTCTTGGCTCCGTTGTTTCATTACCGACTGTTCGAATCTAATGTGAACCTGCACGGGTCAGGCTGCTGTGATGCTAGCCTTGGCAACCCATCTCCTTCTCTCTGCACAAAACCTACATAAACAGGCTTCTCCTTCAGCATTCCGCCATCTTGGCTGCTTCTCCTCTCCTCCACGTGGCCTTTCTCTGCTCTCCTCCAGCATGGGCTCCTCTGCCCCATTTTATAGTATAGAAATCAAAACCTTTAATCCAATATACAAACAAGGAAGTCTGATACAAAGCCACTTATCTGAGTCATAAATGGGATTCCTCATAAGAGTGCACCACCCCCTATCAAGCCACAGTCAAGGTGTGGGGAAAAGTTTAGTCTTAAATTAAGCCTTAGGCAATAAGGACCCTGCCTATTTACAGTCTGTCCTCCACACCCAATGCAAATTATAAGCAAGTAAACATATACATCATATTTGCAAACTTATTTGACCCACAACTCCGCAACTCTGTGATCTTGTGTAAAGATCATATGGAGAACCTGGACTTCTACTTCCATTTGCAGTACCCTGTCCCCCTTGCTGAGGAAAAATCTCAAGTCAATTATCTAAGCTCCCACCACCAGAACCTAAAAGAAGAAGAGCAAAGTAATCCCAAAACAAGTATAAGGAATAAAATAGTAAAGACAACAGCAGAAATCAGTGATAGTGAAAACAGAAAAACAATAAAGCCAACACAACAAAGGGTTTTTTCAAAGGAATTGATAAAACTGACAAACTTCTTTGAAATCTGACAAAAGAAAAAAGAGATAGAAGGAACAAGGACCACGTGGGGACACAGCAAGAAGGCAGCCATCTGAAGGCTCCAGGAATAATCATACCTGCTGATACCTTGATCTTGAATTGCTAGCCTCCAGCACTGTGAAAAAATAATTTTCTGTTGTTTAAGCCACCCAGTCCGTGATATTTTGTTATGACACTCTGTTGGGCAGATAAAATAGTATATTATGCTCACTTTGTTAAAGATGATGCGAGTAAGCTTTTCCCCACACCCTTGACTGATTGGATGATGTGGGGTGGTGCACTCTCATGAGGAATCCTCCCATTATGCCTCAGATAATAAATGACTTTGCATCAGAGACTTCCTTGTTTGTAGATTGGCTTAAAGGTTTGGATTTCTACACTATAAAGTAGGGTAGACCTGGAGCTTGCTCTCTCTCGGTTCCAGGGGTTAACATTAGAGAGGAGAGCAGTGTTAGTCAAATAAGTTTGTGAATATGACTATTCCATTGGGGATAGGAAGACTGCCTCCTAAACCATATAAGGTGAATGTATCTCCTATTCCTGAGTATATTTTGGGGGTAGATGTCTTGCAAGGACTATGGTTGGAAACTACAGCCAGGGAGTTCTGGCTGCGGATCTGGGTTGTGAAGGCAGTGTTGCGGGGACATGCATCACATTCCCCTTTGCAATTGCCCATCTCTCGGCGTGTGACTAACACCAAGCAGTACTGCCTGCCAGGTAGTTATGAAGAAGTCACAGGGACAATCCTTGAACTAGAAAAGGTGGGGATCATCCGGCCAGCACACAGTCCTTACAACTCCCGGGTATGGCCTGTGCGCAAACCAGACAGAACCTGGAGAATGACAGTAGATTACAGAGAATTTAACAAAGTTGTTCCCCCTTTGCACGCTGCTGTTCCCTCGATAGCTAACATGATGGATTGGCTAAGCCATGCATTGGGGACTGTTCGGCAGATAAAATATAATATGCTCACTTTGTTAAGGATGGCGCTGCCCACATGGAAGCCCGTCACCCAAGTGATATTATTTACCCTTATGCTTGGGATGGCTGTGGGGGGAAAAGCTGTAATGTAGGCAGTCCAGGTCATTATGGCCTAAGGCTTGGTTTTAAGAGTAGGCTCTTCTCCACACCCTTGACTGATTGGATGATGTAGGGTGGTGCACTCTCCTGAGGGATCCCATTATACAGAGACTTCCTTGTTTGTATAATTGGATTAAAGGTTTTGATTCTACGGTATAAAGTGAGAGAGAACAGTAGCTTGATCTCTCTCTCTCTTGGTTCCTGGGTTCCTGAGATTAGTATTAGAGAGGAGAGCAGAGTAAGGCCACATGGAGGCCAGGAGAAGCAGTCAAGATGGCTGAATGCTGAGGGAGAAGCCAGTTTGTTAAGAGTTTGTGCAGGAGGAGATGGGAAACAGAGGTGAATAAGTCTGGTGAGCTAGAAAGCTTTGATGCTAGGAAACTTGGATAAGTCAGTAGCTTTGTGAGCACTGAATGTGTGAGTTTTGGAGCCCAGTGTGTGTTTTTGCTTGCCCGCTGGGTGCAAGCTAGAATTAAAGCTGATGGCTCACCAGTTCTTGGCTCCTGTGTTTCATTACCGACTGTTCGAATCAAATGCGAACCTGCACTGGACGGGCTGCTGTGATGGTGGCCGCGACTACTGGCTTTACAGGGACATATCAATTTATGGCAGACTTGGCCAATGCTTTTTTCTCTATTGATATAGCTGCAGAGAGTCAAGACCAATTTGCCTTTGGTTGGGAAGGGAGACAATGAACCTTTACAGTGTTACCCCAAGGCTATTTGCATAGCCCCACCTTGTGCCATGGGCTGGTGGCTGCTGACCTGGCTAAATGGAAACAGCCAGAGGCAGTTCTCATGTATCATTATATTGATGATAATATGCTAACTAGTTATTCTCTTCCAGAATCGGAGCAAGCAGTCCCTACCCTGCTATCCCATTTGAAAGCATGTGGCGGGGCAGTCAACAAGAACAAATTACAAGGACCTGGGTTATTCTTGGAAGTTGTCTGGTCAGGTAAGACAAAGGTTATCCCCAACGCAGGCAGTTATAGATAAGATCCAAGCATACCCCATGCCCACTACGGTAAAACAGTTACAGGAATTCTTAGGTTTGTTGGGGTATTGGCGAGCATTTATACCCCATTTGACTCAGTTACTACGCCCCTTGTACAACCTTATTCGGAAGGGGGTTCGGTGATATTGGACTGAGCAGGCACAAGGTTCATTTGCAGCAGCTAAGAGAGCTGTCAAGGTGGCACAGGTCTTGAATGTGTTTGATCCTGCCAGGCCCTGTGAGCTGGATGTTCATGTAACCTCGGAGGGGTGTGGATGGGGCTTGTGGTAATGATTAGAGCACTTATGGCAACCTATTGGGTTTTGGTCCCAATTGTGGAAAGGTGCTGAAGTTTGTTACTTATTAGTGGAGAAGCAGCTGGCAGCTCTGTATGCTGCCATCCTGGCCACTGAGAGTATTACAACCACAACGCCAGTTACAGTCAAGGCAACATACCCTATTGCAGGATTGGGTGAGAGATTGGGTGACGAAACCATGTAGTGGTATGGCCCAAATGTCCACCCTGGCCAAGTGGGGTGCCTACCTGCAACAACGCTGTGGTCTTAGCACCAGCCCATTGAGGGCAGAACAGCAGGAAGTCTTGGGTCCAGTCACCTATGCAACCTTAGAGTCAGGTGCAGCTGGGGCTCAGGAGGCAGAACCTGAAGTCAGTCCCTACCAGGAGGGGCGGGTGCCCATCCCCGAGGATGCCTGGTATACTGATGGTTCCAGCAGGGGCCAACCTGCCAAGTGGACGGCCATAGCCTTCCATCCGGCCACTGAGACTATTTGGATAGACACGGGTACAGGCCAAAGCAGCCAATGGGCAGAATTAAGAGCTGTTTGGCTAGTTGCCCATAATGAACCTTCACCTCTGGTGATCTGTACTGACAGCTGGGCTGTATATCGTGGACTGACCCTTTGGATTGCTACTTGGCACATTAACCAGTGGATGGTAATGCACCATCCACTATGGGGTCAGGCCATGTGGCAGGACTTATGAGAAATAGGACACCAGAAGCAAGTGACAGTATATTATGTCATGGGGCATGCCCCTCTAACCTATCCTGGGAATGATGAGGCAGATACGTTGGCAAAGGTGCAATGGTTGGAGCTGCACCTGCAGGTGATGTGGGGCAGTGGTTCCACTGGCACCTGCTCCATGAGGGACAGAAAACTATGTGGGCTACGGTTAAGGCGTGGAACTTGCCTGTGTCCTATGCAGAGGTACTTGCAGCTTGTGAGCAATGTGCAGTGTGTTCCAAGGAGTACCCTCAGAGACCACTGGTGTCACCTGGACAGATCCAAAGGGGTCATGTTTCACTGACACAATGGTAGATAGACATCATTGGACCCTTACCAAAGTCAGAAGGGTACCAGTATGCAGTCACTTGTGTAGATACTGTGACCAGTCTGTTTGCTGCACCCTGTCTGCCCCGTAACCCTGACCAGAGGGCAGTCATACAGGCTCTGGACCACCTGAATGCTGCATATGGGCGACCGCTGGTCCTTGAAAGTGACAATGGTAGCCACTTCACTGGTTCAATGGTGAGGCAATGGGCTCAAGAGCTGGGGGTGGACTGGAAGTACCATGTTCCCTACCACCCCAGGCTGCTGGTATCATTGAGCAGTAAAATGGACTCTTAAAGCAGGGACTGCGACAGGAGGTGGGCAACAGCTCCCTTACTGGATGGACATGCCGCTTATGGACAGTACTCCGGATTTTGAATGAGATACCTTGATGGGGGAGCCCAGCTCCAGTAGAGGCCCTCCTGCATCGGGCAGCTGCCCCCATTCAGTTGCAGATATGCACCAAGAACATTTTACTCAAGCCAGGTTTTGGACAGCAGGGCAACATTCTCTTTGCCTGCCCCAACAGCCCTTCTTAAAGACCAACGGCTTCGATGGACTTGGCCCTGGACTGTACAAACCCCCCATCTGAGATGGGTGGCCTTGTTGGCACCATGGGGAAAGGGGCTAGAGGTGGACCTCCAGTTAACTCCTTGGGCAACCAGCCCATGGCCACCTAAGGTAGGAGTGTATTAATTGTCCCTTGAGTGCTCAGGGGGACAGCATTATGAAGGGCACCTTTGTAATTTCTTTATGGCCAATAATGAGTTCTCCTATTTTACTACACATAGAACCAGCAGATGCTGGTGTATTGGCCAATAAGGTTTGGTATGCCCGCTCAGGGCGGCCTCTGGTACCAGCTACAGTGCTGTCTGCAGACAAAACTCTGGCCTCTATTCTGCCAGAGGGAAAATATTTGCATCTCTTAGTGCTGTTGATAGCTCTGTCATTTCGCCCATAGCTTTAGATTTGTTAATCCTATTGCTGTAATTGGTCCTGTTTCTGTTTATGCAATTGTATCCCACTCCTTGCACCATGACCATCATGGAAGATACCTGTGGTTTAGATTGTGAAGTGAGCTAAAGGGGTGGAATGTTGGTCAAAAAAGTTTGTGAATATGATATATATGTTTGCTCGCTTATAGTTTGTATTGGGTGTAGGGGACGGGCTGTAAGCAGGCTGGTTGTTATACCCCAAGGCTTAGTTTTAAGACTGAGCCTTTCCCCACCCTTTATATATATATATATAATTATTATTAATTCTAATGGGGTGACACCAATAAATCAGGGTACATATATACAATGAAAACATCTCCAGGTTATCTTATCATTCAATTGTGTTGCATACCCGTCACCAAAAGTCAAATTTTCCTCTGTCACTTTCTATCCGGTTCTCCCTGTGTCCCTCCCCTCCTCCCTATCCCACTCTTCCCTCCCTTCCCCCATCTCATAAACCCCACTCTCTTGTCCATGTCTCATATTCTCACTTTTATGTCCCACCTATGTATGAAATCATGCTGTTCTCAGTTTTTCTTTTTTTCTGATTTACTTATTTCACTCTGTATAATGTTATCAAGGTACATCCATTTTGTTATAAATAATCCGATGTCATCATTTCTTATGGCTGAGTAGTATTCCATAGTATATATGTACCATAGCTTTTTAATCCACTCGTCTTCTGACGGACACTTGGGCTGGTTCCAGATCTTCGCTATTGTGAACAATGCTGCCACGAACATGGGGGTGCATTTCTTCTTTTCAAACAGTGCTATGGTGTTCTTAGGGTATATTCCTATTAGTAGGATAGCTGGGTCAAAAGGCAGTTCGATTTTTAATTTTCTGAGGAATCTCCAAACTGTTTTCCACAGTGGCTGCACCAGTCTGCATTCCCACCAGCAGTGCAGAATGGTTCCCTTTTCTCCACATCCTCGCCACCACTTATTCTGTGTTGTTTTGCTGATGAGTGCCATTCTGACTGGTGTGAGGTGATATCTCATTGTGGTTTTAATTTGCATTTCTCTAATGATTAGTGATGTTGAGCATTTTTTCATATGCCTATTGGCCATCTGTATGTCCTCTTTGGAGAAATTTCTATTCATTGCTTTTGCCCATTTTTTGATTGGATTGTTTGTCTTCCTGGTGTAGAGTTTTATAAGTTCTTTATAAATTTTAGTTATTAACCCCTTATCAGATGTGCTGTCGAATATGTTCTCCCATTGTGTGGTTTGTCTTTTTATTCTGTTCTTATTGTCTTTAGCTGTGCAAACACTTTTTAGTTTGATATAGTCCCATTTGTTTATCTTGCCTTTTATTTCATTTGCCCGTGGAGATAAATTGGCAAATATACTGCTGCTACAGATGTCGGAGAGCTTGCTGCCTATGTTTTCTTCTAAGATGCTTATGGTTTCACGGCTTACCTTTAAGTCTTTTATCCATTTTGAGTTTGTTTTTGTGAATGGTGTAAGTTGATGGTCTAGTTTCATTTTTTTGCATGTAGATGTCCAATTTTCCCAACACCATTTGTTAAAGAGGCTGTCTTTACTCCATTGTATGTTCTTTCCTTCTTTGTCAAATATCATTTGTCCATAAAGCTGTGGGTTTATTTCTAGGTCCTCTGTTCTGTTCCATTGATCTATGTGCCTGTTCTTATGCCAGTACCAGGCTGTCTTGAGAATAATGGCCTTATAGTAAACCTTGATATCTGGAAGAGTGATACCTCCTGCTTTATTTTTTCTTTTTAAGATTGCTGAGGCTATTCATGTTCTTTTTTGGTTCCATATAAATTTTTGGAATATGTGTTCTATATCTTTGAAGTATGTCATTGGTATTTTAATTGGTATTGCATTGAATTTATAAATTGCTTTGGGTAATATAGACATTTTAATGATGTTTATTCTTCCTAGCCATGAGTACGGTATATGCTTCCACTTGTTTGTATCTTCCTTGATTTCTTTTATCAATGTTCTATAATTTTCCGAGTACAAGTCCTTAACCTCCTTGGTTAAATTTACTCCTAAGTACTTTATTTTTTTGGCTGCAATAGTGAAGGGGATTGTTTCTTTAATTTCTTTTGCTGACAGCTCATTGTTGGTATATAGAAATGCCTCTGATTTCTGAGTATTAATTTTATATCCTGCCACCTTGCTGAATTCATTTATAAGGTCCAGTAGTTTTTTGACTGAGACTTTAGGGTTTTCAATATACAATATCATATCATCTGCAAATAGTGACAGTTTTACTTCTTCTTTTCCAATTTGGATGCCTTTTATTTCTTCTTCTTGTCTGATTGCTGTAGCTAGGACTTTTAGAACTATGTTGAATAAGAGTGTTGAAATGGGGCATCCCTGCCTGGTTCCTGATCTTAAGGGGATTGCTTTTAATCTTTGTCCATTTAGTATGATGTTTGCTGTGGGTTTATCGTAGATGGCCTTTATCATGTTAAGGAATGATCCCTGTATTCCCACTTTACTGAGAGTTTTGAGCATGAATGGGTGCTGGATTTTATTAAACGCCTTTTCTGCATCTATTGAAATTATCATGTGATTTTTGTCCTTCCTTTTGTTTATGTGATGAATCACATTGATTGATTTGCAAATATTGAACCAGCCTTGCCTCTCCAGAATAAATCCCACTTGATCATGGTGTATGATTTTTTTCATATATTGCTGGATCCGGTTGGCTAATATTTTGTTGAGAATTTTAGCGTCTAAATTCATCAGGGATATAGGCCTATAATTTTCTTTCTTTGTGTTGTCTTTGCCCGGTTTTGGGATCATAATTATGCTCGCCTCATAAAAGGAGTTTGGAAGTCTTCCTTCCTCTTGAATTTTTTGAAATAGCTTGAGGAGGATAGGAGTTAGTTCTTATTTGAATTTTTGATAGAATTCACTTGTGAAGCCATCAGGCCCAGGACTTTTCTTTTTTGGGAGTTTTTTGATAACTGTTTCGATCTCATTTGTTGTAATTGGTCTGTTTAGGTGTTTTGATTCTTTCAGATTGATTTTTGGAAGGTTATATGATTCAAGAAATCTGTCCATTTCACCTAGGTTGTCTAATTTTTTGGCATATAGTTCTTCATAGTATTTTCTTACAATGCTTTGTATTTCTGTTGTGTCAGTTGTTAGTTCTCCACTGTCCTTTCTAATTTTATTTATTTGAGTCCTCTCTCTTTTTTTCTTGGTGAATCTAGTTAAAGATTCATCAATCTTGTTTACCTTCTCAAAGAACCAGCTCCTGGTTTCATTGATCCTCTGTATTGTTTCCTTTGCCTCTATGTCATTTATTTCTGCTCTGATCTTTATTATTTCCTTCCTTCTACTTGTGTTGGGTTTTATTTGTTGTTGTTTTTCTAGTTCTTTTAGATGCAGGGTCAGGTTGCTTATTTGAGCTTTTTCTAGCTTCTTATGATATGCCTGTAGTGCAATAAACTTCCCTCTCAGAACTGCTTTTGCTGTGTCCCATAGATTTTGAGTTGATGTATGCTCCTTATCATTTGTTTCTAGGAACTTTTTTATTTCTTCTTTGATCTCATTGTTAATCCATTCATTATTTAATAACATACTATTTAGTTTCCAAGTGTTTGAGTATTTTTCAGTTTTTCTTTTGTGGTTAATTTCTAGTTTCATGGCATTGTGATCAGAGAAAATGCTTGAATTGATTTCAATCTTCTTAAATTTATGGAGACCATTTTTGTGTCCTAACATGTGGTCTATCCTAGAAAACATACCATGAGCGCTTAAGAATGTATATTCTACTGCATTGGGGTGAAAAGTTCTGAAGATATCTATTAAATCAAGTTGATCTTGTGTTTCCTTTAAGTCTGCTGTTTCTTTATTAATTTTCTTTCTTGAAGATCTATCCAGTGTTGTTAGAGGGGTATTGAAATCCCCTACTATGATAGTATTGCTGTTAACCTCACCCTTTATATCCATCAAAGTCTGCTTTATGTATGTTGAGGCTCCTATATTTGGTGCATAGATATTTATAATAGTTATATCTTCCTATTATTGTTCCCTTTATCATTATGTAGTGTCCTTCTTTATCTCTTACTACAGCCTTTGTTTTATAGTCCATTTTGTCAGATATAAGTATTGCTACCCCTGCTTTTTTTTCATTTCCATTTGCATGAAATATTTTTTTCCATCCTTTTACCTTCAGTCTATGTGCATCTTTTGTTTTAAGGTGTGTCTCTTGTAGACAGCATATGTATGGGTCCTGTTTCTTTATCCATGCAGCTACCCTATGTCTTTTGATTGGATCATTTAATCCATTTACATTTAAGGTTATTATTGATATGTAGTTGTTTATTGCCATTTTATTCTTTAAAGCTGTATTCTTCTTTTGCTATATTCTTTCCTCCCTTTAAACTGTTCACAAGAGGCCCCTTAGTATCTCTTGCAGAATTGGTTTGGTTTTTATGAATTCCTTGAGGCTTTCTTTTTCTGGGAAGCTCTTTATTTCTCCTTCAATTTTAAACGTTAGCCTTGCTGGATATAGTAGTCTTGGTTGTAGGTTCTTGTTCTGCATACTTTGATTATATCTTGCCATTCCCTTCTGGCCTCAAGTGTTTCTGTTGAGAAGTCCGATGTCATCCTTATGGGGGCTCCTTTGTAGGTGATAGCCTTTTTTTCTCTAGCAGCTTTTAAAATGTTTTCTTTATCCATTAGCTTTGGTATTTTAACTATGATGTGTCTTGGTGTAGATCTTTTTGGGTTTCTCTTTAATGGAGTTCTGTGTGCTTCTTGAATGTGTGGAGTGTTTCCCAGCCTTAATTTAGGAAAGTTTTCTGCTATGATTTGATTGAACAAAGTTTCCATTTCCTTTCCTCTCTCCTCTTCTTCAGGCACCCCTATGATGCGAATGTTGTTTCTCTTCATGTTGTCACAGAGCTCCCTTAGAGTTTCCTCACATTTTTTGAGTCTCTTTTCCTTTGTCTTTTCTGCTTCTGTGCCTTTATTTATTGTGTCCTCTAACTCGCTCAGTCGATCCTCAGCGTGATTCATCCTGCTTTTAATTCCTTCCATTTTGGTCTTCAGTTCTGATACTGTATTTGTCATTTCTGTCTGATTCTTTTTTATTATTTCAATTTCATTTTTTATACTTGTTATCTCTTTATTTAGGTGTTCATAATGACTATCCATTGTTGCTCTAATTTCTTTGAACATCCTAACTATCATTATTCTAAATTCTGCTTCTGTTAATTTGCTTATATCTGGTTCATTCAGGTCCTTCTCTGGGGATTTCTCTTGATTCATTTGGTTTGCATTCCTCTGCCTACCCATTTTTTCTGTGTATAAGCAAGTTGTGGCCACTGGAGTCCAGTAGGTGTTGCCTTTGTGTTCTGTACGTGTGGTCTGTTGCAGGCCTCCCACCCTCTCTGCCGCTGCCTAGGGTGGTTGGGTATGAGCGTTGCCAGCGCCGTCCCACTGTGGCTTTTGCTGTGATTTCTGCCTCTCCTCCGCGGAAGGGGCTGTCACTCAAGCCACAAGCCTTAGCACCAAGGGTAGAGGTGAGCACCTTTGCTCAGCTGCGGACCCAGCCTATTTCTGGATTTCCGCCCAGAACCTGCAGTCAGAGCCTGCTCACCACAGTTTCGCTGGTTGGGCGGGGCTTTTGACGTGCTCTCAGCTGTAAGCCTTTGCCCGTCGGAATTTTAGCCCTGCCCTCGAGGCCAGGGCCCTTCTGTGCAGGGTCGCAAACCCAGGTTTATTGGGCCGGGCGTATTTGCTGGCTTCCGCTCAGCTGTGTACTTCCGCTCGTCCTGGACTCTACCCCGCCCCCGCGTTCGGAGTCCGCTCGTGCACGTATATTGGCAAACCGCGGTTTCTCCGGCCAGACGGGGCTGGTAGCGTGAGCTCAGCTGCGAGCCCCCGCCCGTCCCTGGTCCTAGCCCGGTCCCCGCGGTCAGGGCCGGCTTGCGCAGGGTCGCAGAGCAGATTTCTGCCTGTTCCTGGCCTTCCGCTTTGTCCCCGTTAGTGGGATTAAAGGCGGGCCCGCAGCTTCCGGAACGCTTTCGCGCATCCCCTCCGACCCTGTTGGGCTAGCCCGAGCTCACACCGGCTTGGCCTCTGCCCACGCCGACAGAACCGCGTTTCATCATCCTGCTGCCCCAAACCCTTCAGCAACCCTCAGCAGAGTAGGAAGGGACCTAATACTCCACACTGTAGGCCTGGGAGCTCCCTCACTTGTTTCACAGCTCAAAACTGTCCATACGCCTCTTCTAGTCTCTGGGACTGCAGGCTGGGGCTTGGTTCCTGGGACCCAGGTCCCTCCCTCTCCGCCAAACTTTCCTCCCGCCACGCGGGTCTCTCCCGGCTGCTGTTTGCTCCTTGGAGCAGGGCAGCCCTCTTTGCGTTTTCGCTATTCCTACCAATCTCAATGTGGTTTCTTCTGTGTTTCTTGGTTGAAGAGTCCACTTAGTTCAGTTCATAGTTGGTTTATCCAGATGATGGTTCTTTAAATTGAGTTATAATCCACTTTGGTTCTGGGAGTTGGAAGTTGGTATGTCCGCCTACTCCGTCGCCATCTTGCTTCTCCTTCCCCACCCTTTTTGATGTAGGGTGGTGCACTCTCATGAGGAATCCCATAATGCCTCAGATGAGTGACTTTGTATCAGAGACTTTCTTGTTTGTAGATTGGATTAAGGGTTTGGATTTTTACAATATAAAGTGGGGCATACTGGGAGCTTGCTCTCTCAGTTTCTGCTATCACCATTGCAGGGGCCTCCCTGATCCTTTGCCCTCCATGAGGAAAGCTGGTTTTCTGCTTTTCCATTGTCTTCTCTTGTGGCTTGCCTGTCTTGGTGAGACACCAATAAACAGAATGGCCTACCATCCTCCAACTTTGCCATTTCTTCACCATCTCCTCAAATCCAATGGGAACCTGCATGTGAATGGCCATGATGGCGGTTTCTGGCCACACAAGCAGATTAAAGCCACGTGGAGGAGACAAGAAGCAGCCAAGATGGCGGAGTGCTGAGGAAGAAGCCAGTTTGTGCAGAGTTTGTGTAGAGAGAAGGAGATGGAAAACAGAGATGACTAAGTCTGGTGAGCTAGAAACCTTTTGATTCTAGGAAACTTGGATAAGTCAGTAGCTTTGTGAGCACTGAATGAGTGGGTTCTGGAGCCCAGTGTGTGTTTTTACTTGCCCACCGGGTGTAAGCTAGAATTAAAGCTGATGGCTCACCAGCTCTTGGCTCTGTTGTTTCATTACTGTAAGGCCATGAGCCGCCATCGTGGCCATTCACATGCCATTGGATTCGGGCTGACAGTGAAGAAATGGCAGAGTCAGAGGATGGTAGGCCATTCTGTTTATTGGTGTCTCACCAAGACAGGCAAGCCACAAGAGAAGACAAGGGAAAAGCAGAAAATCAGCTTTTCCCATGGAGGGCAAGGGATCAGGGAGGCCCCTGCAATGGTGATAGCAGGAACCGAGAGAGCAAGCTCCTGGTCTACCCCACTTTATAGTATAGATTCAAAACCTTTAATGCAATTATACAAACAAGAAAGTCTTTGATACAAAGCCACCCATCTGAAGCATAATGGGATTCCTCAGGAGAGTGCACCACCCTACATTATCCAATCAGTCAAGGGTGTGGAGAAGAGCTTTTTCTTAAAACTAAGCCTTAGGCTATAACGACCCGGCCTGCCCACAGCCTGTCCCAGAACACACATTAATATCAACGAACTTCCATGTGGGCAGCGCCATCTTCAACAAAGTGAGCATAATATATTTTATCTGCCCAACAATTACTGACTGTCCAAATCTAATGTGAACCCGCACTGGCCAGGCGGCTATGATCCTGACCCTGGCTACTGGAATGACACACCCCTAGCAGAAAAATACACCTACTATCTGGCAAGGGTCTCCCATCAACCATGGAAAAGATGCCTTCCCATGTCCAGTAACTTTGATAAACTTTATGTACCACCTTTGACAGACTCCTTCAACAACAGCCCAGGACACTCATAAGCACAACACAGGGTCACAACAGAGGGTCCTTGGCCCAAAGAGTGGTGGGATGATGTGGAAGAGAAGACCTAGCAGAGGAACTTGAGTGGGGTTGGACCATGGGGAAGTCTTCCTGGTCACAGGTGCAGAAGTTCCTCATGGCAGATCAAACTGCATCTCCATAGATCACAATGAACTTGTCTGTGAAGTGGCTGAGCCTCTGGGAGACAAGGGTAAAGAAAAACTGGTTTTTTCCTCTCACAGAATTCAAAAGTTCTCTTAGGTGACTTGGTGGCGATATGCCTTGTCTCACTAGACCAGGGTGGCCTGCAGAGGCAGGTTATAAAATGACAAGTGACTGGTACAGCTCCTGGCAACAACCATCCACAGTGAAACCCATGGGTTTGTTGTGTAGGGAATCACCCATCTAACCTTAAACCCTCTATGTCTTGGATTGGGGAACTTCAGTTAAAAGCCCAGAGTGAATGTCTCTTGGATGCAAACACCAAGAAACTGTGTGAGTGAGTGACCTTTGTGCAGACACAAAGGAATGCACGTGAACTAGCTTTAGAAAATTAGCCTAGAGTTCTAGATCGCCCCTTCTTTTGTGCTTGTTAATTAGCAAAAGAAAAAGAATGTACTGACCCAAATTAGCCCTTTTCCAATGTCAACAAAATGGCCATTAGTCATTCTTTCCCCTTATCACCTGGCCTCCCTTCCTTGTAATCCTGTTACCTCAGTTCTGCTTCTGATCAATAAAAGCTAAGGGAGAAGGAAATTTAGGAGGTCTTCTTTGCTGCCCTTGGCAAGCCTCCCCCTCTTCCTCTTGACATCAGTTTGTGTCTTGAGTAGGTTTGTTTCAAGTGACACTGGTAGTTCCCAGTGGGCTGGAGTAATACTACAGGTTTGCATTTCTGGGAAATCTCAGAAAGCCTTGGGTAGAGGATCCAGTGAAAGGCTGGCCTCCTGGGATATGTAATTCAGGGATTCAGACAATTCTTTCAGGCATCAAAGCGAAGAATGAACTCTGCATGTGGGGAAGTGAGAGACTGCATTTTCTTGATGTGCTCTGAGCCTCAGCTACCACAGCAACTTTATCCTTGGAGATTTTAGTTCTACATTTGATGCTCAAATTGAAAAACAAAGATACTGTATATGTTAGAGTAAAAGGAAGCCCATGATTTTATGCATGGATAATGAGCGGAAGCAACAGATTCTTTCCTTTCTTTAATTTTCAACTTAAGTCAAAACAACAGTTGCACAGATGAGGAAGGGGTGGGGGGAGAGAGAGAGAAAGAGAGAGACTAGGGCCAAAGTTTTAACCAATGTGGATATTTCAAAAACTCAAGAAGAGGCACAGTAAGGGTTTCCTTAGCACCAAGATTTAAGGAAAAAGTTCCAGCCTGGGTATGTGGACACATGCTCCAACTTTCAGCTAATTCTATTTCTTTACCTATAAAGTGGAGAGTTTGGGTTAAATGATTGCAAAATATTATAAACCTAGGATTTATAACTTAGATTCCTTTTTTAAAAAATTTACTCATTTTAGAGAGGAGAGAGAGAGAGAGAGAGAGAGAGACTGGGAGTGAGAGAGAGAGAGAGAGAGAGAGAGAGGCAAGCAGGGGAGGAGCAGGAAGCATCAACTCCCATATGTGCCTTGACCAGGCAAACCTAGTGTTTCAAACCGTTGACCTCATCCTTCCAGGTCGATGCTTTATTATAACTTAGATTCTTAAAAGTGTTTAAATCAAACCCTATCACTAGGTTTCTCTTTCTGAAGGTTAGATAGATCAGTGTGTGTGCACATATGTAGTGTATATGTATAGTGTCTGTGTACATGTGTAGTACAGGTGTAGTATACATAGGTAATGTGTATATGTGCTGCATGTGGCATATATGTACAATGCGCATGCGTTGTGTGTGGGGTTGTGTGTAGAGTATATATGTTTTTGATGTGTCATGCACTATTTAGTCTTGTTACTCAGAGCAACCCCCCACACTGCCCCATCTCTGCTGGATTTCCGGATCCCTCAGAAATCCTCCTTCCCACACCCAGCTAAATAAACAGGAACACATGTGAAAAGCCTTTCTTATTTCAGTGCCCCTTGAGATGCAGCCAAACAGCTGGAATTACATGCTTTGTAGAGAACCAGGGACGTGGCATGGCAACGGGAAACTCAGTTTGTATTTGGAAGAAATTCCTTTTCCAAAACCTGAGAGGGCAAGAGACAGAGAGGATGTGTGTGTGTGTGTGTGTGTGTGTGTGTGTGTCTAGGGGTATCTTTCATTAAAATCTGTCTTCTTTAGCGTTCTTCTATACACACATGCATTTACATCTCAGACTCCAATTTTAAAGTCAACCTCTTCTTTCCTTCACATTTCTCCCTTTGGTTCTATTGCTTTTTATTTCTCTCTCCAGTCCCATTACTCTCTTTTTACTGTGGACAGTAAGTAGCTCAGTGTTTTGATCCACTGGATTGAAGTAGCCCCAAATCAAAGCAGAGGAGGCTAGAATGCTGCACAATGGCTAGGATACGGGACCTCTGAGTCTTCAGTGCTTCTCCCCCTGGTTATGGGAAAGGTTCCTTTTGATCCTGGGGACTGCAGCTCTGCCAGAGTCCAGCCTGCCACTCCACATGTGTTCCAGTCATGTACTGCTGCTTAAGTCACTCCTAAACTACGTGGATTGAAGCAACACTCATTTATTTTGCTCATGAGTCTGTGATTTAGGGCATGACTCTTCTCCCAAGTGACACTTGCTAGGATGGCTGGAAGGTGAGGGGTGACTCTACAGTGGGGGCTGGAGTCATCGAAATGTATTTACTCACATATGTTTTGTTTGTTGCTGGCTGTTGGCTGGTATTTTAGCTGACACTGTCAGCTTGAACACCTACATGTGGCTTTTCTATGTAACGGGTGTTCTCACTGCATGGTGGCTATGTTCCAAAAGTGAATGCCACAAAAGACAAGGTGAAAGTGCATATTATTTTTATGACTTAGTCTCAGAAGTCATTAAGCATCACTTCTGCCATACTATTGGCTGAGGCAGTTTACAAAGTTCTGTCCAGGAGTGGATGACATAGAATATACTACACAATGGGAAAAGGATTCAACGTCACTTTTAAGAATAGTGTGTAGTTTGTGTGTATGCATGTAGTGTGTATGCATGTAGTGCACTATATTGTAGTAATGTCGAGTACTTATATACTCTTACAGTCCTATTGGTTTAAATTTATAGACAGAGATGGAATTTGTAGTAAGGATTATCACATGGATTCTAAAGCTTACACGTCTGCATGAATCATGTGGTAGGCAGAATGGTCTCAAGATGGACCCCAAGATTTCTGCTCCCTGGTGTACACAACTTGTATAATCCCTTCCCCTTAAATATAGGAAACCTGTGAACATAATGGGTGCCAACAAGAGCTGGCAAAGGCTAAGGGATTTTACAAATGGAAATTAGGTCCCTAATTAGTTCTTTTGGATTAATCAAAAGAGAAATTACCTTGGTGAGCCTGACATAATCAGGTGAGTTCTTTAAAGAAGGGTTCAGGTCTACCTTAAAGAGCTAGAGGCTCCTACTGACTTCGAAGAAGTAAGCTGCTATGTGTGAAAAGACCATGTGGCTACAATATGAGGGTGGCTTCTAGGAACTAGGAGCGACCCCCAAACAACAGCCAGCAAAATAATGGGAACCTCAGTTCTTCAACTGCAAGAAAATTCACCCACATATAATTTGAACTTGAACTTGGAAGAACTCCAGATGAGAACACAGGCTGGCTGACATCTTGATTTCAGCTGTGAGACCCTGAGCAGAGAACCTAGCTACTCCTGACCAACAGAAACTGGGTTTCTGACCAAGAGAAACTATGAGATGATAAATGTGTATTGTTTTAGGTTGCCAAGTTAGTGGTAATGTGTTATGCAGTCATAGCAAACGAGCACAAGTCATAACCACGAGCTCCATTGGTGAGAAAACTTTATTGAGTAATTGGAGAAATACACAGCAGATCCAGTAGCAAGACTGTGCACATGCCTTAAGACCCAGCTCAAATGTCACCTCCTTTAAGATCATCATGGACTCTCTTCAGCTAGCAGTAATCTCCTGCGTCTGAAACTCTATAGCTTTGTTTGTACCTCTTTTGCAGTACTTCTCATGTTCTACTTGTATTTATTACATGTTTGGTTTCCCTGACTAAAGTATAAGGTCCTCTGGATAAAAAATGTTGTTCTATTATTTTTCTGGCACCAAAGTACTTAGCATAATTCTTTGCATATCAACAAATGTTTACTGATGATCTACTAAGTAATTTTCTCAATGATAGAACTTCAACTTTTATTTGTTGAGGCAGTTTGAGAATACATTTGATATAAGAAAAATCAAGAGATGTTCTTTACTATTATTTTAAGGGTGCTAGTTTAAAATATCAAAACTAGCTAAGCATTCTGGTCATGATTTGCAGTCAGTGAGAAAGTTTCTGTCATTTGAGGTTCTGAAATTAAGCCTATGCATGCTCATCCAATAGATTCTGATTCCCAGACTCTGAAACTCTCTGCCAAGACAAAATCACAGATCTGAATGATCTTTATTTTTATCCTTAAAATAAAGAAAAGAATTTCCTAACCACTGGGACAAGCTGCTATGTAGCTATTACCTCTAGAATCAGGACCATTATATTTATGAGGGCAGGGATGAAAGTACCTCTTGGAGTACTAAATCCACGTCTACTTAGAGAGGAAAGTAGCTTTTAGCTCCTCTTCAGAATTTAGTTTTGGGCCACTGAACATAAAGGAAGTAGAAAGGCAAAGAACATAAAATAGATGTGCTTTTAGGATGGTAATACATTTTTCCTCCCATTGATTTGAGAGAAAGAGAAGCATCAACTTGTTTCATTGAGTTGTTCCATTTAATTGTGTACTCATTGATTGCTTCTCATCCATGCCTTAACCGGGAGTCAAACCCACCTCTGGTGCGTTGGTCAATGCTTTATCCACTGAGCCACCTGGCCAGGACCAGGATAATAATACTTTTGTTGTAGCAAAATAAATCAGTATCTCCTGGAGGCTGGTTGGTTTGAGCCCCAGGAGGCCCCTCATGTCTTGGGGAACCCCACACAGGGTTGGATTGGAAACTATTTTTGCAAGCTCTATGATTAATAACAAAAAGCATTGCCAATAATAATCATTTTTATAGCTCTTATAAAAATAAAATAAAAGTGTAGAGCCATGAGGAATTATTTTGGGGCCAAGTTATTAGTCAGGTCCATGATTAGGTGCTTTAGGGGAATGCCAACTGGTTACTCTGGGCTCAAGCACATCTTTTGAGGACTTTTAGATCTGGACCTTACACAAATAGTGAGTATAAATACTACATTTATATTGCTCATGAAAATTTGCAACATTTCATAGATATGATCTCACTTTACCTGGGAATAGGTAAAAACTGTCCTCTCCTAATCTGGGCTACTAGGGATAGGTGAAGTTCAGGGACCGTAATTGTTAAGACTTCAAGTAGCATCCACTTTGTCTGGAAAATAAGAGTGTGTGTCCTGTTCTGGGTGCAAATCTCATGAGGCCTCAAACATATGGAGCCAATAGATCAGATCACTGCTAATTAGCATCAAGATGGTGTTAAAGAGGGGTCCCCAAACATTTTACACAGGGGGCCAGTTTACTGTTCCTCAGACCGTTGGAGGGCCGGACTATAAAAAAAAACTAGGAACAAATCCCTATGCACACTGCACATATCTTATTTTAAAGTAAAGAAACAAAAACAAAACGGGAACAAATACAATATTTAAAATAAAGAACAAGTCAATTTAAATCAACAAACTGACCAGTATTTCAATGGGAACTATGGATGCATCCTGTGCTCCTCCCACTGACCACCAATGAAAGAGGTGCCCCTTCTGGAAGTGTGATGGGGGCCGGATAAATGGTCTCAGGGGGCCGCATGCGGCCTGCGGGCCCGTAGTTGGGGGACCCCTGTGTTAAAGGCCTGAGTCAGAAATTAATCATATCAGCTATTCTCTTGTTTGCCCTGTGGTTATCCCCATGGTCAGAATGTAACTGGATGTGACAGGTCCTGATTTTACATTTCATATGGGGGACAAATAAATATTTGTGAAATCTACCAGGCATTATTTTGCTGTTTAGACTCTAGACAATCCTTGGAGCTCACTGGGTATTTATTTATACTTATAATCTGGAGGGAGGTGAGACAGTAAAAAGCTAAGAAGAGAGCTGATACCCATCCCCCAGTTTAACTGGGAGGTGGTGGGAAGACTAAGTGGAAGGAGGGATTGTAGGATTTGAGGAGTAAGAAGGTTGAGGTAAATGAGCTAGGCGGATTCATTTGCCTTGGCTTCACTTAGGGAGATTTTTAAAATGCAGATTTCTAGACCCAGCTGTAATGAATCACAGTCTCTGGGGGTTGGGCCCTGTAATCTGTATTTCAAACAGCCAGGTATCAGACTGCAAGCAACAGTATAAAGAGCACTGGAGGGTTCTGCATTTAGTTCTGTCACCAGCTTTCTGTGTGACCTTGTGAAAATAGTTGTGCCCCTCTGGGTCTCAGTTTCTTCATCTATAAAATGGGTGGTCAACCCAAGGAGTGCACCAGCACCCACATTATAATTCAAAGACTGTCTATGACACAAATATCTGAAGCCACGTAGCGATGCTGTGAAGATCTCTTTGCAGGTGCAGGGAGGAAAGGGGATGGAAAAGAGGCAGAGATACAGGAGGCAGGTGGGGAAAGATCTCAACCAAGTGGCCCCTCCTTCAGGGTGGCTTCTAGTTTTGTGAGGCCTGACATTTATATAATTTGAGAGGCCCTCTTTAAAAAAAATAAAGAATATAAAATTACCCTTAAAATTTAATATAAAAGTGATTATTTACGTAGAGTAGTAAAAGAAATCACAAACTACTCATTTTACAAAAATATCATAAATACAGAATCAAGAAAAAAATAACATAATATTTTTATGAATTTTTTCCCCTGACTCACCTTTATAATACTCTTTTTCCCCTGTAGCTTTACTCTGCACACGGTGATTTTCTCTTCATGCGACGGTCACTTTGTACTACCATTCACTTTGGAGAGGACGGAAAGGCAATAATTCAGTTTTACCTCTAATGTGTTTGAAATCTGTTTTTTTAAGCTGTGGATAGTTCAGTAAAGTTTTTTTTCTACTTCAAAATTCATTATTGGCAATGTCATGTGTATTTTTAGAATTGTAGTCAAGTCTGGAAAACCTTGATCAAGTTGTTTTTAATATCAAAGCTGTAAGCATTGGAAGAATTTTTCCATACACAGTACCAGCTTCTGGTTTCTAGATTTTAATCCTTAAGGTTTTTTTGTTTGTTTGTTTTTGTTTTTTCTCCATTACCTGACTAGTTGTGGTGCTGGGAGCCACAGGTCACATTCATAGCAGAACATCCCCTCTGGGCCTTCACATTGGGACACTCAGTGAGCTGGCAGAATGGGCTGTTCAAGCCATTCCTATAGCAGGATGGCTAGCCATCACTGAACTGCACATGGAAACGACCACAAATATTCCCAATTCATTTCCCTCAGATTCCCCAAATGCCTATGACCACTCCAGGGCTGCCTGACTTAGGGGGGGTGCATGATAGAGGAAGAAAGAGAGTGAAATGAGGCTGTAATCTTAAACTACAGTTATTAAAAATACATCTGGTCTCAAACAGGGAGGTTAGGGGTACCAACCCACACAGTTGAAAATTTGCATATAATTATTGACTCTCCCAAAATTTAACTACTAATAGCCTATTGTTGATGGAAGCCTACTGATAACAAACAGTTGATTAACATATATTTTGTAAGTTATAAGTGTTACATACTTTATTCTTTTAAAATTTATTGATTGATTTTAAAGAGAGAGAGATAGACGGACAGACAGCAACACTGATCTGTTCCTATATGTGTCCTCACCAGGAATCAAACTGACAACCTCAGGACAATGCTCTAACCAACTGAGCCATCTGGCAAGGACTATATTATATTTTGAAAATGAAAAATAAATTAGAGAAAATAATGTTATTAAGAAAAATCATAAAAAAGAGAATATGTGTTTATTGACACTGTAAGTTTATGTTGTCTTATTTACAAGATGAATTATTTGTCAGTACTTACATCAATATTGTCTTATATGATACAAAACCCTATAGATGTTATATGTATTTCTAACACTAAACATCAAAAATGAAAAGATAATAGTAAAAGAAATTCATATTTATTTACAGGTATAATAATTCATGCATTGATAATGAAGAAGTAATAATATGATTGCTTTATGGTAGCCTACTGTAATTGGTGTAATTGCTTCACTATATTCTAGCCCATACACTAATAAATGAATTGCTAATGGCACAGAGTATCACAGTCATATTCATATTGAAAACATTGTTACATTTTTTAAAATTTTAATTTAGAAAATTAAATTTAATGAGGACATTGTTGCATTTTTTAAAACACCACTTACCTGTGATGGTAGCCTAATATGCAGTTTCTTAATAACAAGAGGCATACTGTATAGTAATATAATTCTCTAAAAGTACAGTTATAAAACAAAGTTTGAAAACTAACACCTTGTTAATTTTATATTAACTATCACTCACCCTATGCCTATATAAAAATAAACTATCCACTTTCATATGTCTTGCACACGATGATGAATGGACAATAATTGATACATGATAAGTTCTTAATGATGATGTTGACAAAAGCATCTCATACATTTCTTGCCATTATAGTTATTAGATTTTCACACAAAAATACATACATAACAGATATGTTTATCAAATGTACAGCATAATGATTATTTACTATTCATTAAATGGAAGTGGATCGTCACAAGGGTCTTCATCCTTGTTGTATTCACATTGAGTAGGCTGAGGAAGAGGAGGACGAGGAGGGTTGGTTTTGCTGTCGCCGGGGTGGCAGAGAAGAAGGAGGTGGAGGAGAGGAAAGGGGAAGCAGGAGAGGCAGACACACTCAGTGTAATTTTGCAGAAACATTTTGATTTTTCATTTCTCTCAAAATATTTCTCTATGGTACCAATGTTTCTTCTGCCATTTGCTTTAGTTTCAGAGTATTATAGAAAGGCCCATGTCATAAAGGAAGTTAAAAGCAGTCTCAAATAATCAAAACCCTTCTACCAGATTGTTTAATGTCAATTTGTTTTCTGGCACTGAGTCTTCTAGATCTTCTTCCTTATTGGTTGGCACTGGTTCGCCAGCACCCATCTCCATAACGTTGTCTTCTGTACATTCCTTTGGTGTGGTGTCTATCAGCTCTTGAGTTTGTCTACGATCCAAATCTTGAAACCCTTAATACCCCACCTTTTTTTTTTTTTGCCATAGCCACAATCCCTTTCATGATTTCCTTGATTGTCTCTGTCATAAATCCTGTGAAGTCATGTACAACATCTGGATGTAGTTTCCTCCAGCAGGAATTCATTGTTCCGAGCTTGATGGCTTTCACAGCTTTTTCTATAACAACAATGGCATCTTCAATGGTGTAATCCTTCCATACTTTCATGATGTTCTCTCTCTATTGGGGTTCTCTTCCAAAGTGATGACAATTTTCTTCCTTAAAGTATCATATGTAATAAGTCTTAAAGGTCCTTATGACCCTCAGACTTGGAGACATTGTGTTTGGGGGCAAGTAGACCACTTCAATGTTTTTGCTGTTGAACTAATGGGGTTCTGGGTCACCGCGGCATTGTCTAACATCAAAAGAACTTTCAAAGGCAGTCTCTTAGTGGTAAGGTACTTCCTGACTTCTGAGATAAAGCATCAGTGGAACCAATCCAGAAAAAGGGTTCTCATTATCCAGACCTTACTGTTATAAAACCAAAAGTCCAGCAGCTGGTTTTCATCTTTTCCCTTCAAAGCTAAAGCTTTCTAGATGAGGACCATCTTGATCAGAAACCCGCCTGCATTCATGCCAAACAGTAGAGTTAGCCAATCCCTTCCTGCCTTAAATCTGGGTGCTCGCTTTTCTTCCTTACTGATTAATGTTCCGTGGCATTTATCTTTTCTTTTTTTTTTTTTTTAAACAGAATAGGAAAATTCTGTCTGCATTAAAAACTTGTTCAGGCAGATATCTATTCTTTTTGATGATTTTCTTAATGGGAACTCATCTGCTGTTTCTTGGTCAGTGGAAGCTGTTTATTTTGATTTTTTTAAAAAGTCAAACCTTGTTCTAAAATTATCAAGCCATTTTTTGCTTTAGATCTTTTATCTTCCTTTTGCTTTGCCATATAATGACTTTGCTTTTTCTGGAATTATATTAGAGTCTGTAGGTATGCTTTTCTTTTTAAAAAAAATTTATTTATTTAGTATTAATTTTAATGGGGTGACATTGATAAATTAGGGCACATATGTTCAGAGAAAATATTTCCAGGTTATTTTGACATTTGATTATATTGCATACCCACCACCCAAAGTCAAATTGTCCTCCCTCACCTTCTATCTGGTTTTATTTGTGCCCCTCACCTCTCCCTTCCCCCTTCCTCACCTCCCCCTCCCCCCCGGGTAGCCAATACACTCTTATCCATGTTTCTGAGTCTCATTTTTATGTCCCATCAATGTATGGACTCACACAGTCCTTAGTTTTTTCTGATTTACTTACTTCACACAGTATAATGTTATTAAGGTCCATCCATGTTGTTACAAATGATCCGATGGCATCATTTCTTATGGCTGAGTACTATTCCATAGTATATTAAGTACCAAAGCTTTTTAATCCACTTGTCCTCTGACAGACACTTGGGCTGTTTCCAGATCTTCGTTATTGTGAACAATGCTGCCACGAACATGGGGGCGCATTTCTTCTTTTCGAACAGTGCTATGATGTTCTTAGGGTATATTCCTAAAAGAGGGATAGCTGGGTCAAAAGGCAGTTCGATGTTTAATTTATTTTATTTTATTTATTTATTCATTTTTAGAGTGGGAGAGAGAGAGAGAGAGAGAGAGAGAGAGAAAGAGAGAAAGAGAGAAAGGGGGGAGGAGCTGGAAGCATCAACTCCCATATGTGCCTTGACCAGACCAGTGCAGGGTTTTGAACTGGCGACCTCAGTGTTCCCAGGTCGACGCTTTATCCACTGCGCCACCACAGGTCGATGTTTAATTTTTTGAGGAATCTCCATACTGTTTTCCACAGTGGCTGCACCAGTCTGCATTCCCACCAGCAGTGCAGGAGGGTTCCCTTTTCTCCACATACTCGCCAGCACTTATTCTATGTTGTTTTGCTGATGAATGCCATTCTGACTGGTGTGAGGTGATATCTCATTGTGGTTTTAATTTGCATTTCTCTAATGATTAGTGATAGTGATATGGAGCATTTTTTTCATATGCCTATTGGCCAACTGTATGTCCTCTTTAGAGAAATTTCTATTCATTGCTTTTGCCCATTTTTTGATTGGATTGTTTGTCTTCCTGGTGTTGAGTTTTATAAGTTCTTTATAAATTTTGGTTATTAACCCCTTATCAGACGTATTGTCGAATATGTTCTCCCATTGTGTGGTTTGTCTTTTTATTCTGTTCTTATTGTCTTTAGCTGTGCAAACACTTTTTAGTTTGATATAGTCCCATTTGTTTATACTGCCTTTTATTTCATTTGCCTGTGCAGATAAATCGGCAAATATATTGCTGTTACAGATGTCGTAGAGCCTGCTGCCTATGTTTTCTTCTAAGATGCTTATGGTTTCACGGCTTACATTTAAGTCTTTGTTCCATTTTGAGTTTGTTTTTGTGAATGGTGTAAGTTGATGGTCTAGTTTCATTTTTTTGCAGGTAGATGTCCAAGTTTCCCAACACCATTTGTTAAAGAGGCTGTCTTTACTCCATTGTATGTTCTTTCCTCCTTTGTCAAATATCAGTTGTCCATAAAGGTGTGAGGTTATTTCTGGGTTCTCTGTTCTGTTCCATTGATCTATGTGCCTGTTCTTATGCCAGTACCAGGCTGTCTTGAGTACAATGGCCTTGTAGTATACCTTGATATTCGGAAGAGTGATACCTCCTGCTTTATTTTTTCTTTTTAAGATTGCTGAGGCTATTCGTGTTCTTTTTTGGTTCCATATAAATTTTTGGAATATGTGTTCTGTATCTTTGAAGTATGTCATTGGTATTTTAATTGGTATTGCATTATATTTATAAATTGCTTTGGGTAACATAGACATTTTAATGATGTTTATTCTTCCTAACCATGACCATGGTATATGCTTCCACTTGTTTGTATCTTCCTTGATTTCTTTTATCAATGTTTTATAATTTTCCAAGTACAAGTCCTTAACCACCTTGGTTAAATTTACTCCTAGGTACTTTATTATTTTGGTTGCAATAGTGAAGGGGATTGTTTCCTTAATTTCTTTTGCTGACAGTTCATTGTTTGTATATAAAAGTGCCTCTGATTTTTGAGTATTAATTTTATATCCTGCCACCTTGCTGAATTAATTTATCAGGCCCAGTAGTTTTTTGACTGAGACTTTAGGGTTTTCTATATACAATATCATATCATCTGCAAATAATGACAGTTTTACTTCTTCTTTTCCAATTTGGATGCCTTTTATTTCTTCTTGTTCGATTGCTGTGGCTACGAATTCCAGAATTATGTTGAATTAGAGTGGTGAAAGGGGGCACTCCTGCCTGGTTCCTGATCTTAAGAGGATTGCTTTTAATTTTTGCCTATTTAGTATGATGTTTGCTGTGGGTTTGTCATAGATGGCCTTTATCATGTTAAGGAATGTTCCCTGTATTCCCACTTTACTGAGAGTTTTGAGCATGAATGGGTGCTGGATTTTATCAAATGCTTTTTCTGCATCTATTGAAATTATCATGTGATTTTTGTCCTTCCTTTTGTTTATGTGATGAATCACATTGATTAATTTGCAAATATTGAACCAGCCTTGCCTCTCCAGAATAAATCCCACTTGATCATGGTATATGATATTTTCATATATTGCTGGATACGGTTGTCTAATATTTTGTTGAGAATTTTAGCACCTAAATTCACCAGGGATATTGGCCTATAATTTTTTTTCTTTGTGTTGTCTTTGCCTGGTTTCAGGATCAGAATTATGCTCACCTCATAAAAGGAGTTTGAAGTCTTCCTTCCTCTTGAATTTTTTGAAATAGCTTAAGGAGGATAGGAGTTAATTCTTTGAATTTTTGGTAGAATTCACTTGTGAAGCCATCAGGCCCAGGACTTTTCTTTGTTGGGAGTTTTTTGATAATTGTTTCTACCTCATTTGTTGTAATTGGTCTGTTTAGGTGTTCTGATTCTTCCAGATTGATTTTTGGAAGATTATATGATTCAAGAAATCTGTCCATTTCACCTAGATTGCCTAATTTTTTGGCATAGAGTTCTTCATAGAATTTTCTTACAATGCTTTGTATCTCTGTTGTATCAGTTGTTATTTCTCCACTCTCATTTCTAATTTTATTTATTTGAGTCCTCTTTCTTTTTTTCTTGGTTAGTCTAGTTAAAGGTTCATCGATCTTGTTTACCTTTTCAAAGAACCAGCTCCTGGTTTCATTGATCCTCTGTATTGTTTCCTTAGCCTCTATTTCATTTATTTCCATTCTGATCTTTATTATTTCCTTCCTTCTACTAGTCCTGGGCTTTATTTGCTATTGGTTTTCTAGTTCTTTTAGATGCAGGGTCAAGTTGCTTATTTGAGCTTTTTCTAGCTTCTCATGGTATGCCTGTAGTGCTATGAACTTCCCTCTCAGTACTGCTTTAGCTGTGTCTCATAAACTTTGAGTTTATGTATGCTCATTATCATTCGTTTCTAGAAATTTTTTTATTTTTTCTTTGATCTCATTGTTAATCCATTCGTTATTCAATAACATGCTATTTAGTTTCCAAGTGTTTGAGTATTTTTCACTATTTTTTTAATTTCTTGTTTCATGCCACTGTGATCAGAGAAAATGCTTGATATGATTTCAATCTTCTTAAATTTGTTGAGACCACTTTTGTGTCCTAACATGTGGTCTATCCTAGAGAATATACCATGAACGCTTGAAAAGAATGTATATTCTACTGTTTTCGGGTGAAAAGTTCTGAAGATATCTATTAAATCGAGTTGATCTAGTGTATCCTTTAAGTCTACTGTTTCTTTGTTAATTTTCTTTCTTTAGGATCTATCCAGTGACATTAGTGGGGTATTGAAATCCCCTACTATTACAGTATTGCTGTTAATCTCGCCCTTTATATTCATCAAAGTCTGCTTTATGTATGTCCGAGCTCCTATGTTTGGTGCATAGATATTTATAATGGTTATATCTTCCTGTTGAATTGTTCTTTTTACCATTATATAGTGTCCTTCTTTATCTCTTACTACAGCCTTTGTTTTAAAGTCCATTTTGTCAGATATAAGTATTGCTACCCCTTATTTTCATTTTCATTTGCATGAAATATTTTTTTCCATCCTTTTACCTTCAGTCTATGTGTATCTTTTGTTTTAAGGTGTGTCTCTTATAGACAGGATATGTATGGGTCCTGTTTCTTTATCCACGCGGCTACCCTATGTCTTTTGATTGGATCATTTAATCCATTTACATTTAAGGTTATTATTGATATGTAGTTGTTTATTGCCATTTTATTCTTTATAGCTGTATTATTCTTTTGCTATATTCTTTTCCCCCTTTGAACTGTTCACAACAGGCCCCTTAGCATCTCTTGCAGAATTGGTTTGGTTTTAATGAATTCCTTGAGGTTTCTTTTGTCTGGGAAGCTCTTTATTTTCCTTCAATTTTAAATGTTAGCCTCGCTGGATAGTGTAGTCTTGGTTGTAGGTTCTTGTTCTGCATTACTTTGAATATATCTTGCCATTCCCTTCTGGCTTCAAGTGTTTCTGTTGAGAAGTCGGATGTCATCTAATGGGGGCTCCCTTGTAGGTGATAGCTTTTTTTTCTCTAGCAGCTTTTTAAAATTTTCTCTTTATCACCTAGCTTTGGTATTTTAACTATGCTGTGTCTTGGTGTAGATTTCTTTGGATTTCTCTTTAATGGAGTTCTCTGTGCTTCTTGAACATGTGAAATGTTTTCCAGCCTTAATTTAGGGAAGTTTTCAGCTATGATTTGATTGAACAAAGTTTCTATCCCTTGTTCTTTCTCTTCTTCTTCAGGAACCCCTATGATGCAGATGGTATTTCTCTTCATGTTGTCACAGAGCTCCCTTAGAGTTTCCTCAGATTTTTTGAGTCCTTTTTCTTTTATCTGCTCTGCTTCTGTGCCTTTGTTTATTTTGTCCTCTAACTCGCTGATTCGATCCTCAGCTTCATCCATCCTTCTTTTAATTCCTTCCATTGTGGTCTTCAGTTCTGATACTGTATTTGTCATTTCTGTCTGATTCTTTTTTATTATTTCAATTTCCTTTTTTATACTTGCTATCTCTCTATTTAGGTGTTCGTAGTGACTATCCATTATTGTTTTAAGCTCTTTAAACATCCTAGCTATCATTATTTTAAACTCTGCATCAGGTAGTTCGGTTATGTCTGATTCATTCAGGTCCTTCTCTGGGGATTTCTCTTGATTCATTTGGATTGCATTCCTCTGCCTGCCCATTTTGTCTGTGTGTAAGAAGGGTTTAGCTACTGGAGTCCAATGGGTGTTGCCTCTGTGTTCCCTAGGTGTGGTCTGTCTGCAGGTCCACCATCCCCTTTACTCCTGCCTATGGCCGTTGGGTATGGGTGTTGCCAACTCCGGGCACTGCGGCTGTTTCTGTGGTTTCCACCTCACTTCTGTCTCCACGGGAGGGGCTGTGTTCTTGTGCCAGGCTCTATAAGCCTCAGCTGGTCTCGGCCTTCGCCCCTCTTCCACGGGCGGGATTGCGCACCACACTCAGGCCACAAGCCTGGGCACCAAGGGTAAGGGTGAGCACTTTTGCTCAGCTGGGGTTCCCTGTCAGCCGGTTCTTCCAGCCCAGAAGGGCTGCTGGTGCATGCTCACCTGCGAGTCAGGCTTCCACCCCGCCCCCGCCAATCTCAGCTCCTTGGCTGGGAGGGGCTGCTGCTAAGAACTCAGCTGTGAGCCAGGCTTCCACCCCACCCCTGCCAACCTCGGCTCCTCGGCAGGGCTGCTGGTGCCCGCTCAACTGCGAGCCTGGGCTTCCACCCCACCTTCATAGGCAAAGCTGGTTTGTGCAGGGCTTCAAGCTTTGGAGGCCAGGTGAGGCTGTGTGCCTGCTTGCCCCTGCCCAGCGGCGGATCTCTGCCCGTTCCAGGCTCCTGCTTTTCCCCCACAGGTGGGGTTGCAGGCGGCCTTACAGCTGCCGGACCGCTTTCACACGTCCCCTTTGCCCCCGCTGGGCTAGACAGAGCTCACACCAGCCAGCTCGGTCTCTGCCCAGGCCGACAGAACCACGATTCCATGTCTCGCCACAGCACACCCTCTAGCAAGCCCTCAGCAGTGTGGGTGGGGGCACTGCAGCTCAGACCCTAACACTTCATAATGTAGTCCTGAAAGCTCCTTCCTTCTAAGCAACTGTGCTCTAATTGCCGCAGGGGAGCCTGTTTGGCTGGTGTCCTGCTTCCCCTTGCTGGTTCCAGGGGAAATATTGTTTCAGATTTGTGGAGGGACTCAGCCCAGGGTTTAGGGTGGCTGTCCCTCAAAGCTTTTCTCCCTGTGCCTTCCAGACCGCACTCTCTTCCTGCTGCTCCGGTTCTATCCTCTCTCCCTGTTTCCCGGAGTCCCGGGTGAGTGGTTGTGAGAGAGGTTTTCTGCACCGTCCCTTTACGAAGAATCCTGGGTCTGAGACAACTGTCTCTTTCTCACAAACAGTATCCTAACCTGTTTCTCAGCTAAATACTGTCCAAACGCGTCTTCTAGGCTCTGGGGCTGCAGGCTGGGGCTTTGTTCCTGGGACCCAGGTCCCTACCCTTCTGCTGGCCTCTCTTCCCGCCACATGAGTCTCTCCGGGCTGCCTTTCGCTCCAGGGAGCTGGGCAGCCCTTTCCACGTTTTCGCTTTTCCTACCAGTCTCAATGTTGCTTCTTCAGTGTTTCCCGGTTGAAGAGTCCTCTCAGTCCAGTTCAACGTTGGTTTATCCAGATGATAGTTCTTAAAATCAAGTTATAATCCACTTTGGTTCTGGGAGTTGAAAGTTGCTACGTCCACTTACTCCATCGCCATCTTGCCCTTGGTATGCCTTTCTTATAGCAATCCTGCACTGACATAAAAACTGCATTTTCAATATGAGAAAATAGGTATTTTGCAAAAAGTGCAAGATTTTCATGTTTGCTGGTGCAGCTGCAGCAATGGCTTCACAATTTCCTTTTCTTTTCTTCCTCCCTCCTTTCCTTATTCCCTCCTTCCCTCCCTCCTTTTTCTTTTTTTTTTTTTTACAAAAGTCCTTACCGTGGATTCATTTACTGTATCTTGAAATGGCTGGCAGCTGCACCTGCAGACTTCAATCTATGGTACATTTCAAGCAATTCCCCTTTTTCTTGTGTCATGACTTCTCTCTACTTCTCAGGAGTACTTCCAGCATAACCAGTGGTGCTTCATATGGGTCTCATGGCGCTATTCAAGGTTTACGTTATTGGACTAACCATAATGAAAACTACACGAGAACCACAAGAGATCACTTTTTACCATGATAGGCAATTTCCTGGGGAGACCGACTGCTCACGTGGAGATGATTAACCTCACACAAAGTTTTTAAGTGGACACTTGCAAAGCTTGAGCTCATGGCAGTAGCAACAGGGGTGGTGATGAAATTATTCAGTAGTACAGTATGAGCTACAGTTAACTTTATGCACTTATGATTTAATACTCCACGTTTGCTTTGCTTTCTATTTCTCTTGACTATACCTAAAGCCATGTATGGCCTGTGTTTTTGTGCGTAAGTTTTGATAAATTTTAACTTTCTATAATAGATTGTTGAATATTTTATAGTAGTAAAGTATAAAATAGACTATCTACATGTATTTTATGCATTCATGACATACCTAACTTTTAAAAAATTTGTTATTATTTCTAGGCTATGTTGTTTGTCTGTGAGTTTTTTCAAATTGTTGATTGAAAAAAATCCATGTATAAGTAAGTGGATCTGCATAGTTCAAATCTCTGTTGTTGAAGGATGAACTGTATACATATTATAATATATTTACATATGTATATTTTATTATATATAATGTATATAGTATATAATATATGTTATAGGTAGATCCTTTGACTTATACCTAACATATATTTCTACTATATATTCTGTTCTACATTATATAATATATATCATACTATACACTATATACACACAATATATATTGCTAATTTTACAAAAATATATGGCCATATGAACCCATTGCAAGGATCTTTCGAGGATCATGGAGGAACCAGTCAGTGCAAGGAGAGTCCTGGATCTTATAGCTTCATTGGCTTTACAGTAGGTCACCTCTGCTCTGATGCTGGGACAGAGACCGGGGTTGATTGTGGGAGTCACAGGGAGGGCTGAGGTTCTTCTCCTAGAGAGTGCTGAGTGTTTTTGAAAAGTTTAGGCACAAATCTCTGGATAAAGTGCTGTGACCATGGCAGTGGGTGGGTGTGGAGTTCATCTCTATTCTTTTCCTCTCCTCCTGTCATCCCCCACCTGGGAATCAAGAAGGTTAGAGTCGCTGTAAAGTATGCCTGTTACATTCTACTTCGTATCTGATTTCTTTGGTTTAACCTGTTGTCTTTGAGCTTCACGTCAGTAAGTGTACTCCGGTTCATTCTTTCTCACCATTATGTACTATTTCTCTACATGAATAGACCATAATTTATTTATCCATTCTGCTACTGATGGATATTTGGGATGTTCTAGTTTTTGGTGATTATTAATAAAACTTTTAAATATTCTTGTACCTGTCTCTAGATAAATATATATATATTCATTTTTCAGGGGTATATGATTAAGCATGCTGTTTTGAGTTATTTTTCTCCTGTAATTTAATTCATTCAACACTTATTTATACTAAGACCTTCTGGCAATTTTAAAAGTCATGGCTTTGGATTGGGCTAGGGGATAAAAGAAGGGTTGAATTTTGATATGACCATTATAATTCACCTCCTCATCCCTGACCAAGGTTGGTGGTAGTGATCAGATGCATATTGATGAAAGCTTTCCTGGTGATTCCTCTCCCCCCACCTTTTTTTTCAGCAACCAATAAAACATAAAGCAGCAACCACCCACCCTACACTTGAGAGGCTACACTGTGGGATGCAGGTTTCCAGTACTCAGGGACAGCTCTTTCTCTGCTTTTCTCAGTGTATGGCTTCATCATGCATTTGTCTGGCAGACCTGGGCAACAGAGGGTCCCAGCAGAAGCATGTGGAGTATGCTTACCGAAGTCGGTAACCTCGGGAGTACTGCTGGACACGGGCCCTGCTCTCAGAGGAGCCTTTCCTCTTACAATGCAGTGGGAGAGAAACGAAGAGCTTCAGTCATACATGAGAAAAGGGTAGGTGATAAATAAAACATAGAAATATACAAAAATTCACCCCCTTCTTGAGGATTTTCTCTGGCCAAGGGAGCTTGTTTGGCCTGCACACAGGGCAGGATAGAAGCACTGGGGAGTGAACGTGCCAGGAGCACTTCGCAACAATAGGACATGAGAGTGGGTGGGTGGATACCCCAGCTCTTTGACCCTTAGTGGGACACTTCTGAGATATGTCCACACAGTCTCTCAGAGGGTCACTAGGGAGATTTAGTTCCAGTTGCCCACAGTGGTGACCCTCTCACCAAAGTACTTTCCCACCACCTTCTAGTGCTTCCTGAAATTATCTCAGAGGACCCTACTTAAACTATGATCAGGACAAAGTTGTAGAATGCTAACACTTAGACAGAGTTAACATTTTATATCCTTTTATTCTTCTCTCTATACATATGTGTTTGTTTGTGTAACCAGTTAATATTTTGTCTTTCCTTTTATTTTCAGTGTTTCATGCTGTACATTATATTTTGTTACTGATTTTTTATTTAACTATGGTATTGCAGACATTTGTGAGAACATGAAAGTTAAGATATAGAAAATAATTGTTAATGACTTTCTAGAATTTCTTTGGATATGTGTTAGACTGATTTTTAAAATTACTAGTATGCCTTTAAATAGTAACAGAACATTATTCTTGCTGGGTTCTTTCCAATTTGTATAACTTTTAACTATGTACGCCACAACTTTTTTTTTTTTTTTTATTCATTTTAGAGAGGAGACACAGAGAGAGAGAGAGAGAGAAAGAGAGAGAGAGAAAGAGGGGAGGAGCTGGAAGCATCAACTCCCATATGTGCCTTGACCAGACCAGTACAGGGTTTTGAACTGGCGACCTCAGTGTTCCCAGGTCGACGCTTTATCCACTGCGCTACCACAGGTCAGGCTGTACACCACAACTTTTAACAGACATTTATGGAGCATATGCTTGGAGGAGAAGCAGTTCACTTTTAAGATAATGTAGGTCTTATTCTCAGATCCAAATCCGGTCAGTTTACCACCATGGGTTGATGTGTTTGACCTTTTCTGCCACCTCATCTCATAGAATTAATTGTTAGTTGAGCTTTGAAGTATCACCCACAGGGGTCATGTGGAAATTGCTTTAGAAAATTTCTTGTATGGAAAAGCTGAGAGGACACCCTGAGACTCCCCTGTAATGAGGACAGGGAGCTCCAAGTGCAGTCCGGTCTCAGAACAGGGTAAGGAGAGCTATCCTCGAAGAACTGGTTTTGTTTAATCTTTTGTACAAAGTCAATTGTGTCACTTCCACATTTTCAGTTTTACTTTATTTCATAGAAACCTCAGGCGCTAATTCATTTTGTTAGTTTTATAAGATCAATGTAAATCACTGAACTTTCCTTCTACTTAATCTCCTTTCTTCTACCTCCCCATTATTTTCTTCTTACATGATTTCTTTATCAAATTACTAAAAATGACAACAACAAAAACCCAGATCTTATGTCAGATGGATTTTGTAAGTCATCTCAAAACATATTTTAATGATATGCTGTATGTACATGGCTTCTGCTTCCCACTGCTCCTTCCCTTTCTTATGTGGGGTGCCGGGGACTACACTTTTGGGGTCTTTTGAGTGACAGGAGCAAGGCCTTTGCATTCAGCTGGCTTAGATGGGGCTGGCTGTTTCCTTACGCAGGTGCAACTTTCTTTGCTGTGTGACTGCCAGCAGCGCCCAGCCAACTGTGGGCAGATGACTTCTCTCCACAGAGACACGAAGAGCTTTGGCTCAAGCACGGAGATCTGCTCACGGGAGAAAACGAGAAGTGGGCCACAGGTGTAAGCATCGCTTCTGCTCAGCAGGCCCTCACACGGACCCCTGAAACCCAAGGTGGAACCTTCCTCTCCAGCCTCCCTCTGTGCCATTCTTCCCCTACCCATCCCCTCCTGGTGGGGAAGGGGCCTCTGTGGGAGAGATGTCACGTGCCCACCTCCTCCCTTCTCTTCTCTTCTCTTCTCTTCTTTCCCTTCCCTTTCCCCTTCCCCTCCCCCCCTGCCCTCTCCTCCTCTTTCCCTCCTCCCCTCAACCTCTCCTTCCCTCCGCTCCCCTCTTCTCCTCTCTTCTCTTCCAAATTCACTTCCCAAGAGCCTTGCCTGTTGATTCTTTAGAACACCATTTGGAAGAAAGAGAAAAAGACCTACTGACTATTAACTGTGTTTTTCTCGTTAAATTCTGTGAAGAGAATTGTAATTCTTCCCAGCAATGTGCAAGCATCTGCTGGAGAGCAGAGAGGGAATAGAGGAAGACAAGCATAGTAACTGATTTAGTTATGTTTATATGGGTGAAATGTATCCATCATGTGTATTTAAGGTGTGTACATATTGATAATATTTAGATATTTTATTTGATTGATACTTTAATGCATATATAATGTGTGTTAATATATAAGTATATGTATGTTTGTATGTGAGTTTATGTCTCAGAATTAATTATGTCATATCCAAGCTTTAAAAACCTTCCATAGTTTCTTCCTCCTTATTATAGGATAAAGTCCAAACTCTCCTTGGCATGGCCTCAACATCCTCTGGTCTTTCCACCCTTTAGTCCCAAGCTCCCCTCCAATCAGGCCACCTCCCCACCCCCACAAATGGGAACCGCTCACTGACCCTGCCATCAACTTTGCTCTCTCTCCCTTCTCAGCCTTTGTACAGGCTGTTTGCTCTGACTACAAAACTCCCCCATTCCCTCTCTGTCAAGTGCCTGCTTTGGAAACTTCTATTCATTTATCTTGAGTGAGTTCAGTGTCTCTTCTGAACTAAGACCTTTGAGATCGCAGCTCCTAGATCAGTGCAACCAGCACTGAAGGAACTCTCAAGGGTACCTCACGGTGGCTTCAGGAGTACCCTCTCTCTACCCCCAGACCACTCAGGTCACTGTTCCCTCCTGAGAGCATTTCTTGGGTGTGTGCTGTTCCTGGCAATGCCTGTCTCACCCATCACCATCCTTGGGGCAGGACCCATGCCTCTCCTCGAAAACTGCAATCCCAGAGCCCTGCACAGGGTCTGGTACCTGGCTGCTACCCAGTGTATGTTTTTGGAATGAATGAATGTGTATTTATAGATCACTATCCATGTGACAGTTAAGCTGGAAGCAAAGAAACTGAAAGCAAAATGTTGGAGGCACTGTCCAAGAACAATAACTAAGAATTGGGGTCAGGCCCCCCTCCCGTACTCCACTCTTCCATGACTAGTTCACTGTGGGAAACTGAATTTGATCTGCAGAGACATGGATATCACTACAGCTCTTAAGGAAGGCAGTAGTTATTTCTTTTTGGGTCAGCCTTAGCAGTTATTATTGGTAGCCTGTGGGCATGATAGTGTCACAGCTCCTACAATGAACAAAATAGCAGTTACCAGACAAGTAAGCCAAGGGTCCCTCCCGAGCCTGAGGGAGACTCTCCAGCTGCCAGCTGCTCTGAGGACATGAGCAGGGAAGTGCGCTGCTGGGTCCAGGGCCTGCCCCACTGAAGCTTCAGATGGCTCACCTTCCAGTGCTGGGGGAAATCTGAAGCCACATTTCTAATTGTCACTCCTATTAGCCATTACACTCTTGCCTGCTTTTTTGGCCTTTCTCATTGCCAAATCTGGGCTTCAGGCCTGTTGGGCAGTAGATGTACCTGTAAGATTGCCACAGAGCCAAAGGCTATGGTCATTTTCTGGAACTTAGAAGCCTTCTAATTACCATATTTCCTTATGTATAAGATGCACCTTAATTTTGGGGCCTGAAATTTAAAAAAAGTGTATTACATAAAGTTATTGAAGTAAAATTTTATTCATCATAAAGTTCATACAATTCCTCATCACTGTCAAAACTCCCATCCATTAGCTTGTCCTCATCTATGTCTGATGATGAATCACTGTCTTCAACAATGAACGCAAAAACAAGCATGAAAAAGCAGGAAATGCAAGTAAAAAGACTACAACCACTGTATAAAATGCACCCAATTTGTAGAATCCAGTTTTTTCAAAAAAGGGTGCATCTTATACATGGAGAGAGATATGATATTCTCTTTATTATCATATTTTCAAATACTTCCTATTCCATCCTTCATTGTATTAGACTCCCAACATACATATCATGTCATTCATAAGGGCACAGTATTGTGAAAGTACCTGGTACGTAATCAATATCTTGTTGAATAGAAAATGAATAAATGATGGAAATATGAATGAATGAACACCTTCTGCTCAAGGAGTGGTTTATCAGAACTAAAGGAATGGAAGCTGTAGACACTCCTTTGGTTGTTTTTCAATGAGAATATCTCCCGGTGATCTGAGATGGCGTGTCTGGTCCTGTCTCAGTGAGGTCTAGAGAAGCTCACTAAGACTAATTTTTCTGGCCTAGGGAGTCTAGGATATTGAGGCAGATGAAGGGAAAGGAAGGGCTTGATGGAAGAGGTGGCTGAGGTTTTTTGGGAGGCTCATTTATTGCCCAGTGAAATTTCCTCTGGAAGCTTCCTCTGCATTGGCCCAAAGCCTGCGCCTGCCTGTCCCACAGAGGAACTTGGCTGTGGTTACACTGTTGGGCTCTAAAGCCTGAAACAGTGAAAGGAGGTGGGGCCAATCCATGGGGCCAGGGTTTGAGACAGGGGACAGAAGGCAAGGAGCCAGGGCTCCGCGTGGCATCTGGTTTTAAACAACTCTGCTTAGAAATAGAAGAAAACCTTTCAGAAAAATGGGAGGACTCTGGCAGGCCTCCCAGAGCTGAGGAACAGCAAGTTCCTGCCAACTCATGACGGAAGTGGGAGATCTATGGGAAGGAAAAAGGGATGAGGGCATCAAGGGAGCAGAAACAACCAGCACCATTTGCAGGGTAAAAACCCTGCTCTGAAGGGGACATGTTTCTGGAAATCAGGACAGTGTTTATTCTCCCAGGCTGTTATGCACATGGTCTACTTCCTGTAAGTGCAATTATTCCCAGGTGTATGTGTTTTCAGAGAAAGAATATTAGAAGTTATTCGTGGTCCTGGCCTAAGAATGCTTTGGAATAATGGAAAGCAAAAATCAGCTCTGCCTCTTTGTGTTTCTGAGGTTGGAACAGGCCTTTTTCAGTCTTTCTTCCAGGACAGGGGGAAAGAAAAGTGAGAACATTTTTTTTCTCCTGGGAACCTCCTTTTCAGCCCAGTAGAGCCAGAGGACCCTTTTACACTCTAAAATATTATTGAGGACCTCAAATAGCTTTTGTTTAGGTGAGTTATATTTACCACAGTAGAACTTAAGACAAATAATTTTAAAAACTATTCATTTACTTAAAAGTAACAATAATAAACCCATTACATACTAACATAAGTAACTTTGTATATTTTTTAAAAAATAGTTGTATTTTCCAAAGCAAAACAACTTAGTGGGAAGGGTGGCATTGTTTTATAGTTTTGCAAATCTGACTTCATAGAAGACAACTGGATTCTCATACCTGCTTCTGTATCAGTATCTTGTGATACTGCATGTCATGTAGCTGCTGGAAAACTCCATTGTTCACTTGAGAAAGAAAAGGGCAAGTAATCTCTTAGTATTATTATGAAAATAGTTTTTACTAAACAGATGCCCTGAGAGGGTCTCAGGGGCTCCCAGAGGTTCTCAGAAAATACTTTAGGAACTGTAAACTCCCAGAAAAAAATTTCATATTTATTTTCCAACAGATGTGTACAAATATGTTCATAGTGGTATTATTTATAACCAAAAACCCCAGCTTGCCTGACCAAGCGGTGGTACAGTGGATAGAGCATCGGACTGGGATGCGGAAAACCCAGGTTCGAGACCCCGAGCTCGCCAGCTTGAGCACGGGCCCGTCTGGCTTGAGCAAAAAGCTTGCCAGCTTGGACCCAAGGTTGCTGGCTCCAGCAAGGGGTTGCTCTGTCTGCTGAAGGCCCGTGGTCAAGGCACATGTGAGAGAGCAATCAATGAACAACTAAGGTATTACAACGGCAATGAAAAACTAATGATTGATGCTTCTCACCTCTCTCCGTTCCTGTCTGTCTGTCCCTATCTATCCCTCTTTCTGACTCTCTCTCTGTCCCTGTAAAAGAAACCAAACAAACCAAAAAACCAGCTTAAGTGTTTATATGGATAAATTGTGGTATACTCAGAGTATCAATGAATCTCACAAACATTATTTTATAAAAATAATAAAATGTGATCTCATATTTATAAAGTTAAAAAACACATAAAAATAGATTATTTAGGAGTAGAAATATATGGTAAAACTTTAAAGAGAAGCAAGGATACAGTTGTCCTTAGCAGAGGGGGAAGGACACTATTGCTGAGGACATTTCTGAAGATTTAGAGATATTTCTGTTCAGTTATGATGGGCTAGTTATGCTGCAGTAACAAACAATACCTGACATCTCAATGGCTCATACAACAAAGGTTTGTTGTGGGCAAGCTAATAGGGCGCCCATTAATTGGTATGTGTCTAGTAGGTATGGAAGGGGAGAGAACATGACCAATCATGTACTGTCTCTTAAAGGCCACCCAGAACTTTTTTGCTTTTGCTTACCACATTCTATTGGCCAGAGCAAGTCACATGGCCATGTGTAACATCAAGGGAATTGGGGAAGTACAATCTGATCATGTCCCCAGAAGGAAAGAAGGAGGAATACGGAAACATCAGGGTAATTTGGAATTGCTCTACTTATTTTATTTATTTATTAATTTCTGAGAGAGGTGGGAAGGCAGAGACAGAGTCCTGCTAGTTCCACAACCAGGGATCCACCCAGCAAGCCCCCTACGGGGCAATGCTCTACCCAACTAAAGTGTTGCTCCTTTGCTCAGCAACTGAGCTTTCCTTAGTACCTGAGGCAGAGGCCATGGAGCTAACATCAGCACCTGGGGCTAATTTGCTCCAATTGAGCCATGGCTACAGGAGGGGAAGAGAGAGATAGAGAGAGAAGCAAGAAAGGGAGGGGTGGAGAAACATATACTCACTTCTCCTATGTGCCCTGACTGGGAATTGAACCCAGGATATCCTCAGGCCTGGCCAACACTCTTAACACTGAGCCAACTGACCAAGGCCTGCTCTACTTCTTGAGTGGTGGGTTCACAAGTATTTGCTTAATTATTATATACTATATATATTTATAGATAAATACATTTATGCTTATTATATACCATATATGTACATATCTTATTCAAATATATATTAAGTATACAATATTGGGCCCAGCCCAGTGTAAGAACATTCTGGATTCAATTGCTGGTCAGGGCACACAGAAGTGACCATTTGCTTCTCTCTCCCACCCCCTCCGCCTTGTCTTCCTTTTCTTCTCCCATAGCCAGTGGCTCAACTGATTTGAACGTGGCCCTGGGTGCAGAGGATGGTTCAGTTGGTCTGAGTGCATTGGTCTCAGGCACTAAAAATAACTCTGTACTCAAGCATCCGCTCCAGGTGGGAGTTGCTGGGTGAATCCCAATTGGGGAGCATGCAAGCGTCTGTCTCACTACCTCCCTTTCTCTAGCTTAAAAAAAAAGGTATTAAATATTGGAAAGAAAGAAAGAAAAGAGAGAGAAAAAAAGAATAGGCCCTTAATTATGCCAAACAAATTCATGTATTTGGATTAAAAACATGTAGTGGCCAAGAGAGAAAAAGGTGAGAGCTGAATTGAGAAACATTTGGATTCCTGGCACAGGACGATTTAAACCTGGGTAAGCATATTCCCAGATACCGTCAAGATACTCTAAAGGGTTGCAATACAGATAATATTAAAGAAATAAGTTTCTAGACGCTCACTTCCGGATGTCCTCTTTATTAAAACTGGTCTCCCTGAGAATGCTTATGTGTTTGGCCTGTTCTCTTTTCCTCTTTCTTCTTTTACAAATGCTCTTTCCTATGTTTTTCAGAAGAAGAATGTGGCCCATCCGGTCATCTTATTATTTGTAAAAAATCTCTGGACTCTAAAGATACAATTCAAAGTTCTTGATTCTAGCCAAGAAAATAAATTACTCTAAAGATTGGATTACAAATCTTTTGCAAGTCAGATGTTATCTCATCATTTCAACAAAGGTGAAGGAGAAACTAGTATCAGAAGATTAATCACTAGTAATCTTATCATCGTGTGTGACTCTTGGCACACCATTTCAGAAAAAGTACAAAGAATCAAATAATACTACTACAATAAAACCCCTTTATTTGAAAACATTTTCTTAACACATAATTTTTAAAGTGAAAGTTAGATAGAATTGATGCTGAACCTGTTCTCATTCTAGAAAAAATAATACCCATAAATACGTTAAAAAAAAAAAAGAAAGAAAAGCACCAACCATCTCATTTCCAATATTGGAAAAGCATTTTCAATGAAAAATGTTACTTTTTTGGATTACAATCTTATCAAAATGTTCAATAAACATGCAATATATTTATGTTATTTTGATGAATTGTGTGTTATTACTAATTGTAATAATCACTAATTCCAGATGAAAAATTTTTCACGCTATAGACTTGCACTGTTCGGTAGAATTTTATGCAGTGATGGAAATGTTTTCTATCTGCTCTGTCCATAAGTATGATTCCATAAGCCACACATGGTTATTAAGAATTTGATATGTGGCTAGTGTGAATAAAGAAGTGAATTTTAAATTTTATTTAATTAAAAAACTTTAAATACTAACATGTGTCTAGTTGCTACAGTATTGAACAGCACAGCTTTGTGGCTATAAAGGAAAACAAATTGAATTTGTATACATTTTTAGAGACATATAGTAAGGTGATTAATAAAATTCGTCATAGGCATATATAATACTAAGATAAAGCTCTATAGGGGAATAAAAGTGAAAATACAAATTCAAAGAAAGAAAGAAATAATGTGGTATTTCTGACTATTAAAAAAAGAGTGCAGCCTGACGGAAGACCCAGGTTCGAGACCCCAAGGTTGCCAGCTTGAGTGCGGGCCCATCTGGCTTGAGCAAAAGCTCGCCAGCTTGGACCCAAGGTCGCTGGCTCCAGCAAGGGGTTGCTCGGTTTGCTGAAGGCCCGCGGTCAAGGCACATGTGAGAAAGCAATCAATGAACAACTATGGTGTCACAACGGCAACGAAAAACTGATAATTGATGCTTCTCATCTCTCTCCGTTCCTGTCTGTCTGTCCCTATCTATCCCTCTCTCTGACTCTCTCTTTGTCCCTGTAAAAAAAATAAAAAGAGTGCATCCATAGTATTTTTAAAAGCATGATGGAGAATATCAGTTGCCATAACACTTAAATTCTATTTAGATCAGGCATGGCCAACAGTTTTTGCCCCTGAGCCAGATTAGAAAGAAAACTTTTTTCACGGGCAGATAAAATATTAAAATTAAAAAATGTTAAATACAAAAATGATTCGTTAAAGTAAACAAAATTTTATTATGTAATTTGTTTATGAATAAATTGTGAGTGAAAAAAAATTTAATATACAATATTATTTTAATAAAAAATAATTACATACTGTATAAATATCCAAACTATCACAATCAATCAAAACAATATGTAATTAATAGAGTGAGCTTGAAGGAGCTATATCGCAAATAAAACAATTATCTCATTTTACAAACAGCCTGGACACGTTTTCAGTTATCAACTGCAGCTACTGTCTATGCTACAATGCCACTTAATTCAGCATACTTGACCACAAAAATAACAAATTGTTTGACCTTGGGTGCACGCTGGCAAACTCCACCTAAAAGAATGTGGGTTTCACATCGCCACTAAATGTCAAACAGTTCATATTGAGTACAGACAAGTACAAAAGTTGTAAATCTTTATAATGGATTTTTTTAAAAAATAAAGAAGTATCGCGAATACATTTGACCAATTACTGGAAGTTAACTCTAGATTAGTCATATGCGGAATTCTTTTCCGCATATCACTATCTTCTTAAATATCTTGATTTCCAATAATCAAAGACGCTTCTGCTTCTGAGTAGCTGAGATTTTAAAGTAGCGGAGAATATTAAAACTTTAATCACGGGCCACATAAACTCATTACACGGGCCACATCCAGCCCGTGGGCCGTATGTTGGCCATGCCTGATTTAGATACATTTAAATGAGTAACACATGCTATTTAAAAACTATTGAAATATTTCAAAGTTATAGTGAAATTCAATCCTTTGCAGCTATTTAAACTGAAGATGAAAATTTATATCAATACAAAAATATTTGAGAGGAGTGCATAATGTTTCAAAAAAATTTTTGCCTGACCAAGTGGTGGAGCAGTGGGTAGAGCGTCAGACTGGGATGCAGAGGACCCAGGTTCAAAACCCCAAGGTCTTCAGCTTGAGCATGGGATCATAGACATGACCCCATGGTCGCTAGCTTGAACCCAAAGGTTGCTGGCTTGAAGCCCAAGGTTGCTGGCTTGAGCAAGGGGTCACTCGCTCTGCTGTAGCCCCTTAGTCAAGGCACATATGAGAAAGCAATCAATGAACAACTAAGGAGACAGAAGAGTCACAATGAAGAATTGATGCTTCTCATCTCCCTCCCTTCCTTTCTGTCCGTCCCTCTGTCTCTGTCTCTGTCTCTCTCTCTCTCTCACACACACACGAAAAAAAAAAGAAAGAAAAAAAATGTTTTTGATGGTTATGCCAGCTTGAATGGCATTTTGAGTTCAATGGCATTCGCTGTTCTTTTCAGCTCTTTGGATTTTGTGGATATACAAACAAACAAGCCAGAATTACACCCCCACCTCAGATCTTTCTTACACCCACACACCCACACACAGTCCCCCACCCCAGCCCCATTCTACACTGGTGATTCTAGTGTAGGAATTTCATGAGCTACTTTTTTGAGAAAAATGAGCTTGGTTAGAAATGTAGTGTGGGTTGTGCAGTGAGAAATCTCCAGAGGTCAGGAAAGCCTCAAAGAAGATTATTAAAGATCAAAAGTTCCATTTGAAGTTGTTTGCATTGCCACGGTGTAAATCCCCTTGGCCTGAGCAGCCCTGGGCAGAGTCTACTATACACACTAGGGCCTCACATGGGAGTCTGCTTTGATTTTGGTGGAATTCAAGACAAAGTCCTGAGTTCACATTTGAGAGCAGGCCTGGGGCAGTGCAAACAGGTGGAAAAGTGAACCAAGCTGAAAGAATCCAGTGGAAGCAGAAACTAGGAGCCAGAGATGACCCTAAGAACATGGGTCCATTCTCACCCTCCCCACCAAGAATATGCAGACACCTGGGTACATTAACCTTTCTGGAAGTGGACCTGAGGTTAGGGTCCATCTGCTTTGCATTTTATGAGGCAGGATGATTCCAGCGTGGCTATACTCATTCTAGCATGGCTTCCTTGTAGGTGTTCAGCATAACTCCTCCCATTCTCAGCAAGAGGGCGAGAGGGACACAGGATACTGAGCAGGCAGGTCTCTAAATGACCTCAAGTCACCACAACCACCAGCCCACTCAGGTGCTGAAGGGAATGGGAAACAGCCCTGTGACTCAGTGGGCACTTCCAACAAAGGTGAGCACTGACAGCCAGAGAGCGGGCAGATCACCCTGGCAGCAAGTGTCTAGGAGCACATTGTCATGTTGTGGGAACTGGGATTTGAGATTGGCAGCTCTGAGTCAGCCTCTGATTGAAGAGGGACAGGTCCTCCTTTTCTAAAGTCAGCTGGGCCCTGCTCAGGCCAGGCAGGCTGAAGGGGCTGGAGCGCAGCTCTGGTCCTGGGCCCTGCTCCCAGAAAGCAGCCAGGGATGCCGGCAGCCTTGGCACTATTTCAAAGGCTGGCTTCAGACGCTTATCAGTTGGCTTTTGTGCAAGGCCTAGGCCAAGGTTGCATCAGAAAATGTGAAAAATGCCAGGGAAGCCAAAACAGCCTTCTTTAAATTGGCTCAAACAATAGGCAGGGTGCTTACACTCTGCTGTGGTCTTGTGAAGGAAAATACAAACATTAGCCAGAATTGGAGAAAGAAACAGACACCTCCCTAAGGGAGAGGGAGGACTGACTGGTCCAGAGACAGGACTGCAAAGCAAGGCAGGATCTACACCTTCTCTTTCCTCCCAACGGTGTGCTGTTATCTCTGACTGCCTCGGGACCTGGTGTCACCTCACCCAGGGAATGCTTGGGGGACCCACGGGGAGGCAAGAGCAATGTGGTAACCACTGCTGGAGAATCCTAGAGATTTGAAACTATAATGAGGAAGAGAGGCGATCGTGCATTTAACAAACATTGAATCCCTGGGGGAAAAAATCTATAAAAATTAGTCGTTCTCAATATTTACTGTAATGTAACTCACATTACCATTACCTACATGACTCACTCCTGTGGACCTTACCAGATTTTGACACGACTGTCATTTTATCTGCAATTCCTGGCTCCCCAGCCCTAACTCCATTGCTTCCTCTCCAGCTTAGGAGCACAGGAAGAATGTATGAAAGAGTGCTGTCTTTATAAGGTAACCTGGAATTGCTCTAATTCATTAAAACAATAAATTTGTTGCAAAATTGAAAAGGAAATGAAGTTGCATCTCTGTTATCACTCAATTAGTTTGGCTCTCGCGTCAGTTCCTCTATTGCAAGGACTGACTTCTCTCCTTCCCAAGGTCACTGTCCTGTGATAAGCCTAAGAGTTCTAAGTTCCTAAAATGCTTATCTGAAACCCAAGCATTCTTGCTGGTCTCTTAGGTCCCTGGAGCCACCTCAGAGGTGTGCCTTGAGGTTAGGGGGTTCTTCACTCACTGCCAAATTCAGGGGTTCTGGACTGTCACCAAAGTCAGGAGCCGGAGTCTGAACAACCAGCTCCCGCATTTATTGTATTTGCTGCCAGTTTATAATTCCATGACTCCATTTGAGCCACAGAGCCTGTCCTGATTGCTCCCACCTCCTCTATGCCCCCGGGGCTGGGACTTCTCTTGTTGCTGATCCTGGAGTCAGTGGCACAGCTAGCAGCCCTGGTACAGTTCCCAGCGGCAACTGTCCTTAGAGCATAAGACAGGACAATCCCTGCCTCCTTCTACCCAGCTGGAACCACAAAGGGCTACTTTCCTGTACCCCAGGGACTGGGAGGAGCGTGTGGAAATAGGTTTCCATGTCTTCCCTTAGCCAACTGAGGACCACAGTTCCCTTCTCTCTCTGCATTCCTACACCCCAAACCCACACCTCATTCTTATCAGTGAACAGGTGATGTGTCTCCAAGGAGACAATCTCCTTGGGGTTTTCTTGTTAACAAAGTCCTTGGAATTCATCTCACAGCCAATGGGTTTTAACTCAGTCTCTGAGAACTGCTGAACTTGAAGGTGGGCCCTCAGCACAGATGTCTTTTCAGCTCCAAACTAAGCCAGTTCCGGAACTGTCCCCCATCTTGTTCTCAAGGGACCATGTTGCAGTGTTATCGTCCTGTGACATCAGCCATGAGCACTGGCTGCAGGTTGTGCTGGAGTTCCACTAACTGATGTAACAAATGGAACCCTAATTCAAGGCTTTCAACACATGAGAATTCTACTTATCACTTGCAGCAGAGTTCAGTGACAGCTGGTGGCTTTTGTCATGTGGCTACTTCCATTGTGTGCTCTTTTGCTCTCTAGACCTGGAATTCTCTGCATCTACCTGGAAGATGAAGAGAATCACATACTCTTTTATTTTATTATTGTGGTAAAATCTACATTAAATTTACCATTTTAACAACTTTTAAGTGTACAGTTCAGTGACATAAAGCACATTTACATTGTGCAACCCTCACTACTGTCCATCTCCAGAACTTCTTCATCTTTCCAAACTGAAACTCTGCACCCATTAAACACTAACTCCCCATTCTCCCTCCCTCTAGCTCCTGGAAGCTACCATTCTGCTTTCTGTCCATGAATTTGACTACTCCCAGTGCCTCATGTAAGTGGAATCGTGCAATATGTGTGCTTTGCATTTGACTCATTTCACTGTGCATAATGTCTTCAAGGCTCATGCATGTTGTAGCATGTGTTAGAATTTTATTCCCTTTTAAGGCTGAATAATATTCCATTGCATGTATATACCACATTTTGTTTATTCTTTCATCAGTCAGAAAACACTTGGGTTGTTTCTGCCTTTTAGCTATCCACACCCTTCACTTAACCATCTTGACCTGCAAATGACATACGTCATTTCTGATCACACTCTGTAGGAGAACCTATTGCATGGCCCACCTACATGCAAGAGGATCAAGGAAATGTAATTCCTGTCTGGACAGCCACTTCCCAGAAATAATTCAGCCCATGTAAGGTGGACAACTAGCTGTCTCTGCCAACACCTGCCTTTACATTTTCTGTAACAGCTTTCTACTGTGGCCTAGGAAAAATAGTTATTTCCCCCCAGTTTCAGATCTTAACAGGACAAAGGTTTTCAGGTCTAAATGAACTGTCAGTAAGTGACTATAGCTAACATCTGTGTACTCCTTTGCAGTTTTCCATGTCCTTTTCATGTGGTATAGTGGTTCAAGTTCTGATTCTGTCACTTTCTCACCAGGTGGTTTGTAGAGCCCTTAGTGCTATAATAAATTAGTAAATAGTAATTATTAATCTTCACAGCAATACAAAGTATGCATTATAATGATGATAATTGACCTCAGAGGATGAAGTAAATTGTTCAAAGTTACCCTGATCATAAATGGTGACTCCGTATCTCTGTCTATACCCCTTCCAAAGGAGCTATCATCATGGTTTTGAAAAGTAACCTTGATGTTCATCAAAGGACACTTTGAGCCCCCTGAATGCCCTCCTTATACTAGAGCTGGGGGACTGTCCTCTCCAGAGCCCGAGCTGAACACCTCAGGAGAATGTGGTGAGGGATGGAGGAAGAGGTCCTGTCATTCAGGAGCTTGTCTTGTGCTCCTTGCCCCAAGGAGCTTCCCATGACCCTTGATGCAGGAAAACAACCCCCAAAACAAACAAACAAAAAACTTTGCTGCTGCCTGACCTGTGGTGGCGCAGTGGATAAAGTGTTGACCTGGGAACACTGAGGTCGCCAGTTCAAAACCCTGCACTGGTCTGGTCAAGGCACATATGGGAGTTGATGCTTCTAGCTCCTCCCCCCTTTCTCTCTTTCTCTCTCTCTCTCTCACTCTGTGTCTTCTCTCTAAAATGAATAAAATAAAAATTAAAAAAAAAAAACAAAAAAAACTTTGCTGCTGCTACCACTTTTCAACAACATTCATGGAACCCTTCCTTTCTTCAGGGCCCTGGGGATGTAAGTAAAAATAAAAAGTGATCCCTCCCCTCCAAAGAGCGCATCATCCAACCAGTGAGACGAACATGTGAATGAATGCTCTCCTGTCACGTGACAAGCAGTGCAGAGTGATGTACAAAGTGCTACAAGAATCTGGATGAGGGAGTAACTTGCCTGGCATGTTGTGGCAAGCTACGACAAGAAGGTGACATCTGAGCTGGGTGTAGACAGTGAGGAGAGGATTGGGGGAGAGCTATTTTAGATAAAAGAAATAACAAAGTCTCAGTAGAGTCAAAGAGCATGGCTGTTTGAGGATAACGAGTAAGTACAGTGAGGACAAAGTGTAGGTGGAGACAGGGCACGGAAGAGATGGGGTGGGGCCGAGGGTGAAGGGCCAGGATTCTGCAGATAAGGCAAGGAGAGGGTTTTCTTTTCCTTTTTCTTTTTAAATTTATTTTCCATTACAATTGACAGACAATATTCCATTACTTTCAGGTACACAACGTCGTGCTTAGACATTTAAATATTTTATGAAAAGGCAAAGAGATTATTCATTGAGAGCTAATCCGACCAGAACCATCTATCACAAGGCTTCCTCTGGCTGGGGTGGACAATGGGAAACTAAACTGCTTAGCCCATTTTATTCCAAACCCACTCACCCCTAGCAGGCAGCCTCACCCCAGCCATCCTGGGCTCATTGCTGATGATGCTGCATGACGCTAGGCAAAGTTCAGAAAAGAGACCTCCTGCAGCATTCCTCTTCCCTCAGGGACACTTCCCCCTTTGCAGGTATTGCGGGACTTGTGGTAGACTTTTCTCTGTTTTAGCTTACAGGGTCAAACGAAGCTGAACCCCAAGTTGGTTTTCTGGAAGCCAGGGTCTCTGACACCTGTAAAGACAGAATTGAAGCCTACTGAGACCAGGACCACTATGGTTTCTCTCCTGTCCCTGGACTGAGTGAGAAGGATGCAGGGGAGACCGAGAAGAAGGTCGGAGAGGGGGTAGTGGAACAGTGTCAGAACCCAGTTCCCCATCCGTGATAGGTACTCATCAGCACCCACCTCACACAAAAGTTGGCTTTCCCATTCTCCAATATCAGAATTGTGATTCCCAGATTTGTTTTTCTAAGTAACTTAAAAATAGAGGCAGAAAGCAAAGGAGTTCTGGGTTGACAGTGGACCTGTGGTGAGAAATCAAGACCTGAAGACAATAGCTGCTCTGCCCGAGAAGCCAAACTCCTTCTCTCACAGGAGGGTGTGGGATGGATGCACTTGGTGTGGGAAGGCCATGCCTGCATGGACAAGAGCAGGCCTCAGTCTGAAGCCTAACTTCCTCATCTCTGTGTGACTTTGGGAGACATTAATGTGTCAGCTTAATTATCTGAAAAACACCTCACAGATGACTGTTCTGATTAAGTAACAGCATTTAAGAGTAGCTCTCCTCCCGCTGACTCTAGAGACCATTTGAATTTATAGTATTGTGACTAATATGTTCTCAAGGTCAGGGAGCCTAGGCCTTCGTAAGCCACTCTCTCCAAGCTTTGCCTGCACGGAGCTCACAAACGTGCATAGGAGCGCACCTTAAACTGCTGAGAGTCCTTCTTTCTGACTTTTCCTCTAGGCGCTTTGACTTGATGGCACTCATGCCAGCAGAAGTGTGGGAAAGGTCAAAATGGTCTCGAGGTTGGTCCCTGAGTTTGGCAGGGCTGAGCTCAAACATTATTTAACATGTACTGGTATAGCTTTAGGAGCTACATGGAAGTGTCTTCACTTGTGATACATGCTCCCCAAAATAGCTGACTAAACTTTCATAAGTCAGATTGTTTAGAGCTTTTTGTTTAGGAGGGCTATGTGGCCAATCCTCTTTTAAAGTAAGAAATTCATTGTATTGTAAATCTTTTCCTGATCTAGACATTAGAATTTTCAGTAGAGGATGTTCTTGCTAATGAATACAGGTGTGCTGAGGTGCACGCTGTGTGCTTAAAGTCAGAATACACCCCTGATTAATTCCTCTAAACTGATAAAATATCAGGGAGTGAAAGCCTTTTATGAATCAGTTTATCCAACAAACACTAGCTGAGAATCCATCTGTGCCAACCTAAAGGCACAGCAAAGAAAGGGACATGCTTCCTGCATCCAAGGACCTCACAATCTGGAGGCAAAGACAGGCAGGTACATAGATAGCTCCTTATAGCATAGCATCCCAGGTGCCATCGATGTATAAACTGTGATTAATTTTAACCTATTCATGCCTAATCAGGACTTTGGTTTATCTGGCTTCCCCTTCTGCAAACTGGCCCTCTGTGGGACCTATGTCTATTGTGAAAATCATGCAATATCATTATGAACTAACTATAAAGGGCACTGTCAGCTTGATACAAAAATCTAGTCAAATGAAAAATTTAGATTCTTCCACCAACATTTTTAGATTTAGGTTCAGGGCTCCTTTAAATCCAAAGCCCCTTTAAAACTCAAATTCCCCTCACCCAGCTGCTCACTAGAGCTCAAAACAGAACATTCTCATCCCACACTGTGAGGTTGTAGTTAATCTGCTTGCTATTCTCTCTCTTAATGGATTCCTAGCCTACACTTTGAAATATATATACCGACCTGCCAGTTGCCAATTATCAGAGCCCCCTCTGGCCACTGGGAGTGAAGCCCTGACCCACAGCCTTGGATCTCAAAGGCGAATGAGCACAGCCTTGGGAGTGGGCCTCTAGATCCATCAACTCTATCTGATGACTTGGAAGTTCTCTCAGTCCCCAATATTGGGACCAGCATGACTGGTTTGTCTTGTTCTAATTATTATTTAGATGATTGTTTGGCTCATTCTTGAGCAAGACTTGAGTCAAGTCAGACCTGTTAATTGAATCAAGATTATATAATCATATTTGGGCATGTAAATGCAAACCAATTATGTTGGAGCCCAAACATCTTATACACAAGGAGGGAGTGTTAATGTCAGAAATATATGCCAATACACAAAGCCTAGTCCTTAAAGTGGAGGGTGGAGCACCTTAGGGCACTCCTGTTTCGATGAAATTGTAATGGTTATTGCTCTGGGCACAGTCTGGGAAGAGGATGGAAGATCTTAAACGAGTATGACACTGATGTTACCCCAGCTCCTTGAACCCATTACATTTGGAACAAGTCTCTCTGTAGCATTTGGCTTGTCTTATAAATGCATTATCAGAATCTGTAGGAGGCATTTGCAAGGAAGCCTCCCTTGGCCTTTCTGGTTATCACTGTTCCTTTCTCCTTTCCCTTGACAAACATAAGCCATAGGGCCTAATTAAGCGTATAATTCTTCACCTGGATGTCTTTCAAATTTCCAGTCTCAGCTCCTATGCCTCTAAATCTTGCATTCCTCAAATATTACCTCCCCTCTATCCTCTATTCCCCCCCCCCCCAACACACACACAGAAGAAAGCAGGGAAGTGGCAGCGAAGAAGTGAGTGAGCTGATATGAGGACTAGCTACATAAAGCAATGTATCAAGAACAAGGCACCAGACTCAGGTTTGGTGTTCGTCCCTAAACTCTCTAAGATTCATCTAGGCTACCCAGCTTCAGGGGGGCCTCTAGCCTGCAGGTTCCCTGCATATTCTGCCCTCCTCCCTTGGAAGGTGACATATCAGATGCTTGGTGTCTGTGTTAAAAATTGTCCCAGCAGGCTTTGTAGTGATATCTCAGGCTGAAAAAGAACCAAACGCCATTGCTGGAAATGGCACATTCCCAAAGAAAGCACTTCTTGCTCTCACGTTTATCTCTGACATGAAGTGATCAGGCACCTCTGAAAAGGGACATTCTAAGGAGATTTTCATCTTTACCTCCATTCAAGCCTTGCAAAGTCAGAATTGCAAAAGTCAGGGAGGGGCAGCTACCTGGAGTTGGGTGCTTTGGGTAAGTTTCATTGTAAACACATGGCTGACATATGTCACAGGTGGGCAGGCATGCTAGTGTACCTGAACTCAGTCTCTCTACAAAGGACACTGACTTCATCAAGGCCAAATGAAACAGCAACCTGATTTTTTTTTAAATAGGTTCATTAGAGGACTCCACAGAAGACTAATCCTAAGTCTGATTTTGGACAACCTCTTTTTGTTATTTTTATTCTTCCTTTCTTCCCTTTCTTTTCTTTTCTCACCTTTTTTCTTTTCTTTTCTATTCTCTCTATCTCTCTTTCTCTTTTTTCTTTTTGGTCAGGATTTATATTAAGTGAGTTATCTGGAGTTAGACTGAAAGTCTAGATTTTGAGAGTCAACTAGGAAGGGCTCATATTTATTCCAGGTCAGCCTTTTAGTCCCTTCCTCCTGGGCCATCTGTGACACAGGTAAGCCCATGACATCTGGCAGGACTGGCAGGAGTATTAAGCTGAGGTGGGAGTGTGGGTGTTAGTATGTTAGAATAAATTTGAGAAAACATGCTAAACCAACCCTTCCACCCTGGGAACTAACCCCTAAGAAACAATCAAGATAAGGACAACATTCTCACCTCTCAGAGGGCAGCACTGTGTAGAGGTCATATGTGTTATGTGCCAGAGCTCAGGGAAGAGGGAGGCTCAGCTGCGCCCAGTTTGTTCTCTTGATGGACTTGGGTGAGCACTACTTTGGAGACCAGGGAATGGGAAGGGGAGAAGAAGAAACCATCTCTTCCTTGAGATCTGCAATGGTGGCTGAAAGCACCTAGGATACCTGCAGAGCTAAATGGTGGGAAGGAGAAACCCAAAGCTGGAGAACTCACACCTGATATCAATATTTATTACTGAAGCTACTGTAATCAGGATAAAGTGACACAAACAGATCAATTGAATAGAATAGAGGTACACCCATACTTATACATATTATTGATTTTTAACAAAGGCATCATGGAATTTCAATGGGGAAAGAAAAATCTTCTTAACAAATAGTTCTGAAATAACTACATAAGCTAAACTGGAAAAAGTAAAACTCAATCACTACTTCATACCACATGAAAGATTGATTCAAGATGAAACATAGACCTTTATGTAAAAACCAAAATTCTAGGACTTCAAAAGGAAACATAAAAGAATATTTTCCTGGGTTTAAACAAAATTTTCTTAGACTGACATAGAAAACAATAGTTATGAAATAAAAAAGATAAATTAGCCTGACCTGTGGTGGCGCAGTGGATAAAGCGACGACCTGGGAACACTGAGGTCACCAGTTCAAAACCCTGCACTGGTCTGGTCAAGGCACATATGGGAGTTGATGCTTCCAGCTCCTCCCCCTTTCTCTCTTTCTCTCTCTCTCTCTCTCACTCTCTGTATAATAAAATAAAAAGAAATTAAAAAAAAAAAAAAAAAAAAGATAAATTAGACTTTATAAAATTTAAATCTTCTACTCATTAAAATAAACCAATAGGAAATAAATAGAAGATCTGACTTAGCGGGGGGGGGGGGGGGGGGGCGTGGCGGTTGGCGAACATACAATACAGTGTACAGAGATGTGTTGTAGAATTGGGCACCTAAAACCTACATAATTATGTTAACCGGTATCACCCCAATAAATTCAATTAAAAAGAAGTAAACAAGTTATGGAGCAGGGAAAAAATATTGACAATGCATGTATCTGGCAAAAATTTTATATCCAGAATATGTGGAGAATTCTCACAAATCAATAATAAAATGATATAGACTGATCAGGCAGTGGTGCAGTGGATAGAGCATTAGCCTGGGATGCAGAGGACCCAGGTTTGAAATCCTGAGGTCTCTGGCTTGAGTGCAGGGTCCCATGCTTGAGCATGGGATCAGAGACATGACACCATGCTGGCTGGCTTGAGCCCAAAGGTTGCTTGCTTGAAGTACAAGGTCCCTGGCTTGAGCCCAAGGTCGCTGGCTTGAGCAAGGTGTCACTGGCTCGGCTAGAGCCCTCCAGTCAAGGCAATATGAGAAAGCAATCAATGAACAATTAAGGCGGCACAATTACAAGTTGATGCTTCTCGTCTCTCTCCCTTCCCGTCTGTCTGTCCCTATCTGTCCCTCTCTTTGTGTGTCTCTCCCTGTCCCTGTTTCTCTCACTTAAACAAAACAAAACTAAAACACACACACATAATAAGTGATATAAACAACTTAATTTTTAAAATATAGGCAAAATATTTGAACAGACAATTCATCAAAGAAGATGTAAGAATAGCAAATAAGCACATGAAAAGGTACTCAATATATAGTCATTAGGAAAAGACATTAAAATCACAAAGTATTATCATTTCAAACCCACTCAAATGGCTATAATTAAAATCCCCTGATACTGGTGAGGATGTGAAGCAACTTGATTTCTCTTATGTCACTGGTTGTAAAAATGAGTACACTGAAAAACCATTGAATGATTTTTTTACAAAATTAAACATAGACCAACTGCTATTTACTGGATAGCTGTATTCCCCAAAATTCATATTGTTTAAAAAAATTTTATTGAATTTATTGGGGTGACATTGGTTAATATAATTATGTAGGTTTCAGGTGTGCAATCCTATAATACATCATCTGTATATTGTATTGTATATTGTGTGTTCACCACCCCAAGTCTAGTCTCCTTCCATCACCATTTATACCCTCCCTCTTTTCCCTCTTCTACCAAAATTTATATTTTGAAACTTAATCCCCAGTGTGTTGGTATAAGGTGGGGCTTTGGGGAGATGATTAGGTCATGAGGGTGGAGTCCACATGAATGGAATTAAGGTCCTTATAAGAGACCCCAGAAAGCTTCTTCACCGCACTCACCATGTGAGGACACAGTGAGAGGGTAGCCTTCTGTAAAACAGGAATCAAGCCCTTACCAGACACTGAATCTGCTGGTGACTTGATCTTGGATTTCCCAACTTCCAGAACTGTGAGAAATAAATTTCTGTTGTTTATAAATCACAAGTTTGTGGTATTCTATTACAGCAGGTTAAATGGATTAAAACTCCTACATTATGACCCACTAATACCATTATGGATACTGTATTCCCCTATGTATAAGACGCACCTAAATTTTGGGGTCCGAAAGTGGAAAAAAAATGTATTACATAAAGTTATTGAATTCAAGTTTTGTTCCTCATAAAATTCATAGAACTCCTCATCACTGTCAAAACTCTCATCCATTAGCTTGTCCTCATCTGTGTCTGATGATGAATCACTGTGTTCATATATTGTCTCATCCTCAGTTCCATCTATAGCATTTGAAATGCCACATTTCTACAACCACTGTATGAGATGCACCCAGATTTAGACCCCAAAATTTTTGAATAAATGGGCGTCTTACACATGGGAAAATATGGTATTTTCCCAAAATAAATGAAAACATATACTCCCAAATTTTTTTGTAAAGGTATTCACCAATACTTTATCTAAATGAGAAATAACTCAAATCTTATCTAAAGGCTGGATAAACAATTTGGAATATTTATTCTATGAAATACTAATTAGAAATCTCTTTCTTTCTCTGTCCACACATATATAAATACATTTTCATTTATTTTTATTCCGAAATCTATACATATGGAAAACTGTGAGTTCACATTGATGGGTACAATTCCAACCCAACTACTGCAATGTTCACGTTTTTCTTTTTCCATATTTGTAATCCCCCTTCTCTAACAGTGACATCCAATATCCTTAATATGTTTACAAGTTGATTAATAGCCTCGTATATTCAGTCTCCTAACTCTCTCAACACCTTTTCCCTGCCCACGAGGGTGGAGTCCACATGAATGGAATTAGGAAAATCACCTCTTCCCAACACACAGGCTCTGACATTGCCTGTTGATCTGGCCCTTAATGTGGGCACCCTCTGTATCGCCTGGGGCTTGAATACACTGCTCAGGGCCACTGAGACCACCCACCATGGACACCTATCCTGTTTTCTCCACCTCATGGCTTTCAGATCAAATGGTTCAGGAAGGAAAGGGAAGCAAAAAGTAGAAGAAGAAAAAAAGTAATGGATGCATTCAACTCTTGGTTATTATTATTATTATTTTATATTTAAGCTAATATTTTTCCCTTTCTAAACCATGTCCTAAGGAGCCTCAACTTTACAACCAAGTGAGTGTGGAGGGAATCAAGGAACTCTCTTAGACAAAAGGTCAGTTCTCTCTCTAAGAAAAATTCTCTCATTCTGCTAAGGGCATTTATTCAAGCAGCTGCTAGTTTTAAAAATAATAATAGTTTATTTTTTCTCTTTTTTCTCACTGTCGGTAATATCAACAAAGTCTTTCTTCATGCCAAATGACAGGAACATTTTTATCTGCTTAACCTCCTTTGAACTAGCTTGTTCTCACTTTGCAAATGAGATGTTTGAGTCTCAGAGGGATTAACAGAGTAGCTGGGATTTATAACACAATTTTCCCTCTAAATTTTTTTTGTGTGTGTGACAGAGACAGAGATAGGGACAGACAGACTGGATGGGAGGGAGATGAGAAGCATCAATTCTTCATTGTAGCACCTTAGTGTCTCATTGATTGCTTTCTCATATGTGCCTTGACCAAGGGGCTACAGCAGACCGAGTGGCCTCTTGCCCAAGCCAGAGACTTTGGGCTCAAGCTTGTGAGCCTTACTCAAACCAGATGAGCCTGCGGTCAAGCTGGCAACCTCGGGGTTTTGAACCTGGGTCCTCCGCATCCCAGTCCAATGTTCTATCCACTGTAACACCGCCTGGTCAGGCTTCCCTCTAAAACTTGTATTTTCCACCATACTGAATAGCTTTCTTATAACCTACCAAGAGCCTAACACACACACCATTAACTATAACATGATTGAGAAGGATAGTTCTGGCAGCCTGAAGAACCCAGATGAGGGGATCCCAGAGAAGGAAGTTCTAGAGCAGGCTTGCTGGAAGGAGGAACATCTCTTCAGCCAGAAAAGTCCTGCCAGGCCCAGGAGGCAGGAACAGGGAATTCACACAGACCCAGGGTGTGTAGGGCTCTCTTTGTAAAATGACAGGTTTCCAAACATATGATTTCATTAGATTAGCACTGGATTTAATTATTTGCTTTTGATTTGTTAGAGATTTGACATTCCATTTTTAAAATCTAGTGACTTATTCAGTGCATATCATTCCTGGAGGAAGTGGGTGACAGTGGGCGTGGGGTTAGGAAAAACTTCAATATGAAACTTATTATAAAAGAAACATAACACCCCTCTTTATTAAATTATTACATATTTTGCTGAAATCAACTCTATTTCAAATTTTGAAACCATTTAAATAACAGTTTGAATTATCTGTATACTGAGTAACACTGATACATCTATGAAATAATATTATTTTCCCCAAACATATTCTCCTTTTTTAGGTCCCAAATTTAAATCTTAGTTTTAAATACTTTCCCCCCAAAATTGTTCTATCTTTGTTGCCACATCCTACTACTCATGCTCACAAAAGGAAAAGGAAGCTTCGAACACTTGTAGGAATGTCAAATAAGATGCCTGCATGGGAATGATTTGTTGAGGGAGGGGTGTGGTGCCCAGAAAGCAAACTGCAGTGGGTTGAAGAGGAATTAGGTATGTGGAAGTAGAAAACTCTATTGTAGACCTCTTTCCTGAAGTGTGGCAATTAAAAGGAGTTGGTGGTTAGATGTGGGCAGGCATGTTGACTGAGAAGAACGAGCCGGGCTGAGAAAATATAACCAGGCACAGGAAATCTGCATAGAAAGCAAAGAATGGGCTCTGAAAGCAGGCACTAGGATTGCTTGGTGGTACCAGGAAGTTCATGGGAGCAGGGTACGGAAGGACTGTACCCTGTTTCCTGGTGGAATAGGTGATGACGCAGTTAGCTGAGAGTGAGGGAAATGGGGCCTTGAGGACTGGGCACTTTGGTATTTTGATATGGCCACTGTGAAAATGAGAAAGAAAGGGACAAGGAAAGGGATTATTGAGCAGTAGCTTCTGGAAATGTCCTCTGAGACTTTAGCCATATTACACATTTCCAGCTAATTCCATAAAGTAGCCTCTGCCCCCAACATGACTTTCTACCCCTGGCCCTGAGAGGAATGGCTGACATCTTACCTGTGGGAATAGGTTAAAGATATGCTTGACTGCGATTAGTAGAAAGCAGGTATTGTTTCTTTCTCCAGGTGGGGCGACTAAAAAATAGTGTAGGCTCTAGATTCCTAACTAGATTGAATCCTGGTCCTGCTATGTACTAGCTGTGGGACTTTGAGTAAGTGACTTAACCTTTCTGTTCTTCAGCTTCCCCATTTATACAATAAAATAATAATCATGTTTTTTATAGGATTGTTGTGAAGATTAAATGAGTTTATGTAAATGAAATATTTTAGAACTATTTCAGTGCTCAAAACATGTTAAACTATTATTATGAGATCTATTCTGACCTCTTATCACAATTGGCCTTGAAATAGGCAGAAAAAGGTTTGGTGGAAGCTATAATGAACCAATAACTCATAGGAAGGATCTAGAAATCACTTATTGTTTTCCACCAGCCAATGTAGATTTTTCTCTAGCAAAGTTACTATCATCTGCCAGAAATAAAGACGGAAAGGCTTAAGCTCACTTGTAAAGACTGATCCTGTTACCTTGGTGTTTTTTAAGATGCTCATAGCTGCTTGTCAAGGCTCCAGAAAGTTAGTTCTGAGCAGCATAAAGAGCAATTGATCCTTCTCTTGTTCTTTCAGCCAGGATTTGCCTGGCTATCTTACCGTTTTGCAAGTCCACATCTTGTGTTTGGCAGAACTCTTCCCAGTATAAATGACAGGAAAAAAAAAAGAAAAGAAAAAAAGTGCTTCAGCAAAACAGGGCATTCATTTGAACACCTATAACTGAGAAATTAGAAGTAGATTTTATCGGGTTCAGGCACAGTTGGCTCCAGTGGCTTGTGTGATGGCATCAGCCTGCAGTCTCTCCGTGGCCTTTGACTCTTTCTGTTGCCTTTGTTTCAGGAAGATTGTCTTTACACAGTGATCCCTGAATTTCCAAACTTACAGTTTCCCAGTTTCCAATCCTTCAGAAAGAGAGGACCCTTTCCTGGTTATACCAACAAAAATTCTAGGATTAACTCTGAATTTTAACAATATGGACTGCAACTCTCTCCCTGAACCAGTTGCTAGGGCTGAGGGCATGAAATACATTCATTGACCGGGCCAAGCTGAGGTTTCCACCCTCCTGTAATACCTCAAATCCTTGCTTTGTAAATCGACTTTTAAACTGAAGTAGCATATGTAATAAAATATGCAAACCAGGGGTAAATTGTGTTCTGTATTTTTACAACGTAAACGCATCTGCATAACCATCTTGCAGATCAAGATGCAGAACATTACCTAAACCCCAAAAGCTGCCCTTGTCCCCTTTCCCAAGTCACCTCCCCCAAAGGTAACTATTATTCTCACACCTATCACCACAGATTAGTTTTGCCCATTTCAGAACGTTATATAAAGGAATTATAGAGTTTGTACTTTTTTTTTTTTTAACAGGGACAGAGAGAAAGACAGCGAGGGATAGACAGGGACAGACAGACAGGAACGGAGAGAGATGAGAAGCATCATTACTTTTTCGTTGCGACACCTTAGTTGTTCATTGATTGCTTTCTCACATGTGCCTTGACCGCGGGCCTTCAGCAGACCGAGCAACCCCTTGCTGGAGCCAGAGACCTTGGGTCCAAGCTGACGAACTTTTTTTTTTTTTTCCTCAATCCAGATGGGCCTGTGCTCAAGCTGGTGAGCTCGAGGTCTCGAACCTGGGTCTTCGGCATCCCAGTCCGACGCTCTATCCACTGCGCCACCACCTGGTCAGGCTAGAGTTTGTACTATTGTGTCTCTAACATCTTTCACCCAACATCAGGATTGTGAGCTGCATTCATGTTATTGTTTAAGCAATGGTTTATTTTTTTCTATGAGTGCCTAGTATCCCATTAAATGATTATTCCATAATTGACTTATGTGACCAAAACTTCATTTAAGTTACTCCTTTACTGGCTTGATGTGAACAGATAGGTACCTAATGAGTGTGGAGGCAGAGAGAAGTTTGAGGAAATTCACTGTTAGGAATTCAGAGGATTGTAGGAGATGTTTTAAACTTTCAGGGACCTTGAACTGGACTTTTGAGAAAACTTCATCCAACTCTCTGAGGAGAAGGGATGACTCTGGGTTACAGTAACTATGTGGCAAGCACTCTGCAAAGCATTTGACACTCTTTACTTCAATAAATCCTTATAACCATTCCTCTATGTATTACTGGCCCATTTTAAAGATGAGAAAACTGAGGCTCTGTGAGGCAAGTGACTTTCCCAACAACTGTAAGGAGTATGTGGAAATATGGAGAAGTATAATTAGAAGTGAAAAAGTTTGAATAAATTTATAGATAAGCTGCTAATTATGAATACAGAGACTAGAAGGGATGGTTAACTATAAGATTTTTTTAAGTTGTGAAAGGTTAGTGAAACTGTAGGTGCTTTATAAAAGTCTTTCACTATGATGTTGATTTTTCAATGAAAATGTGATTTTACAAAACACTTTGAGTCCTTCCTTGTACTTCTAAAACCACCATGCTCAAACATTTCATCTCAGATTGGCCTCCTCACTTTCTTTCCCAGACTTCAGATCAGATCAGATTGCCTATCTAGTTTCTCCTGTAATCTTACATTTTCCAAATATACACACACCCTGTTTTGTGAGATGAGGTCTCCTTTTGGAGTGTCAGCTCTTTGCTCAGGAAGCCTTGCTCTGGTTTGATAATTTTTTGCTGTGTGCTCATAAAAGCTACTGGGCCATTTATGCTTCTACATAAATAAAAATATCACTACCTTGTTGTCTTGGTGATGGGTGTCTCCTCACCTCCAGGCTGGGCCTGGTTTGTGCAGCCTGTTTTATTAGTCTTCAGAAGTTCCAGCCTCACAGAGACAGAACTAGCCCTTGGCATGTCAAAGCTGCAGACAGCAGCTTCTGAGAGGGGAACAGGTGGCTGTGCCGCTGGCAAGCTTCTGCCTTCCACATTGACTCTGCTCACTGTATCCTTACAGGAATTGGTTCTGCTGTTTTAATTAAGACCACAGGTAATAGAGGCTTAGCAGGCAGAGGCTGATTTCTTCCTCCCCTAAGCAGCCAAGAACTGATAGAGGAGCTCCTTCCTGTCAGTGACTCAGGTTCCTTCTATTTTGTTGCTTTGCTAAAGTTCTGGGATTGCCCTCATCTGTTTTCTCCAAGATGGCTCACTGCTGTACCTATATCCCAGCCAGAGTATGGGAGAAAGGAGGAGGGAGGGCATGCCCCTCCCTTTAACATCCTGACCAGGCATTGCCCTCATCAACCCTGCCATAGGGGGTAGGGCTGCATTGTAGGAACATGGGCACAGAAAGGAGTGGTGAAGCATGTGGACTTCAGGGCCAGACCACCTGGGTTTGCATTCTGGCTCTACCACTTACTAGCTAGTTAACCTTGGATAAATTATTCATCTATTCCATGCCTCATTTTCTTGACTTGTAAAATGGAGTGATGATGATAATAATGGCACTCTCTCCTAATCATTACTGAGGCTTAAGTGGGCTATTATGTGAAAATGTGAGGGTTTACATCTACATATAATTAAATTTATATAAATCATATAAAAATTTATATATTAAAGGTAAAGCTTAAATGAACTATTCTGTGTAAAATGCTAAGAACAGTGTCTGCCATACAATGATTGCCATATGTGTATATATAGATATATACACATACATACACTTACATATAAATATATACTAATATAATCATCATGGAAGGTTTTGTTACAAAAGGAAGTGGTGGTGACAGTGGTCGTGCTGGCGGTGCTGGTGCTGGTATTAGTATTAGTGGTAACGATGTGGTAGTGGTGATGGTGGCAGCGTTACTGTTGGTGATGGTGGTGTTGGTGATGCTGATGGTGTGACTACTATAAGAGCTAACGAAGACCAGATCAGAGTAAACTAAAGAATTCTATGGCCCGGATACATGACCTTGTACTCCAGTGTTGGCTCACTTGGAGCTCCCAGGGCACCCTGCAGGTGCCTACTGCTGATGAGCCCCACCATGCCCCCAGCAAATCCTGGCATGGAGCCAGACAGGGCTGATGTCAATTCTCAGGCAATATGACCTCAAAGTGAGCCAAATGAAACTACTTCTAATTCAAGGAAAATGTCACCAACCCTTGTTTGGGTGCAATATGACAGAAGATTTTCCTGTTCTTGCCCTCTGCTTTCTGCAACATGGTGGGGCTGAAAAGGTCTCTGGGTGGCATGCCAGAAAAGGGGAAAAGAATGATTGTATCATTTCATGGCTCTCAATATCTTCCAATGCTGAGGGTTTTCATATTGGTAAATCCAGCCCTTAACTCCCCAAGCTCCATACTCATATACCCACGTTAAGTTGGCCAAGCCTGCCTTCAGCTGGTTTATTATTTTGGAACATGGCAGATGGTTGAAGTCCAATTCATTTTGTGAATTGCATTAATCACAGAAGGGCCATTGTTCCAGGAGCAGAGTTACTCACCAGGGTGAGCTGGAGTGGCATATCTGGACAGGTCTGTTTGGCAGTCAGCTGTCAGGCGGCTATGACTGCACCTGGTGTACTGGTTTCTGACTTACCCTAGTTGCCTCTCCCTGAACATGGATGCCACTCCAAGGATGCACAAACCAGGGAATCCCAGCCCCTAGAAAGCTACATAGCTTTTTCCCAGCAAGATCTGACACAGTTATTTGGAACTCTACTTGAGCAGCTAATGCTAAGTGGACCCTAGAGTAAACATGAAGTGCCTCAGAACACAATTTATAGTCACAAGGTATGGAAACAACCAAAGTCCATCAACAGGAAAATACACTGTGTTCATCAATACAATGGAATAAAAATAATGAACTATACACTGTAACATGGATGAATCACAGAAACATATTCAGTGAAAGAAGCCCACCATAAAAAAGTAAAATCTTTCAAATCAATCTGTGGTGATAGAAATTGAAAGAGCAGTTGTCTGTGAGGTTGGATTTAACTGGAGGGGGAATGAGGGAATGAGAACTTTCTGGGGTCAATGGAAATAGTTTATGCCTTAATAGAGAAGGTGGTTACACAGTTGTGTATGTATATATATGTGTGTGTGTGTGTGTGTGAAAACTGATCCAATTGTACATTTGTGATCTATGAATGTCATCACATATAAATTTTACCTCCAAAAATGTTTTTAAAATAATAAAATAATTATTGATCTTGGAAGATAATCATGCTGTCCTGTTTAATTAAAAGCAGATCTGAAACACTTCATGCTATAGAAATACTTGTATAAGTATATATGAACATTTACAGCAAGTTAGATTTTTTTAAAAATCACCTAACTGAACTTGACCTTCCATTGTTTTTGGGTATAAAATGAAATTGAATTTGCAATTCTCCAAATGAGAGGAGATTGCTGTATCTCAACCCCTATCTCCCATCCAATTCTGCTTACTCTAAAGTATATTCCAAAAATTTCTGGAATTCCTTAACAAAATACCATCCATGTCCCCACAAAGCAGTCTGTCCGTGGCCATCACAATTCAGAACCTATGTGATTTCTCTCTCTCTTCTAGCCACCCCTGGCTGTGGTCTCTACCCTTCTGCAGACATCTTAACACTGCTTCTTCCCAGAGATGCTCAGTGCCAGGCAGAGGCAGGGAGACAGCATTTTCTTACCATCCTTAGACCCAAGTAAGTGGGGCTTCTCATACAACCCCCACTCGCTCTGCTTTGGGATGCCATTTTCAAAATTTTGAGATGGTTTCCAGGACCTGTGGGAAACCTTGCCTCCAGAAAGGATACCTGATACCTGGATGGCTCCTGTTGGCTGGTGCACTATTGTTTTCAGGGATCATGAGAGATCAGGTTATCAGAATGGTGCCAACTCGCTGATTTGGGAAGGTTCTCACTTGTGTTAGATTAAGGACAAGTTCAGGGATTTGGGGTACCTATGGGCCATGTGTTAACTCTCACCCACATGTGTTCCCACTGAGGTGCCACTCACAGGGTACAACACCCAAGTACTGCAGGTGTGACATGGAAGTCCGGTACCCTGGGACACACCCTCCTCTCTCATCACTGTCACTGTACCTCTACTGCAGGTTCCAGGCCATGAGTCAGACAGTCCTCTGGTGACCTTGTCTCAAGGGATTGCTCTGCAGTGCTAATTGTCTTTCTGATCCATTTCTTTCCCAGGTGGGTCTTAAGCTCTGTGGGATAAGGGATTGACTCCGAGTGAAAGAGACTGAACTTCTGGGTCTGCTTCTGGGTCCCTCACTCAACCTTCCTGCTGGTTGGTGGTGTCTGGAATAGGGTGGGAAGGCTTCTCTTGAAGAAAATTACATTCTAGTAATGTGGTGATTATGTCCTAATGAGTTCAAGAGAAGACAAGATCAGAAGATGTTTTTCTCTGCTTTAGCTATAAAACTTCTATAACTAAATTTAACATGACTAGAGAAAAAATTACTGTTTACATTTTCTTGCATACTCCAAATAAGACTCATTTGTGGTCATCATCAGGGACGCCAAGAGCAAAATTTGAGAGAGTGATTGGTAGCAGGCAGCATGATGAGTGATGCAGGGTCATGAGTAATGGTCTAACCAGCATTAAATAACGGTAAGAGGGAACTGCAGAGGTAAGAAGGTCCATCCTGTTTCATTAAAAGGGCTTCAAAGTGCCACAGAACTGTGAGGAATGACAGTGTGCTACCTTTATGGGTGCTTTGACGTTACAAGAAATTTTCAAATGCACATGTTTATTGATAGAACAATAAACAATAAACATGTACAGAAGTACTTCTTTTCTACCCATTCTAAATCTTTATGGCTAAATGGCTATATCTAATGCAGACCCATACATTTAGTAATGAATGATTAGTTAGAGACTTTCAAGACAGGTCTGTTTTGTTTTAGCCCCTTATCTTTACATGTCTGACCTAAACTTTGCCTGAAGTTGGATTTCCCATTTTAGCCATAAAGATTTAAAAACCATATGGTTTTTATAGACATAGGCCTTCAACAATATTTGCTTGGGATTCCACACACCCTCACAGAGCCCTGATTTCTCCTCTCACCTGTGCCTAGCTTGTTTCTTTGGGCGCAAGAAGAAGCTGCTTACAGCCAGGCCCCCAAGTCTCTCATGAAACCATTTCCTTCAGCTCCTGAAACTGGTTCTTGTCACTGAAAAATACCATTCTGGTGATGATGATAGTCCCAACCAAAGAAACCTTTCCCCAAAGGCCAATAAAAGTGTCTACCTCTAGAGGCTAAAAATCCTGCGCACCTTTGAAATAAACATCATTTTCCAGGCTCTTAGCCCTACTATGTACCCACCTTGCTTCTTTCTCTGTCATTCCAGTTTTATATCCTTAGGATCCAAGTGCAGCCTAGCCGCCCTTTGTATGACAGGTGTGTATCAACAAGCTTTGCAATAAAAAATGTTCATCTCAAAAACTGATCATTGTCTTGTAAGATATATAACCTTGGACAAGCTGCTTAACTGAAGCTTCAGTTTCCTTTTATACATAAGAACACTCCTCTTTATTTTGTACAAGTTGGTTTGAGAATTAAATGTGTTAACATAGAAGTACCCAGTAGAGTGCCTGGCACTAACTGCTACAGGTGCAATGAACATCAGGTCCCTAGCCTGTCTTCTCTTTAGCAACAGCAACTTACATTGTTTCTCAGCAGGTGATGTTTGCCTATTTGATTCATAAAACTGTGCTTTTCCTGAAGGTATTTTACATTGGCTGGTCCCTCTGGGTCAGGTTCTGAGGCAAGTGGTGGGTTGCAGGATCAGAGGTAGAGTGACAAGAGCTGAGGAAGAACCAAGACACTCTGATAGTTTTTGGCTCAAGCCTCCTGAGACAGAAGCAGAAAAATCACTAATTTAGAAGGTTCAAAGAAAAGCTCATGAAACATTCAAACAACTGCTAATGAAGGCCCCATGGGAGGAAACAATTATGCTTTGGGTGACAGAGTTTTATACTAACAGAGGTTCTCCAGGTTCACATTCATTCCATGACAGGACAGAAGGCAGAATAATTAGATCTATTGTGATAATGACTCTCATGAGTTCAGCTCTTGAAGGTTTACCAAAGTTTCAACTACACTTTATCCTACAATTGCCTAAGTCAATAGACTGTGTATTCTTTTCATCCCCAAGGAAAACTTGAGCCTTGGTGTCAAAATGCCCCTTTTGGCTCTGTTCTTTGCCCTGTTATAAAGTCTTTATTGTATTAATTGGTTAGGAGGAACAGTTTTATTTTTTCTTCAGTTGTACACCAAGCTTAAGAGGATAAGTAGATAAAACATCTCTGAAACTGTTAGCAGAAGAGGGCCAATAGGACCAGACTAAAGAGAAATAAGTGCTTTGGCTTCTTCAGAGCAGGATGCTCTTTTTCACCAAGACTATACTGAAAACAAAGTTACGCTGTGGTGACAAAGCATGGGGAGAAGTCAGTCTGCTTCTTCCCTAGCTTCTAAAGGGGAGACAGGGAAATCAGTAAATCTTTGCAATGCAAAGAGCCCTGGAGAGTCTTCACTCCAACCTCCCATGGCATGCATGAGGTCCCCAATAGTGATGGTCTAGCCACTGCTGACCACTCCAAGATAGGGAACTCCCTCTCCTACAAACAGCACCTTCTTTGTAGGGCAAGCTTCAGTCATAGGCAGGGCTAGCCTAAGGCATGGCCACCTCTTTATGCCTCCCTCCTGTGTCTGACTTTTGTCCTGTATGCAGTGTAGAGTAAGTAAATTCCCCTTCCATAGGGCAATTCTATAAGGTGACTGTTACAGCCCTTAATTCATTTTTGTTTTAATCCAAACATCTTTGGTTTCTTGCACTATTTCTAATTTGCCGGGATATTTATACCTTTAGCCTCCTAATTGTGTTCCTCTGGACATATTTTGGTTTGTCAGTGTCCATCTACAGCAGGTACTGTTCATTGGCTAACCCAGCAATCATTTGCAACCCTGTCTCCTTAGCCACCTCCAATGTAAACAATGGAGAAAACGAAATACTTTCTTTCCCAGTCTTCCCTGTGGCCAGGGATGTCTATATTACCTAGTTCTAGCCAATGAAACACAAGCAGAGACCTAATAGAGGGCTTATGAGAAAGTTTTTGTATTTTTCATTGAAGTGATAGATGATGTTGGCACAGTCACTTTATCTTTTCTTGCTGCCCTGAAGGTGGATGTGATGCTTGGAGCTGGGGCAGCCACCTATGACTGTGAGGGAGATGTAATAAGTCTCTTAGAGACTCCAGCAATGAAATTATAGAAGTGCAGAATTAGTGCCACCAACTGCCTACATCCAGCTTGATAAGAAAACTAAACCCTCATTTGTTTAAGACATTGTAAATCAAATTTTATGTTAATTATATCTAAAAGTAATTTTATCTGATATACCCTAAAACGCTGCATTCAGAAATGAGCATGATGTTCCAGATTGTGACATAATCGTCTGTGTTTCAGCTACTATGCACCTTGTACCACATGAAGACCAACATTATGGCAACCTTATATTGTTGACCTGCATTCTTACAAGTAATAATAACAATTGAAATGATCGGTTATTGAGGGATTATTATTTGTCATGTATTATTATTCATTTATTTAACAAACATGCATTAATGCCAGGCACTGTGATGAGACTCTAGTAGTAAATAAAACAGGTAAGTCCCTGCTCCACAGTCTAAGGAAATTATTTTTAATCCTAATAACATTCCAAGCTATATATTTTCATCTTCATTTTTATATGTATCAAGTTTGTATCTAAATAAAATTTCTAAATGCTTTACACTTAAACTTCTGAGAAAATAGGTTTCCCCATTCTAAATTTAATTGTAAATGCAGGGCTTTGTTTAATCATTTCTTTTAACTTTTGAAACAATCACAAATCAACAGAATAGTTGCGATAATAGTATTCTTTTACCCTGAAACAACTGAGTATATATTTACAACATGAAGTCTTGTTACATCTGAATATTTTATTGTGTATTTTCTAAAAACAAGAACATTCTTTTATATAACCACAAACAACTATTGAAGTCAGTCAATGAAGACTGCTATATTACAATCATCTAATCCTTATACAATATTCAAGATTTGCTGACTGTCCCAAATGTATTCCTTATAATGAAAGGATTCAGGCCAGGGTCATGTATTGCACTTAGTGATCTATTGTCTTTACTCTTCTTCATTTTTTTTTTTTTTTTTTTTTTTTTTTTTTTTACACAGGAACAGAGAGAGAAAGTCAGACAGAGGGATAGATAGGGACAGACAGACAGGAATGGAGAGAGGTGAGAAGCATCATTCACTAGTTTTTCATTGCCATTACGACATCTTAGTTGTTCATTGATTGCTTTCTCACATGTGCCTTGACTGCGGGCCTTCAGCAGACTGAGCAACCCCTTGCTGGAGCCAGAGACCTTGGGTCCAAGCTGGCGAGCTTTTGCTCAAGCCAGATGGGCCCACGCTCAAGCTGGCAAGCTCAGGGTCTCGAACCGGGGTCTTCCGCATCCCAGTCCGACGCTCTATCCACTGCGCCATCATCTGGTCAGGCTACTCTTCTTCATTTGGTGGCAGTTCTTCCAACTTCCCTTGATTTTCACAACCTTGACACTTTTGAAGATCACAGGTCACTCATTTTGTAGAATTTGGGTTTGTCTCGTGTTTCCACAGAAATAGACATCTTGGGGGGTGATGTCACAGTAATGATGCCATGCTCCTGGCATTGAATTTTACCAGGTGGCACACAATTTCAGTTTGTCCCCATTACTGATAATGTTAAATCTGATCACTTGATTAAGGTAGTGTCTGCCAGTTTCTACACTGAATTTATTATCTTTCTTTTGTAATGAATGAGTATTTTATAGCGAAGTACTTTCAGATTATGGAAATACCTGTTTTTCATCAAACATTTAATTTGTTTATTCATTAACTTACATCTGTATGGACTCAAAGATTCCTTGTCTTGTTAAATTTATTAACATCATTTTGTTGATGCTGAAATTTTCCAGATACATCCACTGGGAATTCTCTAAAGCTGGCTTCTGTGTCTTTGTCATGTTCTCATCATTCTTTAGTGCTTTTTTCTCTCTGGGACAAGATTTTCCAGGCTCATGTGTTGTCTCTGCTCTATCCCTAGAAGTGACTATTTTCTAAAGAACCCTGATTCCTCTTAGAGGAGAATTATTTACAAACCAAGACCTGAGTCATTCTGATACTTGCCTCCCATCCTTCTAACACAGCAATTTTCAACCTTTTTCATCTCATAGCACACATAAACTAATTACTAAAATTCTGCTGCATACCAAAAAATATATATTTTGCTGATTTGACAAAAAATGTATAATTTTGATTTATTCACACAGGATGACTATTGTTGTGTTGACTGTTGTCATTTTTTTATTTGACAATTTAAGGGAAAAGAGGTCAGTGTCCCTGACTAAATAGTTAAGTATTGCATGTTTTAAAAATTATTTCACCAGGCGGTGGTGCAGTGGATAGAGTATTGGACTGGGATGCAGACGACCCAGGTTCGAAACCTTGAGGCCGTGGCTTGAGCACGGGCTCACCTGGCTTGAGCGTAGGCTCGCTGGCTTGAATATGGGATCATAGACATGACCCCATGGTCATTGGCTTGAGCCTAAGGTTGCTGGCTTGAGCAGGGGGTTGCTCGCTGTGCTGTAGCCCCTTCCCCCATCACAGGTCTTCTTGTGCCACTGATGACACCTGGAGTTGCAGGGTGGGCCCAGGCTGTAGGATCAGACCACCTCCAAATCCTTTATCCAACACCCATTTCCACCCTTTAGAGGGACCTAAAGGAGATCAGCACAGTTGGGGGCTTCAGAGTTAAACTTGAGGGGTTCCAACAACCCAAAAACAAACACTTCCTTTCTGACTCCTGCAAATAGCTGAGGAATGAAGTTGCAAAGAGAAAAGCAGGAGGAAAAGCGACAGGGAGCAACTGAGATAGATGTGTGCCTTCCCCACCTCTGACAGACAGAAGCTGGAGAGGGCCATTGACCCCAGCAGGCACTTGCCACAATCTTTGCTTAAGCCCCTCTGTGTGCTGGGCACTTTCCCCAGTTGGGGTGCTTAGTTCCAGCTCACAGCCTAGCAGAGAAAGACCCAAGAAAGGGGAAGAAATATCACATAGAAGAGCAAAGAGGAATTGGAGCCCAGCCTGGTCAGGAGCTCCACTGCCATTTTTTAACACTGCAGTAGGGACAGGGGGATCTTTTCAGGCTCATCTTTGTCCACCTCCTCAGGAAAAAGCCTCATAAGAGATGATCTTGCTGGACACTGTGGTGGGAAGAGGAGGAAGACCAGGCTGAGTGGTTGGGCAAACCAGCAGTGACAGTTCTGTCCAGATTGAGTGGGGCTGCTGTTCATTGAGGATGGAGAATGTGAGAAGGCACGTGAGTGTTGCTTTCTCAATGGCAGTGATAGGTTGTAGGTCTCTGGTTCTGTTGGACCATCCTCAGACGGAAGAAGAAGAGATGAAGAGGGAAAGATGATGTCTTTGGGGACTGCAAAAACTGGACCACTTCTTGGCAGAGGAGGATGGGGGAAACGAGGTTGCCAGGTCAGAGGCTGGATGGTGGAAAGCTTTTGTATGAATTAGGAAAATGTGCCCCTTCTGGGTACACAGCCCAGTGAGGGAGAGGTGCTTTTGTGTAAAGAAAAAAGGATGTACTTCATCTCACACTAGAGTCCACAGCTTGGCAAACAGAGCTCTGGCTGAATTTTGGTCTCTACTCATCCTCTCAGCGGGATTATATGTGCAGTGTACAACCCACACAACTGTTCGCAGGGTCCTAGGGTAGATTGAGCTCCTATTGAGACACTGAATCTGGTGCTTTTACTCAGTGGAGGGAAATGTACCCCCAGGAACTTCATCTTCCCTATTAAAGATTTTCTCAGCCTGAGTTAAGCTGTGGGGAGATGTGTCACTGGAAGTTCAGGCAGAGGGCGGAGGAATGGTGCCCCACCTCAGGGTCGTCCCACCTGAGAGAAGGAAACACATTCCTGGTTCGTAATAGACAAAGCACCCAGGAGTGGAGGATGAACTCCAGGGAGGACCGCACCTGGCATCACCCAGGGAGGGAGAATTGCCACAACTTTAGGAATGAGGAAGAAGGCAGGAAAGAGCATCCCTTTGGGGCCAAGAGTGAAACTCCTTCCCGCCAGAGGTGGAACAGCTGTTCTCCTGTGAAGACTGTGGAGGGTGGCACCTGCATTCCCTGGGCAGCAGGTCATATTCCCTGAGAAGGTATGGAGGGAGAGAGTTGAGATGACTGGAGCAGGGGAAAGGCCCATTGTGTCAGGCAGGTTTCGGGGCCTTGGGGTGCTTAACTTACTCCCAACTCCACTACTTTTCCTGTGACCTGAGCTGGGGTTATGTGTATCCAGCTGCCAGGTAGGGCTTACTCAAGCAGGGACACTTGGGAGGCCAGAGTCTGGCTTTACAACAAGTCTCAAAACCTGGTCACCTGCCTTGACCCAGCAGGCCTTTACTGAGATCAATACACAGAGGAGAGAACACAGGGGTGTGTGTATGTGTGTGTGTGTGTGTGTGTGTGTGTGTGTGTGTGTGTGTGTGTGTGTGTTGATGTGGAACATCCATTAAGGGAGCCTGTGCACCATGTGTTCTCTCAATTAGAGCATCTCTACCTAACACTCAGGGAACACGACTTCTCAGGTGAGATAGCCGCTACTTCAGGGAGCTGGGGAATTATAGGAGCAGGAGTTACAGAAAAAAGAAAAGGCTTGAATTCAGTGGCGATCCCAGCGATGGGGTGAGTGCTCGGCAGGTCAGACCTTCGGTGAGGGGACTGTGGCTGGGGTCCCAGATCTGGCTCGACTGAAGGAAGAGCATCCCAAGAGTACTCCTCCTCATTGCTTACCTTGTTTCTTTCCCCAAGGATTTTCTCCCTCACCCTTTCACCTGTCCTGCGGGCGTGCCACCTCATTCCCCTCCTCTGTTCCTGATAAGTCTAGCTTCTCACAGGCGTGTGATATGGGGATGAGCAGGCAGAGGCCAAAGTCCCCCCTCAGAGAGTGAGGCCACTGCTCGCACAGAAGTCGGTGTGAGCGGTAGGCAGTCCTGCGGAGGTGAACGAGGGCCCGTGTCCCTGCCCTGCCCTCAGAAATCTCTCCTTCTTCCTTTACAGATTCCTTGACCCACAGCTGTCCTGTCAGCTCAGGAAACTCTCTCCAAAGATGTCAGTGGAACTTCACTGCTGTCCTGTCTAAAATCTGGTTCCTGGGAGCAGATTTCAGAGATGAGGTTGGTGTTGACATGATGAGGACGGCGGTGCTCCCGTAAGAAATCACAGGGATTGAGGAAGCCGACTGGGTAGGTATAGTACAGGGGTAATCAACCTTTTTAGAAAAACCGGTTTTTCTAAAAAGGTTGACTACCCCTGGTATAGTAGAAGGAGCCAAGTATGGCTGTGACCTCAGGTAAAGTTCAGCATCAGCCTGGCCCCTGAATAGCTCTTGAGTTAAATGACACCTTAGCATTTGTACCACCATGAGGGAGGGCTGCTGAGCTTTCATGCTCATCAGTCTCAGCTACAGGTGACCTTAGGGGTTTGTATATTCCCAGGTACTTCCTGCTTGAAGTAGAGAGTGGCTCCGTTAAGCCTCCGAGGAAGCCATGGGTGCAGGCTGTTCGAAGCAAAGCACACGCAGCCTGGAGGAGGAACCTGAGAGGCCCTGGGTAGAGCATCATCAGAGAAGGCGAGGCGAAGGGCCAGCTAGCACCCCATAGCGATTCGCTGAAATGGATTGGGCCTGGCAGTGGTGGACGACTATGGGTCCCACACTGGTGGCAGAGCAGAGAGATGGAGGGGTAGGGGTGGGGGTTGAGATCACTACAGGCATCCCCTTTAAGTCCTCTCAATATCAAGTTTTTAATGGAACCCATAGATTTTTATGGCAGAGTTCAAGGCCTCTTTTTCTAGAATATTTCTCCTTCCCTTTCCACTCCTTCTCCTTCCTCTTATTATCTTTTCTTCTCATTCTTCTAAATTCCTATATCCTCTACTATTCATACCATTCCTGGGCTGCTCCAATGCCTGGTGTACTTGCAGGCATAGCTCATGGCAGTGGTTATGAGCACAGGATTTGGAGATGAACTCAGAGGTGGATTACGGTTGGCTGAGGCCCTGGGCGGAGAAGAAAATATTTGGCCTTAAAAAAAGTGAGAGACAGAGAAAATAAAAATACATGTTAACCACATTTTTAAATAAAAAAAAAATGCACTATTAATGTTAAAATTGCACATATGAAACCAAGCTTGGTGTCATTAGAAAAAAGTGTAAAGTTGAGGTTTTGCAGGACCCTTCAGAAGTCGGGGCCCAGGGCACGTGCCCTTTGTACCGGCAGTTAAATCCGCCTCTGGATGTACTTGCTGCTTTAGCTTAACCACTTATTTACTGTGTGACCAAAAGTGAAGCTATTGGACTCCTCTGAGCTTTTCTTTCCTCTGTAAAATATTATAATATAGTATCTACTTCAGGTGTACTGTGACAATTAAAATGGGTCACCCATGGAAACTGCTTAGCCATGTATGTACCTGGCATGGACCGTGCTCAGTAAATGCCAGCTACTGTTCTGAAATGATCGTCGTTACTCTACACTGTGCTGCAGTTTCCTTGTATACTGAGTACATGCTCATATATGTGTGGGGTTTACACAGAGAATTCTGGGCAGGGAGAGAGACATGGGTTCGAGCCTCACCATGTTTCCCAGCAAAGCCCAGGATTTCTATGCTCCTCACACTGGAACTGCCTCCCTGAATTCAGGGCAGAGCTGCAGCCAAGAAAAGTGCCTCCTGATGTCATCTCACTTTTTACTACCCCAGCTTCAGAATCATGATGAAGGAAACCCCCTAACAACTCTCTGGGAAGAAATACAAGGCTATGTGGGAAAAGGAAGTGGAAAAGAAGGCTTGGATGATTCCCATTGGGGAGGGCGGTGAGGGAGGCCTCGGTGGGTTATGTTCTGCCCAGGACGGCTGTGAGCCAAGTATCCTGCTTGTCAGAGAGCAGGGAGCAAGCAGGCCAGCCCATGCTGACTTGGACGTTACTCAGTCCTGGGTGTGGTCACTCCCACTTCTCTCCAAACCTTAGAACCTTAGCAATCCCTGGACTGGCTTCCTGGCTTCATTGCTTGCTTGTCACTTTTTCCACTGCCAAAGGGAACAGGGCTGAGCATGCTCTGGGAGCACTGGCCCCCCTGGCTGCTTCCTCTCGGGGGGAGGGAAGGATAATACTTTACTTCATCCACAGCCGGTGCCCTGGGAGTGGGGGGACAGGTGGGGCATGCATCTTGTTGGAAATAAACCAAGCCTGCCCTGGAGAAAGGTGACATAGGGGTTGTATAGAGTTTGAGGTGGGCAGGGGATGGGAGTGTTGGTGGCAGGACGTTGGTCTCCCTAAAGAGAGTCCTATCATTTTGAGTGAATATCACAGAGCCCAGAAAGAACAGCAAGGATATGCCAACAGGAAGAGGTCCAGGAAAAATGAGACACACTGCCTGTTAGATGTGACACATGTGCTCAGTGTGAGGAGGGCTACAGATAACACAACACACACACACACACACACACACCACTCAGAAGACCAACTTCAGAAGACCAAATAACCCTCAGTCTCTCTCTATGTTCATGGAGGTTGGTGTAACCTAGACAACCTCATTCTAGACCAGGGGTCCCCAAACTGTTTACACAGGGGGCCAGTTCACTGTCCCTCAGACCGTTGGAGGGCCGGACTATAAAAAAAAACTATGAATAAATCCCTATGCACACTGCACATATCTTATTTTAAAGTAAAAAAACAAAACGGGAACAAACACAATACTTAAAATAAAGAACAAGTAAATTTAAATCAACAAACTGACCAGTATTTCAATGGGAACTATGGGTGCGGATGCATCCTGTGCTCCTCTCACTGACCACCAATGAAAGAGGTGCCCTTCCAGAAGTGCGGGGGAGGCCAGATAAATGGCCTCAGGGGGCCGCATTCGGCCTGCGGGCCGGCCGTAGTTTGGGGACACCTGTTCTAGACCTTTGTGTCAGAATAATGTTAGAACTCACCCTCTCAAGGCCTAGGAACTGCAAGAAATTAAAATTGTGGGGAGGACAATGGGAAGTCAGTGGGTCAAATTATTGCAGTTTCCTGGACAACTAAGAATCTGAAGAAAATGAAAAGGATCTCTCCTTAGAGAAATGTGCATAAATAATACTGATGCAATACTGTACATATAATTTTAGGGAGTTTTATATCCTTGTCCCAAAGACCCATCTATCGACCCTGGTTAGACACTGCATTCTGGAGGACTCAGTCTCAGGCAATAGAGCTGCACAAAGGAAATCGCAAGCAATGGTGGCACCACCCACCACCTCACCCGGACTCCTGAGCTAAATGATGACATCCTGAGACTCAGAGAATGACAGGTGACAAAGACACCTCACCCGGACTCCTGAGCTAAATGATGTCATCCTGAGACTCAGAGAATGACAGGCGACAAAGACACATCCCAAAGAGAAACTATTCCTCATGCAACACTTGATTCCAGGGCCTTTAGGAGCTTTCTCAGAACCACCCATAGGGTTCCAGACCTTCCAGCCTTCAGGGTATGATGTTCCTGGGCCAGTGGGAGAGCAGGCTTGGGGTGGCTGGGTGAAACATTCTGGGATGACAATCCCCAACTGTAGCAAATAGGGAACCAACCTATTATGGTGAGTTTCCCCTGATGGAGGAGGCAGCAGCAGAACAATGGTAGCAGAGAAGAGAACAATCCCACTCAGAGTGCTCTGCATGGGAACGTGAAAGCCGGGAGCTTGGAATGCACTGTGATGCAAAGGGCACACCCAATGTGCAGCCGATGGTGCAGTCTCCAAAGGTAAACACCAGGGCATAGGGATGGGTGCCAACTGTCTACTACACCTTGGTTGAGACCTTCAAGCTTTCATTACGCTAAAATTTATTGAGCTCCATGGTGCACTGGACTTAGAGAAACATGTAATGACATAACCTCATTCCTTAAAGAACTCACAGTCTCTTGGGGAAAGAGAGACCTACACTGAACGTTATGGGGAGATGGCACATGATAGATGCAAGCCTAGGGTTCTCTGCTGCTGGAAACCTAGTGCTGTGAAGAAGATACCAACATGACCCAAGTTGCTCAACCTTGGCTCTGCATCAAAATCACCTGGGAAGCTTTGAAAGTTATGACAACCAGGCCACTGCCTACTCAGAACAAGTGACTCAGAATATCTGGAGAAGGTCACAGCCATTGGTGTCATTTAAATCTCTCCAGTAATTCCAGTGGGTATCAGAATGGAAAACCATGGAAGGGAGCAGCAACCTCTCTCCTGTGGGCTTGTTCTAGAAGAGTTAGGACCTGGGTGACAGCCAGATTGGGAGATAGACTAATGAGTAAGCTGACAAACAAGAGTTTTCAAATGCTGCTTTATGTTTATGTAACTCAGGGACCTGTCCACTACTAGCATCTTCAGTGTTTCCAGGCATTGAACACAGAATGAGATTAGGTTTTCCTCTCTTACTGCTGAGGCCTAGAACCAACTCTTCTGTGATTGAAAGTCACTGAGAACATCTCTCTCCTACAGGGGAAAGCCTCTTTCCACCTCTACATTAAAGGGATGGCCTGGCCTCATGGTCCCAATAAGGCAATCATCATAGTTTATAAAACATTTCTCAAAATTTCAGGAATGAATGGGATATGGACTTTTGTTGGTATTGGTTGGGGTCATGATTCAAAATATCATAGAACCAGTAGGAAAAGGCAGATAGGCCAATAGAGATAAGCCCAGGGAAAATGGAACACAGTTGCCTCTCAGGACATTGTATACATGGTGAGTAGTAATAGAACTCTAGTGCACGCACACACACACCACTTCATATACACACACAGATTTTATTAGTGGGCAACATCACTAAGGATGAAGACAAGAATAAATTCCTTTCATTATAAAATGCTTAGAAATGCACATTAACTTTTGTTTTGGATTGGTCAGACTTGGGACATTTATGAGAGAGTCAATAAGGAGAAACTGCATGGGTAGGTAGTTCTAAGAACCAGTTTTGGGCTGAAGAGGTTTGGCTTGGTGAGAGAAATATAGGAGTCAACTGCATAAAGAGGGCATTTCCATCCCTGGGCACTGGTGTGATGACCCATGGAGAGGGTGTAGATAGAGACCAAACCCTCCTGATGCCCAAACATTAAAGGTTGGATGGAGCAAACCAAGCAGATGTGAGCAGGGAGGGAGGAGGAAACGGAGAGAGGCTGACCTAGACGCCAAGCCAGGGTCCAAGCGGAGGGAGTGGTCAGGTAGAAAGGATTAGGACAAAAACATAACCACAGGACTTGGCAACAGGGCAGTCACTTGGGGCCTTCACAAGGATCATATCAGTGGCATTGTGAAGGCAGAAGCCTTGGCCTCAGCAGTGGGCAGAGAAGTCATTCTAGAAATTTGGGGTTGCTGAGAACAGAGAGTTGTAGCTTGGGAGATGAGAGAAGGGGAATATTTTATGTTTATTTTTTGGATTGACTGACTCAGGAAAGAGGAGTAAAATTGGAATGACTCAGGAGAGAGAAGGAGGCACTGAGAGAGCAAAAAGGAGAAAGAAGGGTACCCCAAGGAGCGAAGTGCTTGGAAAGAGGATGGAACTGTCCCACAGGAAGGGGGGACTGGCACTTGTTAAGATGACAGGTATCTAACAGTTCAAGTACAAAGAAAGGAAGTTAAAATTTATTTAACTAAGACATGAGAGAAAATATTCTTGCCCCCCCCTCCCACCTCCCCAGGTGGTTTGTGTCTGTGAGGTGGGCCTGAGAGAAGTCTCCTTTAACAGCCAGATTCCTGGCAGTGGAATGTAAAGGATTCAAACTCCCCTGCCCTGAGCTAATCAGAATTTCAAAAGGCATATTTAGATGTACCATATTAAATCAGAAATGCTATGGGTAAAGCGTGGGCTGTTTACCACTATCTAGGTCACACGTTAAAATATAGAAATGTGAGCTCTCTTTAATGCATAAAATGAAATCAAATATTTCCAGACAGCAGCAAGAGTACAAAGGAACAAAAAGTGGCAAGGTTTTTAAAAGAAGTACAGCAAGTGTCTCAGTCAAACAGTCAGGAAAGCCAAGGCAACACACCTTTACTCTGTTATTGTCTATCTCTGTGAAATAATGGTCTAGTCTCTAGCCCATTCACTGACAGAAGGACAGCCAGGGACCCTTGGGAGTGGATGTGATGATTATTTGTAAAAATATAAAGTGTTCCTTAGACATGGTACAAGAGAATTACTGTATGCCATCTACGGAAAGGAACTACTCGTGAATCAGCCTTCCAGAGTGAAAGTTATTTGGATTTTTTAAAATTAATTTTAATGGGGTGACATTAATAAATCAGGGTACATATGTTCAAAGAAAACATCTCCAGGTTATCTTGTCATTTAATTATATTGCATACCCATCACCCAAAGTCAAATTGTTCTCTGTCACCTTCTATCTGGTTTTCTTTGTGCGTGAAAGTTATTTGGATTTTTAAAACCTTATGTTTCTTCTTAAAAATTGAGGAAGAACTAGCTAAGGAGACATAAATACAGGGGGTTGGCAAAAGTAGGTTTACAGTCATTCACATGGGGGGTGCAAATGTGCACAGCACAAATGGAGGGAAGGGGAGACATCCCTGGGTTTGAGGAAAGTAGGAGAAGTGCTTGGAATCTGCTTCCAGTCACCCCCTTTCAGAATCCCACCTGTGCTTCCCTTTCTGACCCGTGGATTTCCTTCAGCATTTAAGTATCAGATCCTCGTCATAATTCCACAGGCTACCTTTCCAGAGCTCTCTGCACCTTCCCTGTTCTCTGAACACTGGATACCACCCTTTGCCCCTCCTCCCCAAAAAAGGATTCTTATTCTTCAATTTGACCCCCACAGCAAGAGTCACTTTCCTGAACACATTAATTAACACCAGTTGAGCTAAACAATAACAAAAAAATGTGTCTGCTCTAGGCTAGGTAAGCAATGCTGCCCTAGGTGAAACCACAGGTTCTGTTTACTCTATAGTCTCACATCCTCCTAAATTCACGAGAGAGAGAGAGAGAGAGAGAGAGAGAAGAAAAAGCAATGAGGTTCAGCCTGCTTTCCTTGTCCACTTTGCTCAGGACATACTGATCATCCCTCTAGTTTCCACCAAAGTGTCCAGGGCCCTTTGAAGGGTGGGAATGAGTGTAGAAGTTTAGGAGGGGCACCAGGGCTCAAGGCCAAGAGTTGAGTTTGCCAGCAAGCCTTAGAGGGTGACTCAATGGGAAACAACTTTATGGAGAAGAGTGATGAGTAGGAATGTGGCCAAGAGAGACATGAGGAGAAGACGCCTTTGACAAACTATAAAGGTAATGTGGCATGGTGGTTCAGCCGGCGTTTCTCCTCAGTATATTGTGATCTTTCTCAGCCCAGCTCCTTCTCACAATCCAGCTCTGAGCCTAGTGGGACCCTCACTCCTGAGGGGGTTCCTCTCTCCCACTTCTCTCAGTGGGAGCCAAGGGAGCAAAGGAAATCAGTCACCTTTGGGACAATAGTATCTTGAGGGTATTTGGTGACCACAAAAACAAAGAGTTGTGTTTGTGGTTTGGAATGTCATTCTGATTGTGAGGATGTGTGTAATCCTGAGTATGCAGAAGTTTGTTTGTGGTTGATGGGGACAGATTACAAACTGTCATGTGTTTCTAGGAAACACTGAAACCCTTTCCTTTGGGGATTATTATTAGACCAAAGATGTCACGGGAGGAAAACCCCAACCATGCGGAGGACCTCAGACCGATTCCCTATTGGTTTGGCCCTGGGGTATCCAGTAGCACTGACACTAGACACTGTGCCAGCCTGCAGGAGAGGCCTGAATGCCTCTGCCTGGGCTCACTGTGCAGGTTCTAATCAGCCAGTGTCAACCACACAAACAACAGGACACCTTTGCTCGGCACTCTGCACCAGCTAGATAGGCTCATCCAGAAAGAGTTGGGTGGGTCCTAATCTAACTCATAAAACTTATTTTACTACTATTTTTAAGGAGGACCCAATTACCAAGAAACTACTAAAAGTTATTGCTTATTTGCATGTGGGGAAGGGGAAAGTGCAGAACAAGTATGGGAGAAAGGCTTCTTTTTTATATCTTTTTGAATTTTGAGCAATGGAAGCATATTTTATATATACTGCTCACAAAAATTAGGGGATATTTCAAAATGAATATGAAGCAATAAAATATCCCCTAATTTTTGTGAGCAGTTGTGTGTATATATATACATATATATGTACATATATATGTACATATATTTACATAAATATATATGTGTATATATATGTAGATATTTAAAACATACATAAGGATAAAACCTCATTAACTCAGAAAGCCTGTTCAAGCCCAAAACTTCCAAACAGTGTTTCTTAAAGTTGCCTAGTGTAAAGACTTTGCAGGCATAGGCTCTTTATCAGTGATGTGCAATGTGCCCTTGGTCTTTGACTCAAAGTAACCCTTATCCAAAAGCTAAGGACTCCCACATGTCAAACAACATGAGTGGAATAATGTCGCCCTAGTTTCCAGTCATCTCACAGCCTCTGAGAAAGGTATGACGTGGGATGAGATGACTCCCTGCACCTCCAATTTTACAGGGCAACCTCAGAAAGACAAATTTTTTTAGACTGAGGGGAGGAGCATCAGCAAGAACTCCCACCGTGTTTGACACAGACACACTCAGTTTCTAACTGAAGATCATCTGATGTGGTTTATTTGACACCAGAACCATGGGGCCCAAGTTGGAGTCTGAGGCAGAAGGAAAACTATGCATTCCTATAGGCATTATTTTAATGATTTTTTCCCCAAAAATATTAAAGTAGTGAAAGAACAAAAGATTGAAAAGTAGGTATAGTGCATGACCAGGCAGTGGCACAGTGGATAGAACAGTGGTTCTTAACCTGAGGTTAAGAACCCTAGGGGTTTGATGAGTCGGTCTCAGGTCTTCGGAGAAGCTTCTGCGGCGGAGGCCAGAATAAAGTAATACCGTAATTTGTTGTGAGTTTATGCACTTTGTTGGTTTTGTTCTTTGAGCAAGGTGATGTTCATGCATGGCTCATTTTGTGTGCACCAGTAAAAAACCATATACCTATGTCTTGAATTTGGAAAGAAAAATCATATTTTATTTATCACTAAAGAAGGGTTTGGTGAATGCGCATATGAAACTGGTGGGTTTGGTACCTCAAAAAAGGTTAAGAACCACTGGGATAGAGCATTGGACTGGGATGCGGACAACCCAGGTTCGAAACCCTGAGGTTGCCGGTTTGAGCATGGGCTCATCCGGCTTTAGTACAGGCTCACCAGCTTGAATGTGGGGTTGCTGGCCTGAGCATAGGATCATAGACATGACCTCATGGTCACTGGCTTGAGCCCAAAGGTTGCCGCTGGCTTGAAGTCCAAGGCCCCTGGCTTGAGCCCAAGGTCACTGGCTTGAGCAAGGGGTCACTCACTCTGCTGTAGCCTTGTGGTCAAGGCACATATGAGAAAGCAGTCAATTAACAGCTAAGGTGCTGCAACAAAGAATTGATGCTTCTTATCTCTTGCCCTTCCAGCCTGTCTGTCCTGCTCTGTCTCTTTCACTAAATAAATAAATAAAGTAGGTATATTAAAACTCACATTACTTTAAGTTTAGATATTTGATGTATACCGATATAAAATTTACTATTATTTTAGTTCTGCTTTGGTTAATTAAAATTATTTAAGATTAGGCCCTGGCTGGTCAGCCCAATGTGTGGAAGTCCTAGGTTCGATTCCCAGCCAGTATACACAGGAGAAGCACCCATCTGCTTCTCCACCCTACCCCCTCTCTTTCTCTCTATCTCTTTCTTCCCCTCCCGCAGCCAAGGCTCCACTGGAGCAAAGTTGGCCCGAGCGCTGAGGATGGCCCCATGGCCTCTGTCTCTGGCACTCTAATGGTTCCAGCTGCAATGGAGCAACGCCCCAGATGGGCAGAGCATCGCCCCCTGATGAGCATGCTGGGTGGATCCCGGTTGGGTGCATGAGGGAGTCTGTCTAACTGCCTCCATATTTCTCATTTTGGAAAAATACAAAAAAAATAAATAAATAAGAAAGAAAGACTTAAGATTGCCACTTAGAGCACTGTCAGACTTGGCAGTTTTCTCAATTAAAACTGAGATAATCAAAGAAGTATATTTTTAAAATGTGGTTGATGACTTTGTTTTCACTAGAGGTAGGGGTATACATTTTTCCTTTTGCCTCAGGCTCCAATTTGGTTCAGCCTGGTACTGGTCGTTATTTAAAATGTTTATATTTTGTTCATCATGGGGTTTTCTTTCTTCTTCTTTCTTTCTCTCTCTCTTTTTTTTTTGCAGTTGAAATAATATGGCATTAAAATATTTTTCATGATTGTTGAGAGTTTTTTTGTGTCCCCTTAAATTTTGTACTGGAGGTGGGTACTTCGACCTTGTCTTTGCCTCATTGACCACAGTGGTCCAATGCTGACCTTTGCCCTACGGATTGCTTCCAGGACCACCATTGTCAGACTTGTATCTTTATTCACCTCCTGCCCGACCATCAGCCGTGCTCTCAGGACCCACGACTGAGGAGCCATATACCCTCAGAGAACTTATTTCCTGCATTACATCCTCGTTATTCAAATCCCTACATCCTGGAACTAGCTTCAGTAATTCTGATTTTTCAAGTGTGAAGCTAGTCAGAGAATTGCCAGTAGCTCTTAATCCCTTGCAAGGCCCTTCATCATTCATAATGTACTTAGTGTGCTAATAGAGCCACATCCTGATAAAGTAGGTGCCAGCAAGAGGGGGTGACAGAAACAATGCAAGAACAACTAACACCCACTTCCTTCCAAACTCCTCTGACTGTCCCCATTCCTACTCCAGATGCCACCATAGGATCAGGGGCCTTATAGTGACTCCTTTTCATTTCTCCAGCTGACACACTTCCTGCCACCAGATGCTTTACAGCTGGAAAAGAGAGGTAGACAGTTGTTTCTCTTGTGAAGAGCTGCACTATGAATGTAATTTTCCACATGCTGACTCATGAGACAATTGGTGCCCTGGACTCCAGCATACAGTTCCAATTTCTTGCTGACTTGGGTGAGAACAAAGAAGTGACTTTGATCTAGTGATTTAAGTTACTCCTTGCCTCAATTTTCCCATAAGGAGAACATTTTCTCTCTTTTTCAAGCAGGAGACAGACTCAGTGACCTCTCACAGTCTCCTCCAACCACAGGATCCCACAGGGCTATTATTAGAATCGTCTGAACAGAGCTGCAGTGTGGCATGAGGCTTCTGGGTGTGCAGGACCAAATGAGAACGGCTATGGGTGTTCCGGCACACCAAACTGTCTCTGTCTTTATAGTGTCGTTTGACTTTACAAGGGTCATTTTTCTGAGCATTTCTTTCCAGTAAATGTATCTGCTTATTTTCCTCGGGCTGTTCATTTGTCTCATGTTTTCCATCTTGACTAGGTTCCATCTTGACTACTAACAGGAAGGCAGTAAAGCCTCCATTCTGACAGTACTCACCACCATACCCCCCCCCCACGTGTGGAATGGGGCAGGTGAGAGCATGGCATCTGCAGTCTGGCAGACCTGGTTAGATCTCTGACCTGTTTTTTGCTAGCTAGATGGGCAATTATGCAGATTACCTAACTGGTGTTTGGATCCCAGATTTCTCCTCTATAAAATAAGATGATACTATGCAACTCACAGAATATTGTGAGGATTATAGCAGATTAGTGCAGAACATAAGTGTTCAGCGTCTAGCAAAGAGTCAAAAAACAGTCGCTGTTGAGTGCATACATGAAACTTTGGATGATTAAAGAATAGTTACACAAGGAATACATAAGTGTGTGTCTGTGGCACAAATTCAAATAACACAGAAGTATAGAATGTGAGAAATGAAAGAGCCCATTCACTGACTGCTCCTCCCCATCTCCTTCCTTGCCTCAGCATTAATTATAGCTTTTCCTTTCTGTGTCTCTCTTCTTTTGAGGGGAAGTATATTATCTGATATGTGAATATATTCTTTCTTTCTTTCTTTCTTTCTTTCTTTTTTTTACAGGGACAGAGAGAGAGTCAGAGAGAGGGATAGACAGGGACAGACAGACAGGAACGGAGAGAGATGAGATGCATCAATCATTTTTTCGTTGCGACACCTTAGTTGTGCATTGATTGCTTTCTCATATGTGCCTTGACCATGGGCCTTCAGCAGACCGAGCTACCCCTTGCTTGAGTCAGCAACCTTGGGTCCAAACTGGTGAGCTTTTGCTCAAGCCAGATGGACCCGCGCCCAAGCTGGCGACCTTGGGGTCTTGAACCTGGGTCCTCTGCATCCCAGTCCGATGCTCTATCCACTGCACCACTGCCTTGTCAGGCTGTGAATATATTCTTACTGTAAAGATCCAAATGTTCAGATGCATACCACCTCCCCAAATTTGAAGTTGCCCTCATCACCTTTTTCACTCTGACTTCTGCCTCTGGAGGTAACCACTCTTGATAGGGATCCATCTTATCTCTATGCTATTCATTTACACGTGTATGATATACCTGGACATACTCATTTATACATCTTTTTAAAAATCACTTTGAAGTTTCTACTATCATGAATAAATATTTTTAACCTCTGCAGGCTGGAGATCAAGTAATGTCTTTGCTGTCATCCATGCTAGTGGCTATCCCCAGTGCAGCCTGGAAGCCATCACCCTCCTGTACAGTCAGGAGAGCACCTTTCTGGGTCTCAGCAAGGAGCCATGTAAGATCCGAGGTCACTCAGATTCTTGCACCACCACCTAAAGCCATGCCGGTGGCCATCATCAAGGTCCAGTTCCTTAGAGGCCACATGAAAGAGCTGAAGTCTAGACAATCTAAGTGCTCCACAATCAGAAAGTGGAAAGAGGCAAAATGCCTCAAGGAGGCTGTTCTCCAACCGGCCTTGCTTTCTTGAAAGACCAGCCAAGGAATTATAAGTGATAGACAGTTTGTACTTCTTAGGTGTGTGAAGATTTTAAGTGTGAGCAAATGTAGATTTTAAGTGTGAGTCATCACCCAGCTGTATGCATTACAAAATGCAGAAAGGAGCATCACTTGAGTGAACTGCTGACATGACAGCAGATGGCAGAGCTGTGTGATCAGCATGTGTCTGCACGTTGTAGGTCCTCCTTAAAGAGCTCTTTAATGAATGAATGCATTTATCTGACATGGAATCAACCACATTTCAGCTTCATCTTGGTTTTCCTTTTAAATGTATCTCATCAGTCTTTCCCAGAAACAGAGGAGTGATAAAGAAATGTCTGTTATATCCATACCATCTTCAGAGTCTTCTTCCAGAAAACCTGCCTGGGTCAATATCACCAAAAGACACTGTCATTCTCCAAAGTTGGAATGAGTAGTCTCAATCATGTTATTTTGAATATATTTTTAATATTGCTTTCAGAGTGTTTCTATGTGCCTGTAGCATCAAGCTCATAGAGGCCTCTGAGGCAGGGGTTGTCTCATGTGTGACAAACTATCATTTAATGTGACAAACCCATGTTATCTGTGAGAGATGCACGGACTCTGCCCAATAGAAGCTCATCATCCTGTTGAGAAGAAATTTCATTCACATTTGAAATTACTGAAGAAATAGGTAGTATTATACCATATGGCACTGTGTCAGTCAGGGTTCCAGTAAGGCAAATAGGAGGCATGATAAATGTTTCAAACAGAGGGTTTCATACAGGGAACCAATAAGAACAAATAGATAAGGAAACCAAGGACTAGAAATGACAAGAAAATGATGCGTTCGGGAAAGCGAGCTGAGCATGCAAAAGCTATCTATACCACCAAGCTAAAACCCACCATGGTCCTCTATATGAGTTACAGCAGAGACATGGACTGTGCCTTAAGGAACTTATACGTGGCTGCAACATGAAGATTGAGACGCATTCCCAGTGCAAACGGCTATCCTCTGAGCTATAGATCTCACAGGATGCGTAGAGTTTTGTTTTAGGGCGTGTTCCCCTCAGTATCGGGTGAGCACACAGAGCTGCCAGCTCCTTGCCTTCCTGCCTCACTCACCCAAGACCTGGGCATCTAGAAGTGAAGGAAGATGAGGCAGTGAGAAGGCTTGAAAAGACTTAAGGTTTGACCTGGCAGAGACAATATGGTTTCAGATAGATAAAACATCTCAGGATTTCTCCTCACCTCAACTTCCTCCCCTGGAGAGGCCTGGGGTGAGGGTCTGGCACAGGCACAGGAGTTACATACTCAGAATGACAGAGGTACTTTCCGCATGCAAGCTGATGGCAAGAGCTGCTGGAGGCAGAAACGGCTCCCAGGTCACTGCTGTCCTATGGAAAGGTCATGTGCCATAAACACATCAGGAAAGCCATAAAGATGACCCCAGAAAATTCCAGGGATCCAGATTCCTGACAAGAAGATGGCACACTTGAAGGAGTTAGTTAAAAAAACTTTAAGGACAAGATTGTTTACAGAGATAGGCAGAATTAAAAGAACCACAAAAGATGGTGAGGGACCCAGGGACTAGCAAAGTAGAAAGCCATTATCACCTCTAAGTGTACAGGGGGTGAGGGGAGGAGCCAGTTCTACTGGAGACCAGCGAGAGTTGAAGAAGGAGGGCAACTCCATGGAAACCAGGGCCACAGAGGACCCCAGTCACCAACCGAGCCTCTGCCAATCAGGAGGAGGGGCAGATATACATTAGACAGCCTCTCCCCCTATCCTCTCATCTCCTGCAGACTGCAGCAAATTACAATGGTCAAGCTCACCTGGAAGCAGAGCAGGGCCCAGAGGGTAGAGAACAAATCTGGAGCTGGGGATTGGGATAAGAGAAACAGAGAAGAGTCAACATTCTCCTTAAACTTGGAGCTTCAAGTTTAAGCTTCAAAGGCGGGAGTGAGGGGCGGCAGCTAGAGCTCAGGTGGGGCCTGGCTGAGGCACACTAAATAAGTCTCTGGCCCCCCCACCCCACCCCACCATCGCACTGCCAGATCCCTGATCCCACTCATTGGTGCAGACTGGCCTTGGCAAAGATCCAAACTAATCTCCAGGACACAGGCCCTATAACTGTTTCCAGGGTCTACAGAGCACTTCCAATTCCATCTAGAAAAAGAAAATGCTTGGCTGGGAGGACACAGAGATTCCCACACATTCTGGTGGGTGTTTAACTAGTACAGCCCCTAGAAAGACAATTTAGCAATGTTTATCAAAATAAACACATGTATCTTCCTACCCAACAATCCCAATTAGAGCTTATGCTATATGTAGATATGTGCCTGCATGTGGAGTGACATATGTACGTGATTATAAATTGCAGCATAAGATTAAAAATTTTTAATGCTATTACTACATTAACCCTTTGAGTAGTACGAACGTTCATGTACGTCCTCGTGCCTCCTGACCATCCAGAGTACGATCGATTTATTTTAAAAATGTGTAAGGCAACATTAAAAAAAGGCAAATGTATGTTCTTCTTGTTTCTATAAATTGGTTATCAAACAAACATGATTTTAGGTTAATAAAACTGCAACTGGAACTAATTTCATTTTTTGAAAAACAAAAACAAAAACAAAAAACTCACTCCCAGGGGTCAGTGAGCCTGAAAAAAACTCACTACTCCAAGGGTTAATAGAAAACTGGTTAAATAAATTAAGAGTTGCCCAAGTACCACTGAGGGGCTAAAGCTGGCCCTCTGCCTATTTTTGTAAGGCCTGCAGCTAAAAATATTTTTAAAATTTTAAATCGTTGAAAAAAATCAAAAGAAGAATTAAATATTGTGACACATAAACATTATATAAAATTTTAAATCACTCAGTGTCCTTAAGTAGAGAATTATTGGAACACAGTCATGGCCGTCCGTTTACACATTATCTACTGCATCTTTAGCCCTATGGCACAGCGGAGTAATGTCCACGGAGGTTGGATGGCCTACGATACCTAAAAATAGTTACTCTCTGGTCCTTTACAGAAAAAGTTTGCCAGGTCAGAGTTTATCCATGCAAATGAATACTACAGAGACACAAAAACAATGAAAGAGCATTGCTATGGAAACGTTTCTGGGATATTATTACTAAGTTTTCAAAAAGATGTAAAAATTGTGAATTGCATGTTATCATTTGGGCAAAAAGGAGAGGATATAGATGCATTTCATGAATATGCATGAAAGTTATCCAGAAAGAAACACAAGAAATTAGTGAACAGTCGTTATCTTTGGGGGAGTGGGATTACGTGTGTGTGTGTGTGTGTGTGTGCGTGTGTGTGTAAATGGACTATCTACTCAAAAATAATTAGGCTGCTGCAAACTGGTGGGCCTGTGAGAGAGCTCATGAATGGGGTTTGGGGTGATGAGGCTGGAGACAGCTGGGGAGTGATGGAAGGGGCCACAGGCCGGGTGGGCCAAGGAGTTTGGATTTTTGTCCTGAGGAGAGTGAGGAGCAACAGCCTCAATCTGTGCTTTCAAAAATAAAATTCTGAAAACCAGAAATTTCAGGGGGAGGACCTGGGTGGCTGGGGACCAGTGGTAGAAAGGAGACTTACTTTTTACTGTAAGAGTACTTTTTACTATAAACTCTTTTTGTTGGATTTATACACAGTCATGTACATTTATTTTCTATAAAAACAATTATGTTTATTTTTAAAAAGAAAAGCCCTTCAGGCCAGGTGACGAGGGCCTGAACTGTGGCAGTGACAATGAGGTGGGAGGAAGGGGGATAGTTAGGAGCCGAGTTGTCTGGACTCAGTGACTCACTGGAACTCAGCTCACATCTCTGAGGACCTGGGGGACAGACCTGTGTGGGGAGAAATGCCAGAATGAAAAGTTCACCTATTCCTAGGTGATTTCCCTGTGACTTCCTGGGCCACAACACAAGCATGCAATAGACACAGACCACCACCCAAGTACTCTGGTCCTTCGGCTCCACCTTGACCCCAGCAGCACACCCACTGGACACAACCTAAGGCAGTAGGTGATAAAATGTAACCAGTGCCACCAGGAGTACTGACCAGTCCCTTCCTCCTGCCTCTTCCCAGCCTCACAAACTCCTTTCCTTTTCATTGTCCTAAAAGGAAGCTCTGTACAACCAAGCTCGAATACTGGGTTTCTAGACTCTCCTAGGACTTCTCTGAGTCATTATTTTCTTTTTACTTGTACATATTGTACTTGTACCAATGACACTGCACATAAGCTCTTTGGAGCAAAGACTTAAAGATATCTGTGACCTCAGCTCTCTCACAGGCCCACTCATTGGCAGCAGCCTAATTATTTTTTGAGTAGATAGCCCATTTACACACACACACACACACACACACACACACACACCTCAGAGAAGCACACTATTTCTTTTATATATGGTAGGTGTAAGGCTAGTGTCTGTGGCCATGCAGATTCACACGGAATTTGTGCAGATGGTAAAGAAACTCTGGAGCCAGAAAATAGTGTGCCATTCCGTTTATTAGATTCTCACAACTGCCGACAGCAGGGAAAACCGCTTTCTCTCTGGGTTGATAGGCAAACAGGTGGGGGGGGGGCGGTTTCCCCAGGGCAAACAATAGCAAAAATGGCCCCTCTCCCAATGGCGGCAGGCAATCCCCAATCTACAATCTGCCACCCTGAGGGCAAGCACGTGCAGCCTTACACAGACTATACACATGTGATGCTGCCCGGTGCTCATGCACCAATCAGGCAAAGTGCAAGCGAGCAAGCCTAACACACTTGTTTGCCCAACAGTAGGTATTACTGATTCAAGGTTTGTGTGTCTGATATTTTAAAGACCAATATTCAAAACATCAGAATCTGGAGTAAAAAAAAAAAAAGGGTTTAATGATCATGACAGAATCAGCTCAAGAAGATGGGAGGGGGGATGTTTATAGCTTCTTTAAATCTATCTAAAGAAAGCCCAGAATTCAGGCATCTTTTACATCAAGGGAAGGGAGGAGGGGCGGGCAAGAGATTTGTCACCTAGGTGCCAACAGGGATTCAAGAAAGAGCACAAAATCTCTAAATCTCTTTGTTTCCTGGTTTATTGACCTTTACTGATCTGACTGGGTCCCGAGGCTTCTGCAAATCTTTGCCAAAAGCTCAATCCTCAAGCAGAACTCTAATAATTAGCATACATATAACAAGAGCTATTTCCCTGAAGGTGTTGGAAGAAATGCAGGGCAAAATTAAAATAGAATTAGACAGACTAGGAGCCCACGAATGTGCTGATTGGCTGATTGATAAGGACACCCCCATAGAATTCTCAGCAGCATCGACGGTACACCTGCCTTTCAACTGCGCAGAGCACAACCTTCCTCACAGGAAACTCCCACACTACGAAGCAGTCAAGAGTCTGCTCAGGCATTCACCTTCCCTTGGTGGTTCTCCACATTCCGCCCTTCTTTGTCCATGTCGTATCAGCCAAACAGAAACCCAAAAGCAGCCTTTGGCACGAGTGTTCTGTTTGGCCTTTTCACATCAAAGGGAACATAACAGTGAAGATGATAATAAGCAACAATAATCATCATCATTTCAAAGAGACAACATCAGTGCCAACAGTTCCAATGAGACCCTAGGGTGTCAGTCACTTGATCTGCAAACAGAAAATGCCACTCACCAGCCTCTCCAGGTATAAAGAGTGCTCATAATGCTTAGCAAACTGGAAATCACTTTACAACTGCCACTTATTGTTACTGTTCCTGAGAGCTTTGGGATCACAATAATAGGGATTTCAATATGTTCTCAATATATTGTATATGGTGTATTCTCTGTACGACGAAGTTAATGGGTATTTAATTGCAACCTCGTCCAGACCCCTGAACAGAAAACAACCCCACAACTCAGCTCCTTCGGGACACTTAGGATCTGTCTCTCCGAAAGGGGGCAGGGCCTGGAAGGAAATGGCTCCAGGTCAGGGTGGAAGTCCCTCAACCCTGACCCTAAGGGAAGGGCATATGCTGGGCAGCTCTTACAAAGGAGCCTCAAGTGTCTGCCTCTTTGTCCCCCCCCCGCCCCCCACACTCTTTCCAAAAAGGAGCAAGGTCTTTTCCTTCCTGCCCTTTCTCGAGCAGAGCAGAAGTTAAAAAGGGTTACTTGTTCCTCAGGTTATTTTTAGCTCAGCCAGTAACTGCTGGGTCTCCAGCCTAGGGTCTGGAAACGGCCATCCACAGCTACACCCGCACTGGGCCCGGCTTAGCAGAAAAGCCAGGGGCGATTTCCTGGTGGCTGGTGGTATGAACTGAAATAGCCCCCCAGGTTTCTGGGAAGGAGAGGACTAAAGTGAGAAAGAAACATTTTTCCAGAACGGGGTGTCTTGCTGTAGTTGCCTGAATAACGTGGGGTCCAGCGCCATCTAGTGTGCGCTGTCGGGCTTGGGTTTGGGTTTAGGTTTGGCGTGCGTTCTGCTCTCTTGAGGTTTGTTTGTGTTTTGTTTTGTTTTTGAAACTGACTAACCACAAGAGGGACTGAATTGAAGAAACACATTCCTTGCTCACGGGCTGCCCTCATGCATACAAGGGACTAAGATTTTCGTGGGGGAAGCTAAAAAGCTGTAGTCTTAATGCATCACAGAACGGGTGTTGAGTGAGGGGATGAGGGAGTCTTTCTCTTGGAAAGAAGCTGGGGTGACTCACAAGTTCTATTTAGAGTCTTTGTCCCAGAAGATTGGCTTAGGTTTGTCTGCTTGAATATTTTTGTTCACACTAAGAAAAAAATACTGGTGCTATTTTATGTCTTTTATGCTTTTCAAACTAATTTTTCAGCACTCCCCCAGCACCAGCATATGTATTCTTTACACAAGTCCTTGCAAGCTGTTTCGTCACTGAACCAGCTCCTGCTCCTCATTACTGTATTTGCAGGACAAGCTGCCCTCTTTTTCATCCTCCTATTTCCTGATATCTCCAAACCCTCTACTGATTAGTAAAGGTGGCTTTCAGTAAAGCCACCATTTGCTATTTGCTTTACATGATTCATTGAAACTTCACAACAGCCCAGAGAATGGACATGAGTTTCCCATTTTATATACTAGATGAGAAAACTGATTTTTGGACAATCTCTCTACTGATCAGCACGGGTGGGATTTGAACCCAGAGTTATTTAGCTCCAAAATTTTTGTTCATTTAACCAGAATATTCCATCTGCAACATGAGAAGGAACTGCAGAGCTACCATATCCAGATCATTTTGAAGGAAATAAACACACCTGTAGCTCAGAGGACGCTTCCTACTCTGGGCCAGTCCCTGGGACCCCAAGGCTCGGTTGAACTATTGGTGTAAACACCCTCCTTCCTCACAGCATCTGTCCTGCTGCCCCCCCCCCCAACACAAATGCTTGGACACTATCCCAGGGGAACAAGAGAAAAGAGCAGGAATTTAATCAATGTTCAGAATGTTAGGAGAATTGTGCATTTATCTGAATCTCTGGTCCTTGGCCTCATCCAGTGGAAAACTGGGGGAATACCCTGCTGGTACCACTCTTCCCTTCCCTCCCGACTGCCCCCACCATTCTCTACCAAGTAGACACATCTCCAGAGGAACATTAAGTACGGCTACTCTCTGGATTCCTCTGAAAGACAATTCTTGCTTAAATATACAGATTCAGAAATAAAGTCTAAATGGGGTAACTTGCTGCAGTGGATGCAGATCCCAACCTCCGCAGAACAGGGTTAATGTTCAGGATGCTGGCTGCCCTTGGGAGGTAGTTTGTAATGGAAGGAACACAGAATTAAAAGACTTGGACTTAAATCTTCACTGTCACCTCAAACTGCACAGTGACTCTGGGCAAGTCACTTAACCTCTCTGAGTCTCAGTCTCCTCATTTGTAGAACTGAGGGCAAATGTGTGTGTGTGTGATAGAGACAGAGAGAGAGATAGAGAAACAGATAGAGACAGACACAGGAAGGGAAAGAGATGAGAAGCATGAATTCCTCCTTGCAGCTCCTTAGTCTCCTTAGTTGTTCATTGATAGCTTTCTCCTATGTGCCCTGACCTGGGGGGAGAGTTGGGGGGCTACAGCAGAGCCAGTGAACTTGTGCTCAAGCCAGCGACCTTGGGCTTCAAGCCAGCGACCTTTGGGCTTGAGCCAGTGACTGTGCAGTCATGTCTATGATCCCATACTCAAGCCAGCAACCTGTGCTCAAGCTGGTGAGCTTGCCTTCAAGCTGAATGAACCCATGCTCAAGCCAGCGACCTCAGGGTTTCAAACCTAGGTCCTCCACGTCCCAGTCCTATGCTCTATCCACTGTGCCACCACCTGGACAGGAGGGCAAATTTTTCTTACTTGCAAGGTAATAGACAAGCAAGTACTTTGAAAAGCCTTGCAGAGTGGGAGATACCATGTGAAAAAACACTTGGCATTAGCAGGATTTCAGTAGGAGATTTTTATTCCATTTGCCCTTGCCCCCACCAAAAGAAGTCTGTCTCCTACAAAATGATCTTACACATATGCACAAGTGCACATAAGCATTTGCAAACACACACACACATACACACAGACACGCACAGAGAGACCTGAAGTCCCTGTGGACTCATCACTTTTTTAGAGCTAAATGATCTTGGAAAACAGCTTTTCCAACAAAGACCCAGTGATAGGAACCACTGGACAAACTTTCTTTAAAGGAAGCAGAGGAAGCAGAAGCAGGCAGATCTCTGCTGGCACCCACCCATGAGATCGGCACAGCTACCCTTTGCTGCTGATCAGTGAAGATGGATGTTTGCGGCTGGCACAGTGTGGATTCATCTACAAGAGCCCCGTAGAGTTAATGTGATCTAAAGGAACAGGAAGGAACCCTATGGAGAACGTCAGGGAGCTGGGGGTTGAATGTGACTTCCTCTCTCTGCAGTGATAAAGCCAGTTTGAAGACCTCTTGATTTCCACGCAGGCCCCATTTCTAATTTAAGGTGTCTCTACCCGCCTTGGCATACTGAGCGCCTCTCCACGAGGTTGGAAATAGATTCTGTCAGAGAGACTGAGGAAGAACAAAGACCTCATTAAGATCAATCATTTATTCTGAGTACACCCCCAAGAATCTCTATTGATGATCTCGAGTAGAAATGAAGTGGTAATTAAGGATACAATGCAAATGATCTTCAGCTGAGTGACTCCCCTTGTAATTGAAAATTTACTAAATTAAGTCTGAGATTTTTTTTGAAACTAGGTCTTTTTAAAAAAATTTTCTCCAATTGTAATTACCCCCTCTCTTCCCTCCCACCCACCCCTTGGTAATGTAATTAGTTTAAAATAAGATCAGTGATGCAGATGACTGCGGCTGCCTACGATGCATTAAAGTGACACTCGCTCTTTGAAGTGCTGGTCTCCTACAAACAATCCCCAGAAGCGAATGAGGAGACATCTTAATGGTCTTAATGTCAGTCAGGCAATACTGTAACTGTTCTTAACATGCTGCCCTGAACTGCCTGACCTGTGGTGGCGCAGTGGATAAAGCGTCGACCTGGGAACACTGAGGTCGCTAGTTCAAACCCCTGCACTGGTCTGGTCAAGGCACATATAGGAGTTGATGCTTCCAGCTCGTCCCCCTTTGTCTCTCTCTCTCTCTCTCTCTCTGTGTGTGTGTGTGTGTGTCTCCTCTCTAAAAGGAATAAATAAAAAATTTAAAAAAATGTTAAAAAAGAAATGCTGCCCTGAACTAATCTGTGTGTGTTTACTCTTGGATCCCAGTGCCCGGCATGGAGACTAGCATGTGATAGGTGCTCAATAAATATTTGTTGAATGAATGAATGAGTGAATGGCTCTTGTCAAAAACTTTTAGGAGCTTCTGGGTGGTATGGAAAAAAATGCCCCAGAATTTGATATTTAGGATCCTGCAATCAGCTGCCAGCTCACCTTGCCGGCCCGCCCCCACTCAGGGCTGTCTGCGCTCTGCACTGGCCAGTCATCAGAATCACCTGAAGGACTTGCTGAAACTGCCAGCTGGGCCCCACCTCTAGAGTTTCTGCACCGATAGAACTGGAGCGGGGTAGAACTTGCCTTTCTTAAAAGTTCTTGAATGGTGCTGATGCTGCTGGTTAGGGACCACACTTTGCCCACACCACTCCGTTTCCACAAAGGGCACCCCTCACCCTGCATCCCACCAGTTAGTCAAGATCCAGCTCAAATGTCAACAAAAAGCTGAACATTTTAGCAACACTGCACTGTAACCCTCCCCCCCCCCCCACCTTCTAACTCCTGCTGCCCCCCACCCTGTGCCTGCCGAGACACTTATTTCACCTTTTCAGCTGTGTCTCCCCGACTTGATGGGTCTGAAGCTCTTGCTTACCTTGATCCACAGCTGCCTGGTCTTTTCTCCACTCTCCCTGTTCTGGAATCCAGGGCTAGCCCCACTCTTATGACCTTTCCCACCTCTCAGTGGAGAACACCACCTGAGGACGTAAAACCATTTCTCCTGCTCTTAGTTCCCCCAGCATAACAGTTTTGTCACCTCCCTCTCTCTGGTGGAGCTCTGTGAAGGCAAGGGGGAGGCTGGTCTTGTGCCTTTTCAAGGTGCCCCACAGGACCTCAATCAGCATGGCCCTAGAACCAGAGCGAGCTGAACACATGTTCCTGCCCTGGGCAGATCCCATTCCCTTCACTAAGACTTTAATGGAGCACTTAGTCAAGTATATAAGTCCTCACTTAACAGTGTCCATAGGTTCTGCACTTTAGGTGAAATAATGTATAACAAAACCAATTATACCATAGGCTAACTGATATAAATAAGAATTAAGTTCCCATGGCATCTCATCAACATTACAATGAAACAAAATAAGGTTATTGGAGAACCTGCTATACCTGATGCTCTACTTGCCCCCCAACCCTCAACCCTGGGGTCCAAAGATGAATAAAATGCAGAAACTGTCTTGGGATTGTCTATTTTCCAACTTACTTCTCACTATGCCCACTCTGCTTTCCTTCCAGCCACTGGCCTGGGTCTCATATAAACAAGTGAGAGGTTCCTGTCACTTGTAAGTTCTCAGCTTACTTGGTTTCCAGACACAGAAGGCACGTATGACTTTCGTTGGTAAGCCACATGTGAGAGGTTCAGCCAGGACATATGAGAGGAGGAAGAGAGGAGCTGTTCGGCTGTAAATGTCAGTGGCTAAACCGCAGGGAAACATTCTTACTTCTCAGTTGTGGGCACCTGAAAGGGCATTGCCACACTCTAGTCTCCTGTCCTGTGGACTTAAAGCTTCATGCCCTCACATCTTCATAATCCTACCAGTACGTTATAGAAACCCAACTCAAACTTTTGCTCGCCTTTATGATTTGGCCCAAGGTGCTTATAGAAGCTATAGAAGCCTGGAGTTAGGGATCCAAGCTAGTCCCAAGTATGCCAGGGTATGCTCTCTGTCCATCCAGCTCTCACCTTTGCACGTCTTTGCATGTTGGCTTGACTCTCTTCTGCTGCAGGTGGGAGAAGGGGTGCTATGATCAGCCCAGTCTGGGTTCTATATCCCCCAAGGCCACATGGAATGGGAGGAGGGACTCTTTCCTAAAGGAGATATGGGTGCCAGACAAACCAACACCAGACATCTACTACAAATGGTTAGCAAATGTTGTCTTTGTAACATGGCAGGCACTATGCTAAGTGTTTTTACATACATGGTTTCATTTGGTCCCCAAGCTCACTCTATTAGGCAATTCTGTATAAGACATTGGCATATTCTTACAAATGAACAGATACAACACAAATTATACCTAGGTTTTATTCTGACAGACCCAGGGCTGGGTGTGGGACACTCAGAAAATATGACTTGGATGTGATAACACATTGTCTTTACAATTAAACACAATGCTTAGGAAAAGGTTTAAAAACAAACATTTTAGCTCTGGTTGTCTCTATATCAGTAGCTAAGCGGCTAAGACCATAAAGACTGTTTAGTCTTTTATAAATGTTGTTGTACCTTTCCAGTTGTTAATTTTGGATAATTTAGATCTGTCTACTAATTCACCATCTCTCTGTGGATCTATGTTGAAAGGAAATAAGTCTCATGAAAATTCAAAGGGGCTTCCTTTCCTATCCCATCTAGCGATAAATACACATCCTTTGGGACAACAATAAAAAGCACAGAGTCAAATTAGATCAGGATGAGGTGTGGGATTCTCCCTCCAGTTAGAGGATATCTGCCTTTGGGAGTATTTTCGCAGGTCCTGGGATCCCACCCGAAGAAGGACCCCTCCTCTCTGGTTTTATATCTATGACCAGTCCTTACCTGTATTTCCTCCAAGAAGAAATGGGCTTTGAGACTTACAGCTTTACCACTAAGAGAAAGTGGATTATAACAGACCCTGGTCACCGCCTTTCCAAGCTGTCCCACGTCCATCAGGGGTGTGCAAGATGCTCGGGGCTAAAAGCAGCCTCCCCAGTGTTCTCAGGAGACCGAGACGTTGACGCACTTTGGACTCTGCATTTTCTGCTTACCGTTACATCCTGACTCCCAGCACAGTGGCTGGCACACAGTAGGTGCCCAATAAATATGGGATAAATAAATGATTTTCAAGTGATGCCTCTGGTAACTATTGACATCAGTTGGTGACAACAAGCTGGGGTCACTGTGCTGGACACTGTAGTTATAAGTTGCAGGAACATCCTTTCTCAAATCCAAAATAAGGACCCATGTTTGTAAAAAAATACCTACTGTATTTCTCCCTGCTCATTCTACTTTTGGTTTTCACCAGGTCAAAGACAAACTCTTTAAGTAAATATAGTCATAAATTCTCCTACAATATTCTGTCATGTAGTTTTTCACTATAAGTATACTGGCCACAGACTTTAAATCTGGAGTAAAGAACAAGCAACTGAAATCAGGTAACCAAGTTCTCCAGCTCTATGGCCACTAGCAAGAGCCAATGTTTACTGAGTATTTACTGTGTGCCTTGCACTTTCATGAATGATCTCATTTAATCTTTAAGAAAATGCTATGTAGATGGTGCTATAACCAGCTTCATTTTACCTATGAGGCCCAGGGTTTCCAGAGCATAAGTGCCTAGTTCAGTGTACATAGACATATGATAGTTTGTTCAAGGCTCAAACCCATATGTCTGACTTCAATGCCCGTGCTCTCAAATCACCCTACAGTATTGCAAGTCACTTAACCTCCTGAGCCTCAGTTTCATCTTCCTTCAAAGGGGCATAAAACTACCTTGTGAGATAAATATTACAGTGGTGCATGATATACACTGTAAAGCACTCACCTTTTAAGTTAACATTGCTAATTCAAAGTAGAATGTTAAAAGCCAGCATTAGATTGATAAGTCATCTTGCCAAAGCTCCATTCATCAACAAACTACCAAACACCTACTCTGTGTGATTCATGCAAAGGTGAATAAGAGATGTCTCTGTCCTTAGGAAGCTTACAACCTTATAAGCATTTCCATGACCTACTGAGGCTCAAGGTTGGATCTACATTCACCAGGAGTCACCATTGCCTGATGGTACCCTGTTCATCTGGAAAAAAAGGTGAAGGTGAAGTTTGAGCCTACTGGTCAGAGCTTGGGACATAGAGATCAAGAAGTTAGGTAGAAAGTGGAAATAAAGGCCACCCTAGCTTTGGGAGTCACACCCCAAGGAAGAAGGATTCTCCTATCCCGACACCCCCACCTCCACCTCTTCACCCTCCCCCACCTTTCCACTCCTGTCCTCCTACAAATAATAATGTAACATAGTGGTTAGTGGGTTCAAAAGTTCATTGTCTTTCTAGCCTTGTGACTGCCAGTAAATTACTTGACTTATATAAGGCTGTTTCTTCATCTTTTAAAAGAGAATGTTAGGGATAATTTTTATAATATATGCAAAGAGTTTAGTTCAGTGTCTATACAGCCAAAGGCAGAGGGAACAGTCAGTACTGGACATGGTGGTGATGAACACACGAGCAAGTGAGAGGGAAAAGGTAGCCATTTCCTGGAAGGAGGAAACAGACTCAAGAAAGAAAGGAAGGAGGGGAACCCTCACTTCAGCAAATTGGGAGGGGGCATTTGGGATCAAGCATCAGTGTGTTTAGAAAGCCTTCACTGGCCCTGGCTGGGTGCCTCAATGGTAGAGTGTCGGCCCAGTGTGTGGAAGTCCCAGGTTTGATTCCCTGTCAGGGCCCACAGGAGAGGCAGTCATCTGCTTGTCCACCCCTCCCCTTCTCTCTCTCTTTCCCTCTCTCTCTCTCTTTTCCTCTCCTGCAGCCATGGCTTGAATGGTTTGAGCAAGTTGGACCCAGGAGCTGAGGATGGATCCATGGCCTCACCACAGGTGCTAAAATGGCTCAGTTGCCAAGCAATGAAGCAGCAGCCCCAGATGGGCAGAGCATTGCCCTGTAGGGGGCTTGCTGGGTGGATCCCACTGGCCAGGGTACATTTAGAAGTCTGTCTCTGCTTCCTGGTCTCCCTGTTTCTCATTTAACTTAAAAAAAAAAGAAAAAGAAAACCTTCACTTACTTTGGGTGATTGGATACACAATGCAGTTGACAATTCAAATGCTATGGAAATGTTTACCTGAAACCTATGTACTCTTAAGTGATCAATGTCACCCCTTAAATTAAGTATTCTAAATAAAATTATTTTTTAAAAAAAGAAAAATCTTCATTTATTTAGCATAGCCAAGAGGAAAAAAGGTTTAAAAAACAAGTAATAAAATCTGAATGCCTTTTCCATACTGAAAATTATTGTGTGTTTGCAGGTAAAAAGTATCAGGTATTTGTGTTATGCTTTCAAATTCATTATTTCATTACATAAGATAAAAGGGAAAAGATCATGCCCATTTTACAGATGGTAAAAGTGAGTCTCATGAGGTGAAGCCATTGGATCAAGGTCACACTCTTAGAAGTGGTGGAATTGAATTAACACTGAATGCTTAGTGTAATTTTTTCCAAGCAACTCTTTGTGGAGAGAATGGAAAAAATGCAGGTGCACATCTCCACCACCTGAAGGAGCCTGGAAACTGCTGATTCCTGGGCTCTCCTGAGACCTACTAAATAAGAATCATATACAGGATCCCAGGAAACTCCCTCAGGGGAGCTGATGCAGTTGGGCTGGCACGGTGGACTGGTGTCTGGAAGCCTGTAGCAGAAACAGTAATGCTCTGTTTGTAGTTGTAAGAGGGTTTAGAGACACATGCCAGCCTCGGGCAAGCTTCTGTCTGCTCTGGCCAGGACAGCTGTGGTAACCCATTAGCTGGGGCACGCCCGTCAACATTGCTGTCACTCCTCTTCCCCTGCCCACTCCTCCTTTCAGCTGCAACCAGCATGAACATGTCTCCACCCTTTACTCGCCCACATGTGCACAAATTGTGCTTAAACTTCCTGAACTTTCCCAGACCCTTAAGTCAGGCTAGCAAGACCTGCCTGATCCTTCTGCAGTACTCAGCTTTCTCAGTTCCCCAGCCCCACAAGGCTTCCTTCAGCCCCGTACAAATGCAGTGAGAGAATTGCTTCTTCCACAGGGTTTTTGCACATCCTTCTCCTGCCACTGCAGTGCCCATGGCTCTCCTTCCCATTGTAAATGCTGCCTCCTTCTGATCTCAGCATTATTTTCTTGGGGAAGTTCTTCTGATGCCCCAGTCTACAGCAGAGTCCTTTGTTCTAAGTTTCTTTGGAACCAGACTCTTTCCTCAGTGGTTCTCATCACCGATTATAATAGTACTGTAAAGAGTGTGGCTATTTTATTTAGGTCTAACTCCTTCACAACCAGCAGAGAGGGGAGACCGTGACAGCTGGGACCATGTCTGCCCTGCTCACCAGTGTCTTCTCAGTGCTTGGCGCTCAGTCACTCAGTAAACATGTGGAGAGACAATGCGTGACATGTCTAATGACAGGCCAGGAACCTGCTGCCTCCACTCCGCCTCTCCACTCCTGGGAGGCAGGGTGCTTGAAAGAGGCCAGTTTGATGAGGTTATTTGGATATGAATGCTGCTGTCAAAATGCAAAGTCACCAGGTTTTATTGCCAACTAACATGCACAGCTGAAACTCCCAACTTCTTGCTGTTCATAGTCCCTGTCCTGACCATGAGGGACTCCACAGTCTTCTTGGTATCTGTTTTGTTTGGATTTTTATGAGGTGAATTGTTTTTATAATCAGAAAAGGCCATAAAGAGGACTTTTAAAGTCTTCCAGAACTAAATAAGATTCTAAGGCTACATTAGTTCTGTCTCTAAAAATCACAATTTGGAAGGAAGTATAATATATTGTATTAAATGTGTCTCTTTTAATGACAGTATTTAATAAAGAAGCACTAGAAATTCCACTGACATTTTTGGGGGCATTCTAAAGTCAAGAAAAAGAAATAATGTTGTGGTTCAAATGTTTTTGTTGTCCCTAACACCACACTGTGTTGCTAAATTTAAGGGATGAAGCAAAGAATTTGAGAGGCGGGACACTAAGATACAAGTAAATTATCAGAGAAGGGGCAACCTCTCACTGTCTTGTTGATGGCGATTCCTGAGAAATGCAAACGGAGCAAACACAGGAGGCTGGTTCCCTGTGCCAGGTGGGGCCAGCCCTCCCCCTGCTGCTTCCTTCCCCGACTCTTTCTTCACACAAAACCCTGCCCAGGAGAGCATTATGCTAAGTGAAATAAGCTAGTCAGAGAAAGACAAGTACCATATGATTTCACTCATATGTGGAATCTAATAAACAAAATGAACTAACAAGCAAAATAGTGAGACTCATAGAGAGAGAGCGCAGGCTGACAGCTAGGGGGTGAGGGGGAGCTACGTGGAGGGGGGCAGGAGGGATTGAGCAAAAGAGAATTTAAAAAACTCATGGACAGGAACAACAGTGTGAAGATTGCAAGGGGTGGGGGAAGTAAGGGGAGGTGGAGTAGAGTAAAGGAGGGATAAATGGTGATGGAAGGAGACTTGGTTTGGGTTGGGGAACACACAATACAGTGTACAAAAAGTTGTGTTGTGGAATTGTGCACCTGAAACCTGTGTAATTTTGTTAACCAATGTCAACCCAATAAGTTCAATAAAAACAACAACAACAACAACAAAACCCTCCACAAATGTCATAATCAAAGAAAAAGAAAAGAAAAAACATCCTGTGGAAAGGAAGGCAAGAGATGGACTGAGACTATTTGTTTTTGCACAGCCCTACTACTTTTTAAAACCCAAATACTTAGTAGGAGTTTTTGTTTGGCTATGTCAGAGAATTACACATAAAACAGCTGCATTCTAATTTTACTTACCTGAGATAGTACCGCCCCCTTCCCTGCCATAACTCTAGATCAGTGATGGGCAATCTTTTGAGCTTGGTGTGTCAAAATTCGCCAGAAAACCGAGCATAACTCGGGTGGTGTGTCACTTTGAGAAAAACAGCCTAACTGGAAGTCCCAGAACTAGACGCTCTGTGCCGGAGTTCTGTTGTTTTGGCTTACAGCAAATGTTTTATCCTTGGCTACTGCACCTGGCCGCGCAGGAGCCAAGGATGAAACGTTCTTCTCGGCATGCGGCCCCATACTTCTCTGTTATGCGGCCGCGTGTCATCGAAAATGGCTACGTGTGTCAGTGCTGACACGCGTATCATAGGTTCATCATCACAGCTCTAAATCCTGGCTCACTTTTGGCCCCTCACCTGTAAGAAAATCTTCAATCACCTGGTTATTAGAAACATCAGATTGCTATTAAACAATTCATGCTTTGAATTGGGTCTAGAGGACAGCAAAGCCTGGGTTGACAGGGACAGAGCAGTTAATAATGACAAGAGTCAGGAAACCCTACCCAAACAATGTCAGGTGATTCTGTCCCTTTTAGTGTCAGTAAATCTTAACATATTCAAGTGATTTTTCTCCCTTTAACTGTGATGGGCCAGATCCAATGGGATCCTATGACCCAGATCCACCTGCTAACCCACAGTTGAGTTTTGAGTGTTGGAGTGGGAGTGAGGATGAAAGGAAGAAGTTTTTAAGCACACAAATGTTTGGAAATCAGAGGAAACAGTACTTCCTGGATTCAATGATTGAGTCTGCTGGGACTGGCAGGCAGATAAAGAGCAATGTGGTGAGTTGGTACACCCCCAGTTCTCTGCGAGGCCACTGCATAGAAACTGTAAACATGTGAATCAGCTCTCATTTTGAATTGTACCTGTGTGCCATTATCAGTCTATTGTTTGGGATGGACGAATGGATGGTTAAAAGCTGTACTCTCAGCACTGTCTGTCATGGCAGACACTGTTGGTGCCTTGCTTGTATGTATTCTCTTTGCTCTCACTTCTACATGCCAAAGGCTGCTTATTTCACACACCTGACACTCTGTCTCTGAGTCTTTATCTAACTGGGGGAGCATATTAGGCCTGGGAGCTAGAAAAGGAGAGTTCATGTTCTGGAAGCAGCTCTCAAGTTGGTGGAAGCCCAGCTCCCTTGCATCTCAATTAAGGTGACTAAGGATATCTAGACAGCGGGATTAACCCCCAGTTGCCCTCAGTGGTAACTGTTTAATTACATATTCATTATTGCCATTCTTTCTGTCCCTGTCTACCTTCTCCCTTTCCCTTCCCATGTTTCCTGGGATCACATTCCAGATGAACAACTTGTCCTCAGAGCTTTGTTTAGAGCATGCTTCTGGGGGACCCAAAACTAAGACACCCATCTCACTGACTTCTCTGTACCTAGCGGTCTCCAGATGTCACCCTTAACCCTTTGTCTCCTTCCCAAAACAAAGACTAGTTGGAGGTAGTGACATGTAATTTACACCTCATTGGAAAAGTATTAAAACGTGTCAAAGTGCAAAATTACTAGGTTTTATTGCCAAGTAACGTGCATAGCCAATATTGTCTAACTGATGCCATCGGCAACCCCCACCCTAACCATGGGAAGGACTCCCATGATCTTTTAATTTCTATTTTATTTTTTGCAAGAGAGACAGAGAGAGGGACAAATAGGAACAGAAAAACAGGAAGGAAGAGAGATGAGAAGCATCAATTCTTCACTGCGGAACATTAATTGTTCATCAATTGCTCTCTCATATGTGCCTTGACTGGGGGGCTCCAGCCAAGCCAGTGACCCCATGCTCAAGCCTGCAACCTCATGCTAAAGCTGGTGACCTTGGGGTTTCGAACCTGAGTCCTCTGCATCCCGGACTGATGCTCCATCCACTGCGCCACTGCCTGGTCAGGCAGGTTTGAATTTTTATGTGGTCTATTATTTAACACACAACTAATTGTATTAAACTCATTCTTGATTAATTCTCTCTGGAAAATGGCATCTTATTAAGTATTTAGCAGAAATTCAGTTTCATTACCGAATCTGATCAGATTCTGTTATTTAATGACTGAAAGGAGGATGAATGTCAGATCCACAAGCCCGTTTTTCTGTATAACCTTCTTTGACAATGCAGTTTTCCTAGGTGTAAGGCCATCGTGTTTGTTAAAAGGACAGTCCTTTTTAACTTTTCTCTGATGACTAAGTATCTAAATTCTCTACAGAGCCTCAATACCTGCAATCATTCCTAGTCACACTTTAAAGCAGTGCTTCAATGCCGTAAGAGTGCATTGGAATCACGTGGGGGGCTTCTATTTTCTGGAACTTCTGGGTCCCACTTCAGACCGATAAAATGGTGGTATCCAGGCAGCAGTAGTTTTAAGGTTTAGTTGACTTTAGCAAGAGAGGGAGGGAGGGAGAGGGAGAGAGAGAAGGATTCTTTTTTAAAACATTTTTTTAGATTTTATTCATTAATTTATTCATTTTTTAAAGAGACAGGAGAGAGATAGTGTGTGTGTGTGTGTGTGTGTGTGTGTGTGTGTGTGTGTGTGTGTGTATGTGTGAGGGAGAGAGAGAAAGAAAGAAAGAGAAAGGGGGGAGGAACAGGAAGCATCAACTCCCATATGTGCCTTGACCAGGCAAGCACAGGGTTTCAAACTGGCAATCTCAGCGTTCCAGGTGGATGCTTTATCCACTGCGCCACCACAGGTCAGGCGAGAAGGATTTTTTTGAAAGCATTGATCTATTTCTATTTCTAACCACTGCTTTCAGACAACAGAGCTTCTACAAGTCTCTGAATACCAGCCGCCCCAGAACTGCAGCTCTGGATAAAGCTAAAAGTGTCATTGATGACAGGCCCTGGTGACACAGTACACGTCACAATACAGTCACTGCATTTGCAGCCAGTGCCACGCTTTACTCTGACCTTCACTCACGCTTCACTCCCTGCATTTGAGCCAAGAGGCCTTGGGAAGATCCTCATCAAACTCGGCTCTAGTGAGAAAATGTGAACTATGCAATAACCTTTGTTCCCTTAGCATAGCAAAGAACTCTCTTCCCCAAGGAGCTTTCAAATCAGAAATTTTATTTTCTCATTTGAAAGTTTGGGCCTTTGAACCTCATGCATTTTTATTTCCTTATCTTTCAATCCGCCTGATTTTTGCTGCTGGCTGAACCTTCATGTATTTTCTCAGCTCAGTGGATGCCTCTGTCCCTGGGGGTGTAATTCTAGAGAAACAGTTCCACATGTTCCCAGAAACAAAATAACCAGAATGGAACTATATTATGACACTGTGACATCAGTTTATGACTGGTTTCTATTAAGTCTGGCCCTTACAAACTTAGTGAACTGGAGAACTTCTTTAAGCCTGGTAATACTCTCTCATAAAACTTGAAGAAGCCACAGTGACCATTTGGAATGCCAAGCCAAATGGTAACATAATTTAATGAAGTCGGTTCATGAGCTTTCTAAGATGTTTGTGTATTTTGGTGTGTACAGGCATTTTTCTAAAGAGACAGACTCAAATTCTGTATGTGAATCCACAAAGTTTAAGAATTAGCAACTTCATGCTTTCCACCTCTTCCTCGAGAGCCCAAACTCAGATATTCGAATTGAGGAGTTAATGTTGAAACTTTAAACACCCTTGGTTTCTATTTAATTCTATTCTATTCTATTCTATTCTATTCTATTCTATTCTATTCTATTCTATTCTATTCTATTCTATTCTATTCTATTCCATTCCATACTATTCTCTTACTACCTCCACCCTTCACTGTTCAGGGGCTCTGAAATGTCACAGCACTGTAAATTACTGGTCTTGAGAGAGGGGGTCTAAGATCCCAGGGCACCCAGAAGCCAAGTGTCAAGAAGACCAGGTGATCCATCTGTAAAGGTCCAGCAGTTCTTCAGAATAAGGATCTGGCACAGGCCCTTGTACCTATGAGGTGTTCAGTAAACAAGACTCATGTACCTGCAGGCTGAGGCTGGGCTAATTAGGATGACCTTCCTCTCTTCTGCAAATATATGTGATTTTTTTTCCTTTCCATGCATTCTTTTGTAAAAAAAAATTAAAAAGACTTTATTTATTAATTTTTAGAGAGAGGAGAGAGAAAGAGACAGACAGAGATAGGAGGAGGGAGGAGCAGGAAGCATCAACTGAAGTTGCTTCTTCTTGACCAGGCAAGCACACGGTCTCAAACCAGCAACCTCAGCATTCCAGGTCAATGCCTTACCCACTGCGCCACCACAGGTCAGGCTCCATGCATTCTTAAAAAGGCATCTGTCATTGTCAGACTTTCCTCTGCATCAAAACAGACCCCTACTCAGTTGAGGAAGAGAGAACCAGAATCCCTTCATCGTGGAAAGGCCGAGTCTCCTCATCTCCCTATCTGTGATGTGGGGAGATTAATAATGGTAACACAGGGCTTTATAACTAAGTTCTATTAAGGAGGCGGGGAATGTGAGTGTGTATGGGGGAATGGAAGAAGCACAGGGAAGGGAATTAATATTTACTGACTGCCTAGTATGTGGGTTAGAATCTTTCTCCATGATATTGCCTGATGAACAGCGGCAGGATGTGCTTAGACAAGGGAGTAACTACAGCGCAGTCACACTTGAGGACTGAAAAAAGTCTCCAACCCTAAGGCACTTACTTACTCTTGTCAGGAGAAGAATCTGTCATTATATTTCCTGTGACAACGACTGCCAACTGTGCCCCAGTACTGCCCTCTTTCTTCTATAGCAGCACTAGTCAGGAGAATTTCTGTGATAGTGAAAACATTCTACATCTGCACTGACCAATATGGTCACCCTGAGCCACATGTGGCTATTGAGCACTTGAAGTATGGCTTGGCTGCCTGGAAAACTAAATTTCAAATTTTATTAAATTTTAATTTGTTTAATTAAATAGCCACATGTGGCTAGTGGCTACCACTGAACAGTACAGTTTTAATATAGCCTCAATTTTTTAACTGGGCACATGGTTACCTGAAATAAAGACTGTTTCATAGCCTGTCTTGCAGGCATGTGTTGGGTAAAGAAGTGTTTTTTAGGTTTGCTCCTTGTATTGGGACAGCTCCCTGTGTGTATAGTCTATTAAAGGCTGCAGTGCTTGCCCTCAGGGTAGAAGATTGCAAATTACAGATTGCCTTCCTTCTTGGGAGGGGCCATTGTTTGCTGGAGAAGGGTTTTTTTTCCTAGCCTGTTTTGCTGAAGAATACAGAGAGAGAAAGAGGGGGAGAGAGAATGCTGAGGGGCTTGGGAGCCCTGAGATTTCATCCGGGCCTGTTTGCTGGGGGAGTGCTGAGGCTGGAGGGCTTATGAGTCCAGGAGAGTCCGGAGAGAGAAAGGGGAGCAGTATTCCTTCTCTGTTTGCTCCTCTGCCGTTAGGAGACTTTTAATAAACAGAATGGCCCACCATTATCCAGCTCCATAGTTCCTTTACCATCTGCCCAAATCCAATAAGAACTTTCATGGCCATGGCAGCGGCCACTGGCCTTACAGCATGTAACCAAGTTTTGTCCAATAGATGTGAGGGAAAGTGATGTAGGTGACTTCCAGGTTCGACCCTAAATCGGGGTCAGGAACCTTTTTGGGTGAGAAAGCCATTAACGCCACATATTTTAAAATGTAATTCCATGAGAGTCATACAATATGTTTAACACTATATGTTTAACACTAAATACAAGTAAATGTGTGCATTTTATGTAAGACCAACACTTTTAAAGTACAATAAGTCTCTGAATTCTTTTTTAATAATGTTGTTATGCTGTTGCTAACCAATGATAAATAAAGTACTTCTTACCATTAATGCAACTTCTGGTGCTGCATGGTTTTGCTGATGGCTTTGTAGTCTGGTTGACACATGGTGAGGTTAAGCTTCATGCAGGCATTGAGACTTCCACCCATTAAATGTGATCATAGGTTGGTTTTAACGTTCTTTAGATGTGAGAAAGACTGCTCACATGCATATGTAGAGCCAAACATTGTCAGTACAGCAATATTCACATGCTGCAGTGTGTGGTATGTGACGGTAAGTGCGTTCCAAGTTTTAACAATCAGCTTGTCCGCGGGTTGAAGTTTTTTCATTTCTCGCCACTTGTGTCTGCTCGCCATCTCTGCTTGCTGTCCTGCAAGTCTTTCCAAATCTTCATTCAGTGACTTGTACTTATTCATTCACATGTCTGAGGCCTCAGGTCAGCAGCTTATAGCTCAAAATCTCTGATGGTGACACCGGGGATGTAATTCAGGTCGGTGCTGTCCACTGCACACCTGTGTGGATGGGTGATGAACTTAAAAAGACGAGTGCATTCATGAAATTCTCCAAAGCGCGCTTTGAATGACTGCAGGGATTAGATGTGAAGCCCGCTAGCTGCTGGAGATCAAGATGTTGAGCAGGGTCACTTGCTGTGCATGCATCTGTAAACTCTCCCAGTTTATCAAAGTGTAGTAAACGACCTGTTTCAATGTTGGAGATGAAGAGTTCCAGCTTGTTTTCAAATGCAAACACTGCTTGTTGTAGAGATAAGACTGTATTTCCAATGCCTTGCATTTTCACATTGAGCTGGTTCAGATGTTCAGTCATGTCCACAAGATAGTAGAACTTCAGGAGACACTCAGTGTTAGCTAACTTAGGCTGCTCGATGTTTTTCATTTCAAGAAAAGTCTGGATTTCACTCAGACAAGCCGCGAAACGGTTGAGTACCTTCCTTCTTGACAACCAATGCACATTGCTATGCAGAAGCAGATCAGGATAATTATTCCCAACTTCATCCAGCAGTGTTTTAAACTGGCGATCATTTAAAGCTCGGGCAACAATAAAGTTGACCACCCAAATGACCAGCGACATCACCTCACCAAGCTGCTCGCCACACATCTGAGCACAAAGCACCTCCTGATGTAGGATGCAGTGAAAACTTAGGATGGGTCTCTTTTCATGTTCACAAAGAAGTGCGCCACGAATCCTCCGTTTTTCCCCACCATGCACGGAGCACCATCAGTACACACCAAAATAAATTTATCCATTGGTAGATTTTTTTCTTTAGCAAATTCAGTGAAGACTTGAGTAAATCCTCCCCTCTTGTTGTCTCTTTCATAGGCAAAACAGCAAGACTTTCCTCAAGTAGTGTGTCACCGACAGCATACCTTGCAATCACACTGAACTGGGATAAATGGCTTACGTCTGATGACTCATCCAAAGTGAGAGAAAAGAATGGTGCAGTATTTATGTCCTTCCCTTGTGTTACCTCAATTTGATTTGCCATCATGATTGTATGATAGTGAACAGTTCTTGCCAACAGAGGCATGTCTTTTATTCGTTTGATTATCTTGTCTTTATCTGAAAAGTCGTCAAAAGGTTTATTGGCAACATCTAGCATGAATGTTTTGGCATACTCCCCATCTGTGAATGGCTTTCCATTTCTCACGATTGCTAAAGCACCATCAAAGCTAGCCAAATTCCAGACACCTTGTTGGATCCAAACACGGAGTTGCTGCTGACTAGCTTGCACTCTGCATAGTAGCTCTTGACATACTTTCTTCCTGCTGTTCCCCACTGGATATTTCGATGCAAATGTAGTATCGTGTGTGTCTAAGGGCCGCTTTATATTTGACCGTTTCATCGATGCAATTTTATCATTGGATATTAGACACATTGCAGAACCTGCTCTCTCCACAAAGGCGAATTCCGCTGTCCATTCCTGCTGAAAAGTACGATACTCCTCATCATTTTTTCTTCTAGCCATCTTCTTCATTAAAGGGTTTCTGCAATTAGCTGGCTGACTACTTGATTAAAAGGAGGGAAGTTTACTTCCTGACCTCACAATGACTCGTGTATGTTATGCATTATTCAATAAAAATTTGGTGCTGTCCCAGAGGACAGCTGTGATTGGCTCCAGCCATCCGCAACCATGAACATGAGTGGTAAGAAAGGAATGGGTTGTAATATATGAGAATATTTTATATTTTTAACGTTATTATTTCTTTATTAAAGATTTGTCTGCGAGCCAGATGCAGCCATCAAAAGAGCCACATTGGGCTCACGAGTCATAGGTTCCCGACCCCTGCCCTAAATGGAAGAAGTGTGTGCTCACCATCTCCTTCTACTCCTCCCACATCTGGACTGGGATATGGCCACACACTATCTGCAACCAGGTGATGAAAACATACCGTAGGGATAGTAGTGCAGCAAGATAAAAGGAACCGGCATCCGTAAGAATGACTTTAGGTAGCAGTGCCCCAGTTCCAGCTCAGAAATATATAGGTGAGAGAAATGAAAATTCCACTTCATTTAGTCACTGTTATTTTGGATCTCTGACATTGAGCCACACATATGCCCTATCTTGACCAATATACTGCCCTCCTTTTTCTTACGGAGGCTGTGGGGAACAAGTGTCTGGTATGATTTTGATCTTGTGATTTCAAAGCTTCTGTCAAGTCTTCATGTAGCTGAAGAGCAGACCCCCAGAGTAAAAGGCCTTAAAATGCCTTCGTGAGCTGGTTGGTCTACAAAGGTAGATCTGATTTAGTGGGAAACAAGGGAAGGAGAGCTAGAGGTCATACAAATTAGAATTTGGAGAAGACCGACCCCTAGAGAAGGAGGATGAGCTTGGAGAGGGGAGAAGGAAGGAACTGATGAATGGCATTAAGAGGGGCCTAAGGGATGATACAGCCAGCAGGAAACTTTCCAAGGTAACAATAATTGAGGGATTTTCACAGTAACAACTCTGTTGTTCTTGTGTCATTCTGTAACCTCCCCATTGCTGCAAACACCGTTGCACACTACGGCCTCATGGTGGTGGTGCTTGCAGAAACTGAAAGAATTAGGGCGGTGCCCAGCATGGGACAAAGCAGTGTGGAGAATGGAGCAGTGCTAGGCGGCAAGACACGAGGCTCGCTCAAGAGTATAGTGTAAGCAATAGGTGACTATAAGATGAGTAAGCTCCTTGAGAGTACCCTGAGACATTGTGGGAAGGGGTATGTGGGTTCCACCAAATGTGGAATGGGGGCTCCTGCCACTCTGCTTGAATGTTAGAGAAAAGTGTCACCCCAGAAGTCTGTATAACCTGCAATATCCAGACAGCTGACACTTGGTTTTGCAATTTTCCATGGCACCATCTTTTCTCCTGGCCACCTCCCAAAGACATGACAGCCAAGCTGGGAAGAGAAACAAATGTTTCCTTCCTGCTTTCTCTGCATTGGCCTGCATTAAAGGACATCTGCTTCCCCTTAAATATAGAGTACACAATCATTAAGAGAAGTGAAAAAATCTGTAATTGGTCAGAACGCCAAATGGATGGTGAGTTTGGTGGTGAGAGTCTTAGGGAGCAGATGCTTGGGAATTCTGGGTTTGAGATGGGCCAACACCCCTTAGCTCAACTGGCTTCTGAGGCAACACATGTAACACTTGCAGGAAGGTGTTTGCTGACGTTACTGCTAATAGTAACACTTGTGCTCAATATCAAAATATACATGTACTCTGTTTACACTTGCTTAAGTGATGGAATTTTAGGACCTGCACCTGGGGCAATAGAAAGGTGACAAGTGTTTCCATGGTAACCCTCCTAATGTGGTCCTATCACCTCTTCAGTCAGGTTAAGGCATAGATTGAAGGTTAGGATCCATTGAGAAAAGAATATTTGGGAATAATATTCATCGATGTTTATGATGTGCCAGCATTATGCTAGGTGCTTTACATTCATATATTCTTCACAACAATTCAGTGATGTGGTTTTTATTTACACATTAACAGGTAAGGAAACTGAGGTTAAAGAAGATTAATAGTTGGCCCAAAGTCACACAGCAAGTAATTGGCCTGGCAGGGATTTGAACCCAGGTCAGCTGCCACCAGAGTCCACCACACACTTCACCACTACCATTTTCTACCTCTTTGCTCTACGGTGTTATCCTTGGACTTTGAGTGCACTAACTCTTCAGAACGATCCAGGGCCCTCCTATGAACATAAAACCTAGAGTAGAGGACTCTAATCTCAGATGGTGAACATCCTGGGTGAAACTACATAACTATGAAGGTTTCACCTATAAGTTTCACCTATAAGCAGCCTATAAGTTTTTGTAGTTACATATACCCTTTATCAACTTAGTAATTAGTCACGTCATAAAAACAGAATGTTTACAAAGCATTCCTGTTATTTGATGTTACTAGCAGTTTGGATTCCAGGCAAACAAGAATTTATTGTATATTTTTTCCACAGAGAGAGAGAGAGAGAGACAGACAGACAGGAAGCAAGAGAGATGAGAAGCATCAATTCTTTGTTGCAACACCTTAGTTCTCATATGTGCCTTGACCAGGGGAATCCAGCTGAGCCAGTCACCCCTTGCTCAAGCCAGTGACCTTGGGCTTCAAGCTAGTGACCTTTGGGCTCAAGCCAGCAGCCATGAGGTCATGTCTCTGATCCCACACTCAAGCTGGCGACATCGGGGTTTCAAACCTGGGTCTTCAGTGTCCCAGGCTGATGTTCTATCCACTGCATCACCACATGGTCAGGCCAAAAATTTATTGTAATTTGAACAGTAAATGCTCATGTTTTTCAACCCCAATTTTAACTTTACTGAACATGTAGTTCACTCATTTTGATAGTCATTGCCTGCCAAAATGACATATTTTCACTAAATCTGGCATTTAGTGGGAAACTATATTTCATTTAAATACACATGTATAGTAGTTATATTGAGTATAAACCTTAGTGAATTTCATTTTAAAACATAGTAGAATATCTGACTGAAGATTGTATGCACAGTATACTTCCTGTGAGTAAATACCTAGGGATGTACTTTGTTGCCAGCCTGACTCTTGTATTGCAAACTCTGCTCAAGTCAAATCATATACCTAGAGATTGATTCTAGAAGAACAGTTTCTTTCATTTTGAGGTAACATCTCTTACCTCAGAACTGAGAATTTAAAGTTTATCTGATACTGACTTTACATTGTCAAAGATACTTTTTGTATTATGATATGAATTTTTAAAAGGGAAGGTCCAGGATTGTCCTCCTGTTATGCAAAAATCTGTATTTTATATAAAGTAGTGCATTTTTAGTTTTGTATTTTAGTGTCTGTTGAACCATCTCATCCCACTGACAGAAAGCAAGAAGAGAGTTTTTCAATTTTCTGTGATAGTAGCAGTTGCCTCAAATGTGATAAAGCAGAAGTACAGACTTTGATTTTCAATCTCAGATTTATCGAGCAATGTTGACGGTTTGACCTGGTCCTGCACAGGTTCATACATATGAGAAGTATGTCAGTTGTATTGAAAAGAGCCTCAGAAAAGCTTCTCCCGGAAGGATTCAGAGCTTGCACAGATCATCAGCTCCTTCCTCTCAGTGCCCATTGGTGAAATCTGGCTTCTCAGATAAAACAGGATCTCAAGAAGTGACATTTACAAAGCCTAAGTCTAGCCACTTTAGAGCAAGAATTCTCACATTCACACCACAGTCCTCACTGCTGGCAGAGACCAAATAGTGAACATTTTTAGCTTGAAGAGCTGGCACTTGGCTCTGACCCCGATGCTTGAGCCTGTGAAGAAATAGATTAGGAGCTGTATGATTTGCTCCGAATAACTATGTTCTCTGACATTGTGAATTTTGGCACAAAATTACCCCAAGGCACAACAAAATGCTCTTGACTTCAGTAAACCACTCCATGAGTGATCATAGAAGAAATAAGAGTTTCCTTTTCCAAAGTTTTTGGAGCAATTTCTTCCCACCCAGAGAAAAACTGCTATGACACTGAGTGGGAGGATTAAAATTTGTTTGTTTTAAATGTGAGTCAAGACAAAGCTAGGGATTAGAACCTTAGAAAGAGAAAAATTTATGAGTAAGAACAGTTGCCAAAAAACTCAAAGCAATATTGGGGGGGGGAATCCTGTTGCTCTAGGACTTGTCAGACTCGGGGTGTGTGGTGCTGTAGACAGTTCGCCTGTCTCCCCCACACACACACACACTCCGCCTGCACCTCCCCTGATGGGCTGTTGATGCCTCACCCCCCCACCCCCCCCCCACCCCCCCCACACACCAGTCTCCACAGGTAGAATAAATGTTATCTGGAGGAAGGGTTATGTTAATTTAACATTGCTGATTTTCAAGCTACCAGACTCCTTAAGAAAGAGACTTAGGATCTTAGGATGGGTAAATTTGGGATGTGGGAACTGGTGAAGAAGGAAAAAGGGACCAAGAAATGGGTTCGGAGTATGAGACATAGTAGTGCCAAGCATAAAAGGGGGCTCTGGGTCACCTACATTTTGAGAATAGAAGGTGGGATAGAAGCCAAATAATCCTGGGCTGCATCTCTGTTAAGTCCTCAGTGACTATAACACAGGCATATGGGTTTTTTAAAACCAGTTTTCCATAAACTATTGTTATGCAACACTTGTCTTCATCAGTCACAAAACCGGCTGACCAGGCTGCTCCACGGTGGCATGACTCTGTCCGTCAGGCCCACGCAGCTCTGGCTCCAGTGGCGCTGCCAATCAGATTGCTCACTTCCAAGGCACTCCAGACACAGACAGGAGCAGCGTGGGTGTCTGGAATCCCCGCAGGAAGAGAGCTCACTGCCTATCAACCCTAAGGTGCTCTTGTGGACTTTTTATTAGGGCTACCACAACAGCTAAAGAAAGACACAGGTAGCATTTCCCTGCTCAGGTCCTGCTCTGCCACTTCCTACCCTCAACTAGGGGCAGGAGATGAAAGGAACCAATTAAACCAGATTGTCTCCACCAGGACAAAAAGCCCTGGAATACTCTATTCAGATTCCCCTGTATATTTGCTCAGCATCCTCCCCTCCTGCTCTGCTTTGCGGACCTCATCACTCAAGGAGCCCTGAGTCATGGGCAATTTCCCAGCTGTTTCACCAGCTGAATTACTTCACAGTGGGGAGAAACTTCCAACTGGCCTGTAGCCCTCCAAAAGCTTAAAAAAAAAAAGAAGCCTATTTTCTACCATGGAGAGTTTTAGGCTCTAGCCAGCCTTTAACATACCTGAGTCCTAAAGGACAGCCTGAAAATGGAGATGGGGGTAGGGGGCTCCATATAGCAACCCTGATGTTGGACCTGTTTCTTGCCTAAATTGAAAATGTCCAAGTATTTTTTCCCCTCTTTCTGGGAAGCTGACCTAAACAAGTCAGGATGAGCTATAAATGTCTTTCAAGACTCGACTTGTGAGTTCTAATTATAATTAAGATGATAATAGCATTACCTTGTATTTTCACTGTGCCTTTCTTCCCAAGTGCTCGGAGCACTCTCAGCAGCATGAGGGCAGGTATGACATGTCCATCTGTGGCTACTTGCAAAGTCTAATTATACCTTCTTTTGATCCTAGTTCTATACTCATTTTCTTTCCAAGAGCCTGGGGCACAAGGGCTCATCACCGGGACTAACTTTCCTGAGGGTCTGGCCTGCCCTCTGTCCTTGTTATCTGTTAAAGAAGATTTTTTTTTTTTTTTTTTTTTTACAGAGAGAGAGTCAGAGAGAGGGATAGATAGGGACAGACAGACAGGAACGGAGAGAGATGAGAAGCATCAATCATTAGTTTTTCGTTGCGACACCTTAGTTGTTCATTGATTGCTTTCTCACATGTGCATTGACCACAGGCCTTCAGCAGACCAAGCAACCCCTTGCTCAAGCCAGTGACCTTGGCTCCAAGCTGGTGAGCTTTTGCTCAAGCCAGATAAGCCCGCGCTCAAGCTGGCGACCCCAGGGTCTGCAAACTGGGTCCTCCGCATCCCAGTCCGACGCTCTATCCACTGCACCACCACCTGGTCAGGCTGAAGGAGATTTTCGTCTCCCTTGCCTGGCCCCTGGTGACTGGGCCTGACCCTCTGCCTTTCCCCACTTTCCTCACTCTTCCTTCCAGGAGCCTGGACCTTCTCCCTCATCGTCCTCACTCCCTAGGTTCCCTGATGCCAGGGAGTAAACTGGGCTTCCTGCCTCTGCCCCCAGGGATGGGACTGTCCTCTAAGTGCACCTGGAACCCAAGCCTTCCCTCGATGGATGCTATGCCTTTACTGTTCCAGTTCCAGCAGGAACAAGCTTGGACTTGCTTATGTTTCTGTTATGGCATACCAGTGTGACTGGGGCATGTAAGTATCATATAGAAGCATTGTTTTGTCTTCCAGGATCCTTTCAGAATGGCACTGTGAAGAGCTGGAGAAGGGCACAGGAAAGTTCAGGATGACCCTTCTCAGGATTTGTCCTGTAGAAGTTTAGTCTTCTTCAGAGACCACCCCCTGCCCCCAGCATCACTTGGTTCTCTCACCCGTGGGCCCAAGAAAAGGGTCAATGTGTCTAGATCCAAGAAGTTACCTATACGTTCTTGGTTCCTGTAAACTTAATGACATCTCTACTTCTCTTGGCTGAGGTCCCTTTATCTTGGTCTGCTACCTGCATTCTTTGCCCTACACCCACTCACCTAACCTCTCTCCTCCCTCTGCCATCAAGGCTGCTGGCCAAACCATTTAGGTTTTCCACAGTGGTACACTGTGCCTCCCATACTGAAGGTATACCTACACCGTGCCTCCCATACTGAGGGTAACATGTTAAATTCTCCTCAAGCCTCTCTCTTGTTGGGGAAGGAAGATGCATCTTTCACTTCTCCCACCTGTGTGCAAGGATGTTGGTGGCCCTCAGCACACTACCAACTTTCTCCAAAAGTCCTCACTGAAAATCTTGCCTCTCAACTCCCATTATCAATTCTATTTTTATGTTGGGTATTGAGAATAATCTGGGTTTTGATCTGGTTGGTTTGATTGTTTTTTCCTACCTCTTTGGACCTCATTTGTTAATGCTCTTGGTTCCTTGGATTGAACCCAGTCTGGCCGGAGAGGGGAGCACGAGCAGAAAGCCTACCTGGCCTCCTTCTGGGACTTGAACGTCACAGGCTTCCAAGAGCCCCGATTGTTAGAACACAGGTTTTCCGCACTTCTAAACTGGAGCTTTTATGAACCTGTACTGTTAAGTCTCAGGAAAAAAACAGCAGCCAGAATTAGGATATATCTGTGTGTTTCCCTGTGAAAATCAGTAGAGCTCATCCTCTCTGGCCCCCACCAAAATATCCTTAGGCTTCCCAACAAGGACCAGAGAACCGTGATATTTGGGTGTATGTTATGAAAGTATCTTCTGGGTGGCTGATACCCAGAAAGAGTTCATTCCACCCAATTTCAATCCACTTTCCTAATTAAGACAGTTATGGCATGCTGGGGAATACCTACTCCTTATATTAGTATCATCCAGGCATCTAAAAGGACAATTTGAAGAAGCATCTATATATTTTGAAAAATAATGGGCAAAGACACTACCCAATGTATTGCTTTATAAAGGTAACTATATGATAAACACCAACTAAAATTCAGCACCAGAAAATATTTCTATTTATATTCAAACTTGAATGCTTCCTTTTATTTGCCACCAGGAACTATATAACTTGATATATTTCTCATTTTGCTTTGTCTACCAGGAAGCTCAGCACTGAATTTAATGTTCTGTTGCTGTAACTAATTCATCCTAGGAAGCTGGTATTCGATCTCATTTTACTTTTATTAGCTTTTATTCTTTCTTTTTTTTTAAGTTTTAATATATTTTAACAATGTATACCACTACCAAACCCCTCTTTTTTTTTGGTCATCAGGATAAAAATCCTAAAATAATATGAACAAAACTCATATTTGTTTATTCCTTCAAAAACATATATTGATCACCTCCTATGAACCTTGTATTTTGCTAGGTACTGAGAAAAACAATGATGAGTGAACAGACCTTCCTTCCTTTCACAAAGTGCATAAAACACCAGGTTTGTGTGCAGAAGGAGAGTCACTAAAATTCAGGGCACAGCAGGAGCTCTTGGAAAGGAAAATCAGGAGACAATGGAGTTATAAAAGCCAAGGGATGTGTTTCCAAAAGAGAGGATAATCCCCTACTGCAAGGAGACCAAGTAAGACAAGAACTGAGAAGTAACCACTTAGCAACAAGGTTATGAGCTACTCTACCCAGAACAATTTTACTGGACTATTGACTGGGAACTAGAACTAGGGACAGCAAGTGTGAAAAGCTCCTTCAGTAAGTTTGTCTATGGCACAGAAATACCGTGGCTGCTGAAAGAGGGTGGGATGGCTATGCTGAGAGTGCACTCAGCTTTGTTAGGGAAAGCCATTTTGGTAATTTCAAAAATTATTTGAATTTCTATTAAATTCCAAGTCTTCTTATGCTTAGGGTCAACACTTATTTCCCAGAAAAGAGAAGGTCCCTGGAGGCTTGGAATATTAGGTCAAAGAGATAAGAAAGGGTGCAGACACTTGAACTTCTCCCTGGTTGGCTATCTTCTCTTCTCTTAAATACCCCTGTAGCCAGGGCTGCTATCTTTCCTGAGCACCAGGGTCACTAAGAACTATTCTCAACTTCGATGTCTGGTGCACTTCATCCCAACTTGACTTAAGAACACTGCAGCTTTCCAAAATCTGCACAATTAATCCTTCCACAGGGCAGGAGAAAAGGGTTCCCAACAAGTCCTGTGAACCTGGGAAATGTATTCACATTCCACTTTTCCAGCTCTGGGTACAAGTGCCCTTGGATCTCTGCTGGTTGCTTTCCTTATTTACCCTGAATTAGCTTGGTTCATCTTTTTTCCCTGCATCAATTTGTTGTTCCACCCATTCATGCATTCACTGGTTAATTTTTGTTATGTATCCTGACCAGGGATCAAACCCACAACCTTGGTAGATCAGGAAAAGGCTCAAACCAACTGAGCTACACAGCCAGGGCAGCTTGATTCACCTTAAGGGTGGCTCTAATGACTTATGAAAGCAATCTACATGGTATTTTTAATGTTGCAAACCTAAGAAACAAGCCTAATAGCTTCAAGGCAGACAGAGGGTCTGCGGCCAAATTTACTTTCCCAATCGATAAAAGAAAAGTGGTAACTTGCCAAAATCACAGTGACTCAATATATACGCACATGATATTTTGCCTACTCTTCCTTCTCTGTCACACACTTAACTTGTACATCATACAAACATTCAGTTGACTCCTATTTTATGAGATTTTTGCAACTACTTGCATTTTTTTCTTTGTCTTGATTGCCAGGAGGCTCATACTTAAATTTTATTTTCAGATACAGTAACCTTGAAATTTCTAGTTGGCATACTCATTTATTCACTTTCTTTGACTACTTTTTAAAAAGTGTGCTCATATTTTATCTACTTCCTGTATACTACATTTTAGGAGGCTGCTTCATATTTTTTTCTTAAATAAAATCAATAAGCATTTATGCATTCCTCTGTTCTATAAATTTATCCTGCTTTCAGCTTACACCCATTTGTCTTACAACTTAAACTCCTTGCTATTTTACTGGAAACTTCAGGTAGGGCTATGTGTGTTTGTAATAAGACACATTGTCACATGAGAGTTGAGATGTGAACTCCAAAGACAGACTTCCCTGGGTTCAAATCTCAAATTCACCACTCACCAATGGGAGACTTAAAGCAAGTTCCTTAATTCTGCGCACCTCAGTTTTAATTACAATAGTATTAATACTTACCTCGTAATGTGATTGTGAGGATAAAATGTGAATGCAGTAACACATGCAAAATGCTTAGAACAGGTCCTCAATGTCAGGGGTTATTGTTGGTCGGGGACAGGGGATGCTGAAAATCAAGTCCCTCTCCAGAGGTGGATAGGAGGTGGGTAAGAGGTGGCACTGCTCGCTGCCCTTCCTCCTCTTGGGACATTAGCCAAACTGTAGAGAAGATAGGGAGGACTGAGCAATGGTAACTGGCTTGGAAATCACCCTGTTCAGGCCTCAGTTTCCTGCCCAAGGCCCTCTCTCTGCACAGTCTCATTCTCATTTCCCTGCTTTATTGGTTGGACCAAAACACTCCAGAGGAGCTGTATCTGTTTCTCAGTTTACTCCATCTCTTGAGCTTTCAATTCTAATTGTTTTATTTTTTATTCATCAACTTCTTATTTCTTTTTTTGGTATTAGTCAGTCAGATAGTCAGTTTTTATTTTTATAAAGTTATGTATGTTCATCATTCAAAGAGACAAATAGTCCTAGAAGGCAATCCTCTGCCCCCTTCCTCAAAAAAGTTGCCTTCAACTCTTTTAGCTGATTATTTGGGATTTACTGCTGTCTCTCTCTCTAACATATTTGCAGTGTTGTTTCTTGTCTGTTTATTACTTTGTTTTGATGCTTGGCATTCTGCTGCAATCACACTATGGAAATAAGGGTGTAGCTCTCTTTCACCTCAATGCTCCACCACAGTCACCCATCCTCCCCTAATTTCATCTTTTAAATTGTATTCTAATTTAATTAGATCAAGATTCAGTGCTTTGATTGTTGTAATTATGTAAACACCTTGGATTGGTGAGCCACATCGTATGTTAAGAATAATGTTTCTTTCCTGTAACAGTTTGTTTTTCATGGAATCAATCTGTAGTTTTCTGTTGTTGTTGTTCCAATTGCTTAGTTTTCTATGACTTTATCACTAATTTAATCCCAACCCTCTGACAATTTTTTAAACCTCCTCTTAGCCTGTTCAGACACATCAGGTCTTCCATCAAACTTCACCTTCCTGAAAGATTTGCTGGGACCTTTTAATGTGCCTTAGCGGGGCTCTCTTCTCACTCTCACATGGGAAGACTTTGCTTCTCTTTGAAGTTGAATCATTCATTGCCCTTTCTCCTGGTTTAGTCTCTGTTTGGATGACACTGTTTCCTCTTATGGCCTCTTGAGGAAGGGTCTTAGAAGATAAATTTTTGAGACCTTGTGTGGTATCATAGAAAGATATTTAATTTTTGTTCCCAGTTCCTGACACAGAGCTCCTAAATTCCATATAATTTCCAATAACTAAAAGTAAAGTTTCTTGCTGAATTCTGTAAGCCATCCTAGCAAATTATTGAACCTAAGAAGGGATTATGGGCACCCCCTATTTATAGGCAGCTGTTGGAGTATAGGGGCCCAGACTTCTGATGGCATCTAAAGTTGGGACAGTCTTGGAAGATTGAGCCATTTATCTCTGGGGGCCACACTGACTCGGCCCTTGATTGAAGATTTTTCTGTAAGGAGAATTCTAAATTAGATATAATTTTCTTCCACAATTATGGAGGCATTGTTCCATTGTCTTTACCTTCCAAAAATCTGAAGATTTTCTGATTCCTTATTTCTTTTATGTGACTTCTCCCTTTAATTCTAGTCGCTCAGGTCTTTCAATCTGGGGAAATAATTTTACATTATTTCATTGACTATTTCTTCTTCATTCGATTTTTCTGTTATCTTTTTCTATAACTACCCTCCCCCCCTCCATTATTTCCCCCTCCCAGAGTTAGGATTTCCTGGACTGGTCCTCTCAATTTCTTATATTTTCTCTTTCAGTTTGAACATTTTATCCTTTTATTCTGCTCTTGAAAAATTTTCTCAAACTTTACCTTCCAGTCCTTGTTCTGAATTTCTCATTTCTGCTACTGTGCTTTACATTTTCAAGAGGTTTTGTGTGTGTGTGTGTGTGTGTGTGTGTGTGTGTGTGTGTGTGTGTGTATGTGTGTGCGCTCTGAATCCTTCTTTTCTATAGCCTCCTTCAGGATGGCCCGGGCCTGGGTTCTCAGCCTTGGCTGTACCTCAGAGCCACCTGGGAGCTTTAAAAATTTCTAATGCCTCACTCACAGAGATTAATTGGTTTGAAATTAACCTTGGCACTTTTTAGAGTTCTCCAGATTATTCTAATATGCAGGAATTTTTGAGAACTATTGATCAAGTTCAAGCAGGGAAACAACAACCCCAAATAAGAGTGATTTTTAGCCTGACCAGGCGGTGGCGCAGTGGATAGAGTGTTGGACTGGGATGCGGAAGACCCAGGTTCGAGACCCCGAGGTCACCAGCTTGAGTGCGGGCCCATCTAGCTTGAGCATAAGCTTGCCAGCTTGGACCCAAGGTCGCTGGCTCCAGCAAGTGGTGGCTTGGTCTGCTGAAGGCCCGTGGTCAAGGCACGTGTGAGAAAGCAATCAATGAACAACTATGGTGTTGCAACAGCAACGAAAAACTAATGATTGATGCTTCTCATTTCTCTCTGTTTCTGTCTGTCTGTCCCTATCTATCCCTCTCTCTGACTCTCTCTGTCCCTGTAAAAATAAATAAATAAATAAATAAATAAAACATTAAAAAAAAAAAAAGAGTGATTTTTAACAACAAAAGATAATCTCACGATCATGCTTATTACATTCACCACAGATTGGTTCGGCTTTGTTCCACACCTTCTCACTCAGGGATGGAGGCTGACAGAACCAGCCTCTGTCATCTGAAAATCACCAGCTGCAATGTTATGAGTAGGAAATTTTTACACATTTTGTTATTTATTTATGAAAACTTTCCTTACTCAATGATCATAAGAACATTTTGCATTTTAAATAAAATGTTTGTTTTGCCTTTTTGACATTTTAATATTTAATCTACTTAGAAATGAAGTGGTATGAAGAAAGAACTCAATTTCTCTCTCTCTCTTTTATTTATTTTTTCTTGGTATGCTTAATCAATTGTCCCAGCTCCATTTTTGATTGGTGCATTACTTTCTTTACTTATCTATAATGCTTGCTCTGTTATGAATCAAAATTTTTTCATATGGTGGTGCATTTATTTCTGAGCTCTCTTTCATTCCATTGGAATGGTCTCTTTGTATGTTCCCTCTCCATCCCACCAGCTTCCATCAGTTCTCCCCTCCCCCATTTCTTAAGTGGTACAATTTACAGTAAGTTCTTAATATCTGGAGGGCATGTCCTCTCCCTCTTTCTTCTACTTCTCCTGGACTCACTCCTCTTTCTTGCCTTTTGTCCTTCCATATACTGTACATTCTATAAGCAGCTGGGATTTTTCTAGAGAATATCTACAAAATGTTTACATTGAAATTCTGATTGAAACTACAGATAAACTGGGGTAAATTAATGTTCATTATAGTGGGTCTCCTTATTCTTAAACATAATTTGTATTTCATTTTGAGGTCTTTTTAACCTATCTTTCAATGAACTCATTTTTACATCAAGGTCAAGACAAAATTTTAATGTTCATATCACAGCTTGGGCTTCCATAGTCTACAGATAATGTGAATTTAGACCTCACTTGACACATAGTACAACTCCTGTTCACCTCTGACTTTGAGCCACTTTTGCTTCTGCAGCGACAATTTCTCTTTCTTTATTGACTTCACATTTAGTTATATATTAAAAATATTTTTATTGTATTTTATCCAAAATGTTGGGCAGATAAAATATATTATGCTCACTTTGTTAAAGATGGTGCTGCCCACGTGCAAGTTTTAAGAGTAAGCTTTTCCCCACACCCTTGACTGATTGGATGATGTGGGGTGGTGCACTCTCATGAGGAATCCTCCCATTATGCCTCAGATAAGTGACTTTGTATCAGAGACTTCCTTGTTTGTAGATTGAATTAAAGGTTTGGATTTCTACACTGTAAAGTGGGGCAGACTAGGAGCTTGCTCTCTCTTGGTTCCTGAGGTTAGCATTAGAGAGGAGAGCAGATTAAGGCCACGTGGAGGCCAGGAGAAGCAGCCACTATGGCGGAATGCTGAAGGAGAAGAGAGTTTTTGCAGAGTTTGTGCTGGAAAGGAGATGGGAAACAGAGGTGAATAAGTCTGGTGAGCTAGAAACCTTTGATTCTAGGAAACTCGGATAAGTCAGTAGCTTTGTGAGAACTGATTGAGTGGGTTTTGGAGCCCAGTGTGTGTTTTTACTTGCCCGCCGGGTGCAAGCTAGGATTAAAGCTGATGGATCACCAGTTCTTGGCTCCGTTGTTTCATTACTGACTGTCCGAATCTAATACGAACCTGCATGGGCCAGGCGGATGTGATGGTGGCCTTGGCCACTGGCCTTACACTAAAGTTCTTAAGTGTTTGGAGTAAGTGAAGGGCCTCCACTTGTGCATTTATCATCTTTAGCTGAAGTCCTTTCTAACTCTTTGTTTAAGAAATGAACCAGAGTTTTTGAAAGTCTGATAGAGAAGGTGTTATGTTTTTCTATCATTGGCCATATCTGTGCTATTCCCATACTTCTTTACCTTTTGGGCTTTCTTACTTATTTGGGTTGTCTGCAGGGCCATGTTTACTTCAACACTGTGATGATTTTTAATAATAGAAATAAATCTATTAAAAGCTAACTGGTGGGTTTGCATACATTTTATTAGCCATTTTCTTCATAGATGAAAATATTTAGAAACATCTATGGTGATAGCCAATAGCAGAATTTTTCTAGACTGCAGATCCATGTCTTTATCTCCTGCTGTCTTCTCCTCCTCAAAGTAAACAAAAATGCTCATTAGCCCCAGAGGTTATCAGACAAAGGCTCATCATGCTGACCTTGCTTGACTCCTTTTAGAAAAACTGCAAACTGTTAGAAATAATTTGCAGAGCTGTGATCCCAGCCAGCAACTACAATGTCAGTTTTTAGCAAGCCCCTGCTGAGTAAGAAAACAAGATTTAACAACACTGGGGAGAAAGTCAGATGTTTTACATATAGGCCACAGGGTTGTGTTGCTGGCTGCCTTCTGCAGAGAAATCCCAGGCAAGCATAATTTCTTTCCTGAGAGGGTCAGACTCAAACAGACCTACTTCCTCTTCCCACTACTCTGTGCAGTTGTTGGTCAAATAAGTTTGTGAATATGATATATATGTTTGCTCGCTTATAGTTTGTATTGGGTGTGGGAGACAGGCTATAAGCAGGCCGGGTCCTTATAACCCAAGGCTTAGTTTTAAGACTAAGCCTTTCCCCACCCTTTTTGATGTAGGGTGGTGCACTCTAATGACGAATCCTATTATGCCTCAGATGAATGACTTTGTATCAGAGACTTTCTTGTTTGTAGATTGGATTAAAGATTTGGATTTCTACACTATAAAGTGGGGCAGGCCGGGAGCTTGCTCACTTTCGGTTCCTGAGGTTAGTATTAGAAAGGAGAGCAGATTAAGGCCACGTCGAGTAGAGTAGAAGCAGCCAAGATGGTGGAGTGCTGAGGAAGAAGCCAATTTGTGCAGTTTGTGCAGAGAGAAGGAGATGGGAAACAGAGGTGAATAAGTCTGGTGAGCTAGAAACCTTTGATTCTAGGAAACTTGGATAAGTCAGTAGCTTTGTGAGCACTGAATGAGTGGGTTTTGGAGCCCAGTGTGTGTTTTTACTTGCCCACCAGGTGCAAGCTAGAATTAAAGCTGATGGCTCACCAGTTCTTGGCTCCGTTGTTTCATTACCGACTGTCCGAATCTAATGCGAACCTGCACTGGCCAGGCTGCTGTGATGGTGGCCTTGGCTACTGGCTTTACAGCAGTCAAGTGAAATAACTAATAGGTGAGTTCAGGAAGTTTTCTAACAAGAAGGACAAGCAGAAAATATTTCCCCGAGAATAGCAGTGAAGTTAAGTACTGTGCTATCTTGAAGGGAGCAGGGAACCAATAAATAAAAACAAAGAATTAGAACACAGAACTCTGTTTCTCAAAGGACTTGAGCTAATTTCTGCCTTGTGGGTTTAGTTCATTTGTTGTCCAATTAATTGAATGCAACTCTGAGAGTGTTCCTGACTCTCAAAATAAATATATTTTTTTATATAACAGTCCTAAATTCTTGTGATAAGATGATACCCTGTTCAAAAATAAAATTGGTAGTAGAATTAGAAGGTGAGTTTAAAAAGGAAATGGCCCCCACAGGAAGGAGATTGTTTGGTGTTTGGAGGAGCAGGGATGGAAGCAGCATCTCCAGCTCCCTCCTTGTAAGGCCAGGAGCCAAGGCCACCATCACAGCCACCTGGCCTATGCAGGTTCACATTGGATTCAGACAGTCGGTAATGAAACAATGGAGCCAAGAACTGGTGAGCCATCAGCTTTAATCCTAGCTTGCACCCGGCGGGCAAGTAAAAACACACACTGGGCTCCAAAACCCACTCATTCAGTTCTCACAAAGCTACTGTCTTATCCGAGTTTCCTAGAATCAAAGGTTTCTAGCTCACCAGACTTATTCACCTCTGTTTCCCATCTCCTTCTCTCTGCACAAACTGCACAAATTGGCTTCTTCCTCAGCACTCGGCCATCTTGGCTGCTTCTCCTCTCCTCCACGTGGCCTTAATCTGCTCTCCTCTCTAATGCTAACCTCAGGAACCAAGAGAGAGCAAGCTCCCGGCCTGTCCCACTTTATAGTATAAAAATCCAAACCTTTAATTCAATCTACAAACAAGGAAGTCTCTGATACAAAGTCACTTATCTGAGGCATAACGGGAAGATTCCTCATGAGAGTGCACCACCCCACATCATCCAATCAGTCAAGGGTGTGGGGAAAAGCTTACTCTTAAAACTTCTAGTTATTACTAGAAGACTCTAAGAACTGAATATGTGGGCAGCGCCATCTTTAACAAAGTGATCATAATATATTTTATCTGCCCAACACTCCTCCTTTCAAGGGAAAGAAGCCTGTCCCCAGCTGGAGAACAGAAGGATGGTTTGGGCTCTAGGAGTTTCGGGGGCTCTCAAGTTCCAGACTGCTTCCTTGCCATCACCCAGATAGATGTCCCAGTCTCCAAGGAGAAAAGCCTGGTGGTGAGCTGCCGGCTGGGGAGATGGGGTGCCTGGGTTCTAAGACTGCAGCTTCCAGCCACCACAATCACTGTGAACCCAAGCAAGGCATGAAAGCCGCAAGCAGCCCCTTCTGCTGCTTGGACAGTGATTAGTGAGTGACCAGTGTGAGCTAAAGGCCAGAGAGCCTCCTGGAAAACTCTCCCCTGTGTAAGCTTTCTCAGACCTTCTCATGACTTGAAGGGAATGGGTCAGCCCCAATAATGAGTAAGACATAGAAAGAAGAGGCTCAGGGTAAGATGTAATATAATTTAGAAAGGAATCGCTAAATCTTTGTACCTAAGTGTGGTGTTTGCAAACACACTCCTGCCAGAGACCACTGTTTTCTTCAGGTCTTGTATGCCAGGCATGGAGCCAAGTATTTTTATGCTTAATTCTTACAAAAATCATTTCAGTGCATATATTACTGTTGCTTTAGACATAGCTTTGAGGGGGAGCAATGTCTGACATCGCACACCCAAGAAAGCAAAAATATTTTATTCTGTTGAAAACAAGGCAGTGTGTGGATTTCCTATGTAAGCAAGACAACATGTAATGGAAGTCACATTTCTACTTGCTCTTTGAGTGTGAAAAAATAGCAGACTTTCAACAAAGGTAAAATATAAAGACTAAGAAAAACAACAAATACTTTCTTTGGAGAAGGTGAACAAAAGTCAGCAGGAATCTGGGTTTTAGAACGGCTCAAAAGAAGTGAGTGCTTTAGAAGGCTGGACAGAGACCTGGCCATGCAGGGGCTGCCTTCCACCAAACTAGAACATTTCAGTTATGCTATCCACAGGATTACCCACACTTTATAGAACAGGGAAATGATGGACAGATATTTAGTAGTTGCTTAAGGTTACACTGCTGATATAAAAGAGAAAGGAATTAAATATATCTGATTTCAAAGTCTATAAAATTTTATAATAGTTGAGGTCAATTCTTCCCTTCCTCTGCCTCCCTAATGTTTTGATGACTTCCCTTAAGATTTGACCACCTTCTTTAACATTATTCATTCTTTAGTCATATTCACCCTCAGGAAGAAAAACTGTATCTTGGCCCCTGCAATGACATTCTAGGTTTGAAGCAAAAGAAACAGCCACAGAAGCTACACTGATAGCCCTTGGATTTTCATTCTTCAGTCCCTTTTAAGCCTAGAGCTTTGGAAGGAAGGTGGTGTTGGAGGCACTCAGAGCCACCACGGTTTCAGCTTACTGCTCCCAAAATGCAATTTCAAAGCCACTTTCATTCTTCCTCCCACCCAACCAGCCAGATGTCCTCCCACCCACCTAACATGTGCAGTTGAGCTGCCTGTCCCTAGCACCTCTGCGGGGTGGCAACAGCTCGGTCCTATGGCAGTCCATTGCAGGAGCCCCAGTGTTCATCAGCACCCTGGCATCGAGCTAGAAATAGCCCTAGGCCTTCCATGTGCCTTGAGTAGTAGAATAGGGGTGGATGTGTTTATTTTTTTTTTAAAGTTACTTGGTACTAAATTGTTTTTCTGTTAGGTTGTGCATATGAGTTTTTTTTAGTGTCAGTAGAGCCTATCCACATTCTGGGAAAGAAAGCCTTATACTTACTGCCAGCCAGTACAGAGACCTGGGCAGATAGGCTAGCAGCCCCATTGTCTGCTGCCCCATCCCCCTTCATCTTCAGAGAAGCAGGGTGTCTCTTTTCCTCTTGCTGATAGCTCTGGTCTTCTATGTCCTCACATTTCTCCTGTTATTACTAGAAGACTCTAAGAACTGAATATGCCAGGAGGAGTATAGGGTTGTGGGTAGGCAAGGGGGCAACAGTTCACAGAGTGAGGCTATTACAGGGGGCACCATTCCACCTTACTGCTTTCTGATTGAATGCTAAGTGCACATTCCCTCCACACCTTTCTTCATTACTTGGCCAGCCTTCCTCAAAACCAGAGGACTCGTTGGCCCACCTCTGGTCCTTAGGGCATCTTGACACAGCCTCTTGCCAGGGCCCATTGTCAGAGAGAGGAGTCTGGCTATATTTCAGCCCCTCCTTACCTCCTTGGCTAGGTACCCATGTGCAGGGCACAACCAGAACAGCTGTACCAGGAATTTCTTGTCCTCTCTGCTCAGCTCCCTTGCCAGAATAGAGACAGTCATTTCTCACACTCACTTCCTCTTTCCATGGTCAATTTCCTCAAGGTCAATGGATCAGGTGCATTTTATGCATTCTTTCTCTTGAGCAATCTTAATCTGAGAGCCACCAGAAAAGGAAGATTCCTAGACACTGAAGATCTACATTACAGGGAGAATTCTGAGTTACTAGGTTCTGTTAGCTCTGGTACCTGTCTCAGAGCCTACAGTTTTCAGACACTGTGGAACGTTAGTCATCTAGCTTTCAAAATGTATTATGGCTTGATTCTCCTATAAAAATCTCCTTTTATGGGACTGGATATGATAAGGGTTAAATAAAAACAGAAAAAAAGACAATTCTAAGTCTTGAATAGACTGAAAGCCCTTTATTCATTATTTGTTCACCAAATATGTGTTAAGTGGCATTCTGTGCTAGGAACGCTGCCAGGTGCTAAGATACAAGACTGAACAAAATACATGATTTCTGCCATTATAAAACTGACATAGTGAGGAAGAGAGAAATTAAACAAAGAATCCCACAAATGCATATAATTACAAGTTGTAAAAGTTCTATGAATGGACAGTACTCACTGCCCTTTAAGGACAGAGCGTATGTCTTATTTGTCTTGGCACCAGTAAAGCCTGTTGTTTATTTAGACGCTAAATAAATAGTTGCAGAATCAATGGATGGATAGATGGATGGATGTCTACATACATGAAAGAATGACTGCATAGCATAAGAATTAATTTAAGGCATATCATTAATAAGAGGTTGATCCTGGGTAATTTTCTCATGTTGGTTACTAAACTTTCATTGAGATTTCAGATTATCACATTTCTCTGCAGGTCAGCTATAAATTGGAGGGGTACACGGAGTTCTGCGCATGCAGCCTCTCCTCACCAAACTTTGTTTGCTACTCTCTGGAATTCTTAAACTAAATGCTTCTGGAAACCAACTAAATTAAATAATCTTTCAGTAAAGAAGAGCCAAACTTGCTACAGGCACTGGGTGATTTCTACCCTTATTTAGTTTATAGCCTTTTTTAAAGTTTTACTTGAGCTTATGGCCTTGGAGGTCTTATTTCCTTCTTGTCTCAGTTGAGAAGTCTTTGGTTACAAGATACTGTAATACACTTAAATGGACTGAAAAAAGAAATTATAGTAATGGATCTCACAGAGACAGTTTAGAAAGTAAAAGTATTCTCTCTCTCCTTCCCCCCCCCCCCAATCCCCTTGTTCATTGTCTCTGCAGGTAGCTTTCCTGGCAAGGCTTTTGTTAAGATTACATTGACTCTATAGATCAGGCTGGGAAGAACGGACATATTAACAACGTCGATTCTTATTATCTATAAACATGGAATAACTCTCCATGTCTTATAAGTCTTTCTTTTGGGGAGGATGCTAATATAAATGATATTTTGTTTTTAATTTCAAATCCTACTTGCTCATTATTGGTATGTATAAAAACAATTGACTTTTGTATATTAACCTTGTATCCAACATACTTGTTACAAATGCCTATTAGTTCCAGGAGTATTTTGGTTTATTCTTTTTGATTTTCTATATAAATCGTCATTTCATCTGTGAACAAAGTTTTATATGGTCCTGCTCGATCTATATAACTTTATTCTCTTTTCTTACCTTATCGCATTCACAAGGACTTCCAATAAGGTGTCTAAACGGAGTGGTGAATGGGGACATCCTTGTCTCGTACCTGACCTTAGTGGGAAGGCTTTACGTTTCTCACCATTAATAGGATGTTAGCTGTAGGTATTTTGTAGATAACCTTTTTAAGACGAGGAAATGCTAGCTTTTCTTATTTTGGACACATTACTTTTTCCTACCTTTAATTATAGTTATTTTTATAGTTATCTCCCTCCCTTGGCTTATGCTGTTCTCACTGGGTCAAGTACAGAGGCTAATTCCCACTTATTCTTGGCACTCAAGAATCACTCATGTTCTTTGGGAGCATAGCCCATATGTTAGAAGCTCTGGAGTTCTTTGCTGAATCAAAGGCCTTTGGAACAGTTCATTCGTCCCCTTGGCCAGTCAGCTCCACCCAGAACATTTCATTGTAAGTGAGGGTCCAAAGTGAAGGTCTGTTTTTGTTCACTAGTGGCTGAAGGAGATGGTACTGGCCTACAAAAAAAAAGCTAAGAGGGAAAGAAACACTTCAACTGCTGAGGATGTGAATAATACTTGAATGGAATAGAGGAGTTCCTTCCAGGCCTCCAACTCCTATGGACAGCATATGGGTTAAAAGATACACAAGTTGAATCTAAATAATGGACTGTTTTGAGCATTTTCCTGGATGTTGAGCTTGTGCCTGGCCAACTAAAATAAACTATAATATACATCTCTTCTTCTAATAGTCAATAGATTTGTTCCCATTTTCCTAGAAAAGGAAGATACCCCAGAAAAAGGGGAAGGAAGAAGAAAAAGTATAATTCACTGCACATATAACCAGGGCATACAACCCGCTCAGTTATGCAAAGTGTGGCCTGCCAGAGCCGGTTACCCTGACTGCCACACCAGGATGATAGCTGCTGTGTGCTGAACAGAGAGGGAGTGCCAGGGAGGATGTGCCGTCTAAGTTATAGACTATCTAAGGCTATCTCATACCTCCCTGTCCCTGTGCTACTGCCCCCCAGGCCTTTAGTCCCCCAGTATGCCTCCTTACCTCCTGGAGCCTAGTCTTTTCACGTGCTGTCCCTTCTTCTCCTATTTTCCTCTCCTTTTCACCTAGGTAACGCCTACCATTCTCTCAGATCATAGCTTAAACATCACTCTCTGGACAAGGCTTCCCTCTCACAGACAGCCAGGGCACTGTGCCCTCTCCTTCGCAGAATGTAACACTGTCGTCTCTTTACATTCATTTGATCACTGTCTCTTACACCAGAACGTCAAGTTCCCCAAGGGCAGTACTGTGTCTATTTTGGTTCACATGGCAGCCTCTGCCTAGCATAGGGCCTGGCACCTTGGAAGCCCACGGTAAATAATTGCACAAGGTCTACATAATTGACCTGGTAGATGGGAGGCTAAGCAGGCAGCCATTAGCAGGGAATGGAGGAGAGCCTGAAGCTGAGAGAGGGAGTGCACAGAGCCAAGTCAGGGTACAGGAGAATGTGGAGCAGGGTCAGAACACAGAGAAGAGGGTCCAACATTTGATAAAACACAGAGGAGCCCCAAGGCAGTTCTGGGGAGGCAAAAATAAATACAGGGGTCAATGATAGCAATAAAAGTGAGGAATAACAGGCTGAACCGTCAGGCAGGAGGTGTCACCAACCAGAGGCCACTGCCCGAGGCAGGTTTCTACATGCCTGGGTGAGCAGACCACATTTAATGGGTGGAGGTTAAAGAGCAGGTGCAATGGGGTTACAAGGTGGCTAGAGCAGTAGCTCTCAATCCTGCCCGTACATTTGAATCACTGGGGTTTTTTTTTTTTTTAATACGAAGATGCCACACTCCATTTTTAGAAATTCTCACTAAACAAAGTACAAACAAGTATTCTAAACACAAGAACAGGGGTCCCCAAACTTTACACAGGGGGCTGTATAAATGGCCTCAGGGGGCCGCATGCGGCCCGCTGGCCGTAGTTTGGGAACCCCTGCACAAGAAGAAGCTATTGAAGATAAGGTGTGCGTGTGTGTGTGTGTGTGTGTGTGTGTGTGTGTGTGTGTGTGTGTTGATGTTTATTTGGATAACAGATTGGAAAGACCAGTTTGGAGTCTCACATTAGGCATGTGAGTCTAGAATAGGTATTTTGCAAAAGCATCAATGAACTTAAAATATGCAGTATGGTTTGGAACCACTGTTCTAAAACAGTAGTCTTTAGTCTTGGCTACACATTGCATTCATCTGAGGAGTTTTAAAAACTATTAATGCCTGGACCTTACTCCCAGAAATTCTGATTTGACTGGCTGAGTGTTGCCTGTGCATGGGGATTTTTCAAAACTCCTCCATATGTTTTCTAATGTGCAACCAAGGTTGAGAACCACTGCGTTAGAAACAAAGTATGATCTGAGGACCAGCAGTATAGTCATCATCTGAGAACTTGTTAGAAATGCAGAATTTCAGGTTCCACCTCAAACCTACTGAATCAGAATCTTCATTTTAACAAGATTCCTTGGGTGACTCTTGTATGCAATAAAGTTTGAGAAGCAGCGATTCTCAAAGTGCGTTGCCTGGACCAGCAACAGCCAGTATCACTGGAGAACTTTTAAAATACAAATTAATGGATTTGTGAATCAGAAACTGTGGGGTTGAGGAGGGGGTGGGGTCAGGATTCTGATTTAACAAGCTGTCAGGGTGATACTGGTGCATGCTAGTTTCAGAATCGTAATTCTAAAGGGATAAAGCAATAATTTCAGATGGAGAATCCACTAGGGAAGGTAGCCAGCTGAACATTTTAGAGGTTTAGGATTAACTCACTTCCCTAACCTCTGTGTGTAACTTTGGCTTCCAATAAAAAAGACTGGGAATGTAGAATAGTTTCTCCTCTGTGAGACCCACCTTCCTCCCATCTTGGAACACATCTGGTTGGAACAGTGGCTTGACATTTTTCTCATGGTCTCTCTGATCTCCTACCCAGGATCTCTGCCAGAGGTTACAATGACTCCTGCCCAAAGCCTGACTTCCCAGTGAGTTTTATATGAAACACAGAGAAGATGGGGCAGAGGGAACTGAAAGCACAGCTGCTGGACTCAAAGACACTACCCAAGAAGAACTAAAGAGCAGACACTATGTGCTCACAGAAAGGGGGTCTGTTCTTCATGGCTCAGATGCACAGAGCAAGGCCTGGGACATGGGCGAGGCCCCTGCATAGACCTTCAGGAAGGAGAATTCTACCAACAGGTGCAGTTTTCTGGCAGTTCCCCTCTGTGTAACCATATGCGGCCACAGGTGTGACTTGTCTTTATGTATCCACTTCTTTTTCTCTTTATCCTTTGACTTAGCTAGGCTCTGGACAAGCAGCGAACCGTAGTAAGAGGACAGATTCTGATGGTGGAATGAGGGGCTACCATCTCACACTAATGAAATTGAAGGTGGGTTTTTCCTCTGCTGTTTGTGTGGGTTTTCAAGAAGTGTTCAAAGGATCTGTTAAAATGCTTCAGGGACAGCCTAGAGAGCTGAGGCTCTACTTAGTGTTTTATATAGTAGAGGAAGAAGTTTAGTGTCCTCATCACTCCCCTTCCCCTAGAAGGAAGGAGGGAGTTTTTGGTGAGGCCAAGTGAAGACACGTATACTTTGTTAGCACAATAATGAGGCTATATAAATGGGTGGTCATATGTTTCTGTGATGGGGTAATGGAGATATTATTATTAAGTGAGAGGAGGGGAGATACAGAGACAGACTCCTACATATGCCCCGACTGGGATCCACCCGGCATACCCTATCTGGGGCCAATGCTCTGCCCATTTGGGTCCACTCCCAACAGAGCTTTTTTTTAGCACCTGAGGTGGATGCTACACGGAGCCAATGTGCTCAAACCAATTGAGTCATGGCTGCAGGAAGGGAAGAGAGAGAAAGAGAGAGAAGGGGAAGGAGTGGAGAAGCAGAAGTTGGCTTCTTCTGTGTGCCCTCACCAGGAATCAAATCCGGGATTTCCACAAGCCCAAGTCAATGCTCAACCACTGAGCCAACAGGCCAGGGTCGAGATATTATTTTGAGGTTTGTTTCTGCTATGTTCTTTCTTTTCCCATTCCTAAGAACCCTTTAAGTTTTTTCTGCCAGTAAAATTGTCCAAAACTAGAAAATAAGCAAAAAACAGTAGTACTATTATTTCAGTGTAGTGTTGGACCTGATTTTCTAATTCCTAGGGCTATTTTACAACTCTATAGGGGTGAGGTTAACATATGGGTTTTTTTGCTGGGTAGAGATGCAAAGAATTTCTGGCCAGCAGGACAGATAACCCTGTTGGACATTAACCAGTTATTTTTATCTAGCCCAGCAATCTACTTAAGTTGCCTAATACACAAGATTCTCAAATGCCCTTTGGACAAGTTTTAATGTCTTACCAGTTTCATCATAAATTGAAGTTGAATACAGTCTTTGACATGTATTCATTTTATATTCACATGAGAGTTGTGCTTTTTAACCTTTTGAAAATTTGACATTCTTTCAAAAATGGTTTCTGGCTCTTGTTTTTTAAAAGCCTGAGCTTCTTGGCAGGTTTAAGCAAAGTGGGCAGAGAAAGAAAGCAGTGGGGTTCCCCAAGGCTGGGGAGGTGAGGGGCCTACAGCTCCTAAAGGGTGTGTTGACCACTGGCCTGCTGTCACACAGAGTCCTGGGAAAGTGACTGCTTTCCAGATGGGGAAACTGAACAGAACACCTAGGAGGCCGGGTCCAAAGCCAGGCGTCTCCCACCTCCACAAAGATCCAAGGACTGAGCAGCAGCTCTGATTAGAGTCATTTGATTCAGGGAGGTCTTAAAAAGGGAACAGTGTGAGCTAAAGATCTGAGGGTCTCTCAGAATTTCACACCATCCTGGAGGTATTAAGATCTCCAATAATGGCTGCACTCAAATTTCCCACCAGCCTTGTGGGCCAGAGACTTAGAGTTAGATGTAAAGAAAGCAAATTCATGTGACATTCCCCAGGTCCCTGGATAGTGGAATAAGATTCCTGCCTGCTACATTAGCAAGAGAAAGGTTTGTTTGTCTTAAGACTTGGAAGTGTCTGAAAGACCCCAGCGAACCTCGCACAAAGGAGAGAACAGAGCAGCTAGTGGGGAGGTGATCTTAGTGCCCAGGATCAGCCTGTTCAAATCCATCACCAATGTGTGAAAAAGAGCTCTCACCTCCCCAGGGCATAGCAACTGGTCTGTATGTGGTCAAAGTAATCACACTAGAGAATGTTTGGGAGGGACCACCATCAGCACCTAACCTACTCAGTCACAGCTTCATTCTTTCAAGTCCTCAGATTTTCAGATTTCAATACACATATTCTTGGGAAACTATGAACCTAAGTGTTTGTATTTAGTGTGTCTCAGGTGTGTTCAGTGAAACTACCTTGGTCAGAATCAGCTGGAGAACTTGAAAGCATGTATTGCTGTCCCCTGCCCCAGACCTATTGAATTAGAGCCCTTGGGAATGAGAAAAGGGAGAGGGTATCAGTATTTTAACAAGTGTCTCAGGTGACTCTGATATCCTTTGAATTCTGAGACCCTCTTTGGTAGGGTTAAAGAATGGACAACAATTTGACAATAAGCATGTGAAGCAGGGGTCAATATCCTGGGCTGGCAAACCACAAAGGAATGGCCTGCAGTGTATATGTGACTCCACATGGTATGAAGGGATTGTGTGGAGGAGCTTGAATGTATTTTTCACGGGAGAGAGGTCTTAACCCCCAGTGAGTCTTTGAAACCTTGCTATAGAGAGTGTGGTCAGAGCAACACAGCATCAACATCACTCTGGGATGTGTTAGAAATGCTGATTCTCAGGGCCTACCCTGGAACTATGGACTCAGAATTTGCATCTTAAACCAATCCTCCTGGTAATTCTCTTGCAAGTTAAAGTGGTTTTTTTGTTTGTTTGTTTTGTTTTTGTGGCAGAGACAGAGAGAGGGACAGATAGGGACAGAGAGACAGGAAGGGAGAAATGAGAAACATCAATTCTTCATTGTGGCTCCTTAGTTGTTCATTGATTGATTTCTCATATGTACCTTGACCAGGGGCTACAGCAGACCAAGTGACCCCCTGCTCGAGCCAGCGACCTTGCACTCAAGCAGGTGAGCCTTGCTCAAAGCAGATGAGCCTGCGCTCAAGCTGGCGACCTTGGGGTCTCGAACCTGGGTCCTCCATATCCCAGTCCAATGCTCTATCCACTGTGCCACCGCCTGGTCAGGAGCAAGTTAAAGTTTGAAGAGCACTGGTCTAAGGCTGATGGCAGCTCCTAATAATTGTTTTTGTGTGTTGTATCAGATGTCCCTCTCTGGGAGTCTTGCAGATCTAGGAGCTCAGATCTGCTCTATGTGGTTCTGTGGCTTAGCCAGCCTGGGCCTAACAAGGGGCAGCCAGGACAATCTTCTCCCCTTGCTTGGGGCTCTACACCTCCAAGGTGAGGTCAGCATGGGGGCTGCAGAGGTCCCTCGGCCATAGCATCCCCAGGCTCTCCTTCCTGGGTAGCTGGAAGCTGTGCCCATCTGTTCCTGCAGGAGGGACAGGCAGCTGCAGGGGCAGTCACGCTGAGGTGGCAGACCTGAGAGGGAATAAGACAAATGAGTTAAATTGAATCCCTACCCCCTTGGTTGCAGACTATGTAAGTGAGAGAACCAAGGTGGGAGCGGGCTTCATCTCTTAGCTTTGCCTGCAGTCTCCCCTTGGGTTTGCCCCTCCTGAAGTTGTCCTGGCTGTCCTCCAGCAGCTCAGTGCTCACCCACACAGTCGTTCCTCTTCAACAACACCTACCAGGAGACTGGCTACTCTGCTCGCAATATGTGGCTGGCCAGGGGCCAGGGTCTGGCTGCCAACAGACTAACTACTTAGCCAGAGTGATGGCTTCTCCCTCCATGAGCAGTAGCTTGCATCTCCAGCTACTGCCCAACAGGATGCAAAAAAGTTTCCTGGCGCGTCTCAATCTGGGCATGGCTGGGGATAGATCTGGAATGGTGCTTCAAAGCCTTTTTGGTTCCATTCTCTATGTGTTACCACTTTCCTCTTCTTTCTTTATTCATCTCTAATTCCTTCTGTTCTTATTTCTCCCCATCCCACCCCTCAAGATATTGTATCCATCTATACATAGCTATTCTTCAGTATCACATAGCTATGCGATATCCTCCTTTAACTTCATCTACCCTTCTAGGTCCTGCCTTCGTTTTCTTTCACCCAACAATGTAAATTCTTGGAACAATTGCCTTCACATATTACTTCTCATTCCTCCTTTTCATTTATTCCTTTACTCACAGCAACTTGCCTTCTATCCACACTGCTCCATCCAAGTGGCCCTTACAAAGGACCCCATGTTGTAAATTCTCCAGTCATTTTAGTCTTTCTGTACTTGAGTGCTCAGCGGAATTGACCACGACACACCCTTGGTGTTGGAGCTCTCACTGCTCATCTCCTGGGGAGGAGTTGCTTCCTGAGGTGTCCCTGACTCTCTACTTTCTTCCTAGCTCCTTCTTAGCTGCTTTTGTCTCCTTTTCTATTTGACCCTTAGATGTGGCAAATTATTTGCACTCAGCTCTGCCCCCCCCTTTTTGTTTCCTGAAATTTACAGCCTAAATTATTTCATTATAGAAAAAACAAAGTCATTTTTCTTCTGGAACATCTCAGCATAGACTGATATTCATTTGTAAAGAACAAGCAAACATAAATATTTCATTTCAAACCATAATAAGTGCCTTAAAGGAAAGCGATGGTCTAGTGGAGAACTTAATTTATAATAATTTATACTGGTGAGGGGGAAAGGGTGCTCTCTGAGGAAGCGACTGCTACGCCAAGACCTGAATGATGAATGGGAGTTGGGCAGCTGCAGAGTCAAGAGAAGCAAAGGCAAATAAAACAATACAAAAGCAGCAAAGGCCAGTGCCGATGACATCCATACTCTTACCTCCGACCCATACCTATTCTCTGTTTACACTAGACTGTTTATTCTTTCTGGACATTTCTGTTTTGTTGCCTCTAAAGTATATTATACTAATTATAGAGTATCCACAGCAGAAGTTTGGATTTCCTCACGTGACTTGTTTTCTCCCTAGACCTTCCTGCTTTAGTAAATGGCTTCATTGCTCTTGCTCAAACAGAAACGTAAGTGTTCTCATTGACCCCTTCCTTACCTTCCCTCACTTCCTCAATTCACTCTCATGGCAAACCCTGATCATTCTACCAGAAAAATTTATCTAGAATCCATCCACTTGCTCCACTGTCACTGTCATCAATCTGGTTTGAGCCACAGTCTTCTCTCACCTGAGATACTACAATAGCCTCTCAACTGCTCTCCTAACCTCCAGACTGGTCACCACCTCTTCTATACTCCACACAACAACCAGTGCAATCTTTAAAAGGGGGAGCTGCTTAAAATCTTTCACTTAAAATACAATTTTGCTGACATGCTCTACACAGCCCTGCGTGATCTGGCTCCTGCCCATCCTCCAAAACTCACCTCAGGCTACCTTCCCCTTACTCACTGTGCTCCACCCTCACAGCCATCTTTCAGGTCCCCAAAGATATCCCCCTCTTCTATGCTGCTTGCCACAACTTGGGTGATTAAGACATATATTTTTCTCTAAACCATTGCATTCCAATTCCACAGAGTGGTGGAAACTTATCTCAGCCAGCTTGGTTTTTTCATTTTCTGGACTGGTCTAACTCTCTAGACATTTAGGTCGTACCAGGGTATGGGCTGGTGAAGACTCATTGTTCTTGAGTCATCTGTCCATTAGGGTGTGCACTGAGAAATCCATTGTTCTCCTAATTGCTAGCCATGAAGACATGTACTCTTGTAATGAGTTCCTAGACCCTTTGCCTTTTCATGAGTCCTACATGTGCTTCTTGTGGCTTTCATGATTCTTTTGGAAGACAGGACTCTCAGCCTGTGTGTTAGAATTATTTAGATTTACTGCATAGCCATTCCCTTGCTCGGGTTTTGCTTTGTCTTGACCCACACCCCCCAACTCCCACCGGATATTTAGGAGTGACAAAACCTCTGATTCCTTTCCTTCCCCTCCACCTCCCCTTCTACATTTCTAGGGTATCTTTCCTAGTCCAGAGGAAACACTGCTTTTCTGGAGTCCCATGTCTCCCAAATATTTTGGCTCTGAGTGGAGTCCTTTAAAGTCCCCTAAGAGCTGTTAGGCTTTTGGAAACTAAAGCCAGAAAGATTCATTTCTTTCTGCTACATCTGCCTTCAAGTAATGGGCACTGAGTACAGAGCAGCTTGAATTGAGGAATGAACAAATGGGAAAGATTGGAACTTGCTTTGCTGGTGGCTGAAGCACATGCTATTTTGCTTTGTGGGTGACTTTATAGTGCCTTCACTCCATGGTGATATGAAGTAATGGAAAAGCTAGTGGGTCGCCAGTTTAGTAGCCATTGGGCCTGTAGATCCCTGGGAGGCCAGCCAGTCAGTTGCCATGTCTTAACCATGCTCCTGAAGGCTAGATATCCTGTTGTACAGGGACATAGTCTGTGTCTTCTAGCTGGGTCTTTGGAGCTACAGCTGTATAAGTATAATTTACAACCTCAGATCACTTCTATACAAAGTGAAGCATTATTTAGATAGCAGTGAATATATAGCCAAGATATTAAGGGATCAATCAAACAGAAACTGGGGGCCAGAACTTTAACCATCTCTGGAAGCAAAAATGGGAATTGAATAAGTAGTTAATAAGAACAAAGGCAATAGCTACCAGGATCAATTGACAATCATATGACTTTCTTCAAAGTCTGCTCTGTTTTGAGTGTTTAAACTTATGTATATCCTAAAGGGCAACACTAATTCTGTTTGGGTTACACTGTATGTAACAAAAAAACAAGAATCAGGCAATTCTGGTTTTAGATTTCACTCAGAATATCCCATATCTTGGTTGTGAAATGTACAGATAATACTAGTCTAACACCCTGATGTCTAGAACACAAGCAAGAGTAGTAAGAATGAAAAGGTTATAAGTATTCCATGAATTCTTAAGGAAACAGAAGTTCTGATCAGATGATTATCAACTTTATTACTTCTCTAAGGAACTGAGTTGAACCATTTTTTCAAAGTACAGTTTTATTTTGTTATTAATTTGCATTCCTGAATATTCCAGGAATTTGAAAGACTTGAACTAAACAAATTTTAAACAACCAAAGGGTAATGGATCAATGTGGTTTCACCTCTGACCATCTAGGGGCAGCGGGCACCCTTGTGTTCTGTTCCTCTAAAAGCAACACAAGTAATTTTCCCTGTTCTACTTTCCCCCTCCAGAGTTCTAAAGACTAAATCCAAATTTTCTGAAATAGTGGAGATCTGATATTTATTTCCTAGGTGCATCTACTGAACTTTGAATTGTCTAGTTTTTAAGGTCAATAGCTTATACAATATAAAGATTATTTTAATTATCTGTAGTACATTTCAAATTACAAGAATAATGATAATAAATATTATTTATTATAATATTTAAAAAATATGTTAGATATAAATATGTGTATAATATATATTATATTTATATAATAAATATATTAAAATAAATAATAAAAATTATTAAAAGACAAAGTAGCTGCAAATCTATTGGCTAAGGTAATTTAAAAAATAGTCTAGAACATAAAATATGACCAAAATTAATTTATACAAATAACAATTTTTTTGTATGTGACAGAGGCAGAGAGAGACAGACAGACAGGAAGGGAGAGGGATGAGAAGCATCAATTCCTCACCACAGCTCCTTAGTTGTTCATTGATTGCTTTCTCATATGTGCCTTGACTGGGGGTCTCCAGCAGAGCCAGTGACGCCTTGCTCAAGCCAGTGACCTTGGGCTCAAGCCAGCTACTTAGGGCTTCAAACCAGTGACCTTTGAGCTCAAGCCAGTGACCATGGGGTCATGTTTATGATCCCACACTCAAGCCAGCAACCCTGCACTCAGGCTGGTAAGCCCATGCTCAAGCCAGCGACCTTGGGGTTTCAAACCTGGGTCCTCTGCGTCCCAGTCCAGTGCTCTATCCACTGCGCCACCATCTGATCAGGCTATAAATAACAATTTTTAAAACATGTTGAAGTGATGAGGCAAAAAGCTGATAAATTAATTAGATATTTCACATGGAATTGTTTTAATTTTTTCCTTAAGTTTGTAACATGCAGATCGATTCCTGTTTGATGTCTTTATATTCACAAATAAAAAATGTATAAAAATGCATTACATCACATATATTCTGATTCTGCTCTTCATAATAAATAAGATTAATTTTTTTAAATCATTCTTTTTGAAAGTTCTAGTGTTGGAAAAAGTGGGTTTTCTGTTAATGAAAAAATTAAGAGTACTCTGGGGTGATATTTATAATAACACGCACCAGTTATTTCTCTTGTTGGCAACCTACATAATCTGTTGCCAATAAAAGAAATGTAGAACTTGGTAATAGTCTACTATTTAAGCATATCTGAAAATAAATTTATTTTGGCATAAGTGGCTTTCCCTCTCTTCCTGCCTCAACATATGAAAATGGGACAAAGCTTCTTTTTTTTTATGCCAGCAAGTAAGTTTCTCTTTAAAAAAATCAGTTAAATTCCTGTTAGAACAATACTGGCTTTAATTAAAATGTAATACCATAATTTTCAGTTTTCATCCACTTAGGGAGACAATAGATAATGAAAAACAATCTCAAAGGAAAAAAGGAAAAACAATAAGAGAGCCTCATTCAAAACAGAGCCAAGTCATCTGGAATCAAACTGGGTTCCTTTGGGGTGGGTGGCTCTCCCCAAACACTGCCTTTTCATATCCTTTTGTACTCCACAACTCCACTGGGGCTGGAAACTGAGGGGGAGTGGGAGTTTCATCAGGGACTAATCATGAAAGAATCTGTAGTACCAAGAGCAGAGAAAGAAAATCCCTCAGTGTTTGCTCCCGGTGAGAACATTGCAAGGAAAGCTATAACTGCTGATCTTCCAACGCAACATCTAAAGTCTTATTTCCCAAGGCTCCTTCTTAAAACAAAAAAACAATAATAATAGTAATAATAGTAAATTAAATTATATATATATATATATATATATATATATATATATATATATGTAAAATGATGACATCTAAGTGTACTATGCAGATGCCACATTCATTTAGCCAGTAAATTTGAGATTGGTAAAAAAAAAAACCTCCTGCTCTTTTTTTTGTATCTGCCCTGCCCCAGGAGATGACTCACTCAAATTCACACTGGGCCCAATCACAGATGAGGTGATCAGTGGCTAAGAGTGACTAAGGACTTTAGGAAATTAGCATTCTGGTTTTTCAAATGATGGGTCTGATGGTATTTTCACATCTCGGGACCCACCTCACTGTGTCATAGCACCAGCCAAAATTCCCTCCGGAGCTGGTGTGGCAGACACAAGCGGCTCCCCAGTTTGAAAAGAACTTTGAGAGACTAATTGCCTATGGAGATGAATGGTTACAGTCATTGGGCTCTTGAAATGGAATGTGACTTATGAAGCAGAGCATTATTATTCCAAAACCCATATTCTGCAGAGGAAGTGGAACTTCTCCAACTGGTTGGTGAACTTCTCAGTTGTTTACCTCTGGGCTTCATTTCCAAAGGTAGCTATTTCTTAGGCCTCACTGGCCAAAGAGAAAGAAATCAAAGGTCTGAGTTACAAAGAGGTATTTGATTTCAGGCACTGCCTAGTTTCCAAGATGTCAATATTCACCAGAGCTCGGAGACACAGCTGGGGTGGTTCCTGCCTTGAGTCTGAGCTCTCTGGCCCCAGATACAGGCAGGCTTCTCTTTCTGCTTCTGAAAGCAAAGACCTGCTAGTTTCAAGTCTACTGTTCCATTGAATGGACCAGAGACCAGGCCCAACGAGACCAGATGGGAAGGGGCCAGGGTTGATTCTCAAACCCTTTTTGGGACTCTGAGCCCAACCTCTCACTTAGGATAATTTCTCCATCACATGAAGGAGTTTTAGGGAAGTGTTTTCTTTTTTACTGTCCTTCATGTGAGGATTCTAACCCCAAAGTCCAGGACATGGAGAAAGGTCTTCTTTCTTCAGATTTTTTGGAGCAAAGCCCTGGTGATCATTTGGGTGCCCCAGAACACTGAACCGGGCAGACAGGTTGGTTCTGGATGCTGCCCTCATTGTAAACCGGTATTTAGGTGCCCTTTTCATGACAATATTTGCAGTTAAATACAGGCATCTCATTCAAACAGGAAATACACATTTTCCACATTCTTTAGCCAGAACTAACATGCTACAGAAGTAGTAATGCAGATTAGGAATTTGTGGAATGTGAACATTCTTTAAACTTTTCCCACTATTGAAAAAAATGCTACACTCTCCATTCTCTTCATCCCAGGTATGTAAGTGGCTTACCTCCAGAACCTGCTCTGGAAGATAGTTCACTCTTCACCCAGTAACAGCTCTGAGAGGATTGGAGCATGGCATAGTGCTGATGGAACCAGTCATTGACATGTGAATAGACCCACTTTCAAATCTCTAGGTCAACCCAGCAAATAAAGGGTAAGGCTTGAGGCAGATTAATCAAGGGGAAAAGAGGCGACACAGGAAGACCTGGTATATAGAAAGCCAAAAAAGTGAGAGAGGGTCTGCTGCAAAGTGGACAGTTAAGACAGGGAAGTAGACAAGGTTATGAAGAAGTGGACTTTCAAGGAGGTTGGCTGTGAGGGAGAGAGTTGTTATTTTATTATTTTGTTTGTTTTTTTAAGAAGGGGGAGACTTAGCCAATCTTCTAGGCTGCAGGGGATGGTTCAGAAGTAGGGGGAAAACGATAAGAGAGCAAAGGCCCAAGAGTGATTGGATCCAGAGTCCCAGAGGAAGCTCTCAGCAGGAAAAAATGCAGCTTTTCTTTGAAATCAGATGAGAAGGCTGGAAGGTGAGTTTAGTGGCAGAACAGCCTGAGGATCTGAGGGTAGAAATTGAGAGAGTTCATGAAATAAAAGCTGTTATGAATTAAATGTTTGTGTCCCACAAATTCATATGTTGAAGCCCCCAACTCCCAATGTGTTGGTATTTGGAGGTGGAGCCTTTGGGAGGTAATTAAGTTTAGATGAAGTCATGAGGGTGGAGCTCTCATGATGGGATTAGTGCCCTTATAAGAAGAGGAAGAGACCAGAGTCCTCTCTTACTCTGTGGTCTGCAAACCAGGAAGAGGGATCTCACCAGACACTGAATCTAAGGACACCTTGATCTTAGATTTCAAAGCCTCGAGAAATGTGAGAAATAAATGTCTGTTGTTTAAGCCACCCGGTCTATGGCATTGTGTTATAGCAGTCCAAACCAAATAAAACAGAAGCCTTGGTCATCTGCTGAGAGAATTGTGATTATAGCTGGGGAGGGGTCAGGTTGTTTCAGTGGGGAAGGTTAAGCTGGCAACTTGAAGGGAAGGAAAGAATCTATGAAAGGCTGGCTGTGCTCAGAGCCCTGCTCAGGTCAGAGGACACAGGTGTTGAACCCAAACCACAAGCATGTAAATTCTTTTGGCTGCATTCAGGAGCATCACATAGGTAGAAAGAAGGAAAATATAATTGACCCTTGAACAATGACCCTTTGCAGTTGGAAATCTGAGTATAACTTTTGACTCCTCCAAAATTTAGTTTTTCCTTGGCATCTGCAGGGGATTGGTTCCAGAACCACTGCATATACCAAAATCTGTGGATGATCATGTCCTCTGTATAAAATGGCATACATCAATGCATACAGTCAGCCCTCTGCATTCAGACTCCCAATCACGAATTGAAAACAGTACAGGCATTTACTGAGAAAAAAATCTGCGGGGAAGTGGACCTATCTGTTCAAAACCATAGTGTTCAAAGGTCAACTGTATTTGAGCTGATCCACAGAAAGGGTTTGTAGGACTGACACAGTGAAAGAAAGGGGGTGAGAAAGTTGAGGTTGGTGGTAAGAGAGTGACAGAAGAGTTGAGTCCTGGGATCTAGCTCTGATGTCAGTGATGGGCTAAGAGAAGAGAGTGCAGATAAATGAGTGAGTGATGGAGTTGAAAGAATAATGGATCAGTGTGAGATTAGATAGAAAGATAAACAGAGGCAGAACAGGACTGAGTTGCTAAAGTGGAATAGAGTTGAAGACTTTTGATAAGTCATTATCAAATAATGCTTTTAGAAGATTAATTTTTTTTTTCCAGAGGAAAATAGAGGTACACATACCACTTAGATGGCTAATGTAATGGTTCAGATCAAAATGCATACCATTAATGGACAATCACACTCACCTGCTGAACTCAAAATCCTTTTCAACATAGGACTCTAGTAGCCACTGCCAATTAATTAGAATTGGACTGTGCAGTGGAACCTGCTTCCAGTTCTGATCCAGATTAAAGGTAATAAGTCTGAATTAGGTTTTAGCATCTGATATAAAGTGACAGCAATACAGAGTAGACCCTAAAGAAGGAGAAAGGATGTTTCACAACCCAGACACAATTCATTGGTTCTCATAGCCCTGAGAGAGCTGAGGGTAGCTCTAGGGACAGCCCCAGAACTCAGAGCCTATGCTAAAGCGCCAGAGCTCATATGAACTGTTCCTCATTGTCCCAGATGGAAATCCCAGATTGGTTAGCTTTGCTGGCTTCCAGAGGTGGAGGATGAGGCAAACCACAGATCTCATGACTAATGATCCTCTGCATAGGGACAGATGGCTGTTTCTGAACCTGGCTTGGTAGGAGCTCATAGGAGGATGACGTTAATTTTCTTAGGCTCTCTGGCTCATAGTGTCCTAAAAGCTAGACCCAGCCTGAGGGTGGTAGAAACCAGTACATCTCTGAGAAACACCTTTCATGTTAATCCTTTTTTCCTTTGAGTTGAGAGGCTTCAGCTGGCAAGAAGCTTTATTTCCTTCCTCTCTGCTGGAACTCCTTGCTTTTAGGTCTTTGTTTTCTTCAGCCATTGCAAAGTTGATTTCTGATTACACAATATGGGCAATGTGCAATGAATGACAGTGATCTGATGACAGTGATTGCAACTATGGGATCCCATTAAGCCCAGTGGTGGTGATACATCAGATATTCATATAAATAGTTAGCAATACTAATCCTTGACTTGTCCCCACAACTTCCCGTATACTCTTATTAATATTAAACAGGGTAAGTCATCTACATGTCATTCCGGTCTCTGCTTGTTTAGGGCTTTTTGTTGTTGCTGTTGTTACGTAAGAAAATAGCTTCAACTTAAAGGCCTTAGGGACTGGTTTTTGCTGTTTGTCTGTTTGAGTTTGTTCCTCTTTAGTCACTTATGAGAACCAAGAACTGGAGATAGAAGAAAACCTCTGTGTGTACAGTGATCCAAAGGGACTGGCATTTAGCTGAAATATATAGATGTGTAAAGGATTATTGAGAGTTAGCAAAGGAAAGCACAACACTGAGATGTGTGTGCGCGCATGTGTGTGTGTGTGCGTGTGTGTGTGTGTGTGTGTGTGTGTGTGAGAGAGAGAGAGAGAGAGAGAGATGACACCTGGGAAGAAAGAGAGAGGTTGAGAGAGTGAAACAGTTTTGAGTGGGAAGGTAGAGATCTGGCTTGAAATACCCATGGCCAGATGTGCATCTGGCAGGTTTGAAGCCTGGGAATAACACATGCCACATGTTGCCTGTCGCCCTGGCATTTCCTTAGGGCTGAGCTGTATGAGCGTTCAGCCTCCCACACTGCCAGGTGCAGTCAGTCTGTTTTGGCAAGGACCAAAATATAACAACATCCCTGTCATTCCAGATAGCTGTAGAAATCTGGTAATTGACTTAAAAACAAATTAATGTTCAAAACACGTGCAAAAGTTTCTAAAGCTGTAGGCCACCTTCCAAATAGGGCTTTAATGGTTACCTGAAAGGTTTCTGTCCTTCCTCTTAGTTCAACAGAACAATCTTTCTTAGCTAATAGGCATTAATTTAACATCTGTTGATGAATAAGAAAGCTAAACACATTAAGACAAGCTGAACTTAGTAAGTTTACAAACTGGTTAGGGTGGCAACATTAATATACCTTGGGTAATAGGAGCCTGCTATTTATAGACTTACTGTATATAGACTAACTGCATGCTTGTGTCCCCTCAAATTCAAGTGTTGAAACCTAATCCCTAATATAATGGTACTTGGAGGTGGGGCCAATGGGATTGATTGGGTCTTGAGGGTGAAGCCCTCATGAATAGGATTAGTCCTCTTATAAAGGGACCCCAGAGAACTCCCTTGCCCTCCTGCCATGTGAGGACACACAGTAAGAGACAGCCAGCTCGGAACTGGGCTTTTACCAGACACCAAATCTGCCAGCACCCTGATCTTGGACTTCACAGCTTCTGAAACTATAAGAAATAAGTTTATGTGGTGAGTAATACACCCAGTCTGTGGTAATTTTATAGTAGCCCAAATGGATGAAGAAGCACCTCTGTAAATCTATCCACAATTCCCAAAAAGCCTGCAAGAAGTGCTGGAAGGAAACCTGTGAAGTCTAGAGTAAAAAGGAAAGTTTTTTCTATGGAGATGAACTGATTCTAAAAGTAAAGCAATAACTTGTTTTGGGGTTTTAAAGTAGCTTTGGAAATTTTTAATTGCAAAACTAATTATTTTAGAAAATACAAGTTAGAAAACAAAAGGTTTAAACTCACCGACTATCCAGCTACCAAGATCTAACTGCTGGAGCATCACCCTGTATCCTAGGCCCCATATTTTTCCATCCCCCTCTCATTCCTTTCCATTACTCTGGTCTGATCTACTTAGCACCTAGAAAGCATCCTCATCAGATTTCATTTCACGCAAAGTTTCTGCAGCTGAACCACATTTAAAAACTACTGCTAACCCCCCGGACCCAGTAAATGTCCCTGAATCCTGCTTTCCTGAGTCACTTCCTCTCTGATCAGCCCCCTTAGCTTAGCCACTCAGGCCCTTCTGCTTCTGGACACAAGCTATGTTTACACCCTGGTTTCCCATCCCCTCCTACAAGGCCCTTTCTAGAAGACAACATGCCCATTCCAACTCCCAATCTTTTGCTCACACCTTTCTTCTACCCCAGGAAGGGCCCAGCCCTTCTCTTCAAATATTTACGTTCAAACTCTATAACTTGAGTCTCTCTGGCTTTATGGCCTATGAATCACAGCAATAGCAACTCCCTACATTTCCCCAGCTCAGTGACACAAGACCTCTGGGGACCCTCAAAGTCACACCTGGAAATTTCATCCCAGTCCATGTTTGATGTGTACTCATAACATGCCACAAACATGTGGCCTCTGCCATGGTCTTCATTTCCTGCCCCATACTTGTGCTTCTAGCTGGCACTTCTGCCCAAACCCTCCATGGCTACTGTAATGTCCTGTCTCTTGACCCCAAGACTCAACCCTCAAGATGCCAGCACTGTGGCCCCTGCAGTACTCAAAGCATAGATGTTAGGCCAGCCTCCAGCCCCTGAACTCCAAGGGGCACTACTCTCATCTCTGTGCCTCAGAGCATCTTTTGGGGCATCTTCCCTCTTCCACAGTTTCAGGTCAGAGTCCACTTCAGTCTCCTAACCCCAATCCTCCACAGAGATACCCCAGACAATTAACCAGGTGAGGGGATATCTGATACCCGTTTGTTCCAACTGGCTTATCAGATGTGCTTGGAAATATTCTTTTTTCTTCTTCTTCTTCTTTTTTCCAAATGAGAGGAGGGAAGACAGAGAGACAGATTCCCACATGAGCCCTGACCAGGATCTACCCAGTGACTTCTGTCTGGGCTGATGCTCTGCCCATCTGGGGCTATGCTCGCAACTGAGCCATTTTTAGCACCTGAGATGGAGGCTTCATGGAGCCATGTGCCCAGGGCCAATGCACTTGAACCAGTAGAGCCATGGCTGCAGGACGGGAAAAGAAGGAGAGAGAGAGAAGGAGGAGGAATGGAGAAGCAGATGGTCGCTTCTCCTGTGTGTCCTGACCAGGAATCAAACTCAGGACATCCACATGCTGGGCCACCACTTTACCACTGAGTCAACTGGCCAAGGCCTGAAATATTTATAGTTACTGGTGTAAAGAGTTTAGGTTCAAACAAGAAATTCTACTACATTCCCTTGAAGACCCTGACACTGAGCACCAACCTTTATACAATCTTCTCTATCTTAGGCTAAATAAACTCACAGGCCTCTGTAGCAGTCATGGTTGTACAATTAGTTTGGTAGGTAATCAATCATTTATTTCCTTGTGACAACTTTTGTGTTCTCTCATCAAGTTGGTGTTAAAATTTTTATTGTACTAGAAAAAAATATATTTGAAAGGAATATCTTTCTAATTCTGAGGAAAGAATGGAAAATCTGGAAAGACAGCCCCTTTCCAACCAATCCTTAAGAATGCAGGGATAGCTTAAATAATTAAAAAATATAAGCATTTCATGTTTATGTCTTGTTTTATCATTGATATAAATACCATGGTTTTCACTGCCTTGTATTTGTACATGATATTTAGTGGGCACTCAAATACCAATTGGTTCTTTCATTTTGGGAAGGTTTAGGTCTTTATTCATACCTTAAGATAGTAGGGAGGGGAATAGGAGACAAAGTAAAACAGGACAAAAGAAATTACACAAAACAAAACTCTCCCAAAAGAATAACAATGAAAAAAAGTTTACTTTACTATTTTGGTGATAAAATAAAAGATTCTTAAAGTAATCTTCCATTTTATAGTCTTTGTTTCAAATACATATATTGAGTCTCATTTGCTTATTCAACAAATACATATTAAGCACCTACTGTTTATCTAACAAGACAGACAACATCCCTGCACTCCAAAAACTTCCATTTTGGTATAGAGAAACATAGTCTAAATTAGATTATTTCAGACTATGAGAAATACCATAAAAAGAATAAACAGAATAGGGGTTAAAGGTACAGCTCCTTTGGATTAAATGGCCAAGAGAGCCTTTCTCAGGAAGTGATATTGGAGCTTAAATCAGACAGATGACAAAGCACCAACCACACACTGAGCCAGGAGAAGAATGTTCCCAGGGCCACTACATGCAGTCCCATAGGTTGTACATGGCCAACAATGGTGTCCCCTAGAGTTGTACAATGCAGTAGTGCAGAATATTTCGGGTATGTGTAAGTCAAGTCACTTGTATAATTAACTAATTTTGCTCAAGTGGATTTGCACATCTATCGACATGAACCTAGTCCATTGGAATACAATGGCAATCAAATTAATCATGCAGTGATTTAGACAAGTAAAGAAAATGACCTTCAGCAAATTGCAGACTGGAGTTGATTGTTCGATTTATGAGTATATGTTCTCCACTCCTGGAGACATGACAAATGAGTCTAGAAATTGGCATACTTTAAGTGGGGAAAGCTTGAGATTATTTTTGGAACCAATTTACTGTCTATTCCTATAGTTATAATGCCAGGAAAAAGAAATATGAGTAATTGCCGTCTAAGCTTATAGCTGACTTTCATGGTGAGAAATCTTTCCTCTTCAGGAATGATCAAATGTGGAGTTTTGAAAATAGCTTTTATAATTATAGACCATACTATTAAAGCCATGTCACTCAACCATTTGACTCCACAGCATGGTGATATACCATAATGATAGGTTAATGGATTTCATACTTAATAAAAACAAAGGGGATCATTAGACTTCTAGTAAAGTCAACACTGTAACTCTTTGCTGGCCACAGATGCCCTATTAAACTAGCTTCAAAATCAAATACATACAGAACATTTAAGATTCCAAACTGGCTTTAGGGCAGTGGTTCTTAACCTTTTTTGAGGTACCAAACCCACCAGTTTCATATGCGCATTTACCGAACCATTCTTTAGTGATAAATAAAATATGAGTTTTTTTCCAAATTCAGGACATAGGTATATGTTTTTTTACTGGTGCACAAAATGAGCCGTGCATGAACATCACCTTGCTCAAAGAACAAAACCAACAAAATGCATGAACTCACAACAAATTACTGTATTACTTTATTCTGGCCTCTGCGGCAGAGGCTTCTCCGAACCCCTGAGACCCACTCATCGAACCCCTAGGGTTTGATAGAACCCAGGTTAAGAACCACTGCTTTAGGGCTTTCACAGTAAGTGTAAGCTTTTCATCAACTGAGAATTGAGTCAAGGGAGACCTAAGTAGAGGTCATGTGTTGACCTCAGGTCACTTGGAAGTGAGACGTCCAGAACTGACCCCCTGTTCCTTGAATCTCTCAGCTGGCTCTACTTCTTCTCTGAACTGTGTTCATCAATGTCTGAATCTGTTCAAGTCAGTTCTGAGGTGGAAGTTCAAGTCAGTCCTCCCGCCATATTCTGACATGTAAACCTCAACAGGATATCAAGGGAGGGGGGGGGGAGCTGGCAAAAACACAGGGCAGGATGGGGCAGAAGTAGTGCTCCTGTGGAGCTGCTGAGAACAGAAAACTATGGCCAACCAGATTAATGAAAAATTCAGGCCAGTTCTGGCAGGTGGGATTATTCAAGGACCTTCAATTTTGGGAAGCAGGATTGAGATGTCTATTCACTGGTGACAGGTGAAGCTGGGTTATTTTGGGACATCAGATTCAAAATAGGTAGAAAGATGTGTCAGGGCTCAAGACCTATGAGGGTAGACAGACTGTAGACTCTGAGGCATGCTTTGCAAACTTTACTATTCGTATGAATCACTTGATAATATGCATAAAATGCAGACTGATTCAGTATGTTTGGGGTTCTGCATTTCTAATAAGCTCTCAGGCAATGCCAGGGCTGCTGGTTCATGCATCACATTTAAAAATCCAGGGGTATGGTTCCTCCCCCTTTTTCTCCTCAACATCATAGATCCAAGAAGAATGGAGAAGCCTGCTACCCTAGAGACTGGGCAATAATACCATACTGCAAACAGGACACAGCAGCCCATGGGCTGGGAGCAGACAGAGCCCTCTCATTAATTCCAGGCCAGGGGCTGAGCAACTGCCTGCTGGATGAGGCTCAGAGCAGAAAGAGCCTGAGTCATTGGGCATAAGAAAATCATCTAATTAAAAACAAAGATTGAGCATATTCAAAGGGAGAGATTTAAAATTTCTGTTACTCCATCTCCCTAATAGAGTGAGAAATAGGCTAGACTAAGTAGTAACTGGAATGCATTTCAGCATTTTTAATGCAATTTGGATGATGAGCCCCAAATTACTTTTCCAATGTAAACCAATCAAGCGCATTCCAGTTGGAGTGTCTTTACCAAAAATAAACTTCTTTATGAATGTATAAAAAGACAACTAGACTGTCTCCCAAGCATCGAGCCTATTTCCAAAGGTGGAGCAAAGCCAGAATGTCTAAGAGTAAAATGAGGGCACCAATTTAATCACCACAGCCATCCCTCCCTACCCTTCCAACCCACCTGCCCATCCTCTCTCCTTCCTAGTGGTCAGTTTTACTCTTCTCAGGGGCTGTGGTTATGATTCCAGCCTGGTCCACAGCTGCAGGCTCCATTCCTAATTCTAAATTTATCATCTTCCATGTTGCACTGCCCATTGCAGAAAGGACTGGCAAAGAGGAGTAATGTCTTAGGTCAGATTCTGCTCAGCTCCTGGAGCACTATCCGAGCCCACACCTTCAATGGGATAGGTCAGCAGTGTCAGCTCTGTGAGCATCACGCACTTTATCCCACGTGTACACTCAACACCTGAATGAGGCTTAAAGAGGCTTACAAATAATTCTCTTTTCATTTCAAGAACATGTCACAGCTAAGACTAAGCACCATGTCTCAGCCACCATTGATCCTGAAATCAAATGCTGTCTGGATAATAAAAGAACAAGCTTCTTCCATGCACAGCTTCAAGAAATCAGAACACCATTCACTTCTCAGACTATCCACAATATAATTCAAGTGTCCAAAAGTGTTCATCAAAAACAAAGAAAGGGTAGAGTGAAATACAATTTGAAATCTCTTTGTACTCAAAAGTGTTTCCCTTTTCAGGTCTAGTAACTTCCATGACATGAGTAATATTCGAGGCTGTTAAATGGAGTGGCCTTGTCCCTTGACTATTAAATTGATATAGGAATAACAATGATATGCTAAATAAAATAACAATGAATGAAAAACTGTACACATTACCCACACAAAAAAAATTATAGAAATATATGTAGTACAGAAACTGATTGAGTCAAATAATTTTAAGTCAGAAAAAAATGTCTAACTGCCTAAACAGAACTAATTCTTACAAAGTTCAGCTTATGGGGTCCACCTCTCCCTGTAGCCCTATGACCCACATCTTTGCACCCTACTGGTTACCTCCTCTTCTCTCACACTAGGGGCCAACTGGTTGCTCCCTTTGAAAGAATTCAATTAAGCCATGGGTCTGAAACTATAGCCCACAGGGAAAAAGCAGTTCACCTCTTGTTTTTATAAATAAAATTTTATAGAAACCCAATCCTGCTCATTTGTTATGTACTATCTATGACTGACTTCGAGCTGTAACAACTGAGTCAAGTAGTTGCAACAGAGACCTCATGTCACACAAAGCCTAAAACGCTGACTATCTGATTCTTTTTTGTTTCTTATTTATTTATTTATTTTTTACACAGGGACAGAGAGAGAGTCAGACAGAGGGATAAATAGGGGCAGACAGACAGGAACGGAGAGAGGTGAGAAGCATCAATCATTAGTTTTTCATTGCCATTATGACACCTTAGTTGTTCATTGATTGCTTTCTCACATGTGTCTTGACTACGGGCCTTCAGTAGACCGAGCCACCCCTTGCTGGAGCCAGCGACCTTGGGTCCAAGCTGGTGAGCTTTTGCTCAAGCCAGATGGGCCCCGCACTCAAGCAGGCGACCTTGGGGTCTCGAACCTGGGTCTTTCGCAACCCAGTCCGACGCTCTATCCACCATGCCACCGCCTGGTCAGGCACTATCTGATTCTTTATAGAAAAAGTTAGCTGGTCTCTGAATCAAGTCTTTCTCTCTAAGGTATGACAACTTTAATTATGTTAATCATCCAGGGATCACTTGAGTTTTGATAAATGGTAACTTCTTAGTCCAAAGGCATTAATGGCTAATAACAGGATTTCAAAAATTAACGATAGTATACTCAGAAGATATTTTGGGGTGGGAGAAATTTTTTATATTCAACCATTGCCTACACCTGTCTACCTGTCAACCCAGTTGTGAGTCCACCTAGTAAATATTTTAATAAAATTGAGAGGGGTTACAACGGCATGGAGAAAGTTTGAAAGACAGATTGGTTTGAAAGGAGTTAGGGAGTGCTGCAGATGGCATCCTGGAGTGGGAAACACACACTCAAGAGGTTGTAATTCATCTCAGTCTGACTCAAATGTTTATTCTTATCATTTATAAATTAACAAAAACATTTTAAGGTTCATTTAAATGGAGTCAGATCCCTAACTTAGGTTGTTCCCTAATCTCTTGCCTTTTTACTTTTCATGGATCTTGAACTTCACAAAATAAATCTTCTTTGTAGCATGGAGAAGATTTTCTCTCTGAGGCTCCCATGAGTAGTAGTATTTATTTCTAAAAATGTCTCCTACAGAGAGTTCATGTTGCAGCCTTGCTTCCAGAACTTGGCAACTGGAATTTGCATTGGCATTATTAAGTAGACTTACCAAGACTTTGAAGTGGCCACCATATGTAAGCATATGTAAGAGAAATGGGAATGTCTGGTTTTCCATCCTGGGTGAATCAGAGGCTGAGATTGCATAGGAGGAATGATCACTCCTAATATTTGCATTTGTTCAGGATATCACATCCCCAAATGTTCCCCAAAACATTCTCTGTTGCGTTCTCAAGACAATCCTTTAATGTGAAAAATGTCATCCTCTTTTTAGAGGTAAGAAAACTAAAGATCTGAAGGGTCAAATGACTCAACCAAATCAAAGAGCTGTTAGAGATAGAGTCAAGAGGAAATTTTAGGTCAGAGCAGTCCTCTCAGGGTAGAGGGTTTATTCTCTGAGCCTATGTTGGAGGAAGCCTGGAGCCTCATCAAGAACAGTTAGACCAGCCAAGTCATTTGCAGAACTCTTAGAGGTCCAAGTTTTGTCACTGTTCAGGCACAAAAATGGTAAGTGACAACTTAAAGAGGCATAGGTTTTATTCAGAGGTTCCTATGAGCTACCCATGGTGAATACCAGGATGCTACTGCATATGGCTCCTGGACCCTCCTGAGATGGTGGTCGCATACCACGAGTACTTTAATGGGGCATTGTGCAAACTAGAAAAATTCAGACCAATTATACAAAGGTGTTCCTTCCCCCAGATGACCCAACCCTGGGCCAGTACTCAGCTCAGCAAGTTGAGCAGGCCAAATTCAGCCCCTACTCAAGCCCTTAACTCAAACAAGGCATCATGGTCTAGTCTGAGTGAAGTCTGACAATCATTCTTTGCCCACCTGGTTAAGAGACCACTCTTCACCAAGAGGAAACTTTTTTCAAAAAAAAAAAGAAAACCTGATTGAGGAAAACTGAATCCATATGGGACAATAAATACTACATAGTTTACCAAGAAGGTAATAGTCACAGTCTAAACTCAATGGTTTTGGTAGTGATGATAGTCTGAGCTGGATAGCTGGAGCTAGTCATCCTCCTCTTATCTGGTTCTCCCTCTTAGCTAAGCCCCTTTCCATAATCTACTCAAGCCCATTCCCCCCATTAATTCAGTTGCTGTCATATTTAACAGGAACATCGTTGAATCAGAGGAAACATATAGTAGCAGTGGGGAGGGATTATTCTTTGTGAGGTGTAAACAGCCACCCCTTTCAGCATGTCTCTATGGCTTCATGACAGGCAATCCTGCTGGGATAGGACACTTCCTCCAAACCCACACATTCCAAGAGGCCAACCACCATCAAAACATGCTGGGTCTCTCCCCATTCGTCCTGTAAATGTTTTGGGAGCGAGCTGACATCATTCCATAGGCCAATGGGCAAAGTCCCACTGAACTCATTAATCATATTATAGTCAGTCACCTTTCCTGCTCAGAGATCAAAGGAAACCAGAGCTCATAATCTTCTTTTGAGTTGTGTTTTTATAGGATTTGAAGGAAGAATAGAGACAAGAGCAAAAGAACAGCTCCCACCAACCCCAAGAGAGACCAGTAAGGTAAACTTACAGGGTTGTAGCTATCAACCCAAGAAAGCAGGAAGAGAGTTAGCTGTGAGCCTAGTTAATCCCAGCCACTCCTTCTTCATGTGCCCCAACCAAGGAACACTGAGAACAGACTAAAAGGCAGGCATAGAAGTAGACCCCCAGGCTGAAATTTTTAATTTACACTAAACACATTCAATTTAAAGGTGCTTTCTATTGCATTTACAAAGTGTGCCAAAAGGACAATAAAATTATTTCCAGTCTTATTCTGATAGCTACTACCAGCACAGTCCACATGAAAATTGTTGAGCAGATAAGTTTGTTTCAACAACTTCTATCACCTTTTATACACCTTTCCCTCTACAACTCTATTCTCTTTAGTATTCAATTTGGGTTTAAATCATTTTGTTATATGGTTTGGGGTTTAGTTGCCATTTTCATGACTCAATATTATATGGTACATATAGTGGCTCTGGGTCCCTCACCATCAGCTACTGACAAATCGGTGTCTAGAAAACTTTGCATTCTACTATGTTTTCAGTAGTATATCCCGCTCCAGGTTAGAGTGTTCTTTTATGGTGTTTATCTACATCAATTCAGCCACAATTATACAGGTAAAATATAGCCAAGGTATTTTCTCTGATGATGTAAGAGTTTGTTAAAACAATTTATAAAAGTATTATGATTTTTAAAAATGATTATACAAAAACAGTCTTTGGATATTATGTACAAGCAGAGTAGAGTCACTGGAAGAATAAACTACTTCCCTTGCTATGGTAAATGAGAACCAGCTGCCATAATAATCATGCAGAGATTATAGGCTAGATGAACCAGTAGTGTTCAAATAATCCAGCAGCTTATTATGAATTGAAGGCTAAATAGAAAACAACCATTACTAAAAAATGACTGACTGACATAGATTCTAAATGCAGAACAGAGAATTTTGGCAGGGTTTCTGCTTTATAACCAACCAAAAATAAACTGGAATGTACTGATGTGCTTTTGTATGTCACAAAATTCTACGTAGGAAAATATATAGATAAATATGTGGTTCTGGAAAACATTGACCATAAGATGGTATCTAAGTCAGTTTGAGCTGCTGTAACAAAATACAAAGGCTGAAGAGCTTATCAACAATAAGAAGGTATTTCTCACAGTTCAAGGCTGGAAGTCTGAGATGAGGGTGCTAGCTTGGTTGGGTCTTGGTGAGGTTCCTTTGCTGGGTTGCAGATGGTTGACTTTTCTTTGTATCCTCATATGGCAGTGAACAGAGAAAAGGGGCAAGCTCTCTCAAGATTCTTACAAAGGTACTAATCCCATTCGTGAGGGCTCCATCCACAAAACCGCATCTAATCCTAATTCTCTCAAAGGCCATCACATGGTGGAAGGGTCGAGTTTTGACATTTGAATTATTGGGGGATACAAACATTTAGTCCATAAGAGAGGGACATCCAGGAATATTACAATGTGTAATAGAGGTTTGATCTCTTTATTCCTGGCACACTAAACAAAGAGTAGGTGCTCAGAAAATGGCTAAGGTAAGCCAACTTATTATTTTCTGTAAATGGTGTGGTTATACATCTACAAATTGATTAATTTGTGTGATTTAGAGGGAGGCCATGTTTTGCTGTCAATTACCTTGAAAATATGTTAATAAATATTCTTACCCTGTAGGCCCTTTTCAGAAGAATGGGTTTATACCACCCTTTTCAGAAGAAAAGCCACCAATACAACAAAATTAGTTAATTTTCATTCTCGGAGGAGGAGGCTTTAACTTTCCCACAATGGAAACTAAAAAAACAAACAAACAAACAAACAAAAACCTCTTTCAAGGCATTTTTTGGTATGGGGAAGTTTTCTAGTTATAGTCAAACCAGGTAAAGGTGGGAGGATCCCTGCCCTGGCACTGACCCTAAGACTCCCTTCTTGTAATTCATGCCATTCACAGACCTCTCTTTCCTGTATGGAGACCAGCAGGGCAGCGGCTTGCACGTGAGCCTGCCCGATTCTAGGAGAGGCTCGTGGCTATGCTCCTGTGGCTGCTTGTCCAGTGCTGACAGGTTAGTGTGCAAAACTGTGAGCAAACAACAGGGACTCTGCTTTTGCTTTCAAGCTGTAGGGGGACTGCTCACATGTCACTACCTCTTTTCCTGTCTCTGTCCTCCTGTTGACCTGCATGTGCTTTTATATACTCCTCACTTATGAATCATGCCACTTCACCCCAAGAGAATAATGAAAATAAATAACAAATTTAGAAAAACAATTGGTACCAACTGAGGTGAACTTCTTTTAATGAAGGCGACACAGAGTAAATAACTCGATTTAAAACAATAATGGAAAAATTATGAGGTGATTATTTATACTACAAAAGGTTTAGTATTTAGAAGGATAAAGCTGAAAGGGAGTCTTAGAAATGTTTCATTGTACTCACTCACCCCCTAATTTTGTAGATGAGAAAACTGAGCCCACAGAGGGAAAATGACTGAGCCAATGACCATCTTATTCCTCATGCATACATTTTGAAAAGAAAATTTTGCCACAGAAATTTTAATTCTTTTACAGGAATCAAAATATTTTGTTTTAAAATACTTAACTTATGCAATAGTCCTTGAAAAATACCTACATATAATAAAAACAATAGCTCATGAAATTGAGTATGAATTTATGTGGTACTATGTGTATATACTATGTAATTCTAAACCCTTAAATCATAGATTTTATATCATATCCAAATCATTTTTAGCAATTCCTATTAACAACTTATGTTTGGAATAAATACATATTATGAACAGAACCCTACAGATGGGCAATTAATAAATGGTCTTGGATTATATGGTGACACAAAAAATTATTTTAAACTTTGAGAGGAGACAAATTATTAACAAGGTCATGCTCACCTCATTTGCTTTTGATAACCCTCTCGGCTGCCTTCTTAACACTCTCTGCATCATTTCTATAACCTGCCATGTGATTTTTCAGGTATCAGCTGTGTGAAACTAGTTACGGACACATGGCACCCGCATGCACACGCATGCGCACACACACAGGATGCTCCTGGGAACAACAGCTGGCACAGAACATTAATTCAATAGGAAAAAAGAAAAGCTTTTCTTTCTTTCTTTCTTTCTTCCTTTCTTTCTTTCTTTTTTTTTTTCATTCTTGGTGTAGGCAACCTTCTTAGAAGCATACTGTCAGTCTGGGCTTTTGTCCTGGTTGGCTCCTAATTTTTTAATGCATGCTGAAAATACCACTCCTATAAATGCGCTTCATGGAGGCCACTTTGGATTGCTGCCATCTGCCCTCACTTTATTAAGAAGCGTGGATCCATTGCTATTATAAAGCCTGAAGCAGAGCCAAGAAGAAATCTCGAAGGGCCCTCTCCCCAGACATATGTTAGTAGAATAAAAATGAGATGCAAATGATAACATGAAGCTTCCAGCGCCCTTGGGGTGAAGTGAGAGGCTGTGTCGTAGGCCAGGAAAATGTTCTTGTGTGAGAAATGAAAATAAAACATTTTATCCTTTACATATGAAATTCCTCAGACCTATCATCCATAGGGTGAGTCTTTTTCTGTCCCCAACCCCTTTCCCGCCACCCACAGTGGGAATTGGAATTCCTTAAAGCAAAGGCACAATTCAAGGATAGGCAAAGCTGAGTTGAAAGGTGTCTCCATGAATTTTGAAGTATCCAGTGTCTCCATCCTGCTGATCAAATAACAGAGGAAACAATCAAGTTTACTCATTTATACTCAAGTGTTAGACTTGATGAGTCCCTTCTCCCAGAGTATATGCATCCCAGAGGCACTTGCTTTCAAGAGGTCCATGGGGAGCAAACAATATTTACCTAAATGAATGCATAAAACTAATCACAGAATTTCCAACCCCAGGGCCTTTAAATCACCCTACCCAGGAAACCATCCATTAATGCAAGGGTGGGCTGAAATATATCTGTCTGATGAGGCAACAGAGAAAAAAAAAAGGAGTGTCATTCATAGGAAACCCAGAAGGTTAGGTCATGACTTCTGCTCTTTTTTCCCCTCCTTCCCTTACCCTTACCAATCAATATGTCCCTTATAATGGTTCCTGCAACTTCATGCCTCCAATTCCATTGCCCTGTGACTAAGCCAGTTCTGATGATTCAGCAAAGCATGTCACATGTTTTAGCGGTAAAGATAAACTGAATTCTGAGTTCAGTGCAAAATAAAATTAGGGGTCAAAAACGATGCCACAAAATGGCACAACATTCAGGTAGAAAGTGTTCGACCACACAGAACCAGCACAAATAGCACACAAAGCTGAAGGAATTGTTAATGTTTTTATGAGAAAGAAGAATACTTAAGTTAATGATGCTTGATTGTGTTTTCTTTTTATTATGAGAGTAAGATGAAAAAAATCCATTTAGTTGTGTCAGGGTCAAAGTCAGAGAATTTACCAGATATTTGCTAACCAACCACATCTCTGTCAGTAATGTATGACTCATGCATTATCTCCTGTTACTGCACTCTCCAGTTCCAGCAAGACACAAACAGCAGCGATTCTACTCCAGGGTAACACCAGGGGAGGGGGACAAGCGGTGGTCCACCCCAGGGACAGGCAATCCAAGGGTATGTGTCCTGCAGAGGACATGAAAACAATAAAATCAATTGAAAACCTGTCTGCTTTCTTGACTACCATGGCAAACAATTCTAAACAAGGTCAGTAATAAACTACTCTCTCCCATCCAAAAATCTTTTGTTGACCTAGCTTTTAAACAATTGCTACTATCACTGTGGAGTTGAAATAATATAAATGTAAGTTTAAACTGAGCACATTTTTTTCATGGCTTTTCTGTTAATCATATATTCTGCATGGAAATCGATTCAAAAAATTAACACTATGCATTTATTTTGAGAGTAAGTACATAACAAAGCTTGCTTTGGTCCTCCTATCTCTCTGGTTCTATATATTCTTGCATTCAAACAATTGATTTGAAATAAACAATGATAGCAGTCATTGTAAAGATAAACAGAACGTGAGTTACTTCAATTCTGTCATTCTGTGTGACCACTTGAAGATTTTTATTGTGTTTAAATGTTCTAGGATTTATTATGAAATAGGATTTTTATGCATCTTTGACAAACATATCCCCATATTTAAGACTTTTCCTACTTATTTAATCTGTTGCTTCATATGAAAGAAGCCTTTTAAATGAAAATTAATAAGAAGTGTTCTTTGATTAAAGAGCACTTTATGTATATGGGAAGAGAAACAAGTTTGACAAAGTCATTGACAAATTTCATCACAAAAGCAAAACCTGTAAGATTACTATTTCTTATTGTGAAAGACTAATATGTAGATCTAAGTTTTCATCTCTTTTTAAAAAATACATTAATGAAATTAAAATTACTGCTCTATAAATCTTTTCTTTTTTGGATTATAATATTTATTTTATTTTTTATTGATATAATACAAAGTTTTATAAAAGAACATTTATTTTCTGATTATTATTATTGGTTTCATTGTGTGATTATTGCTAAAAATAATTTTGTCATATAGGTAGGGGCTGTTAGTAATAACACACTCTGGATGTTAAGTATTAGCCATAGCATCCTAACTTATTACTTATTCTGTTTTGGAGCTCCCTGACTCTCTCCCTTTATTACAGTTTAATCCCACACCCAACACCCCACTACCCTATGACCCTACCACCCATCACTCCAAACCGAACCTGTTAGTTAAAAGTTAAAAAAAGAAAAAAGTAGATCTGATGCACTAAAAATAATTCATCCCTCTGCCAAGGCTCTTCTTCCACTTTTTCTTGTAGAGAAAAGGGGTAGCTTACAAATTAGAAAGGTTAAAACTCATTCTTCCACTCTTCTCCCATTTGTTGAGAGTAGAGACAAGCAGAGGTACTACTTTCCAGGATCTGCCTACCTATCTGTGCAAGGTTGGGAACCAGGTGGGAGAGAGGAAGAGTCAACAGCCCTACTTGAACTCTCAGACCCCTGTGTCAAGTTATCTCCAACCAAGAGGACTCAGTGGCTTTTCTTTCTGGAGGGAGTCTGATGACCCTAGTGTTAGCACTCTCCTGCTGCCACAAAAGCACTTGGTCCGGAGATGCAGAGATAAGCGAGACTGCCTGGAGAACACGCCCTGGCCCTCCACACTCAGCCCCAGCATCATCCTCAATCCCACTGGAAGCGGGAACTTGACATTTTAGTCAGTGTACACACATCCCTAACATCTGGTCAGCCTGACACCCCTAACTCTAAAGAATCAACTCAAAGCAAGAGGGAACATATTTCCCACCAAATTTAGCACAGGATTATTATTACTCTTCTGTTCTCAGAAGGTTCCTAAGTCATCCAACTGTGATTTATTATATCATTGGAAACCGGGAAAAAGTATAATAAGTATCATTTTTTATTTTTACTTAAAGAATATAATGAATTCCACTGATGACCTATTTCTGAAATCCACCAATCAAAGGAAATTGTAAAGTTCACCATAGTAACAGCTCAGTGTCAGTGGCCCCAGAGAGAACCACACAGCATAGGAGGCCCCAGCCAATCACAGGGCAGAGCAATGTTACCATCTCATAGCAACCAAGAGATCTGCATGGCAACATCAGTTGCTATATAAAAGAAAAATTAGAAACAATATTCTGCTAGGGAGAAATAAAGGTATTAACTGTTAAGTCATACTTGAGTCATGGTTGTGAGGACTGATCCTAAAATATCCACCTAAACATAGCTCGGTTAATATCCGTCAGATCCAGGAGTCCCTGTGCTTAGAACTCTTCACACACCACCACCTGGAACCACTTGAGTGAAAGAGAGGAGAGAACATGCATAGAACAGACCACTTCTGAGTACTAGGAATAATTAAGCATATTTAGAGGGTAAATTACACATAAATCATCACATTTAAACCTGTGAAAGAGGCAGGGCAGATATTATCACTAAATTCTCCATCTTCCTCCACCCCACCATCCTCCCAAATTTGTTTCTCCCTAGCTTTCCTATTCTGACTAATAGCAATTCAATTCTTCCAATTGCCCAGAACAAAAACCTCAGAGGCCTCCTTGATTATTTTCTTTCTCTCACACTCAATCTAAACCATCAGCAAACCTTGTTATTTCTACTTTCAAGAACTGTGCAGAATCCAACCACCTGCCTCCACCTCCACAGCTACACCCTGGTCAATACCACCATCATCTATTGCCTGGAGGCCACAGACTCCTAACTTGCTCCCTTGCTTCCTGTCCTTGCTCACCAGCAGTCTATTATCAGCACAGCAGTCAGAGTGACACTTCCTACCAAAACCAAAACACAAGTCCTAGGCTCACAACGCTGCAGTGAATTCTCATCCTCTCTTGAGCTAGAAGTTCTCACCATGTCCTACAAGACTGCACACAACTTAGTTCCCTCTTGTTCCCCTCTGATCCCATTTGCTGCTATGGTCTGCTTTGCTCACTTGCTCTAGCCACACTGATTTCCTTCCAGCACATCAGACTCCCTGCTACCTCAGGGCCTTTGCACTATTTCCTCTGTTGGGAGCATTCTCTGACCAGATATCCGCATAGCTCACTCCCTCACTTCCTTCAAGTGTTTACTCAAATGTCACCTTCTCAGTAAATTCTTTTCTGACCTATATTAAAATTGGAGTTTTTGTACCTAACCTTTTACCTGCAGCCGCTACCACCCTTTCCCGACATAGCAGGCACCTAGAACAATGCCTGGAATTAGTAAGCATTCAATAAATATCTGATTATGAGTAAAAGAAGCACTGTTTTACTGATAAATTAATTGTGCTCCAGAAACTAAATGATATATTAGAGGCTCACAGCCAGCACACATTTGAGCCCAAACTTGAACTCAGGTTTGCTAGTGACTCCTCAAATCGCGTTCTGCCACTCTACATATTTTGGTTTCCTTTCGCACATCTACCACCTCTTCTAATAAGTGCCATAAACCCAGGAAGGGAAGGGAAACCACCAGACTGATGGGGGGTCCAGGGCCCTGGAATCAGACAGAGAAGCTCAAACTCTAGCTCTGAGGTTTGCTAATTGTGAGCTTTTTGGCAAATAACTTACCCCTTCTTCCCTACAGTTTTGTTACCTAAAAAGGAATACAAGGATACGTGACTTATAGAAGTTTTTTATTGAGAAATAAATACTGGGAAAGGGCCTAGTATAGTGATTGGAATACAGCAAATGCTTAGTTATTATTTTAAAAGTGAAATACATACACAGGTGAACCAAGACATGGCCAAAATTAGAAGGTAGCATTCTAACTTGATTACAGTCCTAGCAGAACTATCCCAATTAATTACATGTGTACTGAATTTTCAGGAGAGAACTGAAGTGCAATTCACCCCACCTTCAAAAAGGAGACACCTCCTATCCCCAAGTTTTGAGACAAGTCGGCTACATTTCTCTAACGTCAGTTTTCTTCTCAACATACTCAGCCTCTCAATGTATTGATATTAAATATTACGTTTAGGCCCAAGGTTTGTCTTTGGATTATTGCAACATTCTGCCTTATCTCACCAAAACCATGATTAAGGCTGGCATCATCTTTGTCTCAGTAGCCACAAGCATTTTGTTAACCTGTGAGTCCATAAAATAGTCTGTATAATTATGGTGTAGATTTCAGGCTATAAATACTGTTTCTTTTTTTTTTTTTTTAAATATATATTTTTTAATTTTTATTTTATTCATTTTAGAGAGGAGACACAGAGTGAGAGAGAGAGAGAGAGAGAGAGAGAGAGAGAAAGGGGGGAGGAGCTGGAAGCTCAACTCCCATATGTGCCTTGACCAGACCAGTGCAGGGTTTTGAACTGGCGACCTCAGTGTTCCCAGGTCGACGCTTTATCCACTGCGCCACCACAGGTCAGGCTTATAAATACTGTTTCAATGTATATGCCTAACCTACAGTGGCTTGGGAGTCTTTTGAAAGATGAAATCCTAATTTAAAAAAAAAATTATTTAGACAATTAATTTTAACGGGGTGACATTGGTAAACTAGAGTACATAGATTTAGAGAAAACATCTCCACATCATTTTGGCATTCGATTATGTTGTATACCCATCACCCAAAGTCAAATAGTCCTCTGTCACCTTTTATTTGGTTTTCTTTATGCCCTCCCTTCCCCCAACCCCCTCTCTCTCCTCCCTTCCCCACCCCCTATTAACAACTGCACTCTTAACTATGTCCATGAGTCTCAATTTTGTGTCCCACCTATGTATGGAAACATACAGTTCTTAGTTTTTTTCTGATTTACTTATTTCACTCAGTATAATGTTATCAAGTTCCATCCATGTTGTTGTAAATGATACTATAAAGAAGATGTGGTATATATATACTATAGAATACTACTCAGCCATAAGAAATCCTCATTTTAAATGACAAAAACAGGGCCCTCCGTCTTCAGACAGTCCATGTAAATTATTTAGTATAGCTCTCAGGTGAATTGGATGGATGCCCTCCAGTCATGGGGAATAGAAAGACAAGCGTCTTTCCTGGTGCTTATGTGAGATTATCGTTAGGAACATGGGACAACTTTAAGCAGCTGTTGGCCCTGTTGTCTAGCTACTGTTAGAAAGTACAGCTGAGCACAAACTGTGGTGATTGGGGCTGGGGGCAGGCAATGCTGACCTGCAGGCATAGCTCAGGCTGTTGACTACTAGGATGGGTAGCAGGAGCCCTATTTTTTTTGTTGTTGTTGGAGGACTCAGTGAGCCTTGAAGGAAATGAATGAAAAAAAGAACGTTGGAACTGAAGGGGCCTGGGGATGATGAGGTCAAGGATCCAGATGCCTGAATTCTGCCCGGAGGCTTGGCTGACTGTTGGTATGGAAGGATGCTTTTAGATAATACACAGAATAATGCTACCCAAATAGAGCCAACTAGGGTTCCTCTCACATTCCCCAGAGAGACGTTTATTAAAAAATAGAAAAGATAAGTCTGTCCATTCAGGACGCTAATGAAAGAATCGTTAGAAAGAAAGTTCACCCTCAGTCAAAGCCGACTAAGTCCGCAGGCAGCAGGGCAGGAGTGGCTCCAGTAACAATTACAAGAAAATTTTAATGGCTTCCAAGGAGAATCTGTAAGACATACTGTCCTTAGAGGCAGGCAAGAGGAGACTATGTTTTGGAGTGCTCCATATGTCACAAACACAAAGAAGCAAAATTATAAAGAACCTATAGACAGTTTTGCTACTCAGTCCCCGGGTCTCAGCTGTGGTATACTGAAATCCTAACCCTATACATCTGATCTTCTTACTTACTCTGTTCAGGCCCCAGAGAAAAAATTGCTGCATTTCTCGCTTAGCGTCCAAATGCCACCACAGATTGAGGGCTTTCCAGTGGACCTCTAGAGGTAAACAATGCTTTGGGATAGGTAGGACTTGAGCAGCTAAAGCACTAAGGTAAGAGAAGAGGACATTAATTTGCCCAGCCTTTCCTCTATATGAATGACATAGATCAGTGGTTCTTAACCTTTTTTGAGGCACCGAACCCACCAGTTTCATATGCGCATTCACCGAACCCTTCTTTAGTGATAAATAAAATATGATTTTTTTTCCAAATTCAAGACATAGGTATATGTTTTTTTACTGGTGCACAAAATGAGCTGTGCATGAACATCACCTTGCTCAAAGAAGAAAACCAACAAAGTGCATGAACTCACAACGAATTACGGTATTACTTTATTCTGGCCTCTGCAGCAGAGGCTTCTCCCAACCTCTGAGACTGACTCATCGAACCCCTAGGGTTCGATAGAACCCAGGTTAAGAACCACTGGCATAGATTATTGCATAACACAATATCATTTTGCAGTAGTGCTGAAAGATAATTTCCTCTTTATTTCTTGTGTTCCAATTTGTGGTTCAAAGAACAACACGTATTTTATAATTTATTAACTAAATTTAAAACATTTAAATAATTTCATTGATACTTTTGTCTGAGCCACCACAATGCTAGAGGTCTGTGTGTGCATTAATTACCCAGGATCCTGTTGCAGGAGGGAACAGGATTGGAGCCCTCAGGGAATTGCCAGCCTACATATCACCCAGTTCTTGTGTGTTCTCTCTCAGAGGGTGTGGCCTGATACCATACCTTGAAACCAAAATCATTATTTTGGCAAACATTCTCTAATACTAATGTAGACATTACCTTTTGGCTCATTGAACAGATCAACAGAGGGAGCACATTTGATAGTGGACTTGTTAGAGTAAGGGGGACATTTTCATATAGAACTTCCACTCTCTTAGCTTCTTGGGGAATAATGCAAAAAGAACCACCAACTTCTCTCCCCACCTACTTGCTGTTTTTATCCAAGGGAGGAATGCTGATCCAATGGTCAGAGCTTGACATTTACTGAGCCACCTTCTTAAAGATGTTAGGGGTGATTGAGTCTTATAATAGGAGCAATTGGCTCTTGTCTATGTAGTTCAGATTCTTTTAGCTTACCCCTGTGCTTCATGTTCCAGATAATAGGAAAACCAGGAAGGCTCTCTCACAAGGAGAGGACCACCATTCTCCTTCTCTCCCTATTCAGCCCTGGCTGGCTGAGTAGGACTTTTGATCTACTCAGCTGGTTGCATCAATGATTGGAATTTGTGCCACAGGTCTAGGCATGTGCTTATGACTTTATGAGTCTCAAGGCAGAGATTCAGGGACAGAGACAGGAGATCATATGTCCAAGTCATAATAACCAACACAATTTGCCAGAATTTCTATTTTTTAAGGTGTATTAGTGAAGACAAACCAAGTAGCTATAATGGAAGACCCACTAACTTAAATTTTAGATTTACAGAATATGGAAGATCATCTTCCTCATGTTTCAGTCTGAGATAACTGGCTCTGGTCTGGCAGGTAGCTCTATTCTACAGTCATTTGGGGCCCCAGGCTGACAGCACCTCACCATTTTCAACATGCTCCCATGGCTGCTCTAGTCTGGCTATCTAGAAGGGAGAAAAGGAAAGCCCAGGACCACATTCCCCCTAAGCAAATGAGGTGGCAGTTGCCCATATCAGTTACTTCCCATTTCATTAACAAGGTCTTAGTCAGAAAACCTCATTTACTCTAAAGTAGGCTGAGAAATGGGAGCACAGATTTGGTGGATAGTTAGTATCTTCACCACAGAGAAATTACTGAGCCTTGAAAGAAATTTACAGGCTGCAGTTATACTCAAAGGTGGATATTCTATAGAAGCATATTAAAATATTTGTTTATATCCTAGGTATAGTTGACTGGCAATGGTTACTCATAAAAAATGTTCAAGCCTAAATCATGTCTTATATACTAATTGGTACAAAACTCTCAATCACATGTTTGTTTAATTATTTGATCAGCTTCAAAGATTTGGGGATAAAAATAAGTAAATACAGGTTCTTCTTATAAACCTCATACAGCTTATCTTAATATGAAAAAGAATAGCCCACTACCTTAAGATTCCCAAGTTAATGCATTTTATCAGTTTTATTGCCTATCACTAAAGCTAACCAACAATGAGTTCATGACCCATCTCTGGTAAAGAGTAAACTATGGCACCTTTTAGTTAAGATACATAGCTTGAAAGATATATTAGTTATTTTCATCTAGGTTCTCCAAGCAATAATTTTAACTTTTTATATTTCTAACTTTTCTAGGTAAGATTATTAGAAAATAATATACTAGGGGCATATAATCAGTGTCCCCCTAAAATTTGATGAGATTTGTTTTAAGTTATGCACTTGACATTTTTTAGGAACAATAGTTTTTAAAGTTATTTAAAATAATTTCTTTCATTAAACAGTAGTTGAACACATCATCTTTTAAATTACTCATGATTTCTTATTTAAGCACTCATGTAGTAAATTCTTTCTGAAATCCTAAGCTGGAAATTTTATATCTTCAAATGACTATAATGTATCTTTTTTTCTCATACAATTACCATACAATTACCTCATAATTTTTCTCATACAATTACCATACCAAACTAAGACAAAAATCTCCTATTTGTCTTAGTTTCTAAGAAGATTAACACTCATCTTAATGATCAACTATAATAGCTCATTTAATTTGGGCACTTAAATTCTATGCCTCGTTTGTTTTACATTTTCATGATCTTTTACTTTAAAATAATTTTAGATTTACAGAAAAGTTGTAAAGCAGTATAAATAGTTCATATATACCTTTCATTCAATTTTCCATAATATTAATATCATACTTTATTAACTTCCTCAGAACTAAGAAATTAACTTTGGTGCATTATTATTAACTAAACCACAGATTTTGTTGGGATAGCACCAGTTTTTCCACTAATGTGCTTTTTTTTTTTCTTCAAGATATCACATTGCATTTAGCCTGGCTTGTTTTATTTGAAATATGGTGTCCTGGTTGAAAATACTTTTAAGAAGTTTAATGACTAGGAACTGGAAAAAGATTTATTTAAAATTTGCAAAAAATTTCTTTCTCAAAAAAAGAAAGAGACAGTAATTTGTCCTTAGGGCAAACCGTTCTTTTGTTTGGGGGAAAAAATACCATGAATGGGATGTTTAGTTACACAAACATAAAGCAAGTAACCACACTTCCTGTTGAAGGCTATGAAACAATCTTAAGTGACTTTAAATATGATATTAGTTGTTAAGTTTTTAATATAAACTAAGAGTTCTATTATGCAATTTAGAATATACTAGCTTTGTGCTTCTGGGGAAATGCTTATGAATAGAAGATGGGAGTTTCCTTAAAATGAGTGAATATTCCCATTGTCAGTTATCCTAGGAAAAGGCAGCTCTTAGGCAGAAAATAGAGGCTTGGGAAGAAAACCTTATATTTCAACTGGGGGTGGGGATTCTTCCTTCTCTCCCAACCTTGGATTTCAATAGTGAAGACATGCTCAAGGGACCCCAGCAGTGAGAATGAACTGGCCCTTGTCACCTGGAGACAGGTTGGGCATCTCCAGTCTCTGATACTGGATTTGGATTTCATGGGCTCTAAGAGCAGCCTTGTATAGCAACAATCATTGAGAAATACTCTAGATTGTATTTCCCCTGTGCTGAACTTTCAGTCACGTCGTACTCATAATTGCAGCCTAGTCTCAGCTATGCTATAAGGAATTAAGAAAAGAACCCGTGCCAGGCTTGGGGTGAGGTTGCAAAGAAACATACTTACTCAACAATATGACCAGAGAAGAAGCTATTGATTCTATTTCTAAATGCATAGGAGTCCTCACTCTCACGACCTCTGGAAAATAACCTGGGGTATTTGATGGGGGCAACTTCCCATAGAGCCAAGCAGAGGCTCAAAGTCATCTTAAAGTGCTTGTTAAATGTGACTTAATTTTGTGAACCCAGACAACTAAACCCTATGTGTATAGGTTGTACAAGTTGTTTCTGTTCTGGTTTACTCTAACTGCTAAAAATTATTCATTCTTTCATATTTGTAGAGCACCTACCCTGGACCAAGCACTGTTTTGACACTGGGGCTAAAAGAGTACAAAAAGGACACCTGACTTTATGAAAGAGTCCTTGGTAGCATGGGGAGAAATACACTGCAAAGTACATTGTGTACCTTCTAAATCCTAATGAGGAGGAGAGAGAATTATCAGCATTTTAATTTTTTAAAGTATGATTTAATTTAAATACGGTTTTGCTACATGGTAAGAAAATCTGACTTGGTCCTTAAAAATCAGGAGGATTTAGTCAATGTAGTTTATCAGGACAATGTGAGGTGCACATTTCCATCCTAAAATAACTAAAAAGAGAAAGGGCCTTCTTAAGAGTTTTGGCTCTTCAGTGCACCAACTCGAGTTGCGACCACTGAGATTTCCTCTTGGTTTGTGGTCAAAATCTAAATACTCTCTTGATCATTCACATTGGGAAAGAAAAGCCAGAATAATAAAATTTTTAGAAACAGACAATCTTTAGGTATTCCTTTTAAAAAAGAACACTGGAATAGAGCATCTAAATCTTCTAATTGCCATTGCTGACGTAGTCTGTTGTAAAAATACAATAGTGAATAGGCAAGGACTAGAAGATTCCAAATTGGCAAACATCCGAGAGATACTACAAATTATTTCTCTGAAAAAATATGGCTGTTAGACCTGTGCCTGACTGCAAAGACATCTGTTGACTAAATAATGCTGGTTATGGAACTTGCTGAGAAGTTATAAATAAAACATTCAATAATACTAATACAGCACAGCTAATTTCTCAGGTGTCATTTTCTATTTGCAAGTAAAGATCTCCTTGAACCATGGGACAGTACAGCTTTCCTGCGGGTATAAATCCCTAGAGATATGATTCACTCACACTTGCGTATGTCCTTTTACTCTATCAGTCTCAGTAACATTATTATTTCTTGTTTTGTTATTTCTTCTCTCCAATCCACATCACTAGCCCGTGTTTATTCAGCATCTATCTGGGCATTTGTTTGTGGTATTATCTTACATGATGTTATATAGGAAGAGAGAGGGTAGTAATGTTTAAATATGAAAAAATACTGTTTGCAAAGTGATTCTGTTATATGCCTCTGAACCTATGCTGAACGTTCTCTTCTAGAAAGTCTGATTTTATGAGCTCAAGACTGCTGCAAAATTTGATATAACTGAAACTTGATAAGAGGGTCTACTGTAGTCAAGTGTGCCTACAAAATGATCTACCAAACCTGTAATTCCTGGTGAATTCACATCTACTTATACTTTCAAACAGGCTTTAAAGGAAGTAAGTCAGATCATCTGTACACACTATGAGGCAAACAGAAACTCTCCCCGCCCCCCCGAAAAATAATGGTGATCAAATTCTTTTCCATTTTCAATTAACCCCACTTCATACCACAATTATATATAATATGAAAGATTAAGAATGTTGAGGATTTTATAATTATGGATCTCTGAATTTCATTTAATTTTTTTTGAAACAGAATTGGAGGTAACACTTAAAATTTCAAGGACAGCTAAGGCAGTTTAGATCTCAGAGCCAGGTATTCAAATGTGTGATTTGTAGTGGAACCCTGGCTGGTTTACCTCCCACCCAATACATTCTACATACCCTTGGAGGTACTGGAAAGTTCACCATAAGTGCAGTGGTCACCCAATCTTCTGTTTTCTAAATAGAAAGACAACTTAAAAGAGAATGAAGTCCATTCTGGAGACATTATACCTACATCTCTCTTGAATGCCAATGACTAAGACTATACCTTTTCTAAGCTATGAAAACTTACAGGAATCCAGGTCAAGTGTTGACTCGGGGCTGTTTGCACATGCTGGTTGGAATGCTGTTTACTTCCCATCTACTCCACCTTAGCTTCCAGTCTAATCTCAATTTACCTGAGGGCCTTAGTGTTCCTGACACCTCAGAAGAGGCCCAGTGCCTCAAGATTTGTCCACATGGTGCTCTCTCTCTCCACTTTGCATCACTATCTGCCCTTTTATCTTTAGTGGTTGATTGATGTCTACTTCCCCAATAAACATAAGCTGAAGGACAGCAGACACAAAACTGTCTTATTCACCACTGACTGGCCCTGTTCAAGGTAATTTGTTGAATAAGACTTGAATGGATAATTCGATGCATGTGAATAAAAATAACAGCTATCACATATATTTGTTTACTACCTGTCAGGCTCTGTACAGAATATTTTACATGTGAAAATGAATGAATGATCATCAAGATGAGCACTAAGAGCATTAAAATCACCTGAATGAATAGTAGATTTAATCTTGCATGAAGTTATGCATGAAGGTTTTTTGTTGACCTAAAATTTAGGGGAAAGTTTCAAAGTCCAGTATTACATGATTTACTTAACTTGCAAGGGAGAAACTCAAGTTTTATGGGTGAATTGCCAAAAGCAAAGCTTGGAAAAGGCCATCCGGGATGAAACAGCAAGGTGCTGACAGTAGCCAGGGAAAGGGGAGGTAGGAAATGGGAAGCCCAGGATAAGTGTTTTCACTCGGATTCTCAAAGGGGATTAAAAACTAAGGTTGCATATACTATTTTGTGAACTGCATTTTCCACTTAGTACATTCGGATAATCTTATTGTCATTAAGTGCTCCTTTGCAACATCTTTTCAAGAGGCTATAAGAATTTTATTGTATGCATGTGCCATTATTTATTTAACTATTTCCCTAAGGTTGGGAAACCTAAATATTAGGTTACTTCCAAGTTTTTGCTATTATCAACTTGTAACTGAATCTTTGCATGTCTTTTATTATTTGCTTGGAATAAATTTAAGATGTTGAAAAGAACAAACTATATAGACCAATATTTCTATTTGAGAGCAAAATATGGATTTACACGAATTTTACCCAGGTCTGAGGTCATATCCTTCCTTTAATTCACAGAGCAAAAGCTAACAACTTCAAAAAAATTAGCAATGTTTTAATAGTATTTTTATTTACTTGCATTGAGTTGCTTTACCATTTCTTCATCTTGCCTCAATCAGAGCAGTAAAATGTTAGCAATGTTAAATGGAAAGAAATTCTAAAGGTGCCCTCTGGGAATAGCAGGACTTTGGACCCATGGGGCATTCCTGACAGTGAAAATGTAAAATACTTGTCACAATATTTTTTCTAATTCTAGGGAGTTTTAAAAATGTATGAAATTGAGTGATGATTTTATAAAGCAACCATGGACCTATCTGCTATATTTCCAAGAAAAATCTCTAGTTTTCTAGATTAGTTAGAATTTTAAAAGGTCAAACTGAATACTTTTGATTTCTTTGTTTTTAATTTGTACTTTTGTTACTGTGGGGTTTTAAAAATACGTTTGATTTATTACCTCCCAAAAGGCAAACCAGGCCATCTGATGGCTTGTCTGGTCCAAAGAAACAAGAGCTTCTAAAATTAGCATGAAGTCAGTCCTACTGTGACACAATAATGAATAAAATCACTGATTTCATAAATAATAGGATTCAGGGTCTATGGGAAATTTCAGCTTGGCTGACATTCCTAGAGCAGTAAAAGCTCCTCTAAAGTTAATGCTAGAATTAAAAGATAAATAACCACAATGTTTCCATCTAAAGGAAACCTTACTATTCAGGATGCATTTTAGCCACTTGTGGCCATTCTTACCATAGAATTGCATCTCAGATAATGAAATGTTACTGCAAAAAAAAAAGAAAGAAAAAAGAAAAAGTACAGCGAATTAATCTATTGAACTGCTTTGTCTAAGATTGCTATATGTGACACCAGGCCTTCTGTCAAGTCAGTCATTACCTTGAAAAACGTTTTTAAAAAAGTGATTCCAATCTCAGGAAACACTAGTATATTCCCAGTCTATAAAGGCCTTCCTGCTAGCTTTAACTTTTCAAACTGGCCCTGGCCAGTTGGCTCACTTGTAGAGCATCACCCAGCATGTGGAAGTCCCAGATTCAATCCTGGTCAGGGCACACAGGAGAAGAGACCATCTGCTTCTCCACCCCTCCTCCTTTATCTCTCTTCCCCCCTCTTTTCTCCTCCCACAGCCATGGCTTGATTGGCTCAAGCGAGTTGGCCTCTGGCACTGAGGATGGCTCCATAGCCTCACCTCAGGCACTAAAGAAATGGCTCCAGTTACAACAGAGCAACAGCCTTAGATGGGCAGAGCATCGCACCCTAGTTGGTTTGCTGGGTGGATCTCAGTTGGGGCACATGCAGGAGTCTGTCTCTGCCTTCCCTCCTCTCACTGAATAAAACAAAACAAAAACAAAGAAAACCCTTTTCAAACCTAAATGCTGTCATATGAATAAATTTAGTGGGTAAAACAAAGAGCCCTTAAGACGATAAGATAAAACCTTTGGATTTGCTATTGAGGGGACTTAGAAGAAAAAAGCTCAACAGACAAGAGTTTGTCTCAAAAGTTTGATCTCATTTTTATATTTCTGATGAAATTTGGTTTTCAGACATGATATCAAAAGTAGAGAAATAACTTTGACATGAAATGATTAAGTGATAGAGCCTCAGGTTACCCTATGAGTTAGAGGCAGAGTCAAGAAGAGAGCCCAGGTGCACGAACACCCACTGAACTGGCCAGCCACAGACAAGGCCAGATGCTGAGGAGGTGGGAATTCCAAGATAAGTGGAATCTGAAGTTTAGACTCAAGAGAATTTTTCAGGCCCCTTAAAATTAACTCACCAAATTCTCAACAAGGGCTGACTCGGGAACTTGGAGCTACCAAGTTCTAGTGAGAAGTTATGGAGAAAAAACACTAAGATGGCACAAGGAAGACTAAATGAGAAGTGCCAACGACCCACAGAAAGGGCATGAGCTCTGGAGGCAGACAGTCCTGGCTTTGAATCCCACCCTATCACTGACCAGCTGTGACCTGAAGAAATTTTCTAATCCCTCCAAAATTCGGCATCCTCATCTATAAAACAAAATTTATAATGACCATATTGTAGAGTCGATGTGGAAATTGAAGGTGTTATATAAGGCCTTGTTATTAAGACTAGTCATAATTAGCATTCAGAGACACACCAACAAACAAAATGTTAGTTATAGCAATGATTCATCTATGAATAGCAAAGCATTCTATATTTAGAGGACATGTGAAGGTTTCCACCAACTTGATGAAAGAAAATTTCAAGTAATTAATAAACACATAGACAGGGCATTCAATCTGCAAATCACAAGGATAATTTTATCAGTATGAGAAAAATGCTATCCATCAATTTATGAGCTGATGATGACTCCAGATTATCACCCTGGAGTGGTGCTAAGGCCAGACTGCCTTTCGTTGTCTGTTCTCTTTTTCGCTCTCATTAGGGCTTTTAATATGATGTGCATCAGATACACCACATACTGCATGGTGTATTTTAATTTTTACTACTGTGGTTTTACTGTAGACTCCCAAGATTGAGGGCAGATATCATATGCACTTAAATTTGCCCAAAGACTTAAGAAAAAGTTAAATTACTGAATGCTACAGCCAGTGGCAAGATTTGTGACAGAATTGGCTACTGATAATGAGTACAGGGTTTTCTCACCTCCTAACCAAATACTCCATTAAACCAACATGGTTTTTTAATGCATTTGGAATTTTATTTGACAATAATTGTTGATATTATTGCTATCTTTGTATCAAAGGCAAACCATTCTTTTCACACAAGGAACTGATTTCAAAGGGAATTACACTTCTGAGAGAGAGATACTCCAGAGATCTGAACCTGGGAGCCTCCAAGACTATAGATGTTAAATAGTATCAGGGTTGAAAGAACCTCAGCGGTCAGCTGATAACCTTGAAATACATTCTAATTATACCTCTCTTGACCCATGACAGTAGTCCCAGTGCCATTTAAAGATCTGTGGTAATATGGAGACTATTTAGAACAATTTAAGAGTTACCTCCAAAGAGCAATCACATGATGAAAAATAAGAAAAACAACAAAGGATAGTGAAGACAATCAGTTCCTGTAACAAGTTAAAAATCCTTGCAACTTCGCACTCCTTTAAGTTGATATGTCAGAAGACTAGGTTGAGAAAAACCAGGAATATAAAAGCCAGAGTAGGCTTTTAAATTAAATTTACCAATTTATGGTTTCTTTTAACATGATCAAAGCTAAACTTTTTACAGGGAAGGTTTCTCAATATGAAAGAAAGCAATTCCACCTTCAAAGGCATTTTCATGTCTATTCAACGGCTTTGATTGCAAAGTACCCTGTTTTCTTCAATATGAAATTTAACATTTGTAAATTTTGACCAATAATATAGTCCTAGTTTTCCAGTTCATGCTTAATCCTAAATGGCCTAAGGGGACACTGTGAAGTTAGGGAAGTTTGTAAGGGTTCAGCTTTCTCCGCTTTTCCTTAAATGTTGGAGTTTCACTAAGTTCCATCTTTTCATCTTCCTTCCTTTTTTACTTTACAGACTTTTTCTGGGTGATCTTGCCCACTTCTCTTTATATATTGATAACTCTAAAATTTCTTCTACCAGCCCTAAACTCAGGCTTCTATCCTGAGCTTCAGACTGATATATCAGAATGCCTTCTGGACATCTCTGACTGGACTGGATATCCCATTCTCAAATTCATCATGCAAATTATGAAGCTCTTCTTTTCTACCAAATGTACTTCTCTTTCTCCTTTCTCATTTTCCTACTGGTGCCAAGACCCTCCAATCACTTAGGCCAGAAATCTGAGTACAGTGCTATAAGAGCCCAGGAGAGATTTTTAAGGATAGTAGCAACTTACTGCAGTGTAGGAAAACAGGGAGGCATTCCAAGTATATGTAAATATAGTAAATGTAAATGTATAGACACCAAAATGAGAAAGAGCATGGCATGGGTATGATGGATATGTTCTGTTGAGATAATAAAAAAACACACAAATCTCACTAGCCTTTTTTTTTCTTTTCATTAAAAAAAATTCACACCTTTATGGTCAAATAATATTTGACAAAAAAGGCAAGAACATACAATGAGGTAAAAACAGTCTATTCAATAAATGGTGTTGGGGAAAATTGGACAGATACATGCAAAAGAAATAAAACTTGGCCACCTTCTTACACCATACACAAGAATAAACTCAAAATAGATTATTTGTAAAAACATGTGACCACCAGACATTAATATACATTATATGATTAGTATAATATAAAAATTCAATATCATAGACATAAATATAGATGTAGATCATTTCATTCTCAGACCAGCACTATGTGGTAGATGGTATTATTACCTCTAATATGCACATTAGTAAACTGAGGCAAAAGCAGTGAAACTGAAACTTTAGTTCAGGATGTCTGGCTTTTAATCACTATGCGATACTACTAAATGAAAGATGATGGAGAAGAGGGAAGATAAAGACAAGATGGCTTGATGATTTTTAAAAAAAAGTGATTTACCCTGAGAAAGAAGAAGAAAGAATCTCCACTGAAGAGAATTGCAAAGGAAGAGGATAAAAAGCCTACAATTATTCACACAAAAGGTATTTGTATTCTTAAAAAGGGATAAACTCCTGGAGAGGATAATGACTGATTTTTTTTATCAATGGAATTTCACATGCCCTGGCAGGTGGGTGGCAGGGAGATTTAAACCCCTTGAATTATAGCTACTGCGCCCTGCCTCAGAGAAGTCCATTCGTCCCGGCAAAGCTCCTTCCACACATGCACAATGTGCGGTCTGGAGCAAGCTTGAGGCTGGACAGCTTGTCAGCCCAGCACACAAAATGGGAACTGTTTCCTCAGCCTGCAGCTGGTTCGCCCTTTCAGATAGTCTCAGCTGCCAGGAGCTGTGCAAGCAGCTGTGCAAGCAGCCTGGTCACGCCCATCGATGAATATTCATAAGGGCTTGTGGTTGGAGACAGGGATTTAAAAGCCTCTAAAGCAGGGGTGCCCACACTTTTTCAGCTTGCGAGCTACTTATAAGATGACCAAGTCAAAATGATCTACCTACAATAAAAATGCAAAACATAAATTTATTTCTTCTAGATTATCATTATTTAAGTTACTATTATTACTATTTAATATTGTGTATTCTTCTTTCACCTTTCTCCTTCTCAGCTCTCTTTTCGGAGGAAAGTCAATGTCATAGTTTTTATGAACAGTCTGAAAAAGCCGCTCCACATTTCCCTTCTTTGGAATAGCAATGGCACACAGACAGATGAGGCAAACGCACTTAGAATATGAGATAGTGAAAAAAATCCCCTCCCATTCTATATGAAAGTGGTAGGTTTTAGGCTTCTTACTTGGGCCAGCTACGGCACTCATTTTTATGCCCTTTGTTGTATTTAGTTTAAATAAATTGAAGGCTAACTACGCAGCAATGTAACTGAACAAGTTAGCACGGTTTAACGCGCATGTGGAGGGTGTCAAAAGTTCAGATGTCAGATTGGCTACCCTGTATGCCAATCAAAAGAGAAATGTCTTTTTAATGTCATGCGATCTACCCACACTTCCTTCGCTATCGACCAGTAGATTGTGATCAACGTGATCAACGTATTGAGCACCCCTGCTCTAAAGGGATTAGAGGGACTGGGGGCTTCCTGAAAGGGAGTTAGAAGGAAGGAGGGAGCTGGGTTTTGCCATGACTTGCTTTTGAGGACTACAAAGAGGAAGGAGCATATGGAAACTGAAATCCAAAATTGCCAATCTAGGCAAGATCAGATTTATAAAGGGATCTCGGTGTTCCTTGCTGTTTACCAAGTTTCTCATTGTCCCTCTACACCAGCCAGTGCAATTACTGGTACCTCATGGACAAGCTCTCTTTCTAACAGTGGGAAACATGAAACAACTGGAGGGTAAGCTATTAGCTGGGTATTAAGTGTATACTTTATAACTTTCATCAAGGTAAACCTCTGTGTTAACAACTATGAGTGAGCCAGGAGAAAGAACTATCTGCCAAGAGTGACTCTTTGTGGTTAATTGGGCTTAAGTTAAATTCATAACCAGAGTCCAGCAGCCATTACCGGCAGAGGCTTCACACATACACTGCATTTTAGGAAAAAGCAATAGGCTGAACTGTCAGCCTTCTGCAACTGTGCTACTGCAATGCCAACTCACCCTTTTAAAGTCGTTCTTGGAATCCTATTTTGACTAATAAGGCTGAGACCTGACCTGCCCAGTTGGCAGCTGTGTAGCTATATCCTCATTTGCATCTTAACTAAGGTGACCAGAAGTCCCGCTTTTGGCGGGACAATCCCGATTTTTAACAATTTGTCCCATGGCCTGCAGCGTTTTAAAAAAGTCCCAATTTTTGAAAAGAATGCATGAAAAGCTAGGGAATGTGGGAGAATGGAAAGAGAATATACGGTTTTCTGCGGGGAAGACCCTGCCTCTACCTGGAAGCACCCGCACTGCTGCAAGAGCTGGCTGCCCCCTGAGGGGCCCAGAAACAAAGAACTTCCCGTGGGAAGTACCAGCTGGGGCAGCGGCTGTCAAGTCCCCTAACTACCCGTTAAGCCTGCCTCCTGAACTTGGGAGTGGGGCTCCCGGCTCTGCCAGGCGCAAGCCGCTTGGTCTCCAGCGGGAGCGCTGCCACGGCAAGGACGAGTCCAGGCGGGGAGTGTGCACGACCGCTCAGGTGCGAGCACACTGGAGGCACTGCCCTGCCTCCTCCCGCCTGCTAGTGCAATTCCGGAATCGGTTTGGGGACCATGGAACCTGATCCCTCTGACTCACTCAAAATTTCCCATATAGTAATATTTCCAAAAATGATCTTTTTAATGAGGTAGCATTATTTAAAAAATAGATGGATAAGGAAAAGCTTAAATCTTGGGCATCAGCAAAAATCACAATGGAGAACAAATGGTTAGAAATATTGCATCATTTTGAAACAAACCATGTTCCATACAATAATGTACTAAAGATTGTGGAATATGGGCTGTCTTTACCAGGAACTAATGCTGCGACTGAACGCGTTTTTACTACGGTAAATAAAGTGTGGACATCAGAAAAATCACAATTAAGTGTTGAGACTTTGAAAGTCATTTTATGTGTGAAATATAATTTAATAAATTCTTGTGAAAAATTTCATGACCTTTTAAACAATGACAGCCATCTACTAAAAAAAATTCACTCAAATGAGAAATATGCCAAATAAAATAATACTATACATAATTTTAATGTATTATATTTGTAAATTGTACTTATGTTGAAATTTTAAAATATATATTACAATACTATTTTTGCATTCTATGAAAAATTTTTTTGCTCCATACAGACCAAATTTTTATTTATTTATTTATTTATTATTTTACAGGGACAGAGAGAGGGATAGATAGGGACAGACAGATAGGAATGGAGAGAGGTGAGAAGCATCAATCATTAGTTTTTTGTTGCCATTGCGACACCATAGTTGTTCATTGATTGCTTTCCCACATGTGCCTTGACCGCGGGCCTTCAGCAGACCGACGCACCCCTTACTGGAGCCAGCAACCTTGGGTCCAAGCTGGCGAGCTTTTTGCTCAAGCCAGATGGGCACACGCTCAAGCTGGCGAGCTCGGGGTTTCGAACCTGGGTCTTCTGCATCCCAGTCCGACGCTCTATCCACTGCACCATCGCCTGGTCCGGCCAGACCAAATTTTTAATCAAGACCCCCGCCCCCTGTCAATGGTGTCCTGCTTTACCAATTTTAAAATCTGGTCACCTTAATCTTAACCCATCAATCAAAGCAGCTCTGTAATGACCAATCAGAACTCACAATTATGAGCAATCAAGATGCTATTTGGACCAATCAAACTGTGCAAATTTAGATTCCTGATTTGCATAAAAATGGACCTACCAATGACCAGAGCAGGCACTTTATATAAGCACGCTCCTCTTTTGTCTCAGCGAGTACACTTTCTATTTCAATCAAAGGCTGTGATTCCCCAATTTTCAAACTGTTCACTTACATAAAATTTGTCCTCTTTCCACACCCCAAATTGGGAAATCGTGTTAACATCAGCTTGGCGATAGCAGACTTTTGTTGACACAAAAGTTTTGTTGTGCTTTTCTTGGCACTCTCTCACACCATTCTATGCAAGTGTGTTAATTTGTGTGATCTTATGATCTAATCTATAATTTATGTCTGGGTGTCAGTCTATGTCATAAACTAGAAACTTTTAAATAAACTTTAAAAATACATATACCCTTAGCTCTTGATGAGACATAACCAGGGGGTTAACCACACCTATAAATACTCATATTTGGCTCTATTATTATTATTATTATTATTATTATTATTATTTACAGGGACAGAGAGAGGAATAGATAGGGACAGACAGACAGGAACAAAAGAGATGAGAAGCATCAATCATCAGTTTTTCGTTGTGACACCTTAGTTGTTCATTAATTGCTTTCTCATATGTGCCTTGACCGCGGGCCTTCAGCAGACCAAGTAACCCCTTGCTCAAGCCAGTGACCTTGGGTCCAAGCTGGTGAGCTTTTTGCTCAAGCCAGATGAGCCCGCGCTCAAATTGGCAACCTCAGGGTCTCAAACCTGGGTCCTCCGCGTCCCAGTCCGACGCTCTATCCACTGCGCCACTGCCTGGTCAGGCTCTATTATTTTTATTAATGGAAAAATTTCCCAACACAGATTATCTGACATAACAAAATAGTACCAAATGCATTTCACTGACATATAATACAAGGTAGGCTTTTGGAGAAGTGCATTCTCTCTGAGTCTCAGTTTTCACAGCTGCAAAATGAGAATAGAATATCTACTTCATAGATATGAAAGAAAATACAGTGTATGTAGCAAGTATGTTCAAGAAAGAACAGTTATTATTAAGATACAATTTAAAAGGTAAAGAAAACTTCCCTGTAAAAAGTTTAGCTTTGATCATGTTAAAAGAAACCATAAATTGGTAATTTAGAAAAAAAAACTAAATTGAGTAATTCATATAAAAAGGATTTGTTTCATTTACTGAAAATTCAGTGTGAAATAACCAAGTAACATGTTTTAGGTGCAAACTGAAGTTTATTAATATAAGTAAGTGTAAACCAATACAAAAGAGTCTCAATTAATTTGTTTTCAGATCCTGTTTGAAATCCTTTGTTCCTTTCTGAGTCGATTAGCACAGTTGAAAGGTAGCAAAGAAAAATTAAGTAACATCCAAGATGGTGGGAGTCCCAGAAACCACTATATCTGAAAAATAGTTGAAAGAAATGGTGGTATTTATTTAGGAGAAGAGATTATATAATAACTTATAATAACTATTTTCTGATATTTGAAGAGCTATGATGTGGAATAAGGTTTAAACTTGGTCTCTATGGCTCCAAATGGTAGAATTGGAACAAAAGATTGAAAGTTTTGATGAGATTTGGATTAAACATGTAAGCTGTTCAATAATGTAATAAGCATTCTTGAAAAAAAAAAAAGCTAGTACACAAATACTGAAAATAATCCTGCAGTGGGTGGAAGCCAGCTATCAAAGATAATGTAAAAAAAAAGATGACTGAACTAGAAAAGAAAGTGGCATGGTCTTAGATTAGATTTAGTAAGATAGCATATAGATGCCACCACCCAGCCAATGGCAGACATGACTAATCAATTATAGCTCTTTTTCCTGCTGAACTAAACTCAGCCTAGAAATCTTTTTCAGTGCAGTGCTCCAAGCCATCACCATCAATTCATCAGATTTGATAGCCCACCCAACCCAGATGATCCCTTAGTGTCTGTCTTTAAGATCCAATAACTTAAAAATTTCCCCCACAGTATAACTATAAAATATGACTGTAAATTAATTAGAAAGAGAGTTACAGTGAAGTGCAAAATTATTTCCGGATGTCCGTGTATGTGTGTGTGTGTGTGTCTGCATATGTACCTTTGAGAGTACATATTTGTGGGATAGTACATACATGGTTGGCCCTACCTAAAAACAGTAGTCACATGAGGAAAATAACTCATTAATCACAAGAGCCCTTAAATAGTGAATCCCAGTTGGGACATGATAATAGTTAATGGCATTACTTAATTATATTCATCCATTTCTTATATACAAAGTTCAAACTTTATCCTACCTTTTACAAAATTTCAAACTCATTTTGTAGGTTATAAATTTTGGGACATCAAGGACAAGTTAGTATATAAAAATAGAATTTGAGGGGTTGGCAATAATTGGGCTGAGATACTTATTAAATCCTCAAGAAAAGGGAAGATTTTATTATTAAGCAGAAGTATCCTAAGGGAGGTCAATCAGAAACTAAATTACAATGTCTAAAGATTTCCCAAACTAATAGTCCAAGCTAATGTATAGGCAGCAGGAACTTCATGGAAGGGGTACTAGTTGAACACAGGTACGTGGTAACTCATATTTTAGCTGCCCAGCTAGCAAGTAAGAAGAGAAAATAACCCAGTCTACCGAGAGGAGGGACAGAAATGCAAAGACATTTTGTTGGAGAAAAGATAATCTTTTCAATAATAATGCTGAAAAGAAATAGACATCTATATGCAAAAAAATAAAATAAAATAAAATACCACACATCTTACTATATACAAGAATTAACTCAAAATGAATCAAAGACCTAAATATAAAACTTAAGACCAAAAAACTTGAAGTTTTCTGCTTTAAACAGTTTAAGCTATTTACATTTGAAAAGTGAGTCAGCTTAAATAAAAATATATAAGTAAATAAGAGTATATATCAGTGGGATATAGATATGCAAGAATCATTAAGTTGAGACTCCACCACTTCCTTTTACTGCACAAGCTCCGAGGGCTAGATAGGGTGTCATAGTGTCATCTAGGAAGGATGGTGTTTAATACAGAATTCTAATCTCAGAAAGGAAGTTAGTGTGCAAACTGGGAAATGCTAATGGAAACCCTGTTGTGTGGGTGTGGGAAATTCTGTCAGAAGGGGACAAAAGGAAGCTGCTGTCTGCAGCCTAGGCTTTCCCAGCTCTTGGGATCTCAAGTTTAGGAGACAGGGATATGAATCCTAGATGCCACTAGTCAGCACTCACGTGGCTCCTTTTTAGCAGCCTGGCTTATCAAAGTAGGCTTGGCTGGGCAGGCCAGAACCTGAAAAGTAAAGGTCTCAGTACCTGTAGCTAAGTGAACTGAGGAAGGTAAGAGAAAGTTGTGTGCTGCTCATTTCACGTTTTAAATTCTTGGACATTAATATATATATCATTTACAATATCTTCCTTTATCAAGATCAAACTTTTATATGTCAATAATTATAAAACAGGTGTATAACAGGTATTGTAAGGGGAATTCGTGCTCCTTCCCCCCGCATAGATTTTCTAAGAAAGTAACAGACAAAACATTCCTTCCTTCAATACCTGTAAAATTCTTATAAAAGCAACGCATTGCAATGCTTTTTAAAGCATTAGCTATGCTGTCAGGTTGCCTGGGTTCAAATCCCAGCTCTACCTTTTATTAGCTGTGTAAATTTGGCCTGGTTTCTTTTTTTAAGCACTCTGAACTTTAGTTTCCTCTTCTGTAAAATGGGGATGAAAAAAAACCTACCAGAAATTAGATGATAATATATGTGAAGGTGTTTATTTCATGGTGCATTTGGAACATAAAAAGCTCTCAAAGTTATATTCCTGGGAGGTTAATTTATAGATTATCTAACATCTCTTACCTGCTCTACTAGTAAAGCAAGCCCCAGAGACACTGGTAACCCACCCAACATCCCATAGCTAAATTAGGGGCGGACCTGCTTTACAAATATTAGTCATTTATCGCTATAATTACCTTTCCTCTCTTGGTGGTTGGGATCACTTTCCTGGTACTTCCTCCTCTTATGCCAGGGTTAGAACAATTTACAGTATATTTCGCTCTGATTTTCCATGGCTTCACTGTGACCTGACATTCTTTTAGCACTTCTACATTGTGAAAGCTGAACATCATCTGTCATTTGATCAGTGTACAACAGTCCCTCAAGAGCTTGATAAATGCCTTTTCTATGAAGCATCCTTCCCTTTTAAGCATAATGCAATGTTACAGTTCAACTTTCAAGATCCACTCAGGACAGAAGGGATGATGAAACAAGTCTATACATAAACATTCTCCTCCTGGGAAGCATGATTATAAATACATCAGGATGTGCCCTCTTGAGCTAACAACAAACTATCTAATGAGCTTCCACTTCTAGGCCTTTGACATCCCTTCTCTCAGAAAGAAAAGATGGTGAGTTGGTTTCTATATTATCTCTTCATATAATGAGCATTCTTCCAAAAAGATTATCTAATCACACAAACTAATCCAGGTTAGAATCTACTTTGCTCTCTTATTTTCTCAAAATCTATAGGGTAGAGCTATAAATTACTGCGGGTTTTACTAATAAAGGCTCACTGGAAGGACAAGCTGTTTGGAAACTAGGTCGCATCTTAAGGATTTCTGCCAGACTCACACAGGAATAGTAACATCATTGCCAGAAGTATTTTGAATACAAAGAACAATGGCAGATAATGTTGGTCTGCTGAGGAATGCTGAATGTCTGGGTTCCTTATAGGGTCTCTTGGAGTAAATGTTACCTGACAAAAATAAAGGGGTTGAGGGGAATGCTTTCAATGTCTACCTTTCCAAAATAGGCTACTTCTTCATCCATTTTATTATTATAATTTATATTCCCTGTGCCTAAAATACCTGGCACAGACTAGGGGATTAAAATGTGTGGAATAGAGTGCAGAAGCACTCATGAAATAATGTACTACAATGAACATGATAGGTGCCCTTTCCATTACTTAATGGTAACCACCCCAGAAAAAAACACCACAGAAGCACATGGACTAATAAAAAGAAGCAACAGAGGAGAAAAGTATGGATTACAACAAAACAAAAACAAATGATAGAAAAACAAAAGAGAAGAATCAAACAAGATACAAAACTATCAGAAAGCAATATATAAAATGGCAATAAGGAACCCTTAAGTGTCGCCTGACCAGGCGGTGGTGCAGTGGATAGAGCATCGAACTGGGATGAGAAAGACCCAGGTTTGAGACCCCGAGCTCGCCAGCTTGAGCACGGGCCCATCTGGCTTGAGCAAAAGCTTGCCAGCTTGGACCCAAGGTCGCTGGCTCCAGCAAGGGGTGGCTCGGTCTGCTGAAGGCCATGTGAGAAAGCAATCAATGAACAACTAAGGGGTTTCAACGGCAACGGAAAACTACTGATTGATGCTTCTCACCTCTCTCCGTTCCTGTCTGACTGTCCCTATCTATCCCTCTCTCTGACTCTCTCTCTGTCCCTGTAAAAAAAAAAAAAAGGAACCCTTAAGTGTCAATAATTACACTAAATGTAAATGGATTGAACTAACCAATAAAGTGAAAGAGTAGCAGAATGGATTAAAAAAGAAAATCCAACTGTATGCTGCCTACAAGAAACACATTTAAGCTACAGAGATAAAAACAAATTCAAAATGAAAGGCTAGAAAACAATACTCCAAGGAAATACCATCCATAAAAAAGCAAGTGTAGCAATACTCATATCTAACAATACTGACTATAAGACAACAAAGGTAATCAGAGACAAAAACGATCATTTCATGATTAAGGGGACATTGAATCAAGAAGACATAACACTTCTTAATATATATGCACCAAACCAAGGAACACTGAAATACATAAGACAGCTACTGACTGACCTAAAAACAAAAACCAACAAAAGTACAATTATACTTGGAGACCTCAATACACCGCTGACAGCTCTAGGTCGTTTATCCAAACAGAAAATCAATAAAAAAATATTGGCCTTAAAGGAAACACTAGAACAATTGGATATGATAGATATCTATAGGACATTCCATCCCAAAGCACCAGAGTATACATTTTTCTCTAGCGTACATGGAACATTCTCAAGAATTGACCATATATTGGGCCACAAAAATAACATCAACAAATTCAGAAAGATTGAGATTATAACAAGCATATTCTCTGATCATAAAGCCTTGTAACCAGAATTCAACTGCAAAAAAGAGGTAAACAAACCCACAAAAATGTGGAAACTAAGCAACACACTTTTAAAATATGAGTGGGTCAAAGAAGAAATAAAAGCAGAGATCAAAAGTTTCATACAGACAAAAGAAAACAATATGACATATTAGAATCTTTGGGATGCAGCAAAAGCAGTATTAAGAGGGAAGTTTATATCAACACAGGCCTATATAAACAGTAAGAGAGAGCCCAAGTAAACCACTTAACTGCACATCTTAAGGAGCTAGTAAAAGAAGAACAAATGCAACCCAAAACCAGCAGAAGAAAGGAAATAATAAAAATCAGAGCAGAAATAGAGAACAGAAAAACTATAGAAAAAATTAATAAAACAAAGAGCTGGTTCTTTGAAAAGATCAACAAAATAGACAAGCCCTTGGCAAGACTCACTAAGGAAAAAAGAGAAAGGACTCAGATAAACAAAATCCAAAGGGAAGAGGACAAATCAACACAGATATCATAGATATACAAAGAATTATCGTAGAATACTATGAAAAACTATATGCCGCCAAATTTAACAATCTAGAGAAATGGATAAATTCCTAGAATACAATCTTCCTAGACTAAATCAGAATGAAGCAGAAAACCTAAACAGACCCATAAGCAGGGAGGAAATAAAAACAACTATCAAAAACCTCCCCCCAAATAAAAGTCCAGGGCCAGACGGCTATACTAATGAATTCTATCAAACATTCAAAGAAGACTTGGCTCTTATTCTACACAAGGTCTTTCAAAAAATTTAAGAAGAAGCAATACTTCCAAACACATTTTATGAGGCCAATATAACTCTCATACTGAAACCTGGCAAGGACAACACAAAAAGAGAAAACTACAGACCAATATGACTAATGAATACAGATGCTAAAATACTAAACAAAATACTAGCAAATTGAATACAACAACACATTAAAAAAATAATGCATCATGATCAAGTGGCATTCATCCCAGAATCACAAGGATGGTTCAACATATGTAAAACAGTTAACATAATACACCATATCAACAAACAAAGGACAAAAACTACATGATCCTATCAATAGATGCAGAAAAGGCATTTGATAAAATACAACACAATTTTATGTTTAAAACATTCAACAAAATGAATATAGAAGGAAAATATCTCAACATAATAAAGGCCATTTATGATAAACCATCAGCTAACATCATATTAAATGGCATAAAACTGAAGACTTTTCCCCTAAAATCAGGAACAAGACAAGGTTGTCCACTCTCTCCACTCTTATTCAACATAGTGCTAGAAGTTCTAACCAGAGCAATCAGACAAGAAAAAGAAATAAAAGGCATTCATATTGGAAAAGATGAAGTAAAGGTTTCACTATTTGCAGATGATATGATCCTATACATCGAAAATCCCAAAGACTTTACAAAAAGATTACTAGAAACAATAAACCAAGACAGTAAGGTCACAGGATACAAAATTAATATACAAAAGTCTATTGCTTTCCTATATGCTGACAATGACACATCAGAAAATGAACTCAAAAAAATAATCCCTTTTGGCCTGACCTGTGGTGGTGCAGTGGATAAAGCGTCGACCTGGGAACACTGAGGTCGCCAGTTCAAAACCCTGCACTGGTCTGGTCAAGGCACATATGGGAGTTGATGCTTCTAGCTCCTCCCCCCTTTCTCTCTCTCTCTCTCTCTCTCTCTCTCTCTCTCTCTGTCTCTTCTCTAAAATGAATAAAATTAAAAAAAGAAGTTAAAAAAATTTTTTTTAATAATCCCTTTCATGGTTGCAACAAAAAAAATAAAATACCTGGGAATAAACATAACAAAGAATGTAAAGGACCTATATAATAAAAACTACAAAGCATTGTTAAGGGAAATCGAGAATGATACAATGAAATGGAAAAATATTCCTTGTTCCTGGATAGGAAGAATAAATATAGTCAAAATGACTATATTACCCAAAATGATATACAAATTTAATGCAATTCCAATCAAAATTCCAATGGCATTTTTTAAAGAAATGGAACAAAAATCATCAGATTTTTATGGAACTTAAAAAACCCTGAATAGCCAAAGCAATCCTAAGAAAAAAGAATGAAGCTGGGGGCATTACAATACCTAACTTCAAATTATATTATAGAGTCACGACAATCAAAGCAGCATGGTATTGGCAGAAAAATAGACACTCAGACCAATGGAACAGAATAGAAAGCCCAGAAATAAAACCACATATATAAGGTCAAATAATTTTTTATAAAGGGGCCAACAACATACAATGGAGAAAAGAAAGCCTCTTCAACAAATGGTGCTGGGAAAACTGGAAAGCCACATGCAAAAGAATAAAACTTGACTATAGTTTGTCTCTTTGTACCAAAATTAATTCAAAATGGATCAAAAACGCCTGACCTGTGGTGGCGCAGTGGATAAAGCGTCGACCTGGGAACACTGAGGTCGCCAGTTCAAAACCCTGCACTGGTCTGGTCAAGGCACATATGGGAGTTGATGCTTCCAGCTCCTCCTCCTCTCTCTCTCTCTCTCTCTCTCTCTCTCTCTCTGTCTCACTCTGTGTCTCCTCTCTAAAATGAATAAAATAAAAATTAAAAAAAAGTGGATCAAAAACCTAAATATAAGATCTGAAACAATAAATTACATAGAAGAAAACATAGGTACTAAACTCATGGACCTTGGTTATAAAGAGCACTTCATCACTTTGACTCCAAAGGCAAGGTAAGTGAAGGCAAATATAAATGAATGGAACCACATCAGACTAAGAAGCTTTTGCACAGCAAGAGAAACTGAGAGCAAAACAAACAGACAACTAAATGGGAGATGATATTTTTAAACAACAGCTCAGATAAGGGCCTAATATCCAAAATATACAAAGAACTCATAAAACTCAACAACAAACAAATAAACAATCCCATAAAAAAATGGGAAGAGAACATGAACAGACACTTCTCTCAGGAAGAAATACAAATGACCAACAGATATATGAAAAGATGCTCATCTTCACTAGCTATTAGAGAAATGAAAATCAAAACTACAATGAGATACCACCTCATACCTGTTAGATTAGCTATTATCAACAAGACAGCTAATAACAAGTGTTGGAGAGACTGTGGAGAAAAAGGAACCCTCATCCACTGTTGGTGGGAATGTAAAGTAGCACAACCATTATGGAAGAAAGTATGGTGGTTCCTCAAAAAATTAAAAATAGAGCTACCATATGACCCAGCAATCCCTCTACTGGGTATATACCCCCAAAACTCAAAAACATTGGTACATAAAGACACATGCAGCCCCATGTTCATTGCAGCATTGTTCACAGTGGCCAAGACATGGAAACAACCAAAAAGCCATTTAATACAAGATTGGATAAAGAAGATGTGGTACATATATACTATGGAATACTACTCAGTCATAAGAAATGATGACATTGGATCATTCACAACATGGATGGACCTTGATAACATTATACTGAGTGAAATAAGTAAATCAGAAAAAACTAAGAACTATATGATTCTATGCATGGGTGGGACATAAAAATGAGACTCAAAGCCACGAACAAGAGTGTGGTGGTTATGGGGGGTAGAGGGGAGGAAGAAGAGGGAGTGAGGAGGGGAGGGGCATAAAGAAAACCAGATAGAAAATGACAGAAAACAATTTGACTTTGGGTGATGGGTATGCAACATAATCAAATGTCAAAATAACTTGGAGATGTTTTCTTTGAACATATGTACCCTGATTTATCAATGTCACCCCATTTAAATTAATAATAAAAAAAATAAAATGTGTGGAATAGAGAAATGAACAATGTATTTTATTTATTTATTTATTTATTTATTTATTAAGCGAGAAGCACAGAGGCAGAGACAGACTTTAGCATGCACCTCAACCAGGACCCACCTGCAAGCCACCTACCAGGAAATGGCCTGCCCGGCTGGGATGCAGCTCCGTTTCTCAGCAACCAAGCTATTTTAGCGCCTGAGGCCAGGCCATGGAGCAATCCTCAGCACCTGGGGCCAACTTTGCTGGAACCATTTGAGCCATGGCTGAGGGAGGGGAAGAGAAAGAGAGAGGGATGGAGGGGTAGGGGTAGAGAAGCAGATGATCCCTTCTCCTGTGTGCCCTGACTGGGAATTGAACCAAGACTTCCACACACTGGGCAATGCTCTACCACTGAACCAACCAGCCAGGGCCTATTTTTTATCCTTTCCTCTGTTATCCCCATATTGCCTCACAGAAACACATAAAAAAGGGCCAGTGAAGAGTTCAGATTCTCCCTTCAGGTTCTGTTTCTGATGTTTGTGGAACACTTGGTTAGGGCTTCATGTTATCAAGTGACTCTTGAGTTCTCAGCACCCTGCCTGTCATACCTATTGTCCTTCCTACCTTGGAGAAGGATGAGGTTAAAGTTTTGCTCCAGGTAATACCTAGAACAGTGGTTCTTAACCTGAGTTCTATCGAACCCTAGGGGTTCGATGAGTCGGTCTCAGGGGTTCAGAGAAGCCTCTGCCGCGGAGGCCAGAATAAAGTAATACCGTAATTTGTTGTGAGTTCATGCATTTTGTTGGTTTTGTTCTTTGAGCAAGGTGATGTTCATGCATGGCTCATTTTGTGCACCAGTAAAAAAACATATACCTATGTCTTGAATTTGGAAAAAAAAAATCATATTTTATTTATCACTAAAGAAGCATTCGGTGAATGCGCATATGAAACTGGTGGGTTCGGTACCTCAAAAAAGGTTAAGAACCATTGACCTAGAAGCACGTTAAAACTGTAGTCTCAGGTCTCACCTGTGTCAGAATTTGCATTTTAATGAGATCCCTGGGAGATTCATTTACACGGTCAAGTTTGAAAAGCACTAGTATAAAGCTTGTTTGAACGATGGATCCTCCAAATACCAACTGCCTGCTGGACTCTGGAGACAGATAGCCTCAGACTGCATTTCATTTAGACAATTGTTTCCAGAAAGGAAAGAAAGATGAGGAACCCACCAGACTTCTGATGCTTGCAATTTGACAGCAGTTCTTAGATACATGGCTCAGGACAGAGCATCTGCTTCAGAGGCCCGGATGCATAGTCGGCACAGGCAGGCAAGGTACAATCACCTCTGTACAACTCAACAAGAGTTGGAAACTATCCAGGTCCTTTTGCTATTTTTCTTCTGTTGTGTTCCATTAAAAACTGTTGCCAATGCATTTCAAAACTTAAAATTACAACCGACTGCCTAGTTGTGTATTAAAAGAATAAAGCTCTTTGGGTGGTACAAATCTCCATTCCAGAAGAAATCAATAGAAAATTTTAATCTGTCAGTGATAAATTATTGTATGTATTGATTTCCATGGCTTTCAAGGCTCTTAACAGCAACAAGGGAAAGGCTAATCTTTCTGGAATGTGTGTGCATTTGGAGCATAACCCCCTGGGAGTCAGAGAGCTTGCCAGCTAGTCAAGAGTGTGTTATAAAATTATAGGCAAAAATTTCTTTAACATGATAAAATTCTCCATCTTGGTTGCTCTTTAGCACTTATCAGGCAGACAATACCAGGAATGGAACAAATGTTTTAACAGCCATCTGCTTTGCATGCCGAATTGAACAGACTAATTCACATGTAGCGTGGTCCTTTCATCTTCCTTTTGAAACACTGCCAGCAGCATTGTTCACTGAAACCTCCCTCTACAGTCCAAACTCAAAACCATGCCATACTACTATTCTACTACTTGTGTTTTAACATTCTGACACACAACTGAGAAGGGTGAGTGAAAATACTGGAAACATCTAAATATGTTCCTTTGGGGACTGAATTTTACCTCTATATATTTGTTCATTGAATTCCCATTGCCACATGGTTCTTCTACCCATCTCCACTGTTTAAAATCTTACTTATTCTTCATAGAGTTCCTCTGTGTAACTTTCTCAGAGCTCATACATTAGAGTTCTCTTTTCCTCCTCTGTGTTCTCATAGCAAGTTATATGATCTCCTAGTACATTCTGGAACTCTTTCTACCTTACATTATAGCTATTTGATATGCTTTATCTCTATTGCTACCCTGCATGTTTCTTTAGAGCTACACCTTATTAATCCTAGTGGCTTTCCATCTAGCACAATGGTTGGCACGTTGTGTATAGTCCGTACGTAGTTATTGATTTGAACAAATGAGGGTTTATTGAGTTTTCATTTTCCAGTATCTCATAGCCCAGTGTGACCACAGAGCCATTAATACAGAAGAGCAAATGCTAGGGGAAAAGCAGTGGGGCTCCACTAATGTTTTAATTTTCTTTGTCAACCAGTCAACAAATACTTAACAAGCACCTATAGTAGTGTACTTGGAAAGAGAAAATTAAAAACAAGGAGGAGGAGCCTGACCTGTGGTGGCGCAGTGGATAAAGCATTGACCTGGAATGCTGAGGTCACTGGTTCAAAACCTGGGGCTTGCCTGGTCAAGGCATATATGGGAGTTGATGCTTCCTGCTCCTCCCCCTGATCTATCTCTTTCTCTCTCATAAAAATAAATAAATAAAATCTAAGAAGAAAAAATGGTTTAAAAAAAAACAAGGAGGAGGAGATTACAATCAGGTTACAAAAACAAAATTTTCAGGGCTGGTAAAAGGCAATAATTTGAAGCAGGCAAAGTTTTAGTCATCATCTTTTCTGCACCATCTGCCCCCCTCTTTCTGATTGTCTGCTATCTTCAGGTGTTTTGTCTCCTTTGCTATGTCCTTCTATGTGCATCAAGTGTAGCTCTTATCACTTTATATTATAATTAAGTTAGGAAATTAAATTTGGGCCTAGGCTACAGTTGTGGTTCAAATATGTTTATTTCCCAGCAATGACCCAGAGCAGAGACCAGGCTTGAGTTAGAGTAAGAAACTGGAGAGAATTTGAAAAAGTCTGTGATTACCAAGAACTTGAGAAGAGAATGGTCCCAGATACCTCGGCACCAAGACCCAGAAAACAAAATGAAGCACCCAGTGACGGTAGGGCATTCTCCCCATAGAAGGGTTGCAGTAAAATGTGGACTAAAGGACTAACTCTATTTTGACATTCATTCATTCGATGTTAACATGTGTGTTGAGCAGCTAGTGAGTGTCTGACACTGTTCTAGGCCCAAAGAATAAAACACTGAAAAATATGGACAAAATTCCTGCCCCCTTGGAGCTTATTCTTGCTATGTGATGACCAAAAGGCACCATCTGCAGAAATTTCTGTTCTTCTAAAACCTACCCCAGAAAGAGGGTAAGGTATGGCTGAGCTTGAGAAAGAAGTGTGGTCTCAGTCACTCTCCTGGCCCATTTTCCTTGTGTGTTTTACATCTGCATTGCTTATTGGGTTAAAACTAGCTTTTTTCCTTTGTCGATCAGGTCAGTCTGGAAAACAAGAATTCTCTACTCTCAATTGTTCTAGAGACCCTGGTTGCCAATCAGGGTGCCTATTACAAAGATTTTCCCCCTATTAAATTGTTTTCTGGGATTATTTGAAAACAATACGAAAAGCTTTAAACTCGTTGTTGGGCAAATGAGTTTGTAAAATTTGTGTTATTTGAGTTTGCTTACTTTTATTGTGAAAAATAGTCAGGCATGTGTCTATGATATTGCTAATTACCTCCCTGCTTGGGAAGGGCCATTGTTATGCTAATGTTTGCTGGAGGAGGGTTCTTGTACCAAAAAAGTTTTGAAAGAAGCATAGAAGAAGAAGAAGGAAGAGAAGAAGCCAAGATGGCAGTGTGCTGAAGGAGAAGCCAGTTTGTGAAGAGAGAGGAAGGGAGAAGGTGTGCAGATGGGGAACCAGAGGTGACTGAGCTGGTGGGGGCCTTTGATTCTAAGAAAAACTGGAGATTCTTCTGGTTGTAGAACCGGAGAATGGTTGAGTGGGTTTTGGAACCCTTTGTGTTTGTTTTTACTCGCCTGCTGGTATGAGGCTAGAATAAAGGAATGGCCCACCAGTTTTTGGCTCCACTGTTTCTTTACCATCTGTCCAAATCTAATGGGAACCTGTACCTGCATGGCAGCCCCTGGCCTTACACTTGTCTAACAAGTAGAATTGCTTTCTTCTACCATTATGTAAAAGTTTTGAAAGTAAAAAAACAAAACAAAACAAAAAATACCCTGACATCCCTGAGGCTTGAAAGCAGCAGATATCAACAGGACAGAGCTGAAATGGAAAGGCACGTGGTCAGCTTGAGAGCTCATGTGAAAAGCTAAGCAGGAGACTAAATTCCTACATATGTAAGTGGGACGAAGCCTGCAAACTATGGGTGTTTCTCTTACAAGGACCATGTTTTTTTCCCCCAGAGATTAGTGAAACCTGGGCATATTTGGATTCTATTATAACTTACTTACTTATTTTTTATCCTTTTGAACTATGAACATATTGGTAATAGGTACTTTATCTCACCAGTACCAAAAAGAGTGATGGGTGCATATTAAGCATATCTTGGTGCCTACTAATTATGTAATAAAGGAAGGAGAAAAGAAAAATACTCAATGATTACAAATATTTAAGATGGATCTATTTTTGCAAATGGAAGAAATTCATTTGGAGCCACGCCTGGTGACAATGTGATAGATCTCCATCAATGTCAGATATTAAGATAGCTTGACCAGGTGGTGGCGCAGTGGATAGAGTGTCAGACTGCAACGTAGAGGACCCAGGTTTGAAACCCCGAGGTCACCAGCTTGAGCAAGGGATCACTCGCTCTGCTGTAGCCCCTGGTCAAGGCACATATGAGAAAGCAGTCAATGAACAACTATGGTGCCGCAACAAAGAATTGATGCTTCTCATCTTTCTCCTTTCCTTTCTGTCTATCTCTATCTGTCCCTCTCTCTGTCTCTCTCTCTCTATTTCTATCACACACAAAAAGATATTAAGATAAAGTGGGGAGATTAAAGGAATTCCAAAAATATTTTGAGAAATTGCTGCATTATTGGAATACAGCTTCCTGTTGTAACTGACTTTAATGAAATACATTGAACTTATGAGCAGTGGGAAATATGCTAAAAATCTTACTGATACTTTGTAGCCAGACCTAATGCATCAAGTGCTAGATTTTGTGTTATTGATAATAATGCTTGGAGGAATTTAATAAAAAGAGCTCATTATCAGGAAAAGTTTTCATCTAGCTAATTTCAAAAATATCAGTATTACATCTTGACACTGAAATACTGTAGCAAAAAAATGGTAAAAAAACAAAAATATAATAATAACATAAAACTGATAAGCATCGCCTGACCAGGTGGTGGCGCAGAGGATAGGGTGTCGGACTGGGATGTGGAAGACCCAGGTTCAAGACCCCGAGCTCGCCAGCTTGAGCGCGGGCCCATCTGGCTTGAGCAAAAGCTCACCAGCTTGGACCCAAGGTCGCTGGCTCCAGCAAGGGGTTGCTCAGTCTGCTGAAGGCCCACGGTCAAGGCACATGTGAGAAAGCAATCAATGAACAACTAAGGTGTTTTAACGGCAATGAAAAACTAATGATTGATGCTTCTCACCTCTCTTTGTTCCTTTCTGTCTATCCCTATCTATCCCTCCCTCTGACTCTCTCTCTGTCCCTGTTAAAAAAAAAATAGATAGATAGATAGATAAATAAATAAATAAAAGAAAAAAAAAGAGATGGCATTGAAGAATATAATAAAAAATGGTCCAAGATGGAAAAAAAAACCACAAAAAACTAATGAGCATTGTGACAAAAAAAAAATGAGTAAAATGATTAAAGGAGTGCCCAAAATGATAATCTGAGGAGAATGGTGAGGATGCTATTGTTCACAAATAACAGAAATAAACTTTGGTTAGTATAAGTAACAAAAAGGACTTGTAAGAAGTATAATGGCAGAGTGATATTCAGCCAATTCACTCCAAGATAGCCATCCTATATGTATGTAGTTGGTTGGGGTTCATGTTGTACCCTTTATTAAATACTTTGGCCATCAGTTCTGGACACTGGAGTTGCTCATAGACTCCAAGGGAAAGATGCAGTTGACCTTCATAAATGGACTAGAATCTATGTATCATGTATGGTAGTTTTGGCAACAAGTAACAGAAAAATCTGACTCAAACTGGCTTATAACAAGGGCTGGAAAATGACAGAATGTACTGGAGCACATTCACAGCCACTTATATATGTACTGTGTAGGGCTGCTTCAGAACTACAACAGCATAGTGGGTTAGTACGACACAAGACCTTACAGCCATGAATCTTAAAACATTTATTCCTTAGCTCTTTTAGAAAAAATTGGTGACCCCCAACTTTTATAATAGGTCATTTTTAAAATCTAATTTTTAAAATCTAACATAATTGAGTGTTCTCAGATGCCATCAAAGGCTCACTCAGGCTTTTTAGAATTCTTCTTGCTGCCATTTTTAGTATTGCCTTCATCCCTGGATGGTCACCCTTGTGGTGGAAAGAGTGCTGACAATAGCAATCAGACCAAGCGCTTCCTGGTTTCTGTTCAGCAGGAGAAAGAGTATTGTCTCCCCTAGGCATGGAATATCCATTTTTAGGAGGTATGACCATTACTAGATCAACACAATTGTCTGGGAAGTACGCGCACATATTGTTTTAGACCAGGGGTCCCCAAACTATTTACACAGGGGGCCAGTTCACTGTCCCTCGGACAGTTGGAGGGTCAGACTATAAAAAACACTATGAACAAATCCCTATGCACACTGCACATATCTTATTTTAAAGTCAAAAAACAAAACGGGAACAAATACAATATTTAAAATAAAGAACAAGTCAATTTAAATCAACAAACTGACCAGTATTTCAATGGGAACTATGGGTGCGGATGCATCCTGTGCTCCTCTCACTGACCACCAATGAAAGAGGTGCCCCTTCCAGAAGTGCGGCGGGGCTGGGTAAATGGCCTCAGGGGGCTGCATGTGGCCTACAGGCTGTAGTTTGGAGACCCCTGTCTTAGACCAATCTAGAACCCTCTCTAGGAATGGGTGGGTCCAGAACAACACCTTATTTACAAGTTCCTGGGGAAGGATTTTGATTGGTCCAGCCTGGCTCAAGAGATTATTCTTCAATCGAAGGTCAAGTTATGTTCTATGAGAGTTTGGAAACTCTCACTATAACTATGTGGCAGTGTAGAGAGAGGGTTAATTATGGAAAATGGTGTTGGGCAGATGAGCCAACAGGTGTTGCTACAGTGTGTTTATTACTTCATACCAGATTAAATAGTCCAATATTTTCCATTATATGTGATTGAGTACATTAAGATGTGTTTCCTTTTGAGAAACACAGACCCCCCAAAAAGCAGTCATTGAAACAAGATGGTTTATCTTTCATTCATATAAAGCTGCAAAGGTAGGCAAGCTGGTACGACATTTCTGCCCACTCATCTGCTGTGTTGCCCTTGTCTTCATAGTCCAAGATGTCAGCTAGAGCTCCTGCTAGTCTGTCTGCAATTGAAGCAACAGGATGGAGGAAGGGACAAAGAGAGGTGAGAGCTACATACACATCAACTGTCATTTAAGAAAAGTTCCAGAAGCTGCCATATGATACTTCCTTTGCAAGGGAAACTGGGAAATAGCCTCCTTTTAACATGGACATCTGTATGCCTAGCTTAAAATCAGGGATTCTAGTATTATAAAAGAAAAGAGAGCACATAGTAAGGAACAAACAGCATAGTGATCATAATCTCTCTATAGTGATGATTCATTTTTAGAACACACAGGCTTTTAAAAGCTAAAAGTGTTTCTTCTTAACTCAGAAAAAAAAAGTCATCATTAAGGAACATAAAGGAGAATTTACTTATACAATTCATGTCTTGTACTCCCATAACTGAGATTTAAATACATTAGCGTAACAAAAAAATACACAAAACACTGTCATTGTTTGTTATGTATGTATAGTCTTCAAATAAATGCCATGCTGTGTCCTAATGAAAAGCTATCTCTCAGACTATGATAACCAGTTCATGTCATTTTAGACAAAATTCTGTGGAATTCTATAGTCGTAGTATAAAAGAAGACAGATTATCATTCCTTAAATTTAGACTCAGACTTACAAACATGTAATGCTGAAAAGCTATTATTTAAGCCCAGGAACCTTCTCCCACCAGCTAAGCTAGCGAAATGGAAATGTCAAAAATGCCCAGGTGTATTTGCTCAAGGAAAAAAAAAAGTGTTCCCAGTTCTCCTTGCTGCAATGATAGCTTGTAAAGGCTCCATCTAAGGATTTGTAACTTGCCTTCCAAATTATGATTGATGGGCCTACCCTTCTCATAGCAAATTTCCTATGGAAAGAAGATTCAAATTATATTCTCCATGCTTCCATGGTCTGTCATTAATGATGACTACATGAGCCTGACTCAATTCATTTAGATTTAGAAAAATATCACAAAGCTCAGGTCTCTTGCCTGTGAAAGAATGGGGGACAGAGAAAGGAACTTTTAGTACCTGAAAAGTTTCTGCAAAGCCAAGCCTCACTGCAGGGGTTGTGCCAGTGCTCAGGGAACACCTTACCTGCAATCAGGAGTACAAGAGCATGTACTCAAGTATTATTTGGTGACAAGAATAGAACATTATTCTGAGCAATAAAGTGTTATTCAAATTCTACCAAAGTACACAGATGTTGTAACATGGTAATTATCCTAAAACAGCATGTTTAATTTAGAAATTACCTAACCTTTTTGGGTTTTTTGTTGATGACATTTGTAATCTAAATTAGCAACAAACCTGTGTCTCTCAGGCTTATACATCCAACTCCAAACCCAATTTGCAATTTTATTTTAGGATCAGCAACCCACTTTTCAGCAGACAGTCAGTTTCACAGATTTAAGGACATTCTAGTCCCAGGTAACCTGCAGACAGAGTGAAGAAGTAAGAGGAATTAGTGTTGTTTTCAAGCAAGGCAGAAGAGTAACCATGCCACCATTAGGCTGTCCCATCCCTTCTGTGCTGCAGCTCCCAGGGATCTGAGCAGAAGAGGAAGTTCCCTAACAGCAGACGTTTGTCAAGTGCTGGGACTTTGGCCTCTCCCTGTGAACCAACAAAATGATTAAGCCAATGTTTTAGAACCTCTGAAAATCCACTTATTCATTTATTCTTTTGGCAATGATTTTTCAAGCACTTGTCTGTACAAGGCGTTAATTCTAAATTATGAGTATACACAGAACGATGGAAAGGGTCCCCATTTCAAAGGGTTCCCACTAGCATCCAGTGACAGTGATATTCCCCATAGTGGCTGCATTAGGGGAATATAATGTTATCATAGGGATATGATATCATTATATAAGAAGTTTGGACAATTTTAAAAATTACCTCTAATTCCATCTAACTGTTAAGATCATCTATACATATCTGCTGTTAATCATTTCCTAAGTACATGCAATTATTCCTGTAACTGAAAGGAATTGAAACTCTCTTGATCAGGCTCAAAAATGTTGTCATTAGCACATGGAGTCTACCTCATACTACCAAGAAAATTCAATTTAAATAGGTGGTGAGGTAAACCCCACTGAGAAGATGAGAATAGAGGGAATGAGTAAAGAAGTTGAGGGAACGGGCCATGTGGCTATCGAGTGAAAGCATTCCGGGCTATAGGAACAAACATGCCTGGGCGTTTGAGGAACAGCAGGGAGACCAGGATAGCTGGAGTGGGATGAACAAAGGTGAAGTTAGCAAGACTTGAGGCCAGCAAGGTCATCTGAGTCATGTAGGTCTTTGTAAGGACTTGTATTTACTCTGAGTGCAATAAGACATCATAGTGTAGTTTTAGCAGAGAAGTAACATGATCTGTCTTGCAATTTTGAAGTATCTCTCTGACTGAATTCTTGAGACTAGATTGTAGTAGAAGCAAAGGGCAAGGGTAGAAGCAGGGGGCACTTGTCTGGAAGTGACTGCTATAATCCAAGAAAAAGATGCAGTGGCTCATACCAAGCCGGTAGCTGTAGACAGAGGCAAATGTAACAGGGGGCACACCGGGCACGCGCCTTGGGCTCTGACTTCTGAAGGACCCTGCAAATCCCCACTTTTACACTTTTTTCTAATGATACCAAGTTTGGTTTCATATGTGCAATTTTAACATTAATAGTACATAATATTTTTTATTGATTTAAAAATATGGTTAACTGCCTGACCAGGCGGTGGTGCAGTGGATAGAGTTGGACTGGGATGCGGAAGACCCAGGTTCGAGACCCCGAGCTCGCCAGTTTGAGCATGGGCCCATCTGGCTTGAGCAAAAGCTCACCAGCTTGGACCCAAGGTCATGGGCTCCAACAAGGGGTTGCTCAGTCTGCTTAAGGCCCGTGGTCAAGGCACATGTGAGAAAGCAATCAATGAACAACTATGGTGTCACAACGACAATGAAAAACTACTGATTGATGATTCTCACCTCTCTCTGTTCCTGTGTATCCCTCTCTCTGACTCTCTCTCTGTCCCTGTAAAAAAAAAATATATATATATATATGGTTAACATGTATTTTTATTTTCCCTCTCTCTCTCTCTCTCTCTTTCTTTTTTACAGGGACAGAGAGAGATGAGAAGCATCAATCATTAGTTTTTTGTTGCTGTTGCGACACCTTAGTTGTTCATTGATTGCTTTCTCATATGTGCCTTGACCGCGGGCCTTCAGCAGACCGAGCCACCCCTTGCTGGAGCCAGCGACCTTGGGTCCAAGCTGACGAGCTTTTGTTCAAGCCAGATGGGCCCGCGCTCAAGCTGGTGACCTTGGGGTCTCGAACCTGAGTCCTCCAGGTTCCAGTCTGATGCTCTATCCACTGCGCCACTGCTTGGTCAGGTTCTCTCTTTTTTAAGAGGCCCAATATTTTCTTCTGCACCTAGGGTCTCAACCGACCTTAATCTGTCTCTGGCCATGGAAATGATAAAAAGTGGTTGGATTCCAGATATATCTTGAAGGAGGAGCCAACAAGATTTGGATGCGACAAAAGACAAAAAGAGGAGTCAAGATAACTCTAAAGTTTTTGGCCTGAACTGATTAAAGATTAAATTGCCATCATCTAGGACAGTGTAAACTGTGAGTGGAACAGAGCTTAAAAGGAAGAATGGGCATTCAATTCTGGACTTGATAGATTTGATTCACCAAGTGCACAGTTGGATGAAGGTCAGGAGAAGAGTCGGAGCTGTAGATAAACACATTTTGCAGCTTATAGATGATATTTAAGGCCATGAAATTAAGTGATATCACCAAGGTAGTGAGTAAAGAAGAGAAGAGGTCCAAGGAAAAAGTCCTGGAGTCCTTCAAGATTATGTGGTTAGGAAGAAGGGGAGAGACCAACAAAGGAGACTGAGAAGGAATGCCTGTTGAGGAGGAGGAAAACTACGAAAGGGTGGGTTCTGGAAGCCAACTGAAGGAACTGTTTCATGGAAGTGGAAGTAATCAATGGTGTCAGTGTTACTAACACACACTTAAGCTATGGACTGAGAACTGAGTGACGGACTTAGAAAAGTGTAGGTCATCAGTGTCTTTGGAAAAAGCAATTCATGGGAGAATCTTATGTTTGGAGCAAGTTTTAAGAAGTGATAGTAAGAGAAAAATTAGAGACAACAAATATAGCTAACTCTTTAGAAAAATTTTGTTAAAAGAAAACAAAGAAATGGGGCTGTTACCCATTTTCTTAAATATCCCCTTCATGTACTAATATGAAAAATTAATAACTACCAAATGAATGCTCTAACTTTTTTCAAGCAGGCAAATATGTTTATACCTGCTTTTTTTTTTTTTACTATGGAGTTAGTTAACAAACTATTAATACTGCTTCTGTACAAGGTCATTTTGGATATTATGAAATGACCTCCACTGTAAAAGATCCTTTAAAAAGAGGCCTTCCCAAATTGATATATGCTTTGGTATTTCTTACTACTATGTCTTCTCAAAATTCTACCATTTATCTCAGGTGGATACCATAGTGAAGCATGAGTTCAGCTTCTTTTGCTACTTTTACCCAGAACCTTGGGAAAAATCTTCTTGTATTCAACGCCTCACTTTCAATAATATTAAGGAGAAGGAGTGTGAGTGGGCTTGTGGACACTGAATGTTGGGAAGATGGGAGACAGGAGGAGTAGGGTCTTAGAAGTCAGATCTAACTACAGTGACTAATTTTGACTTTGATGATGGTATTTTGTTTTTAACAGCTAAGTCTAACTTCAACCCCAAATGTGTGTTTGTGTGTGTGTGTGTGTGTGTTTCTTTTGGAGGAATGGGAATAGCAGGGTGTTCTTTTTGCTATTCTGAAACTTATCACATTTCAGAATCACATAGGTCACTACAAGTACTCAGAAACACCTTTTTAAAATCTGATTTAACTTAAAGAGTTTTGAAAACATTCTTAAAGACATAATATTGAATATTTTTTCCACAGTCACAGGTAAAGATCATTTCTAAGTAAAAGGAATATGTTTTATCTTATGTCTTTTCACTGACATGGATCATTCCAATTCACCTAGCTATATAAGTAGTTTCATTTTATAAGAATAAATGTTAAATTCATACTTAATACATTATAGAAAAATTTCCTGGTTAAGGCAACTTAAAAGCTACTAATGATTCTGAAAATTATTAGAATTATAAGTATCCATATGACTAAAATGGTATAGAATAACTCATCGCTGTGCTAGCAACTTTCCAGTTGTATTAAGCAGAGTGGCCAACAGCACCAGTTCTGAGGCCAGCAAAGACTGCGATGACTCAGTGAGTGGCAGTGAAGAGTGCGCTCACCCTCCTCTAGGGTTCACCTGGGCACTGAAGAGACAGACACAGCACAGGGTGCAGCCAGGTGCTGGTGGCTCTCAGTGTGAAGGGTCTGGAAAGACAGAACATCGAGAAGATGCAGGAGCTTGAGCTCCCACACAACACCAGCTGCTGTGGGGCAACCAGGCCTCCATGCAGCAGAAGCACCAGTGCATGGAGTGAGGCTATGCTCAGGCACTGGTGGCCTGAACGTTGGGAGAAGTTCTAAGACCAGCCAGCCTGATGCTCCTACATTGCAACAACAAAGCCAAGGACTTGATGGATACAAGGAGCAAGTGTACAGATAACCACATAAACCATCTTGCTTTCATGATCAAAACGGATAAAGAGGTTTCTCTTTCTCATTCATTGGAAAATGAGAATCTTTGTCTGTGGCAACCAAGGATGGGGTAGGGATCTACTTAATATAATGGAATGTTTTGTCTTTTAGGCAAGATATTAAAAAATGAATAAATCACAAATTATAGCAAGTTTAAATAATATGTTACTTGCCACTGGACACTTTGCTCCATTACACATTTTAATTTATAGAAATGAACATGAAAGAAAGTGGTGCTAAATTTTGGGTCAGAGGTAGCACAAGATTTTTCTAGAGCCTAGATTTCATGCAGCAAGGGTTTGTTTTGGCAGTATGGCTCTCCCCTGTCACACCAAGCCATAGCCCTCTGAGGTACCAAATGGCTCTTGGTACATGGGTGACAACAGGCTTGTTACCGACCTCCCATATACCGGGAGGAACACCACACCATTTTTCATAGTTTATAAAGCAACAACCATGAGGTTATACCTAATTTGAAGAGAAAAAATATTTTGGGGGTATTTTTACTTTGCTTGGTTTTATATTAATATTCAAGGGCCTGAAACTGACTAAAATGTGGAGCTGGGAGAAAGGTAGTGGAGACTGGGACTTTGAGAGGCTCCCGGTGGCTGCATGGATGTGCCTTTTCACCAAGACACAGCTGCACTTTCGGGATGTGTTTGCGCATCACACTTTTCAGCCTGGACCCCATGTGACAAGAGGAGCCTGTCACACTGTATTTGAGAAGCAGAGCTTCCCTCTCAGCGGCTGCCTTGACACCCCTGAAGCTGTCTTCCTCTGCCCTTCTGCAGGGAAATGGTGGAAGAGCAGTGACATCGTGCCCTTGAAAGGAAAGGGGATTTTATTACACTATGTACCACTGTCTAGGAATGAACGCTGAAGCTGTGTTCTTAGAACGAGAAGAGTTGTAAAGTACTGGATTTAGGAAGACCTGTCGTTGTCACTTTCTTTTTTCTCAAGCAAATGGAATGAAAGCCTAAACCTAGCATTACTGACTTAGCCCCATGAAATTGCAGAACCCTGAGAAAATGCCCTGGCAACAGCAAAGATAAGGAGGCTATGGTTCCCTCAGGACAACGGTGGGGCAGCACCCCCGCCCTTTACCAAAACCCACTTTCTGTCAGCCAGGGGCCACTGGGCGGTGCCATCTTCCTTCCTTAGCATTGGTATCATGCTGATTAGGTCTTGTTCTCTTTCTCCTACCTTATTACTAGAAATGATAACATAGCCTGTATGTTTGTTGCTTTAAGGCTATAATTTCCTAGTGGTTAAAATATAAAGTGAATGAGGTTTGCTTCCTTCTCCCAGTAAAGATACAAGTAGGAATCAGACAGACCAGTATTTGAATCCCAGCCTTCAGCTTACGGGTGGCTTTGAGCCAATTTTTAACCCTCTAGCACCTTAGTTTCCTGACTGGTAAAATGGGAAACATTTAGCCTATCATTGTGGGTGAGGATCAAGTGAGTTCATGTAGATACATCACTTGGCAGCTAGTAAATTCTCAACAGTCGGTAGCTATCAGAGTTCACTATTTGGATGAAGAAGATAGGGTGAGGAGCCCTCCTACACAGGCCTGGGGAGGAGGAGCTGCAGCAAATGTCAAGGGCATCCCTGAAGCAGGTACATCTCCCATTCTTTGGGAACTCCCAAGAATAGCCACATCAATCCTGGTACTGCCCCAATACTCTATCCTGTACTAATCACTTCCTTGGTAGAACCAAAAATATTTGAAGAACTTTGCAAAGGTCAACTGTGGTAATGACCTATCCCCCTGAGAGCCCACACAAAAACACAACCACACACACAAATGCTGATCTGGCTTAAGAGCAATCAAGAATCCAAGAGGTGGGTCTGACAGGTGGTGGCGCAGTGGATAGAGCATAGGACTGGGATGCGGAAGACCCAATTTTGAGACCCCGAGCTCGCCAGCTTGAGCGCAGGCCCATCTGGCTTAAGCAAAAGCTCGTCAGCTTGGACCCAAGGTCGCTGGCTCCAGCAAGGGGTTGGTCAGTCTGCTGAAGGCACGCAGTCAAGGCACATGTAAGAAAGCAATCAATGAACAACTAAGGTGTTGCGATGGCAACGAAAAACTAATGATTGATGCTTCTCACCTCTCTCCGTTCCTGTTTGTCTGTCCCTGTGTATCCCTCTCTCTGACTCTCTCTCTGTCCCTGTAAAAAAAAAAAAAAAGAATCCAAGAGGTGGGACAATTCTAGAACATTATTTCCCTGGGTCAGAGATATTCTAGAACCTGTCCTTGTAGGAATTATTTCTGAGAACCTTGAACCTTGATAAAAATAAATAAAGCCAGGGTAGGAAGCAACAAGTTGAAAGCAGTGGTTAGGTAGAAGGGTCCTCTAAGGAAAAGGACTTGATTGGTGCTTCCCAGGTCAGCAGCTCTTTCCAGGCCATGCTAAAATGGTGAGCATGAAGCAAAAGGTCCTGGTAGGTACATAGAGCTAAGCTAACAATGGTCAATATTGGCTTCTAAAATATTTTCACTCCTCATTTGAGGGCGAGGGTTGCTTCTTCTTAGAGTCCTTCTTACTACTTTGCTGGTAATAGCACCTAAAACACCAATGAAACAAATGTCAAATATGGTACAAAGTTATAGCTGAATAAATATAGACAGGGCTTTGGGATCCCACGGCCTTGAAGGTCTGTCTAATACCAGCCAGGAATATTTGGCTAAGTTACCTAACGTCTCAGAGCCTCCATTTGCTCATCTGTCAAATGGGTCTTAAGAAACATGCTTCTCTGTGTTGTGACCAGGGCCAAAAGAGAAATGTATGCAAAGCCCTTAACACCATGCAGGATACACAGAAAGCACTCAAGAAGTTGTAGAGCATTGTCATTAAGTAAAAGGAGTAATAATTTTTAATAGTTTCTTTTGACATAAGAATGTCTTTCCATCCCAAATACAGGAGAGCTATTCTAACAAACCAGTCATTTGGGGGATTTGTGATTACACTGTCAAACCCAAGTTCCTATGTAATTCTTAGTGTAGTCAATCTGAAGCCCTCAGTAAGGTCCCTGAGCCTGATCTTCAACCCAATATCACTATGGCAAAGAACTGGAGAAGGGGAGAAAAGGAACTCTCCTCCCCTTTTGCTAAAGCTTATTTGTCCCCATAATAACTCTTCATTTCCCAGAGAGCAGACTCTTGGGAAACAGGAAGTAGCAAAATGTCTGTGAGAAAATCCCCAGATGAAGATCAGTAATACGACTCTCCAGGCAAGAGTTTGTTCAAAAGAGGGAAATTCCCCACCAACCCTCAAAAACACGTCCCTCAAGAAAGCTTAGAGAAGGTTAATTTGGGAAATCCCCTCAGAGGCGACAGAACAGAAACGGAAATCTGCTTCTTAAGGGAACTGAACTGAAGTCAATTAGTGGCTCCAGGGGGCATGCTCTGGATAAAGTCATACTGCTGCTCCCACCCCGCTTCCTCTTTCCATCCCCATTCTGAGGGTGTAACCCCAAGTAACCCAGTTACAAGAGCCACTTGACACACACTCTTCCCAGGCTCCCAACCCAGGGGAATTAATGCCGCAACCCCTTGACTCTTGAGATAAGCTGCTGCTAAGCCAGATTCACTTCCTGCCCGGACCTCCTGTAAACCCCGCCCCTTCGCGGCCTCCCCACTGTAGAAAACTGAGCCACCAGGTCTGAGTTCTAATTTGAATGTGACCTTAGGGTCACATTTCTTAGCTGCTACCCCGCTCCTGGAGGCCAGGATGAATCCTTCCCACAGGGAAGAGGGGAAATCACGTGAACCTTGTCCTATGAAGGGCTTAGAATGGAATATCTGCTGGTGAGGGTTAGTAGAGAAAGTGTATAAATACTGTTGCAAAGAGGCCTGGTGGTGACTATCAGCTGTATGGCTCCCTGATCCCTGCATGCAGCTGAGGCCCAGGTCAGCCTGCTCTCCGTTAATCATTCCCAATACTCCAAGAATTTATGTTAATTTGTTTTTTTATTTTTGAACACTGACTTAAAATGACCATTTCAGGAAGATGACAAAAATAAGATTTTAGTAGAAGAGAGGAAAGTAGACTCTTCCATGACAGCTAAAATTTCCTTTACTGTATACTTGTCCAAAGCAGGTATCAAGTTTCAGTAAAAGAGGAGTTTTTAAAGGAGAAAGTACTTTGGGTTTAAAAACCATATAAAATATTGCTTTACTAAGAATATGTGCCCTTTTATGTAATCAGGACCCATCATTGTATGATTCACAATTACAGATTTCACTTTCAAACATTTTTTTGACTTCTAGAAAACAAGCCTGCAAAAAACACTTTCTTGGTACCTTCAAACAAACATGGTTCTTATTCACTTCAATTCATGTGGCTTTTTGTTAAGATACTTTTTCCCCAAATTGCCAAGATTCTCAACCACCTACTTTTCCCATGCTTGTCAGAAAATTTCTGGCTTTGGGTTCACATGTTTTCAAGCAATTAAAATAGTCTTTAAAGTCATTCTGTATACACAAAATATAATTATAATAATTATATTTAAATAACTATCAAATATACACTTGAAAATTCTAGAGATAGCTTGTCAACATACCCTCAAGAGATTTTATTCCATTTTTTTTTTTTTTTGGAGCCTAAGATATTCAATACTAAGACCAAAGAATATTTCTGATTTCAATCAGAAATTTTCATCTGCTCTCAACTCTGTTGTAGTTATGAATGTGAAATCAATTAAATAATGATGCACATCAGCAAAAAAACCAAAACAAAACAAACAAAAAAAAAAACCCAGCCCTTAAATGCAGGCACAGATAAACCAGATTTCAGCATGGGGTGAGAGTAATAAATAAACTCATAAAGTAGGAAAGCATGGAACAACTTTGATAGAAGTAAGCTGTTTGCCTTTGCCCTGGAAAGTTTATAGTTTTAAACAATTGTAAACATATCAGTATACATGGATACTGTTTCCATAGCAGCATAGCAACAGTTAAGAGTTTCTCCAAACATATCCAAAAGGAAACTAAAAATAGCGTGTCTTCAATATCAAAATACTTATATATACATATTCAGACAACGGTACACAAAATGAAGCGTAATTAGAAGTTCTAACCTTTTACAAAAGCACATCATGTGTAGCTTTAAAGACCAACGAGTCCAGCACATTTTGAAATGGGGTGGAGAACAAAGAGTCCAAGAGAAGGAAAGGAAGATGCCACCTTGAAATCTAACATCAGAGGCTCATGACCCCACATGCTTCCAACCGTTGCTTTATCTCCTCCACCTGATGGTTGCTTGCCAGGAAGGACTCCTGCATCCTATTCACCTTTGGTTTTTACTCAGTGGAGTTGAATGTAGTATTATCTCCACTTATCACAGTATTCACTCATCTTCTTATGTTTTCTAGCCAACTTATTCCATTCTCCCTATAATAATGAAACAGTAATTGCATTTTAAAAAATAATGTGAAACCAAGTGTCACACTTTCCCAATGAATTTATTTCAACTGACACACAGTGACAGAAATAGTGATTCCAAAATAAAGACAGAGTGTCAGTACATTTTTTGGATCATCACTGTTTGTACTGTTTATTTATATCCAAGAATTAAAAGTATTTCAAAAACATCATGTAGTGGGAAATATTATTTTGAGGGTATATATAATTTACCATCCAAACTGGGACACTTTTGAGAATGAAAGGGGTACTATTTATAACTGCATTGGGAAAACAAGTGTAAACCAAGACTGCCCCCAGGCAAATCCAGATGAATGGTCACACAATGTCACACAAAAGAGTATTATAAGTGTCTTGAGGGCAGGGATGATGTTTTATTTATTTTTATATCTTCAGCACCTATTCCATTGTTTTATACCTAGAAAGAATTCAATAAATGCTTGTTAAATGAATGAATTTTATAATTAGATTTTGCTTTGTAAAACCTTTAAAGCATTTTTATTTGTAATACTATGTATGATAAGCATTTTGTTTTCAGTCTGCAGTCCATGTGTTGAGGTTAAATAAAATCCCACATAACTGTACAAAGTGAATCTCATTTCACCATCTGATCTTCTCCTTGAAAGTAAAGAGGATAAAAATGGAAAAGTAAAATATATACGTCATTAAAACCATAATTCTATCAGTCTGGGGTGGTTTATGAAAGCACTAAGGAAAATCCAGAGTATGAATTCATATAAGCAATTTCATAATCTCTACAATGGTTATTATCCTGGTTTGATTTTCTCTGCCAGGAATGTGGGCCCCTGGGGAAAAATGTAGAACAATTATGGAATGAGTACACTCTGACTGGGAAGAATGTTATTTGTCTTTCAAGATGAGGCGTAGAGAAGAGTACTAGCCATTGGTGAACTCCCAGGAGTGAAGATAAGATCCTCTTTATTTTCTGCCTGGATCTCCCAGGAGCACAAGGAATGCCTTATGCAAGTCACTTATCTATTTGATAGACTACCAGTTCTTGGTTTATAAACTGCATCAAAGGATGGCCGTGGGAAGTAATCATTATTTTCAAGAGGAGCACTTAGCCATCCTCCAGTGAAAAACACTATAAATCTCCCTACTCCTCAGTGGAGAGGCAGCAGAGCTTGGGAGATGGTGTGGCCTGTCTTTAGGAAATCAGGATTTGACTCTGCAGTCATGCTGTTTGGGTTTGCAAGCCAGGTTACCCTGCAGGATATTGTCTAAACTTTCTGGGCCCTCTTTTTTTTTCATCTTTAGAGAAGGAAAACAATAATTGTAGCTCTTTAAAGGATTGTTTGTGGCCCTGGCTGGATGGTTCCGTTGGCTGGAGCATTGTCCCGAAACACAGACGTTACCAGTTCGATCCCCAGTCAGGGCACATACAGGGATAGATTGATGTTCTCTCTCCTTTCCTTTCTCTCCTTTCTTCTCTCTCTCTCTATAAAATCAATACAATAAACATTTTAAAGGGTTATTTGTGAAGGTTAAATGATATTCATGCAAAATACTTAGAACATGAATGTAAACTATTATTCTTATCCAGCTCTGTATTTCTTTGGGCATTTGGCAAGAGTACTATTGGAAAAACATGTTTAATTAAAGGCAAAAATTATCCTTTTTGTTTCCAATCCAAATTAACCCAAATGTATGTACCTAATTACAGGAGAAGTCTGCTAGGTCTAGGCTACTTATAAACTAGTTCCATATCCTAGTCCCATCTTCCTCTCCAGAGTTTAATTGTTTGTTATTCTAAGGGGGCTTTCCATTATTATTATTAAAATTTTATCAACCCAAGCCAGTTTGTTTGCTGGGCCATATAACTAGCCACTCCATTTCAGGGAGAGCTGAAAGCCTACACCAAAAGAATGATATCTCACCTGACCAGGTGGTGGCGCAGTGGATAGAGCGTCGGACTGGGATGCGGAGGACCCAGGTTCGAGACCCCGAGGTTGCCTGCTTGAGCGTGGGTCCATCTGGCTTGAGCAAAATAAAGCTCGCCAGCTTGGACCCAAGGTCGCTGGCTCCAGCAAAGGGTGGCTGGGTCTGCTGAAGGCCCGTGGTCAAGGCACATTTGAGAAAGCAATCAATGAATAACTATGGTGTCACAATGGCAATGAAAAACTAATGATTGATGCTTCTCATCTCTCTCCATTCCTGTCTGTCTATCCCCCTCTCTGACTCTCTCTGTCCTTGTAAAAATAATAAAAAAAGAATGATATCTCTTTTTTACTATCTTATTTAGAGTTTAGGAAAGTTCCAGAGAAGTGTTTTTTACAGAATTATGCATGGCTTTATAGTTAATGAATTTCTGGTGTCTGAGTGGAAGGGGTGGGAACAGTGTTGTTATCTATGGAGAGTATGCCAGTTGGTTAAATAGAATCAAATTCTGTTCAGTTTGAAAATTACTGAATTTGACATTCACACAATTCCTTTTAAATTCTGAGACTAAGAAATCTACAAACTCATTAAATTATGAAATCTTTCAACCTTCTAATTCTAATAAAATTACCCCACAGACTATATTGTTGTGGGAAGTCTTTGGGATAGCTCCTAATGTTTAGAAAGACTCAAAGACAGGGGGGATTCAATTCATATAAAAGCCACCACAGTGTGGTTTAAAAAAAAATGAAGCACCTGATTTAAAGTTATAGTTAATTGCTCTAAGGAAAAATACTGTTACTCACACTCAACACAAGGTCTTCTGTCCAACAAATCAATACTGGCATTCAAAGTGGAAAAGAGCAAAGGAACCTGTTTAAGAATATTTGGAGTCAGGAGAATTTGCCAAAATATCTGTTTCTTTTGAGTAATAACAATAGTAATTTATTTATCTAGCAGTATTACCATTTATTCCTTAGCCACCTCAAAGAAAATCTAACTATTTCCTACAAAATAAGGGTATCTAATGAAACTTCTATTATTCAATGCATTTAATAAACCATAAAGATTTAAATAGCACCTAGGTTTTCTTAGTCTTTAGAAACTCTGAATTCTTCATATTCCACCTGAAATGTTCATGTGTTAATGAATGAAACAAGTGTGATAGAGTAAAGTACTTAAGACAGGGAGTCAGAGAAAAAGCTTCCCGTTATGGTTCTGTGACTTATTAGCTATGAACTTGTGCAAGTCATTTGGCAGTGAAATGTTAGAGAACAGAAAATGTATGTGATCTCAAAATATCACCTCACAAAATATTTCTTAATTTCAAAGGGAGAACTATACCTATAAAATGCAGAAATCCATCTGCATTTCAAAGCCACTTGGTTGATCAGGGTCATACTCCCATATCCTACAAAAATGAAATGCAGTAAGAAAAGTGGGCTCTGCCCAGTTCATTAAGGCTTCAAAATTGTCTTTTAAAATTTAAGCTTATTCATTTGAATACTCCTAATGGTGACAAGTAGACATCCTTTAAAATTGAATTTGTGCCTGGATGTCACCTTTTTCATCAAACAGGGTGGTTTCTTCTCATTTCTTTTAATTTCTCTAGCTCAGTTCCTTTTCTGTTCCCTTTATACCCAACCTGCAAAATTTTTTTAAATTTGTTTGTTACCATGATGTTGTGGGGTGGTTTTGGTCTGTTTTTCCAGTTACAATGTCAGCTCCAACAGGGACTGTTATTGTCTTGTGCATCATTGAATCCTCAGCTTCTAATACACAGCCGGGCACACAGGGTCACACCATGGATATTTATTAAATAAATGAATGAATGGGTGAATGTATAAATGAATACATTTGATTTTTTAATATCCCAATTTATTTGGATCTTAGTCTAGTGGGGAGAAAAGTAAGTAATCAACCTTCTGTATCATGGCTAAAAATTGAGGTGAAAGGCTAAATGGTTCACAAATACTAACCCTGGTTCTAGAGGCAACTCTAGAATAAAAAGTTCCAAAATGCTTTGAGCGATAGTGTCTTTACAAGGGTAAGTATGTCTCCTGATATGACTTCTGGGAGTATAATGCTAATTTGAATGTGTAAATTGTGCCTTCTTTCTAAGTTGTGTCATTCTGTAAAGCACATTGTATTATTTGCCTCACAGTCTTACATACCCTGAATATTTTACATAACGCATGGAAAGGAATGTTCTCCCTATAACCTTCACTTCAGAAAACTCTCTGGTCTCTGGTTGTCAGCTGAAGCCCATGAACAAAGCGTTCTTTCAGTGCTGAGCAGGACCACAGCTGAATAGCAGATCAGGTTAACCAATGCTACCATAGCTGTAATGACATCCTTAGAAACACGAGAGTCCTCACTGAAAGAACAAAGATCAATGTTTAGTTCTTATATCCCTTCTGGGAGTTCCATCATTTTCTGACCTTTCTGTTCTGCTACTTTCCTCACCTCCACTTTGCTCTTCTGGAAAAACAGAAAGCTCAGACTAGAAACAATAGCAATACAAATGTAGAAGGACATTCAACAAAATGTGAGGTTTGACTCACAATAGTTGAGCTTTGTTAACATCAAGGTTTGATGTGGGTTTTTTTTGATAAATCTTTTGCTGCTGTATTTTCAAACATTTCAATATGTATTTTGGTAGAAAACTGATAGACTTTTTTATTAACTACCTTTAAGGTGAAAGAAAGAAAAGTTACTACCTAATTATTTTATATCCTTTTATTCACAGAAACCAGCAATACTTAACAAAGCACAGGTTAACTCTTGCCCTCAACCAAGATATTACCAGATATGGACTTTACACCCTGTTGCCAAGTTTTCAACTCACACAATACACCAACCTACAAGCTTTCGTACATATAATTTTATACTTTAATAAAACAAAGGAGGAAATTAAGACAAGTTTTGGAAGTTTAAACTGCCCACCAAAATATTGTGAGTTTGAAGCTGATGGTGTATAACTCAGAACTACAGGTAGTCTGGGTAAGGTAAAGAAATACTGTATGCAGAGAGGACCTAAGCCAAGTCCTCGTTGCACCACCCACCTTTCCTGTTCAGAATCATTAACTGGCTCTAAGACTACATTTCCATCATGCGGGAGGGGAGTTTCCCTTAACACCAACAAATAACTCTCAGACACCCTGTTGGTATCTGAGAATTCAACTCAATTCTGACACTATCTACCTAGAGCAGTGGTTCTTAACCTGGGTTCTATAGAACCCTAGGGGTTCGATGAGACGGTCTCAGAGGTTCGGAGAAGCCTCTGCCGCGGAGGCCAGAATAAAGTAATACCGTAATTTGTTGTGAGTTCATGTACTTTGTTGGTTTTGTTCTTTGAGCAAGTTGATGTTCATGCACGGCTCATTTTGTGCACCAGTAAAAAAACATATACCTATGTCTTGAATTTGGAAAAAAATCATATTTTATTTATCACTAAAGAAGGGTTCGGTGAATGCGCATATGAAACTGGTGGGTTCGGTACCTCAAAAAAGATTAAGAACCACTGACCTAGAGAAAGGAGACAATTCCACAGGTTAAGGTTTTAGTCCTACAAGACTGCCCCACTTTAGATAATAGTCACAAACCCGGGTTGTTACCCATAGTACTTATGACCAGCTAGCTATAAATCAGATGTTCCCACGTCCCCCCTCCTTGGATTCAATTAATTTGGTAGAACAGCTCACAGGACTCAGAGAAACATTTACTTATCAGATCACTGGTTTATTATAAAAGAAGAAAATTCCGGAATAGCCAGGTGAAAGAGGTACACAGGGCACGGTATGTGGGAAGGGTGCAGAACCCCCAAGTCCTCTCTAGGTTTACCACTCTTCAAGCACCTCCATGTATTCACCAACCGGTAAAACCTCCCAACCCTGTCCTTTTAGAGTTTTATGGAGGGTTCATAACATAGCTAGGAATGATTAAATTATAGGCCATTAGCAATTAATTCACCTCCAGTTTCTCTCCACTCCCCAGAGGAGGGTATGTGGAGGGGGTCAGCACTGAAAATTTCACCCCTCTAACAACATGGTTGAATCCACTGGCAACCAACCCCATCCTTAAGAAGGGTCCAAAATGTCGCTCATTAACATAACAATAGATACCTTCATTGTTCTCATCACTTAGGTTATTCCAAGGGTTTGGGGAGCTGTGAGCCAGAACTAGAGACAAAGACCAAATATATATGAGAAATATATTTTGGTCATCTGAATGTATCACATACATTTATTAACATCACCAAGAGGCAACAAGTTAAGAAATAACAAAAGCCAATCACCAAGGTAAAAGTGAAAGTTATTTGCTGAACGGAATATGTTGAATGAATGATCAACATTGCCTGACAAAGAACAAAGCCAGAGGATGATGTGACATAGCCAATCGAATTTTTAAAAAGAGCTTTTTAGCACATAGCACTGAGTGTGACAAGACTTGTCATTCCATATTCCTGTGGTGGACTCAGTGGAGAGCATGGAGAATGGCCGAGCTAATGGTTGCAGAGTATTGCCTTCTGCAACTCAGTCAGAATTTTTGAAAAACCCTTTTCATTCTCTGATTTGTGAATAATAATTTTTATATCTTCACTATTTGCCACAAACTTATTGTTTGTGGATATAAATTCCTGATAATAATAAAGAGATATTCACTCCCCCCCCCAAAAAAATGGCAAGCTTTTATTTTAACATACAGGAGCATATTTTCAATTTTTTCTTATTAGCAAATTTATTTTGATGTTTTTAAATTACTCACTTCTCAGAAGTCTAACCATCCTGTGGCGCAAGAGAGAGATAAGTGTTCCTTGACAACAAACTTAGGAATTAGCCTGACCAGGTGGTGGTGCAGTGGATAGAGCATAGGACTGGGATGCGGAAGACCCAGGTTCGAAACCCCGAGCTTGCCAGCTTGAGCGTGGGCCCATCTGGCTTGAGCAAAAGCTTGTCAGCTTGGACCCAAGGTCCCTGGCTCCAGCAAGGGGTTGCTCGGTTTGCTGAAGGCCCGCGGTCAAGGCACATGTGAGAAAGCAATCAATGAACAACTAAGGTGTTGCAACGGCAACGAAAAACTAATGATTGTTGCTTCTCACCTCTCTCCGTTCCTGTCTGTCTGTCCCTATCTATTCATCTCTCTGACTCTCTCTCTGTCCCTGTAAAAAAAAAAAGAAAAAAACTTAGGGATTAGCTGGTTAGAGCCTCTGGACAGTTGAGTCACTTTGACTCCATAACAAGCTTTCATTTCCTTCTTTTTGCACATCCTACCCCCACAAACCCACTGATAACACCTGTCTCCAATAGTCCTTCAGCTCCAAAATGACCTTATCTCTTTCTTCTGTAGCCTCATACAAAGTGACCAGTCATGTGAGGGGTCTAGCCTCATGCAAAAATTAGAAGCTAAAGTCTTCCTCTGTTTCTAGCCTGCCTGCACCCTTTGGCATCCCCCTCCTCTGATATTTCATCAAAGCAGAAGGGTGGAATCAGAGGCAGGTGTTTCTGGGGTTGCGGGAGCATAGAAATCTTTGTGGAATCATCTGTTTCTTTGGGCCTCAACCGACTTCTTCAGAGTCTGCCAAGCACTTTCGAAGGGCAGGAGGAGTCAGATAGCTCATTTGGCCAGAAGGTGGTCCACTGTTATCCAATTTGTGTTTGAAAATGAATTTATTGGTCTGCAGTTTCACCTGCTTGTGAGTTGTCTATTAATATTTAGTAAAACTTTTAATTCCATTAAAATATTTTGTGTTTAGCCATACTTTTAGAAAATGTTTTATGTTGGCCTCACTGTTCCCGATTCTCCAGTTTTCCACACACTTAATTCTTCCAAATTCAGAGTATATATTAATATATAATGCTATACTAGATAACTATCAAAATGTCAGTGTGTTAACACAATATATTGGTCAGCCTTTGCTAGGTCATTCTTCCATGAAAAACAATTCCCAAATCAACAATGAAGGCTTATTTTTTGCTCACGGTATGTGTTGGCTATGTTTGCTGCAGCTCTGCTTCATATGTCTTCTTCATCTGGGGCCCCGGCTGAATGACTCTAAGCTGAATAAGCAGCTTCTCTCTGGAGTTCGCTGTGCTCAGGACAGGAAAGAAGGAGAAGAGGAAGAGGAAGAAGAGGAGGAGGAAGATGGAGGAAGATGGAGGAAGGGGAGGAGGAGGAGAAGCGGAAGGAGAGGAAGAGGAATAATAATAATAATGATGACAATGGCGGCATCATGTCCTTTGATCAAACGTAGTCTATGTCACTTATTCATATTCCACTATCCAAAGCAAGTCATGTATATGACCAAGCCCAATAGCAATGAATAAGAAGTATACTCTTCCTCCAGGGAGACTGGCCACCAAAGACAAGCTGCACGTAGTTGGGAACAACAATACAATCTACCAAACAATAGAATCTTGTTTCTCACTCACATAACAGTTTGAAACAGGTGTTCCTAGTTTATAGGCATCTTTCCTCCTTGTAATCATTCAGAGTTAGGCTATTTTCATCTTTTGGTTCTACCGTCTGCATTGAGCCAGTAGATGCGCAAGAGAGAACAGAGAAGCCCCACTTGCTTCTTAAAATCCTGAGCCTTGAAGACACACATATTCCTTCTCTCACAGTTTGTTGATGACCACCTGGATACAAGGAGTCAGAGAGATAAGGCATGGTGAGAAACATAGCTCCTGCCTAGGCAACCACCTCCCACCACCTGAATACAAGGAGTCAGAGAAATAAGGCATGGTGAGAAACATAGCTCCTGCCTAGGCAACCACCTCCCACCAACAACTCCACTATGGAAGCAAAAGGATAAAATTCTGGTTATCTTGTAATCATTTCTGCCACACAAATGTCAAGCTCTGTGTTCTGGATATGCTCAGGCTTTATTTCTAGACTCACTTCTACTGAAACTGGAAGGGCCAAAAAATATTCAGGGTGTCATGGTTTGGTTTTATTTTTGTTGTTGTTGTTATTAATACAGAGCCTACTTACTCAAATAACAAGGCATCAGCTACTTAGAAAGTTTCTGTGTTCCTGTCTACAATAGATGTTTATCCTATCTATCATGTTCCAAAGACCAAGTACATAATTTTATTTTTTAATAGTTCAGAAGGAAAACATTAGTAATGATTTTCACAGGTTGCCTATTAATTTTCCATTTCCGGTTTGGGGTTATACAACCATTAACACAGTTGTTTTTGTCCCCAAACCTCTAAATTTGCACAAACAATCACTTAGTTGCTTGACTACCCAAGTAAAAAGAACAACGGGTCATTTACAAGCCAAGATTTGCAAGAAGAAAGAAGGGCCTCACCAAAATTAGGGATGCAAATCTATAAGCCAAAATTGAAAATTGGCCTCACTGGTCACAAATAACTAGTTGAAGCCGTTACTTGTGCAGTCAACTGATAACCTCTTTATTACCATATTTCCAAAATAACTGCCACCGACTCCCCCTCATGGGTCCTTTCTTCTGGCCTCCTCCAAACCTTCTATGGTGGCCCACATGCCCAGGATGTTGGCCAAGAGCTCATTTGCAGCCATAGCCCAAGGCTCTCAGAGAGCTTTGTTTTTACCTCTTTCATAGTATAGTCACATTCTGTCTTGCACCTTAATGGTTTGTATACAGCCTTTCTCTCTGCTTCTAGATAATAAGCTCCTTGAAAGCTGGATCTGTGCCATGTTTATCTTTGTATTTCCACAACACTTTCCTGGCACATAATCAATGCTTCATATTTATTTGTTGATGTGAATTTGATCAAGTTTCAGATGAATCTGGGGCCAAACCTACAACTAAGGCCACAGGCAGATGGTGCTTTCACTAATTAAAACTGCTGGTTGCCTACATTGTATTTGCTGGGCAGGCCATCTTCGGGCTTCTAATTCCCTTCTCACACATCCTCCACTTCTTTCTTTCTTTTCAACAAAGACACTGACATCACTGGCTCTGGCCAGTTGGCTCAATGGTAGAGCATCAGCTGGTGTGTCTGTATGTACCGGGTTCGATTGCCCGTTAGGGCACAAAGGAGAAATGCCCATCTGTTTCCCCACCCCTCGCCCTCTCACTTCTCTTTCTCTCCCTTCTCCTCCCCTCCTGCAGCCAAGGCTAGATTAGAGCGAGTTGGCTCCAGGTACTGGGGATGACCCCATGCCTCTGCCTCAGGTGCTAAAAAATAGCTCCAGTTTCAATGGAGCAAGGGCCCCAGATGGGCAGAGCATTGCCCCCTAGTGGGCTTGCTGGGTGGATCCGGAACAGTCTGGGCACATATGGGAGACTCTCTCTGCCTCCCCTCCTCTCACTAAAAAAATAATTTAAAAAAGACACTGAGATCATTGCATTTTGCTTTTACATCTTTGATTGTTAAAAGAGGAACTCAAGAAGGAAAGGGAAATCTTTGCCCTGGGCTTACTCTTAGCTTCCTATTTTTCTTTCTTGGTTTCCATAGTGGTCACATGGTGACCAAAGGAAGATAGTTTTGAGTCCTATGAGACTCCTGAAAATGTAGAGAAGATTCATCACCTCTGGGCCTCCTCTCTAAGTCTCCCTTATCCTCACATTCAGAAACAAAGAAGGTCATTCTGTTTCCTTAAATTTTTCAGAAAATCGGAATCTAAACCCAGACAGACCTTTCAAATTTATCTGCTGTGAGACTTCACACATCTCAGTAGCATCTGTGAAAAAAAGCAGAGTCCTCACCTTACAGCAAGGGAAGAGGAAGGAACCATAGGGAATGGCAATGATCTGGTGGAAAGAACCAGCTAAGCAGGAATGAGAAAACCTTAGGTTTAATCTCTAGCTCTTTTTATTTTCATCTGGTTGACTGCTTACAAGCCAGGATCTCACTTTGTGATCTCATTTCTCAGGAGAGAATGAGCAGACTCAGTTAAGGTACCTCTAACATCCTTCTCAGGTCAAGAAGTAGGAGTCACTAATATGGCAGGTGATGGTCATTACAATGGAACCACCATCTCCAGTCTGCCACTGATGTAGTTTTTAATTCAAGCATCCACCATATGCCTTTTTGAGTGTGGGCTGCCAATCCATCATCACCTGGGCTGGATATAAAAATTTTATCCAGTGAATTAACTGATACTTACTCCATTTTTCACTTGGAAGAGGCACAAACATACACATCCCTTCCCGAAAAAACAAATTTTCATTAAAAAAAAAATGTGACTACTTTCTCTGCACCACCATCTGGTAATATCTCTCCAAGTATTTAATCTGGATGGGAGGAGAACAGGCCTAACATCCTTCCTTCTATGTACCCACACAAAGAAAAAGCTTCCATTTCCAAGCTGTAGTCAGAGTAAAGGGTTCTGTTGTTTGGTAAGACATTCTAATAAGCTTCTCACAATAGCAGTTAGGGCATTTTCTAGCAACAAGAGAACAGGGAGTATTCTGTGTAAAAAGTGTAATCTATCTCCTTTTCAGGGACAGGGATTTGTGTATGTGTGTTATATTTAGAAGAAAACAAAGAGTCTTTTGCTCTTCATTTTAACTGTGACTACTCAGTCTGTGAGAAGTGTTGCTCTTTTTGTGTCTTTATGCCAATGCATGTGTGTTTGTAGTGCATATGTGTTGTGGGGAGGGAGAAAGTGAAAGAGAAATGTTCTCCTTCCCTTCCTCTCAGAGCCTACAGAGAGAATAAGAAACTCCTGCACACCCCAGCAATGAAGAAATCTACAAGGGGCCCTGTCCTGGAGGGCAGGAGCCTACTGTCAACTGTCCTACTAGAGTCCCCATGAGACTATTAACTGAATAACTCAGACCTTGGGAAACACAGTTGGTGGTAACATCAGACTACCTGGCCAGATAAAAGGAAGCATCTGGTACTGAATTTTAATAGAATTAACCCCTTTGGCAGAGAGTTTCACCCCTGAGGCCAGTTAGTAGGGAACTAAGAAGGAAAATAGAGAGTTATAATTCTCTTAAGTGGCTTTATAATTCCTCTTTGCTTTTCCCACTTTCTTAACCTGAGAGGAAGAAATGGAAAGGGGTTTTTCCTAACGTAGCAGTAGAAAAATTAAAGAATGGGCCATTCTCGCTCTGGCTGGGTTGCTCAGTAGAGAAAGCATCATCCTGGCATACCAAGGTTGCAGGTTTGATCCCCGGTCAGTGCACATATGAGAAGGAATGAGTACAACTAAATGGAACAACTAAGTGGAATGAATCAATGCTTACTCCTTTCTCTTCCTCCTCCTCCTCCTCCTCCTCCTCCTTCTTCTTCTTCTTCTTCTTCTTCCTTCTCCTCCTTCTCCTTCTCTTCCTCCTCCTCCTCCTCTTCGTCCTCTCTCCCCCTCCCTCCCCTTCCCTCCCTCCCACTCTCTCAAATCAGTGAATAAAAGAATGAGCCACTCTCAGAGAGGAGAGACAAGATGAGGGGAGCCTTTAAAACACTAGAGCAAGGTTAAGAAGTAAAAAATTTGCCTACAAAGATAACTTATGGACAGTTTTAATTGTTTTAGCAACTCTACCTTACTTTACCAGAACATGCATTTTTAATGGGGGTGATAGTCCAAGGGGGCAAAATTGATTCTGGGTAAATGAAAAAAAAACATTAGGTATTGCAATGGTGTGTGACCCTTCAAAAGGCTATGGTAAATAGATTTACAATATATCTGTGGTGTTTACATTTTATAGACCAGGAAGAGTGTTGGGACTGAGTACGTAGGAAAAAAAGTGTCTAAAAAGTCTCCTTAGGAGGGTGATAATGAAGAAAATGTTAAGGAACAGTGTACTAGAGCAATCATATTTAGCTTTAGTTTGACGTTATCCATCGCGGTTTTTAATTTCCTCTCATTTCTATCATTTTATTTTTCTTTATACCACACAAGTCTTGTATTTCAGGGGATATAGAGAAGTTAGACCTCCCCATATTATCTTCACCCGAGGAAACAGCTGGAGGTGGGGATTCCCACTGATGACATTCAGTGATAGAAGCAGTGGCCCAAGGCAGAGATGAGAACTTGGGGAAAAGTTGTGTGTGGGGGGTGGGGGTTGTTATGGGGACAATACAGAAGCTATCAGGAGTCCAATTTTCTCTGTGGTTCTCAAAGTATGATCCCAGAACCAGCAGTAGCAGCATCACTGGGAACTTGTTAAGAATTCAAATTCTCAGGTCCTGCTCTATACCCACTGAATCAGAAGTTCTGGGGTGGAACCCAGACATTTACTTTAACAAGCAGACTCTAAAGCTAGTCAAGTTGAGAGCTACCTGGCTAGAGGCAGGTAACCCAAAGGAGTGGGGAGCTGCTTTTGGGTATTAGAAGGAAGTAGAAAGTGAGGGCTAAGTGAATAAAAATTTTCCACTCGAGTTTTCAGTCATCTTTTTAAGTTTTCTTTTACACCTTAGTCATATAAATATTGCTCATTTTCACAAGGGAAGAAAACAACTAAGTAGTCAAATTCACCAAGTACAAAGTGAGGGGAAGTCTGTACTGAGCTGGCTAATTAGGTGCACTTGAGCAATCAAGGCAGTCAGGTCGAGGACAGTGAACCCAACTTCTCTTGACTGGTTCTGCCATCTTCACTGATCACCAAAACCAAATAATCAGCAATGACTTCTTTTTTTTTTTTTTGCTGTATAGACACTGACATGATGTTCATAAAGTATTCCTAATCTGTGTCAGAAAGACTCAAGACCATACAGGGAAACTGAGTTACCTACTCAGGATCACACCATCCCTGAGAGGCAAGATCCAAGGTTCTGAGTCTACACAGGCAAAGTATCAAGTGTAACTCTTTTGTTCCTTCTTTTAATTCTTTCTTTATGAACTATGGCAATTTAATTTATAAATTCATTATTTTCCATTTGTGAACCATTTACAAGATTATTCACATATTGTTTTTTTTTAATAAGGTAAGAGAAAAACTAAGATTGAATGCAAACAGTTTGGTAGGTAACAACCCACTTCAGTTTAGCCCATTCTGCTTTCTTAGTCCATGGCCAATAATACGAATTTACAAAATCCTGGATTAAAACCCAGGTTTCCTACGCTGCTTTTCTCAGAGTTAATCTTCATCAAAGACCTATTAATCATAGACTAATTATAGAAGGAACATGATAGAATAACAGCTTTCCAGTAACTCCACTAGCTGAGTCTCTATAAAACTTTATTTGCAATGGTTTATGTTTTGGATATAATTATTATGCCTTCATGTTACATGAACTAATTTCCTAATTTACATCCAAAATGTTCTTGTATCAAATGTTTTAAACCCTGTGGTAAGGAGGTAGTGAAGATTAACCTTAAAGGTTGTTAAGTTTCCCTTGACCTCAGATTAAATATTTTTTAAAACCTGTTTATTTTACATTGGCATCCCCTTTCTTCTACTGGGCCAGTTAACATATCACATTTATAATAACTTCACCTCTGTGTGTTCTCAAAAGCATGTTTTGACCTAGATCTCATCTAGAGTTTCAGATTTTACGAGTTCTTAACCATGTAGTGATTCAGAAGCTCACAGCATGTTTCTTCTACTCATGGATTTTTTAGTCAGGTCCCTTTGTAGATTGGTGCAGAGATCCACCTCAAGCCAGCACTCCCTCTCAAAGCCCAGATGCAGGCTGACCCGAGACCTATGAGACTGTATCCTTGCAGAAGAAAGAAATGCTCTCAAAATGTGCACTGTCTCTTCAGAACTTGCAACTGAATATTTTGTAAAGTTGTTTAATTGCCTTTTTTTTTTTGAACAGATGGAAGTGAGCCACTAAATGTCTTATGTTATTGAGTGATTACAGATGGAAGGAAAGCCTTTTTCCATTCTTTTTGCTAGTTCCATAACTGAATTAGCCAAGTAGTTCACACTTATTTGTTTAGGATTTCCAACCTTTCCCAGTGCAAGCATGCGTGATTTTATTCAAACCATAAATTGATACCCATGAAACCTCTAAGTTTCAAAACAGCCCTGTCTTGTTACAAACTATAGATAAACTAACCAAAAACATCATAAAAGCAAGTCTGATTTGACCATTTATATGTGGTTTCATTTCTGGGTTCTCTATTCTGTTCCATTGGTCTGAGTGTCTATTTTTCTGCCAATAAAATGCTGTTTTGGTTATCGTGGCTCTGTAGTATAATTTGAAGTCAGGTATTGTTATGCCCCCAGCTTCATTTTATTTTTCCTTAGGATTACTTTGGCTATTTGGGGTTTTTTTATAGTTCCATATAAACCTAATGATTTTTTGTTCCATTTCTTTAAAAAATGACATAGGAATTTTGATGGAAATTGCATTAAATTTGTATATTGCTTTGGGTAATATGGTCATTTTAACTATATTTATTCTTCCTATCCAAGAACAAGAAATATTTTTTCGTTTTATTGTATCTTTTTTTATTTCCTTTAACAATGCTTTGTAGTTTTCATTATATAGGTCCTTTACATTCTTTGTTATGTTTATTCTTAGGTATTTTATTTTTTTGTTGTTGCACCCATAAAAGGGATTATTTTTCTTTAGTTCATTTTCTGAAGTTTCATTGTCGGCATATAAGAAAGCAATGTATATTAATTTTGTATCCTGTGACCTTACTGTATTGATTTATTGTTTCTAGTAGTCTTTCGGTGGAGTCTTTGGGGTTTTCTATGTACAGGATCACATCATTTGCAAAAAGTGAAACCTTTACTTCTTCTTTCCCAATATGAATGCCTTTTATTTCTTTCTCTTGTCTGATTGCTCTGGCTAGAACTTCCTCTTTGATAAAGGAGCCAAAAACACACAATGGAGAAAAGAAAGCCTCTTCAATAAATGGTGCTGAGAAAACTGGAAAGCCACGTGCAAAAGAATGAAACTTGACTACAGTTTGTCTCCTTGTACCAAAATTAATTCAAAATGGATAAAAGACCTACATATAAGATATGAAACAATAAATTACATAGAAGAAAACATAGGTACTAAACTCATGGACCTATGAGAACATTTTATGAATAGAGAACATTTTATGAATTTGACTCCAAAGGCAAGGGAAATGAAGGCAAAGATAAATGAATGGGACTACATCAGACTAAGAAGATTTTGCACAGCAAAAGAAACTGACAACAAAACAAACAGACAGCCAATTAAATGAGAGATGATATTTTCAAACAACAGCTCAGATAAGGGGCTAATATCCAAAATATACAAAGAACTCATAAAACTCAACAACAAACAAGCAAACAATCCAATAAGAAAATGGGAAGAGGACATGAACAGACACTTCTCCCAAGAAGAATACAAATGACCAATAGATATATGAAAAGATGCTCATATTCACTAGCTATTAGAGAAATGCAAATCAAAACTATGAGATATCACCTCACACCTGTTAGAATAGCTTGTATCAACAAGACAGGTAATAACAAATGTTGGAGAGGCTATGGAGAAAAAAGGATCCCTCATCCACTGTTGGTGGGAATGTAAAGTAGTACAACCATTATGGAAAAAAGTATTCTTTAAAAAATTAAGAATAGAACTACTATATGACCCAGCAATCCCTCTGCTGGGTATATAACCCCAAAACTCAAAAAACATTGGTATGTAAAGACACATGCAGCCCCATGTTCATCACAGCATTGTTCACAGTGGCCAAGACATGGAAACAACCAAAAAACCATTTAATACAAGATTGGATAAAGAAGATATGGTACAAATATACTATGGAATACTACTCAGCCATAAGAAATGATGACATCGGATCATTACGACAACATGGATGGACCTTGATAACATTATACTGAGTTAAATAAGTAAATCAGAAAAAACTAAGAACTGTATGATCTCATACATAGGTGGGACACAAAATTGAGATTCATGGACATAGATAAGAGTACAGTGGTTACCAGAGGGAGCGGAAGAGAGGAGTGCGAGGGGGTGGGAGGAGGGAAGGGGGAACAAAGAAAACCAAATAATAGGTGACAGAAGACAATTTGACTTTGGGTGATAGATATACAACATAATCATGTCAAAATGATCTGGAGATGTTTTTTCTAAATCTTTTTACTCAAGCTGATCAATGTCACCCCATTAAAATTAATTGTTTAAATAAAATTATAAAAAAAAAAAAAAGAAAAGAACAAACCTGAGCTACAAATAATAACAACTAAAGTTTATTGAGTGCTTCTGGCCAGGTGCAGACCTAAATGTTTTCCATGTAGAGTAGTCCCCCCTTATCCACGAGGGCTATGTTTCAAGACTTCAGTGGGTGCCTAAAACCACAAATAGTACTGAATCCCATACATACTATGTTTCCCCCTAAACTTACATACCTTTTCACTTAAAAGCACTTTATATTCTCTTTTGCATATTTGAATTGCACTTGGGGACCATTATCAAGCAAAATAAGGGTTATTGGAACAGAAGCACTGGGTACTATGAGAGTTGATCTGATAACCCCGATGGCTACTAAGTGACTAATGAGCAGGAACATGCTGGACAAAGGAATGATTCACATCCCAGAAAGGACCAAGCAGAATGGTAAGAGATTTCATCATGCTACTTAGAATGCTGCATAATTTAAAACTTATAAATTGTATATTTCTGCAATTTTTTTCAGTTAATACTTCCTGACCATGGTTGACCGTAGGTAACTGAAACCACAAAAAGCAAAACCACAGATGTGAGGTGAAGGCAGGGAAGGAGTACTGTATTCATTTGGACTTGTTAACAAACTGATGGTATTGGTGCTCTCGTTATCTTTATTTTACAAATGAGGAAAGTGAGACTCAGAAAGATTAAGTAACTGACCAAGGTTACTCTGCGGGTGAGTGATCAGGCCAGTTAACAAGAGCTCAAATATATGCCTTGCAAAGATCTTCCCCTCCCTCATTCTATCAATCCAGTGCCCCTTACTCTCTCCTCCTTCCCACCCCAATCCCATAGATTGTATACTGCCGGGTTAACCTGGAATGCTGGTTGCCTTCAACCTCCTTTGCTTCCTGAAACCCCGTCTTCCCAGTAGATACATAGCTGCCCCTGGCTGGAGTCACACAGAAAGCCTGAACATCTGACATACCTTGGTCATGCATCCTCCCTTTGGGGACTAATTTCATGCTATACTTAGTAGCAATATCTTCTGGAGCAAGCACACCCTAGGGTATGAGCATACTCTCTGCCCATGGCTAACTTGAAAAGATAGAAACTTGGGTAAACGGAGGCACTCTACTTGCAAAAGCAACTTAATACCTCAAATGCTTAAATTAAAGATGAGACAGAGAAGTAATCAATGGCACAGCTAAGTGGAACAATGAGTTGATGCTTCTCTCTCTCTCTCATTAAAAAAAAAAATGAGACAAGGATGAGATGAATATATTTGGGTTTGTGTTTCAGTCTGGTAACTTATTTATCATGCTGCCCTTACCCTGAAGTCTTTCTCCCCCTGTGGATAATCTCTTGGTAGGAACTTGCCAGCCCACACCCAAGCTAAAGCGGACAGGCAGAGCACAGCCAAGGAACTGAGAGCCATTTCTAATAAAGGCAGGAGGATACTTTTCCTTCCTCTTTTCCCTTATCTGAGTGGATTGGAAGTCCAGCTACCTCACCAGGTACAAAGTTTCTGACCTGTGTCCTACCTTAAGGATCCCGTAGTATTAATTAACCATAATTAGCTTCCAAACTCTTGAGGATAAAAAATAAAAGATCCTGTTTATGAATAGCAAACATATTGTCCTCTGCTCCCCATCCCACCAAGTATTTGTGTCAAAAGCTACCGTAGGTAGCAATTGTTCTATTCAATATTTGTTCAGTTAAGACCATGTTTGGGTCTGCTTTATCTTTGCCAGAGTCCAAATCCATGGAGGGGTTTTAGGATGTGACAATACTAAGGTTTATCTTTGCCACATCAAAGTGGGACCATACCAAGGTTATTTTCCAAAACTTATTTGAGGAACATTTACTATAACATCCAGGAGTTTTGGAGTTGGCTTAGAGAAAGCTTTAAGCTTTAAGAATAAGCACAAAGCCTGACCTGTGGTGGTGCAGTGGATAAAGAATCAACCTGGAATGCTGACATGGCTGGTTCAGAACCCTGGGTATGTAGTACATACCCTGGTCAAGGCACATACTACAAGCAACCAATGAACAACTAAAGTGAAGCAGCTATGAGTTGATACTTCTCACTCCACCCCCTCTCTATAAAATCAATAAATAAAATCTTTAAAAAAAAGAAGAAGCACAAAGCCAGGTTGATATTAAGGCTTAACTGTGACATAAATAACTTCCCCTCCTTCCACAGTCAACACAGACTTATGGCACTGGACATGCCAGAGTGACACAGACAAAGGTTCCTGTCTTGGTGAGACTTCACAATGGCTTATTCCAGGAAATTCTTGGACACTAATGATTTACTTCCCAAAGATTCAGTGGAAATTATTTTAATTTAAGAAAGACTTATGATAGCCAGTTCAGGGGCAACTTTTCCAAACATGCTTTAACAAAATTGGCAATTTTAACTAAATTACACCCTGTTCTTCAGGTGCTTGACTCAGATTTTTCTTTACTACAATGGAACGTGGAAGCTTGTAAGGACCAGCCACTCTAGCCCAACCTTCCAAACAGGTTTTCAGGCTGGACTGCATTTTCTAGAACAAATCCTTTAAATATTTTTAGTCAAAGAGGACAGTAATGAAAACCTCCAATAACCAACCAGAACATTTTAATAGAAGTCTTTCTAGGCTTTTGTATTAAGATAACAAATGGAATAAATAGATTTAGGAAATGCCAGGCCTTCCAAGAAGAAGAAGAAGAAAATATATACCCTCTTAAAGGTAAGTTAATTAAACACTGGACACTGCCTCAGATTCTGAGTGACTTAATATATTGGGTATTTTACACCTCATCCTTCATGTTATCAATGAATATCTATTCTGTATTCATCATATATCATGCATTATTCTAAGTACTTTACTAATATTAACTTTCCACTTGAAGTTGTCCAATATTTGTATATTTCATACATTTTTTGATGCTGCTATTTCTATTGGTGCCATATGGAAGTTGCATCTTTAGGTATAGTTTCCTACTACGGCACTAAAATTAGCGTTACAAAAAAGTACTCTGTGTATTCTGTGTCCCTTAAGTAAATATATTCATTTTCTATCATATCACTATTCTTAACATTAAAATAAAAATAAATATGGGCTTCCAATGTTTATCCTTTCATTATCAACTCTCCAAGTTCAAATTCCCAATTATTCGAAGTTGTATATTTCTCAGGTTCTGTTATATAAGATTATAACAGCAATAAGTGATAGAAAGAAAAGACATTTTTCTCAAAGTTTTTAAAAAACCCTTTTCTTTCTGCAAAGTTTCAAAGAAATTTTAACAACAAAAAAAAAGGTACGGCAACACATAGTTACAGAGAATTCCTCTTTCAAGTCAAAAAGACCAGGTTTAAATCTCCCGCTCCTGGAGATTAGATATGTGACCTTGGGCAAGTTACTTAACTTTCTAGACCAGTGGTTCTTAACCTGGGTTCTATCGAACCCTAGGGGTTTGGTGAGTAGGTCTCAGGGGTTCAGAGAAGCCTCTGCTGCGGAGGCCAGAATAAAATAATACTGTAATTTGTTGTGAGTTCATGCACTTTGTTGGTTTTGTTCTTTGAGCAAGGTGATGTTCATGCACAGCTCATCTTGTGCACCAGTAAAAAAACATATACCTATGTCTTGAATTTGGAAAAAAAATCATATTTTATTTATCACTAAAGAAGGGTTCGGTGAATGTGCATATGAAACTGGTGGGTTCGGTACCTCAGAAAAGGTTAAGAACCACTGTTCTAGACCTTGGTTTTCTCATCAACAAAATGAAAATATCAACACTGTCCTCAAAGTTACTGTGAAGATTAATTAGAATAATACTTGTGTCCTGTTCAATCCAGTGTCAGAGTGTAGTAAACTCTCAATAAGTAGTTGCTAATATTATTACCAACACATAAGTATGCCAACCATATGACAGGCAGTGCTGGGAGGTTTCATAATTGCTATTTGACTTAATCCTTCACAATCCTCTGAAACAAGGGAGCATTTTTCCTTTTTATAGGTTAGGAAGGTAAGGCTCAGAAAAGGTAAGTAACTTGCTGAAGGCAGGGCAGGGATTTGCAGCCAGGTCTGCCTGACTCCAAAGTCCATTTTCTTTGCAATGAAAGAAAATTGTTCACTCCAAATTTCTTTTGCCATCTATCTCATGCAAAATGTGAATCACCATTTTCAAGTTTCTACCAATACACAGATAGCTACATGAAACCACTACTTTCATCTACCTTATCATAAGTAGCAAATACATCTTCCACCACATTTTATTCCTTTATCATTCAAGATAAACATATTTTGCCTACAGGTTGCATTGGCATTTGGAAGAAACTAAAGGTCTGTAATTAAGATCTATAGCCAAAAGCCAAATCAAATCACAGAGTATAGAAATGTGTCTTTTTGATTCCCTGTGCTGGATGTAGGTCTACCTTGATCTGAATTTGGATTTTAGGCATTTGTAAATCATCTTTGTACATGTCTTCTTTTATTCAACAAATATTAATAAATGTTGGATGAATTAGTCCTAAATCCTGCATTCAAGGAACTGAGGGTTCAATAGGGAAGAGAGGATGTACAAAAAGAACTAAAATTCTGAATAAGAAGTGATAGGTGCTAGAAGAAAGATAAAATTCTAGGGAATCTTAAGGACCCAGTTTCTCCCTGCAGGAAGAGGAGGATCAAAGCTGGCAGCTGCATGATCTAGGTCAAACTGTTCATGAATTTGTTTCAAAATAATACAGAAAGGGGCAAGTGGGTGTGGGTGTAGATGAACTAAGAGTGGCCATCAGTTGATTGCATGAAAACTGAGTGATGGCAGTACAAAGCATCATTATACTAGTGTGTCTACTTTTAGATGTTTGAAATTTTGCATTATAAAATGTTGAAGTATTCTACAAGATCATCTGTTTGTGTAGTAAACTACATGAAAAAGGCTACAAAAGGTATAATATAATGGTATAGGTCTAGAGGACTGACTGGACAGAGAGGCATGAGTGACCACCAGTGAAATGAACTGAACTCTCTCCTCCTCCAAACACTACTCCTCCCTGCCTCCCCATCCACACACAGAAGCCTACTCAGCAAGAATTCTTCAGCGTACAACCAGAGGTTAGAAAGACTGAGCATAGGGTAATAACAACCCAGGAACCCCATAGTTGCAATGCCTACCCCTGAAGAAAGAGTGAGCATGTATCCTGATGAAAACACAGTCAGTGTGAGTTTTATAGAAAATTGAAGTCAGCACAATCAACAAAGTTCAGAGGCTTCAAGCTATCTGTGGACTTGAATTATGAAGCAGGGTCCCATTTTTCTCATCGCTCATGGAGATTTCACATGTAGACTCGGGGAAGGATACACGTCAATAATTGTAGATGCAAAGGCATTCAAAACTGTATTGTCTCAAGAGTTCTCAGTGTTTTTATATAAAACACGCCCCACTCCAGAATGTTCCATAGGTGTGTTATCTAGTGATTTTAAAAAATATATATGATTTTGAAGTAGGCATGACTCTAGCCTAATTGATATGCTCTCAGGCATAACAGAGAAAGAGGGGGATGTGAGAGGATAGAGCTCAGCCATCCAGCAGTATTCCATAAAACTGAACAAATTCGTGAAATATTGTGTAGGGAGAGGTGCTAGATGCACTTTATACATTCTTTTGAGGATGATAGAATATAACCTCTTGGATATTCTGTCTAGTATTTTACCAACATTAGGATGTTTTGAAGAGGAATTGCCACCCTGACTCCAAACCCCAAATTAAAATTACTGCGGATAAAATTAGAGTGTCACATGCTACTTTAATTTTGTGCTGCTGTAATTTAGTGGCTTCTCGTTTAAGAGTACATAATTATTTTCAAATTATCGTATATCATTTCACAGATAAATTGGATTATCAGCCAGAACTTCCAGGGAGATTAGAATGCTACATAAAATTAGATTCTGCTCACTATTTATGCTGCTTTTGGACAGTCTTCTTTCCTGAACCCTGAGATCATCTATTCACAGATAACCACTGGGAAGTATTTAAAAGGAAGAGATTGGTGCTGTTTCTTTCATACAGCATGTTTTCAAGAGACATGGTTTGTCTACATCAGAAATTTAGCTAGTATTCAGTAGAGGTACATTTCCAAGAACATCAAAATAGTTCTCTAAGGAAATGTAATTCACTTGGCCTCTTACTTCTTAAGTATACCTAGGTTTGCATGTGTGTGTTTTCTGTATTTTATTTCAATAAAAGACAAGCTCTTAAGAGAGTCTCTGCCTTTACACACTGAGACAAAATGACTTGGAAACTCCCTGGATATATTATGATCAACTGTTCTGCTTTCCATTTTGACAGCTTTAATGCTTCTAAGCTACCAGGCTCCTGATCGTCTTCTTTCTAAAGAGAAACAGTGATTTTGTTCCCGTAGTCAGTATGGTAATTATCTAAATTTGTCTCTACCAATCTTGCTTGATCTCTGTGCAGTCAAGTGATAAAATCTGTCCCTTTCCTACTGCCAAACATCTCTCAGATTCCAGGTCAGAGGTCACTCTCTTGGGGGAAATAAGAAGACTCTAAAGAGGTTGAAAAACCTGTATTTCCTCACAGAATTCAGCCACATGGGATAATCTTACAGCCTTCATGTTCTCCTAATTCCCACCAGCTGTGTGATTATTTGATTGGTGTTCATCTATTCCATGAGACGATACAGTTCCATGAGTAGGACCAGGGCCGGTTTTACTCGCCATTATATTCTCAATGCCTGAAACAAAAAAGATGCTTAAAATATATATGTATTGAACTAATAAGTGTAAAATTATAAATAAAGGTGTCCATGAACAAATGAGTTAATTAAAGAAATTGCTCCAAGAGGCTTTACCAGTAACACTTTGGAACTGCACTGTCTTAATAAAGTAGCCACTAGCCACATGTAGCTATTCAAATTTAACTTTAAATTAATTAAATTTAATAAAGTTAAAATCCAATTCCTCAGTTGAACTGAGCACATTTCTAATGCTCACTAGTCACATGTGGCTGGTGGCTGCCACATTGGACAGTGCAGGTCATAGATAGGGCATTTCCATCATTATAGACAGTTCTGTTGGGCAGCATAGTTCCAGAAATTCTAACATTGTAGCCCAAGGAAAGTACTATTTTTTCAGACTCAATCACCTCATTATTTTTGCTATTGTTAATAATAACTGTGTGACTGAATACCTTTTCCTATAAAACTATAATTTACTTATTGATTAATTTCTGAAAAAAATTTTTTTAGCATTTTTTCTTCTAAAACAGTGACATATCATTTGGCTGATTTAATCTATAAGGGTCCAAGGGCTTTCCTGAGCACTCAAAAGTATTCTTGAAATGGAAAAAATTTGCTTTTCTAAAAGCGCTTTTACTACAGAGGCCGGGCCTCTCTGTGCTATGCTGAGAATAAATATGGGAAAAATATAATGTGCTCTAGAAATCACCATTAGCATATAAAAAATTTGGATTGTATTGATTTAATTATGTAACTGCATGATTGCACACTTCTGAAACTATAATTATCTGTTAACTGGTATAGTTTTCTAAATGAATAATATTCAATATGTTTACTGAGATCATTTAATTTCAATAGTTAAACACTTTAAAAAATATAATAAGACTAGTTACAGCCATCTTCTATAGACTATAAGCATATGTTTTGTTTTCGAAAGCAGAGACTAGAAAGTCACCAGGGTTAAGGGAACAAAATAATAACACTTATGCATAATTAAAAGTAATAATTTGACTTAAATGCTCACACAAACAAATTTTTTCTTTAGTAATATAAGTGTTAGAAAAAGGATAAGAGAATGGTGAAAATAATATTATGCTCAACTTAGATACAGTAAGACCTCACTTAACATCATCAGTAGGTTCTGCAACTTTTAAGCAAAGTTTACATTTTAATTCCATTTTTCTCCATATTTCTATAAAAACAAGAAGGATTTTATCCAGTAAATACTATGGTTACCTTGACTACACCCACATTTTAAATTATATATCACAAAGTTATGTCAATCTGTAGCATAAAATACCAAAACCAGCTTTTGAGCCAAGTACATTTACCACACCATAATTTTCATGTCTCAGATTTCAATGACAGTTAATAAATGCAATGAATACCAGCACTATTTTTGACAGGTAACTACCTCAATGCCAAACATACTTGTCAATGTATCTAAAACATTATTATTCATCATATTCTAGTACCATCAGTGTTTTCATACCACAGCTGTTCCAAACCATAGGAAATCAAGTATTTTCCTAATAGCACACTTAAAAACATCAAGCTGTACACTGAAAAGTACAAAGCCCATTTTCAAATGCATTTGCAGGGATTATACCTATGCCCACTTATGAACAATCTTTGACTTTCTGTTTCATTTTTTCAGTTCTTAGTCTTTATGTCTGAGTAAGCACTGAACGTTACATTTATAAAACACAAGTCACATTTGGCAAAGGTGAAATTGTGTGGTTCCACCGATTGGCTGTTGGGCAATACAGATTTTGCTTCTTAGAATGGGTTGTCAGAATGTCACACAGGAAGTTTATCCGTAAAGAACTTTAAGGAATGGGTTAAGAAGTCAGGGGAAAGATGAATAGAAAATAGAATTGGGAAGGTTCATGCCCTTCATGTGGAAATCCAAGACCTGTCCTCCTGAAGACCATAACTTTGCAGGAGTTAGAAACTCAAATGGCTTCTAGGTCGGGGCGTGTAACTTCAATGAGTGAAGTAATGCTATGGGACAGATGAATAATGAGAGAGGAGTGGGAACTGGGATAAGCCCCATATGAAAATATTTAAGTTTTTTAAAATGTAGTGAAAGATATTAAAAGTCTATTGAGTACAATCTGTGGAGTTGCAAATGTGGAGTTTCTGCTTTATGAGACAGCTTGAGGTTGGGGCAGGGGTGAGCGAGTTACTGACTGAAATAATTTAAGGAATGTTGTGTTCCAGCAAAAGTCACAAGGTCATGCTTTAAAAAGTGCCAGGGAGTTCATTTGGAGCCAGGTTTATGTTGTAAAAGTATATCTAATTATAAACTAACTTTAACTTTTCCTCTACTTTTCTACATTTCTTTCCCCCAATACCTTCATTTTCCATTAGCTTGATCAAAGCTACTTTGCCCAACATTGCCACAGAACAAATTCTTGCTGATCACTGGTGTTACAGTCAAAACTGAGGAGGGCAGATTTACAATTTGTCCCAAATTTGTGTAAAACAATAAGAACAGAAAAGAAATTCTGAGATCTTTGATAAGTTTTGAAGGTACTGTATTTTTTAAGATGATGCTCCTATAGGTGGTACTCCCACTGTTAATGGGAACAGAGTATTTAAAATGGTTGGGCTTACATGACTCCACTGTAACCTTGAACCATGTTTAAATGCTGTGAACCTAGGGCAAATACATAATCTCTCTACTTCAATATCCTCAATATTTAATGTGATGGTATCTAGCTCATAGGGTTGTTTAAGCATCATATGTGTTGATACATATAAAGATACAGCATATATCACCTAGAACAGACGTGGCCAACAGTTTTTGCCCCTGGGCCAGATTAGAAAGAAAACTTTTTTCACGAGCCGTATGAAATATTAAAATTAAAAAATGTTAAATACAAAAATGATTCATTTAAGTAAACAAAATTTTATTATGTAATTTGTTTATGAATAAATGTGAGTGGAGAACATTTTTAATATACAATATTATTATTATTATTATTATTATTATTATTTTTACAGGGACAGAGAGAGTCAGAAAGAAGGATAGATAGGGACAGACAGACAGGAACGGAGAGAGATGAGAAGCATCAATCATTAGTTTTTCGTTGCCATTGAGACATCATAGTTGTTCATTGATTGCTTTCTCACACATGCCTTGACTGCGGGCCTTCAGCAGACCAAGCCACCTCTTGCTAGAGCCAGTGACCTTGGGTCCAAGCTGGCAAGCTTTTGCTCAAGCCAGATGGGCCCACACTCAAGCTGGTGACCTCGGGGTCTCGAACCTGGGTCCTCTGCATCCCAGTCCAACGCTCTATCCACTGCACCACCACCTGGTCAGGCTACAATATTATTTTAATAAAAATATAATTACATACTGTTGGGCAGATAAAATATATTATGCTCACTTTGTTAAAGATGGAGCTGCCCCCATGGAAGCTCATCACCCAGGTGATATTATTTGCCCTTATGCTTGGGATGGGTGTGGGGGAAAGGCTGTAATGTAAGCAGGCCAGGTCGTTATGGCCTAAGGCTTGGTTTTAAGAGTAAGCTTTTCCCCACACCCTTGACTGATTGGATGATGTAGGGTGGTACACTCTCCTGAGGAATCCCACTGTGCCTCGGATGGGTGGCTTTGTATTGGAGACTTCCTTGTTTGTGTAATTGGATTGGAGGTTTTGATTCTACACTATAAAGTGGGACAGAGCAGTAGCTTGCTCTCTCTTGGTTCCTGGGATTAGTATTAGAGAGGAGAGCAGAGTAAGGCCACGTGGAGGAGATGAGGCAGCCAAGATGGCAGAGTGCTGAGGAAGAAGCCAGTTTGTGCAGAGTTTGTGTAGAGAGGAGATGGGAAACAGAGGTGAATAAGTCTGGTGAGCTAGAAGCGTTTGATTCTAGGAAACTCGGATAAGTCAGTAGCTTTGTGAGCACTGAATGAGTGGGTTTTGGAGCCCAGTGTGTGTTTTTGCTTGCCCACTAGGTGCAAGCTAGAATTAAAGCTGATGGCTCACCAGTTTTTGGCTCCATTGTTTTATTACCGACTGTCCGAATCTAATGTGAACCTGCATGGGTCAGGCTGCTGTGATAGTGGCCCTGGCTACTGGCTTTACATATACTGTATAAATATCCAAACTGTATCTCAATCAATCAAAACAATATTTAATTAATAGAATGAGATTGAAAGGGTTCTATCACAAATAAAACAATTATTTTGTTTTACAAACAGCCTGGACATGTGTTGGGCAGATAAAATATATTATGCTCACTTTGTTAAAGATGGCGCTGCCCACATGGAAGTTCATTGATATTAATGTGTGTTCTGGAACAGGCTGTGGGCAGGCCTGGTCGTTATAGCCTAAGGCTTAGTTTAAGAGTAAGCTCTTCCCCACACCCTTGACTGATTGGATGATGTAGGGTGGTGCACTCTCCTTAGGAATCTCATTATACAGAGGCTTCCTTGTTTGTATAATTGGATTAAAGGTTTTGATTCTATGGTATAAAATGGGAGAGAGCAGTAGCTTGATCTCTCTCTCTTGGTTCCTGGGTTCCTGAGATTAGTATTAGAGGGGAGAGCAGAGTAAGGCCACGTGAAGGCCAGGAGAAGCAGCCGAGATGGCTGAATGCTGAGGAAGAAGTCAGTTTGTTAAGGGTTTGTGCTGGAGGAGATGGGAAACAGTGGTGAATAAGTCTGGTGAGCTGGAAACCTTTGATTCTAGGAAACTCGGATAAGTCAGTAGCTTTGTGAGCACTGAATGAGTGGGTTTTGGAACCCAGTGTATGTTTTTGCTTGCCCGCTGGGTGCAAGCTAGAAATAAAGCTGATGGCTCACCAGTTTTTGGCTCCGGTGTTTCATTGTCATCTGTCCGAATCCAATGCGAACCTGCGTTGGTCAGGCTGCTGTGATGGTGGCCTCGACTACTGGCTTTACAACATGTTTTCAGTTATCAACTGTAGCTATTGTCTCTGTTACAATGCCACTTGATTTGGCACACTTGACTACAAAAATAAATTGTTTGACCTTGGGTGCGCACTGGCAAACTCTACCTAAAAAAATGTGGGTTTCACATCACCACTAAACGTCAAACAGTTCATATTGAGTACAGTCAAGTACAAAAATTGTAAATTTTTATAATGGAATTTTTTTTAAAAATAAAGAAGTATCGCGAATCCATTTGACCAATTATTGGAAGTTAACCCTAGATTAGTCACACACAGAATTGTTTTCCGCGTATCACTATCTTCTTAAATATCTCAATTTCCAATAATCAAAGATGCTTCTGCTTCTGAGTCGCTGAGATTTTAACGTAGCGGAGAATATTAAAAATTTAATCACAGGCCACATTAAGTCATTACTCAGGCCGGATCCGGCCCGCAGGCCGTATGTTGGCCATGCCTGACCTAGAAAGTATTCAATAAATAATACCTATTTTACTGTGATACTTCCCACATCATTTACTAATTATCCTGAACATTGATGATATAATGACAAGGACACTGAGAAATCTGGTAGTAGTGCTTAGGTAGAAGTGTGCAATATAAAAGGAAATGGATTAAAAACAAAGGGGAAATGACAATTAATACTGCTTTGGTGCTTACAATATGTCAGATACTGTGATAAGTGCTTTTTTAATATGTACTAAGTCTCATTTACTTTTTACAACATCCCCATCAATTATGAGCTCTTAATAATTTCATTTTTAAAATGGCAGTTTACACTGTCAATATCTAGGTTCCTCAAAATCCTCTTCCCTGTGTGGTCCTGGGCTTAATCTGGTCAAAAGTGGAATTTGCATGAGATTTGAAAAGCAGAAGTAAATCAGCAGCCAGCCATTACTCTCTGAAGGTCATCGTGATTAGATATAGCTACGAGTAGACATAGCAGTGCCAGTAGGTTCCAGCTGTCCATTCTCCTCCACTCTACATCCTGCTCTTTTTTGGAACCACTGGCCCCGCTGATCATTCACACATCATTAGATGCCTGAATGTGAACTTTCCAAGGCAAGAGCTCCCACAGATGTCTTCTCTAGCAACCTCTTCATGGTCCCATTTGCACATTCAGACATGCCTTCCTTCTCAAATGGACTAATGGATGACCCCTCTGATCTTCCAATTCCTTCTTTAGACCTTCACTTCCCCAGTGCCTCCCACAGTGGCAGTTCAGCTGCCTTCATTGAATCTTGACTGATACTAGGTAGCAGCCTCATGGGGAGATTAAGTAGTTTACCCAAAGTCAGTCAGTGGCTGGTGAAGCCAGAATTGGAAGCCTTAATCTGCTTCTAAAGCCCATACTCTTAATAAGCACAACATTGCCTTGGAGAGAGGGAAAAGGAAGAAAGAGATAGGAAAGAAAGATAAGAGGCAAGCCTTGCTTATAAATAAGGAGGGAGGAAACAAGATTTAAAAAGCTAGAAGTGAGAAGGCTGCAGGGAGGAAATTAGAACTAGATGGTAAACAATGAAAGTGGAGGCAAAGGAATAAAAGGTAAAAGGGGATGGGAGTGGCATTCCCAGCTCTACTTGCTCAGCAGTACATGTGTACTTCCTTTTTAGCTCAAAGGGGGAATTTTAAGCATGGCTAATATATGCCAGAGGACTGCACAGCTTTAGTCCTTGTAAAGCCAGTAGCCGAGGCCACCATCACAGCTGCCTGACCCATGCAGGTTCGCATTAGATTCGAACAGTCAGTAATGAAACACAGGAGCCAAAAACTGGTGAGCCATCAGCTTTAGTTCTAGGTTGCACCCGGCGGGCAAGCAAAAACACACACTGGGCTCCAAAACCCACACATTCAGTGCTCACAAAGCTACTGACTTATCCGAGTTTCCTAGCATCAAAGCTTTCCAGCTCACCAGACTTATTCACCTCTGTTTCCCATCTCCTCCTGCACAAACTCTTAACAAACTGGCTTCTTCATCAGCACTCTGCCATCTTGGCTGCTTCTCTCCTCCACGTGGCCTTAATCTGCTCTCCTCTCTAATACTAACCTCAGGAACTCAGGAACCAAGAGAGAGAGAGATCAAGCTCCCAGACTGCCCTAGTTTATAGCCTAGAAAATCCAAACCTTTAATCCAATTATACAAACAAGGAAGCCTCTGTATAATGGGATTCCTAAGGAGAGTGTACCACTCTACATCATCCAATCAGTCAAGGGTGTGGGGAAGTGCTTACTCTTAAACTAAACCTTAGGCTATGACGACCCAGCCTGCCCACAGCCTGTTCCAGAACACACATTAATATCAACGAACTTCCATGTGGGCAGCGCCATCTTTAACAAAGTGAGCATAATATATTTTATCTGCCCAACAGTCCTCAATTGCTGAGGAAGCAAATACATACCCTTTTGGCTTTATTTTTGTGAGAAACTGAATATAAAATTTTATTAGAGTTTTGTTTTTAAACAAAGGACCTAATAATTTTTCAAATTATTCATTCTTTTTCAGCCTTTCTTAATCAATTTTTAACATAAGTCAGTGATAAATATCAATTCTAAGCCAGCAACTGTTATTCAGATTTTGTCTGTCGGTTGAGAAATCAATTTCTTTTGCAACAGAGCAATGACTCTGTTAATTACAGATCATCATGCTCAACTGGGGTGATAATCAATTTAACTATGTGAATTCAACATGAGGGATGTGACAAACTTTGTAAATAATTCCAAAATAGAGGTGTGAAATATTTTCCCATTTGACTACTTGATTTACGCTAGATATTTACTATGTATAATATATACAGCTGCCAAAGAAGCACAGAAATTCATTGAAAATCTTTTGGGGTTTTATTTTCCACTGTGAGGCAGCTAAGACTAAAAATACCCTGTCTAGGGCACAGCAAGACTCTTTAAATGTCTTGATGTGCATGGAGGAGAGAGGACAGTATGCCTGATTTAAGGACAAATCATCCCATACTTGCCGCCATTTCACATGACTACCCATGCACAGCTACTGGCTTGCATTTCTTTTTCTGACCTGCATTTCAAGTATTGGTCAGTGCAATTTGGGCAAGACTGTACCAGAACAGGTTTCATGAGAGGGCGGTCATAGAAGTTATGATAATCTTGCTACAAACCATACCGTCCCTCTGTTAGGCCATGTCTTTCTTCTAAACTCTATGATGCCACAAATCCTAGTTAAGGGGTTAGACAATAAAAGGACAAAGGGACACCAAATTTGTTTTTACGGTCAGTTGTCCTCTTCCTGTCCCAATGTGGGGTTGAAAAGGGCAGTCTCCATTCAACAAGTTGTTTAAAAGACAGTTATTTGAAAAGACTAACTCTCTTCTGGATTCCTTTCACTGGATTTTGGTGAGTTTTGGCTCTTAAGAGGCTACCACAGCCTCAGAATATTATCAGAAGGGAAAATTTTTTAAATTAGTTATTATAAATAAATATAGTTATTAATTATGTTATAATTATCATTATTAGAATAAATAATTATTTATTATATACTCTCACTGTGAATAAGAAGGAACAAGGTTAGTCTCCAGGAGCTTCTGGGGATATGCCTAGAAAACTACTTGTAACCCATCAAGCCCAACCCCTCAGCAGATATTCCAGATTAAGTGGGCACATGAAGCCCTAATACTTCCTGCCTTTGTTTTATCTCTTTCCTATACCTCCTCTCATACTTCTTTTCCCTATCAGTTCTCAGCCTACAAAGACTCTGGCCTCCGAGGTTGTTTTCCTATTGGTAGCCTCAGGCACAACTCTGGTTTCCACCTCCTTGGTGCTAACTTCCTGCTCTTCCTCTTGATGATTTCCTTTCTATACTTGCTTAACAGAGAAGTGAACAGATTCAGAATGTGAGAGTAGCACTGGCCCGGTAGCTCAGTCGGTCAGAGCACCATTCTGATATGTAAAGGTTGCTGGTTCAATCCCCATACAGAAACAGACTGATGTTTCTCCTCCCTCTCTCTAATCAATAAATATGTATTTTTTTTAATGTGAAAGCAGAAGAGAAACAGAATGTGTCCTGATGCCAAAGTTAAACTGTATAGCAGGCATTCCCTCCATGATGGAATACAAAAGTTCAAAGTGCACAGTATCTCCTTCCTCCCCAGGATTCTGATGTTTGTAACCAAGGCACTCATTAAGAGGAGGTTTTGTTACTGTGGAGCAGACTACAACATGGATCATTTGGGAAAAGGCTGGGCTCGGTATTTCAGTTCTTTTTAATCTTGTCCCCTCTCCATGTTGCTTTCTCCACCCCAGCTGAAGAGCTCCTCATAGTGAATTTCTTTTCTCAGCAACTTCAAAGTTTCCTAGCCAGAATGTGATATCCAGGGTACTCCCTAACAATTTGATGGGTTGCCTAATTTGAATAAACTAGTTTGTGTCCCACTGTTTATATATTGGCCTCTCTGAGCCAATATACTCAGTTAGGTTTCCACTAGGAGTTTCCAAAATGTACTTTAAGCTAGCATAGCACTGTGAGGTCATCTATTTGGCAAATAATCATCAAGTGCTTACTGCAAGCCAAAATGATGCAAACATATTTTTGCAATAAGCCTGCAAGGTAGGCATTAACTCAGTTTTAAGAGATAGAAATCAGGGTCAGCAATTAAGAATTTGCTGCTGCACTAAGTGGCCCTTTATTATTGTTCTTGGATGTTGCATTTAGAAAGCACTCAGCCAAGTAGAGTCTAGCAAATGATTTGGTTCATTTAAGATGAGTGGACAGGCAAGCCTCATTCTAATCTGGGGTCCTGATCATGATGTTTGGTAATCTATATTGCCTCAATTGTCCAGATGCTAACCAAACAGTCCCTTCATTTGTGCTGTGCTGTATATATGCATCTTTGGTATTACTTGGAAACTGGATGCATCCATGCTTGTCACAGAAAAATGAACAAATCCTCAAAAATTTGTTATATATTAGGTTCATATATTTAAATCTTGTTTCATATGGATTTATTCAATATTCACCAGTTGAGCTCTAAAAGTGGTTTTTGAAGTAGAGGATGGTATGGTTTTCTGTTCAGTTGCATGGACTTATTCCCCACCACCACCCTGATCTGAGCAAGGCCAGTTTGAGTTTCCCTGGATCAAGCAATCACTCTGGGGATAATAAGGCTGATTATTAAATGATAAATTATAGGAAAAAATTAAACACTTACATGGTTTGATAAATAATCTCAGTTCAAAAAACTGGATTTATTTACTGAAGTTTAAAATATATTTTATTACCACTGAGGTAGCTCTGGAAATGTAACAAAAAACCTGTTAATAAAGACTACTGTATATAAAAATTATTGTTATAATAACTAGAACTCTCAACAAAATTTTCAAGAAACTTGATAGTGGCTTATTCTTCCCTGATAGAAATGATACTAGTATATAAAAACTTTTTTGCTGTAAAAATTCTATAATAAGATTCTGGACAGCATTTCCTTGTGGGGTACTGTGGGGCAGCTATGTAAGGCTTGCTTGCTGGTGTACCAGCTGCAAGCACTTTGCTTGATTAGTGCATGAGCACGTGCAGAGGCATGTGTACATAGCCTATATAAGGCTATGAGTGCTTGTGCTAGGGAGATTGTGGATGCGCAGATTACCTGCACTCCACCGTGAGGGGTCATTTTGTGGTTTGCTTGCCTGAGAGGCGGTTTCCCCTGCCTGTGTGCTTGTCGGCAGTTGTGAGACTTTATTAAACAGAATGGCCCCACTGTTTCTGGCTCCACAGTTTTTCTACCGTCTGCCCGAATCCAATGTGAATGTGCCTGGCCTCTGCCACTGGCATGACAAGCACATAGGGCTGAATTATCACAGGGAACTTCAGAAAAGTGAGTGGAATTCCTCTGAACTTGGAAAGACTTAATGAGTTCATCTCTGACCTTTCGTCTACCCATAGCCTGCAACTGAGCTGAGAGCCATAGTCATTTTAGGCAGAAACCTGGATTTTGGGGAACAGCCACAAAAAAGTATGTGACCTTTTGATTCAGGAAAAGATGAAGAGCTGTTTCTAGCTATTAGAGATGTTTAATTACTGTAGACATTCAGTTCTTAGTTTTCTGATTTACTTATTTCACTCCATATAATGTAATCAAGATCCATGCATTTTGTTGTAAATGATCTGATGTCATCATTTCTTATGGCTGAGTAGTATTCCATGGTATATATGTACCACATCTTCTTTATCCAGTCATCTACTGAAGGGCTTTTTGGTTGTTTCCATGTCTTGGCCACTGTGAACAATGCTGCGATGAACATGGGGCTGCATGTGTCTTTATGTACCAATGTTTTTTGAGTTTTGGGGGTATATACCCAGCAGAGGGATTGCTGGGTCATATGGTAGTTCTATTTTTAGTTTCTGGAGGAACCACCATACTTTCTTCCATAATGGTTGTACTACTTTACATTCCCACCAACAATGGATGAGGGTTCCTTTTTCTCCACAGCCTCTCCAACACTTGTTACCTGTCTTGTTGATAATAGCTAATCTAACAGGTGTGAGGTGGTATCTCAATGTAGTTTTGATTTGCATTTCTCTAATAGCTAATGAAGATGAACATCTTTTCATATATCTGTTGGCCATTTGTATTTCTTCCTGGGAGAAGTGTCTGTTCATGTCCTTTTCTCATTTTTTTATTGGATTGTTTGTTTGTTTGTTGTTGAGTTTTATGAGTTCTTTGTATATTTTGGATATTAGCCCCTTATCTGAGTTGTCGTTTGAAAATATCATCTCCCATTTAGTTGGTTGTTTATTTTGTTGTCAGTTTCTCTTGCTGTGCAAAAACTTCTTAGTCTGATGCAGTCCGATTCATTTATTTTTGCCTTCACTTCCCTTGCCTTTGGTGTCAAATTCATAAAATGTTCTCTATTCATAAAATGTTCTCATAGATCCATGCGTTTAGTACCTATGTTTTCTTCTATGTAATTTATTGTTTCAGGTCTTATATTTAGGTCTTTTATCCATTTTGAATTAATTTTAGTACAAGGAGACAAACTATAGTGGGGGCATTACAATACCTGACTTCAAATTATATTATAGAGCCACAACAATCAAAACAGAATGGTATTGGCAGAAAAAATAGACACTCAGACCAATGGAAAAGAATAGAAAGTCCAGAAATAAAACCACGTATATATGGTCAAATAATTTTTGATAAAGGAGCCAACAACACACAATGGAGAAAAGAAAGCCTCTTCAACAAATGGTGCTGGGAAAACTGGAAAGCCACATGCAAAAGAATGTGGTAAGTTTTTATACAGACATATAAAACTAACCAAGTGTCACAGTTTTCTTATAATCTATTATTAACTATTTTTCATTAGTTTTTATTCTGGGCTCTTTTGTTTGACTTCCCCTTTAACCCTTTGAGTAGTACAAACGTTCATGTATGTCCTCACTCAAATGGTCAACAGAAAACTTACTACTCAAATGGTTAATAATTTTGTTAAAAATTAGATAGTGGCCCTGGTGGGATAGCTCAGTTTGTCAGAGCATCGACCCAAAGCGCTGAGGTTGCCGGTTTGATCCCTGGTCAGGGCATATACAGGAACAGATCGATGTTCCTGTCTCTCTCTTTCTTCCTCTCTCACTAAAATCAGCAAATAAATGTTTTAAAAATATTATACAAATACATATAAAAGGATACCTAAAATATGTGTAAAGTACAAGCTGTAAAACAGTCATTCCATCCCTCCTAGCTCGAGACAGTCTTGGCCAATCCCCTTGGAACCCCTACCTGCCTCTCTGCAATCCCACGTCCACCAGAAGTAAATGATATCTCAAATTATTTTTGTCTATCACCCCTTTGTTTGTCTTTATAGATTTGCCACATATGTGTTTCTCCTTGAAACAAGGTCAATTAATAGCTCGTTTCTTTTACAAACATTATTATAATTTTTCAGATTTTTTTTTTCAAATGAGTAACATGTTATCTGTGTTCTCATTTCTACCATATGATAAATTCTCTCTGCAGCCCTACTTTGGTGATTGGTTTATATCAAACAAAATGTTTTTAGTTACTAATGTAATTGTTTTGGCTTCTCCATTAATTGCTGGGGTGAGTCACTGCTGGATAATAGTTGTACATTGGCAGACTTTCTTGTTATTTTATGGTGTATCCCCCCTCTACATTTGCTTCAGAGAGCCTCCAATATATTCATAGAATTTGTGGAGCCCTAAATATTTTGCTGTGTTACTTCCTGCCTCATACACTGTCACCCAATATGAGAGAATGACAGAGCTTTTCCGGGATAGTAAAAGCAAAGGAACAATACTAGCATTAAGTAGTAATAGTATTACTCAGTGTTATCATTTGAAGTTGCATGAGTTTGACACAGTAATTTCAAAAGGTTTAAAAACACAATGACAGAATCTGTAATGTTTATTAACAGGCAAAGATAAATGATAATTTAGTGGTTGGAATGCTGAGGTGAACACAATCATGTTGGATTGCACATACATTACTAAATTGAATATCCTTTATTTCTGCATAATTTTGGATCATAAATCATATTTTTATTTGTAACATCAGACTATAGAAGCAATCGAAAATCTGAGTTCACTCTGAAATATTGTTAACAGAAAACTGCAATAGGTTTTCATATTTCAAAAAGACTAGATTACTTAAGAGTAACTATTAAATAATAATTTTAAGAAATTTGGACAGCCAAAGACTGTTTTCATCTAGGGATGTGTGTGTGTGTGTGTGTGTGTGTGTGTGTGTGTGTGTGTGTGACAGAGACAGAGAGAGGGACAGACAGACAGGAAGGGAGAGAGATGAGAAACATCAATTCTTTTTTGCGGCTCCTTAATCTCCTTAGTTGTTCACTGATTGCTTTCTCATACGTGCCTTGACCAGAGGGCTACAGTGGAATGAATGACCCTTTACTCAAGCCAGTGACCTTGGGCTTCAAGCCAGCGACCTTTGGGCTCAAGCCAGTGACCATAGGGTCATGTCTATGATCCCATGCTCAAGCCAGCAATCCTACGCCCAAGCTGGTGAGTCTGGACTCAAGCTGTATAAGCCTGTGCTCAAACCTGTGACCTCAGGGTTTTGAACCTGGGTCCTCCGCGTCCCAGTCCAGCGCTTTATCCACTGTACCACTGCCTGGTCTGGCTGGGGATAATGTTTTACAATGTAAGAGGGAGAACTGCCCTGTATCACATGGAATTGTGACAATTCACATTTTATATATGATTAGGGGAAGATAGAATGGATGGTGCAGTGCCTAGAAAAAAGGGATGCATAATCAGAATGCACGTGATTGTTGGAGACAGTTGATATTAACGGGGTCTAACTTGAAAAGAAAATGTTTTGAAATATTCATTAATGATAATATCTGGCATAATCCACAAAGCAATAATACTTTCCTCAGATGTCCTGGGGGAAGTTGTCAATGGGGACCTGGGGACTTGAGGTATATTCATGACTGTGTTTAGTGAGTACGAGTTACATCAGGTATGAGTTGTCAGTTCAAAAAGAAAGCCAACCCAGGAGCAAGATGGCGACGGAGTAGGCGGACGTACCAACTTCCAACTCCCAGAACCAAAGTGGATTACAACTCAATTTTAAGAACCATCACCTGGATAAACCAACTTTGAACAAAACTAAGTGGACTCTTCAACCAAGGAACACAGAAGAAGCCACATTGAGACTGGTAGGAATAGCGAAAACGCGAAGAGGGCTGCCCAGCTCCCCGGAGCAAACGGCAGCCCGGAGAGACCCGTGTGGCGGGAGGAGATTTTGGCGGAGAGGGAGGGACCTGGGTCCCAGGAACCAAGCCCCAGCCTGCAGTCCCAGAGCCAAGAAGAGGCGTTTGGACAGTTTTGAGCTGTGAAACAAGTGAGGGAGCTCCCAGGCCTACAGTGTGGAGTATTAGGTCCCTTCCTACTCTGCTGAGGGCTGCTTAAGGTTTTGGGGCGGCAGGACGCTGAAAGGCGGTTCTGTCGGCGTGGGCAGAGGCCAAGCCGGTGGGAGATCCGTCTAGCCCAGAGGGTCGGAGGGTAAGCGCGAGAGCGGTCCGGAAGCTGCGGGCCCGCCTTTAATCCCACTTACGGGGACAAAGCGGGAGGCCAGGAACAGGCAGGCCCTGCGCAAGCCGGCCCTGACCGCGGGGACCGGGCTAGGACCAGGGACGGGCAGGGGCTCGTGGCTGAGCTGACGCTAGCAGTCCGCCCCCCCCCCCCCCCCCCCCCCGCCGCCCGCCGGAGAAACCGCGGTTGGCCAGTATACGTGCGCGAGCGGGCTCCGAGCGCGGGAACGGGGTGGACCCCGAGACAGGCGGAGGCTCGCAGCTGAGCCCACGGCTGCTATCCCCATCCGGCCGGAGAAACCCCGGATAGCGTTAATACGTGCACGAGCGGGCTCCGAACGCGGGGGCGGGGTAGAGTCCGGGACGAGCGGAAGTACGCAGCTCGGCGGAAGCCAGCAAACACGCCCGCCCCAATAAATCTTGGTTTCCGACCCTGCGCAAAGGACCCTGGCCTCGAGGGCGGGGCTAAAGCTCCTGACGGGCAAAAGCTTACAGCTGAGAGCACGTCAAAAGCCCCGCCTAACCCGCGGAACTGTAGCGAGCAGGCTCCGACTGCTGGTTCTGGGCGGAAGTCCGGAAATAGGCTGGGTCCGCAGCTGAGGAAAGGTGCTCGCCTCTACCCTTGGTGCTAATCTTGTGGCTTCAGTCACAGCCCCTCCCACGGAGGAGAGGCAGAAATCACAGCAAAAGCCACAGTGGGCCGGCGCTGGCAACGCTCATACCCAACCACCCTAGGCGCCGGCAGAGGGGGTGGGGGGCCTGCAGATAGACCACACCTAGAGAACACAAAGGCAACACCTACTGGACTCCAGTGGCCACAACTTGCTTATACACAGAAAAAATGGGCAGGCAGAGGAATGCAAACCAAATGAATCAAGAGAAATCCCCAGAGAAGGACCTGAATGAACCAGATATAACCAAATTACCAGAAGCAGAATTTAGAATAATGATAGTTAGGATGTTCAAAGAAATTAGAGCAACAATGGATAGTCATTATGAACACCTAAATAAAGAGATAACAAGTATAAAAAATGAAATTGAAATAATAAAAAAGAATCAGACAGAAATGACAAATACAGTATCAGAACTGAAGACCACAATGGAAGGAATTAAAAGCAGGATGGATGACGCTGAGGATCGAATAAGCGAGTTAGAGGACACAATAAACAAAGGCACAGAAGCAGAGAAGAAAAAGGAAAAGAGACTCAAAAAATGTGAGGAAACTCTAAGGGAGCTTTGTGACAACATGAAGAGAAACAACATTCGCATCATAGGGGTGCCTGAAGAAGAGGAGAGAGGACAGGAAATGGAAACTTTGTTCAATCAAATTATAGCAGAAAACTTTCCTAAATTAAGGCTGGGAAACACTCCACACATTCAAGAAGCACACAGAACTCCATTAAGGAGAAACCCAAAAAAATCTACACCAAGACACATCATAGTTAAAATACCAAAGCTAATGGATAAAGAAAAAATTTTAAAAGCTGCTAGAGAAAAAAAGACTATCACCTACAAAGGAGCCCCCATAAGGATGACATCGGACTTCTCAACAGAAACACTTGAGGCCAGAAGGGAATGGCAAGAAATAATCAAAGTAATGCAGAACAAGAACCTACAACCAAGACTACTTTATCCAGCAAGGCTAACGTTTAAAATTGAAGGAGAAATAAAGAGCTTCCCAGAAAAAGAAAGCCTCAAGGAATTCATAAAAACCAAACCAATTCTGCAAGAGATACTAAGGGGCCTCTTGTGAACAGTTTAAAGAGAGGAAAGAATAGAGCAAAAGAAGAATACAGCTTTAAAGAATAAAATGGCAATAAACAACTACATATCAATAATAACCTTAAATGTAAATGGATTAAATGATCCAATCAAAAGACATAGGGTAGCTGCATGGATAAAGAAACAGGACCCATACATATGCTGTCTACAAGAGACACACCTTAAAATAAAAGATGTTCATAGACTGAAGGTAAAAGGATGGAAAAAAATATTTCATGCAAATGGAAATGAAAAAAAAGCAGGGGTAGCAATACTTATATCAGACAAAATGGACTTTAAAACAAAGGCTGTAGTAAGAGATAAAAGAGGACACTACATAATGATAAAGGGAACAATTCAACAGGAAGATATAACTATTGTAAATATCTATGCACCAAATATAGGAGCCCCGACATACATAAAGCAGACTTTGATGGATATAAAGGGCGAGATTAACAGCAATACTATCATAGTAGGGGATTTCAATACCCCTCTAACAACACTGGATAGATCCTCAAGAAAGAAAATTAATAAAGAAACAGCAGACTTAAAGGAGACACTAGATCAACTTGATTTAATAGATATCTTCAGAACTTTTCACCCTAAAGCAGTAGAATATACATTCTTCTCAAGCGCTCATGGTACGTTTTCTAGGATAGACCACATGTTAGGACACAAAAATGGTCTCAATAAATTTAAGAAGATTGAAATCATATCAAGCATTTTCTCTGATCACAATGCCATGAAACTAGAAATTAACCACAAAAGAAAAACTGAAAAATACTCAAACACTTGGAAACTAAACAGCTTGTTATTAAATAATGAATGGATTAACAATGAGATCAAAGAAGAAATAAAAAAGTTTCTAGAAACAAATGATAATGAGCATACATCAACTCAAAATTTATGGGACACAGCAAAAGCAGTTCTGAGAGGGAAGTTTATTGCACTACAGACATATCATAAGAAGCTAGAAAAAGCTCAAATAAGCAACTTGACCCTGCATCTAAAAGAACTAGAAAAACAACAACAAATAAAACCCAAGACAAGTAGAAGAAAGGAAATAATAAAGGTCAGAGCAGAAATAAATGACATAGAGGCTAAGGAAACAATACAGAGGATCAATGAAACAAGAAGCTGGTTCTTTGAAAAGGTAAACAAGATTGATGAACCTTTAACTAGACTCACCAAGAAAAAAAGAGAGAGGACTCAAATAAATAAAATTAGAAAGGACAGTGGAGAAATAACAACTGACACAACAGAAATACAAAGCATTGTAAGAAAATACTATGAAGAACTATATGCCAAAAAATTAGACAATCTTGGTGAAATGGACAAATTTCTTGAATCATATAACCTTCCAAAAATCAATCTGGAAGAATCAGAACACCTAAACAGACCAATTACAGCAAATGAGATCGAAACAGTTATCAAAAAACTCCCAAAAAAGAAAAGTCCTGGGCCTGATGGCTTCACAAGTGAATTCTATCAAAAATTCAAAGAAGAACTAACTCCTATTCTCCTGAAGCTATTTCAAAAAATTCAAGAGGAAGGAAGACTTCCAAACTCCTTTTATGAGGCGAGCATAATTCTGATCCCAAAACCGGGCAAAGACAACACAAAGAAAGAAAATTATAGGCCTATATCCCTGATGAATTTAGACGCTAAAATTCTCAACAAAATATTAGCCAACCGGATCCAGCAATATATGAAAAAAATCATACACCACGATCAAGTGGGATTTATTCTGGAGAGGCAAGGCTGGTTCAGTATTCGCAAATCAATCAATGTGATTCACCACATAAACAAAAGGAAGGACAAAAATCACATGATAATTTCAATAGATGCAGAAAAGGCATTTGATAAAATCCAGCACCCATTCATGCTCAAAACTCTCAGTAAAGTGGGAATACAGGGATCATTCCTTAACATGATAAAGGCCATCTATGATAAACCGACAGCAAACATCATACTAAATGGACAAAGATTAAAAGCAATCCCCTTAAGATCAGGAACCAGGCAGGGTTGCCCACTTTCACCACTCTTATTCAACATAGTTCTGGAAGTCCTAGCTACAGCAATCAGACAAGAAGAAGAAATAAAAGGCATACAAATTGGAAAAGAAGAAGTAAAACTGTCATTATTTGCAGATGATATGATATTGTATATTGAAAACCCTAAAGTCTCAGTCAAAAAACTACTGGACCTGATAAATGAATTCAGCAAGGTGGCAGGATATAAAATTAATACTCAGAAATCAGAGGCATTTCTATACACCAACAATGAAATATCAGCAAAAGAAATTAAGGAAACAATCCCCTTCACTATTGCAGCCAAAAAAATAAAGTACCTAGGAGTAAATTTAACCGAGGAGGTTAAGGACTTGTACTCAGAAAATTATAGAACATTGATAAAAGAAATCAAGGAAGATACAAACAAGTGGAAGCACATACCGTGCTCATGGCTAGGAAGAATAAACATCATTAAAATGTCTATATTACCCAAAGCAATTTATAAATTCAATGCAATACCAATTAAAATACCAATGACATACTTCAAAGATATAGAACACATATTCCAAAAATTTATATGGAACCAAAAAAGAACACGAATAGCCTCAGCAATCTTAAAAAGAAAAAATAAAGCAGGAGGTATCACTCTTCCTGATATCAAGGTTTACTACAAGGCCATTATACTCAAGACAGCCTGGTACTGGCATAAGAACAGGCACATAGATCAATGGAACAGAACAGAGAACCCAGAAATAAACCCACAGCTTTATGGACAACTGATATTTGACAAAGGAGGAAAGAACATACAATGGAGTAAAGACAGCCTCTTTAACAAATGGTGTTGGGAAAATTGGACATCTACCTGCAAAAAAATGAAACTAGACCATCAACTTACACCATTCACAAAAACAAACTCAAAATGGATAAAAGACTTAAATGTAAGCCGTGAAACCATAAACATCTTAGAAGAAAACATAGGCAGCAAGCTCTCCGACATCTGTAGCAGCGGTATATTTGCCGATTTATCTTCATGGGCAACTGAAATAAAAGGCAAGATAAACAAATGGGACTATATCAAACTAAAAAGTTTTTGCACAGCTAAAGACAATAGGAACAGAATAAAAAGACAAACCACACAATGGGAGAACATATTTGACAGCACATCTGATAAGGGGTTAATAACTAAAATTTATAAAGAACTTATAAAAAGCAACACCAGGAAGACAAACAACCCAATCAAAAAATGGGCAAAAGAAATGAATAGAAATTTCTCCAAAGAGGACATACAGATGGCCAATAGGCATATGAAAAAATGCTCAACATCACTAATCATTAGAGAAATGCAAATTAAAACCACAATGAGATATCACCTCACACCAGTCAGAATGGCACTTATCAGCAAAACAACACAGAATAAGTGCTGGCGAGGATGTGGAGAAAAGGGAACCCTTCTGCACTGCTGGTGGGAATGCAGACTGGTGCAGCCACTGTGGAAAACAGTTTGGAGATTCCTCAGAAAATTAAAACTCGAACTGCCTTTTGACCCAGCTATCCCACTTTTAGGAATATACCCTAAGAACACCATAGTACTGTTCGAAAAGAAGAAATGCGCCCCCATGTTCGTGGCAGCATTGTTCACAATAGCGAAGATCTGGAAACAGCCCAAGTGTCCGTCAGAAGACGAGTGGATTAAAAAGCTATGGTACATATATACTATGGAATACTACTCAGCCATAAGAAACGATGACATCGGATCATTTATAACAAAATGGATGTACCTTGATAACATTATACGGAGTGAAATAAGTAAATCAGAAAAAAAGAAAAACTGAGAACAGCACGATTACATACATAGGTGGGACATGAAAGTGAGGGTATGAGACATGGACAAGAGAGTGGTGGTTATGGGATGGGGGTAGGGAGGGAAGAAGGGGATAGGGAGGAGGGGAGGGACGCAGGGAAAACCAGATTGAAGGTGACGGAGGACAATTTGACTTTTGGTGATGGGTATGCAACACAATTGAATGATAAGATAACCTGGAGATGTTTTCATTGTACATATGTACCCTGATTTATTGATGTCACCCCATTAGAATTAATAATAATAAAATATATAAAAAAAAAAAAAAAAAAAAAAAAAGAAAGCCAACCCATGGAATGGATGTGTCTGACCTTCAGTGGAACCGAGTGCCTTGAATTATGTCTATTTTGTGCTAAACCAAATATTTTCAGATCTTTCTGTTGAAAGCAATATTTAAGTCATCATACCATTTTTTACTATAGTATTTTCACTTGATATAACCTATTATACTGGTATTCAAGAGTATCTATTATTAGTGAAATGCTATTTAAAGCAAATGTACATGGCATATCAAACAATTACTCAACACCACTTTCCCTCTACTATAAAATTATTAAAAGCATTTGCACATGATAAATTTCAAAGCACGGCCCAAAGGGAGTGAAATGACTTCCAGGAATTTATTTTTAAAGGAATATCTACCTATGGAGACTAAAAAAATTTAAGCATTCTCATTAAAGAAATTCCGCACTTTAAAATAAAGAGATTTATAACATTGCAAAGGCATCTTGCTATCGTTTACTGCAGGAAATGTTTTCTTAATATTCTTTCCACTAATAAAAAATGTATAACTATAAAATAGGTTGGGGTATTGTAAAACACTTAAATTCATTGTACTTAAATTGATTTCCCCCTTTATTACTATTTAACTATTATTTTTTAAAAAAACATATTCAGTTAATTTTTATAATACAAAATTTCACTAAGGTAAAAAGTAATTGTGATAGATATATTTCTATCTTAGCTTCTTTTATACCTTCTATCAAATTCATTTTATTCAAGATTTTAATGTTTAATTTATAACTTGTATCATGGTCTCAAAATTCACTACATTAATGTTTTAGAAATTCTTTTTTTTCCCCTTGGCTGGCTGGCTCAAGTAAATTGGCCTAGCGTGTCGATGTCCTGGGTTTGATCCCTGGTCAAGGCACACAGAAGTGACCATCTTCTTTTTTCCCCCTCCCTCTCCCTCTTCTCTCCCTTTTCCCCTCCAGTGGCTCAATTAATTTGAGCATTGACCCTGGGCACTGAGGATGGTTCAGTGAGTCCGAGCGCATCAGCCTCAGGTGCTAAGGATAGCTTGGTTGATTTGAGCATTGGCCCCAGATGGAGTTGCCGATGGAACTCTTGTCAGGGCGCATGTGAGAATCTCTCTATTGCCTCTTCTCTTAATAAAAATAATAATAATAACATAAAATATATTTTCAGGTGGTAAAACTTAATGTAAATCCAAGAGCTGAGATATAGATGGAGAAGAAAATGAATGATTTGCTTACTGATAAAATGTGGCTACCAGTAAGGAATAGAGTACATAAGTGAATATTGAATTAACTAAAATGTTGTGGAGAAAGAAAAGTAATATTGAGATCTGTCAGGAAGAGAACACCATTAACTCTCAGTGTAAAAGACACTACAGGGAAGTTGAGCTACAATAAGGCCCTTTTCCTTGAGAACCCTCCCTAGCAGACAGGGGCAGGCTTAGTTAGTAATGCTGTCATAAGTATGTATGGTGACAGGTAGGCACAGGAAATACAGGGGAGCACTTTGTGAAGTATGTGATTATATGACCACTAGGCTATACACCTGAAACCAATACAAAATCATAGTGAATGTAAACTGAAATAAAAATAAAGATATTTATTCTAAATAAAAGACTCTGACTCTGCACTATTAGAGCTTTGCTTTTTCTTATATGAAGCCCTTTTGGAAGTCATACGACTAATTTCCATCCTGTAAGAGAAAATACTGAAGCTTTGGCCTCAAACATATTTAGCTTTGAATTCTCATCCTAATACTGTATGAACTTGACACATTACTTAACACTTCTGAGCCTGTTTTCTTAGTGACACAATTCAGGTAATGCTAACTATTTGAATTGGTATACTAAATCACAGCACCAAATACATCCTGAGTATTTAGAAATAGTAGCTATTATGATAATGGCCTGTTCATTCAACAATATTAAAGAGTCTTCTAAGAACCGAGCACTATTTGGGGCACAGAGAACACAGCCAACTTCATAGAATCCTAGTCTTTGTGGAAACCATTGCCTTGAATAGAGTTGATATTCAGGTTAAGAGGAGCTGGTGAAAATAGCCAGGATTTTGTTTCAAGACCATGAGTTGTCTCTTAGCTTCATATGTTTTCTGACAAAGTGCTCTATTCTCCTCAATAAAAAAGTTCTCAGGGAGGGAAGGGAACATGCAGCTGTCACTGGAACAGCATGCTATTCCCTTGGTGTGCAGTGGTTGTTATTGTTGCTATTGCTGTTTTGTAGCCATCTTTTCTGTTTGTGTTTAAGGTGATAATGTTATACCATGTGGATATTCTGCTTTGGAAAAAGTAAATAAGATATTTTCAACATCTGTACCATGTTTATAAATAGATATCATATTCTTCCACCTGTTGGCTTGATAGGCAATGGAGCCAAAGGCATTTCATCCCATTGATCATTAGAATACAGTTCAATCTGCTATGGTTTTATTCTTCCATAGTAGAAAGATTAGTTTGTAAAGAGCTGGAAAGTGTACATCTCTGGCAAATTAGAAAAGCTGGAGTTTAAATGCACAGTTTCCAAAAGGAAGCTTCAGTTATCTCATTATAACGAATTGAAATTGTATGAAATTAAAGATGTGTCTTAAATTACTGGATAAGTATAGGGCTAAATATTACATGTATATAAATTTTGAATAAATTAAAGTTTTAAGTACACAAAGGAGGATTTGAAACTTAAAGTTATCCTATTGCTAATTGTTTTTAATAAACAAAATCACATCTCTTTTATTTCTTTTCTGTAAATATGAATTACAAATGTAATAACATTTTGAGTTTCAAAATTATATTTCTAAAAACACACAATAAGAAAAAGAACTCACATGTTAAATGTGTTTTCTACTGAAAGGTGTTTTTATGACGTTATGCATTTTCCAGGGTTATATGCCAATAATAAGGATGCATAATATTTAAAATGAGAAAAATATTGAGAAAACAAATAAAAATAGATGACATGTTTATTTTTATAAATTACTTTAAAATAATTTTATATGAATATATTTTTTAATGTGAGCCCTCAAGTGTAGGCTCAGAAACAAGTCTAGGAGTCCTCTGTTCTTAGTTTCCCAAACTTCACACATTTTTACAACTTCCCGGGTTTTTTGTTCGGTATTTTGTTTTGTTTTTTGCCAAAATCTGTGTATAATCTTTATCACATATATTTTAAATCTACTCTTTTTTACTTAAAAAATTAAACAAAATAAAATTTTATCTCTCAATGCCACATGAAAAATGACGCTAATTTGAAAGGAGAAAAGCAAAGCATATTCCAGCCAAACACCATTTCTTATTCAAAGGTCCTGATCCTGAGTTTTGTTTACTTTTTGTTTTAAAAAGATTAGCAGAAGTGTGTGGGAGTTAAAGATAACTTAGCATCAAACTGAGTTTCTCTTTGTAATAATTTAAAAATGCTGAAATAGAATTGAGCCTGACCTGCGGTGGAGCAATGGGTAAAAGCGTCGACCTGGAATGCTGAGGTTGCCAGTTTGAAACCCTGGGCTTGCCTGGTCAAGGCACATATGGGAGTTGATGCTTTCTGCTCCTCCCCCCCTTCTCTCTCTCTCTCTCTCTCTCTCTCTCTCTCTCTCTCCTTTCTCTAAAAAAATGAATAAATAAAAATCTTAAAAAAATAGAATTGAAAAGGTAATTACATTATAAAAGCGTGAGTTTATATTAATCTTGATGCCCTTGCTACTTACAAACATTTTTTATGCTATTATGTCTTCCATGCTTTGGGAACTACCAACTCAGACAAATAATACTAGCACATTCTAAAAGGTCCAGAATTAGAGAGTTCATAATTTTGTTCATAATACTTTACAATGATTACCAAGATGACCATACATATCAGTAAAGTCTCAGTCCAACTTTACATTGTTGTCTCAGCATAGTCATTACTCACATCCCCTTATATACTCCAGTGTGTGCTGATTTTGGACAATCCACTATTTTGTCACCAGGCTAATTGTTTATCTGTCCATCATTTTCTGAGCACTGATCCTGGACCTGGCTCTGTGATAATGACTAGAGATACTCAAATGTGAATGGGATACTTCCCAGCCCTCAAATTGCTCAGGAATGGGAGATCGGGGCAAGAAAGGGAAGAGTACCACATAATGACAATACAAAGTAATGAAAGTCACACATAGGTCTGTGCCATATGCTGTTGTCATTACAGAGGTGGACAGATGAGTTAAAGAACACCACAGTTTCTTCAGTGAGAAGGACAAGAAGACCAGCTCATCATTGACATAAGAACCAATGAATCAGCTCCACAGAGGCAGATAGGTCTTCCCTTTGAAAATAATGTATTAATTTGCTTTTTTACATGTTCGGGGAACTAGTGTGGTAAGAATTCAAGTGGGAAAACCACATACAGATCTTAACTCATATTTCTTCAGTGATTATAGGAAACTAATATGTGGGGATGGATAAAAATGTTTGCAGAGGAAGGGTATTCTTTATAATTGAATGGTTTTAAAAAATAAATCATACAATATTACTTCTTTGCTTAAAACCCTTCATGGCTTGACCATTGTTCTCAGAATAAAATCTACGCTCCTTCCCACAAACTCTGCCCTTCATCGGCAGCCACTGCACTTGCTGGTCTCACTCCAGCTCACTAAGCTGTGGCCACTGTGAAAAATGCCAAGTTCCTTCCCAGGTTATCAGCTGCACAACAACAGAGACCCTGCCTGTTTCACCCACTGCTGTGCCCTAGTGTCTGGAATGGGTCAAATATGCTGGGTGCTGACCTTCTCCCTTCAAAACTGCAGTCATTACTGTGGGGAGTTCCTATATCGAAGTCCAAGTACTACATTACTCCATGCTTCTCTAACTGCAGGATTCAGACCCCAATTCTGTGCGGAAGGGATTAAAAAACAGAGTATCCAACACATCTTTCTGAAGCATCAAGTTTATGACAAATTTTGAGAGGATAAAATATTTTAATAAGAACCCCCACAAACATGGGAGCAAAGGAGATCAAGAGAGGGAAGAGGGCCCCAGGAAAACAGTCCAGTCTGAAGTTTAATTCAGACAGGGCTGAGGGTGGACCCACTGTGAGGGCAGACTCCTTTTGACACCCCAGGGGGCTCCAGGCGGTTGTCTAGGCACAGCAAGAATTCTGGATAATCTCTTTCTGAAGGCCACGGAGATGCGGGATCCTCGGCTGACATGAATCCAGTGCAGAGAACTGCTTGGCAGGTGCACGTCTCCATCGTTCTGTTGGCATCCAGGATTCAAGTGGGAAATACACATACAGTTCTTAACAAATGATGATAAGAAACCCCGCCCAACCTGCTGAATCTTATAATATGTAGAGATAGAAAAAAAAAGGACCAAGTCTTCTCCCCTTGCACACAATGCATGCATTTCTGGCACCGCTCTCATTCGCAGCTGTTGGCATCCAGCCCCTGGGTCACCTCCCATACCCTGGGTGGTCCTCCCTGAAGTACAGCACATCCCAGTTCAGCATTTAAAATACTGACCTCACCTGCATCTTACCTTGGCATTCAACAAGTTGAACAGTCACACTGGCATGACTTGAGTCTTTTAGACCGATAACTTTGTATTGGACGAGCCATAACAAAAACATTTTTAAAACACCCTTAAGACTCTTCTAATCACCCTCCGCCAGCCCTGGCGGTGGCCAGGAGAGGCTGGGGTCCGACCATCAGGCAGCCCAATGGTTCTTTCTTGGGTTCTACTCCCGCGCGGTTGGTGCTCTTGCTGCTGTGGGTGGCGGGGGAGCGAACAGGGCCAGGCTGGAAGGCGGGGCTGCAGGCGGGGTTCATGGGCCGCGGACTGATGGATCCTCTCCTCCTGGGGCACTGATTCCTGAAGCACTTGAGCTGAGGGAAGGATGATGGGAAGAAAGGAAGGGCAGAGCCTTACGGGGATAGTGCAGATTTTCCTTTTACGTTTCCCCGTTTCCAGGAGAAGGTATGTTCCCATAACATGGTTGTATGACTTTTCTATCAGAGTCGCCTGTATATTATGGTGATGAAAGCCGATGCGGTTCATTTCTTCTACTATTTGGGGGTCCAGGTCCCCCTGGGGCACCTTGCCATATGGCCTTAGTTCTTCCTCCTGCCTGCTATTCATCCATGGGTCTTTTAAGATGTCGTCAAGGGCTGATCTTCAGCTGAGATTGTGGGCCATTAAGTTTTTTAAAAGTGCTTTACATTTCGGCGACAAAAAAACCTATGAATTGCCCAGTCATAATCTGTATTTTCATGTTAAGTCCTGCCCAGCAAATGGCAGCATTTCTGTCACCATCTTGTAAGGAATTATCCCCAGGCTCCACACATCCACCTTGGGTCCCTCGTAGCTTTGTCACTGCAGGACCTCAGGGGCCCTGTACTAGCTGGTCCCACAATAGGTTTTCAGTCTTTCCTATTTAACTTCCATCCCTAAACCGAAGTCTGTTACCTTGACGTTGCCGTCTCCATCGATGAGAATGTTCTCCGGCTGTAAGTCCCGGGGGACTGTGCCCCCCTGTGGCAGGACGGCAGGGCCAACGGCAGTATTGGAAGATGTGTCACGCTTCCCTCGCCTCGGTCCTGCGGCCGTTGTTATGCAAATAATCGAACAGGTCTCTGCCGCTGACTATCCCGTGATTATGAATAACTCGGCATGGGTGACAATCAACTCCATGAGTTGTGCTATGTGTGGGTGATTTAAAACTTTAGGAAAGTTAACTTCACAAAACGCATCAGGCCAGTCCCTCCAATTTATGATTTGGACCACCAGCTACATGCCTGTTAGAATGAGCCAGCTTCACCTTGGCGAAACCCCTGTGCCCAGGGTGCTCTGGAAGACTTAGTTGCCCACGCTGTACCTCCTTCTGCCAGGGGTGGCTACAGAGTCACCAGACATGGTGACTTCAGAATGGAAACAAGTCAACCAAGTCTAAGAGACAAAAACCAAAGGGATTAGTCCTAGTACACAGTCTGTCAGTCAAAAATCCCATCCACCCGAGTCCAAGTCCACAGATCACCACAAAGCTTCCTAGGATGTAACAGACAAAATCCTCAGCCCAGCCAGGGCCTTATATAGGTTAGTTTGTAATTTCATCTCAACAGTGCCTCATGAGGTCAAGGCCAATCATGGACCATCATGGCTGAGAATAAAACAGTGGTTTTCTCCCTTTTGCGATCCATGACACTTGTACTCAAGAAAATAAATGAAAGGACCTCCAAAAAGCTTTCTGCTTATGTGTAAAGTAAAGATTGATACTGACTTTATTGGAAATAAAATCTAAGATGCAAAAAAGTAAAATAAAATAAAAAAAAGTGAAAAGTCTGGCCCTGGTTTGTGGGGCAGTGAGAACAATTGTTCCAGCTCAAGAACATCAGTTCCAACGTGGGGTTGCCAGTTTGAGTTTGGAATTGACCATCCTGAGTTCTCCAGCTCTAACCCTGTGGCACCAGCTTGAGCCCTGGTCAGGGCACATGTGAGAAGCAATCAATGATACAACACAATGGGACAATGAGTTCATGCTATAGTGTTCCCTGTGTCTGGTACAGTGAATAGCAACACAGAAAGTACTGAATAAATATTTGTTCACGGGATTAATAGAAGAGTTTGGGGGAAGAAAAGAAAATACACCCAACTACTTCTTTAATCAAAGTAATTCAGAAGAAATCTTAACAAACATCCTAATTCTGTCCTCACTCAGCTTTTGGGGCAGATATGCTAGGAAAGAGCAGGGCTGAAGACTGGATTTGAAAGCATTTGGGCACTTGGGGAGGCTGAGTGAAGGCCAGCTGATAGGAGCCTTTCTGTGAACATTGAAGATGACTGTTCACTCTAGCACTTGCCAAAGGATGCAGTAAATTCAGATCTGCAGTGAGGCTACAAGGTATTTTACACTTTGAATATCCATTCCAAATTACACAGAGGACTTCTCAAGTAACCTTGAGTATGGCTGTGTAGGTAAACCTCGGAGTTACTTAAATAAACCATCTCTGTGGAAAAAAGTGATGATGAGGCTTGTTAATGTACATTTGTGCAAACACTCTGAAACTTCTGTATGAAAAGATATTTACATATTCCTGCTTTCCTACTTTGTTTTGATGCACATTACATTGGAGGCTTTTCTGAAATGCCTGATGCTCCTTACTCACCTATTCACATTTCAGAGTAAGGAAATGTAGTCAATAATAGTTTAATAACTATGTCTGCCACAAGGTAGATACTGGACATATTAAGGGATCACTTTGTAAAATATCTGATTGTCTAACCACTACGCTGTACATGGGGAACTAATACAGAATAATATTGACTGTAAACAGTAATTAAAAACAACTTTTAAATATTTTTAAAGAAGAAGTCACTGGAAAACTGATCAAGAACTCTGTGCCAGTTTGTGTGTATTTGTGACAGAGACACAGGCTGCTGATTGACGGTCTTCACTGAAGGGTTCTTTGACTCAATTCTTTGAGGGATTGCTATTTTGGTTATTATTGTAGGTCATCCCTCCAAATACAATTGTACCAATCATTTACTTCAGAAACAACACTTTAATCTCTTTTCTGGAAGATATAAAGTGTTGACTAGTGTTGTTGGAGGTCCATGGAAGAAGGGCCTCAGGCATCTTATTGTTCAGTGTATAGACATTCACTTAACCCTACTGTTTCTCAGTTTGCCTGGGCTCCTATAGAGTTTCTTTAATTCAATTTCTCCAAGTCCTTTGTTGGGCTGGAGGACAGAATATGTTTTTTTAGCAGCTACTTAAAGTACAGTATACCTTGAGATACAAGCAGACCAACATACAATTTTTTTAAATATGAGCTGCAACTCGGTTCGTATTTTTGTTCGAGATCCGAGTGAAATTCTGAGATACAAGTTGTGTTTAGGGAAGCTGCCGCTAGTTGGCGCGTTGGCTCATGGGTCCAGTATGGGCGGCACAACACCAGCATATTGTTCTTTCTCACGTGTTACCCGCAGAATCAAGTCGAATCTTGTGCTGTACTAATTTTTGCATTATTTTTGCATTTTTTACTAACTTCTTTTGTGTGCTATCATGGGCCGAAGAGTGAGTGTAAAGGAGAGTGGTGAGAAGAAGAAGAGAATGATGTTGATAGAAGTAAAGCAAGAAATAATAGAAAAACATGAGCGTGGTGTATGAGTGATTGAACTGGCAAGGCTGTACTACCACAATACATCTACAATTTGTACCATCCTTAAACAAAAGTATGCCATCAAATGTGCAAATCCCACTTTTTGCAGATGATATGATCCTATATATCGAAAACCCCAAAGACTCCACAAAAAGATTACTAGAAACAATAACACAATACAGTAAGGTCACAGGATACAAAATTAATATATAAAAGTCCATAGCATTTCTATATGCCAACAATGAAACATTAGAAAAGGAACTCAAAAAAAATAATCCCCTTCACGGTTGCAACAAAAACAATAAAATACCTAGAAATAAACATAACAAAGAATGTAAAGGACCTATATAACGAAAACTACAAAGCATTGTTAAGAGTAATTGAAAAAGATACAATGAAATAGAAAAATATTCCTTGTTCTTGGATAGAAAGAATAAATATAATCAAAATGACTATATAACCAAAGCAATATACAAGTTTAATGCAATTCCCATCAAAATTCCAATGGCATTTTTTTTAAAAAAATGGAACAAAAAATCATCAGATTTATATGGAACTCTAAAAAATCCCTGAATAGTCAAAGCAGTCCTAAGGAAAAAGAATGAAGCTGAGGCCATTACAATACCTGACTTCAAATTATATTATAGAGCCATGATAATCAAAACAGCATGGTATTAGCAGAAAAATAGACACTCAGACCAATGGAACTGAATAGAAAGTCCAGAAGTAAAACCACATATATATGGTCAAATAATTTTTGATAAAGGGACCAACTACACACAATGGAGAAAGAAAGCCTCTTCAACAAATGGTGCTGGCAAAACTGGAAAGCTACATGCAAAAGAATGAAAGTCGACTACAGTTTGTCCCTTTGTACTAAAATTAATTCAAAATGGATCAAAAGACCTAAATATAAGACCTGAAACAATAAAGTACATAGAAGAAAACATAGGTACTAAACTCATGGACCTTGGTTATAAAGAGCACTTTATGAATTTGACTCCAAAGGCAAGGAAAGTGAAGGCAAAGATAAATGAATGGGACCACATCAGACTAAGAAGCTTTTGCACAGCAAGAGAAATGGACAACAAAATAAACAGACAACCAACTAAATGGGAGATGATATTTTCAAACGACAACTCAGATAAGGGCCTAATATTCAAAATATACAAAGAACTCATAAAACTCAACCACAAACAAACAAACAAACAATCCCATAAAAAAATGGGAAGAGGACATGAACAGACACTTCTCTTAGGAAGAAATACAAATGGCCAACAGATATATGAAAAGATGCTCATCTTCATTAGCTATTAGAGAAATGCAAATCAAAACTACAATGAGATACCACCTCACACTGGTTAGATTAGCTATTATCAACAAGACAGCTAATAACAAGTGCTGGGGAGGCTGTGAAGAAAAAGGAACCCTCATCCACTGTTGGTGGGAATGTACAGTAAGTAGTATAACCATTATGGAAGAAAGTATGGTGGTTCCTCCAAAAACTAAAAATAGAGCTACCATATGACCCAGCGATCCCTCTGCTGGGTATATACCCCCCAAACTCAAAAACATTGGTACGTAAAGACACATGCAGCCCCATGTTCATTGCAGCATTGTTCACCATGATCAAGACATGGAGACAACCAAAAAGCCCTTCTATAGATGACTGGATAAGGAAGATGTGGTACATATATACCATGGAATACTACTCAGTCATAAGAAATGATGACATTGGCCTGACCAGGCAGTGGCACAGTGGATAAAGCATCGAACTGGGATGCTGAAGACCCAGGTTCGAGACCCTGAGGTCGCCAGCTTGAGCACGGGCCCATTTGGCTTGAGCAAAAGCTCGCCAGCTTGGACCCAAGGTCACTGGCTCCAGCAAGGGGTTGCTCGGTCTGCTGAAGGCCCGCAGTCAGGGCACATGTGAGAAAGCAATCAATGAACAACTAAGGTGTTGTGACGGCAACGAAAAACTAATGATTGATGCTTCTCACCTCTCTCCATTCCTGTCTGTCTGTCCCTATCTATCCCTCTCTCTGACTCTCTCTTTGTCCCTGTAAAAAAAAAAAAAAGAAATTATGACATCAGACCAATTACAACAAAATGGATGGATCTTGATAACATTATATGGAGTGAAATAAGTAAATCAGAAAAACTAAGAACTGCATGATTCCATACATAGGTGGGACATAAAAAAGAGACTAAGATCTTTGTACATATGTATCCTGATTTATTAATGTCACCCCATTAAAATTAATTTTTAAAAAAGGAGACTAAGAGACATGGACATGAGTGTGGTGGTTACCAAGGGGGGGGGGAGGGAGGAGAGAGGAAAGGGAGGAGAGGGAGTGGGGGAAGGGAGGAGAGAGGAAAGGGAGGAGAGGGAGGGGGGAAAGGGAGGAGAGAGGAAAGGGAGGAGAGGGAGGGGGGGAAGGGATGGGAACAAAGAAAACCAGGTAGAAGGTGACAGAGGACAATTTGACTTTGGGTGATGGGTATGCAACATAATTGAATGACAAGATAACCTGGAGATGTTTTCTTTGAACATATGTACCCCATTAATGTCACCTCATTAAAATTAATAATAAAAAAAGAAGATTATTCTGTGGCATGTGAAAGTTACACAAAATCCAAATTTCGATGTCTACAAAGCTTTGAATGTTACCAATAAAAATTCTATGGGAAAAAAAAGTGCAAAGCCAGCGAAAGGAACTACAATTCTGTCCCAATTAAGGACAAATATCCATGAAGAAATGGAGAAGCTTCTGCTGGTGTGGGAGAAAGAGAAAGAGCTGGCAGGAGATACAGTGACGGAGACTATAATACGCGAAAGGAACGTATTAATTATGGCGACTTGAAGAAGAAAGAATCATCAACCTTAAAGATACACATTCAAGGCAAGTCATGACTGGTTTGAAAATTTTAAGAAGAGATCTGGCATCCACTCGGTGGTGAGGCATGGTGAAGCTGTGAGTGCTGATGATAAGGCAGCTGAGGAGTACATCTCACGTTTTGCTGCACTTATTGCAAAGGAAGGCTACATCCCCCAACAAGTGTTCAACTGTAATGAAACAGGATTGTTTTGGGAAAAAATGCCCCAGAGGACTTTCATCACAGCAGAGGAGAAGAAGCTGCCAAGCCACAAACCCATGAAGGACCATCTGACCCTTGCATTGTGAGCAAATGCTAGTGGTGACTGTAAATAAAGCCACTGCTAGTGTATCATTCCGAAAATCCTCAAGCCTTTAAGACTCACAAGATTCTTAAGGAAAAACTGCAGGTTATGTGGTGCGCCAATGCTAGGGCATGGGTTATGCAACAGTTTTTTACTGAATGGGTAAATCTTGTCTTCGGTCCTGCAGTGAAGAAATATCTTCAAGAAAATAAACTCCCGATGAAAGCATTACTAATGCTTGATAATGCTCCAGCCCACTCACCTGGTCTTGAAGATGACATTCTCGATGAGTTCAAATTTGTGAAAGTCCTCTACCTCCCACCCAACACAACTTCAATCTTGCAACCTATGGATCAGCAGGTCATTTCCAACTTTAAAAAGTTTTACACAAAGCACTTGTTCACCCATGCTTTGAGGTGACTGAGAATACAATTCTAACCCTTTGAGAGTTTTGGAAAGATCACTACAACATTGTGATATGTTTACGCATTATTGACTTGGCATGGCAAGAGGTTACAAGAAGAACCTTGAACTCGGCATGGAAAAGTGATGGCCTGATGTTGTTGCAGACAGGGACTTTGAAGGATTCAGACCAGAGACCGAGACCAATGTAGAAGCATTGGAGGAGATTGTGTCCCTCGGAAAGTCGATGGGTCTGGAGATAGATGAGAGTGATGTAAACAAGCTCATCAAGGAACATGAGGAGGAACTCTCAACTGAGGAGTTAAAGGAGCTACAGATGATGCAACATACAGAGCTTCTGCAAGAGATTAGTAATGAGGAGGAGATAGAGTTGGAGGAAGTTATTTCTAAAAGTGAAATTAAAGACATGCTAGCAATGAGGGAGAAGCTTTCAAGTTTCATTGAAAAGAAACACCCAGAAAAAGTTTCAACTGGTTGTGCTTCAGCACTTTTTAATGACACTTTTTTGTCACATTTCCGTAACATTTTAAAAAGCAGGCAAAAGCAAACCTCTTTGGATAGATTTTTATTCAAAAGTCCTGCAAGTGAAAGTGCCGAAAGTGCAGCCAAACAGGCAAAAACAGGTGATGATTAAATAAAAAATATGTAATGTTAAGCTTAGGTTAAATTTAAAGTTAAGAAAGTGCATTTTTTTACAATTAAGTTTTTGTGGTTTCATTTTAAGTAAAGAAAGTGCAGTTTTTAGTTTTGTTTAAAGTAAAGAAAATGTAGTTTTAGTTTACATGTAGTGTTAAGAAAGTACAGTTTTAGTTTACGTGTCTACAGTGCCTGCATCCCTTCCTCCCTCCCTCCTCCTCCGCCATTCACCTCCGTTAGCCGCACTTGTTTGTCTCCAAGGTAAGAATACAGTACTAAATAACACTTTTTTCTTTTATTTTATATATTTTGTTATGTATTGGTAAAGTATACATGTGTGCTTCTTAATTAAAAACATGTCTTTTTTTCATAATTTAGGATGCTGTGGGGATGTTTCACAAGGCTGGAACAGATTAAATCTATTTCAGTTATTTTAAATGGGAGAAATTTGTTTGATATACAAGTTGACTGACTTACAAGCTCGGTTACAGAATGAATTAAACTTGTATCTCAAGGTACCACTGTATAGGAATGGTTAGAAATGGAATCATCAAGAAATCCAAAGTAGTCCTTTAAAAATATGATTTATATGTTATAGAAAATAAAATATTTAAATTAATATAAAAAGTCAGTGAGCTCTGAAGTGTATTTTTATGCAAAGACTATAAAAGATAGTTTGTTTTCATAGTGTTTGAGAGATTTGTTTCACTGTTTTATTATACTTTAACAGAATTTCATTTTTTAAAAAATGATTTCTAAGAATTTTCCTCAAACTACAGCCCAACACAGTAATTTTAGTTTGTTAACTTTTTATTCCCCACTCTTGTGAATTTATATTTTCTGATTAAGTGGAGATACTTTTCATACTGAGCCACTATGTAAAGTATTTGTTCTAAAATTACTTTTTAAGTTCAAGAGAGTGCCTAGTTCTAATACTTTGGGATAAATAGGAGAAATACATGCTCATTTTATTAGTGTGTTGTTTTTTTTTACAGGGACAGAGAGAGTGTCAGAGAGAGAGGGATAGATAGGGACAGACAGACAGGAATGGAGAGAGATGAGAAGCATCAATCATCAGTTTTTCATTGCGACACCTTAGTTGTTCATTGATTGCTTTCTCATATGTGCCTTGACTGCGCGCCTTTAGCACACGGAGCAACCCCTTGCTCGAGCCAGCGACCTTGGGTCCAAGCTGGCGAGCTTTTGCTCAAGCCAGAGGGGCCTGCACTCAAGCTGGCAACCTTGGGGTCTCGAAACTGGGTCCTCCGTATCCCAGTCCAATGCTCTATCCACTGCACCACCACCTGGTCACGCTTATCAGTGTTTTAAAGGATATTTATCCCCATGGTTGCTTAGTCCTAATCTTTTTATATGGAAGATCCTAAATTATTTATCTGCATTCAGTGATATGTTTTATCTTTTCAATTTTGTGTCTTTGTACCTTCTCCAGTTTTGTTATGTTTGTTTTGAGATTCATTAACCAGAGAATTACATGGCACTTCTGGTGTGAATTCTTTATGAGGGTTTGTTTGTTTGTTTGTTTAAGTGTGAAGAGGGAAGATAGACTCCCACATGTACCTCAACAGGGATCCACCCGACAAACACTATCTGGGGCCGATGCTCAAATCAACCAAGTTATCCTTACTGCCTGTGGCCGATGCTCAAACCAATCAAGCCACTGGCTGCACGAGAGGAAGAGGGAGAGAAGGGGAGAAAGAAGGGGAGTGAAGCAGATGGTCACTTCTCCTGTGCACTGACTTGTCAATTATTTTCTTTCTTTCACTAATCTTAGTGAATGGTTGATCATTTTTTCATCCTTCTGATATCTTATCCTCTCACTCAAAGAATGACTTTTCTCTTGAACTTTCTTGTGTTAAGTGAATACCATATGACTCTGGCACTCCTCAGATTCAATTATATACCAGAAATAACCAGTGTTTGTTTGCTCATGTCTCTCAAGCTTCATACTTTATGAGTTACTTGAAGCATTCAATTTTATTTTATAACTTGACATTTTGTTTTTATTGTTTCCCTTGACTATTCCCAGAGAAGATAAGAATATCATCATTTTCTCAGACCCAAATAGCTCACTTGCTGCCTGGCATTCTCCTGAACGAGGTAATCAAAATGGATCAGTGTCTTCCCCTCGGGCTATGATAATGAGACCAAGGTGCTTACAGGGTGGCATATTTCACATCATCCTTTCAGACTTTGAAAATATTTTTTAACCACTCTTCACCCAAATTAATTGTTTTCTGCCAAAAACAGGAGACCTTACCTAAATAGTAAACTTCGATGATAGAAATTTTTAGATGGTAGAGTTAACCAATTTTCTAGTTATCTATCCTTTACTTTTTGTATTGACTGGTGCTCGAGCTATAACCTTGATAATCATAATACAGCCAGGTATTTCTTACACACTCCACCTACTCATGGTGCCTCCAATACTTCTCAATATTCCTAAAATTCCATAACCTTAGCTGTTGGTACACTTTCAACAGTCTAAATTATTTTAAACAAGGCTATGCACAGAACATGTTGCAAAGGAGATGTTTATTTTTAAAACAGAGGCTGAAAGGCAGACAATGTGATCTAGAGAAACTTCAATAAACACTTAGAAACCTTCTTCTACATGCCAAAAGCTATGTGGATATACCTGTAAGCCACAGTGCCGTCCTTCAAAGAGCACAGAGTACAAGGTCTAAATAAATCCTATATTGCAACACAACTTGGTTCATACCATGGAGCAGGGTGGAGCAAAGTTAGATTTATGGTTGTACCTGCTTTCAAATACAATAATTAATAAATAACAATAGGAGAATAAACTATGTGTTTTTAATATTATTTATTAAGTACTGTATTATTTTCCAAAAGAAAACCATAAACTTACTTTTGCCCCAACTTACCCAGATTCTGTAAAAGTCCAAAAGAGGAAAATCACAAGGGAAATTACATTTAAGCCAAGTCTCTAAAAAACAAAGTGAGATTTTTTTTTTTAAATAAAATGGTAAGAACACACATTATTGACTAATATCTGGTCTTATGGGGAAAGAATCTAGGTTACATGGTCATTAAAACTGATGATAAAACCTACCTTTGTTGCCTTGCAAGGCAAGTAATCTTGTTTGTATTATTGATTTTTATTTAATTTTTATTAAGAATGAACACGTAGACTTATGTATCCATTCATGATGGAGAATAGGGGCCAGATTCACCCTCTCATTTTACATAACTGAAAAGCTGGATAAAATATATAAAACAGTGGTTTCAGACTTTGGACAACAGGCAGTGCAGGACAATAATCCTTGAGAGAAGAAAAGCAAGAGGTGACATTGACCAAGTCTTGGCTGACTTCTTGGAGTGAGCTTCCAGGCTGTCGAACAAGAAATGGGAACAACCCAAGCTGAGCCTGGCAGTATCCCTGGGTTGCTGAGATAGAGTTGAGAATTTGGAAAGCACAAGATGGCTAGAACTAGCAAAGCAGAGTACCAGAGACAAGAGTGAGCTTCAACAATGAGGGCTTTCCTCTGGGGTCCCCAGCTCAGAGCTAGTCAGCACTTGCTATGAGGAAACACCTTGAAGTCAGGATCATGAACAAAGAGAAGAGTGACACCAAGATGGCCTGGAAAACTTTAGAATGTACGGGTACTGGTTTTAGTACTTAAAAAAATATTGTATCAGTCATGTGGCCAAATAAACTCTAGATTTAAGACTGCTCTTGCCCTGCCTATGAATGCTTAAAAGTAAGAAAGGATCAATGGTTTTCTAAGTACCTGAACTATGTACATCCCAAAACAAAGCTCAAAGATATTTAAAGTGTTCAAAAATAACTTATTTTCTAACAGAGTAAATTTATAATGTCCATTTAGAAATTATGACACAAGCAAAGAAATAGAAAAAAATAACAAGAATTACAATGAGGATAATACTCAATCAGGCCCTGGCAGGTTGCCTCAGTGGTAGAGCATTGGCCCAGCCTACAGAAGTTCCAGGTTCAATTCCGGGCAGGGCACACAGGAGAAGTGCCCATCTGCTTCTCCATCCTTCCCCCTCTCCTTTCTCTCTATCTCTCTCTTCCCATCCTGCAGCCAAGCCTCCATTGGAGCAAAGTTGGCCTGGGCGCTGAGGATGTCTCCATGGCTTCCACCTCAGGCACTAGAATGGCTCCGGTTGCAATGAAGCAATGCTCCAGATGAGCAGAACATCGTCCCCTGGTGGGCTTGCCAGGTGGATCCCGGTCGAGTGCATGTGAGAGTCTGTCTCTGTGCCTCCCCACTTCTAACTTCAGAAAAATACAAAAATACAAAAAGCAAACAAAAAAACTTCAATCATTAAAAAAGACACAAAAGTGGAAAAAGAATAGGATTAATAAAAAAAGACATGTTTAAAAACTAAATATACTTCATATGTTCACAGAGATAGAGGAAAGCATAGGCACATTAAGGAGACATACAAAGATAAAAAGAGACACAAATTGAATTCCTAGAACTGAAAATACAATGTCTGAGATTAAAAACAAAAATGCATTGGAGGGCATTAACAGCTAACAAAAGTGATAAAATTAAATCATTAAAAATACTCAACTTATTTGAAAGAATGCAGAAATAAAGAAAGAAAACAAAGGATAGGTAGAATCAATACACACTATAGCAGAATATTAAATTAATTCACAAATTAATGCTCACATTAAAGGTACATATTTTAGATATCTCAATTAAAAAGTAGAGATTATCAGACTGAATTTTTAAAAATTTACTTAAATATACATGTTTTAATTATAAAAAATAAGTTAAAATTAATGGATAGGAGCTGATATAAACCACACTAACATCAGCCTGAAGAAAGCCGAAGTAGCTATATTAATATCAGGTGTGGAGAATATTACCAATGATAAAGAAGATAATTTCATGGTGATAAAGTTTATTCATTAAGAGGCACATATTTAAGTGTGTAATGAAACAGCTTCCAAATACATAAAACAAATTGATAGGACTGAAAAGAGAAGTAGATGAATCAACAACTATAGCCAAAGATTTCAGCATCTTTTTCCCAATAATTGATTGGCCAAGTAGACAAAAAAAACAAGGATATAGAGTATTTCAACAATATTAGCAAACAACTTGATTTAATTGATATTTATAGAACCATATAACCACCAAGAGCAGGATGCACATTATTACTAAATGCACATAAAACATTTACTGCCTGACCTGTGGTGGCGCAGTGGATAAAGCGTCGACCTGGGGACACTGAGGTCGCCAGTTCAAAACCTTGTACTGGTCTGGTCAAGGCACATGTGGGAGTTAATGCTTCCAGCTCCTCCCTCCTTTCTCTCTCTCTCTCTCACTCTGTGTCTCCTCTCTAAAATAAATAAAATTAAAAAAAAAAAAAACATTTACCAAGATAAGCCATGTTTTGAGCCATAACCACCCATCCCCAGTTGTAAAGTATTAAAATCATGGAATTATCTTTTCTAACTAAAATAAAATTAAATTAGAAATCAGTAACAGAAATATATCTGGAAGTTTCTCAATAATTTGGAAAAACAAAACAGTTCTAAATAACCCATTAGTCAAAGGAAGTTGGAAAGTATTTTGAATGGAGTGAAAATTGAAATATTACATAAAAATTTTAGGGGATGCACTTATTCAGTTCTTAGAAATGTTTTAGAACATTAAACACTTATATTAGAAAGGAAGAAATGTAAGTCAATGGACTCTATATTCAATATGAACAGACATATTTCTTAAACAAGATTTTAATAAGTAAATTATAACAATATATAAAAGAATAACATATCATGACAAAATAGAGGTTATCTCAGAAATGCAAGGCTGATTTAATATGTAATTTCCTACATTAACAGGCTAGTACAATATAATTCATCATATCAAGAGTTGAAGCAAGAAAATCATACGATCACAATAGATGTAGAAAAAGCATTTAACAATATCTAGTACTTATTTTTGATTAAAAAATAAACTCTCAGCAAAGAAAGAGAGAGGAATTTTCTTAATCTAATAAAGGCATCTAGGAAAAACCCAAAACTTTATTACATTTAATGTTAAAAGCCTAAATTCTTTCCCCATAAGACCAGATATTAGTTAATAATATGTGTTCTTACTATTTTTATTCTATAGTATACTGCTGATTCTAACCAGTACATTAGGCAAGAAAAAGATAGTAAAAGTATTTATAATGGGAAGTAAAAGTAAATTGAATTCCCTTTGAATACCTACAAGCAAAAACTGAAATTAAAGGAAAATACCATCAAAAATAAGAAATGCTTTGGAATAAATTGACAGGAAATTTGCAAAACATGTACACTCAAAACCTCAATGTTTCACCTGACCAGGCGGTGGCGCAGTGGATAGAGCGTCGGACTGGGATGCTGAAGACCCAGATTCGAGACCCCGAGGTCACCAGCTTGAGTGCAGGCCCATCTGGCTTGAGCAAAAGCTCGTCAGCTTGGACCCAAAGTCGCTGGCTCCAGCAAGGGGTGGCTCAGTCTGCTGAAGGCCCGCGGTCAAGGCACATGTGAGAAAGCAATCAATGAGCAACTAAGGTGTCCTCACGGAGGGAAAAGAAAAAGAAGACCGGAATAAGTAGAAAGATATAGCATGTTCATTGGTCAGAAGACTCAGTGGTTCTAGAATATCAATTTTACCTAAATTTATCCATAAAAATAACAATTTCAGTCCGGATCCAAGTGTGCTTTTTACAAAAATCCACACTCTGAGTCTAAAATTTATGTGCAAATGCAAAGTATTTAGAAAAGCCAAAACCTCTCTGAAAAAGAGCAAGTAAAGAACTAACACTACTTGATGTTAAGACTTATTATAAAGCTACCAATAATTAAGACAATGTTGTAGTGATATAAAGCTATTTGCATAAATCAATGGAACAGAAACCACATATAGACTCACAAGTACATGGGCAATTGATTTTTCAAAGTAAGTGTCAATGCAATTCAATAAGGAAAAGGCATCTTTTCAATAAGTGGTGCTAGGATAATTAGGTATCTATATGCAAATTATAAACCTTTATCCTTATATCACATTCAGAAATTAACTCAAAATGGATCTTAGGCCTAAATGTTAGACCTAAAACTATAAAACTTGTGTAATCAAAATATAGAAGAAAATTAATGATTTTGGTTTTTGGCAAATATGTCTTTGAATATGATACAAAACCCCTCAAACTATAAAAGAAAAAATATTAATAAATTAGGCTTTATCAAAATTTTATTAAAAGTTTTACTCTTTAGAGGCATTGTTACAGAAATGAAAAAGCAAACTGGGAGGAAATGTATGCAAGCATATATATTTATGATATATAAAGAGCTTTTAAAAATCAATAAAAAGGCAAACCATGAAAACATGAGTAAAGTTTTGAACAGACACTTCACCAAAGGAGATAATCAGATTTCAAGTGGAAAGATGCTTAATCTCATTAGTCAATAAGGGAATGCAAATCAGAATCACCATGAAATACCATTACTACATTAAAAGTATAAATACTATGGCAAACAGAATTTTAGGATGACCCTGAATAATGTTCTTGTATAATCTCCTCCCATTGAGTATGGGCAGAGCCTGTGAATGTGAAGAAATATTACTTTTGTAGCAAAAAGGGGTTCTATGAATATAATTAAGTTCATATATCAGTTGAAGGCTTGATATAGAGATTATCAGGATTGGACTGATCTAATCACATGAGACCTTTAAATCTGGATTTGAAGGTTATTATGGGGAAGTCAGAGCGATCAGAAGCCAGAGAGGTATTCCGTGTACCAGTGCCAGCTTTGAAGATGGAGTACAGCCACATGGCAAGGGATGTAGGCACCTTCTAGGAGTTAAGAACAGTATAGTCCACGGCTGACAGCCAAATAGAAAATGGCTTCTTACAATATCAAGGAACTGAATTCTGCCACACCATCGAGTGTAGAAGAGGATCTTGAGCTCCAGATCAGAATGCAGGCTAGACAATCAAATGATGTTTTGGTTTTAGCCTAGTGAGACTCAGAGAAGTAAATCCAGTCACATTGAGCCTAGACTTCTGGCCTACAGGACTGTGAGTTAAGAAATCTATGTTATTTTAAGCCACTACATTTGTGGAAACTTGTGCTGCTTTAGAAAATGAATACTACATGTGTCTGTGGAGATGGGAAAGAATTGGGACACCCAGACACTGCCAGCAGGAATATAGAAAGCACAGCCACTTAGGGAAACAGTTGGGCAGTTTCATCAAAAGTTGAACACCCTCCTGCCATAAGTCAGCTCATTTATGCCTGCCATTTACCCAAGAGAAATTAAAGCATATGTCCCACAGAGACTTGCACACAAATGTGCAGAGCAGATTTATTTACAATAGCCATAACTGGAAATAACTGAAAACTCTATCAACAGGTTCATGGGTGAACAAATTATGGCATAGAATACTATTCGGGAATAAAATTAGTGAACTATTGTTAAATTTATGAATAACTGTGAATAAACTTGTAAATAAATCTCAAATAATATTTCTGAGTGAAGGAAATCAGACCAAAATAAAGGTTAGTGTATTATAAACATATATACTATTTGATTCAATGTATATAAAATCCCTGGAAATGAGAAACAATCTATAATGACAGCTGATTGGTAGGTTGCTGTCCACAGCTGTTGAGGAAGATAGAAACGAATTACACAAGGAGGAGGAATAAACTCTGAGGAGTAAAGCAGATAGTCACTATCTTGATTGTGGTGTGTTTCATGGGCATGTACATATGCCAAAACTTATTAAATTGTATACACGTTACAGAATTATAAATTAGTATATAGCAATTATACCTCAGTAAATCTGTGGTAAACAAGATAGATGTTATCTGTAAAATAAAATACAAAAAAAGAAGAAGAGTTCATGGTTTCCTGTTCCCTTCCCGATACTGTTTCTAACTAGTTGTGTGAGCGTAGGCAAGTAACATAATATCTCTAATCTCAATATTCGACTCTGTAAATGGGTAGGTAGGATGAAACGAATCTGTACTGACAGCAGCTACCTTCTACTGGACCAAGCACTGTTTATTAAGTACCAAGCACTGAACTCACCTTGTCTAGAGATGTGACTTAGTGAAATCAATGCCTTTTTCAAGATCCCAAAGTGAATCAATGGGAGATTTAGGTTCAAACAGCTCTGCCAGAGTCTCCAGTCTATGGGTTCAGTTCTCCATCTCTAAATTTGCTTCTAAGCAACCTTCCTAACAGTTTAACTTTGATATGCTCTATTACCTAGCATTTGACTTTTTTAGTTTCCTCCTATTTGCTATCTTTTCCCACAGTTTAACATCGAGTGTAGATGATTCATCATATGATTGTGTGATTAAACAACACAATTTTTAATAATGTTACTGTGAGCCATGGAACATAACTGTAATCCATTGTGCTGAGAGCTTAAACTGGATACATCGTTAACATAACAACTCACAAACTGCTAGATTTGAATATAATTCTGAACCTTACTTTATATTTTCTATCATTGCCTTTTCACTCAAGAAGAAAAAAGAAAGAAAAAAAACCCCATTGTATAGGAAAATGCACAATTTATTCTCTTCTGAAGTTTAACTTGACCTGAATCGAAAAGATGATCTACATCCCTAAAAAAACCTCCTTGCCCAGGAGAGACCAGTTAATAGTTTTCTCTCTTTTGTTTGCATATATTTCCTGAGGATGTATAGATATATGTATTACATATAATCAAATGAAAAATACTGTGCTAATCAATCAATTAATTAGGTTAGCATATGAAACAGAAGAAGATAGGCTCATCAGAAAATTTCACTGCCACACATTAGCCCTGGCCCCCTCTTCCTGTATTAAGTGGCCACATGACGGCTGAGTTTGTAAGAGCCTGGAGAGTAAATTGATTAGTAATAACCTTCTCGGCCTTAGAGTAATACTCATTCTTTATTCATATCATGGCTTACGCTTTTTATGTTGAGTCCAAAATAAGAATTTCAGGAGGAATGTGGAAGAACCTATTGCTAAACCAATTCCACAGAAGCAGTACAGGAAGAAGAATACAACCCAACTAAGCTGTACTCTCATCCTGCACCCACCGTCCAGGCTCCCCCTACCTATGTTCTGTCTTTTTTTTTTTCCTACCTTATATGATTCTCTCAGTTCTTAATTTCTAAGAAACTCAGAGATTGAGGGCCAGGCCTCATGTCTTTTACTCTCTCTCTCTCTGTTCTTTTTCATTCCAAGTTGCCCTCGGAATGAGTTGCTCACTCCCAGGTGACTGTTGGTGAAAGGCATCAGTCCCTTGTCTACACAAGGCAAGTGACAATGGAGAGACTTTGTAGTAACTAGGAAACATACCAGTGTAAATTGTATTATTTTTTTGATGTTGAAAATATCAAATATTTCTTTATTCTGTAGATTTTTAAAATAGATTTATCAAGGTACAGTTGGTAATAATAAAGTATACATTTCAAGTGTACAGTAAGTTTTGACATATGTATTTAAGTGGAGAAACCATCATCACAATCAAGAAAATAAACAGCTCCATCACCTACAAAAGCAAAATACATTTATAACTTTATTTTTTTCTTTAACAACCTGTCCCCAACCCACCTTCTCAGCCTTGTCATCTGTGTGAGAGGACTCTGACCCTGGCCATCTGCAGGTTGGACTTAGCCCACACATATTTTGCTTGACTATGACATAGTATTAACAAGTCTATCCTGACCAGGCAGTAGCGCAGTGGATAGAGTGTCAGCCTGGGACAGGGAGGATTCAGGTTCGAAACCCCGCGGTCTCAGGCTTGAGCGCAGGCTCATCCGGCTTTGGCGCGGGCTCACCAGCTTGAGTGTGGGGTCATTGGCTTGAGTGAGAGGTCGCTCGCTGTGCTGTGACCCCTGGTTGGGACACATATGAGAAAGCGAGCAATGAACAACTAAGGAGCCGCAGCGAAAAATTGATGCTTCTCGTATCTCTCTCCCGTCCTGTCTGTCTGTCCCTCTCTCTGTCTCTATGTGTCAAAAAAAAGTCTAAATCAGTTTTCAAAAACTAAAAATTGGTAGAGTTTTATACAAAAATTCATATTTCTGTTCCTTTTCTTTTTTTTTAATCCCGAGCTTTGGTAAATCTGCCCAACACTTCTGCTAGCTGCCACGTGCTGGTGGGAGCTGTGCCCTGCCAGCCTCTTTAGACAAGGTGCTCTCTCTCCAGTTTGCTGCAGTCCTCATCCGACTTGCTTTACTTATTGATGCTTTTTATCTGCCCTTTGTTTTTACCACCTGTGTCATTCCATTTTCCCTCTCTCTCAACACAAGCACTCACCAATCTTCCAAGCACCATAAACTTTTCCTCTCTGTGCTCTAATTTTTGGAGAGAGCTCTGCTATTCTCTGTCTCGCTAGCCCAACAATCAGCCTTCAGTTCCACTCACCTTATTTGATCTCTCTTTAGGAACAATGCGTGGTTCCTTGCTCTGCGTGCCTGCAGCATTTTTCTCCCCATTATCATGCAGCACATCCCGTTGTTAGTTTTCTGCACATCTGGCCCTCCTGCTAGAGTGAGCTCCTCAAATGCAGGACATACATATTTTGTCCTCAGGCCCTCAGCATGGAGCCCGGTGCCCTACATAAAGCAGAGACTTGCAGTAAACTTTTTAAGATGTCAAATAAAATTGATTCTTAAAAACAAAATACATTTTTTTCTATTCAGAAGAAAAGAATCCTATAGATTTAACCTCAAATTAAAAAACTAAACATTTTATCTAAAATTCCAATGAAAATAGACATATTTTTATATATTTGAGATCCATGTCAGTGTCTATCAGCTACATTGCCTGTTGACTGAGTTAAATGCAACGACCACTGGTACTCACATGTGGGGCCATTGAAACAGACAGATCCCTTGGCTCATAGGACAGACATTTTACAATATAATTTCCCACATTTTTGGAAAATGCAAGTTCCCACTCATACATGTGATTGGTCCTTTCATCTAGGAGCACAGAAAAGCATTACATATATGTATATTACATAGGATTTTTCTAATTGGGCGATTCTTACCCAGGAAGTTTCCTAAACATAAGCCAGTTATTTTATTTTAAAAATAAATAAATATTAGCTAGTTTTCCTACATTTTGGTGAATCTGACTAAAATCCTTCTTATTTCTGACCAGAAGCCATCATATTTCTATTAGATCATATAAAAATAATCTTTATGCTACAAATCTTTCCTTAGATTAAATGCGTTGGAGTTTGATGCTATTCTTCAGTAGCAGGCATAATAAACAAACAAACAAAAACTAGACTTTTTTTTCAATTCTATTATTGTTAAAAACACATTTTGTGACTAACTATCCTGTTCAAAAAGCTCTATAAACCCCATGGAAATAAAGAAATGAATAATACCTAGTCTATCATCCCAAGGACCTCACAGTGTATAGGAGCAACTTAAAAATATACAAACATTTTGGGTAATGGAAACAGCTCAAATAAAGCCCAGAGATGGGAACATCAGCCCGGGTATTTAAAGAACAGTCACATATACTGCGCCTGCCCGAAACACAGTGCATGCTGAGGCTGGAGAGAATGTGGGAAGCTGGGCATTAGGAAGTCAAATAAGACATTGTAAAAGGTTAAATATCAGATCTGAGGAGTTTGGACTTATATTACATATAGGTAATAGAGAATCATTAAATATTGAAGTGAGGATTGAGATGGGAAAAGGATATTTGGACATCTCTGTGTGTCAAGGTATCAGAATTTTAGGGTTAACGTAAGTTTTTGCTCCCTCCCCACCAGACATTTTTTGAAGATCTGAAAGGTGTTTAAAAAATAATAACAGGGTACAGAATACCCATGGAAAATGAGCCATCTGTACAACCCAGAAAATTCAGTTCCCAAAGATAGTGTTGTAGCATATTTGGGATTTATGTGGTCATATAATGCTGAGCACATTTTATTATTTAAACAACTTTAGTTACATTTGTTTTGATCTTGTAAGAAGAGCAACTTCAATCTAGTGACCTCTGTACCACTGAATTAGTAGACCATTATCCTGCCCACTCCAGTGAATCAGACACTATTTAAAAAATCAGCCTGTGAATCGAGTAGAGAACAAGGGAAGGCAGAGCTAAGACCCACAGGGTGACTACGCTAAGACTCTTTTTCTGTCTTCTTCCCCGCTCTGACGGATGGTAATAATTTTCTTTATCCCTGCTGATAATAAATTTATGCTTTCTTCAGCCAGTGTGTGAATGTTGTCAGCATTTTCTCACCTCAACTTTGATAAAATTATCCTTCAGAGGAAGGAGATAGAACTCCCTGCCCTGGGTCCTCGGGGTGAATCCTTGGGGACTGGCTTCTGCCTGACTCACAGTATGAAGCAAAGAGCCAGTCTGAGACTCTTTGCAAGATGAGTATTCCCTGCATCAGGCAATAAGCCCAGCGTAACAGTCAAGGACTCAAGGACCTAAAAGGTGTCCAGACGACAGCATCCTATGCTCAGGAAGCCAAGGACACAGGAGCCCCATGGGCCATGTGGGTTTAGACACCCAGCAGCCTGATTTGGCTTTCTGCTTCGAGCAGGAAACCAACTCTGATCAAGGAATTTTCCTGGGCACAGTTCCTCCAAGAGCAGCCAGGCTACCCCTCAAGTCTACATTGTTAACACTTGTCTGGATGGACCAGCACATGCTCATAATGGCAACATCAGACTGAAATAAAGTGTTCTGTGATTGGGAGGGGCAGTGTGAAGCTGGGGGTTGTGAATGAGTGGTAAATCAAATCTGACATTATAGATTGGTTAAATATCAGATATGAGGAACTGGAAATTTTATTGCATATAAGTACGTAATAGGGAACCATTAAATATTATAGAGCGAGGGTCTTTGTCTATTCCTCCCAGCCCCTTGCCCCTGGTTCAAGCTATTTTATTTTGAATCAAATGACATTTTGTGACATAGTCTTAAATGGATAAATATTAAGTATGAGGTGTGTTTTAAACCCCTGGCTGGATTATGTCAGTGCCTGGTCTGCAGTTGGTGAGAGGAGACCAGGAGCAACAGTAGCAGAGTAGATATCAAGATATTTCAAGCAGATTTTTAAAAAGCTCTGCTCTCTTGCTAGCTCCCCACCTCTGGTCCCTACAGCCAACAGGTAGAAGAATATCATTGACAGGCTGCACTCTACATGAAAGAGCTTTCAAGAAAATAAGCAACCAAGAAGTTTGTGAGAACTTGTTGGGAAACTTAAAATACTTATGAAAACATTTTTGTAACTGAAGAAACCACGAGCTGAACCAGTTCACAATGATAATTTGAGGTTTAATTAATTAATGACTAAAGTACTTTGGAAATACAAAGGACTATACAAATGCTAAATATTATTAAATGTTAATAGCCATGTTCTCAAATAATGCTGATATTAATTTAAGTTCCTAAACCTTATTATCAGACTGAAATGCATGCTAATGAGGCTTTCCTAATAAATATTTTTATGATGTATTTAGAGTGGTATTATTTATCTTCCCAGAACAAGTATAAATTATAACACATGGCAAAGGGGCTGCTACCTTTTCTTCAAAATAATTAAAATGGAAATGTAAACAAATATAATGAATATATTAGGCAACAAAATCTTTGTTTGAACCACTGAGGTTTGCTCTATGACGCGGACAATGATTTTATTTTCTTTTTTAGATAGTGGGTTCGTATTTTGTTTGTCCACTTTTGCCTTCCTGGACTCTCCTTACAGTACTAAGTTAAACATATTGAAATTTTAAACAAATGACTTAAAATAAAATTTTTGCAGAATTTTCTGAAAAACTTCATGTCATCTTTTGAGGTCATTAGAGATATCCTGGGGTGCTTTCAGTCAGGCTTGGGGTCCCTTTCGCTACTGCTTCTTATGGGGGTCCCTTTTGCTACTGCCTCTTGCCTGGACAGCTGACAAGCCACTACAATGACCACACAGCTGGAAAATGGGCATGCCTTGCTTCTGCACTTGTGCCTTAACTGAGTCACAATACCAGAGCTTGCTTCCTGAGCACTGAATCATTGCTGTTTCAATAGTAACGATCTGAGTGGAATCCTCAGGTAGAATATATTTGTGCCTTTATTTATGCATAGTTTTACAGAGTGCTATGGTCCATTCTGTTTAAAGTACAGTTGGCTTATTCCAGACTCCCTTAAAATTTAAAGTCTAAAATTATACATACTCTGAGATCACAGGGAACAAAAAACCTTTCTTTTAAATCCCCTTCTTACTAGGAGGGTGCTATACTTTACATGCATTATTTAATTCAATCCTCAAGAAAACTCTACGAAGCAAGTAATAATGTTGTCCCATTTTCTTTTTTTAAAAAAAAAAACCCCAAATGTACACATTTATTTAGTTTGATGGCTCTCTAAGGTGTTTTAACAGCCTGATTTTGAAAATAAATAGTATTTACATTCTTTAGCTTTGGTTTAGAGCAATCCATTTATACTTTAGAATAAAATACTTTTAATATACATTTGTAAAGACACTGTATAAATTAAGGATGGTAAACCTTCTCTGTCACTTTTGGGCACATATTTTTAAAATTCTTCTTTAAATTTTAAAACTTTTTAAAGGATTAATGTTTACCCCAAAAAAGCATATTATGGTCAGTCATACCATACTATAATTTCTTTTGGAATTATTGTTTCTGAGTTTAGAAAGACTTTCCCCATCAAAAGATCAAAAAACTCTTTGAAAGTATTTCTTTTCTAGTTCTTTAATTATTTAAAATTGTTTAAAGATATATTGTCCCCCTGGGATTTATTATAACATATAGTGTATGGCCAAGCTCCAAATAGACCTTTTTCTTCTGAAGGTAATATTAACCATTATTACTAGAATTTATAAGCATAATTAAGGCTTGGAAATCAAGTTGATCTGTGTAGCAATACTGTATTTGACTAGCGTGTTTTGTAGCACAAAATATGTCATACTGAATCAAGGTAATGCCCTAAATAACTGTCCCGACTTCATATGCTTGGCTGAATCCTCAGGAGGGGCCCAGTATACTCCCAAGTCATTAGCTTGAATGTGTGAGTTCCTTGGGTGTGAACAAAAGACCAAGAACCTTGGCTTTGTAGAAGCTCTTATCACGCTTTTCAAAGGCCAAGACGTAAGGTCGCATACTGATATGATAGCTGAGGAAAGCCTCCAGACAATGAGCCAGAGATAAACCACCCTGAATGGGGCTGTGAAATGGACAGTCTTTGTGCCACTGCCACTTACTGCAGCCAGGATGATAGCTACAGTCTAGTCATATAGAAAATTGACTGCCTGACCAGGTGGTGGCGCAGTGGATAGAGTGTCAAACTGGGATGCGGAGGACCCATATTCGAGACCCCGAGTTCACCAGCTTGAGCGCGGGTCCATCTGGCTTGAGCAAAAGCTCACCAGCTTAGACCCAAGGTCACTGGCTCGAGCAAGGGGTTACTGGGTCTGCTGAAGGCCTGCGATCAAGGCACATGTGAGATAGCAATCAATGAACAATTAAGGTGTCGCAACAAGAAACTGATCATTGATGCTTCTCATCTCTTTCCGTTCCTGTCTGTCTGTCCCTATCTATCCCTCTCTCTGACTCTCTTTCTGTCCCTGTAAAAAAAAAAAAAGAAAGAAAGAAAGTAAACATTTCCCCCCTAAAAGAAGACTAGCAAAGACTATTTAAAAAACCCCATGAGGAAAGGGAGATAAACAAAGTGGTGTTTTAAATCCATATAAACTGCAGTGAGGCTGATAGTTGGGAGTATAGTCTTTGTATATTTGCCCACATGCTGTGAGCAGCAAAAGAAAAGAAATCAGGTGTGTATGTTTTCTCTTTACTTCAGAGAACCTATAAATTTAAGACTGGCAAACGCTATCACACAACCTTGTGATAGCAATAAGAGATAAGGACATGAGTAAAGGAAGGCCTTCCTGTAACAAGTGCCTTAAAAATTTCTCATCACACAAAACTGATAAAAACTCTACATGCAGAGCACACCAAGAATGCTGAAGGCTAAAATGGGCTTGCTCCCCAAATAGTGGTATTCAGGAGAGGCATTTTGTAGCAGAGGATGAACTAGGGTGAGCAGAGAGGATAACAATAAGGTGTCCTTAATAGAAAAATGAAACACGGACAAATATCTCAGAGTTTTCAGCAAGGGGGCCAGTTCCTAAAGCCATACTAAGGTGCAAACCAGTGAAACAGGTTCCTCACTAAGGCTCAGCCTATCTTTGAGAACCCTTCCAATTTTATGCTTCTTGGCACTTATCCAAATGCCAATGGTGTGAGTTGAATTGTATACTTAAAAAGATGTGTTGAAATTGTAATTCCTGGAACCTATGGATATGAACTTATTTGCAAACATAGTCTTTCAGATGTAATTAATATATAAGTAATGGTGAGGTCACTCAGGAGTAGGGAAGGCCCTTCATCCACTGTGACTAGTGTCCTTATAAGAGGAGAAGAGACGCAGAAACAGACATATAAAGAGACAAAGGGAGAGAACTGTATGTGACGAGAGAGGCAGAAATTGTAGCGATGAGTCAATAAACTAATGAACGTCAGGGATTGCTGGGAACTCCAAAAGCTAAGAGAAAAAGCAGAACAGATTCTTTACTAAAAACTTCAGCTAGAGCATGGCCCTACACACACCTTGACTTGGACTCTGGCCTCTAGAACTGCATAAGAATACATTTCTATTGTTTTAAGCTCTTGGAAACTAATATACCAACCATGATTTTTTATTAATTATTTTCTGTAAATATTTGTCCTGCTTTCCTCAGTGAGATGGTAACCTCCTTGAGAGCAGGGTCCTTATACTATATTCTGCTCTGGCCCCAGACTCCAAGCACCTCGCTCTGCAGAAACCAGGCCCTTTAATGTAACATGAGTGCTCGAAAGTACAAAGGAAAGACTACCGAACAGGTGGCGAATGGGCGCTAAAACCTGATGGATGCTAATTGCCAAAAGGATAAAGCCTCTGGGGTATATTGGTCCTGAGACAAATTGCTGTATATTTTCCTTTATAATAGTTTTCTAATGATTTCTATGTTGCTTGCTTTCGTAAAATATTTTACTTGAGTGACACAACTAACAAGCATAAAACAGGACAATAAAAGCAAAATGGAAAATATTGGAGGAAATAAGAAGGGTAAAGAAGGATCTTCTTTCAGCAATGAGTTAATTGTTACAGCTGAGTGCTAAATATGCTCTGAGCATACTGGCAGCCAAGGAAAAAAGGTGTTACTGTTGGTGTTGAAAAAAGGGGAAAACATTTAATGCCACCTGAGAAGTAGAATTTTTCTCATAAAACCTGTAAAAATTTTTATGTGAACCCTTAATATTGCCTTTTATGTGACACTTAATATATATTTAAGAAACTAAACTGCTAGTTTATTTAATAACTATTTTGTAAAAGACATTGACATGTTATGTCAATGGACATTTCCTAAATAACTCTTGAAAGGACATCAAAGATATTGTGGATTTAGTCATTCATTCAGCGCACATAATTTTTTAAATACCAAATGTGTGTCAGACCTATGCAAGGTTCTGAGGTCTTGATGGAGTTCCTCACCTTAAAGAGCTCTCTGATTAGTGAGAAAACAATTCATAATATAGATATTAGGATAAAACATGACAACAGCAACAATAATAAAAAGGGCTAGAGCCCTGGGAAACATGAAACCTAGCCCTGTCTATAACATTAGGATACAATTTAAGATAAGATTTAGTGGAAGCTAAAACTCCCCAGTCCAGTTGCAATCTTCTTGGTAAATTAGCAAGACCAGCCTTGATCCATTGAACAAAGAAGATATTGAAATTAATGCTCAATGGGCCCAGTCTGACTAGTAAACAGGCTTTGGTTTGCTCATGCAATGATTTAGCGTGTTTGGATTCATTTAAAAATTGCATTTCTGGCTTCTTTGAAAATCAGAAGACCCGGACCACACAGCAATTGATTCCATGTGTTGGTTGCCTAGGGTTGGAAAGCATTGCCTTGGATGGTCTACAATACTCTCCAGTCACCTTGTGGTATTTGTGAAGTAGATTCTCTGGTGAGCTCCAAGTGTTAACACTCTTGTTTTCCAAAGACAACTTATGTTTATAGATCAGGGACATGCAAGCTGCACAGTTGTCATACTGGTGTAAAAAATTTAAGACTATGTTTTTATTATTATCTAAGTGGGATGTCAAGCTACTGTCAACCAAAATGAGCTATAGGGGTACCTGAAAAATATGATGGTATTATGTTTCCCTCAAAAGAAGAGGTTCGATGTGCTCCAATGATGGAACGAGCTAGTGCTCCAAACTCCAGTTGTAAAGCAGCACCTAACACAGCGAGGGAAATGGAAATAAGAAAGAACATTAATACAAAAACCACAGTTACTGAGCATTTAATAATGTGTCAGCCATTGTGTTTCATGCTTTAGCTATGCTTCCTCATTTAATCTTCACAATAAACATATATGGTCTAACTTACTGCCATCATTCTACTCGCAAGAACCTGAGGCTCAGAGAGATTTCACAACTTGCCCAAAGTCATGGAACTGGCAAATGGCAAAGCTGGAATTCAAATCAGGTACATCTGACTCCAAAATGGGAGCTCTCAAATACTGGATGATACCATCTCCAAAAGCACACTCACCACAAAACTACAACATACATACACTAGCTATGGACGTGTGCCCAATATTTTAACAATTATGACAGACACCCTGTCTGAAATGTTTTCTCAGAATTAAATGTTTGATGAGATATTATGAAGTAAATGGATTTACTAGATTCGAGTTACAAAGAGCTTGGCAATCTACAGGACTATATATTCTTGAGACAATGTCTAATTTTTCAGAAGACAGTATTGGGGAACCTGGATCATTATGTTAAAAGTCACAAAGAATTCTACAGGTTAAAAGCAGATTAAAATAATAATAATACCACACTTACAACCTATGATATTGACAAAGTTAGAAAGCTGGGAACGATAAGTGAGGATCAGGAAATAGAGCAGTGCTTCTCAATTTTATTTGCATATTGTAATCACCCAAGGAGCTTTAAGTACAACAGCTGCCTCAGTTCTACTCCCGGCAATTCTGACTTAATTAATAAGAGTTATAACTGGAGTTTTGAAATTTCCCCACATGATTCTAATATGCAGTCAGGCTTGAGCTCCACTGGGATAAGAAAACTCACATAGGGTATGGGTGCACACAAACACATGACCCAGCAATCTTGCTCCTGAATATCAACCAAGAGCAGTTCTCACAATGGCCTAGAAAACACATGTACAATGATGTTCATCTCAGTGGGGAAGTAATAGAACTGGAGACGCTCTGCTCACCCATTGCAGGGGTGAATGAATACCCAAGTGGTCATGCTGAGCAGAAGGTTGGATACAAGAGTCTGGCATACAGAAGAGATGTCTGATTATGGTACATAATGGCATCTAAAGTCACAAGATGCCATTAAAAGTCACAATACTTAATGATATCACATTTAAAGTCACAAGACTTAATGATATCACATAGAGTGTCTATAGAAAAGAAAGGCAAAGGTCAAATCTTAGATACTCCTACATTTAGGAAGATAGTATTGAAGAAGAATTCAATGAAGGAGAATAAATGGAGTGGTTGATGAAGAGGAAGAAAAGGGGGATGTGGCATCAGGGAAGCCTAGAGAAACAGGAAGTGGTCAACCATGTTACCCGATGCTGAGAAGAGGCTGTAACTGGTAAAATGCAGGTTACTGTGACCTTGATAAGAGATGCTTCTGTTCTGTGGTGGAGACAAAGGACCAATTAAAATGGACTGAGAAGATAATAAGACGTAAGGAAGAGAAGGCAGTGATTTAGTCAACCCTTCTGAGGAACTTTGCTAGGATAGTAAAAGAATATCGAAATATCTAGAGATGTGGAACAAGGTGGATCTTGTTTTAAAAGATGCTTATTATTAAGACATGACTGGCAGTCCTGAGGAAGGATCTAGTAAAGATGTTATGATTGACATTGCAAGAGAGGAAGGGAGCAAGGTACTGGAGAAGGTAGGAGGGGTCAGATTCCAATGCACATGCTTAGGGCCAGCTACCTGGCTTCTGATGCAGAAGCATTGGTGGAATTGGGAGTGAAAAGAAATAAGTATTTGTTTTTCTTTTCTCTGTGAGTATGAAATACAGCCATGATCCAGAAATGAGATATTTAGAGAACATAGGAGATTTAATAGAAGAAAATTTGTGAAATGGTCACCTCATTTATAAAAAAACTATTGCTGATAGCTGGATCATGTGTGCTATGATAGAGGTCACAGTTTTGATGGTATTTTCCCAAAAACAAACAAACAAATGAAAACCCTCCTCTTAGCTGCTGTACCACTCACCACATTATATTGTCATTATGTTTATTTCCCTCTCTGTCCTTTTTATCATTTCTTCAGTCAGTGTCTAGGTTCCAAGTTAGAACCCAGCTCCTGGCTCAGTGTTCTCCATAAACACTTGTTAAGTGAGTTGCCATGCATATGGAAAGGCCTTGTGTCAACAAAGTTGATACTTTAAGTAGATTTTAAGGCATAAATGATCATTTTCAATCATGTCTAAAAGAACTTTCTCAAGGATGGAATTATGAAATAACCAGTAATACTGTCACCTTGATTAGCAATTTAAGTGTAATACTCCATAGAACAATCCCACACATTGTTTTTATATAATTGTAGAGATAATTTCATGCAAACAGACACCTACCTTTAAAAATTAGAAAGCTGTTCATGGAGAAATGACTTAAAGGGATGCAATGTTTCCAGTGCAGTCTTTGTAAGGATAAAATCTCAGCAAAGCCAATGCCTCTCAGAATTTAATCAATAAGATGATTTTCAGAGTGAAATCAGTACAGAAATATATTACTTTGTTCTAGACCTTTTTGGGGTCATATAGTTTTGTTAGACTACCTATTCCCCTCCACTCCTACCCCAAGAGGCAATATTAAGATTTGAATGAAAAAATTCTCATTGGATGTTTAGCTAATCCCTTAATTACTGAAACCAGTATAGGTAGCTGACCTCTAGACACATTTATTTTGTGTGTGTAAAAATTCAACTTTCCTTCATTTCACTTCAGCCTGAACAACTTCCTTTTACAATTATTTGTAGTGCATGTCTTATGGTGATGAATTCTCCTAACCCTAGTTTATCCACAATTAAAATTTTTTTCTTTATTTACAAAGGAATTTTTGCTGGGAATAAAATGTTGGGTTGATGGTTCTTTCTCTGCTGCCCCAGTGCTTTGAAGAGATTGTATCACCCTGTTCTGCCTTATATATACTCTAAAGAGAAGACTGTGGTCATCCTTATGGTTGTCCAGTTGCTTTCATTAATATCTATGTCAGGGGTGCCCACACTTTTTCAGCTTCCGAGCTACTTATAAGATGACCAAGTCAAAATGATCTACCTACAATAAAAATGCAAAACATAAATTTATTTCTTCTAGATTATCATTATTTAAGTTACTATTATTACTATTTAATATTGTGTATTCTTCTTTCACCTTTCTCCATCTCAGCTCTCTTTTCGGAGGAATGTCAATGTCATAGTTTTTATGAACAGTCCGAAAAAGCCGCTCCACATTTCCCTTCTTTGGAATAGCAATGGCACACAGACAGATGAGGCAAACGCACTTAGAATAAGACATAGTGAAAAAAATCCCCTCCCATTCTGTATGAAAGTGGTAGGTTTTAGGCTTCTTACTCGGACCAGCTACAGCACTCATTTTTATATCCTTTGTTGTATTTAGTTTAAATAAATTGAAGGCTAACTATGCAGCAATGTAACTGAACAAGTTAGTGCAGTTTAACGTGCACGTGTAGGGTGTCAAAAGTTCAGACGTCAGATTGGCTACCCTGTATGCCAATTAAAAGACAAATGTCTTTTTAATGTCATACGATCTACCCACACTTCCTTCGCGATCGACCAGTAGATCGTGATCGACATATTGAGCACCCCTGATCTATCTATTCTCCTTCTATAATGGAGTAATATCTTTTGATGTAGATGGGGATTCCTTTCAGTTACACTTAGTACTGTAATACTGTAAGAGATGAAAAAGACAGCTTTCTAATTGAAAGAAGTTATGATGAGCTTTCCATTTCTAAAATAATGCCTAATTATTTGTTCTGTGAGACCAATTTGACTGTTTTATCCCAAATAATATCTTCCTCCTTCCTTCTGCACAGAAGAAATGTTTACCTGGAACCTATGTACTCTCGTTGTCACCCCATTAAATTTAATTTTCTAAATAAAAATTTTTTGAAAAGACTGCCATGTTCTCTTCCTTTTAGAAACAATTTAAGATAATTTCCATGTTACTATATGCCTTCATCTCTCATATCCAGGAATTCTTTCTTTGTCCACACACTGCATCAGATAGAGAAAAAAAATTGAGACAAGGTAAAGAAGCTTCAGTTTTCTGTGGAACCTTCTATTACAATGGATGATGAAAAACCAATCTTCTCTCTCAGACCTCAGACCTAGAGGTAAACATTCAATCTGGCTGCCTGCTGCCTCCTTAACCTGATAATGCACAGCTCAAGCCTGTCCTGACCCCAGAACGTGACAGACTTATTCCAACTCAGCAGTTTGAAGAGACCTCCTTTTTGAGGGTATTCTATTAGGGATTCCATCTTTCCAGTGCCAAAGAAGGTCCTTCTCACCCTTTCATTCCTGAAATAAAAGCTGTTGAATAGTTAGTTAAATCAGTTTCATTAGGTGGCTGGTGTCAAGTGCTATTATAATTTCTGCTATGATTTGATGAAATTCCATCACTTTGTTATTTTTCAGCTCTTAATTTCACCCTATACTTTTGACATTTCTATTGGACTGATGTTAATGTCAAATTGTCCTGATTCATGTTCTCTATTGAAATCTGGTAATGAGGCAGCTGATATATGAATCGGTTGAAGACTTTTTGAAGTGTTCTGCCTACAAACCTTTCTTTTTGACTTTTATAGCACCAAGAAATTATTTTATTTTTGAGAAGAGAATAAAGGCTTATGGGTTTGAAATTTTACTTGATGTTAAAAATGCATCAACTGATGTTCAAATTAGAAAAGGAAAGAAATGAAAACTTGTGCAATAATATTTAATAGTAAGCTTTAGGAAAAATTATAACAATTTTTTTTACATTCAAATGCATTCTGAACATACAAAGAAGTTCAAAGAAGGAACTAAAAATCGACCATAAACCCCATTTATTTTTTTTGTTGTACAACTTTAAAGATTTTTGCATTAAATGTCTTTTTCATTTTTTATCAAGAAAAATCAATGAGACAATAGGCATTCATTTTACAACCTGCTTTATATAGATTATAGAGCATTTGCCACTGACTTCTTTTCATGCTATTAAATGTAGGTGTTTATAATTTTACAGTTTTATTGTATCTCATTCTTTTATCCTTAATTTAAACAATTTTCTACTTAGGAACATTTATATTATTTGAAAATGTTTTCTTACTGTCATCATATGTCTAAAAACCCACTGTTCCCTCCTGAGCAACCACTCTGATAGTCATATCTCCAGTCCTCCTTTGGAAACTTCTACCCTATTACCTCCCAAGATGACAAACAAGTCCTTCAACACGGAAATTTGGAAAACATGAATAACAAAGTAGGCATTCTTTGTTACTCATGGATTCTTGGAGTTCTTAATATAGTCATAATTCTTTTTAATCTACAAGAGATGGTAGCAGCCACCCTCTCCAAACATTTTCTCACAGAGTATTTCAAGGACCTCTCTTCTGGGAAGCACTTCAGGAAACATTGTTCTGATTCCACATGATCACCGTCTTCCATCCGTTTCTATTTGGGTGTTCTGCTACCCATTTTAAGGTAAAAATGTTTCCCAATAGATTTAGCATACCTATAATTATTAATTAATGAAAAAAATTAAAAAGGAGACATTTATTGGGTATTTGCATGTAGCAAGTGTATAAAATGGTAGAGATAAAAAATACCCATAAGAATCAAGTCCGGCCTGACCTGTGGTGGCGCAGTGGATAAAGCATCAGCCTGGGAACACTGAGGTCGCCAGTTCAAAACCCTGCACTGGTCTAGTCAAGGCACATATGGGAGTTGATGCTTCCAGCTCCTCCCCCCTTTCTCTCTCTCTCTCTCCCTCTCTGTCTCCTCTCTAAAATGAATAAAATAAAATAAAAAATAAAAAAAAAAGAATCAAGTCCGCCCGACCAGGCGGTGGTGCAGTGGATAGAGCGTCGGACTGGGGTGCACAAGACCCAGGTTCGAGACCCCGAGGTCCCCAGCTTGAGTGCGGGCCCATCTGGCTTGAGCAAAAGCTCGCCAGCTTGGACCCAAGGTTGCTGGCTCCAGCAAGGGGTGGCTTGGTCTGCTGAAGACCCACGGTCAAGGCACATGTGAGGAAGCAATCAATGAACAGCTATGGTGTTGCAACGGCAATGAAAAACTAATGATTGATGCTTCTCACCTCTCTCAGTTCCTGTCTGTCTGTCCCTATCTATCCCTCTCTCTGACTCTCTCTATCCCTGTAAAAAAAATAAAGAACCAAGTCCATGAGCTTCTTTATCATAGGGTCCAAAGAACAATTAGTAATTCCAGTGGACATTTAATGTTTTGCTGTCCCAATTCTGGCCGATCAGAAAGTCATAATGTTCTAAGCACAGAGACTCAATTAAAGCCAATCAGATGTAATCTGTGACTGTTGTGACTGTTAAGAAAGAAGTGCCCACTCCTTCTTCTGGATTTGAATCTAAGAGGAGGAGCTGGTTATGAGCTTGCTGGCATCCATTTTGTCACAACACGAAGTCTGAGGATCAAATCAAATGGATAAATGCTGAGCTAAAAGATAAAGGGTATGTTGTGATAAGCTGAATCCAATAATTTTTGATGAATCTGGAGTTTAGTTACACGAGCAAATTTGTGTTGGGTTTTCTGTGACTTACATTCAAAAGCATCCTTGCTAATATAACATTTACTTCTTCCCTTGTGGAAAATCATTCAAAACATGTTAGAAAACTTTATTGGCTGAGTATAAATATAATTTTCTAAAAATGAATTATTTTTGATGATTCAGAAAAACAGAGTGAATTCTAAAAGTTGTTTTTTTTAACTAAATCTTCTATCTGAGCTTGTTTTCTTATGATTGACCTATTTTTCATAAAAGTGGAAGCACAATGAATTATGATTAATTGAAGGTTTCATTTCAGTTTGGTGTTAATTGATATATCTTTTACTATATATAACCATTCCAGTAAATGACCAAATGACCTAGATAAATTTAAGCAATACTTACTTGTTTCCCTGAAATTGAGGGGATTATTGTTACATGTTCCTGCATGAGCTATGTTTGTTTCCCTGAAGCTTGAAGGAGTCTAGTTGAAAAATAGGCTACACCAGAGAAGTATCTGATTTGGAACCTCGATTAAACTAGAGTCTCCCCAATGCTATCTTAATAATATTTTTATTGGTTACTTATTTCTACTCCTTCTATCCTGGGGGTCATCCTGGGAGAGAACTCTTTCTCCCTGATGTAATCTGGCAAATCTCCATCTCAGTAATTGTAATATTTCTAATTCTCTCTATAGAATAAGGCTTTCTAAATCTCCCTGCTCAAATCTTAGATCCTTGAGCTCCTTCTCTCCAAAGTTCAAACCTAGTATGTCTAGCAACAGTACACCATTTGTCCATTGAGGTTTAGACTGGACTTTTGCAGACAGATTGGTCTGGAAAATTTACAGTAATAAAAAGGTGGTAATTTGTGATATAGATCAGCTCATATGACATAGCCCTGCAAGTTTTAATGGCATTATTCAAACTGCTATACTAAATACATAATTATATTATAGAAGTCTATAATATTATCTGGGTACGTCAAATTATGACATCTTTCTACATGAGACAGACAAGTTGGAATATGTCTTCTGTCCTTTCTATATCTTAATAATAAAATAGTTGCAAAATCTAGGAAGGCCAAATACTGGAAGTTTCCTGACTGTGAACTTTTTTTTTTTTTTTGGAAAAGAACAAAGTCCTCAGTGTTAAAGTGTTTATAGTGTTATAAGAAGATAATTATCTACAACTTTGCCATAGTTGAAAACTTGCCATATTTATAGACTACTCCCCTGACATTAAACCTGTTTTCCTCCCCTTGCAAAAGAAGATATTTAGTGGATTTTAAGAGGTTTCCCCTAGTTAGAATCTTCTGTACAATTCTTGCTTAATGAGCTGATTAACAACTCTTACTGAGAATTAATGAATCAAATCACAGTGGTAAGTAATCACCATATTGCAAATCACTATGGTGTATTAGGTTATGATGGAGTCATCCATTTCACAGTGACGACTCTTTCATATCATGAAAGTACCTGAAGAGATTGTATCCCTGGTCTCATCGAAGGAACTCCAATAGTGTTTTGAATATAGGAATGTCTTTTGGAATTCCCTGAACAGGCAGCAACAAAAAGATTCAATTAGTAGAATATTATTCCATGAAGTACAGAAAGCATTTTGATTTTAAATAATTATTCAGAGTACTTTGGAAATCTATTTTAGCCTTCATAAACTGATCATCCAAACACATAGAAATCTTGCCATCTGATTCGGCATCTGCTTAAACATAATTTGTGGAGAATTAGCAAGTAAAACATAAATGGCCACTGCAAGGAAATTTTAGTTTTGACAATTTCATGCTGTTGCCAGATAGTTTCCCATTCAGAATATATGATAAAATTATTTTTTGCATTTAAGATATTTCTTTAGATTGTGTAGTCTTGAGTTTTGGGTTAAATTAGAGAATGCTTTAATAATGAATATTTATCTCAATAAACTGTTATAAAAATAATAAATTGATAACTAGACTCTATTACATAAACAGCAAGTAATGTGTTGTCCTCTGCTAATACTGAAATTAGAAGTATAACTAATTGATTTTGTGTATTTGGTTCTCTAAATATTTAGTTAAAAATCAGAATTACTCATTAGCCTTACATAAGTTATATCATATTACATTTGCAGGATAGTCTGTCTCATGGTTCAAATATTTATTAAGTAATTCATATGACTTATTGCTATTATATCAGGAAAAATGGCCAAATGAATTAAAATATCTTTTCTGAATGTATTTAAACTACATATGCAGGTTAAATGGAGTTATAAAAAGAAAGTTAATCATATCTATAATTTTTAAAACAAATTCAACATTTATAGTTTATTCTAATAAATATAAGATTGTATAAGAAAAATTGCACAGACATCTATATTTACTGGGGAAGACCTGTGTACAGCCTAAGTTGCCCAGTTGAAGGTTGATTCACTTTAGCTGACTAAATGTCCCATATACACAGATTTTAAATGATTCTACTTGTTTAATTTATACAGGCAGAACGTCTGAGATGAAGTAGTCTGGTTCAGGAGCATTTTCTGATGGTTGTCCAAATTAGACCAACTAAGTTCTATCCCTTTGAAAGATGAACGACGATGAAATGCAATGATGCAGAGAAAGACACCTGGCAAATTAGAAGTGAGAGCAGAAGTCTACAGACACAGAAAAAAGCAGATTTAAATGCAGAAGCTAAATTACTTCTGTGGTGGGACAGTAGAGACCCACAACAAGGGTCCTGAATAACATTCTAGTTCTATTTTCTTAAACAACTGGCCATTGTTCCTGTTATTCCCAATATGTTTTGTTTATTCAGATTTATCTTGAATTCTCCTAAATCTTATGCATTAGTCAGAAATAGCTAATTATTGTGGTGATAACAAGCAACATGAGTATCTGAGCTTAACATAACAAAAGATTATTTTACTTTCTACAGAATCTGCTCCAGGTCTGGAAGCTGTTCAAGGCATATGTCCTTCAATATTAAATACTTTCCCTAAATATATGATTTATTACTTCTACTCCCAGAGCTTATCACATGGTCCACTTAACTGCAAAGAAACTGAGAAATGTGATTTTCTAAGTACTGAGAAAAAAAACCCACTAAAACTGAAAATATGGATATATCAAGTACCTAAATGAGAGATACCTTTAACCTTTTCTGAGTGTAGTATGTTAATCATTTCACCCCTCCTATGCTTCACTGAAACCCATCAGGTAGTGTTATGTTCATGTCATTTACTCACCTTTGATTCACTCCCAAACACACCCAGCCACACCTTTTGCTACTAGTAAATTTGACACCTCATGATAAATAGCAAAACTTGTAGTAAGCAGGGACTTGCATTGTTGAGTAGATGCTTTTAACAGCCTTTTTCCCCTTTATAAAGTAAAAACAGAAGCCCTGGCCAGGTAGCTCAATGAATAGAGCATTATCCTGGCACACTGAAGTCATGGGTTTGATCCCTGCCTAGGGCACATATGAGAAACAATTAGTGAGAACACAACTAAATGGAACAACTAAGTGAAGCAACAAGTTGATGTTTCTTTCTCTTTCTTTTTCTCTCTCAAATAAGAAAATAAATAAAATAAGAACAGTAGCAGAGAATAATGAATTTTTGCCTGTTGGTGGTGGGGAGGGGAGAGAGATAATGAGAGCTAATAAGATAATCTCAATAGGACCAACCTATGCAATTTACTTCTTTGAAAATTATTATAAGAAAAGTAAATGTAATTAAAGAATAGGAGATAAAATTTATTGAGTATCTACAATGTGCCATTGTTTCCAATAAATATTATTTCATTTATTTACCACCAAGCCATATCTATGGACTAGAAATTACTATTTTCTATCTAATATAATCAAGACATGAAGAAGTTATATTATTAGCCCAAGTCACACAACTATAATGACTGAGATTCAACCCAGCCTTCCAGACCTTCTGGCACTTTCATGAAGCATGAGCAGCAGCAAACCTAAAATACATTCTGGGAAAGACAATACATATTTTTCTGGGACTATTCTTTCAAGAAATAAGGTAAAGGAAGTATTGAATTAATTTTAGAAAATACACCAAGGCTTTTGAAGAAGGTGATCTTTTATGCAACCATTACATACTAAGTTTATTTTTTAAATCAATGAAAGAAGACAAAAAGGAAGTGAAGACCAAAAAAAAGAAAAGATTGAAAATCCCTGTTTTCAAGTTGCTCACTATATTTAGGCAAAGATCCACATGTAAACAGACAATTACGATATGGTAGGATAAGAGTTATAGGAATAAGCAAGTGGTATTGAGGGTCCTAATCCAGTATTGCTATTCAGTTCACTGACACAGACTCTAAGATAAGATTTGTGTGCAGGAGGCATGCTTTCAGGATCAACACTTGTAGGGAGAAGTGAAGAAGCTGAATTGGGCAGAATGAGAAGTTGGGCTGTGATGCAGTTGCACCAAAGACTTTAACCTTTCCATGGGAGAATTACATTAGGATAGTCTGCAGAGTTGTCCCACTTGAGGCAGTGGGACCAGGTTTTTATATTTCTGTATCAATTACTCATTGCATATGGGCTACCCCTAGGAAGGAAGGCAGGAACATAATAAGCAAGTGGTTCTCTTCAACCACTCTAAAATGAAATCTGCAAAAAGAAATTTAGCTCAGATCTATCACCTACACTCTCAGCAGTTAGAGGAATGAATGTTTCTGTCCTGAGGAGGTAAAGAAATTCAAAGCATACCACATCCGCTATACTCACCTTCAAGGAAGGTTTCCTGGAGAAGGTAGCCATGGAGCTAAGTCCTAAAGGACAAGTAGCAGTTATCCAGGAGAATGGCACAAACAGATGAACAGCCTGAGGATAGTATATTCAGGGCAGTTTATCATACCTGTAGAAACAAATAATACAAAAGAATGCAGCAAGTGCTGAGGTTTGGTGTAAAGACCAGATCCTACAGAATGTGCAAGTTATGCTAAGGAGTTTGAATTTCTTCCCAAAAGCAATAGGAAGGAATTCAAATTTTTATTCATAAAGTGATATAATCAGATTTGCTTTATAGGAAGATTATTCTGGCAACAGGTGGAGAACAAATTAGATGGGGATGCAACTGAAGACAAGCAAATTCAATAGGATGCTGTGACTGTTATCCCAAGGAGAAGAATAATAGTTGAATTGACAAGTAGCAGTAGCAGTGAGAATGGATAGAAGAGGACATAATATTCCAGGTATATTAAGTGGGACAAACTGAGAAAATTTAAGAAATCAATTATATGTGGCTTGGTAAAATTAAAAAGTCAAGAGTGACTCAGAGGATGGTGCCATCCATTTGTATTTGTATTTATTCCATCCACAAATTTGGAGGGAAATATGGTAAACTCAGTTTTGAACATATTATCTGTGGTGCATTCATGCAGAGATCTCCAGCTGCAGATGTTAGCTCTTCTCTAGAGCTCAATAAAGAAATCTAGGCTAGAGATTAAGAGTTAGAGTCAACACATGGATGGTAGTAGAAGCCATGGGAATGAACAAGCTCATGCACATGCTCTAAAATATACACAGACACAGAAATAAAACCAGTATTTAAGGTGAAGAGTGGCCCAACAAGAAGTGCTAGAAACATAGGAGGAAAATCAGGAGGGAGGAATATCTTGGAAGTGAAAAGAAGGGAGCGTATTAAGAAGTTTCTTGATGCCTGACCAGGCATGGCACAGTGGATAGAGTGTTAGACTGGGACACGGAGGACCCAGGTTGGAAACCCTGAGGTCGCCAGCTTGAGTGTGGGCTCATCTGGTTTGAGCAAGGCCCAACAGTTTGAGCCCAAGGTCGCTGGTTCCAGCAAGGGGTTGCTCAGTCTGCTGAAGGCCCGTGGTCAAGGCACATATGAGAAAGCAATCAATGAACAACTAAGGTGGCACAACAAAGAAGTAATGCTTCTCATCTCTCTCCCTTCCTGTCTGTCTCTCCCTGTGTGCCCCTCTCTCTGTCTCTGTCACAAAAAGAAAAAAAAGTTCTATGTGTAATTGAATGTCAATAAAACATAAAGAAAGACAGTTTTCCACAGTATTGGATAAGTAGGTGATCTCTGGTGACCATGGCAAAGAACACCTCAATGCTATGAGTAAGACATGGTCAGAACAAACAGAATAAAGGAAACATGGCTGAGACATGTCCAAGAAGACATTATGCTCAGTGAAATATCAGTCAACAAATACTGTATGATTCCACTTAATGAGGTACCTAGAGTTGTCAAACTCATAAAGACAAAGGTAGAATGGTGGTTTGCCAGGGACTCATGGTTAAATAAAAGTAATGAAGAGTTATTATTTAATAGGTGTAAAGTTTCAGTTTGGGAAGATAAAACATTCTGAAGAAGGATGATAGTATAGTAATGGTTAAATAACAATGTAAGTGTACTTACTGCCACAGAGTTATACCTTTGAAATGGCTAAAATGGCAAATCTTATTGTATATATTTCAGTAAAAGGAAAAGTAAAAAGAGAGAGAATAAAGGAATAAATGAGAGATGAGAAAATGGAGGGACCGAATGTAACCCTTTCTCAAGAAATTTGAATGGGAAAAGAAGATATATAGGGCAACAGCAAAATGAGAGTGTAGGGTCAGGGGGACATTTTTACGAGAAGTCAGCAGAAAAGCTCTCTGGAGATATCAAAAATAGCAAAAAAACATACAGATGGCCAATAGGCATATGAAAAAATGCTCAACATCACTAATCATTAGAGAAATGCAAATTAAAACCACAATGAGATATCACCTCACACCAGTCAGAATGGCACTCATCAGCAAAACAACACAGAATAAGTGCTGGCGAGGATGTGGAGAAAAGGGAACCCTTCTGCACTGCTGGTGGGATTGCAGACTGGTGCAGCCACTGTGGAAAACAGTTTGGAGATTCCTCAGAAAATTAAAAATCGAACTGCCTTTTGACCCAGCTATCCCACTTATAGGAATATACCCTAAGAACATCATAGCACTGTTCGAAAAGAAGAAATGCGCCCCCATGTTTGTGGCAGCATTGTTCACAATAGCAAAGATCTGGAAACAGCCCAAGTGTCCATCAGAAGACGAGTGGATTAAAAAGCTATGGTAGATATATACTATGGAATACTACTCAGCCATAAGAAATGATGACATCGGATCCTTTACAACAAAATGGATGTACCTTGATAACATTATACAGAGTGAAATAAGTAAATCAGAAAAAAAGAAAAACTGAGAACAGCATGATTTCATACATAGGTGGGACATAAAAGTGAGAATATGAGACATGGACAAGAGAGTGGTGGTTATGGGATGGGGGGAGGGAGGGAAGAGTGGGATAGGGAGGAGGGGAGGGACACAGGGAAAACCAGATAGAAGGTGACAGAGGACAATTTGACTTTTGGTGACAGGTATGCAACACAATTGAATGATAAGATAACCTGGAGATGTTTTCATTATACATATGTACCCTGATTTATTGGTGTCACCCCATTAGAATTAATAATAATAAAATATATTTTAAAAATAGCAAAAAGGAAGCAGTACTGTGAGCTTAGTGAGACAGAATGGTGGTGAAACAGAAACTTTGACAGCTGTTGCTGAATTTTATTTAGATGAACATTGAGGAAGGTAGAATGACATAACAGAATAAATTTTCAGCATAAGGGATGGCCAAAAGTCTTGCTCTGCCCAGATGATGAACTTAAAATGAGGAAATATAGTAAACCACTAATAATGCTCTCTTAAGTTTAAAATTCAACATCTAGTTCAATATCACTATTTTAAGCAGCTAATAGTTGCTACACAAGTCACAGATTAAATTGGTGAATCACATAAGTAGTGTCATATACAATGAATAGACAGTGATTATACTATAATAGGTAAGTTTTTATTTTTCAATTATATTTTTGATGATGGTCTATTTAAGAAAAGGAAAAATATATACAATTTTTGAGGTTTACTAAAATTTCTAGGAAGAGTATTGTCTAAATTTCAAGAAAGAGTATTGCCTAAAAACTACATTCTTAAATATTTTCCTATACAATTGAATTTGAATCTATATGTTATTTTTATAGTAGTCTTTAAAATACCTACAAAAGCCCTGGCTAGCTGCCTTAGTGGATAGAGCATTGTCCCAGTGCACAGAGGTTATGGGCTCAATCCCTGGTTGAGAAGCAACCAATGAGTGTACAACTAAATAGACCAACAAGTTGATGCTTCTCTCTCTCTCAAATCAATGGAAAATTTTAATTAATAAATAAACAAACAAATAACATGCCTACAAGAAAAATGTATTTAAGTCATGGATTTCCTTGAATTATCAGCAAGAAATAGTTAAGTAGAAGAGCAAATTATTTTTCTCTGGAGTTAAAAAAAGAGAAAATTTTTAGGAGAATTTTTAGCCTGCTTCAGTAGTCTCTGCAAATTATTATTACACTCATCAGAAATAATGCTCAAGCACTGCATTGTATTTGTTTCCATCTAGACATAAAAGTTTATGAATTACAAAGATAGGAATCTTTGATATATCTATTCATGAACATAACATACACTCACAAACGCTTGTGGAAGATTTGGCTATTGGTCATGATTATGAGAAGTCACATCACTTCTTAGTTATATAAAGACACAGCATCAAGAAATCAAATACAAACAAAAATGCTCTTTCACTTCCAGTCCCCTGACATAAATTGAGTTTTGTGCTTTTTGTGACAGTTTTTAGATCTAATCGCTGTGAATATGTAAACTGTCTTAAAGAGCTCTCCAGTTTGGTACATATATATGATATTGTCATTAAAAAATTTCTTTAGGATCATAATATGAGATGGTAAAAATGACACTAATACATAATTTTTGTGCAATTATATGCATTAATCTCAAGAAAGGAGATAATTTAAAATCTTTATTTGCTATACAAGAAGTATGTCATAATCATCACAAAGGTTGTGTAACACAAATATGACACAAAAGCAAGTATGTCTTAAGGAGCCACCAATATTACATCTACTGTGTGTGTGTGGTTATTAGAATATTGAGGATATGTGACATATAAAAAGAAAGATGACTTTGTCTTCTGAGGTCTGGAACATGTGAACCAATTAAAATTTATAAGAAGAAAAAGGAAAAATTTGTAAGAAAGAAAAGGAAATTAAAGTGTTGGTTGTTTCTGAGATGATGTCAAGGAAGTAGAAAAAAGCTTCCCTTTAAAGATTTTCTTTAATAAGCAAGAAATAGGTACATCCTATCTTCACATCGATACTGCCAAAATGTTTCATTTTTTTAAAAAGGGAAAAAAAACAAGATATTATGTTCTTTTAATGACTCTACTATCTGAGCCTCATCTAGGTATGCAAAGTACTATTCTAGGCCAGTTACTCAATTTTTGCTTTGACAAAGCCTGTCATACTAATTCAATATTTTAATGATTTTTTAGAAAATATAATGATAGTAAATGTTTTTAAAAAGCGAAGTACATTCTCTTACATGATTGAAATGCTGTCCTAATAATACGATGGAGTCTTCCTAATTTACAGATTAATCAGTATATAGGTACTATATGAAGCCCTAAGCTAGAAGAAAAACTTTTCAGTATCTCTGGCATAATAAAGCTTTATAAATAGATCTATGTTGGTATAAACTCAGAAGATATTTTATAAAATTTCTGAGGCCAATCAGAAGCTATGCCCAAATAAGTTACTCTTTATTAATTAAATGCTAAGGTTTTAATGAGTATGGGATCCACCTTTAAAAACTCTCTGATGTTCCTGATGTTGCTTGGACCCAAGGTCGCTGGCTCCAGCAAGGGGTTGCTCGGTCTGCTGAAGGCCCGCGGTCAAGGCACATGTGAGAAAGAAATCAATGAACAACTAAGGTGTCGCAACGGCAACGAAAAACTAATGATTGATGCTTCTCACCTCTCTCCGTTCCTGTCTGTCTGTCCCTATCTATCCCTCTCTCTGACTCTCTCTCTGTCCCTGTAAAAAAAAAAAAAACAAAAAAAACCTAAGCAGAACATGGGACTTTTAAAGAACATGCAAGTCAATTAAAGTAATGTGCAATAGACAAAAACATGATTTTCTTATATTTACAGGAATATTTTCTGTAAAATTTTTTAAATGTTTCCATTAATAGACTGGAAGATGAAGTTTTCTAATTAATATTTGAGTTATTCGAAAGCTACTAGATCAGCAATAGTTGACTACTTTTTAAAATGAGAAAAAGAAATTACTTTCAAAACTAAATTGAATATAGTTTTTAGCTGTTCTGTCTTTATAGTTCAGAGGGTACATAATGGATCCTAATTATTATTATGAGATCAATAATCAATGAAGCACTATAGATGAGAAAAGTATAAGAAATACAGTTAAATATTGCATTTAAGACATACTATATACATTCTTTTTTAAAGTAAATCCTTTGATTAGCTAGGGCTGAGTAACTGAAGTTTAAGTTCAGAAATCTTTGAAGGATATCTGGCGTTCTTCTTTCTTCCCAAAAGCACAGTATGGGGGGAGCCAGCTACTTTATCATTTTAATTGTTTGAATTCTTGATAAATTATAATTTTAACTTGTAGAAACATTTTTTAGATACTGTACGATTCATCATTAACACGTAATCCAACTTGACATTAAAGTGTTGAGACTATATTTTTGGGCCCTGTGACACAAAATAGGATAAATCTTTTTTTTTTCCTTTTTTTTTATTATTAATTTTTATGGGGTGACACCAATAAATCAGGGAACATATGTACAATAAAAACATCTCCAGCTTATCTTATCATTCAATTGTGTTGTGTACCCATCACCCAAAGTCAAATTGTCCTCTGTCACCTTCTATCAGGTTTTCCCTATGCCCCTCCCCTTCTCCCTATCCCAACCTCCCCTCCCTACCCCACCCCATAACCACCAACCACTCTCTTGTCCATATCTCATAGTCTCACTTTTATGTCCCACCTATGTATGAAATCATGCTATTCTCAGTTTGTTTGTTTTTTCTGATTTACTTATTTCACTCCGTATAATGTTATCAAGGTACATCCATTTTGTTGTAAAGGATCCGATGTCATCATTTCTTATGGCAGAGTAGTATTCCATAGTATATATGTACCAAGGCTTTTTAATCCACTCGTCTTCTGACGGACACTTGGGCTGGTTCCAGATCTTCGCTATTGTGAACAATGCTACCACGACATGGGGGCGCATTTCTTCTTTTCGAACAGTGCTATGGTGTTCTAAGGGTATATTCCTATAAGTGGGATAGCCGGGTCAAAAGGCAGTTCGACTTTTAATTTTTTGAGGAATCTCCAAACTGTTTTCCACAGTGGCTGCACCAGTCTGCATTCCCACCAGCAGTGCAGAAGGGTTCCCTTTCTCCACATCCTCGCCAGCACTTATTCTGTGTTGTTTTGCTGATGAGTGCCATTCTGACTGGTGTGAGGTGATATCTCATTGTGCTTTTAATTTGCATTTCTCTAATGATTAATGATGTTGAGCATTTTTTCATATGCCTTTTGGCCATTTGTATATCCTCTTTGGAGAAATTTCTATTCATTTCTTTTGCCCATTTTTTGATTGGATTATTTGTCTTCCTGGTATTGAGTTTTATAAGTTCTTTATAAATTTTGGTTATTAACCCCTTATAAGACGTGCTATCAAATATGTTCTCCCATTGTGTGGTTTGTCTTTTTATTCTGTTCTTATTGTCTTTAGCTGTGCAAAACTTTTTAGTTTGATATAGCCCCATTTATTTATCTTGCCTTTTATTTCATTTGCTCGTGGAGATAAATCGGCAAATATATTGCTCCTACAGATGTTGGAGAACTTGCTGCCTATGTTTTCTTCTAAGATGCTTATAGTTTCACGGCTTATGCTTAAGTCTTTTATCCATTTTGAGTTTGTTTTTGTTAATGGTGTAAGTTGATGGTCTAGTTTCATTTTTTTGCAGGTAGATGTCCAAATTTTCCAGCACCATTTGTTAAAGAGGCTGTCTTTACTCCATTGTATGCTCTTTCCTCCTTTGTCAAATATCAGTTGTCCATATAGGTGTGGGTTTATTTCTGGGTTCTCTGTTCTGTTCCATTGATCAATATGCCTGTTCTTATGCCAGTACCAGGCTGTCTTGAGTATAATGGCCTTGTAGTAAACCTTGATATCTGGAAGAGTGATACCTCCTGCTTTATTTTTTCTTTTTAAGATTGCTGAGGCTATTCGTGTTCTTTTTTGGTTCCATATAAATTCTTGGAATATGTGTTCTATATCTTTGAAGTATGTCATTGGTATTTTAATTGGTATTGCATTGAATTTATAAATTGCTTTGGGTAATATAGACATTTTAATGATGTTTATTCTTCCTAGCCATGAGCAAGGTATATGCTTCCACTTGTTTGTATCTTCCTTGATTTCTTTTATCAATGTTCTATAATTTTCCGAGTACAAGTCCTTAACCTCCTTGGTTAAATTTACTCCTAGGTACTTTATTTTTTTGGCTGCAATGGTGAAGGGGATTGTTTCCTTAACTTCTTTTGCTGACAGTTCATTGTTTGTATGTAGAAATGCCTCTGATTTCTGTGTATTAATTTTATATCCTGCCACCTTGCTGAATTCATTTATAAGGTCCAGTAGTTTTTTGACTGAGACTTTAGGGTTTTCTATATACAATATCATATCATCTGCAAATAGTGACAGTTTTACTTCTTCTTTTTTAATTTGGATGCCTTTTATTTCTTCTTCTTGTCTGATTGCTGTAGCTAGGACTTTCAGAATTATGTTAAATAAAAGTGGTGAAAGGGGGCACCCCTGCCTGGTTCCTGATCTTAAGGGGATTGCTTTTAATTTTTGTCCATTTAGTATGATGTTTGCTGTGGGTTTGTTGTAGATGGCCTTTATCATGTTAAGGAATGTTCCCTGTATTCCCACTTTACTGAGAGTTTTGAACATGAATGGGTGCTGGATTTTATCAAATGCCTTTTCTGCATCTATTGAAATTATCATGTGATTTTTGTCCTTCCTTTTGTTTATGTGATGAATCACATTGATTGATTTGCAAATATTGAACCAGCCTTGCCTCTCCAGAATAAATCCCACTTGATCATGGTGTAGGATTTTTTTCATATATTGCTGGATCTGGTTGGCTAATATTTGTTGAGAATTTTAGCGTCTAAATTCATCAGGGATATAGGTCTATAATTTTCTTTGTGTTGTCTTTGCCCGGTTTTGGGATCAGAATTATGCTCGCCTCATAAAAGGAGTTTGGAAGTCTTCCTTCCTATTGAATTTTTTGAAATAGCTTGAAGAGGATAGGAGTTAGTTTTTCTTTGAATTTTTGATAGAATTCACTTGTGAAGCCATCAGGCCCAGGACTTTTCTTTTTTGGGAGTTTTTTTATAACTGTTTCTATCTCATTTGTTGTAATTGGTCTGTTTAGGTGTTCTGATTCTTCCAGGTTGATTTTTGGAAGTTTATATGATTCAAGAAATTTGTCCATTTCACCTAGATTGTCTAATTTTTTGGCATATAGTTCTTCATAGAATTTTCTTACAATGCTTTGTATTTCTTCTGTGTCAGTTGTTATTTCTCCACTGTCCTTTCTAATTTTATTTATTTGAGTCCTCTCTCTTTTTTTCTTGGTGAGTCTAGTTAAAGGTTCGTCAATCTTGTTTACCTATTCAAAGAACCAGCTTCTGGTTTCATTGTTCCTCTGTATTGTTTCCTTAGCCTCTATGTCATTTATTTCTGCTCTGATCTTTATTATTTCCTTCCTTCTACTTCTCCTGGGTTTTATTTGCTGTCGTTTTTCTAGTTCTTTTAGATGCAGGGTCAGGTTGCTTATTTGAGCTTTTTCTAGCTTCTTATGATATGCCTGTAGTGCAATGAACTTCCCTCTCAGTACTGCTTTTGCTGTGTCCCATAAATTTTGAGTTGATGTATGCTCATTATCATTTGTTTCTAGAAACTTTTTAATTTCTTCTTTGATCTCATTGTTAATCCATTCATTATTTAATAACATGCTATTTAGTTTCCAAGTGTTTGAGTATTTTTCAGTTTTTCTTTTTTGGTTAATTTCTAGTTTCATGGCATTGTGATCAGAGAAAATGCTTGATATGATTTTAATCTTCTTAAATTTATTGAGACCATTTTTGTGTCCTAACATGTGGTCTATCCTAGAAAACGTACCATGAGCGCTTGAGAAGAATGTTTATTCTACTGCTTTAGGGTGAAAAGTTCTGAAGATATCTATTAAATCAAGTTGATCTATTGTCTCCTTTAAGTCTGCTGTTTCTTTATTAATTTTCTTTCTTGTGGATCTATCCAGTGTTGTTAGTTTGTGTATTGAAATCCCCTACTATGATAATATTGCTGTTAATCTTGCCCTTTATATCCATCGAAGTCTGCTTTATGTATGTCAGGGCTCCTATATTTGGTGCATAGATATTTATAATAGTTATATCTTCCTGTTGTTTTGTTCCCTTTATCATTATGTAGTGTCCTTCTTTATCTCTTACTACAGCCTTTGTTTTAAAGTCCATTTTGTCAGATATAAGTACTGCTACCCCGGCTTTTTTTTTATTTCCATTTGCATGAAATATTTTTTTCCATCCTTTTACCTTCAGTCTATGTGCATCTTTGTTTTAAGGTGTGTCTCTTGTAGACAGCATATGTATGGGTCCTGTTTCTTTATCCATGCAGCTACCCTATGTCTTTTGATTGGATCATTTAATCCATTTACATTTAAGGTTATTATTGATATGTAGTTGTTTATTGCTATTTTATTCTTTAAAGCTGTATTCTTCTGTTGCTATATTCTTTCCTCCCTTTGAACTGTTCACAACAGGCCCATTAGTATCTCTTGCAGAATTGGTTTGGTTTTAATGAATTCCTTGAGGCTTTCTTTTTCTGGGAAGCTCTTTATTTCTCCTTCAATTTTAAATGTTAGCCTTGCTGGATAGAGTAGTCTTGGTTGTAGGTTCTTGTTCTACATTACTTTGATTATATCTTGCCATTCCCTTCTGGCCTCAAGTGTTTCTGTTGAGAAGTCCGATGTCATTCTAATGGGAGCTCCTTTGTAGGTGATAGCCTTTTATTCTCTAGCAGCTTTAAAAATTTTTTTCTTTATCCATTAGCTCTGGTATTTTAACTATGATGTGTCTTGGTGTAGATCTTTTTGGGTTCCTCTTTAGTGGAGTTCTGTGTGCTTCTTGAATGTGTGGAATGTTTCCCAGGCTTAATTTAGGGAAGTTTTCTGCTATGATTTGATTGAACAAAGTTTCCATTTTCTGTCCTCTTTCCTCTTCTTCAGGCACCCCTATGATGTGAATGTTGTTTCTCTTCATGTTGTCACAGAGCTTCCTTAGAGTTTCCTCACATTTTTTGAGTCTCTTTTTCTTCTTCTTCTCTGCTTCTGTGCCTTTGTTTATTGTGTCCTCTAACTCGCTGATTTGATCCTCAGCGTGATTCATCCTACTTTTAATTCCTTCCGTTGTGGTCTTCAGTTCTGATTATGTGTTTGTCATTTCTGTCTGATTCTTTTTTATTATTTCAATTTTATTTTTTATACTTGTTATCTCTTTATTTAGGTGTTCATAATGACTATCCATTGTTGCTCTAATTTCTTTGAACTTCCTAACTATCATTATTCTAAATTCTTCTTCTGGTAGTTTGGTTATATCTGGTTCATTCAGCTCCTTCTCTGGGGATTCCTCTTGATTCATTTGGTTTGCATTCCTCTGCCTGCCCATTTTTTCTGTGTATAAGCAAGTTGTGGCCACTGGAGTCCAGTAGGTGTTGCCTTTGTGTTCTCTAGGTGTGATCTGTCTGCCGGCCCGCCACCCCTTTTGCCTCTGCCTAGGATGGTTGGGTATGGGCGTTGCCTGCGCCAGCCTACCGTGGCTGTTGCTATGATTTCTGCCTCTCCTCTGCGGGATGGGCTGTCACTCAAGCCACAAGCCTCAGCACCCAAGGGCAGAGGTGAGCACCTTTGCTCAGCTGTGGACCCAGCCTGTTTCTGAGCTTTTGCCCAGCACCCGCAGTCAGAGCCTGCTCGCCACAGTTTCGCGGGTTGTGCAGGGCTTTTGACGTGCTCCCAGCTGTAAGCCTTTGCTCGTCTGGCGCTTTAGCCCTGTTCTCGAGGCTTGGGCCCTCCTACGCAGGGTCACAAACCCAGGTTTATTGGGCCGGGCGTGTTTGCTGGCATGAGGTCAACTGCGAGCTTCTGCTCTTCCCGGGCTCTACCCCGCCCCGGCGTTTGGAGTCAGCTCGCGCATGTAGGATGGCAAACCGTGGTTTCTTCGGTCGGGCGGGGCTAGTAGCATGAGCTGCTGCGAGCTTCCGCTCGTCCCGGAGTCTACCCGGTCCTGTGTTCGGAGCCCGCTCGCACACGCGGGATGGCACACCGTGGTTTCTCCGGCCAGGCGGAGCTGGTAGCGTGAGCTCAGCTACGAGCCCCTGCCCGTCCCTGTTCCTAGCCCCATCCCCGCAGTCCGGGCCGGCTTGCACAGGGTCACAGCGCAGATCTCTGCCCATTTCTGGCCTCCTGCTTTCCCCTTGCAGGTGGGGTTACAGACAGGCCCGCAGCTGCTGGACCGCTTTTGCTCGTCCCCTCTGCCCCTGCTGGGCTAGACCAAGCTCACATCGGTTGGGTCTCCACCCACGCTGACAGAACTGCATTTCAGCATCCTGCCGCCACCATACCCTTCAGTAACCCTCAGTAGAGATGAAAGTGCCCTAAGTCTCCATACTGTAGGCCTGGGAGCTCCCTCCCTCTAAGCAGCTCTGCTCTAATTGCCGTGGGAGAGCTTGTTTGGCTGGTGTCCTGTCTCCCATTGCTGGTATTGCTAGCTCCTGGGGCAATATTCATTTTCGTTTAGGGAAGTGACTTAGCCCAGGGGTTAGGGTGGCTGTCCCTCAGAGTGTTTGTCCCTGTGCCTTCAGTCCACACTCTCTTTCCATTGCTCTTGTCCTCTCCTCTGTCCCCATTCCCCGGAGCCCCGGGTGCATGGTTGTGAGAGAGGTTTTCTGCGCTGTCCCTTTCAAAAGAATCTTGGGTCTGAGAAAGCTGTCTCTTTCTCACAAACAGTATCCTCACTTGTTTCACAGCTCAATACTGTCCAAACGCCTCTTCTAGGCTCTGGGACTGCAGGCTGGGGCTTTGTTCCTGGGACCCAGGTCCCTCCCTCTCCGCCAAACTCTCCTCCCGCCACGCGGGTCTCTCCGGGCTGCCGTTTGCTCCAAGGAGCTGGGCAGCCCTCTTCGCATTTTCGCTATTCCTACCAGTCTCAATGTGGCTTCTTCTGTGTTCCTTGGTTGAAGAGTCACTTAGTTTAGTTCAAAGTTGGTTTATCCGGATGATGATTCTTAAAATTGAGTTATAATCCACTTTGGTTCTGGGAGTTGGAAGTTGGTATGTCCGCCTACTCCGTCGCCATCTTGCTCCCTATACCCATTTTCTTATGCCTTGGCCAGGAATGCTTCTCCCTGTCCCATCTCACCCCTCACTTATCAATGTAGCAGATAAACACCTACCATTCTTTAAGCTTCAGTTAAAATTTGCCTTCTCTCTCCACCAGTAAGCATAATTAGGCATCCTTTCTCTATGTTCAGGTACATATATAGTAGGATTAATCTTTACTTAACATGTCTATTTGTACTATTTCCCAATGCAGAAAACTTTACTGGTGTCATTAGAAAGAAAATATTTATAATTGGTCAACTCATTCTGTTGTGCACCTGAAACTAATATTGTATGTCAACTGTAGTTAAAAAATATATTTTTTAATTATTTAAAAAGAAAAGAGATATTCCACAAAGGAGAATTTTCCAGATAATTAAAGTTCATTCCTTTAAATCCATTAATGAGTTTTATTTTAATCTTACCTATTTTTACACTTTTAGAAATATGCTATATGTTCCTGATTTCTTAAAAAGAGAGTAATCAACATCATGTAACTGGTTCCTGATTAATAGAGTCTAAAATTTATATATTTATTATTGAATCATTTTTACATTCAACCAATTTATGAATTCACCAAGTCCTTACAGGCTGGAGTAGTGTTGTTCAGGGCCGTTTCCTTTTATTTAGAGTGGCCCAGATTGAAATGCTTTTTCTGTTCCTGGGTTTGTAGGGTTTTGCTAAGGTAATGAGGTATAGGAGAAAAAAATTAAATTTTCATGTCAGAAAGATGAGATCCAAACCCTAGGTTCACTGTTTACTAATTATGCAACTTTGGAAAATTTATTTAACTCTTTACAGCCACAATTTTTTATCCATAAAGTGCTGATGTGGATAGTTGCAAAGAGTGAATGAAATAAAAACTGTAAAGCGTCTGGGAGCCCCAAACCCTCAGTCTCTTCCTTGTTCTGTTGTCACCATCAGTCCTAGCTCCTGACAGCTCACTTTTCTCATATAGTTCCTTGTCTCCTGTAGACTGCGACAGCAGGAACCTCTGCTAACCTGTAATCACAGACCCTGACATCTGCCATTAATATCCAAAAGCATGGTGTCTGATTAAACACATGTGTTTGAATCCTGACCCTACCAGTTTCTCCGTGTGATCTTGGACACATTTATCAACTTCTCCCTACCTCAGTTTCCTTGTCTGTGAAATGAGGGAACTCATTATACATACCTCACTATTTATGCAACTATTCCTCATCCACAGTAAACATTCCAGACATTTTAGGATCTATAATGAGTGGGGGGAAAATGATTTTTGCTTCTAATCTGTTGCTAGGGAAATACAATAATCAAGTTTATATAAGTGAGTATAAATATTAGTGAATTTTCTATTTAGCTTTAGAATATAGTTTTTAAATCATTTTTTCTCCTCCTTCCTCTGCCTCTCCCTTGCTCTCCTATTTTTCCTCCTCCTCCTCCTTCTGAACTTTTTCAGCAGCTCAGGAGTTTACTTTTACCTCTGCATTAGCAGGTCCATTTTGATTCCTGGATAAATGATCTCAAGATAATTGAGATTTTTTTAGGTGAAAGAACCTATCGTTTCTTTTTTATTCTTACTATGTTATTTGACTGCATTTTCTCTGTTACAGTTATGATAGATTTGAAATTTCTTCTAAACCAGCTAACTTGTTTATGCTCTCACATACAAATATTTACCTTTTATTCACAGGTGGCCAACCATATCAAAAGCCAAGACCCTAATTCAGCATATCATCAATAAAAATTCAAAGCAGTTATATTTCTAAATCTTAACACCTAACTCATTTTATAGTCAAATAGAATTGTCAAATATTTACATTATGTATTCCATTTCTTTGTGTTTAACTATCACCTGTTCTTCCTCAACTCTTGGCTTAGTCTAATCCTCCAGTTGAATAGCCTGTTGAAATTTGGAAATGGGGAATAAAAATAAGGGTAGATAGCTATTGTTGAGAAGTGAATAGCAGTAAATTGTTTATAATAGCAAAATAATGTCATAAGTGTTATATATTCATGGTTCAATTAAATCTAGAAAGTTAATAAACAAAAGTGTTAACTAAAGTTCAATTTATGAAAGGGGTTATTTTCTTATTTTGTATCAATCTTACTACTCTACACCCATACAAGAATTTTTTGCTGTGCTCCTTTTATGCTTATCAATCAAGACATAATATGACTATTGATCTTAATATCAGTAGAATTTTAATGGCAATGTCTTCTTTCTATTTGTGTTAAGAGTCACACATAAGAGCTAAACATGCACATATTATCAACAAGGCTCTATTTCTCTTCTGTTCCCAGGGCATTTTTGGCCACCTTAGTGATCTAAGGGACCACTTGAACTAACATATTTGTGAGGTTTGCTTGACCAGGATTTAGGTGTGGCATGTTAGAGACTGGAAATTGGAAACCTTTCTCACAGAGTTTATGAGAACTTGGGGAAGAGGGTATTCTTGGCAGGATAAGAACATCTCAGAAGGTATTTGGCATTTGCACAATGATTGCAGCAAAGCAGATATTTTTCCAAGGAGGAAGTTGAAATGCAACAGTGATTGTTGGCTAAAGACCATTCCCAATTCTTAGATCTGACTCTATATTTAACAGTCCACATAAGCACTAATCAGGCTGTTCGTTACCTATCAAAATTTTACATCAGGACCTACTTGTCTTCAAGGTAATTTGACCTGTTCTGATTTTATTATTACATATCACTTAGTTATCTGCAACCCCTAGCCCAGTCTACTCCTCCATTTGAATGATCTGTTAGAATTTGGAATTGGAGGGTAAAAGATGAGGGTGGACAGCTATGGTTGAGCTATGAATAGCAACAAATTACTTTGGATAGAAAAATAACATTGTAAGTAGTATTATATGGTTCTAATTGAACAATAAAATTTAAAAAGTGAGTAAACAAACGTTCGAACTGAACTTACAATTATGAAAGTGTGGTAGGCAGTTAGACAGACATGAGCAGAGCAAGGACTATAAGCCAGACACAAAAAGATAACAGGGCAGAAAGATTCAGATGCCTAACAACAGCAAAACTGGGAAAACAAGGACCTTACCCCCAAGGTGACCTTTCTTCCCTTAGCTGGTCATGTGGTTTAGACCCTCTGATTTTATATCACTGGTCATGAGATTTAGGTACCACCCCCCACATACTGCCCTGGCATACTGCCAGTTTGTGGTTTTAGACCTTCCCACACCCCCTTAGAGAAGGAACAAACAAGAAAGTCAGAGAGTAGTGCTTAAGCATTAACACCTAGAGATAACATCTAGGCCTCAGTTGTGTTTCAGCTTCAAGCCCAGAAACGCAGCAAAACCAGACATAGGAAAGCCAAGGCTGACCTCAGGACTAGCCTTGCATTGACTAATGACCCCTGCATTGGCACTGACCAATCAATGAAGACCACAATTCTAAAAGACACACCTAGAAACTGATGAATATTTTATTGGGGTTCTCCCCTGGAACCTCCCCTAAAATTCCCACCCATTAAAATCCCCTATGACAGATGACAGATGTCCCAGGGCTCTGTCCTTTCTGGGAGCATAGCTGTGCCTTTCCCTTCCCCCTCCTTCTTCTCTCCTTCCATCCATGTGCACTTTCCATGCTCCTCTCTTTCTCCTAAGCTCTAAGTCTAAAGAACCCCAGGAGACTTGCAACCAGGGGAGCAGTGTGCAGCAGCAGCTCATCCCACACTAACCACCTGAATCTTTCTTCAAGATCCCCTTTTCTCTGACTTTCTTCCTGAAAGGCCAATAAATTTTTTTTTTACTTTCTGTGCTTTGTCTCTTGCTTGAATTCTTTCTCTGACGAAGACAAGAATCAAGGTCTTATTGTTTTCTCTGTAACAAAAGAACTCATTTTCTTATTTTATATCAATTCTACCACTTTAAATGTACAAGACAAGACTTTTACTGAATTTCTTTTTATTCTTAGTAATTGGTAAAACTACGTCTGAGTGACAAAGTTTTCTTGAATACTAGAGGTTAGCGGTGAGAAAGGTACTTGTAATACTAATATTTGGAGAATACGTCCCTTATTTTATGTGTCCCCTGTAGTATCCCTGATCATGTTCTTTACTATGGAATTTGCTTAGTAGGAAAGCAAAATCTATGTATAACTACAATTTACAGAGGTCTTGTTGGGTATCAAATCTATGTCAATATGTAAATCACAGGCATTTAGTTTTATTTCTTATACTAATTTGATATTACTAAATTAATTAACCAAACTCTTAACAAATTGCCTCCAAGGTTCAAACTCAGGTTAAGACCATTTTTTTCTCCCACCCACATTCTGGAGTCAATTAGTCTATTCTTACTACGAATTCCCATACATACACTCTCAAGTCAAAGTCAGAATTATTTTCCTTTTCACTGGTGAGGCTAAGTCTGTTCTGTTTGCACCTCACCTCTACTTCTCAGCTCCCAGGTAAATTGATTCTTCTAATCACCAGACCTCCTTCTTAGGTAATATGTCTTTCATTTCCCATTCACTGGAATATCTTAGAACTGGACTCTTGCCTTGATTAAGTACACAATTCTCAATCTCCTCTTTTTTCAAGTCAGAATGTTAGCTCTCTTAGACACTTTTATATTTACGTTGCTAAACCTCATGTCATTTCCACCTCTACATATCACATTGTTTTTCTCATCTAGGCAGAGTTCTTTGTTAGTAAAAAGGCTCGCATATCTAATATCCTATTTCCTTAATTCTTCTCCTATCACAGTGAGTCATGGTTATCCTTAAATCTATACATATTTGGGGGCAGGATACCACATTAAACCCAAGTTTCATGAAAATACAGTCTTATTAAGTTTGCCGAAAGTAGGAAGTTCATTCTTCTTTGTAGTCCAATTTCTGTTAATTGGGAACAGATGAGAGAACCCTGTTAGATATATATATATATATACAGTTGATCCTCATTATTCCTGGGGTACATATTTGTAAATTTGCCTACTCACTATAGTATTTGTAACCCCCAAATCAATACCTGTAGTGCTTTTGCAGATCAATCATGAACATGAGCAGAACAACTGAAATTTGAGTCATTTGATGCTCCCATTGCTAGCTAAGGGTAAAATGAGATAATGCTCTGCCTTCTTGATTCAGCTCTCACACTTTAAATAAGTGCCTTGTTTGAAGTCCAGTTCGTGCCATGTTTCACATTTTTGTGCTTTTTGTTGGTGATTTTATTGTTTAAAATGACCCACAATTGTAGTACTGAGGTGCTGTCTAGTGTTCCGAAGTGCAAGAAGACTGTGAGGTTGCTTTACAGATAAATAATTGTGTTAGATAAGCTTCATTCAGGCATGAGTTGTAGTGTTGTTGACTGTGAGTTCAATGTTAATGAATGAACAATTTATGTTAAATAAGGCATCTTTAAACAGAAGTAAACATGAAACAAGGTTATGTATTGATCAGGTAATTAAAATGTCATGACCAGATGTTTGCAGCTTACTCCTGTATTTCCTCTAGGAGCAATGATTTGATCTTTGTGATTCAGTGTTCACAATGACTTTACAGTACATAACAACTACGAGTAATGAGGTTTGATTGTACATGTGTGCTTTTTCATGCAGTAAAATGCTGTAGCTGGCTACTACCTTCCTAAACAGCATATTATAGCTTACAATAAGCCTCTGAAATCCTATAAATTAAATCTAGTGTAATTATATATACATTTATTCGTTGATCCAACAATCGTATTTTTGCAAATCTATCCCAAAGTTATAATAGCAACAAAAGAACATAAATAAATAAAAGTCACTATGAACCTTCTAATGGAATTGTACAATACTACCTTTGAAACAGCCTTGACAAAACTAAACTTTAATCTGATTATGCCTCTAGACTTGACTACCAATTTACAGAAAATTCAAAGGAAAGAGGAATATATGAAACATATGTGGATGCAATCAGCAAAAACCATACCAGAAATTCTATTGAACAACAAACCCCTAGACACACACACACACACATACACACACACACACACACACACACACACACAACTTGGAGCTTAAAAGAGACTTAAGCACTAATAATATACTGAATGTTGGCAAGAATACATAGCAACTTGAAATTTCATACATTGCTGGTAGGAATGTAAAATAGTAAAACCACCTTGGAAAAGTTTAGTAGTTCCTTATAAAGTTAAACATAAACCTACATTTTGATCAAATAATTCCATTCCTAGAAATTTATCTGAGAGTAATGAAACATATCCATAAAAAGATTCATATAAGAATGTTCATAACCGCTTTATTCTCAATAACCAAAAACTTGCATTAACCCAATGTTCATCAACAGGAGAAAGAATACACATATTGTACTAGTGATAGTAATTATAAGAAACAAACTAATCCAACAGCATGGATGCATCTCACAGACATTATCCGGAGAAGAAGTTTGATATAAGAATATGAAAGTCTGGAATAGGCACTAATCTAAGGTAAAACAAACAAAGAAAAAATCAAAATGGTAGTTTCCTGTGAGGGGATAAGAGAGATGTAAATGTCCTGTGTGATAGTAAGGTTGTGGGTTACATAGGTATATCTATTTGTCAAAATTATACAGCTAAGAGTTGTATATTTGAACATATGTACATTTTACCTCAAAAGATTGTAAAAGAAAATAGTGCAATGAAAATCCAGGAGTAGGTGGAGGTATAGCGAGTAAAGAATGACAGATTGTTGATTATTGCTGAAGCTGAGTGTTTAATACATGTAGTAGTTTGCATACTTTGAAATTCTTTTATGATACAAGTTTTCTTTTTTAAAGAGAAAGATATTTAAGACATATAACAACCAACAGCATGTATATTCCTCTTTGGGTCCAAATTCAGAAAAACTGTCTGGCTATGTAAGGATATTAATGAAATATGCAGGGTTTATATTTTTAGGTGTGATAATTACATTATAGCTATGTTTTTAAAATAAAGATACCCACTTTTTAAGAGACACAAATAGAAATATAGATGAAATTATATGGCATCTGAGATTTATTTTGAAATAAACCAGTGGATATGATGAAGTAGAGGTAAAATGAGACCTACCAGGAGTTGAAAACTATTGATGCTGGATGTTGGGTACATGGAGTTCATTAGCGTCTTCTCTCTGTTTCTATATATCTTGAAACTTTCTAAATTAAAACACATTTTCAAATAATGCATTTTAGAAACATACTCCCATAAATGGAAAGACTGCAGGCTGACTAAATCTAGTGAAAAATGGAACTGTGTCTCTGTTAATGTGCAATGCTGATTTTATCTGAGAAGAGACAGGCTGGGGGCAGGAACTTGGGCTGGTAACATGAGAAGGGGGCGTGTGATGACTCAGGTTGGGAGGCTGGGCGCTTCATACTGTGACACAGTGGGGTGGGGTTGTAAAGAAACTGATCTCTGAGAGGTAACTGTGAAGATAGGACAGGCAGGAAGAGACACAGATGATTAAGGCAGGATATGAAACTGCAGGGGGAATTATGAGAAAATATTAAGGCAGGACCAGTTAGGGAGAGCTAGTTGTGAGGAATCAATCCTCACAAAGAGAGATGTCAAATAAAAAATTTCTATTGGCAAAGTCCAAGATTCCCGTACTCAGGTCTACACAGAGATTTTTAAAAATTAGGCGCTTAGGGAATAACTTGCTACTTTACTTACTAAAGTAATTCAAAGAACTAAGAACAAAGAAGAAAATAACAAGAAAATATTTGATTCATATATAGTATACCAACCTAGGTACAAGGATGAAGTAGCAAAAATTAAGGTAAGTATTGTGAGCTGATAGCCTTATAACTTTACCCTAACCCTGCTCCCTGCCCTATCCTGGCTCCCCAGTACCCCCCACCCAACCATATAACAAGACATATATTTCTTTTTACTTGAACAGTAATGAAGTAGTATTTTAGAAAGTTGGATGTGTTCTTTAAAATACTGGTAAAAAGTTTTAGACAGGAAAAATATAGGTAGTTATGGCAAAGTGTTTGAACTAGTTTTCAAAAACGAGTGAAAAATCGGTTTCTACATCATGGTAGACTGAGCTAATAGGAGCCGCCTCTTCTGATACAAGTACGTGGACATGCTGGATAACTATAACAACAGAAATAACAATGAAATACATAGCTGAGCTTGAGGGAAAGAAAGAGAAATCCCTATTGCCAAAAAAAAAAAGTGTTGTGTTCGCAGGAGACCTTAATCTGAGGCATTAAAGGTTGGAGGCCAGGGTATGAATGCCTGCATAGGGACAGGAGATGTGCCCTTGCACGTGCAGTGCAGAGGTTAAAACTGGGACTCCTGCTAATGTCGGGACTTTCAAGTAGCTGCATGGTAAGTGAAAAGGAGCAAGAAAAGTTTTGTCCATTAAACTGAACAAGTTTAGAAATTAATTTGTTTTTTGCTCTGAGCTCTGAGTATAGGAAAAATTCTCCTGGGAGAAATCTAAACCAAAACTGGCAAGTATAGGGTCTGAATTTACACTATCTTTGTAGTGAAAGAATCTCAAATTGAGATATTTACATAAAAATTAATCCAGGTGAGAGAAAATACTATATAGATATTTGATAAAAGACTGTAACTAGAATATATGAAGAACTCCTAAGAATCAATAAGAAAAAAAGACAGTATAATAGAAAAAAATGGACAAAACTTTAACTTAGACTCTTCAAAGAAAGGATTTCCAAATAGCCAATTGTCTTATAAAAAATTGCTTAATTTCATTTAATCATCAGGAAAATATAGATTAAAAACTATAATGGATATTTACACACTCACTAAAATAGCTAAAATGAAAGTGACAGAAAATAATAACAATTGGTGAGGGTGTGAACACATAAGGAAAAATTAGCATTTAAAGTAAATAAAAAAATATAAATAATAATGACAACTAATTTTTAGGAAGTTAAAAGCAAGGTACAGCCTGACCAGGCAGTGGCGCAGTGGATAGAGCACCAGACTGGGATGCGGAGGACCCAGGTTCGAGACCATGAGGTCGCCAGCTTGAGCGTAGGCCCATCTGGCTTGAGCAAAAGCTTGCCAACTTGGACCCAAGGTCGCTGGCTCCAGTAAGGGGTTACTTGGTCTGCTGAAGGCCCGGGGTCAAGGCACATATGAGAAAGCAATCAATGAACAACTAAGGTGTCGCAACAAAAAACTGATGATTGATGCTTCTCATCTCTCTCCGTTCCTGTCTGTCTGTCCCTATCTATCCCTCTCTCTGACTCTCTCTGTCCCTGAAAAAAAACACAAGGAAGAACTAAACACTATGAAAAGGTATGATCATACTCTTTCTAGATTTCTTGTATTGTTTAGGAGTTGCTTAAAGAATATTAACTTTAAACTGTATTAAAATAAGTATACCCTGTTAAAAATCTAAGGATAACTATTGAAACAATGGATGTTTTGCATGTATAATCAACACACCTGTCAATGTAACCAGTGTTTTAAGTGCAGTAACCCTGGCCCCTGCCTTTAAAATGACAAGAGTAGTGCTCAGTCATTGTGAAAAACAAGAAAATGCCCTCACACATTTCTAAATGTCCTCTAAGAGATTGATGACACCACTAATTGAGAAGAATGTTAGTAGAAGGATAAATGATGAAGGGGGTGGGACAGATATGGAAACATGAACAGATAGATGAAAGCTAGGAAAGGGGTGGAGAAAAAGCAAGAAAAAATCAATAAAAAAGTCATCACATCTATTGGTTTTATTTCACAAACTTTTAGATTTAGGAGATATCTTGTTTTATTAAAAATATTCACTTATCATTTGTATTTTCACAAGATTATTATATTTTACAAAAAGAATCCAGTTTCCTATATATCAGTCATAGGTACCATCCTTTTCCCATGGAACGAAATCTAAAACCTGGACCTACTACAACCTTATAAACATACTATAATCTTCAATGATGTATCTATTAAAACCAGTCATTAATAATGGAGTATCTCAAAGTCTAGAATTATATATTAATAATAACCCTTAACTGATCTGAATCTATTTATGCATTGGATTTTCAACAACAAATAATTTATTGGTTAAACCCAGATCTAATTCTTTATTTTTCAGTGTTTTCTTAGGTTTTAAAATCTTGATTAAGAAAGTAAAAGTTTTTGATAAAATAATATTTTAAAATTCTTTATTTCTTTGTATTGTGAGTAATAAAATATGTACTCTAAAGACAGTGCTTTGGAAAAAACACTGGTGACCTCTTTGTTGCCAAATGCAATGGACTCTTTCAAACCTTGTCTCACCTAACCTCCCCCCATTTTAAAACACTTTTCTTGTCTGAATTCTGTGCTAATGCATCAAGAATGGAGTCAAGAAATGAAATGGAGTCACTATAATCAAGCTGCTAAATTACTAAAGTCAAGTAACAGAGCATAAGGAAATGATTATGTTCTTGTTTTGACTAGCCTGTAACTTAAACTTTTTAATATTCCAGTCCCACCTCAACACCTGGATTTATATCAGACCTTCAGATTCGCTGAAGGATCACATATTCAGACCACCTGACATCTGACTGATAATTGTCTCAGACAAAACCAGAGGCTAAGGATGCAGGGCAAGAATGAGCGTTTAACTATAAGAACTCTTAAATTTTTTTCTTCTTTAGAACACTTTGGGTATTGCCTAGTTGTGTTTCTGATTTGCAAACCCTAAAAATAAATATTTATCATTTATTTATAGCCAAAGCCTCCAAACTCTTTTTGAGTTTGTTCAACAGCATAATGGTTTTCTTCCTACTACTCTGCTGTTACTTCTGTTCATTTTATGGGTGCATCTTCCTTCCTCTTGCCAGTCCTTTATGTTGGTATTCTTCAAGATTCTTTCCCTGGTGCTAAAAGCTCAAGTTCTGAGATCAAATAAACTGGACTTGAATTCAGTATCCATAATTTTGTAGTTAAGTGATTTCAGGCCTCTTAGTTTCTTCAATTATTAAAAGGAATAAGCACTATATTAATTAGGGCTGTCCAGAGAAAAAGAACCAACAGAAGAAATAAATAGATAAAGAAAGAAAGAAAGAAAGAAAGAAAGAAAGAAAGAAAGAAAGAAAGAAAGAAAGAAAGAAGAAAGAAAGAAAAATAGAAAGGAGGGAGGGAGGGAGGGAGGAAGGAAGGAAAATAGGATGGAAGGAAGGAAGAGAGAGAGAGAGAGAAAGAAAGAAGAAAGAAAGAAAGAAAGAAAGAAAGAAAGAAAGAAAGAAAGAAAGAAAGAAAGAAAGAAAGAAAGATAGAAGGGAGGGAGGGAGGGAGGGAGGGAGGAAGGAAGGAAAATAGGATGGATGGAAGGAAGGAAGGAAGGAAGGAAGGAAGGAAGGAAGGAAGGAAGGAAGGAAGGAAGGGAGAGAGAGAGAGAGAGAGAGAGAAAGAAAGAAAAAAAGAAAGAAAGAAAGAAAGAAAGAAAGAAAGAAAGAAAGAAAGAAAGAAAGAAAGAAAGAAAGAAAGAAAGAAAGAAAGAAAGGAAGGAAGGAAGGAAGAAGGGAGGGAGGGTGGGAGGGAAAAAGGGAAGGAAAGAGGGAGGGAGGGAGGAAGAGATTTATTTTAAGAAATTGGCTCACATGATTATGGAGGCTGGCAAATCCTAAAATCTGCAATCAACAAGCTGGAGACAGGAGAGGAGATGATGTGGTTTCAGTCTGAAAGCTGACAGGATTAGAATCCAGGAAGAGCTAATGTGTCAATTTGAATCCAAAGAAAGGAAAAGGCTAATGTCCAAGCTCAAGGCAGTCAGGCAGGAGGAAATTCTTTCTTATTTGCAGGAGTGTTAGCTTTTTTGTTCTGTTCAAATAGGCCTTCAACTGATTGGATGGGGTCCACTCATATTAGGGAGGGCAATCTGTTTTACTCAATCTACCAGTTCAAATGTTACTCTCATGCAAAAAAATACCCTCACCGACAACCCAGAAAAATGTTTGAAAAATATACAGGGTCCCCATGACTCAATGAAGTTGACTTATAAAAGTAACTAGCAAAAGTTTTTATCTCAGATAGTGGTAGCAAAGATTAAGTGAGATAACTTATAGCAGATGCTTGGCACAAGTAAGATCTTAATAATGCAATAAATGTTAACTAGTGTCATCATTATTATTAACACACTCTTCCTGGGTGATCTTATCCACACTGGAGTTCAGTGATTAAATGAATCCTAAATATTTATCTCATGCCTATTAGATAGCATCACATTTACTTCAACTGTCCAGAATGCCATTTATTATCCTTATCCGCAAAGTTGCTTCTCCTCTAGGGTCTACTATCTTAATGAATAACTCCAAAATATACTGTTCAATTAGACACCCAGGAACCTCAAAAATTATTCTTCCCTCTTCTTACCTTCACTTCCAACATCCAAGCAGCAATCAAGTCCTGTTCATTCTACCTGTTAAACATCTTCAATATCTGTCCTCTTCATCCATAACTACAGCTACTTGGTTAATTCCTCATCTCTCATCTGAATTATTGCATATTCTCTTAACTGATCACTATGTTCAAACCTAAATATGATTTATATCATTCTCCTGGTTAGACTCTTTCAATGGTTCCTCGTTCAATGGTTCCTCCAAACTCCTTGGCATAGCAAGGCATACAAGGACATTTATTATCTGATCCAGAACGTCATCATTCAGGATGCCCACATTATACTCTGCAATTGGGCCATACTGAAGTACTTGTAGTTCTCTAAATGAGCCCAGCTGTTTCACTCTTCATGTCTTTTCTTACAGTCAAGTTCTAATGACATGTCCTGGCTCCCTTGGTGAGCACCTATTCATTTTTCAGAACTCAGCTCAATCACCACCTTCTCTTTGAAGTGTTTTCTGATTGTATTATCTTGTAAAATTATTACTTTCTCTACATTCCCACTATCTTCTGAATGTACTTCTAGAAAAACACCTAGAAAATTGTATTGCACTTATTAATCACTTGATTATAAGCTTCTTGAGGGCTAGAAACATGATAAATTAATCTTTGCATGCATAATAAGTATTTGATGAAAGGATAAGTGCACAAAATTTGAGATTCAAAAACATGTCATTATTTCATGAGCAAACAAATCAATAGGGATGGAAATACAATTTAAATTTGTTGTCTCATTATGCAGTGTTTTTTTAAAGTTCCAAAGTAACTGCTTGCATACATGTTAGTTGCACTAATATTGAGAATATATAAGCTGCATTGTTTGGCATACAAGCATATTCCTTTAAAACATTAAAATCTTAACTAGCTTGTCTTTGACATTTTCCAAATATATCTAAAATGTCAGAGCCAGCATTTGGGGCCTACAAATCTTTTGAGTGAAAGCACAGGCCTTCAAATTATGTGCCATTCACAGGTTTAAAATAGGAGTATGTTCCATGTTGGCTATGAGCTATTTGGAGACTTTGAGGACATTAAAAGATAATTTTATTTTGTGGGGGAATGCTGGAAGGTAAGAGTTTTGAGAGATTATCTACTTATTATCTGAATATTAAAATGAACACACACACACACACACACACACACACACACACACACACACACACCTTTATTGCTTTCAAACCTGAGAATCTCAGCAAGAATCCAACATGCAGTTTAGGATTTTTCTGATCCTGAAGGGAAATCTGCTCGAACTTTGAATAAAAAAATAAAAGAACTTTTAGCACATATAAACTAATAAAATCTAATTTGTCAGTATAAGATATGAGCAATTTTGACTAAAACAAAAATGTTTATTTGCAGCAGATAAAACATATTTCTTAAAAAAATTTTTTTTATTTATTCATTTTAGAAAGAAGAGGTGGGGAGGAGCAGGAAACATCAATTCCCATATGTGTCTTGACTGGGTAAGCCCCAGGTTTTGAACCAGCGACCTCAGTATTCCAGATCAACACTTTATCCACATCACCACCACAGGCCAGGCTACATTTTTCAATAAAAGGAGAAAAATATGTTTGTGGCAGTTTCTTCAAATCATAAAATTGGTATGTCCAGTTTCCCCTGTTTCATTTACTAGGAAGTTATATTTCTTGCATGATATTTTAGAAAAAAGTGCCAATATTGTGATTTTGCCTTATTTCATATCCTGAGTGCCATTTTCATGGATATTTGAGAGTAGAGTAGAAATAGAGATTTTTGTGTAGTCTGATGGTGGAAGAAACTTGTTGAAAGTTACTGAGCAACTTCCCAAAATGAAAAGCTTTTAATAATTTCAGAGATCAAATAAAAACCCTAACTTATTAGACCCCTGGGATTCACATTCTTTCAGAAATGACTCTACTAAATTTGAAAGTTCAGGTAAGCAACAGAAAGACAAGGAAGTGTAGGTGTTAGACTAGATATGAAGATGGAGCTAGTGGTAATTGGATGCTTACTCATTTTCTATAACTGAGCAGTCCTGAATTCAAAACACCACAGATTTTGAAGAACTGTATGGTAGAAGTAAAGTTGCAATTTCAAAATGAGATCCACAGTTTTTGATATATAAATGAATGTCACCTTGATTTTCTATACCTGACTCTGGAGTACAAGTGCCAACATACATATGTCTAAATTAGGTATAACTACCTTATTATTGTGGCTCAGGTTCAAAGTATATACACTGCCTGAGCATTTACTGTATTCCCAGGACTGCACTAAGCACTTTACACGTATTTATCCCTTCAAGAAAAACTGATCGAACTGATAGTAAATGATGTCCTTTGGATGTACTACCCCTGGAATTTTAGTGACAAATATGTGAATCCAAGAACTATGTTGAAATTGCTGGCAATGTGGCAAATTCTGGAGAATGTGTGGGTGTACCTGATTCTGAAAAATATTCTCTATTTTATGAAACTATTATAGTCTTGCAGCTGGCTGTTCTGATTAGGTTCAGCTTTACATGACACAGAACACAAAATAACAATGGCTTTAAACAAGATAGATGTTTATTTCTCTTTCACTTAAAAAATGTCAGGAAGTGGAGAATCCAGAGTTGTTGAAGCTTCCTGTCAGCTCCATGGTCATTAGGAACACAGAATTCTTCTATATTTCTGTTTCTCCGTTCTAGCATTTTCTTTTAGGATTTTACTTTATCTCCATTATTGACTTACTAGCTATACCTGTTTGTTTTATTTCTGATGGCTATTCTCAGGTTAAGAATATTAATTTTTTTAGCCTGATCAGGCGGTGGCGCAGTGGATAGAGCGTCGGACTGGGATGGAGAAGAACCAGGTTTGAGACCCTGAGGTCGCCAGCTTGAGCGCAGGCCTATCTGGCTTGAGCAAAAGCTCGCCAGCTTGGACCCAAGGTCACTGGCTCCAGCAAGGGGTTGCTCAGTCTGCTGAAGCCCGCGGTCAAGGCACATGTGAGAAAGCAATCAATGAACAACTAAGGTGTCACAACGGCAATGAAAAACTAATGATTGATGCTTCTCACCTCTCTCTCTGTTCCTGTCTGTCTGTCCCTATCTATTCCTCTCTCTGTCCCTGTAAAATATATATATATATATTCATTTTTAATACATCATAATTTACCTTCAAATATTAGTATAACACTTTACTTACAATGTAAATTCTAACAATTCCATTTTCCCTTTCCATCTTTTGAACTATTGCTCTCAAACATTTTACTTCTATATGTTATGAACTCTTTAATACAGTGTTATAATTTTTGCTTTAAATAGTCAGTATAATAAGGGGGGAAAGTCTTTTATATTTACTCATATAATTGCCATTTCTGGCACTCTTCATTCTTCAGTATAAATCCAAGTTTCCAGGTGTTTTTTTTTTAATGCTGAAAAATTGCTTTAGCATTTCTTGTAGTGCAGTTCTAATGGCAACGTTCAACTTTTCTTTTTTTAAAATTTTTTTTAATTTTTCTTTTTATTTTATTCATTTTAGAGAGGAGACACAGAGTGAGAGAGAGAGAGAGAATGAGAGAGAGAGAGAGAAAGGGGGAAGGAGCTGGAAGCATCAACTCCCATATGTGCCTTGACCAGACCAGTGCAGGGTTTTGAACTGACGACTTCAGTGTTCCCAGGTCGACGCTTTATCCACTGCGCCACCACAGGTCAGGCTCAACTTTTCTTTTTTGTTGTCTATTTTTCCCCATTGATTTGAGAGAGAGAGAGAAACAGGGAGAAATGGAGGAAAAGAGATAGAGAAGCATTATCCCCCTGTTCTAGTTAGCTGTTCCATTTAGGTGTGTACCCATTGTTTCTCATACATGCATTGACTGGGGATCAAACCAGTAACTTGACACACCAGAATGATGCTTTATCCATTGAGTCACCCATCCAGGGCCTTAGTTTGTTTTCTTTATCATTCATTTTTGAAAGATATTTTCTCTAAATATGAGATTTTCTGTAATAATTTTTTTCTTCTTTCAGCACATTAACAATGCCCTTTTACTATCTTCTTAGTTAATAGAATTTCTGATTAGAAGATCACTGTATTTTTGGTTTTGTTTCTTTATGTAGAGAATACACCTTTTCGTCATTACTGATAGCTTTTAATATTTTCTTCTTATCACTAGTTTTCAACAATTTAATAATGATGTCTTTTGCAATGGTCTTTGTGTGTGTGAATGTGTTTGATTACTTTGCATAAGGTTCATTGAGCTTTTGAGTCTCTGGGTTATAGTTTCTATCAAATATAAAAATATTCTTAGCTATAGTACTTAAAATAATTTTTTTGTCACTCCCTCTCACCCTTCTCTCACCTGAAACTCCAGCTACACATATCTCAGAATACTTGGTATTATTCCACAGATCACTGAGCCTCTGTTTTTCTTTTTTAATATTTGCTTTTGTGTTTTTAGCAGTTTTTTCTTCATGTGCTTTATTTTGGCTAGATTTCTACTGCTATGCCTTCAATTTTATTCATCTATTTTTCTGAATGCCTAATCTGCTTCAGAGTGTTAATCCCTTCAATGAAATTTTTATTTCAGAAGTTGTAATTTTAATCTCTAGAAATTCCATTTTTTATGTCTTTAATTTCTCTCTTTCAGCCTATGGAGTGTATTTATAACAATTGTTTTAATGTTGCTAAGTGTTAATTCTACCATCTCTGTCATCTCTGGATTTGTTTATGTTGACTAACTTTTACCTGGTTTTAGATTAAGTTTTCATACTTTTTTGTATGTCCTAGTTTTCTTGCTAATTCCCAGGCATTTTCATGACTTTCCTGCCTCCTCATTAACTGCTGGCATTCCCCAGGATGTTATTATTGACTCCTCTGTGTCTGCTGAGCATTTTATCTCATCCATTCTCATAATTTCAACTACCATACCTATGATAGTATATTCCAATTATATCTTCTGTAGTATGTCCAAACTCAACACAGCCAAAGTAAACTCATCAAATTCCCCCTCAAAAAGATGTTCAATCTCCTGTATTCACCAACTCAATGGATGACATCACTAGCTCATAATCATACAAACCAGAAATCTGGGTCATTCTTCTTACCCTTCCTTGTAGAAGATATTGTGGACCTCAGCCCAACCCCATTCTTAGCCTCAATTCTTCTTCTTTTGGGTAATCATTTCAACTTTCATTGGGATAGCAAATAATAACCACACCTCTTCAACACAGCTTTGTGAGAAGCTGACTCCTTTGGGTCTAGGGGGAGGGCATATGTCTTTATCCTAAGATAACACTGGGGAACTTTTTTTTCATTGTTGGTTGCATGAGGTTTTAGAACTATTTTTATGTATGTCTGCATTGCTGATTCCAAATCTGAAATCTACTTTTTGGTGTATGCTCTAGTTTTTATGCAATTTTAATTTCTTTTTGTTACAGTTAATGGCATACATTGGTTTTTAAATTGGAGTTAAAGGGCAATGACTCTTGGATTGAACATAACCACAAAGCAATTAATGTTTTAAAAACATCACTTTTATATAATTCTAGTTCTTTTAAATGTAAAAAATTATTATCTGATAAAAACACCCTCCTATTTTGTTTTAAGATTGAATCATGGCTTCTTCGAGTAGGCGTAAATGTAAGAATAGTCCTGACACCTTCTGTTATATATGTGGCTGTTATACACTTCAACGTCAAAGGCGTTGCCTATTTTCAAGTTCCCCTTAGCGATCAAGACAAGAATTGGGCTCCTCATATTGTGTGTCATGATTGTGAGGAAATGCTTCGTAACTGGATAAAAGGAAAACACAAAGGAATGCCTTTTGGTATTCCCATGGTTTGGTGTTAAACTAAGGACCACAGCAGTGACTGTTCTTTCTGTCTGATCCATACAAAGAACATTGGCAAGAAAAAAACAGCATATGATCGCATATCCTAATATTTCTTCAGCAGTACGACCTATCCCACACTCTGAGACACTGTCAGTTCCAGTTTTCAATGGTTTTATTTCTTCTAAGGATAAAGAAAGTGAACATGGTGATCAAGTGTATTTTGATAAGATGCATGAGGAAATGGTTGTAGAATTTGAAGGGTCTTCTTCTAATGCCAAGCAGTCATTAACCCCTCAACAGTTTGGCCAACCTGAATTGAATGACTTATTAAGAGATTTGGGCCTATCAAAGGAAGCAGCTGAGTTATTAGCCTCCAGGCTTCAAGAAAAGAATGGACTTCACTGGTCAGCTAAAGTATCCCATTTCAGGAAGCGTGAACAAATTTTTGTGGACTTATTTTCCGAAAACAAACACTTTGTTTACTGTCATGATATCAGTAGTCTTCTCAGCCAACTAGGTGTTACCATTTACAGTCCAACAGAATGGTGGCTATTTCTTGACAGCTCTAAATGGAGTCTGAAATGTGTTCTCCTACACATCAGTAATGTTTATGTAGCAGTTCCAATTGGTTATTCAACTCTGCTGCAAGAAGATTATAATGACATAAAAATTGGCCTCGACTTTCTGAATTATGAGGAGCATAACTGTATCATTTGTGTGGAGCTGAAAATGGTAAATTTCCTGCTAGGACAACAGAGGGGTTTCACGAAGTATCCTTGCTTTCTGTTTTTGTGGGACAGGCAAGCTCGGGAGAAACACTGGACACAGAAAGAGTGGCCGAAACATGAAGCTCTGAAAGTAAGGATGCAAAATATTGTGAATGAACGTGTAGTTAATTGAGACAGGATCATTCTTCCCCCACTTCACATCAAACTTGGCTTAATGAAGCTGTTTGTTCAGGCTTTGAATAGAGAAAGTGAATGCTTTCAACATATTCTTTCTGTTTTTCCTGCCTTGTCTTTTGAGAAGACAAAAGCAGGTGTATTTGATGGGACCTCAAATTCTAACCCTCATACATGGCAAAGAATTTGCCAGAAAGATGAATAAGGAGGAGAAAGCAGCATGGCAGTCTTTTGTGACAGTTACAAAGAACTTCCTTGGCAACAAAAAAGCAGAAAACCATGAACTTCTGGTTCAAAGGATGCTGCTGGCTTTCCACAACATTGGATGTAACATGAGTGTTAAGATTCACTTGCTGAACAGTCACCTTGATAAGTTTCCCAAAAATCTTGGAGCTGTTAGTGATGAGCAGGGAGAATGCTTTCATCAAGTTCTGAAGACAATGGGAGAGCGTTATCAGGGGCGATGGGACAGAAATATGATGGCAGACTACTGCTGGAGCATCAAATGAGATTGTCCTCAACAAGTACACAAATGCAAGAGCTACAAACACAAATTTTTCCTGACTAGAATTTAAATAAGTTTTGTGAAATTTTATGATTAAAATAAGTGTTTTAATATGTTATATTTCAAAATTGTAGACAAATTCTGATGCATTCATATCTTTTAGTGTATTAGTGTATTTACTGCATTATATAAATTATATTTTCACTAAGATGATTCCCAAGAAGACATTCTACTTTATTATGTTAAACTAAATGATGAAAATTTTACAATAAGATGAAAACCTAAAATCTTGAATTGCAAAAAAACTGTAGCTTACAGAGAAAAACTAATGTCAGATTTGAGATCAGCACACTGAAATTAGGTAAGAACAAGTGTTTTTGTGGATGCAACAAAAATTTTGTTCCCCAGTGTAATTAACAGCATGTCATCCCTGACTACCATTTTTAGTTTATGTATACATGTGAATCAATTCTTGAGGCTTTGGGGAAAAGGTAGTTTTCCCTTCTTTCTAAAAGAGTTTCCAAAAATGATTCTCTATTTTGTCTCTTCTTGGACCTAATGGCAAAACTTTTAGCCACAGGAATTGTTGGCAGCTGTCATTTGACCATAAAGTTGATACTAAGGAAAGAAAAGCAATGAAACAACAAAGAAACCTGTCCTAAATGACATCACTGAACTGATGAATCATTCAGGCCTGTAGCCCTTCTTTTCACTGGTCTTTTTATTCATTTTAGAGAGGATACACAGAGTGAGAGAGAGAAAGAGAGAAAGGGAGGAGAAGCTGGAAGCATCAACTCCCATATGTGCCTTGACCAGACCAATGCAGGGTTTTGAACTGGTGACCTCAGTGTTCCCAGGTCAACACTTTATCCACTGCGCCACCACAGGTCAGGCTTCACTGGTCTTTTTATCTACACAGGTCAATACTGGTTTATTGGTTAAGTCAGTTAGGGATTTTTTTTGCTACTGGAAACCAAAAGCAGCATAACGGATAAGTTTCTCTCACCCTTCACCTCCAAATAAAGGCAATTTTTAGGTTCTATTAATTCTATCCCTCAAATAATGTCTGATGATCCTCAGTTCTGTCTCCTGCTGGTGCCTTAATCCAGGTTTTCATCTTTCTTTAAATGCATTTCTAAGATGTATATCTTGTCAAAATTTCATCTACTTAAAATCCTGGCAGGGTTTTCCATTGCTTCCAGAAAAGAGCACACATTCCTTAGCATGCTGTACTACATTCTTCATGATCTAAATTGTCTCATTTACCTTTTCTATGTCTCATTTTTCCACTCTCCCAAACTTAATTCTACCACCAGCACTCTTCAATTCTTTGCTCAACTAAAACAGTTTTTGGTCTCGTGCCTCTAGCACTTTGCTCTTCTTGCTGCCTCCGCACCCCACTCGATGCTCTCACGCACTTCTCTCTTCCCCCTCCTCCACCAAAATACACAAACACACTAACTCCTAGTCAACCTCAAGTTCAAACGTTCTTTGAAGCATTTCCTAACCTTGTTTGAGTTTGGGTAGCTGTTTATTAAAGCACCTATTACAGTATTTATCACACTGAGTTTATTTACCTGTCTCCTCCTCTGTACAGAAAACACTTTGAAAAACAAGGAACGTTCTTTTACATTCTTGTATCTCTGTTTCAAGGACCTAATAAAATGCCTGGATATAGTAGTCTCAATAAATATTTTTTGAATGAATAATTATGTGGTCTGCAAACAAAGATTTCTGATCTTGAGACTATTTGAAAACCTTGACTTTCCCCACTTTAATGTGTTTCTGATTTCTAAGCATTATTATTTTTTTCTTTCTGGATATGGGGTTCTAGGTAGGCAAAGAAGGAAAACAAGAGAGCCAGGGGCAGGTTGACTTTAGTCATTCCTCTGGAAATCCAGTAACGTGCCCTACCTCTCACCACCCTTCTCCATCACCTGTGGGTGTAAACTTAGCTGACCAGCCCAACAACATACTCAGACCTTGGTTCAGACTTCTCTTATTGCCAAATGAAAGGTTGCCAATATATACCCAGTAAACAATTTTTCAACTTTGCACTAATTTTTTTAAATTTACACTTTATGAAATTTATATTACTTAAAAATTGTAGGCCTTAAAATTATCTGCATTGTTTTACACCTGTCAAAATACAAATATCTTAAAAAAAAATACAAATATCTTAACCCTGAACTTTACCTTTGCTGACTTAGATGTGTATAAGTGAAAACAATTAACTGTGGGATTCTAATAATAATGATGTTCTTAATAGTTTTATAACCTAAATGTTAAGTAACTAGAAGCATCTACATCTATACAAATCTTAGGTTTAAAAAAAAAATTAATTTGAGGCAGAGTTTTCGCTTGAGGGAGAAGGAAATGGGTATGGGTATTTTGTAGTTCAGGATTTGTGGTTCAAAATTAAACAGCCGAGAAAACCGAAATATCTGGAGGAAATAAGATTTCACTGGGCACTTGTGAGTGGTGAGGCTAGGAGTGGGGGGTGGAGCGAAATAAGGACTAGCTAAGGGCGGGATCTTTAACAGCACCACAATACAAGAAGGGCCTGTTCAGTCAGCAGCAGAGCCAAACACTTTCTCTTCCTTAGTGTGTCGGTGACCATAGTAACAGTGCGGACCGGACCTCTTCCCACTCCCTGGCATGCGCAGTGCAGAGGCAGCGGGAAGAGTCCTTAATGATGTACGTGTATTATTTTTCTTTCAGTGGGAGAACTACAACTCCCAAAAGACCACGCGGTGCCACGGCACCGCCTCCTGCTGTGACCCATAACTGTTCCCTCCCTCAGGCCCCGCCTCCTACTAGTCTCTTCCCCACCCCCCGAGAGTGTGTCAGTGACCGAGAGGCGGTGAGAGGCGGAGGGACCGTCGGGGGGCGCCGCCGCCGCCTCCACTAGCAGCTCCAGCCGTGCTGCGCGCTCGGATTTGCGTCGAACCTAACCAGAGCACACCACAAAGCGGCCCCGCGCCTCTCTCTCCTTCCAGGACTCCTCAACGCTCAGCTCCGCTGCCAGCTTCCCCTCGCCCAGCTGGCTAGGAAGGCGGCGGCGAAACGCCGCGCTGTCTGCTCGCGCTCCCCGCGCTCGCACATTTCATCCCCTAGCTCCGGGACTCGGAGCTGTGCTGGGATTCCGGCCACCAGCAATTGTCCGGTGAGTAGCCTCGGCGCGCCACGGAAGCGGTCGCGGTAGAGCCCGCGACGTGTGCGGGCGAGGTGGACGCGCAACTTCCTTGGTGGCTTCTTTGGGCGGCGGGCCGGCTCTCCCTGGTCGCCTGCGCGCCCCCGCGCCGGAGGCGGTGGGGAGTGGAGTTTGCGGCGCCTGCATCCCGCGCCCTCGCTGGAGGAAGCGCCTTTGTCAGGAGCTGGCCCGGAGCGCCCTCCCCCTCTGCCTGGGCGCGGGGCGCGCGGTGGCCAAGTCTGCGCCCCGCGCCGGCCGCGTGCTGCGGACGGGGAGCTCCGCGGGGCCTGGGAGGAAAAGAGAAATGAAAGAGGAACAAAGGGGGCGGTGGGCTTTTCTTTTGTTTGTGCGAATCTGATAACTTCTTTCTCCTTTCTTATATAAGGCAGACTTCCAAGTTAGTGATTCTTTTTATTGTTATGATTATTGTCATCATCTCTGCGTGTCACACATTTCCTTTCATCTCAGGAACTCAGAGTATTTTAAAACACTAATTAATTACATTTCTGAGACCCCTACGAAACAAGTTAATACGCCCGTTTTCGTAAGTGGGTAAACTGAGGCCCGAAGAACACTAATTGATGGATACACTTGAACTTCCACCACGCCTGGTGTCTGAGGACCTTGAAAGCATTTATGAGTTGAAACTCGTCCTCCAGTGCCCCGTGGAAAAGTTAAACATGCTCATTTTACTTATAGGTTAACTGAAGTCTAAAAGAAGTCTGGGTAATTGTTAGGTAGTTAAAACAATAACTCTTCTTACATAGTGTTTGAACCTTAGAACCTCAAAGGACTCTTTAAAAAGGCTCGAGTCTAGAAAATACAGTAAATCATAAACTCACCTCAGCATCTACTTTTATATTTGTACATGCAGGTCTCTTGAAGACAAGAGAGCAATGAAGAGGGGACAGGGGGGCAGAGATTCTTAAATGTAGGTTTAACAATTTTTAATCACTACACACAGGGAGATGTGTCTTACTTAGCTTTAACAGCACCAACGACATTCCCATCGCTAAGTCATTAAACAGAATGTCAACAAATAATCAAACGAGCGCTTTTTCCAAAGGTGCTGATTTTGCTAAGGACTGAAGCTTTAATGTATGAAAATGTCGTCTATTCGTTTGTTTCAAAGGCTGTGTACTGCTGTACAAAATGTTATTCTGCTTTCATAGCAGCTGATCTTTTGTTTCAGAACTTGCTTTGTCTTTTTCTACGTTTAATATGTATTACTTTTACAACTGAGGAGAAACATAAGGGTTTTTACAAAATTATTGTTTGCACAGTAGTGTGAATTTAAAATTCTGAATTGTGGAAAGATTCAGTTTCTACAGTTTTGTTTCAGTTTATATTTTCTTTAACAGCGAAAATGTTTTCTTAGAGTGATCAGATTTACAGCTCTCAAAACGTTGTCCTTATTGTACAAATACAACATGAATTCCTTTTGGTTTTTTTATTCATACCAATAGCCTCTTCTGGAGGAAAATTCCTAACTCTGAGGATAAGTTTATTTATTTTGGTAGTTGAACCAAACTAGAAGGTACCAAATATTTAAATCAAGCATCTTTTCTACTAATTATTTCTTTAGGTGAATTATGATCAGAACTGTAGTAACAGTGTATGCTTTCACTTATCCTGAATTCTCATGAATGTAATGTATTATACTTAAATTACCCCCAGATCTTAGATTCTGATGGTTACATCAGAAAAGGAAAATGAGACACTTGCTATTTTGATATTTCCCCCCCAATCCTCTTAAGGGTTCCTTTTCTGTAGTATGTTAAAAGAAATCTTGAGTTTAAAACAACCAGCTGGAAAATAGAACAGTTAAAAGTATGGAAAGTTGCATGTAATGAATTGGTTATAATGTCTTCATCTAATAAATTTATGACGTCTAAAATGAAAACTCATCTAGGTTTTTATTACTGTTATAGAAGTGCTGTAAATAAGAGCGGTATATGTTAACTTGAAAAAAAGTGAGCTGGAAATTGTGTCTTATAGGCAGATTTGGGGGTTTGTGAAATCTGTGCTCTCCTTTAAATTGTCACTTAAGTGATCTTACAGTTGGTTATATTGCACTTTTTCTGTAGCATTTACATACCAAATTTACCAGAGGCATTTGTACTTTATGGAAGCTACTAACACAATGCCTTTGCACAATTACTGGAGTCCAAATGCAGAAGGTAGTATTGACCGGTAAAGGCCGGCTTTGAAGGTTTCCTGATTTCCTTGGGACCTCTGAAAGGAAATGACTGCAAAGCTCAGGGCAGGGAACTGAGTCTATTCTGCTGAATGGTACAGTGGCAAGTTTCAAGGAGAAGCCTGAGTACGTTTCTGTTTGAATTTGTTTCAGCTTCCTTTCAGGTTGTCAAAATGTCCCTTGTACATTAAGCATTCTGTCATTTTTGTGGTTGTCCAGTAACTCATATGATAAGGACTAGAGTAGTCCTACTCTGTGAACAGCTATTTTTGGACAGAAGCTTCTGTAGCTGTTAAAGATTTTAAACCAAAAGACTTAGAACTGAAAACTATCTAATAGTCTGAAATACATACATCATACCATGGCCCATCAATATAAACCTATCCTAGTATTTATTAAATCAGAAAGGCCTATATTGATTATTTTATTATATACATTTTAACTGTATATATTAAAATTTCATAATGACAAATATATGGTGGCACCGAGATGGTTCTAGAAGTGTCTTTGGAAAAATCATGTTATTCCAAAAGTTACATTAACGTCTTTTATTTGAGGAGAATAAAACAAATTTAAGAGCCAGTAGAAAGGAAGAAGTTCAACAGAATAAAGGAAACCTGATGAAGATATTTTTAAAGAGTACAGTATTAAAAGAGTCTTGGCAACATTATGTAAGGGACAAAATTTTAGCTAAACTCTATAAACAGTGAATTCCGCTCAGCACTTTCTGTTTATAGATTTCTAGCCATCTTTTTCAGATTTTCTCTAAATAGATCATACAGGAAAAGTAACCAGAAATCATTCTTTCCAGGGACTTGGGGTTGTCAGAGATTTTTTTACACATGTGGTAATGGCCATTTATTGTTGTTTTGCTTAAATTTTGACCTCTGCTAGAGAAAAATTTTCCCTGACTAATGTATGGGAACCTTAAAACAAGAAATACTGGTCACTGAAAAAATTAGATGTAATTTCAAGTTATACTATTAGCCTTTTTTTATGTTATCTTGAAAGACCACTCCTAATTTTTTCTTGCAGAGGTTAAAAATAATTGCCTAACGTATTATTACACATAGTATATCCTATATAACTTTCATTGCTGCTGAATGAATTTGCGACTAATAAAGGACAAAATTTCTTGAGTGAATTTCAGAGAATTTCTGATTTTCCCCCCTTTTAAATAGAAATAAGTAATGGAAATATGAGCATCTGACTGGAGCCTTTAAATCAGTATAGCTTTCTTCAGAAATAAGCTTAGAGGAAAAGAGTTTCATCAAGTAATTTAAGAGAAATGAATTGTAAATGAGTCTGAGAAGAACCTGATTTTTTTTCAGAATACTGTACAAGATGTTTTAGTTTGTTTTTTCCATTATAAACTCTTTTTCAGAAAAATAGGGTTCTACATAGTAGTCTTTATACTACTCCTGTGATCCTTTTTTTTATACACCTCAAAATACCATTTACAGAAAAATAGAATGTATTGCTGGTGCCTATAACTGGGGCAGCCCTGACATCCGTCATCCTGCAGTTAATTTTGACCATTCCTCTTGTTGTTTTTTAAGAAGTTTTTAATTCAATACACATGTAATTTACTTCCTTTTCAAAAAATGTATTGCTGATTCTTATTTTATAATGAATCTCTTGGGATGTTGTTAATTCTAAAAATATGTAGTACCCCCAGTTTCCCACCATCTTCTACAGATTCTTTTTCTGTTATTTTTTTGGCTACAATTTGCTTTTTCCTCTAAATTGTAAAATAAGCTAAGAAATGTCTAAGCATACTTGACAAATATGACAGTGATTTATTATGCTAAAGTTTAGCTCAGTTTGAACATACAGGGTATATTGAATCTGTTTTGGAGCTAGAAGCACACTTATTTTATTTAGAGGGGGCTAAAGCAGAGATAGCTTATAGGTTTCACCTTAGGTGCCATATCTGATTGCTTGATGATAGCTGCCTACCTAGAGTGTTGTATGTTCATAAAACTGGGAGTCCTAGGTCAGACTCAGCAGGAAGGAGTGCTGTGATTAGTTTTTGCTATTAGGTGGACAGTGGACTTTTGACATTAATGTCACATATTCATTTAGTATTTATTAGGTGCTGTTTATATGTCAGGCACTGGTCTAGATGCTGATATCACACAAACTAAAATCCCTGTCTTATGGTGTTTACAATCCAATAAGACACAGACTATAAATATAAATAAATATTTAATTTTTAAGGACAAATGACCTAGATTCTTCAATAAATAAGCAGCAAGAAATAAGAGAGGGAGAGGGAATTAGAAGATTAAAAGAGACTGAAGAGACATATCCACCAAATGCACTGTGGACCTCAGTTACTAGATCCTGCTTTGTACGAACTAACTATAAAAAGATGTTTATGAAAAATTGGGGAAATTAGGTCATTGATTAGATATTTGATGATTTTAAGGTATGATACTGTATTATGGTTTTTAAACAGAGTCCTTACCTTCTGGAGATACATATTTATGAATTAAACTATAATATCAGGATTTTTGCTTTAAAATAATTTGGAGGGAAAAGAATAAATGAAACAAGATTGGCCCAATTATTGAAAATTGTTGAATGTAGATGATGGATACATATTTCTTACGTTTTCTACTATTGTGTATGTTTGATATTTTCCATAATGGACAGTTGTACACACAGACATACAACACAAAAATAAAATAGAGAAGGGGAAGAGGGAATATTTGGGATGCGAGTATGGGATGGGAGGTGGAAGCAGAAAAGACCTCATTGAGAAGGTGACAGATATTGAAGTAAAGACCTGCAGGGAATAAGCCTTGCAGGTAATCTTGGACTAGACATTCCAGGCAGAAGGAATCACAAGAACAATCAGTGGCCCTGAGATAGGAGATTGGTTAGAGTGCAAGAAACAACTAGAAGACCAGTCTGGCTAGGTAAGAACCTTTAGCTAGAGATTAAGTCAGAAAGATAAAGTGGGGATAGAGGAGACCAGATTGGGTAGGGCCTGGTTATCTGTCCTTGCTTTAAAAACAGAATATTTATTTATACACTTATCTAAAGTAAGTCTACTTTATTCATCCTGGGAGCTATATACTTATTTTTTTCTTTTTTAGGTGAAAGGAGGGGAGATAGTGAGGCAGACTCACGTATTTGCCCTGACTGGGATCCACCCAGCAACCCTATCAGAGCTGATGCTCAAGTACCTAGCTATTTTTAGTGCCTGAGGCTGATGTGTACCAGTGGAGCTATCCTCAGCACCGAGGTCCACACTGGAACCAGTTGTGCCACTGGCTGTGGGAGGAGAAGAGGGAGAGAAGGGAAAGAGTGTGTGTGTATGTGGTGGTGGGGGGGGAGCAGATGGTTGCTTCTTCTGTACACCCTGACCAGAAATTGAACCCAAAGCATCGATATACCAGCTGATGCTCTATCCACTGAGGCACCAGCCAGGGCTATACTCTTATTTTTAAAACCAGATTACTCAAAATATTTTTGGAACTTTTTTTTTAATTGTCTTCTAAACCAGTTAAAGTGCCACAAATGAAAGTAGTTGATAACTATATATTTTTTTCTTCTTGATTTTAAGGAAAAGGGGGATTAGCCACATTATATCTCATTTTATTTATCAGATATGACTCAGGATTTTGACAGAAAGACAAAAGGAAACAACTTCAGGCTTTCTAAAAAATCAGATGCACTCTGAGAAGGCAATAACTTTTTAAAAATTAGTAAAGGAGTTTAAATATTTGGGACAACTGTAGCATCATTTGGAATAAGGATATAACCTCTGAGATTGGCTATTATGGAAGACTCTACTTATTTGTATAGTTAATTAAGTTTTGTCTGATACAATAAAACACATATACAAGACCATGCACATTTTTTAAAACTTAAGTACTCAAAACAGTCATGCAGGTAAGTTTCATTTGTGTTATGTATTCAAGACTGAAGAGATGGCATTTATACTGTAATGAAACCGTAACTTTCCTGGTGGTGGTCATACACTGGGGAACTGAAAGACTTACGCACCTTTTCCTAAATGAATTCAACTCTCAAATCTTGTATTTATGCTTCAGTTGTCAAGTTAGTAGCTGTTTCAAGAACATGCTGATTTCCCATAAAGATCTGTTTTTAAGTTTTTATTATTAAAATTACAGAAAAGTGGAGTCTTATGCTCCAAATGTTTTAAAGCCTCCCCCAAAAAAACTCATCATAAATACAGAATTTTTATATCTAGTCACAGACAATATACATACAAATATAGATTACTAGTTGTGAATTGTTTTTATAGGAATTGATTCTTATAAGAATAAATTTCCTAACCTGAGAAACTAAACTTATTTGAAAGGTTTTTACTCTACTGATAACATTGAATAAAGAAAACCATTTTTTTTCTATATAATTATACACAATAGGAGGGCACAATGATTTCTTTTGTATTTTTAATCAGTAATATGTAGAATTTAGTAGAATTTGTGAACTTTGGATAAATTGCATACCGTGACCACTAAGAATATAGGTATTTAACTGTATAGGGAATACTTTAACAAAGCTTTCTACTTTAAACATTTCCCAGAAAGTTGTTAGAAATCTGGTTCTGTAATTCAGTCAGAGATGTTCCTTTGGTGTACATATATGTGTATGTGTGTGTATAGATAGGTATCCAGACCCATTTTCCATAAACTCCACGTATTGTCAGGATTGAGCTGTTAGACTGGATTATTTAAAGTGCTTTAAACACTAACCTATTAGAATAGAACACAGAGCCCATGTTAAATCCCTGGGCTTTCCATTAACTGGAAAGTCTTTAACAGGTTATCTTTAATTCATCTGTGAAATAAAAATGGCAATTTTTCATGAAGGACTTTGAAATTATATGACAGTGACCATACTGATGTGTGGCTCATTTTAGAAATAGCTTTCAGTCCGTTGATTTGGTGGTAGGATTATGAATCTAATTTTCATTTCCATTTTTGTGGAATAAATAACTTAAGGTAGGGGATGAAGAGAGAGAAGGAAGGGAGGAGCAACGGAAGTAAGGAAAGGAAAAAATTTATCCTCATAAGATAGTAAACATGACAATGGATATTTTAACTTGGATCTAGAAGAGTCCATGACCTAATGAGCAAAAATGCAAATATATGAATTAAATAGAAAATTCTAATGATAATACAGATTTCATTTCAATAAAAAAAGTTGCTTTGTAAAAGTAGCATTTTAAATTTCATGTTGACTTGAACATTATGACCACTAAAAAGCCTATACTTAATTTTGGAATTAATGATGAACAATAATTAAGCATCATTTAAAAATTCAATTTATTACTTAAGCTCTATAGATTTTTACAGCATTAGTTATCAGGTTATTCTTTTCAGCATTGCAAAATACTTGAATTCTACATCCTTGCCTTTCTCCCTTCAACTCTGTCATGTTTTTCTCTTCGCACTCTGCGGCTGGCTTTATCTTCCTTTGCTAGCTTAATAGTGCCCATTGCTTTTCCACAGTATTTTCTACATTTGTCTGCCATTTTGTATACTTATAAATTAAGATTGGAATAAATTAAGGCCCTAAATAAGTCACAGGTAAAAGACACTTTTCCTATTTGTGTCTAACCTGAATAGCTTCTTTTTATCCTTTTCTTATCCTTGTTATTGTGTGCTCTGGTGGAGAGATGGTGTATTCCTGCTTCATCCAACCAGACACTCTTAAGAGATAACTGAGTGACCTACAGGATGCCATACATTTTGCACTGAATAATGTCAGAAACAGTAATAACTCCTTGATTTGAAATCCTTATGAGGTGATCCTACATCTATCTACAACGGTGGTTCTTAACCTTTTTTGAGGTACCGAACCCCCAAGTTTCATATGTGCATTCACCTAACCCTTCTTTAGTGATAAATAAAATATGATTTTTTTCCCAAATTCAAGACATAGGTATGTGTTTTTTTACTGGTGCACAAAATGAGCCGTGCATGAACATCACCTTGCTCAAAGAACAAAACCAACAAAGTGCATGAACTCACAACAAATTACGGTACTTCTTTATTCTGGCCTCCACGGCAGAGGCTTCTCCGAATCCCTGAGACCGACTCATCTAACCCCTAGGGTTCGATAGAACCCAGGTTAAGAACCACTGATCTAGAAGTTATACCTAAACTAGCAAAATTTGATAGTGGAATTAACAGCACAGTGGAATTTCAAAGCTGTTTTTTAACTCTTGGTGTATCTTGTTGTCATTTCCAAAAATGTCTGCTAAACAGGGTCTTCATCATCACTGTAATATTAGCTTTATTGTAAATGGCCTGGGGGAAAAACTACGTGGACTTCTGTTGAGCTTATTTTTGACACTCAAGAGGAAAGGACAGAAAAATTAGTAATGTGGTGAAGAAGTTTATAACTTCTCCTTCCTTCCATGGAATGTATTACAAGGTGATTGGCCCTGATTCTTTTGCTAGTTGATAGCTGATAGATGCTTATTGTAGTGTTTAGCATAGTTGGCTTAATCTTTAGAAGGTCAATTAACTATAATTTTATTTTTTAACAATAAGTGAAAACAGTTGGGAATGCTTAATGCTGTATTCCTTCTCAGCAGATACTATCCACACATGCTCCTCACAGTTTGCCACAGATTTAATGGGCTGCATGTATTGGAAATGCTAAATGCTGATTTCCTTTCATTTTAAACTACAGTTAACACAATGGCTTTTTCTTCTAAATGATTCTTGCTACCATACTCTAAATTTACCAAAGGACCAAAACTAATTAAATTACAAAATCCAAATTATGAAACTAGTTAACTTTAAAAATTTATGAGCAAATGTGTTAAATGTGTGTCCTTTTTAAACGGCGGCCTCTAATTAGAAACCACAGTCCTATAAACAGATATCATGTAATTGAAAGCTTTTAGAATTTACTAACTACTTTACTGTAATTTTCACAAAATGAATGATTCAGTCTCTAAACTAGTCCTATTAGTTCACCAAAGAAGCAAGGAATTGTGAGGTGGGCTCTTAAAGAGTTCAACATTGAAGAGGTTGGTGACTTCAACAATACCAAACAATTTTTTAATTCATTATTGACACTTATTCAACAAAAAGAAAATCACGTTTTGCTAAAGCTTCTTTGTTGCGTCTCTGTTAGAAATAGCGTAAGGCCAGTAGTCGTGGCCAGTGCAGGTTCGCATTTGATTCGAACAGTCGGTAATGAAACAAAGGAGCCAAGAACTGGTGAGCCATTAGCTTTAATCCTAGCTTGCACCCAGTGGGCAAGCAAAAACACACACTGAGTTCCAAAACCCACTCATTCAGTGCTCACAAAGCTACTGACTTATCCAAGTTTCCTAGCATCAAAGGTTTCTAGCTCAACAATTTTATTCACTTCTGTTTCTCATCTCCTCCTGCACAAACTCTGCACAAACTGGCTTCTTCCTCAGCACTTGCCATCTTGGCTGCTTCTCCTGGCCTCCTCCTACACGTGGCCTTTCTCTGCTCTGCTCTCTAATGCTAACCTCAGGAACCAAGAGAGAGCAAGCTCCCGGCCTGCCCCACTTTATAACATAGATTCAAAACCTTTAATCCAATCTACAAACAAGGAAGTCTCTGATACAAAGTCACTTATCTGAGACATAATGGGAGGATTCCTCATGAGAGTGTACCACCCTACATCATCCAATCAGTCAAGGGTGTGGGGAAAAGCTTACTCTTAAAACTTGCATGTGGGCAGCACCATCTTTAACAAAGTGAGCATAATATATTTCATCTGCCCAACAATCCACCCCTATGCTCACTTTACTACCCACAATCTACACCACTGGCATCCCTGTACAAGGAAATTAGGTACATTACACAAATTATAACTACATAACAAATCATACAATTTCACCAGTCTCTGAGCAAAATGTCCTTGGCCTTCTCTCTTGCCATTTGAAAGGCTTCCCGGGGGGGGGGGGGGAGGGCCTCCATCAAAGCCGTCCCTTACCTCCATCAGGGTATTTCACATTGTCCAAAATCCATAAGTCCATTCAACAAGAAGCCTGTGCCCATCCGGTCATAGTCCAGGAAATCAGTCCACACACATGAGGCCTTAGCCTCAACCCTCATTCCTGCCATCCTGGCAGGTTTTACACTGTCCCAAGAAAAAGCACGTGGCAATGGCAATCAGCATTTCCGTCTCTGCTCCAGTGAGCATGATGGCATCCACCCCTATGTCCCAAAATCGCAGACCTACCAGGAGTAGCTACTACTTGCTGCTGGGCTCTCACCTTCTGGAGACTGCGGATTGCAACTCCAGCCCTATTCTCCTCATCCTCCAAAGAGGAACTGAAAACACCAGCTCCTGCTGCTGGGCTTGAGTCCCGGGCCACCGCTGCCTTCTGCTCAGCAGGCCTTGCAGCTCCAGCCCCGGCCTCAGCCTTGGCCTCCTGCCGCTTCTGGCTCCCCACAACATCCAGGGTGATCTCCAACTCACGAACTTGTGATTCCTTCTCCAGCATCTGCTTTATTTCCAGGCTAATCTCGCAAACCTGGTAGGCCTCCTCCAGCGCTTCCTTCAGCTCCAAGGTCGGCATCTCTTTCTCCCACGTTTCCTCCAGCTCCTTCCACTGCTGTTTGCAGGTCCCAGGCAGCTTCTTCCATAGAGCTCTCGGTTTCCTCACGCATGGCTGTAAAAGTCAGCCATCCTACAGTCCCCAGAAGGACAGCCATAGAAAACCATAACAGCAGCCAGTCCTCTACTCCACCACTCAAAAGTGGTGGCAGCTCCATACCGATCTGTATCAAATCCTGCCACAGACTACGCCAAATGTAAAGCCAGTAGCCAACGCCAACATCACAGCCGCCTGGCCAGTGCAGGTTCTCATTAGATTCGAACAGTTAGTAATGAAACAAAGGAGCCAAGAATTGGTGAACCATCAGTTTTAATCCTAGCTTGCACCCAGTGGGCAAGCAAAAACACACACTGGGTTCCAAATCCCACTCATTCAGTGCTCACAAAGCTACTGACTTATCTGAGTTTTCTAGCATCAAAGGCTTCTAGCTCACCAGTCTTATTCACCTCTGTTTCCCATCTCCTTCTCCAACACAAACTCTTAATAAACTGGCTTCTTCCTCAGCACTCTGCCATCTTGGCTGCTTCTCCTGGCCTCCTGCACGTGGCCTTTCTCTTCTCTGCTCTCTAATGCTAACCTCAGGAACCAAGAGAGAGCAAGCTCCCGGCCTGCCCCACTTTATAGCATAGATTCAAAACCTTTAATCCAATCTACAAACAAGGAAGTCTCTGATACAAAGTCACTTATCTGAGACATAATGGGAGGATTCCTCATGAGAGTGCACCACCCCACATCATCCAATCAGTCAAGGGTGTGGGGAAAAGATTACTCTTAAAACTTGCACTTGGGCAGCGCCATCTTTAACAAAGTGAGCATTATATATTTCATCTACCCAACAAATAGCATGCCAATTTATTTGTGCATAGTTCAGCTCTTACAGACCAGTGTTTTAAGGCTTTAGCCAGAATTTGCCTCCTGAAGCTGTCTTTAAAATGGCTTCCAAAAAGGATTTGCTAGGTTTCAGAACTGAGTAGGCTGTTAATGATTCAATATGCCCCCTCATTCTTCTCCTATTTCTTAAACTGAAAGCTCCTTCATAGCATCTAGGTACCCTGAGTCATCATGGCTGAACTCTAAAGAATTGTCACATGGAAAAACTCATCATCAAGTAAAATTGTCAGAAAATTATTTGAGACAGAGATCATTGATCACAAAGATGCAACCTATAGGTTATGGGCTTTAAATTTTTTAATATACAGTGTGTCCGTAAAGTCATGGTGCACTTTTGACCAGTCACAGGTCAAAAGTGCACCATGACTTTACAGACACACTGTACTTACATGTAAGAATTATAGGACTTGTAAATTCTGAGGACTTGTTTATTCCCAGTTGTATTTTAACTGGTTTGGTTTTTATTTATTACATGGAAAGAATTTTATTTTTTTATTGAACAAATACATGAGAGAGGAGAAACAGTGTGATTCAGGATAAAAACCATTGCCCAGAAGTCAAGAGACCTAGACTGTGTGCCTCATATATTTCACTTAACCTCTCTGGGCCTTAGTTTCCTTATCTTTGCAAGGTTAGCAACTTTATGACAATCGCCCTCTTTGCAACCAATTCATGGCAGACATAGCTTATAGCTGACCCTAAACCAGCTCCAGACTCTTTGGTACCGTATGGTCAGCAGCTGTCTGTTTGGCATTCTGGATGAAATTGATCTGTCATCTCAACCTTACAAGGTGTCTTCCGCCTTCACGTTTCCATGACTTGAAATGATTTGCCTATGGAAGTGTCTCTCTTGTTTCTGAGTCTTTGCTGTCTCTTCACATTGATCATTGAGGGTTGAAACTTACCTTGCGAATTGAAGAATTCTTTGTAGTCAAGGATAGCATGTTTACATTACATGTGATACTATAAACTGAATGTTTGTGTCCTTCCAGAATTCATTTGTTGAAACCTAATCCCTAATATGTTGATATTTAGAAGTATAGAGCCTTTAAGAGATACTTAAGCCATGAGGGCACAGCCCTTATTAATGAAATTAGTGAGTTTATAAAAGACCCCAGGGAGTTTCTTTGATCCTTTTGTCATGTGAGGACACAACAAAAAGAATGCTGTCCGTGAATGAGGAAGCAAGCCCTCACCTGACAGGAGTCTGCTTGCCCCTTGGTCTTGGACTTCCCAGTCTTCAGAACTGTGAGAAATAAATCTCTGTTGTTTATAAGCCATCCATCCACTCTATGGTAGTCTAGTATAGAAGCCTGAATGGACTAAGACATGTTGTGATGTTAAAAACACGATTGGAGAAAATTTATGGGGCCCTCAAATTTTCAGATGGAGTGGAAACAAATCAAAATGGTCAAGGAAAACTTGATTTATACTTACTTCAGCTCCTAAATGTTTCTATGGCAAAAACCTCAGGTTATTGAAGTTCAAAGTGATGTTTCTGTTTGGAGGGCATGTAATGCAGCAGAACACATACTAGACGGAGAGACTAGAGGCCTGAGTTCTGTTTTTAATCCAGTTAGTGTCTTCATCTATGAAATGGTATCAGACTAGTGCTGCTCAGACAACGTGTTGTGTTAATTACCTGGGGATCACATTAAGATCCATGTTCTGATTCCGTAAGTCTCGGTGGGCCTTGAGACTCTACATTTTTAACAAGCTCCCAGATGTTCTACTGCTGTGTGCCATGGACCACACTTTATAAAATATAAATTACAGTACGTAGCTCCTTCTGGCTTAGAAGGTCTTTGAATCAGAACTCCACTTTCTGTCCAGCTCTTTCACATCAAGTTTCATTAGACTTGTAATTTTTCGTAGTGTCTTGTCCTAGACTCATAGACTCATTCCGTATTTTCACAGTCTGGTAACTCTTTTCGGTTTTTTGTTTCCTTTCCAGAAGGAGAGCCAGCTTTATGGTTCTGGAAAGGTCATTCAAGTTAGAAGTAAGGTAGTGCAATAGAAAGAGGCTTTGGTTTGAAGAAAACTAGATTCAGACCCCCCTGCCCCCCACTGATTAGCAGCTCTGTGCCCTAGCTGACTCCATTTACTTAACCTCTGAAAGCTTTCAATAGCTTCCTAGCAGGATTCTTGAAAGGAAAATAAGTAATATATAAAGCCTTCAGCACAGTGTCAAGCGTAAGCGTAAAGTAGGAAATTATTTTTATTATTCTTAATGACATCCTGATTTGGTTTGTTGAGGAAAAAAAGAAGGAAAGATCTGTCCCCAGACCAGGACCTCCCTCCTAAAATTCTTCTAAATTAATCAAGATCAAAAAGACCTTTTTTTTTTTTTTTTTTTTTTTTTTTTACAGGAACAGAGAGAGGGACAGACAGACAGGAACAGAGAGAGATGAGAAGCATCAATCATTAGTTTTTCATTGCAGTTGGGACACCATAGTTGTTCATTGATTGCTTTCTCACACGTGCCTTGGTCTTTGGCCTTCAGCAGACCGAGCCACCCCTTGCTGGAGCCAGCGACCTTGGGTCCAAGCTGGCGAGCTTTTGCTCAAGCCAGATGGGCCTGCACTCAAGCTGGCGACCTTGGGGTCTCGAACCTGGGTCTTCTGCATCCCAGTCCGACGCTCTATCCACTGCGCCACCACCTGGTCAGGCAAGACCTCTTTATTTTTCTGTTCTGTTCTGCCTCCAGTTCCATCCTGATGGAAGTTAATGTTTCACTCTCTACATGCCCAAGTCAGGAACCTGTTGGTTCTGCCTTGGTTTTTCAAGTTCTGCCTCTCTATCCTCATTTCTACCATTCTTAGATACAGTAAGTTCTTCATAATTTTACACCTGAGCTGTTTTTATCTGATCTTGCTGCTCTTAGCCTCCTCATGTTTCTCACATCTTCATCCTCCCTTTTCTCCTCCTCCTCCTTACACAGAGAGCCCCCATACTGCTTTCAGAGTTGTTTTCCTAAAAATTCTTTTTTTTAACCAATATTTCTTGAATGTAGAAGGCACTGTGTAGACATTGAGTATACAGGTGAAAACAAAATGAGACCATTCCTTCCTAATGAAAATCACTGACTAGTAATGGAGATAGATACTAAAAATAAGTAAATCAGAACAATGTGCTGCTTTGAGAAAGAATAACAGGATCATATTGGGTGGTCAGAGAAAGCAGTTCTTAACACTTGAATACTTAAGCTACTATGAAGAATGAAATAGCTAGGCAAAGAGCAGGCCAATATTGTTCCCGGCTGAGGGTACAGCATGAGCAGAAACCTTGAGGTGGGGGAAATGAATATGTTTTAGAAGTGAAGTGCTTGGGCATAGAGATGGACAGGATATGGGGATGAGAAGGCGGTGTTAAGGACTTCCAGGTTTCTAGTATGAGCAATTACTGGGTTAATAGTGGGAACATTTACCAAAACAAAAAGATTAGGGGTAGGACAAGTTGGAGCAGGGGGTGGAATCATGTTCAGTTTTTCAAGTCTGAAAATATGAAAAAAGAAAGTAGTTATGTCAGTCCCTTTTCTGGTTCCCCATTTTCTATAAAATCTGTTCCAAATTCTATCTTGGCTTATGAAGTCCTTAAATGGTTGGACTTTTGATTCTAACTTACCGTTCCATCTTCTTCCAGTGTCCCTTCATTACTCTGCTAAGCCGTAATGAAATTCTTACTGTTCTCAAAACAGTTTTGAACCTTTGTATATATTATTCTGGATTAAATGTTTCTGGCCGAAGCCTTTTCATCCTTCAAAGCCTATTGTGAATATTATTATTCTTAGAGTCTTCTCCAACTTCTCTAGTTCTAAGTTAGGGTCTCAGACCATTTTATTGTCATTGGGTTAATACCTCTGTTACAGTACTTACCACATTGTATTAGAATTTCTTTTTACATATTTGGACACATTTCACTAAACCATGATCTACGTGGGCACAGACAGCAGAGCTTACTGTTTGTGTGTTGCCAAGTTCTAGCACACAGGGCACATAGGAGCTGCTCAGAAAATGAATGAGTGGATATTGTTTGTTCATAAGCAGTCTAACTCCACCCCTGAACTGGGACGAGTGTTCTTTGCTTCCATAGGGTTTAGATACTATTTTTATCATATTAAATTGACATTAAATTGTCTTACATATGTGTCCTAAAGACAGAACTGAATGTTGTTTTCTTTGTCTTCCTAGTGTCTGATATGGTGCTTAACTTGCAATCAGGAAAATGCCATTTGATCATAGTTTCACTATGGAATACCTCACCAGTAATACCCTTGGTAGATGGGCATTATTGGGGCTGGAGGTAGTAGGAAGGAAGATCAGTATTATTATCAACATATCTAAATGCTTCCTTGCTATTCTTCATTTTAAAAAGTTATATATAAATAACCTGACCAGGAGGTGGCGCAGTGGATAGATAGAGCGTCAAACTGGGATGCGGAAGACCCAGGTTCGAGACCTGGAGGTTGCCAGCTGGAGCGCGGGCCCATCTGGCTTGAGCAGAAGCTCATCAGCTTGGACCCAAGGTCGCTGGCTCCAGCAAGGGGTGGCTCGGTCTGCTGAAGGCCTATGGTCAAGGCACATGTGAGGAAGCCATCAACGAACAACTAAAGTGTCGCAACGGCAACGAAAAACTAATAATTGATGCTTCTCATCTCTCTCCATTCCTGTCTGTCCCTATGTATCCCTCTCTCTGACTCTCTGTCCCTGTAAAAAAAAAAAAAAAGTTATATATAAATATGCTCAAAATATAATTCATTGTTTTTTTTTTTTTTTTAATTAGCTATGGAGATCAGATTGCGAAATCCAGTGACACTTCTCCAGGGCTCATCTTACCTGACCTCTAAGCAGCATTTGACTTTGTTGACCACCTTATTTCCTTCTTTTAGAAACGTTTTTCTTCACTTCCAGGATACCATACATCATAACCAGCACCTTGATTTTGTTACTGTTTTATTTTAGAAGTAGTTGATTTCTTGGATTACTGAATTTTTTAATTCCTCAAGGCTTAGTCTTAGGCTGTTTTCTCTTACTCTGTAGCAGGGGTGCTCAATACGTCAATCGCGATGGAAGTGTGGGTAGATCGCATGACATTAAAAAGACATTTGTCTTTTGATTGGCATACAGGGTAGCCAATCTGACGTCTGAACTTTTGACACCCTACGCATGTGCATTAAACCGCGCTAACTTGTTCAGTTACATTGCTGCGTAGTTAGCCTTCAATTTATTTAAACTAAATACAACAAAGGGTATAAAAATGAGTGCCATAGCTGGTCTGAGTAAGAAACCTAAAACCTACCACTTTCATACAGAATGGGAGGGGATTTTTTTCACTATCTCATATTCTAAGTGCGTTTGCCTCATCTGTCTGTGTGCCATTGCTATTCCAAAGAAGGGAACTGTGGAGCGGCTTTTTCGGACTGTTCATAAAAACTATGACATTGACTTTCCTCCGAAAAGAGAGCTGAGAAGGAGAAAGGTGAAAGAAGAATACACAATATTAAATAGTAATAATATTAACTTAAATAATGATAATCTAGAAGAAATAAATTTATGTTTTGCATTTTTATTGTAGGTAGATCATTTTGACTTGGTCATCTTATAAGTAGCTCGGAAGCTGAAAAAGTGTGGGCACCCCTGCTCTATAGGCTTTCCCTAGGTAATTTCATCTGTATGTTGAAGCTTCCCAGGTTTTTATTTCCTATATACTGTTTACAAAATGGGTAAAAGTAGGTTTACTGTTATTCATACGGGAAGTAATACAATAATTAATAAATAATAATATAAGAATAAATTGTATGTTTTATGTACTCACAGCTGTAAACTTACTTTTGTCCCACCCACCCTGTGTAAATATTTCCAACTCTTCTCATGGATGTCTCAAAGGTACCTCACATTCCCATGTTCAAGGTCAAACACATGGGAACCTCAAAAGTACCAAATACAGAAGGTTTTGAAGAGTGATTTATTACCCTTTATAAAATTAATTTCTAACATTGTTCCCCTCCCCAAAACAACATTTTAGCAGGAATTGTCTCTATACTAATCATTTCTAAATAATTGATAATATAGATATTTAAGTAAATAGAAATTGGCTATCAGAAGTACTGTAACAATAAACCCTTACTGAGCTACTATATATTATATGCTAGGTCCTTTGTTTAATTCTCATAACAACCCTTGAGTTAGGTAATACTAGTGAAAAGTAATAGCCTGTAATGATTATAAGTGTAGACTTAGACTCTTTGTCAGGACTTTTCAGATTCCTATCCCAGATGCCAACCCTACCATTTATTAGCTGTGTGACCTCAGGTAATTTACTAATCTGGGCCTCAGTTTCTTCATCTATAAAACAGAGATAATAATATTTATCTGCTGAGAACATTTTTAGGAGTTAAAGAATTAATATGTGAAGACCTTAGTAAAATGCCAGGCACCTGTTATGATAAGCACTGCATACATGTTAATAGTATTATTACCTTAGGTTTACAAACAAGGAAACTGAACCTTAGTGAAGTTGGTTCAAGTCTCAAAGCTATTAAATGATAGCACCAGGAGACAAACATGGACAGTCTGACTCCAGAACTCCCTTAACTAGCCCTGGCCATTTGGCTCAGCAGTAGAGCATTGGCCCAGCGTGTAGATGTCCCGGGTTCAATTCCCAGTCAGGGCACACAGGAGAAGTGATCATCTGCTTCTCCACCCCTTTCCCTCTTCCTTCTCTCTCTCTATCTCTCTCTTCCACTCTCTCAGCCGTTGCTCGGTTAGAGCAAGTTGGCTGCAGGTACTGAGGATGATTCCGTGGCCTTGCCTCAAGTGCCAAAATGGCTTGGTTGCCGAGCAGTGGAGCAGCAGCCCCAGATGGGCAGAGCATCACCTAGTAGGGGGCTTGCTGGATGGATCCCGGTTGGTGTGCATGCAGGAGTCTGTCTCTCTGTCTGTCTCCTCACTTCTCACTTAAGAAAAAAATAAAGGACTCCCTTAACCACTCTATTTTATTTTTTATTTCAAGTAATAACAATTGGTCTCACAGGCAGATTCCATATTAATGGTTTCATTGTGATCATAAGAATATTGTAGGTGGTGGCGCAGTGGATAGAGCGTCGGGCTGGGACGTGGAGGACCCAGGTTCAAGACCCCGAGGTCGCCAGCTTGAGCCCAAGGTCGCTGGCTCAGACAAGGGGTCTCTCGGTCTGCTGTAGTGCCCCGGTCAAGGCAAATATGAGAAATCAATCAATGAACAACTAAGGAACCACAACGAAGGATTGATATTTCTCATCTTTTTCCCTGTTTGTCCCTATCTGTCCCTCTCTCTGTCTCTGACATACACACACACAGAATATTGTAATTCATCCAGTGCTCAAACCTGGTGTTTAAAATACAGAAGATCTAAAATACTAGGTAAAAGCTCATTTCATTATGATGTGAGAAACAAAAGGATATGCAGTTCATATTAATTCTATTATTCTATGTGTGCTGTTTGTTTTTCTATATTTCTTGTTAGCAGTTAAGTCACCAAAATCCCTAGAAAATGGAAGTACTTTTATATTACTCTTAAGTGTCTTAGTTGTTGTGATTTACATACTCTGTTGTCTTTTTCTAAACATTTTCAGAATGATTTGGCAGCTCAGTAGCATGTCATATTCACATAGAATGTCTAAATAATTTTTATATGTTTTAGAATTTGATATCTCATTAGAAACTATCTAGTGATTTGTCCATTTTTAAAAGTCTAAAATGTTTCCATTTCCCAAGGAGTTTTCCTTTTAATTTTAATTTTATTAGCTGCTTTTTGAATAGGAACTTTGGTTTTAGTATTTTGGTGTCTTTGTATTAGAGTCTGTATGTAGTCAAATTTAGTTTTATAAGCTTTAGTCTCTGAGTCTCATTTACGCCTTTAGTTAAAAAGCACATCTGGTTACCATTTACAGCTTCTATAGATGATTTGTGTCCCGTCCCGTCCCCCCATGCTTGTTATTTCTTTTTTCTATTATTGATTTTTTAAATTCTTATTTATGGCAAAATAATTTTTTTTCTTTGTATTACAACTGTATAAAAGCAGAAGATATTAAGTCCTGTAGCCTTTGAATTTAGCAGGGAGGAATTCTTGAGTAAGAATGAGCTTTGAAAAGCCAGAATCATTTAGGAGGCAAAAGTCTATTTTTATCTTGTTTTTGAACTGAATTCTGTGTATTTACTCTTGTGGGAACAAATACACTTAAAATAGGGTTTTATCAGTTCAGATTCTCTCAATGTGACAATAAAATGCCACTGAAACTGGCTTAAGTGGGAAAAAGATTTATTGGTTTGTGTAAACTGGTCCAGTATAAGTGTGGCTTCAAGAATGGCTCCACCCAAGGCTCAAGCAGGGTCACCAAGACTCTACTTTTGTACATTTCTCAGCACTGCTTTCTCAGTGTTGGCTTTATTCTCCAGCCCTACATTAGCAAAAGATAGCTTCAAGCCCTGCAGCCCCTAACTCTTCACAGTGTCATGTGTATCTAGAAAGAGTAACCATCGTTTTCCTAGAAGACCCAGCAAAAATCTCGCTGTATCTTATTGGCTCAGTCAGACTGGGGGGAAATATGAAGCTGTGACTGGGGTTGAGCCATATGCCCAGCCATCAAGTTTCAGGGCCTAGTCAACTCCATCAGGTACATAATAAACTATTTCCAAAAAAGGAAATGAAGATACCATTATACCACAGGAAGGCTGAATGTTTGCTGGGCAGCAGAAAGTAGATGTCCATAACACCTGATAGTGGTTTCCTTTTCCATTTTAAGGGTTAGCACTTAATTAGGATTTAACTAGGAAAGACCTTTTTTTTTTTCTGCTTTTGTTTGTTTTTTAGTACTTAGTGCTGGTTTGGAGTTTGTATGAATCCTCTTCCAAATTACTGTTTTAAAGCAATATATAAATGGGAATTGCTAGGACTTTTCACCTCTGAGGATCACTATAAAATTTGGTGCTGCTTCAACAAATACCATAATATTAATTTTTCTATTAGCTGTAGTAGTTAAATGTGTTGATAGTTCTGTAATATAAGGCAGTGTTTTTATGGGTCACTATGTTTTTCTAGGTTAACAATTTTAACACCTTAAGCAAACTGGGCTTTTGGATCAAGAAATTTATAAAGAACCATGAGATCTAAGGTTCTATTCTAGACACTCAGGGTCTTGGGAGAGATGGGGTAGGTGTAAAGGGTGATGAGGGGACACCCTTTGTACATTGATTTCTGTGACTAGTTTTAATCTGAAAATTAAAGCTCAATTTTTACTGGAAAGGAAAATAAGATACCTCTTGTGGGGTTATTCTAACAAAAATATGAAATGAAATAGAAAATGATACTTCTATTTTAGTATAATATAATCATTTAGATAGCTCCTTCTATTTTTATGTTATATTAATATTTATGAATGATTATGTCTGTCCATTTCTATAAGAATTTAACTTTTAGCAGTTGTGGGCTGTATTCTACATCTTTTTGAATCAGCAATGTATTTATTTGCTTGTGTTTTATAGAGAGTCGTTCATTTAAAGTGGACCTTCAAAAACACAATGTGACTTTGAGTGGTCTTGGAAAATTTATAAATAATCTAAATTTTTACTGAAGAACATTTTCATAATCACCAAAAATGGAATAATGAGTTAAAATAGGTTTTGTCTAATTGCTATTTTTAAAAAGTATTAAGAATAGCAATTAGACAAAACCTATTTTAATTGCTTTTTATTGAGATATTACTTATATGAAAAAGAAGCCAAATTAGTTTGAACAAATAAGATCTGAAATTACGGTATTCTGAGCCTAGTATTTTTTCATGGAATGTCAAGGGTATATTAAAGTGCATGCATTTTATTTCTCTATAAAAGATTATTCTAACAGTAAGTTTAAGTCATTTTCACAATTTATTACTGTCTAAAAATTTCCTTTGACTTCACATTCTGTTCTGAATGTCTTGGTTTCTTTCCTCCACCTACACAATGTTGAAGGAAAGTAAAGCAAGAGTTGCAAAGTAACACAGTGAATTTGAGAACTCTGGCTTTCTTATTCCAAAACAAAATAAACCTTTATTATAAGATTGCTTTTTCCTAATACCAAAAAAAAAAAAAAAAGAGTTTTGGCGAGTGTTCAGTAAATGTATGAATAACCTGATTTAGCTAGTATGAATAGGAAGCTTTGCTATTTGTCCTTGTAGATACTTGGCTCAGTAAACACAGTGATGGACTCTATGGTCAAAGGTATAAAAAAAATAAGTAATAGCAACAACCCCATGAAACACATACATTCAGTGAAGCTTTCCCTGGATCCTTTTCCACCAACGTAGTAACTTTTCTTTGGAGCCTTCTAGTACCTGTCCTATACTGATTTGATTTGGCTTGATTAATTTATACCTTTTTTTTTCATAATTAAGTGAATGAGTGATGGTATAGAGCTGTGGTAGTCAACCTGGTCCCTACCACCCACTAGTGGGTGTTCCAGCTTTCATGGTGGGCGGTAGCGGAGCAACCAAAGTATAAATAAAAAGATAGATTTAACTATAGTAAGTTGTTTTATAAAGATCTATTCTGCCAAAATTAGCGAAAATCCGACATAAAGTACTTGGTAAGTAATTATTATTATATGCTTTAACTTGCTGTAACTCTGCTTTATAAATTTTATAAAGTCACTTTCCTACTTTATAAATCACCATTACTGTGGAACCAGTGGGTGGTTAGAATATTTTACTACTAACAGAGATACAAAAGTGGGCGGTAGATAAAAAAGGTTGAGTACCCCTGGTATAGGGAATCATATCTTTTGGATTAGTTTGAATACTCCCATAGCTTCTGGCATTGTAGTGAATGCTCAGTAACATTTGTTGAGTTAGTAATTGCATTATTAGTGACTCTAGATGCACAAAACTAAAAGTAGGGAGTCTACAGCTGTCAGTTTGAAAATTGCTCCAATACCTAAATTATTTAAACTGCAAGGGAAGCCCATAGTTGCTGTGATAGTAAAAGAAGTCATTAATAAACAGTTACTGGAAAGTGCTAATCTGGAACATTGGAAGAAGGATAGTTCTTCATAATCTTGTGGAGAGATATCTGGTAAACTAGAAGAATTAGGTTTTTAAAACTATTTTTAGTTATTTATTTAGCCAAGTAGAACTATAAACAAATATTTCCCTTTATAATAAACTGAAAATAAAACATAAGTAAAGATGTAGCCAGTCTGTCAGAAGTAAGGGTGGCCTGGATGTGACTGGCATCTGAAGTGTTGGGACTGAGCTTTTCACTTGTAGAGTCTGAGCTAAGTCCAAGTAATGTCAGAATTGAACTGAATTGTTGGTCACCCAGTTTGTGCTGGAGAATTGATTAATTGGTTGTAGTGAGAGAAAATAGCCCTCAGTTGCATTTGTTGAAAGGGATGTAAGGTGTCAGCAAAAAACATTAAGCAGAAACCTATGTCTACAATTAAAGTTAGATTGAAACAATATGAAATTTACAATTCCAACCCTAATTGTGAATTTTGTGTTTTCTGGTACAAAAAGGAGTTCGTTTTGAGAAGTTTTCAGCTCTGTGAAAACTTACATATATCTTATAGAATGTTCAGATAATTATTCTCTCAGTTTCTCTGGTTCTAGAAGAAATAGAAGTTGCAATACCTAGAATTTCTAAACTTATGTAAGTTCTAAAGCTGCATAAGTTTTTCTGATCTTTTGTTCTTCAGAAATGAGTATTTGATTTCTAGGTGTCTTGCCAGCATCTAGTGATCTTGAGTTTATGGCAGGTATTTTTTAAATGTGATTAGTGCTTTATTTATTTTAACAGCTCTATTGAGATATAATTTATATACCACACAGTTCACCCACTTAAAGTATCCATGTCAGTGATTTTTAGTATAGTCACAGAGTTGTACAACTATCATCACAATTTTAAAACATTTTTTTTTAATTTTTTAAATTTATTTATTCATTTTAGAGAGGAGACACAGAGTGAGAGAGAGAGAGACAGAAAGGGGGGAGGAGCTGGAAGCATCAACTCCCGTATGTGCCTTGACCAGGCCAGTGCAGGGTTTTGAACTGGCGACCTCAGTGTTCCCAGGTTGACGTTCCATCCACTGCGCCATCACAGGTCAGGCTAAAACATTTTTATAACGTGAAAGAAAACCATAACCTTTAGCTGTCACTCCCCAATCTCCCCCGTTCCTTCCCCCTTTGCAACCACTAACTAATCTTACTTTCTGGATATTTCATATAAATGGAGTCATACAATATATAGTCCTTTGTGACTGACTTCTTTCATTTAGCATAATGTTTTCAAAGTTCATCCATATTGTAGCATATATCAGTATTTTATTTCTTTTTTATTACCAAATATTTCATTATATTGATATACTACATTTCATTTATTCCTTTATTAGTTGATGGACATTTAAGTTGTTTCCACTTCTTTGGCTTTTATGAGTAATGTGCACTATTTACATTAGTGCACAAACCATTGTGTAAACGTGTTTTATTTCACCTGAGTGGAATTCCTGGGTTATACAGTAACTTTATGTTTAATCTTTTGAGGGACCACCAAATTGCTTTACAAAGTGACTGCACTTTACTTTCCTACATCATGATTCCAGCTTTTCCACATCCTTTCCAATACTCCTCGTTATCTGTCTTTTTTAAATTATTGTTATAGACATCCTAGGTGGTGTGAAGTGGCATCTCATTATAGTTTTGATTTGCATTTCCCTAATGGCTAATGATCAGTTAAATATTTTTTATGTACTTTTTGGCTATTTGTATTTTTTGTTTGTTTATAGAAATGTGTGTTCAGATTCTTTACCAATTTTTAATTGGGTAATTTATTTATTTATTTTACTTTATTTATTTATTTTTTACAGGGACAGAGAGAGAATCAGAGAGAGGGATAGATAGGGACAGACAGACAGGAATGGAGAGAGGTGAGAAACATCAATCATTAGTTTCTCGTTGCCATCACAACACCCCAGTTGTTCATTTATTGCTTTCTCATGCTTGCCTTGACCGCAGGCCCTCAGCAGTCCGAGCCACCCCTTGCTGGAGCCAGCGACCTTGGGTCCAAGCTGAGGAGCTTTTCGCTCAAGCCAGATGGGCCCGCGCTCAAGCTGGCGACCTCAGGGTCTCGAACCTGGGTCCTCCGCATCCCAGTCAGACACTCTATCCACTGTGCCACCGCCTGGTCAGGCTAATTGGGTAATTTATTTTTTATTATTTAGTTGCAAAGGTTCTTTATGTATTTGTATCTAGATTTAGATACATCTGTATCAGGTGATTTGAACTTATTTTTCCCATTCTGTGGGTCATATATGACACTAGTTTTTTTTTTCCTTTTATTAAACTTTATTTTTTCATTATAGTTTACATTCCATATTATTTTGTATTAGTTTCAGGTGTACAGACTAGTGGGTAGACACTCATAACCTTACTAAGTGTTCCTCCCAATATTTCCAGTACTCATCTGTCATCATACATAGTCATTGTATTAATGTTGATTATATTCCCTGAACTGTACTTTACATCCCCATGACTATTTTGTAACTACCAATTTGTACTTAATCCCTTCCCTGTTTTCACCCAGTTGCTCTACTCTCCTTATTAATCTATTTCAATTTTGTTTGTTTGTTTTATTCTTTAGAGTCTACATATAAGTGAAATCAGATGGTATTTGTCTTTGGCTTATTTCACTTAGCTTAATACCTTCTAGGTCCATCTATACTGTCACAAATGGTGAGATTTCCTTTTTATGGCTGAGTAATACTCCATTGTATATATGTATCACGGTTTTTTATCCACTCAGCAGTTGATGGGCACTTGGGTTGCTTCCATATCTTAGCTATTGTAAATAATACAATAACATAAGTGTTCATATATTCTTTCGAATTAGTTGTTTGGGGTTTCTGTGGGTGTATACCCAGAAGTGGAATTGCTGGGTCATAAGGCAGTTGCATTTTTATTTATTTTATTTTCATTTTTGAGAGAAAGTGAGGGCAGAGAAAAGTATCAACTCTTTTCACTTAGTTATGCCATTAATTGTTTCTCATATGTGCCCTGATGGGAGCTCAAACCAGTAACCTTAGGGGTCAAGCTGGCGACATTGGGGATGAGCCCACACTCTTGGGAACCAGCTGGTGACCCCATGATTAAGCCAACAACCTCAGGATCAAACCAGTGACCTCAGCACTCTATCCACTGTGCCACCAGCCAGGGTGCATTTTTAATATTTTGAGGAACCTCCATACAGTTTTTTATAGTGGCTGCACCAGTCTGCACTCCCACCAGCAGTACAGGAGGGCTTCACATCCTTGCCAACACTTGTTGTTTGCTGATTTATTGATTATAGCCATTCTTACAGTTATGAGGTGATATTTCATGTGGTTTTAATTTGCATTTCTCTGATGACTAGTGACATTGAATATATTTTTATGCCTATTGCTCATCTGCCCTCTTTGAAGAAATATCTATTCGAGTCCTCTGTGTAGCAGTACTTTTGCTATTTAGATTTCTTTGTTTTGTTTAAGGAGACTTCCAGGTTCAGAAAGACCACAAAGTGGGAGTGTGGGCAGCCAACTCAGGGAGGCATGGCCCATTTTGTAAGCAAAAAGAAACAAATCTCCATGATATGTTAATTCATTGCTTTTATTTGTCTAATTTTCAGCTTTTTCTTTATGGTATAAAATTGTAACAACACACAGCAGAGAATAGAGCTAGAGGTGAAGATTTGGCCATCTCATGTGATAGTACTTACATAATGAGAGGTATGAGTTACTTGTTGGCTAACTGCTGTCTTCTTTAGCGTTTGTGGTATTGCCTATAAAATTAATGAAACTAATGTAGAAGTCAAAAAGATCTATTAACGAACTCTACTACTTAGCCCAATGACTTTCATCAAGTAACTTACTCTCTGGATTTAGATTTTTTTCTCATCTGGAAAATGAGGGAATTGAAAGGAAAATTGAGCAAGTTGAAAGGATATTCTGTAAGGTTCTTTCCAGCTTTAAAATGATATTATATCATACAGTAAGACCAGTGATATTATTTTTTTCTGTGTCCTGCCCCTAACAAGGAAGAATTATGCTTTGTTGAAAAATCTTACACTGCAGTGTACATTTTCCTCAAAAGGAGTGGGCGAGTAAAAAGCTGGGCACATGTAGCTATTCAGAAAAGAATTATTGTGGTATAACAAATGCCATCTATGTGAGTTTGCCTTATGTGTTAGAGAAACATGACCTAAGTGTCACCACCGAGGTGTAACTGAAGGATGACAATTTACACACCTGCTGTGGGTGTGGCTAGAAGCAAAGGGACTGAGGAATGAGTGCTTCATTGCTTCCTTAGAAGTGTTCAGAGATCATTAAAGAAGAAGCACGTCCTAGGATAGATATCATTTGTGTCCAAGGGTGAAATCAAAACCTAGCTACTACAACTCAAGAAGAAAAATAGGACCATACAAAAAGGAAAAAAAAAAACTGAAAAGAACTAGAAATTGTGAGGTAAGTGCACTTTGTCTTGTTAGTTTTTTTTTTCTGGAATAAGTTCTAAACATTTCAGAGTGTTGGAAGTCTATCATTGGTCCCTGACCTTAACTGAGATAATTGCCAGAAGTTCAGGCATTGTAGATGAAAATAAGGAAGTTTTGAGACACCTGTAAGTCAGGCCAGATATGGAAGAGTGGGAGAAAGGTCATTTAGTTTCAGGCTCATTTGTCAAAGTTTGTAACTTTGATTCCCACCAACCAAGAAAGCTAACTAAGATTTTTCTGTATTTGACTGGCCTTCCTGATGTTATTAATCAACTATCATTGTAAATAAAGAAAAAAGTTCTTTAAAAATAAAATCAGTATTCAGATTGGGAAAGGAAAGCCTAAAAATTAATTCTATCCCTTTTCTCCCTTATGAATATGGGACTTTGCCCTATTATAAAAATAGTTCACATACTCACACGATATAGGGGTTTTGTTTTTAATGTGTTTTTTAAGAAAAATATATTTCCTCAGGAGATTATTTTATAGTAAACATAGAGCTTGATATGGATAAGGAATTTTTATACACTTAATGCTCTTCTTAATCATTAAGGTAGTTCATGATCATAGTATATGAGCTATTGGTATCTTGGTTGCCCTAGGAGTTAGAAATACACTCCCATAATAAGAGAATCAATATGTTGATCTAAGGAATTACAAGTCCTCAGGTTTTGTTGTAGCATAGTCACAATTACATTCTATTTAGTATGAGTATTGGACCTGTTATGTCCGGCTTCTTGAGCAGTTTCATCAGACTAGAATCACATGATCCATGCAGGCTCACCAAATAGCAGAATCTTAAAAGATGCCGAGATCATTTGTATAGATATGTTTCCTGGACTGGATGTATATCTACATTGGACAAAAGCAGGATACCTGAGCAGATTTATGGCACAGCCACCTGCGTGGGCCTGCAGCCAGCAGAACAAGCAAAAGAAACATTATGCAGATTCACTGAACAGCTTCAGGGCATGGGACACAGTTGTGGAATGCTGGGAAGCAACAGAATTAAACTTCTTGCTATAGAGTAAAGAGTGGTTCATCTTGTGGCAAGGTGTTAGGTGACAAGGTGTTATACTTAGGACCACCAAAAGTGTTTTTATATAAGTGAGATTGGCCCCTAGACTCAAGTTGAATATCAGTTTAATGGATAGCAATTTTCAACCAGTGTGCTGCACAAATTTTTAGAACATATAATACTTGACTATTTAGTCAGGGGCACTGACCTCTTTTCCCTTTGTCAAATAAAAAAAATGACAACAGCCAACACAAAAATAGCCATCTGGTATGAATACCCTATCTTCGACCATAAATATATAGGTCATAAAATAGAGTTGCATCTTACTGGTCACATTGCATTATAAGGTTGCATCTGATTGGTTTAATTCTTGGTACTAGAAATCCTTATATACAAGTACAGGGGGTCCTTAGGTTACAACATAGTTCCATTCCTACAACAGTGATATAAACCAAATTTTGGTGTAAGTCGAAACACACCCTAGCCTAAGTCACTTACCTATCCTAATCCACTTTTAAAATCATAATTCAGAACATAAAAACACAACTAAGCCACAAATAAAAAGAAAAGGACAAAGATACTGTACTGTACACTACTGTATTAGTAGAAAAAATGACCAAAAAAATGAGTATAAAAGAAATTTCTTACCTTTATTCCTGTGGTTGGCTTGCACACTGGAAGGGGCATTACAGGATGGGAGAGAGTGACCTATAAGGAGGAGGAAGCTGGAGAGGTAGGAGAACCTCCAGAAGGTGCTGGAGATACGGGGTCAGATGAATCAGGATTGCCTAAGGAACATGCAGGAGGTGTTTCAAGAAGCAGCTGATGTAAAGGGTATAGGATGTGTTGCAGACCTCTCTACCTTCTTGAAGAATTGTTCCAGGCTAGTCTGGAACTAGTTCACTCAAATAGTCTGTAAGTACGACGCTAATGGAAGAAGCTGAAACACTCATGTCTCAATTTTTTAAAGTTTTTATGGGAGTGAGTGTCATAAACTCGAAACGTTGTATGTAGAGACGGTTGTAACCCAAGGACCCCTATGTTGACACCTGATATTTTTTTAAAAGTCATTTACGACTGAAAAGGGTAGGTAATTATTACTACTATTATATTTTTTTTGGTAAATCAGTCAAAATTATGCTTTTTGTCAAATTAGCAAAAAAATATAGTTTTAGGTGTGCAGAAGTGCAGAATTTTAATAATTGGTTTATGTGTGCTATAAGATTAAAAAAGTTGAAAACTGCTTGCATATGCTGCTTATTAAACAGGTATGACCTAGTATTTACTCTTGTGACTTAATTTAGCATGTTTTTTAAAAAAATTTTAATGTAATTAAGCACAAAGGAAGTTCAACTTTGTGTAGAGAAGTAAACTAGTTCCTTGCACAACCATTCACTGTAAGAAGACTTGTCTTACAAAAGAATGAAACTGGACTACAGTTTGTCCTCTGCACAAAAATTAATTCAAAATGGATCAAAGACCTAAAAATATAAGATCTGAAACAATAAATTACATAGAAGAAAACATAGACACTAAACTTACGGTCCTTGGCCATAGAGAACATTTTATGAATTTGACCCCAAAGGCAAGGAAAGTACAGTGGTCCCTCATCTATTGCAGGGGCTAGGTTCCAAAACCTCCTGCAATAGGCAGAAATCCACAAAGTGGTGGCCTTATTTTATTATTTATATATGTTTTAAGGCTTTATAAAACCTTCCCACCCACACTTATAAACCTTTCCCACACTTATTTTGCTTATTTTACTGCAAAAACAATTAAAATAATAAATATATAAAAATACCTATATACCGCAAAATCCTACAATATAGCAAAAAATACGCAATACAAAATTAGACATATATAATTTAAAAATTCGTGATATAGTGAGATTGCGAAAAATGAACCGTGATATGGTGAGGGATGACTGTAAAGGCAAAAATAAATGAATGGGACTTTATCAAACTAAAAAGCTTCTGCACAGCAAAAGAAACCAACAACAAAACAAAAAGGCAGCCAACTAAATGGGAGATGATATGTACAAACAATAGCTTTGATAAGGGGTTAATAGCCAAAATATATAAAGACCTCAAAGCTCAGCAACAAACAAGCAAACAGTTCAATTATAAATGGGAAGAGGATCTGAATTCTCCCAAGAAGACATGCAAATGGCTAACAAATGTATGAAAAGGTGCTCATCTTCACTAGCTATTAGAGAAATGCAAATAAAACCTACAATGAGATACCACCTCACTCCCATTAAATTGGCTGTTATCAATAATACAGGTAATAATAAGTGTTGGAAAGGCTGTGGAGAAAAGGAACCCTCATTCACTGCTGGTGGGAATGTAAGCTGGTACAGCCATTATGGAAGACAGTATGGCAGGTCCTCAAAAAATTAGAATTACTATATGACCCATCAATCTCATTACTGGGTATCTACCCAAAAACTCAAAAAAACATTGGTACGCAAAGACACATGCACTCCCATGTTCATTGCAGCATTATCTACAGTGGCCAAGACTTGAAAACAACCGAAGTGTCCCTTGATAGAGGATTGGATAGATGTGGTACATATATAATGGAATACTACTCAGCCAGAAGAAGATGACATATTGCCATTTATGACAATGTGGATGGACCTGGAGAACGTTATACTAAGTGAAATGAGTAAATCAGAAAAATCCAGGAATTACATGATTTCACACACAGGTGGGATATAAAACAGACTCGCGGACATAGACAACAGTGAAGTGGTTACCAGGGGAAAGGGAATAAAAAAAGACAAATACTCGTTGATGGAAAATGATTTAACTTTGGGTGGTGGGCACACAATGCAATCAACAGTTCAAATGCTGTGGAGATGTTCACCTGAAACCTGTCTACTCTTATTGATCAGTGTCACCCTATTAACTTTAATGTCTAAATAAAACGAGGGATTCCAAGATGATGACAGAGTAGGTGGACATTCCGACTGCCACCTCTCAGGACCAAGTTGGATTACAATCTAATTTAAGAACAATCATCTTGAAAAGCCAACTTTGGACTAAACAAAGAGGAGTCTATAATCAAGGATCACAGAAGTAGCCACAAAGAGACTGATAGGAAAAATGGAGATGGGGAAAGAGCTACCCTGCTCCCAGGAGCAGGTGGTGGTGGTGGGTCTGGAAGGACTCTCACTGCGGAAAGATTCATCCAGAGAGGGGAGGGTCCTCAGCCCCTCACCCAGTGCCCCAGCCTAGAGCCCCAGAGCCTGGAAGAGGCACCCACACAGCATTTTGTGGTGAAAAGAGCTGAGGTTTATGTCTGTGAGAAAGAGATGGGAGCTCTCAGAGATGCAGGCTCCATCTTAAAGGGCCAGGGCAGAAAGTCTCGTTCACAGCCTTTACCCAGTGCTCTGGTGTGTAAGAGCTGAGATGACTAGAGATGTGTGAGGAGAATGTGAAGTTGGTGGCCCAGGGAGAGACACTGTGGGGGATGGCCACCAGAACCCGTGTGCTGAGTCATTCTCCAATAATTTAGTTGCCATCTTTCTTGGGTAAAGCAGTCCCCCTCTGAGTGGTATCAGCCTAAGGAAAAGCAACTGCCCCACCCTCGGGAGTCTCTCCAGCCCAACCCAAGGAGACTGGGTTGTTCTACAAAGCCAAGAAGGAGGGGGCCCATCAGTGACTCAGTTTTTTGGCGTTGAGACTGAAGATTTCCCCTGCATGCTCCTGAGTCAATGACTGGTGCTTCTGCCTCACACGATATTCAGTAAAAACTGTCCTGACTGCAGGCAGACCACCCCTCTGGGTCTCAGAGGCCATACCCACTGAACTCCTGGTGACCTCACCCTGCTGAGGTCTGTGAAAAAAGTCTAGACAGACTGACACATGGAGCTGAGGGGTGGAGCCATACCCACAACCCTTCCTAATCTCTGAATTGCCACAGGCTCTAAACTCTACCAGAGGTCTTTTTTAGTAACCTAGTCCAATAAGCAGCCAGCAGAGAGGCTGAAGGAGGCTGGACTGAGGGAACCTTGGCCTTTTGTGGACATTCCCCCAGACCTGGTGTGTGTAAAATCCAGCCTAGGTGCACAGCTTGGTAGTTCCACATACACCTGGGCTGAGCAGATGCAGCCACAAACTCTGGATTGCTTATAGCTCCAAGAAGTGTTGCTGAGGGCCAGTCATGGGCAGTGTCTCCCACTGGTCTGTGCCAGGTTCGCTCCAGGGAGGCCCAGGGCTGGCACATCCAGTGGCCATCTGCAAAGAACATTAGTTCAGGACCTAACAACCCTTGCTAGAGTGGTATCCTAAGGAAGTGCTCCTTACACCTGGCCCAGCTGAGATGAGTTTCACTTTCTGTGATCAGCACCAGAACAATGGTTCATATGCATTAGATAGGGTGGAGCTTACAGTCAGCCGAAATAGCCTTCTCCATTGCGCTAGGTTCCACAGGGGGAAAGGGAGAGAGGCTTGGAGCATGGACATTTAAAGTGTGGGTCTGTCCTGACCAGGCGGTGGCGCAGTGCGTAGAGCATCCGACCGGGATGTGGAAGACCCAGGTTCGAGACCTCGAGGTCACTAGCTTGAGCGTGGGCTCATCTGGTTTGAGCAAAGCTCACCAGCTTGGACCCAAGGTCACTGGCTTGAGCAAGGGGTTACTCAGTCTGCTGTATCCCCCCAGTCAAGGCACATAGGAGAAAGCAAACAATGAACAACTAAAGTGCACAATGAAAAACTGATGTTTGATGCTTCTCATCTTTCTGCATTCCTGTCTGTCTGTCCCTATCCCTCTCTCTGACTCTCACTCTGTCTCCGTAAAAAATAAAAATACAAAAATAAATAAATAAATAAAGTGTGGGTCTGCGCAAGCCTATTCTTGGGTCTGGTCGAGGGGATTAGCCACTTTCAAGGGGGGATCACAGTCAGCCCAGGGTGAAGACTCTCCCAGTCTTTCTCCCTGAGACTAGGGTCTCACCAGCTGTATGAACTTCTGCAGAGAGGACTGTCAGCCCCACTTGATCTGAACCTGCTGCTCACCTTGCTGGGGAGAAATAAAATTTGAGTAGCCAGCAGTGGCTGAGGGATTAGGCTCTGGAGCAGGGACTACTTTCCCTGTACTGAGCTCCTGACCAAGAGACCCCTGAAGTAGCGAGTCTCACTAACATTGTATTCCCAACCTCAGCTGCCCTAACCCACCAAGCTTGCAACCTGTAGAGGGGTTGGTTGCATGAGGCCAGTCTGAGCCCACACTACAGTCTTTCTACAGACGACTTTGTGGGAAGACCAGGCAGCTGCAAGAGGATGTAGAGCAGCTGAAAGTGGAGGAAAATCTTACTGAGCTTGGGGCTGTTACAGAACTGCTGTCATCTCTAAGCAGGAGGAACCTGATCCTTATACACAGATTGGCCCCTCCCACACTACCCAGACACAGAAAATGCAGGCACAAACAGTGAACAGAGCAGCAGCTCCAGACAGGTAACCAATAGCAGGTTACAAACAACAGCTGATGCCAACCCAAGACTTAGAACTAACACAACCAGTAGTGGGTGGCAGACAGTATCAACCCTAGACTCAGCTAATTACACAAGCAGCACACATAGAGGAGGAGTCCAGCAGGCACTAGACACTGTGGAGGATAAATACACCCAACAATACAGACACTGTATAGTGTCTAATACACATGATCAAGGTTGATCCTTAGAGCCAGCCATCCTGAAGGGATAACTACACCCACGAAAGGACCAACTGCATTTAATACAACAGGAGGGAAAGTACTACCCTCCAGAAGCATTCCTAGAGCAAGAAATCAAATGGCCTGGAGTCCGTCTTCCTCAAAAAGACACCCAACAAATTGCAAAGTCAGACAGCACTACCTAATACACAGACAAAATGGGCAAAGAAATATGACCCAAATGAATCACCAAAAGAAATCCCCAATAAAAGAACTAAATAAAATGGAAGTAACCAAACTACCAGATGCAGAGTTTAAAATAATGATTTTTAGGATACTCAAGGACCTTTGAGCAACAATGAATGGTCATAATGAGTCCTAAATAAAGAGATAGCAAGGATAAAAAAAGGACCTTGAAATCATAAAGAACCAGTCAAATGACAAATACAATTTCAGAAATGAAGACTTCACTAGAAGGAATCAACAGCAGGCTGGATGAAGCAGAGGATCGAATCAGCGATTTAGAGGACAAGATAAAGTAAAGCACAGAAGCAGAGCAGCACAACAAAAGGAGGCTCAAAAAGACTGAGGAAATTCTAAGACAACTTGGTGACAACATGAAAGAAACAACGTCCACATCATAGGGGTTTCTGAAGGAGAAGGGAATGAACAAGAGATAGAAAACCTGTATGAAGAAATCACAGCTGAAAATTTCCCTAAATTGATGAAGGAAAGAGTCACACAAGTTCAAGAAGCAAAGAATCCCAATAAAGAAGAAACCAAGGAGGCCTATGCCAATCATAATTAAAATGCCAAAGTTAATAGACAACAAAAGAATACTAAAAGCTGCAAGAACAAAGCAGTTAATTACCTACAGAGGAGACCCCATAAGGATGACATTCGACTTGAGGCCAGAAAGGATGGACAGAAAAGATTCAAAGTAATACAAAACAAGAACCTACAACCAAGACTACTTTATCCAGCAAGGCTATAATTTAAAATTGAAGGAGAAATAAACTTCCCAAACAAAAAAAGAATCAAGGGCCTGACAAGGCAGTGGCTCAGTGGATCGACTGTCAGACTGGGATGTGGAGGACCCTGTTTGAAACACCGAGGTCACCAGCTGTGCGCAGGCTCATCTGGTTTGAGCAAGGCTCACCAGGTTGAGCCCAAGGTCGCTGGCTTGTACAAGGGGTCACTCGATCTGTTGTAATCCCCAGTCAGGGCACATATGAGAAAGCAATCAACGAACAACTAAGATGCTGCAATGAAGAATTGATGCTTCTCACCTCTCTCCCTATCTGTCTGTCTGTCTGTCTCTGTCACACACACACACACACAAAAAAAAATAATCAAATTTTTTACAACCAAACCAGTACTGCAAGAAATATTACGGGGCCTTCTGTAAAAAGAGCAAAGGAAGAAAGAAATCAAAAGAATGAAGATTGTAGATTTAAAGAATAAAATGGCAATAAATAAGACATATCAATAGTAACCTAAATGTAAAAGGGTTAAATGCTCCATTCAAAAGACATAGGGTAGCTGCATGGATAAGAAAACAGGACCCATACATATGCTGTCTACAGGAGACCCACCTCAGAACAAAAGATCCACATAGATTAAAAGTAAAGGGATGGAAGGAAGTACACTGCTCACAAAAATTAGGGCATCCGGGGACATGCAGATACTCCAGTACTTTCAGCTTTTGTATAGCACATTTTCATCAATGAAATAAAAGTTGGTTTTCCATCTCATTTGCATAATCAACTTTCTTTAACTTATAGTTTGCTTTTCTGATGTTTTTATTTAATAAAAAATCAAATGTGCCTGACCTGTGGTGGCGTAGTGGATAAAGCGTTGACCTGGGAACACTGAGGTCGCCAGTTCAAAACCCTGCACTGGTCTGGTCAAGGCACATATGGGAGTTGATGCTTCCAGCTCCTCCCCCCTTTCTCTCTCTCTCTCTCTCTCTCTCTTTCTCACTCTGTGTCTCTCTAAAATGAATAAAATAAAAATTAAAAAAATACAACTTAAAAAAAAAATCAAATGCTTCTTTTTTTATTGCTTCATATTCATTTTGAAATATCCCCCAATTTTTGTGAGCAGTATGTTTTATACAAATGAAAATTAAAAGAAAACTGCAGTAGCAATAGTTATATCTGAAAAAGTAGTCTTTAAAACAATGGCTGTACTAAGGGATAAAGAAGGTCACTACATAATAATAAAGGGAGCAATCCAACAGGAGGATATAACCATTGTAAATATTTATGCATCTACATAATATAGGAGCACATATATATATAGCAGATTTTGATGGACATAAAGGGTGAGATCAACAGCAATACCATAATAGTACGAGATTTTAATACCCCACTAACGTCAATGGATAGATCTCCAGACAGAAGATTAACAAAGAAAGAGCAGGTTTAAGTGACACACTAGATCAACTGGATTTAATAGATACCTTCAGAACCTTTCACCCCAAAGCAGCAAAATATACATTCTTTTAAAGTGCTCATGGTATATTCTCTAGGATAGACCACATGTTAGGACACAAAACGAGTCTCAGTAAGTTTAAGAAGATTGAAATCATATCAAGCATCTCCTCTGATCACAATGGCATGAAACTAGAAATCAACTACAATAGAAAAACTGGAAAACATTCAAACACTTGGCGACTAAATAGCATGTTATTAAATAGCGAGTGGGTTAACAATGAGATCAAGGAAGAGATCAAGAATTTCCTTGAAACAAATGAAAATGAACATACAACAAATCAAAATCTATGGGACACAGTTAAAGCAGTCCTGAGAGGGAAGTTCATAGCATTACAGGCCTTCCTTAAGAAGCAAGAAAAAGCTCAAATAAACAACTTACCCCTGCACCTGAAAGAACTAGAAAAAGAACAACAAATAAAGCCAAGAGGAAGTAGAAGAAAGGAAATAATAATGATCATAATAGAAATAAATGATATAGAGGCTAAAAAAAATTACAAAAGATAAACCAAGAGCTGGTTCTTTGAAATAGTAAACAAAGATTGACAAACTTTTAACCAGACTGATCAAGAAAAATAGAGGATTCAAATAAAATTAGAAAAGAACGTGGAGAAGTAACAACTAACTGGCAGAAATGCAAAGATTTGTAAGAAAATACTATGAGACCTATATGCCAGAAAATTGAACAACCTAGACGAAATAGATAAATTCCTAGACACATACAGTTTTTCAAAACTCAGTCAGGAGAATCAAAAAACCTAAACAGACTGATTACAACAAATGAAATTGAAACAGTTATCAAAAACTCCCAGCAAACAAAACTGCTGGACCAGATGGGTTCACAGGCAAATTTTACCAACTATTCAAATAAATAACACCTATCCTTCTCAAGCTATTTTAAAAGATTCAAGAGTAGGAAGGACTTCCAAGCTCATTTTATGAGGCAAGCATTATCCTCATTCCAAAACCAGGTAAAGAGACTACAAAGAAAGAAAACTATGGGCAATATCCCTGTTGAACATAGATGCTAAAATTCTCAACAAAATATTAGCAAACCAGATACAGCGATACATCAGAAAGATCATACATCATGATTAAGTGGGATTCATTACAGGGAGGCAAGGCTGATAGAATATTTGCCAATCAATAAATGTGATTCATCACATGAAAAGGATAAAAATCACATGATAATATCAATAGATGCAGAAAAAGCATTTGATAAAATCCAGCACCCATTTATGATCAAAACTCTCAGCAAAGTGGGAATACAGGGAACAGACCTCAGCATAGTAAAAGCCATCTATGACAAACCCACAGCCAACATCATACTCAATGGGCAAAAATTAAAAGCAATCCCCTTAAGGTCAGAAACAAAGCAGAGGTGCCCCCTTTCACCACTCGGGTTCAACATAGTTCTGGAAGTTCTAGCCACAGTAGTCAGACAAGAAGAAGAAATAAAAGGCATCCAAATTGCAAAAGAAGTAGTAAAACTGTCATTATTTGCAGTGGATATGATACTGTATATAGAAAACCCTAAAGTCTCAGTCAAAAAACTACTGGACCTGATAAATGAATTCAGCAAGGTTGCAGGATATAAAATTAATACCTCAGAAGTCGGTGACATTTTTTATACACCAACAATAAACTGTCAGAAAAATTAAGGAAACAATCTTCTTTACTATTGCAACAAAGAAAGTAAAGTGCCTAGGAATAAATTTAACCGAGGTAAAATTATAAGTCATTGAAAAATCAAGGAAGATACAAACAAGTGGAAGCATATACTGTGTTCATGAATAGAAAGAATAAGCAACATTAAAATGTCTGTACTATCCAAAGCATTCTATAGATTCAAAGCAATTTATATTAAAATACCAAAGGCATACTTCAAAGATATAGAACAGATATTTCAAAAATTTACATAGAACCAAAAAAACACAAATAGCCTCATCAATCTTGAAAATGAAGAATAAAGTGAGAAATATCACACTTCCTGATAAGTTATACTACAAAGCCATTGCAATCAAAACAGCTTGATCAATGGAACAGAATAGAGAACCCAGAAAAAAATTCACACCTTTATGGTCAATATTTGACAAAGGAGGTAAGAGTATACAATGGCATAACGACAGCCTCTTTAATAAATAATGTTGGGGAAATTGGACAGGTATATGCAAAAAAATGAAACTAGACCATCAACTACACCATTCACAAAAATCAACTCAAAATGGATAAAAGACTTAAATTTAAGTCACAAAACCATAAGCATCTTGGAAGAAAACGTAGACAGTAAACTCTCCGGTATCTCTTTTAGCAATATGTTTGCTGATAAATCTCCACAGGCAAGTGAAATAAAGGACAAAATAAACAAGTAGAACTATATCAAACTAGAAAGCTTTTGCACAGCAAAAAACGTCATGAACAAAATAAAAAGACAACCCACACAATGGGAGAATATATTCGCCATTACATCTAATAAGGGCTTGATAACCAAAATTTATAAAGAACTTCTAAAACTCAACACCAGGAAAGTAAACAATCCAATTTAAAAAATGGGCAAAGGAACTGAATAGACACTTCTCCAAAGAGAACATACAGATGGCCTATAGGCATATGAAAAAATGTTTAAAATTACTAATCATCAAAGAAATGCAAATTAAAACCACAATGAGATATACCACCTCACTCACACCTGTCAGAATGGCACTCATTAACAAATCGACACACAGTAAGTACTGTCGAAGGTGTAAAGAAAAGGGAACCCTCCTGCACTGCTGGTGGGAATGCAGACTTTTGCAGCCACTGTGGAAAACAGTATGGTGTTTCCTCAAAAAATTAAAAATGGAACTTACTTTTGACCCAGCTATCCCACTTTTAGGAATATATCCTAAGAATCCCAAAACACTGATTCAAAAGAAGATATGCATTCCTATGTTTATTGCAGCAGTATTTACAATAGCCCAGATCTAGAAATAGTCCAAGTGTCAGTCAGTGGACGAGTGGATTAAAAAGAAGTGGTACATGTACACACAATGGAATACTATGTGGCCATGAAAAAGAGGGAAATCTTACCTTTTGCGATAATATGGATGGACCTGGAGATTATATGCTCAAGAAATAAGCCAGATAGAGAAAGAAAAATATCATATGATCTCACTTATATGTGAAATCTGTTGAACAAGGTGAACTGAGGAATGGAATAGATTCAGAAGTAGGGTCACAGGGAGCAGAGGGACAGCTGTCAAAGGGAAGGGGGATGAGAGGGCAGGATCAGAGAAGGTGAAGAGATTAGTGAAATTATATATACATAACACATAGATACAGAAAACAGGACAGCAAATCCCAAAGGGAAGTGGGGAGGGAGTTACAGGGAGAGAGAAAGTGGGTATAATGAGGGGGGCATGTGGTTGGGGGGTAAGGGTGTTATATTGAGTGGGACACTTGAATCCATACTAATATAATAAATTAAAATTAATGTAAAAAAGAGAAGAAAGCACATTTCTTAAGATATGGGCAAATTTGGAGTAGCAAGTAGTAACTCCTCAAATGAAGTTTACAAGTAGGATAATCTAAGAGCAGCTAAAAATTAGTAAGTATAATGCCTTCAGTAAGTAGCTACTATTTGATGAAGTTACTATTTGTATACTTCCAACTTATTTCTGGGTACTGCTGTCATTTCTCCCATGTTCATGAGCAGCAGATTAATCTGATTTATTTTAAAGTATCAAGCTGGCAATAAATAAGCATGATCACTTGAAAATATAATTGAATTTTTACCTGTTCCTATGCCTGGGATATATACTGTTTTACAACAAAACCAAAAAAACCTCTTTCATTTGATAGAACTAAAAGGGTACTCTTTCTTCACATACGAATTGTATTGATTCTTTTGTTTTCTTTTTTTAAAGGAGTGTTTCTTAACAGATTATTATACCAAACCTATGAAAATAAGACTATTACGCTATCATGAAAAGGGTAGTTTGGTATCTCAGATATACTTCTGACATTTATAGAGTATTCATATAGTTAATTAAGTCCATGTTAAAAATTGTTCTATGGCCCTGACCAGTTGGCACAGTGGTAGATAATCAGCCCAGTGTGTGGGTGTCCCAGGTTCAATTCCTAGTCAGGGCACCCAGGAGAAGTGACCATCTGCTTCTCCACCTCTACCCCTTCTTTCTTTTCTTTTTCTCTCTATCTCTATCTCTATATCTCTATCTCTATCTTATCTTCTCCTCCCGCAGCCATGGCTCCAGCAAGTTGGCCTTGAGCCCCGAGGATGGCTCCTTGGCCTCCACCTCAGGCACTAAGAAAATAGCTCAGGTTGCAACAGAGCAACGGCCCCAGATGGGCAGAGCATTGCCCCCTAGTGGACTTGCTGAGTGTATCCAGGTCAGGGCTCATGCGGGAGTCTGTCTCTCTGCCTTCCCTCCCTCTCACTGAAAAAGAAACATTGTTCTATGCTTCCTGCTCACTTCCGTTTCTTCCCTTTTGGGCTGCAGACTTCCTTAAGGAGGAGGTGAGAAAGAAGTGAGTTCACACTTCAGCCAATAGAATCTAGAATTATTTAGTGTTTACCTATTTTGCATAACACAAGCTCACCCACACATGAGATGCTTAAGTGAAAGAACGCTGAGCAGACTGAGAGCTATTCAGTGTGTGATTCCAAGTGTAACTGAGATGCTTTAAATACTATCTGGATTTTATCTTCTGGTGAGAAGGTTGTTTGTCTGGCTTATAGTGATAGCGATGGAATAAAGAGGTAGGTGTTTTGTGGCTTAATGTTAAGTGTAACATTGTCAGTGCTTCAGGTTAAAGGTAAGTTTGTAAAAGGGATGATTTGAATCATAATCAGATCATTTATATTTAATTGTTTCCCATTTTTTTCACATTCTGCTTTAGAAATGTGTTATGTATGAATTGTATTTCCTTTCTTTTTGGGAAAAGGTTGAATAAATTTCAAGCTCCAAGGCTTTTGTGTTTTTAAGGAGGATTTACTCTCACCTCCTATTAGTCTTAAAAGAAAGCATAAGAAAATTAACTGGGTATTTATTGCTTGTCGACAGAAAACTGAAAATTCTTCATTTGTAATAGTTTTCCAGTCCAAGCTGTAGTAATTTTTTATATGCTTTAGAACTTAATGTTGTCTCTTGTTTTTCTTTTGAATTATTAAATTTGAGAATTATATTGCTCTCTGAAGGAAATTGTTTGGTAGCCAGAATCATAGAGCTGTCATTGTATTTTGGTTAGCTCTTGACAGCTTATTTAGTATCTAGTGTGTGGGGGTTTTTTACCGTAAATCTTCTCCTGGGTTGCTCTCAAAGAGATCTAGATGTTTGGGATAACTACAGTTTATTATTTAAACATTTTTACATGTTAGGGAAAAAAATACAAGGAATTTTTTAAATATTGAGAGTCTTGCTTTATAAGGATTTTAAGTAATGTTTCAACCTGAATATTTTGTTCTTCCTCTGATATAGTGGAAAGAGTTTTAGTAATTTTAGATTTGATAATTTATAGGTGGTGATGGGGTTGCTTTTTCTGCTAAAAAATGAACAATGATAGTTTCTAGAAGTGTTTTTTTTTCTGAATCATTTTATTTTCATTAAATGAAAAGATATAATTGAGATGTTTTTCTTTCTATAGGAAATTTATGGAAAACTGAACCTGCTTGCTAGAATATTGACATGTTGCCTAGTAATGTGTGTTTATTTTTTATCCTTTTTTACTCTGTGAGGGGGAAGTATTCACTCACTCTCTTGTATGTATAAAATGAAGGTTAAGTCAGTGACGAGAGAAGTTGCAAATTACAGTCGTAACTTAAATTTAAAAGAATCATAATTTACCTAATTGAGGTATTTGTAATGTGAAAACACAACAATAATTAGAGTGGAGAGGGAAAATTTGTAAAACTATTTCAGCTATATATATATGTACTGTTTTCCTAATGAAAAGAGTTAACTAGGAATACCATACTGAGTAATTTAAAATATTCACTCTGCTAAAAAATATAGATGTTCTTAGCCTCCTACACACAATGCTATAAACATTTATGGGTAAAACACTATGATTTGGTCAAAGAAAGATCAGCTACTACTTTTCAGAACTTTTCATGAACCAAAGAGAAAACTAGAAGTCTCATAAGATGAAATTTTTTGTTCATTGGTGAGCTTAATAATAGTTTTAATGATTTCTCTGTAAGTAGCTAACGTTACTGTTAGAAACAACATGTATTGGAGATTTAGTCATTTGAATTTTCAAGTACACTTTTCCTGTACCTTTTAAATAAAGCTTATAATGGAATTTTCAAACTGTAAAGGACTTAGTTAACATCCTTGTTAGAGTAGGCACTAGGTACACTAATCTGACTTCATTTAGATGTACTGGTTTTTTCCTATTGAGGATAAAACATTTATACAGCATTCAACCTTGAAACTAATTGCAATGAATTTTGAGGCCTTTGATTATATTTCAGGGCCTGGTATATATTAAGAGCAGTAGAAAAACTAGAATTTTCTATATGGTGTCAAAGTTATCTACAAGAACAGATTAAAAATATTTGTTTAGATACTGAGAAATAAAGGTGAACCTCTGAGAAAATAATTAAATCTTAAGTGATGGGGCAGCATCACCTTAAATTAATCAAGTATTGCCTGACCTGTGGTGGCACAGTGGATAAAGCGTCGACCTGGGAACACTGAGGTCGCCAGTTCAAAACCCTGCACTGGTCTGGTCAAGGCACATATGGAAGTTGAGCTTCCAGCTCCTCCCCCCTTTCTCTCTCTCTCTCTCTCTCTCTCACTCTGTGTCTCCTCTCTAAAATGAATAAAATAAAAATTAAAAAAATTAATCAAGTATTACTAGGGACCTACTTTGTATTCCTAACTAAATACATATTAGGTATTTAACAAATACTTGATTTTATTTTTACATTACATTCATTCCTTGAAAATCACTGGTTTTACTTTCACAGTTTGAATAATTTCAAGAGACCCAAAAGTCTGTGACATGTGAGTGAACCAAACAGGTGGCCCAACACCCAAATTTTAGTGCAACTTTATTTTCTCATTCAGTCCTCATGACAAATTCAATGAGGTATGGGAAATACTGTCACCATTGTTTTAGGATGAGAAGATCATGTCCTACAGAGCTGGTTTTGTGGATTTGATAATTCATAAAGAACCCTTTATATATCTCTCAAGGGACAGATTTCTCAGAGTTGGCCCTAGGTTCAGTCACAGCTTACTTAGTCCTTCATAAGTGTCTCTTCTAGTTTGAAGAAAACATTATTATAATGAAATAATTAGTGAATAATTCAGAAAAGTGCTTGACTTTTTCTGGCTTTTTAAAAAATTTATTTAATTAATTGTGTCTATATAGATTCTAGGGTAACCCTGACTGCATCCCCATATTCTCCTTTTTCTGGCTTTTTATAAAATATCAAAATTACCCACGGCTGCTGTTTCCTTCTGTTCCCTTTCATAAACATTTTAAGACCAGGATTCATATTGTTAGGTAGACAGAAGTCAAATTCAAATATTCTTTTAAAGATTTCAGTATACAGCATTAATTCAGAAGCTATGATAGAGTTGCATATACAAAGTATTTTCTGTTAAAACTACCTACAGCATTCAATAGTAAAATTACCCTTCTATCATTACTTTTTTGTTTTATGGTTTTTTTTTTTTTTTTTTAAGAAAAACCCATGATGCATGGTTCTGTCCAATTCTGGTCAGTATGTCTGAATCAGTTTGCTCAGGTCTTGCTCATTCAGTGAGTGGTCACACTTGTGCAGTAACACTTTCCTAACCAAAGGGGTTGTTTGTTGATGGTGCAGTTTCACCTCAGAAAGGACAGGAGACACGAACAAGCACTCTGAGTTGACAGGGTCAGTGCAGTTTGGTAATCTTGCATCCTCAGGTGGCGAGATGGCTGAAAGGAGACAAACTTTGAATCTTGAATTCAAATTTTAATGCCTTTTATTAAATTTAAAGGGCTATTTTGTTTTGTTTTCCCGTTTTTTACTTTTTATTTTGAAATAATTTAGCCTTAAAGAAAATATGGGGAATAAAAGGAATTAAGTTTGTACATATTCTTTACTCAGCTTCCTCTAAAGTTCAGCAATCTTTATAACCAGCGTTTATTCATCAAAACCAGGAAATTAACATTGGTACAGTACTATTAGCTGAAATGTAGACTGTGTTCAGATTTAACCAGTTTTCCGCTAATGTCCTTTTCCTATTCCAGGATCCAGTTCCTGATCCCACATCCCATGTACAGCAGTTGTTGCATCTCCTTAATCTCCTCCAATCTGGGGATATCTGTGTTTTTTCTTATCTTTCAGGACCTTGGCACCTTTAACGAGTACTAATAGTTATTTGTAGAACATTTGTGAATTTGAATTGGTCTGATGTTTTCTCATGATTAGATCAGGGTTATGCATTTTTTGGCAGCATATACCACACAACTGATGTGTCCTCAGTGCATCATAATTAGAAGATGCATGACAGCAAAATATCTCATTGCAGATGTGAGGCTTGAGCAGTTGATTAAGGTGGTGTCTGCCAGGTCGCTCCCACTGTGAAGTTACTGTTTCCCCTGTATAATTAATAAATATCTTGGGCAAGCTACTTTGGGGCTATTGTTGCATTTAAAAAAAGAATTCATGTAACTTGGTCAGTGTTTTATAAGGACTAAGGAAATCCCAGATTATTCTATTTCTGGGAGTAATTTCACTATCTAAAATAATCTTTACTCAATACATTTTTTGGAAGGGCCCATAACCTAATGAGATTAATTATGGTTTATTCCTGAATATTAAAATAGGGCCATGGACTCAGTGATCCTTTTTTTTTTTCTTCATAGATTGGTATAGATTTAAATTGGTGGGGAGAAAAGTCTATTTTATTTATTCCAAGTTTAAGTTTTATCCAAGGAACTTTTAAATTCAGCTTTAAATGATTGAATTACTGAGAAAATTAAAATGGTTAGTCAATATTATAGGAGTTTATTCTCATGTTAGTGCAGTGTAAACTCTTTGCTCTTTAATACTTTATATTTAGTAGGAAAGAGTTGGGGGGGTGATTTTCTGTTTGTTTTATTTAGTTTCCCTCAGTAGTTCTCTCCTCCTCCCTCTGCCCCACCTCATATTTTTAGCAGTTCCAGAGTGTTACTAGAGTTTGAATTGTAAAGCACAGTTTATAATAATTTCTATATCATAAGGTTGTTCCAGGGAGTAAATACATGTCAAGTGCTTATAACAGTGCTTGGCACAGGGACAGAGCCCAGTGTTAGCCACTATGAAAAAAAAGTAGCATAAGCATGAGTTGGCTGCCAGTGTTGGATGCTGACTTTAGAAAATGATAGAATTTTTCATGAATATACTTTCATCCAGTGTTTTTGTTCCAAATAACTATCTAATCCCACCAAATTTGGTGCTTTCTGTAGAATTTTGTTCAGGACTTTAATATTAAACCTCAGGGAATTTCTAGTCCTGCTTTTTTTGAGAAGCATGTTATCATTTTACGGACTTTGGTGGTAATCTAGAAGAATTTTGAATACAGTCCAAGCAAGCATGGGCAAGGACAATAAAAATGTTTTAGTCTTTTGTTGTGTCTTTTAAAATAACATTTTCTAGATGTGGAGAATTAGTAATTATTTTGGGGTAGGGTTGTCCGGTTGTATTTAAATCCCCTTCCCCAATCAGGAATATCTCCCTGCAGTTTTTCTTGGCTTGGTTGTCACTTCTCTGGGAATATCTGAAGCCTTCTATTCCTAGGTTGTCTAGACTCACTTCCAATATGCAGGAATTTGCCTTAGTATAATACCCTGTTTTCTTCTCTTGGGTTCCTTTCTCCCCACTCCATTTTTTAAATAAACATTTAAAGTCCACTTTATTTACTGAAGTTTTTATTGTTAGTCACTACCAGGAAACAGTTGACAAATACAATGAACATTGAGGAAATAACAAGGGTTCAAACCTCAGAAAGCACTAGTCATAGTTGAATAGTTGTCACAGTCTTTGCTGGAGTATAACCTGTTTAGGGTTATTCTACACAGGTGTACTCTCTATTTCTAGTCCCTCTCCTAAATGGTCCCATTGTAGGGTCTCTTATTCTTATTTAGGAGTCAACCCCACCTGACCTTGTCTGGGGTATATTTAGTGATATCAGAAAACCCAGACAATTTAACTTCTAGGAGCTTCATTTCCCCATTTTACAAATGGGGATAATAATTATACTTGATGTAGTTGTGATAGAAATTAAATGAGCTAATGTATATTGAATTTGTATGTGGGTTTTAGTTTTAGCCCTTACAGATAAGGTTTGGCCTTTACTAGTCAACTGGCCTTTTGACTGACACACTCAGTTCCCTTATCTAGAAAATGGAGTTAATAACTTTCCTACCTAATTCACAGGGCTGTGGTGAGGGTCAAATAACATAATCTTATGTGAAAGCCCTTTGCTAATTAACTGTCTGTGCAAGTGCACGATAGACCTTAATCCAAAGTTGATTCAGATTGACACCCCTTTTGATATCACAGGATTCCTCCATGCTTTCCAAAGCCTGCTTTTAATTTTTCTAGGCATGGGTCTCCTAGGTCAAGACGATATTTCCTTATCTGGCCTCTACAGGTCAACATTTCTCTAAATGTCAGTCTGCCCAGAACTGACCTTATAGCTACTGCTACAGCCCTTTTCCTTCAACCACTTGAGAGAAGTTGTTTCAATATTAAAATATTTAAATGCATAGAAATAATAATTAGTCACCATCCCATTCCCACTTTCAGACACTCTTAGCAATTCTAATAAAATAGTGAAACTGCGGGTACCTATAAAGCCATTGCCTTTACTAAAACGAGGGTTAGTGATACCCCTTAAGTCATCAGTATGATGATGTTAGTAAGGAAACATTTATCAAATACCTTACTATGTTTCTAGCACTATGCCAAAAATAGGACAAATTTCCTTCCTAAAAACAAACTGTCATTTTCAATTTGAGCTATAAGGCCGTAGTTCTCAGAGGGTAAGGGGTGGGAATGTGAGCTACTGTCATATTCTAGGGGTTGTAAAGGCCAGGGTTGCTGCTGGTCCTCCTCTTATCACAGGCCAGCTCCTCACAATATTGAAATGTTAATAATGCCAAGGCTGAGAAACCCTAGTTTAGAGCAGGGGTAATCAACCTTTTTATACCTACTGCCCACTTTTGTATCTATTAGTAGTAAAATTTTCTAACCGCCCATCAGTTCCACAGTAATGGTGATTTATAAAGTAGGGAAGTAACTTTACTTTATAAAATTTATAAAGCAGAGTTACAGCAAGTTAAAGCGTATAATAATAGTTACTTACCAAGTACTTTATGTCGGATTTTCACTAAGTTTCGCAGAATAAATCTTTATAAAACAATTTGCTATAGTTAAATCTATCTTTTTATTTATACTTCGCTACTGCCCACCATGGAAGTTGGAACGCCCACTAGTGGGCGGTAGGGAACAGGTTGACTAGAGGATCAGATATTGCCCCTGGGAAAGATGTTAATTGCTTTCCTATTAGTATGAAAATAAGTTATCCTTGTAAGTGATAGAATATCACAATAGCCTATGAGTTAGCCTGTCATTTGCCACCGGAAGGGCAAGGCTGGAGTTTGCCCAGGGAGTGCCCTATATCCTGATGGGAAGAGGAACATGCTTGACTTCTTTCACTGCTGTATTAAGAAAGCTAAGAGACACTGCAAAAAGTAATAACCTCATACTCCTACTTCTGACATACTGTTTCTCCTATCCCTTTTCTCCTTTTATGGAAAGATGTTGCTTATTAATCCTGCAAATGGTGAAAGAAGGAAGGTGATTAATTTTTCATTCTTATCAAGAAACTGCTATAAATTTAACTCCCTTCAATCATCATCTAAATTAGTTTTTTAAAATGGCTCCACTACAAATATACCAAACAGTTCTTTCTGTTTGAGTCATCCTTTTGAAATCAACCACAAAGGAACTCTAGTATTGATAGAAATCTGTTTCATCAGAGGTAATATATGCAGTCCACATTATACATATATATAATTACCATAAAGCATCATGACATTTTCATATTTAAATTTTTTTTCTTTTTTTTTTAATCTCAACACTCCTTTGAGCCTACTCACTTGCCCACCAAAATAGAAGTGTTCAGAAGATGAATGTAAACATCTACCTAAGGTCTGTCCCTTGTTTAGTACTTGCTTACTTGTAGTTTCTTGAGGGCAGGAATTTTATACATGTGTTTTAAGACAGTAAGCAAAAGGCTGTAAACGCTGAGGTTGCTGGTTCAAATCCCTGGGTTTGCCTGGTCAAAGCACATACAGGAAGCAACTACTACAAGTTGATGCGTCCTGTCTCTCTCTCTGCCTGACCTGTGGTGGCGCAGTGGATAAAGCGTTGACCTGGGAACACTGAGGTCGCCAGTTCAAAACCCTGCACTGGTCTGATCAGGGCACGTATGGGAGTTGATGCTTCCAGCTCCTCCCCCCTTTCTCTCTCTCTCTCTCTCTCTCTCTCTCTCTCTCATTCTGTGTCTCCTCTCTAAAATGAATACATAAAAAAAATAAAATAAAACTCAGCGACAGTTACCCTCATTGGTCATTTTTTTTAAAAAAAGGCTATATGTAATGTTAATAATAAAGAAAAATGTGTTACATTGAGGGAGCAATTTGGACAAAGATTGATTTCTCAGTTTTCCTTCTTTAAGTGAAACAGACTATTATTATACAGTGTGTCTGTAACATCATGGTGCACTTTTGACCAGTCACAGGACAAAAGTGCACCATGACTTTACGGACACGCTGTATATTAATAGAAAGTCTTTACTTTGGGAAGACTTGGTATGAAAATAATTGTAGTTCACTTTGAAGAACAAATGAATAGAATATTGTGCTGTATCAGTCAAATTAATGAGATATTTCAAATTAATATATATTTTATGGCTAATATTTTGTTTTCCCACCAAACACAGAAAACACTATTCCAGAATATACGTTTTTAAATTTTTTGTTATTGTTGAACTTGGGAAGGTTCCTGATCATAGAGCAACATGCTTAATTTTCAGGGATCAAATAAAGCTAACAGATATTATATAGAAAACAGACTTATTATCGTAGAAAGATTTTCTCTAGCAATTTTCTCCCAGTTTTGGAGAATTTTATGGTGCTGTTTCCTTTTCTTTGTGCTAGATTACATTGGGATAGAACTGAATATATGGGTGGGTCTGACTAACTAACTTAATTGAATACCAACAGCTGGGGCAAGTAATTGAAGCATTAGAATATACTTGATTGGATGAAGATGTGTACATATATACAATGGAATACTACACAGCCATAAGAAATGATGCTGTATTGCCATTTATGACAACATAGATGGACCGTGAGAGCATTGTACTGAGTGAAATAAGTAAATCAGAAAAAGCTAAGAACTGTATGATTTCACGCATAGGTGGGATATAAAACTGAGACTTAAGGACATAGATAAATGTGAAGTTGCCAGTTAGAGGGGTTGTGGGAAGGGGAGTAACAGGGACAAATATATGGTAATGAAAAATGATTTATTTAACTTGGGGTGATGGACACACAATGCAATCAACAGTCCAAATGCTATAGAAATGTTTATTCTTATTGACTACTGTCACCCCATTAAATTTAATTTCTGATTGATGTATGTAGTCATTTCAAGTCCTCAAGTGCATGACTTCAAGAATTGATTTTGAACACTTCTATATCTTATCCAGATTTTAAAACAAAGACAATCTATAAAAAGAGTGAGTGCTAGAGCACTGTCTAGTTACTGGGCTTTATTAAAGATTCTACATCACTGTGAATAGCATTAATCTCTCCTCAGAATACATAGGATTCCAACAACTTTTTTACAACAGTCACCTGTCAGCATGTATTAGAACTGCAATGAAAGGTTCAAGGAGTAATAGCTGTCATAGTACATTTTATTTGTAGTTTAAGAATGCCAGTTATATATAAATTGATTATATGCCATTTTAAATTTAAGAAAACTTTAAATGGGCTTATTATAACTAATACTATTCAAGTGTTTTACTATAGGTTTTTAATTATTAGAGAAATAAAATCCAAGTTTAAGTTGTTTCTATGATTGAAACTTTGATATCACTGATAAAATATTACAAGATCAGGCCTTTTAAGGGACGTAAGCAGAATAAGTATAATTAGAAATACATTGTTTTGCTTGGCTAATTTAGCCAAGAGCTCTAGAAAGTATAGAATAATTGGTATTTGCCAGCCCTACTCTACTTCCTTATCGAAGGTAAAAATTGTGTCTTTTGCTATAGAGGCAATAGGACTAAATCTATAGTGCTTTGTGCGTGTTACTTGTAAATTCTTATTTTAGGACCATATGGTTTCATATATTTTCAGCTCCAAAATTCTCTTCAGTCTACTTTAGTCCCTTCATTTTTAGAGATGAGGAAACAGATTGCTTTGTTCAAAGAGAGCTAGAACTAGGACATTAGCTAATACTTGCTAGACATGCAGTATACTAATAACAGCCAACTATGGGCATGCACATATCACTTTCAAATTTTTGCCATATCTGTGTACTTACTAATACTATTTAATACTATTTAAATGGACTTCTTTAAATAAATAAGCTTTTTAAAAGGAAATTATTTGCTACTATAAATGGATAACCATCATTTCCTAAAAATAAAAGGTAGCTTTAAATAGGAATCCAAATCAAGACGAAGCAGTGTTATTAAAACTAAATTTAAAATTTAAGTTTAATTTTTATTAAAATTCATGTGGGAGCCTGACCTGTGGTGGCGCAGTGAATAAAGCATTGACCTGGGAACACTAAGGTCGCCAGTTCAAAACCCTGCACTGGTCTGGTCAAGGCACGTATGGGAGTTGATGCTTCCAGCTCCTCCCCCCTTTCTCTCTTTCTCTCTCTCACTCTGTGTCTCCTCTCTAAAATCAATAAAATAAAATAAAAAGTTTAAAGAAAAAATATATATATAAAATTCATGTGGGAAGATAAGAGGATTTTATAGTGTATTTGAATGAATGGAGTTGGGGGGTTTTTTAGTGCGAGAGAGGGATAGACGGACAGAGACAAGAAGAGAGAGAGATGAGAAGTGTCAACTTGTAGTTGTGGCACTTTAGTTGGTCATTGATTGCTTTCTCATAGGTGCCTTGACCAGGGGGTTCCAGCAGACCTAGTGACCCAAGGTCGCTCAAGCCTGCGACCTTGGACTCAAGCCAGAGACCTTGGGCTTAAGCCAGCGACCATGGGATCATGTCTGTGATCCCACACTCAAGCCAGTACCCCTGCGCTCAAACGGGCAACCTCAGGGTTTCAAGCATGGGTCCTCTAGCGTCCCAGGCCAATGCTCTGTCCATTGCACCACTGCCTGGTCAGGCAAATGGAGTTTTCTTAAAATAATTCTTAAGTATATTTTACTTATTTAAAATAAACTAATCTAGTAACCACTAGTTATTTTTTAATTTGCTAATAGTAAAAGTATGTCTGAATTGCTGGTTTAAATGTTTATATCAGTTATAAGGGACTTAAAAAGGGTAAAACTGGCTAAACCTTCCCCTTTACTTGTTCTAATTCATTGGTCTACAGACATGGTGTTTCCTTCTCTCCAAAAGCGCTGCTGTACACAGGCTCTATTTTACTGTACCTTAAAAAAAACAAGTAGGCATTTTTCACTGAGTTTCCTATGAAACCTATTGGTAGAATTATAAAACCAGGAGACTTATATGGGTTAGCATAAGAGTTTTGTTGTGAAACCTTTGTAATAGGCCTAATAGGAGGACCAGGGAGAGAAATAGATATAGGAAATACCTAGTCTAATGAAATAGACATGAGAATATTGTGGGGATTGTATATTATAGTGATTTTTTTTTATTTATCAGAAGTGTTGAGCTTTTGTTTTTTATACTGTGTCAAATTTATATTTTTAATTAAACTTTTTATTTTGAGATAATTGTAGATTCACACAGAGTTGGAAGAAATAATAACAGATTCTGTGCACTTTTTCAGCTTCACTCTCTTTCTCCTCTCCTGGGTTCCAGTGATACAGATGTTAGATATTTTGCTGTAGTTCCCACAGGTCCTGAGGCTCTGAGGATTTTGGGGTTTTTTTTTGTTTTTATTTCAGTCTCTTTTCTCTTAGTTGTTCAGATTCTTTACTATGTCCCTTTTATTCTGCTAAGCTTTCCTTTGCCAAGGCTTTTTCCCTCCCCAGTTGTCCAAACATGTTTGTAATTGCTTATTGAAGAATTTTTATCATGGCCGGTTTAAAATCTTTGGCAAGTGATTCTAACATCTCTGTTATCTATTTATTAATGAAAATTTTTCTCATCTAGGAAATAATGCAAAAGGTGTCTCAAGGCTCCTGATCAGTGAACAGAGAATTGAGAAAGACAGCCAAGCTCATGTTTTCTCCTGATCAAGAAAATCATCCATCTAAAGCACCAGTGAAATACGGAGAACTCATTGTCTTAGGGTAAGGTCTCTCCATCTGATGACATGAAATTGAATAATATATAGTAACTTTACATCTAGGTTAAAAGTACTTTTTTTGTTTGTTTTGTTTTTACAATTTATATTCTACCTATTTCCAGAAAGGATTACAGGATAATGTTACTAAATCAAGTAACTCTTTATTTCTCCTTTTTATGCTATCACTTACAAGTGCTCAAATACTGCATAGACTTTGCCTCACCCTCACCACTGGGAAGAACAGAGCTTAAAGATGAAATGAAAAAATGTATTCGTCTAGAGTCACATATCATTCCATTTGTCTTCTTAGTCTTTGTTTTAGAAAAATTTGCCTTGGTTGATTTTATTTTATTTTTTATAAAGGGTCAATGTAATTTCTACATATGGCAGTCTTTGAGTAAACTCCTTCTCTTCCTTGTCAGCCACTAATGTAGGCCATTTTACAATCAAATTCTCCCCCAACCTCAAAACTGTCCCTATTTCCCTACCTCATTTACCCCAAGATTGACCATGATTTTGGGGTAGAAGTGAATAAGGAGAGATTAGAATTAAGCTATTGCTCCCAGTAAAGAATGAGAAAAAAGCCCAACCTGAGGTGGCACAGTGAATAAAACCTCGATGTGGAACACTGAGGTCGCCGGTTTGAAACCCTGGGCCTGCCTGGTCAAGGCACATATGGGAGTTGGTGCTTCCTGCTCCTCCTTTGTTCTATCTCTCTCCTATCTAAACTGAATAAATAAAATCTTTAAAAAAAAAAAAGAATGAGAAAAAAAAAGGCATGACAAATTCTAGCTTTGCCAGTGTCACATGTATGTGTGACCTTCAGAAAAAACCTTAATTCAGTGCTTCTTAACCTGGGTTCTATCGAACCCTAGGGGTTCAATGAGTTGGTCTCAGGGGTTCGGAGAAGCCTCTGCCGCAGAGGTCAGAATAAAGTAATACCGTAATTTGTTGTGAGTTCATGCATTTTGTTGGTTTTGTTCTTTGAGCAAGGTGATGTTCATGCACGGCTCATTTTGTGCACCAGTAAAAAAACATATACCTATGTTTTGAATTTGGAAAAAAAAAATCATATTTTATTTATCACTAAAGAAGGGTTCGGTGAATGCACATATGAAACTGGTGGGTTTGGTACCTCAAAAAAGGTTAAGAACCACTGCCTTAATTCCTCTGTATTTCTGAGGAACTTCATTCATTTGAGGAATAACTTGATGCCCGGCATGTAAAAGGAGAGTTTTTATGAGGATATATTAGGTGAGGTGATTTTGGGGGTAGAATCCAAGAGTGCTTACTGCATAATAAGCACCCCGGTATTTTGTTTTTAGCTTTTTTCCTAGTAGTCTAGTCCATGCTTACTTGCTTACCTTCAGAATATGTGATCTTAATGACAAGTATGTTGAACTGAGGCTTATCAGGCATCTCAGTTGGACAGGTTTTGCCAACATAATGTGGATATGATTGTGTATGTGTGTATTCAAGAGGCCGAGACTTAACAAATAAGTCTAAAAATTCCTATTTCAAAGGTTCAGCTATTTAAACTGTTTGGTTCACAATTAGAGGCAATTCTATTTTCAACAATATATACTGTACTTTTAAAGGTCAGATTAGTATATGCAAACAGTCACCTTTAGATAAAACGAGAATGAATCATAAGGAGTCAGAAATGCTACTAATCGGGTCTTGGTTACCTTGAGTAAAACAGGGAAGAGCCTGACCAGGTGGTGGCGCAGTGGATAGAGCGCTGGACTGGGATGCGGAAGACCCAGGTTCGAGACCCGAGCTCGCCAGCTTGAGCACGGGCCCATCTGGCTTGAGCAAAAGCTCGCCAGCTTGGACCCAAGGTCGCTGGCTCCAGCAATTGGTGGCTCAGTCTGCTGAAGGCCCGCAGTCAAGGCACATGTGAGAAAGCAATCAATGAACAATTATGGTGTCGCAACGGCAACGAAAAACTAATGATTGATGCTTCTCATTTCTCTTTGTTCCTGTCTGTCTGTCCCTATCTATACCTCTCTGACTCTCTGTCCCTGTAAAAAATAAATAAATAAATAAACAGGGAAGAAAAATATAGATAACTCAAAGTAAAGAATGAAAAAAAGCATGACAAACACAGGATCCAAATTCTAGCTTTGTATGTATAATCCAAAGGGTACTTCTCTGTGATTCAGAATGTGATCAAAGGAAATCTCATTTTGTTTTATGGAGACAGCTGGGGATCAGCAATTGCTAAAAAAAAAAAAAAAAAAAAAAGTTTAAATACTTATAATGTGCTAATAGATCATTAATTGAGATGGATCTTATAAGGCAAAGTAACACATTTGTCAGAGTTGTATGGTTCTTACAAGAGCTCACTTAAACTTTTCTCCACTATCAGGTATAATGGGTCTCTCCCAAACGGCGATAGAGGAAGAAGGAAAAGCAGGTTTGCTTTATTCAAAAGACCTAAGGCAAATGGGGTGAAGCCCAGCACTGTGCATATTGCTTGTACTCCTCAGGCTGCAAAGGTAAAAAGAAATGTACATTAACTTAGAGAAATTGAAAGGCTTGTTGTACATGTTTATATTCTCTGGCATTCTCTTTGCACTTTGTACCAGAAGTTTCCTTTTGTTTGGATGGAAGAAGACACTTTGGAGACGTGATATTTGAAGGGCTGCCATATGGAAGGCATTGGACTTTTTTTTTTAATGACAAATCAGGATCAATGGGTGGAAATTAGAAGGAAACATTCTCTTCTTATTAAAGAGGGTAGATGTGGGCCTGGGGCTTTATCTAATGTTTAGAGTTGTGCAGCTGTCTGCCCTGAGGAGTCGGGTGTTCCTGCTGTTCCTAAGGGCCCTTGCCTAGGCTTGGCAGGGACTGCAGTGGGTAATGAAGGGTATTCAGGTACAAGAATCATGTTTGGGTGAGGCAGTTTTTTCCCTTTCTGTTGAATTTATTGGGGTGATGCTGGTTACCAAAATTATACAGGTTTTGGGTGCACAGTTCTACAACACATCATCTGAACACTGTATTGTGTGTTTACCACCCCAAGACAAGTCCTATCTATCACCGTTTATTCCCCTATATCCGTGATGGCGAACCTATGACATGCATGTCAGCACTGACACGTATAGCCTTTTTCGATGACACGTGGCCACATACCAGAGAAGTATGGGGCCCCATGCCAAGAAAGACGTTTCATCCTCAGCTCCTGCACGGCCAGGTGCAGTAGCCGAGGATAAAACATTTGCTGTAGTATAGACACTCTGTGCTGGAGGTCTGTAGGCCAAAACAACAGAACTCCAGCACAGAGCGTCTAGTTCTGGGACTTCCAGTTAGGCTGTTTTTCTCGAAGTGACACACCGACACACCACCCGAGTTATGCTTGGTTTTTGGCGAATTTTGACACAACAAGCTCAAAAGATTGCCCATCATTGTCCTATATACTGGATGAGGCCATTTTTTAAACTATGGGGCTTTCTCAAAAATTCTACGGATGTTCTTTTTTTTTTTTTAATTGTCTTATAACTCTCATAACTTTAGCAGAGTGTCTTGAATAAAGTAGACCTCGATAATTATTAAATTGCATCAAAGCTATGAAAAAGCAAATACTCCACTATATCTGCAATATAACTTCTCACTCTCTTTGCCTAATGCTTTTAGCCCCTTTTTCTTCCCTGCCAAAGTCTCCAAAACCTGGGCCACCATTTCAGGACACTTGGACTTTTCCTAGAGTGATAGTGAGGGGGAATTTTAGATCTTCACATTTCTTGTAAAATTCTGTACTTTCAATCATGTAACACAGGCTGAATTTAATGCTATGATGAGTGAATAAAAATTAAAAGAGTTTCTTGACTTACAGAAGTACTTATATCTTTTGCTAAGCAGCCCCAGGATGTACATTAATATTACACCATCTGAGGTATATTTTTGTAAGTTAAATAACTAAAGAAAGAGCCTGACCAGGCGGTGGCGCAGTGGATAGAATGTTGGACTGGGAAGCGGAGGACCCAGGTTCAACACCCCAAGGTCGCCAGCTTGAGTGCGGGCTCATCTAGTTTGAGCAAAGCTCACCAGCTGGGACCCAAGGTTGCTGGCTTGAGCAAGGGTCACTCACTCTGCTGTAGCCCCCTGGTAAAGGCACATATGAGAAATCAATGAACAACTAAGGTGCCACAATGAAGAACTGATGCTTCTCATCTCTCTCCGTTCCTGTCTGTCTGTCCGTATCTGTCCCTCTCTCTGTCTCTATCACACACACACACACACATATAAGAGACAGAAACAGCTATATAATGCCTTGTTTTAGGTCAAGGCTTCAGTCCCTACTGTTTGAAAGCCAGTGAATGTAGAAAAGGAACAGTTTCCTTTAGGTGTTTCTTTTTGCTCCTTTAAAGAGAGCAAATATGCTAAGTAGGCAGGTGGTGGACGTGAATGCCTGTTGGTCCAACGAGAGGAGCTTCTTTCCAGTATTTCCCCACATGGGTGCTGTGGCATTTAGGTTGTGCCAATTATTCCTTGTACAGGACTGTCCCACATTTCAAGACAATGCCTTTTAAGCCCTCAAATCATTGTGAAAGTTATAAAATATACCTACATATTTCCAGATCCCCTTACATAGCTAAGATGACCTCTAGTTGAGAACTGTTATCATGGGAAAATATTTCCAATACCTACCTCTGTAATATTCTGTACTTTTCTTTGCATTTTTACTGTCACACTCCTAATATTTTCATTGTTAGCTCCTTTTCATCTTTACTAGACAACAAGAATTTTTAGGGATCAAAAATTGACTTTCCCCTTTCAGTTTTAGAGGAATGTGGAATGAGGTCATGAAGAAAACTGTTTAGTCTGGCAGTCATCTGGGATGAAGGGTTAAACCCTGCCTTCCAGGCCAGTGAGAATTTAACTTGACGTAGTTCTTGTTCTCAATCTAAGTACTAGGTTTAATAGCAAAAATTTTAAAAAACAGGGATTACAATTTCAAAGTACACAAAAACCTCTGTTTTTAAAAAATCTCTTTAGCCATTAAGAATTAACTTCCAAAATACTAAGCAATTATTTGAAAAGTCAGATACTTAATGCTGAGTTAAAGTAATTGTGGTGTTAAAACCTGTGAAACAATTATACAATATTTATAAATACATGAAGTGTAATAAAAAAAGAACACGCATGGGAATGATTTACGCTGCATTCTTGAGGTCAGATACCTACGGGGAGTAGGGAAGGACATGCAAACAGCCTTGATTGTATCAGTAAAGTTTAATTTCTTTTAAAAGACAAGAAGCAAAAATTGCATTATTAAACTTTAATAAAGCTGGGTAGTGAGTACCCAGGTATTTGTTCTCTATATAGTATATGAAAATTTCATAATCTTTTTTCATCTTAAAGCTACATATTATTTTAAGGCTTTATTTATTACAGATTAGCTAAAAGTTGAAACCAAGTAAAAATGTAAAATGCCAAAACTCTAATTGAGAAACATTTTTTTCATTTAGCTTCTCTGTATAATCCTTGTGTCTTTGTATCTGTTTTCCTTTTACGCAACTGTTTCCACTTCCTTTGTTTGGGTTTTCCCCTCTGATGTTATCTTCAGCACAGATACATAGAACGTGTCTGAAAACAAAACTGAAAAGTTCTTTTTAGAAATGTTTTTAGTTTGGGATAAGTCAGAAATACAGTCGTAAGCATTATATCCATTTCCTCTGATAATATTTAATCATTCTATGAATTTTTCTGTATCTGGCCCAGCCTATGACAAATATATGTCATCTGTAGTCACAGAATGGTTAAGAAAACCAGTTAACTCTGCTTATTGGTTAACTTTATAACTTTTTTAGTTACTTTAAAAATAAGATTCCTCTTATAAGATTTTGTATTCTCTTCTTATCAGAGCAAAACTGAGTAGTTTTTGGATTCTCCTTGGGATTTGGTTTTGATTACTTTATAATTTAAAACACAAGAGAGACCCAAATTTTATTGTTTTTGTACAGTGAAATTATGTTCTTACTCTATAACTACTTCAAAGTATTCTTCTGCACCCCACTCAATCTGAGAAACTACTCTCACAGCTAAGGTTATACAAGAGTTACTCATCTTGGCCCTGGCCCCTTGGCAGTTGGTTAGAACATCCTCCCAGTACACCAAGGTTGTGGGTTTGATCCCTGGTCAGGGCACACAAGAATCAAACAATGAATGCATAAATAAGTGGAACAACAAGTCGATGTTTTCTGTGTCTGTCTCTCTAAAAAACATTTAACAGAGTTATTGATCTCTAACCTAAATTTTAGGGGGAAAGATACCTTTTTTAAAAAATCCAATTTAATTGACCTGCCAGCTAGTTTTTGCTATTAATGTTTTTTTTCCTTAGGCAATAAGCAACAAGGACCAGCACAGCATATCGTATACCTTATCTCGGGCCCAGACAGTGGTGGTTGAATATACTCATGACTGCAACACTGATATGTTTCAGGTATATGTGAATTCTTTTTTCATTAAAAAAATAAAAAAGTTAAAACCTGTTGTTAGTGACTTTTGCTCTGTTCAGATTAAGGATGATGATATTTTCATGTATTTTATTAAATTATATATTGTTTTCTAAACTCCATACATAGATGTTACTTTAGCATAGTTAAGAGGTGGTCTCTGAAATCAGAATTCCTGGTAAGCATTACTTAACATAGCCACTGGATGCTTCGGTTTCCTCCTGGGAAGTATGGTTAACAGAACTTCCCTCATCTGACTGTTAGGAGGCTTAAATGATTTATTTAGTACATGTAAAGTGCTCAGAGGTATGCCAGGTAGATGGTAAACACTTAGCTGTTAATAATATATATATAATACTAGCTCTGTTAGCTATTATTATCCCAAAAAAGGAACCAAGAAATATTCTGTACATGTTTATGACCTTTTTTGCTACTACTTCCGCACCTTCCTCCGTAGACAACAAAAAGTACAGGCAGTTCTGTTTCTAACATATTGTATATGTGAAGTCAGACTTGTTTCTCAGCACATATTTGGTTGATAAAAATTTCTTTTCTCGCTTGATTGTGGTGGCACAGTGGATAAAGCATTGACCTGGAAATGCTGAGGTCGCCGGTTTGAAACCCTGGGCTTGCCTGGTTGGGGCACATATGGGAGTTGATGCTTCCTGCTCCTCCCCCCTTTTCTCTCTCTCTCTCTCTTTCTCTCTCCTCTCTAAAATAAATAAATAAATATTTTAAAAAGTTTCTTTTCTCAATATCATTATTTTATACCAATCCATGGTATAAAAGTTTCTATAAACTTGATAGAATAGCCAAAACAAAGATATAAACAGAATTCATATGTTTTCCCTTAATATTAGGTTTTGTAAAGACCTGGGATTTTCTGGACAAAAACTTAAGTATCTAATAATGTTGCTTTTACAGTTAATGTCCCAGTGACTTTTTAACTTTTCCTTTACTTAACAAGGTTAAATGAATGTGAAAAAGCCTGGAGATATTTTTAATAATAACCAATAGCAAAATAATTCTTAGAAGTAACTCACTCCCCCCCTAGCCCCTTTAATGGAATCCTGGATTTTTTAGACTAGTGTCTTGAGTATTAGAATATGGATGTTGCTTTTACCAAAAGATTAGAAATAAATAACAGCCTTAATGAAGATGAAAGTTTGAGCCTTAACAAGAACCTAACACAAGCTTTAAGATGACTTTCCACATTTTATTATACTGACAACTAGTAAAAGCGAATATGCTTAATTAGCTTTTTAACCCTTTGAGTAGTGAGTTTTTTTCATGCTTGCTGACCCCTGGGAGTATTTTTTTCAAAAAATGAAAAATCATTTCAGTTACAGTTTTATTAACCTAAAATCATGTTTGTTTGTGAACCAATTTATGGAAACAAGAAGAACGTGCCTGACCAGGCAGTGGTGCAGTGGATAGAGCGTCGGACTGGGATGTGGAAGACCCAGGTTCTAGACCCCGAGCTCGCCAGCTTGAGCATGGGCCCATCTGGGTTGAGCAAAAAGCTCACCAGCTTGGACCCAAGGTCGCTGGCTCTAGCGAGGGGGTGCTCAGTCTGCTGAAGGCCCACAGTCAAGGCACATGTGAGAAAGCAATCAATGAACAACTAAGGTGTTGCGACAGCAACGAAAAACTAATGATTGATGCTTCTCACCTCTCTCTGTTTCTGTCTGTCTGTCCCTATCTATCCCTCTCTCTGACTCTCTCTCTGTCCCTGTAAAAAAAAAAAAAACAAAAACGTAAATTTGCGTTTTTTAATGTTTCCTTACACAGTTTTAAAATAAAAGTTTTGTATGATCGTACTCTGGATGGTCAGGAGGCACGAGAACATACATGAACATTGGTACTACTAAAAGGGTTAAAAATCACAATGCTACCTAGATATTTGCTCATAGACTAGAATTTTAATTTAAGAAATTACTTTGTATTTGTTTATTCCCTATCTTTTGTCAATAGTTACTGAAACTTTATGAGTCAAAGATTGCAAAATCAGTTGGGGGCAAAATTGTGATTAAACCAGGCATCCTGAATTAAATTTATTTTTATTTTATTCATTTTAGAGAGGAGACACAGAGTGAGAGAGAGAGAGAAAGAGAGAAAGGGGGGAGGAGCTGGAAGCTTCAACTCAAATATGTGCCTTGACTAGACCAGTACAGGGATTTGAACTGGCGACCTCAGTGTTCCCAGGTCGACGCTTTATCCACTGCGCCACCACAGGTCAGGCATGGCATCCTGAATTATAGAACAGTGTTTTCACTGTCTTATGAAGGTCCTGAAATAAATTGCAGCATTTTTGGTTTTGTCTTTTTCATAAAGGAATAAAACGTTTTCCACAGTAATAGTAAATTGATCCCATCGTAGGCCCTGGCTGGTTGGCTCTATGGTAGAACATCAGCCTCATGTGTGGATGTCCCCGGTTCAATTCCCAGTCAGAACACACAGTAGAAACAACCATCTGTTTCTCCATCCTTCTCTCTGTCTCTCTCTTCTCCTCCTGTAGCCATGGCTTCATTGCAGCAAGTTGGCCCGGGTGCTGAGGATGGCACCATGCCCTAGCGTCAGGAGCTAAAATGGCTGTGGTTGCAATGGCTGCAGGTGGGCAGAGCATTGCCCCCTAGTGGGCATGCCGGGTGGATCCTGGTCAGGTGTATGTGGGAGTCTGTCTCTGCCTCCCTGCTTCTCACTTAAAAATAATACAAAAAAAAAAAAAAGTAAATTGATCATATCTTTTCTATATGCATTGTACCTATGGAAGATACAAACATTTCTACATCAAAAACCTGAAATATATCAGAAACTACCCCAATAAATTAGTTTAGCTAGTCATTGAGGAACTGATTCAGTAAGCAGTCAAGGATTGCTTACCTTCTCAACTGAACAGGAGGAATATTTATTAAGACTTCAGATATTCAAATTCCAACTCCATGCATTACCTGACACTGTGAAGTAAATAAAGGAGACATTACAAGTTGATTACATACGTAGGTGCTATGCTGGCAGTCTAAGTGTGTGAAGTCTGCAGTCTTCTAATTGATTGGAAAAAGGATGAAGAAAATACTTTATGGCAGTGCCTTTTTATCTGAACCTTTTTTATCAAGTTGTATAGCATTTTGCCAATCCAACCAGTGGAAAGGCATTCTGACAAAAGAGATGACAAAGAAGTACACAGTGTGGTAGAAGATGAATGAATAAGCTCCTTGTAGCTAGAAAATACTTTTGTGTGAACAGAAATAATAGGAAATTAGGCTGAATTGTTAGATGGGAGGCAAATTGTGAAGTCAGTTTTTAATTATTATCAGAAATAAGAAACTGATAAGTTTTGCTAGGAACCGCTGAAGTTTTTAATGGGGATAGGAAAGAATAACATGATAAAATCTGTATTTTTAAAGCTAAAAGCAATTAGAAAAAGGAGGAATTACTGAAGTTTGTCTTAACAAAATTGTATTTTGCCATTGGAGAATAACCATGTAGGTTTTCTCTATATAGATACTTAAGATTTTTCCTTCTTCCTTGTCATTACCAATATTGCTTTAATATCCCAAATCTTCTCCTCCAAGGCCCAGATTGAATATCAGTTCTCCTGGTACACACTCTCTTTCCAAATAAATGCTTCTTTGGAATATCTTGATTCTGAATATCAATTCTCAGTCCAGTTCTTTTAGACGTCTGAGACCATTTTTTTTGGATATCATTATGTTTAAAATAAGGAAAAGGGACATTTAGTCATAACATTAGTTAACCAACTGATTTCCTCTTAAAACTCTCCAAACTAAATAAAGACTTTTTATACTTGATGATAGGACAGAAACACTAAAGAATTTTTTTTTTAACTTTTTATTTTATTTTATTCATTTTAGAGAGGAGAGACAGAGTGAGAGAGAGAGAGAGAGAAAGAGAGAAAGGGGGGAGGAGCTGGAAGCATCAACTCCCATATGTGCCTTGACCAGACCAGTGCAGGGTTTTGAACTGGCGACCTCAGTGTTCCTAGGTCGATGCTTTATCCACTGCGCCACCACAGGTCAGGCAACACTGAAGAATTTTATCCAAAAGTATGCTAATATGAGGAATTCCTGAGACTCAACTATGCAAAGAATGACTTTTAAAAGTCATCACCTTTGTAGAGGGTTAGTATTTTTTTTCAATACCCACATTCTTCAATTTCATGATATTACTTTAACATTAGTGAACTAATATCATTTTTAAATGTTTACTTTAAAACCCTGTGAAACACATCGGTTCTGTCATCCATTACACTGATTTCCTCTTCTTCTTTTAAAGTCTCACCTTACAAAATGAAATTAATTTATTTCCTAGCTAGTACTCTGAAGTCTTTTTTAATTCTTTTACACTTTACCCACCAGAACTCTTATCTTGGAACCTTGTCTCTGAAATATGGCCAAGAACCAGGAAAAAAATTAGAAGGACATTTAGGTATATAAAATAAATGCCAGATAGGCCAAGCACTGAAATTCCTTTTCTCTGGTCCCTAGAGAACCCCTTAGGCCCTTACCAGTAACCTTTTGAAATACTTAGTATTTTTGCAATTTGGTTATTTGGTTTCTCGGCCCATAGCAGAGTAAGAGTAGCTGGTTAGGGGAGAGACAGTATGCTGCTAGAGACAAGTATGCCCTACAGCAAGAAATGATAGCTGACAGCCTAACAGAAAAGACAATCTATGAAGTGTGCATAAGAACTCAGAGCAAGACTGTGTAAGCCCTTAACATAAGGATAGGTGTTCTTGTACGCCTTTATAGCACCTAAAGATACCACTGTATTTCAGCTGAATATAAATTGTATTCATAGTGTAATATCCTGGTCATCATAAAAAATTTATTTTTATTTAACTATATTCTCTTAAAGAAGAAGAGTAATAAATGGTAGACATTTTCATCCAAAGGGGTTAAAATTAAAATCCACAGCCATCTAGAAATCTCAACCATCCTAAACTCTTTATTCCCTGAGGGTTTCATATATTCTGGGTCATAAGTTTCCACTTAATTCTGTGCTCTAAGTGATATATTAGAGCAAGTGTGACAGATTAGTTTTATAGTTTTCAAAGGTGTAGATGCCACCAGAGTTAAGTATGATCAGTTTGAGCTTTAGAAATTTCAGAGGCTTAATGATTTCACCTTAGTGTGCCTTCCTTGAATGAGTTTTTCACTGTGTTCTTTTGAATGGGTTTATAGACATTTCTGTTCCCCTTAGATTGGTCGGTCGACTGAAAGTCCCATTGATTTTGTAGTAACTGACACAGTTCCTGGAAGTCAAAGTAATTCTGATACACAGTCAGTGCAAAGCACTATATCAAGATTTGCCTGTAGAATCATATGTGAACGGAATCCGCCGTTTACCGCACGGATTTATGCTGCAGGATTTGACTCATCAAAGAACATCTTTCTTGGGGTAAAAAGATTTTTGCCTAAATGATGCATTATTTTATAATCACTCCTATTTCCAAATTAAAAATAAATGGAAGCTCACTTTTCTTTTACTAGGAGAAGGCTGCCAAATGGAAGACATCAGATGGGCAGATGGATGGCTTAACTACTAATGGCGTTCTTGTTATGCATCCACGTAATGGGTTCACGGAAGACTCCAAGCCTGGAATATGGAGAGAAATATCAGTGTGTGGAAATGTATTCAGCCTACGTGAAACCAGATCAGCTCAGCAGAGAGGAAAAATGGTAAGTATTGAGATGTGGCTTCTTATTTTAGCTACAGTAAACACATACGGTGAGCTAGACTGAATACCTTACATATTCCCAGAAACTCTTTAATCTCTTGTTGACACAGTACTAAGTCTGATTATCAACACTAACTACTAAGATAATATTTTAATGTTTCAATTAGGATACTCTAAAAACTTATTTTTCCTATTATTAATATATTTTAAAACCTAAGCTATCCTAAATTAAACAACACTGTATATTTTCTGCTTATATATGTATTATGATATTTATATCATAATGATATAAATTTTATATTTTTCCCATGATATTTATTGGAAATAGGAGACCTACTGATTAGCCTTAGAAAGTAAGCCCATGTGTACCATGTGTGTCCTGGGACCAACTGCCTGTTGGTTGGTCCCAGATACCACTTCTTCGTGGTATTCGTACCTTTTATGCAGCCTGTCCCTTTTGTTTTAATCGTAAATTATCTTTACTATAAAGCCAAAAAGAAATATGGTACTGCTCAATATTTTATCCTTAATCTTTCAAAGTTATATTTTTCATGACTACCATTCGCATTTCTTAAGTATTTAGTAACAATTGCAGGAAACGTCAGTTCTGAGTAAGGAGCATGTAAGACCAACACTCTTGATGTAAAAATCCAAAACCAGGGTGGTGAATGTGTTTTTTGATTCTTGTTTCCTCTAGGTGGAAATGGAAACCAATCAGTTACAAGATGGCTCATTAATTGACCTCTGTGGTGCAACATTGTTGTGGCGTACTGCAGAAGGCCTTTCCCACACTCCTACGGTGAAGCATTTAGAAGCTTTAAGACAGGAAATCAATGCGGCACGACCTCAGTGCCCTGTGGGGTTCAACACACTAGCATTTCCTAGTATGAAGAGGAAAGATGTTGTTGATGAGAAGCAACCATGGGTATATCTAAACTGCGGCCACGTGCATGGCTATCATAACTGGGGAAACAAAGAAGAACGTGATGGAAAAGATCGTGAATGTCCTATGTGTAGGTCTGTTGGGCCCTATGTCCCTCTGTGGCTTGGATGTGAAGCTGGATTTTATGTGGACGCCGGCCCTCCAACCCATGCGTTTAGCCCATGTGGGCATGTGTGTTCAGAAAAGACAACTGCCTATTGGTCCCAGATCCCACTTCCTCATGGTACTCACACTTTTCATGCAGCCTGTCCCTTTTGTGCACATCAGTTGGCCGGTGAACAAGGCTACATCAGACTTATTTTCCAAGGACCTCTAGACTAACAGTGTCCTCCAGAACTGCATTATAAATTTATAAGCTAAGTGAGTTGGGTTCTTCAATCTATTGTCCACGTCACAGTTTCTCTGATCCGGTCATTTGCATTAAGATGAAGAATTTTTTAAGCATTTATAATTAATAGTAGCAATTTTTGAGCAAAAATCTGGGAAACTCAAAGGAATTTCTAAAAGTACTAGACTTCTGAAGTTTGTGTTTTTAAAATCTATTTTGAGGAAAAAAGTCTAATTTGATGCCTTCATTTTAATGTTTTTGAATCACCCATCCTCAGTGTTGAAAAATTGTCTTGTATAACTGAGGGTACTGTTGGTTCAAACTATGTTAGTTTACAGTTTGTTGCAAACATTGTAAAATATAGCAACATACCTATTAACTTTTTTTCTATTTATCTTTATTATAGAAAATCTCTTAGAATGTTTTTGATAGAGTAGCATGGTAATGATGGTGTCACACTCTTGGTGTGAATGGTAGGTTAGCAAGCATAGCTCAAGGCTTTGCGAAGTTAGGAAGAAGGACAAAAGAGCCTCTTTTCCCACCCTCATCTAAAAATGGAATTTGGTAAATTAGAACACTTTGTAAAACCAAATTCATATAAATTAGCATTGTATAAGAAGTGTTTGTTTTTAACCACATTAAAGATAATCAGGAGAGGTTTTTTCCTTAATGTTTCTCTCAAGTGTAGTACTATAACAAAAACTTAATGCTAAGAAACATTTTATATGCTCCTTTGAATATGCAATTTAATCTAGATTATCTATTTTTCTCCCGTGATAACTAATCTGTTTTTAGTATCAGCAACATTTGGCAAGTTTATTTTTTAGATATAAACTGTGGTTCATCTGTTCACTGTTTCTAGGGAAAAAACATTTTCATAAGAAAAAGCATAAATTAACAAGAAAGGAGAGTGACTTGATTTGCTTTTAGAAAAAGAAGTACTTAATTGTTCTGTTTTTAGCCTTATCCAGACATGAAGGAATCTAGAGAGATACAAAGGGTTGGGTGATAATACTGTGCCCCTTTTTTAATCTACCAGACCAGCCTTAACTTTGGGCTTGAATCCTAAGGAATGTTGCCAGTATGACTTAAGGAAATATGTGGCTGGCAGATGAGCGCCATTGACAGCAGAGTGCAGGGACATCCTTGCGTGGTCTGTTTCTTCTCTGATTCCAATGAATTCTTCTGCTCTCAGAAGCAGGAAAAGGTTTCTTCTCCTGCCACCCCTCCCCCCTGCCTTTTTTTAATGCACCACAAGGAAAGTATAGACAATTGCACTACATCAAACCCTCTGTGGCACTTGTAGAAATCAATACACTTTAGATTAGACAGAATCATTATTTTGATGTTTTGATTTGTTTTCCTTTAGTTTGAAAAGTTGTATGATACTTAATTGACTCTAGCAAAATTTTGTATCTTGTAGCATAGCTTTAATTTATCCTATTACAACACTGTTCTGAATTTTCTTTTGGTTTCAAAACAAAAACAAAATTTGTTGCTTAGAAGCCATGAACTATTTTATTTTACTTCAACTTGTCAAAATTTCCTTTTAAAAAATGATCATTTGGGTTCACTCAGGAAATGCATGTCAGGAAATTTGTATTATAAATCTACTAGTTGTGATGTATCAGTAAGTGCTGTTACCCCCTTTTCAAAGAACTACATATAACTAACTGATTTTGAAGTTTTCTAGATTGTCACATGCTTTTGTGACTAATGCAAGGAAAACAAGTCCTGTGTTGTATTTGTTCTAGTCATTTCTATTCAGTCTATATATTGTAGCGAATTTTTATTTGCAATTAATTTATTCAAACTAAGTAAATACTTTTCAAAATAGATATTTGAATTTTGTCTCTGTGCGTTCCTTTGTGCATAATGGAATGGAAAATCAGTCATGATAACTTGTGGACAAATCTCCACACTTCAGAAATCAATGATGAGTTTACATTTAAGATATAATTCTAAATCTCTGATTCTCTTGGAAAGGCATCTCTTGCTTATTATTGGTTGATTAATTGAGTTCCTTTTCTAAGTAAAGTCCTGCTAGAGAGTTTGCTTTTTGAAGGTTGCATACTAGAATGTTTGAATACTACCTTGGTGACTATAAAAGGTTCATGTTCTTCCCAAAGTGCCTAAATCTCCTCCAACCAACTGGCAAAAACCTGGTTCATTTGCTATCAAACTCATGTTTTGAAAACTCAGGTAATTTAAATTAGTAGTCAGGTATTTTTCTGTTCAAGCATTTTGAATATTTCTTCTGTCATTTTGCCAGTGTCAAATGGAATACTTGTACTTACTCAGTTGTATTAGGGAAATGTCAGTATTCTGGCCAAGGAGAAAACGTCATATTCAGGTCTCCTAAACGCACTCTCAAGAAAATTCTTCGTGGCTTAACTCTTTTATAAATATCTAAATGTTTCTTAATTTGTACAGGGGATTAAATTTTCCTTTATTTAAAATGTTAGGGTCATGAAGCAAGACACAGTAAATATCCAAAAGGAGGACTCGTTTACCAGGTTATCTTCTTGAAGATGAAATTGCTTATTTCCATCATATAAAATTCTAATGTAAAACAGGATAAGAATAAATAATAATACATAATATAATGTATAATAAAAATGCATAATAATATATAAATGCATAATTACATCTAACATGAATATTCTCACTCCACTCTTCCCTCAGGATACCTTGGGAACCATGTGAGATGCAAAGTTTATAAGATAAATCAAATTCTAACATTTGGTCCCTCATCCCAAGAGATTATCTTGTGCTGCCCTACTTTAGAGACCACTGGCTAAAAGATTGTGATCCATTCTTTTGTGGTTTTGTTCAGAGTATTAACCCTGTTGCAAATTGGATCACCGAAGTACTATGTAACAGAACTGCATTCTTCTATCCCCCACTCCCACTTTTGGAATTACTCTTACATAAGTATACGTTAAGACCATGCCCTCAAATTTTATCCACACATTGGTACAACAGGTATTTGATTTTCTACTATGTACCAGGCCCTGTTCTAAATATTGAGTGTAGCAGGAAAAATAAATTACCTCTCATCTTAAGGTTTGTATTCTAGTGAGGGAAAATAGAAACGAATAAGAAAAATAAAAGCTAAAGCATGGTAAGTGAACTGTTTTGAAGGGACAAATAAAGCACAAGCGGGAGGTACAAAGTGTGTGGGGGCGATGTAGAATGTTTGCAATATTAAACAGAGCAAGGGAAAGCCCCACTGGAAAGGTGATGCTTGCATAGAGATCTGAAGGAACTGAAGGGTGTGGCTACTCAGGAGCAAAGCATTTAGCCAAAGGAAACCATAGTTGTCAGGGTCCTAAAGTAGAAGCATGCTTGCAGTATTTCTGCACTAGCAAAGAGGCCAGTGGCTCTGTGGTGTGAAAAGGAGAAAAGTAGGATGTAGAGCAACAGGGTAAATGGGTCGTGGGGATGAAACTAGATCTTAGAGGACCTTCTGAGTGAGATGGGGCCATAGGATTTTGAAGAGCAAAGTGACACTTTCTGACTTATATTGTTAAAAGGTTTAAATAGACTGAAGAGGGAGCAAGGAGACCAGTTTGGAGACCAGTGCAGTAATCCTGGAGAAAAATGATGGTGACATATAGCAAAGTGATGGTAGTAGTGTAACTACTTTGAAGAGTGACCAGAATCTAGGTATGTTTTAAAGACAGAGCTGTTAGCTAGCAGATCCAGTGTGATTGTGAAGGAAGAGTCCAGGATGATTCAACTCAGCCTGACCAACTGAAAGGATAGAATTGCCATTCATTGAAGTAGAGAAGATTACGAGCAGAATGGTTTGAGAGGAAGGCGCAGTGGTTGTAGAATCAGGACATGACATTGAGACTCCTTTTAGACAAGATGTCTGCAAAGGTAAACTGTCTCTGCTCTTCTTTTTTAACTGCTGTCAAACTTCTTAAATAGTATGATCAATGTTCTCCATAGATAGTCTATGCTAAGTTAGATACAAACAAAAGTATTCCTCTTGATTAATGGCAAACTTTCTTTTATTGAAATAAAGTGTTGGGACACCTCTCGTGGTACCTTCTCTGTTTTGGCCGCCCTCTCAGAAAATGAAGTTCTGCTTTCAACTGCAGGAACTTCCTTTAGCCAACATATTCTGATAACTTTTCTCCCTTCTCACTCACGTACATCTTTTTCCTTAGCTCTTGCATTTATTTGTTTAAAGTCTTCAGTTTTACCTGACCAGGCGGTGACGCAGGAGAGAGCGTCAGACTGGGATGCAGAGGACCCAGATTCAAAACCCCGAGGTCCTCAGTTTGAGCGTGGGCTCATCTGGTTTGAGCCAGGCTCACCAGCTTGAGCCCAAGGTCGCTGGCTTGAGCAAGGGGTCACTCCCTCTGCTGTAGCCCTCTGGTCAAGGCACAGATGAGAAAGCAATAAATGAACAACTAAGGTGCCTCAATAAAGAGTTGATGCTTCTCATCTCCTTTCCTGTGTGTCTGTCCCTGTCTCTCTCTCTGTCTCTGTCACACAAAAATAAGTCTTCCATTTTATTGAATCTTAATATTTTGTTTCAAATCCTTTCTTGCAGTGGCAGAGCATATGTGTTTTGGTTCTTTTTAAATTTTAATATTCATAGAAAACAAAACCTTCTTAAGCCTATTAAATAAGTCCAGATTTTAATATCCATATTATCTGAAGGAAATCTGCTTGTATTTGATATTATTGTCAGCAGAAAATGGAGTAAATAAAATGAAAGATATTTTTTCTAGTAATCATAAAATATCACATCCAAACATTATTAGATGATATGATGGGACATTGGTTTATATTGACATTTGATTGTATACCCAGCAATATAAAAGTTAAACTACAGCATGAAATAATTCCTCACTACTCACACTTGAGTGTTTATTGTGTATCAAGTGCTATTCTAAAAGCGTCATTCTCAGTACAGGGTGGGGCAAAAGTAGGTTTATAGTTGTTTATATGGTAAGTAATGCAATCATTAATAAATAACAATACAAGAATAAACTCTTCTGCGTACTCAGAGCTGTAGACCTACATTTGCCCCACCCTGAATATTACTGACATCATTCAGAACTCAAAACAACCTCTCTGAGTTAGGCACTACTGTCTCCATTTTACAATAGAAACCAGACACGGCCATGTCTAGTCACTTGCCCAAGGTTTACATGGTCTGTAATTAAGCGGAGTCTGAATTTGAACCTTTGAAGTCATGCTCCTTGCTCCTTACCTGTGTACGCTTCCCCTCAACTTTTTACTTTATTTTTGAGTGAAATTTGAAGTCTATTTCTTTATCACAACTTTTCAAAAATGAGTTAAGGGGGATTACAAAAATATTAAGATTAAACGTCAGCAAAAAAATGTTTTTGCAAAAGTTTTTAAAAGAAAGAAGGAAAATAGTTTGGTATTATAACAAAATGAGATAGAACCAAAAGGGGCACGAGTACATGAATGAATTTAATAAAGGCCTGTAAACTTGCTAAAGGTAAGTTGCAAATTAATTTAATGAAAAGGTGTTCAGTAGGTTACATCTATGAAAAGTAGCAATGGACACACTGCAGCAGACCACCAGGGAAATTCACATCCAGGAAGTAGTGTCGTTCCTTTATATAAGTGGATTCATATCTTTCTGTGACAGACTTATTTTGCTTAGCAAATGTCCTCAAGGTTCATCTATATTGTCACATGTTGCAGAATTTCCTTCTTTAAGGTTAAATAGTATTCCAGTGTGGGTATGTATCATGTTTTCTTTATCCATTCATCTAGGTTGTTGCCACGTCTTGGCTCTTGTGAATAGTGGTGCAATGAGGATGGGAGTCCTAATATCACTTCAAGATTCTGATTTCAAGTATTTTGGATAACCGAAAATAGAATTTTTGGGTCTTACGGTAGTTCTTAATTCTTGAGGAACCTCTACACTGTTTTCTATAGTGGCTGCCCCAGAGTTCTGATTTCTCTGCATCCTCACCAATTCTTCGTTGTCTTTTGTTTTTCTAGTAGCTAACATGACAGGTGTGAAGTGGTATCTCATTAAGGTTTTGATTTGCTTTTCCCTGATAATTAGTTACTTTGAGTATTTTTTCATATATGCATTGGCCATTTGTATGTCTCCTTTAGAGATGGCTATTAAATCCTTAGCCCAGTTTTTCATTAGGTTATTAAAGGTGTTTTTACTGTTAAGTTATAAGAGTTTTCTTTCATATTACTTACATACCTTATCAGATATATGGTTGGCAAATACTTTCTCCCATTACGTAGGTTGTCTTTGCAATGTTTGTTTCCTTTCCTGTACAGAAGTTTTTAAATATGATGTCATACCACTTGTTAATTTTTGTTTTTGTTGCCTGTGCTTTGGGTGTCATATTTTCTGCTTCCCCATTTAATGATGGAATATATTGAAAGAATTGTTTCCCAAGTTGATAAAGGACTACTGGTGCCAGGCACATGGTAGATATACAAAAACTATTTATTAGATAATTATAGAAAACTGTTAGAACTTTGAACTATATAGAAAACAAAACAGACTCTGAGTAGTAGCATTAATAAAAATAGTCAAAAGAATGAAGGTAACTGAAGCTATTTATTTGATCAGAAAATGTGTTTTCATTGGCTGAAAAGACAAAAATGGAAAAGGTGGAGAAACTGCAAAAAGTGACAATAACTAGAAGGTTGACAGGGCAACAGGGGAAAACCCATGGGTGTTGCCAAAAAAGAACAAAAGTATTATCCTGAAGAAAAGAGAATATCAATTAATCCCAAAATATTTTGTTCATACATGTTGAGCCTATTACTGGTTAGGAAAGGCACAGAAGGGAAAGTTAAGATCTACCCACCTTAAAATTTCCTAAAGTTGTACCATATCAATACTGTGTAACTATTAATAAAAATACAAACTATAAACTAGAAGGGATCGTGGTAATTAAGTTACAGATGAGAAACCAAGGCCTAGTTAGCTAACGTGGCTACTGAGTGATAAATCTGGTACTAGAACCTCAGGCCCCTGTCCATCCGGACAACTGAATTGTCATGAACGTGAGTCACCAAGATTCAGTTAAATTCTCTTGTTTGTTGAAACAGATAAGTACATTGCACCTTACAGTTTTTATTTTTAAATTAAAAGTATCAACAATCAAAACATCAGCTCTCATTGTCTATAAACAGTGCCTCCCAAATCTGGGAGATGGCCTGCTTCAGAATTCTGTTCACTAAAAGTCTACCAAAGACAAGAGTAGGAAGAGAGACTCAAAAGTTGTCCAGCATTTCACTTAGAGCTCTTTGGTACTCTGTGTACGTAGATGATACCCTCTGTACTTAGAGTCATTCAGCCAAGATGCGGGCTCAATGACAAGGCTCTTAGTTTTTGTCTCTATTTATTGTGAAGTTAGCACAGTAGTTTTTGCACACCACGCCTCTGCAGGAACACAACACATTCAGCTGCTCTACTTTCAGTTGGCTTTCTTGTCAAATGATCTTCAGAAAATGAGTTATTTGAAATAGAGTGATTGTAATGTTTCTTTAAACTGTTTAAATTACTATATTGTTAAGCAACTCAAAATCTTTCTTAATCCACAATATAGTTGAATAATAATAGTAACTGGAACCATAAGTGCCCATAAAGTTGTCTAAATCTTGAATTATGAATTATGAGGGGCTAATCCATAGGTGGAGAGACAGGAGTGGAATTGGTCTAGTAGGTATACAGAGGCAAAAAAAAAAAAAAGGCATTTCCTACAGAATGGATCTAAGAGCTCCCAAACCAGGAATGGGCCAGCTGGCAGCTGAGGGGTAATGGGAGGAACTCCTCACTGAGGGTCTGGGTAACATGTTAGAAACCCAAAGTCATTACTTTTAAAGTTGGGGTTGAACAAGGATTGTGGTTGGGAGTGCAGGGTTAGAGAACTTATTGTGACCCCATAGTGTGGCCATTATAGGAAGGAATCATCAAGAGACAAGGAAGCTTCTTAGATATCTCTCTCTCTCTCTCTCTCTCTCTCTCTCTCTCACCCTCCCCCCCCCCCTCTCACACACACACACACACCAAACAACTTCTCCTAATTCTGGAAGTATCTTTTCAAGATGACTTTTTGAAAGGAACAGTGTTCACATGAGTGTAAATTCTAACAGGTTTGTTAGTGTAGTTTCTACATTAGTCATACATGAATGCAGATGTTAAATATATTTCTGATTGCTGTTATTCAAAGTATTCAACCGTGGCAAGAGTCCCTGAATCAGGTGTACTATGTGAAGTTGGTATCTAGTTGCAGAGGTAACGTAACTGAAGTGATACTTGAGATGTGATTAAGTGAAAGTCAAAAATGTTACTCGGGATATGTCCTTTTGCAGAGAGGCAGTAAAAGAACATTTACCACTATGGTATATGCTATAGGATTTTGAAAATTTGAGAGTTAATAAGAGTTTGTTTGAAGGTGCTCTTATGGTTTCATTATTGCTACTGACTTCATTTATGGACACATTTATTTACCAAAGTGTTTTAATTCCTCTTTAAATACAAAAGGACCATTGAAAATATCTGGATGGAATTTCACAAACAGAAGGAATTCTTTGGACAGGGCTCAAATCCAAGCCTTAATCCAGTCTGGCCTAACATACCAGTCCTTAGATGTTCCTTTATCAAAGTAGGTAACAATGGGCACTTATTCACTATAAATAAACTAGACATCAAGTGAGTGAAGGGAGTTAGAAAATATCAAGCAATCTCCCTTCAGAAAGGATCCAGTTATAACTGAATCCAACATTTCATGTAATTCTGTAACATACTTTTGTGTTTAATTTCTTGGCTTTATCTGTGGTCATGAATCTTATTACCTGCAATCCTATGGGAACAAGATAATCTAACTATTTGGCATCAATGAATTAATACTTATTCTAACTTATTTTAATTTTTTAGGATTTGGTACTGGACCTATGTAAAAGCCGATGGTCTCAAACTAATAAATTTATGGTCTCTTCAGTTGGGAAGTTCAGTAGCCTCTTTGAAATACAACAAAGGGTCAGAGAATTGTAAATTAATTATAAAATTATATTCGGTCTAAGGAACTTTTAAATCATTCAATGGCTAATGGAAAGGATATTCCAAATTATTCATTGCTGAAACACTTCTAAAAAAGGCTTAGTTTGGGAAAGAGAGTGCAGAGCGATGACCCAACATGTCAATTTCCCTAACAACTTCAAAGGAATGGTCCCTATTAGCTTGTATTGGAATTTAATTATATGTTGATAGCTGGCACTGGTTTGGACATCTTTTTGATCTGCAAAAATGTTTGATTGTAACGGGAATTCAAATTGAAAAGTTGATCTTCACCTTTTAATACATGTCTTCATTGTGATGAATTAAGCCTGATTACCAATGAAATACACTACAAGATGGCAGACCTGACTGAAAGATTTCGTGTAACTTGTAGTAGGTTAAATTTCTACTCAGGATATTACATTAATTTGACCTTTTGTCACTGTCATTGCTCATTACAGCGGACACTTTAAGCTACCAGTTAACCTGGATCCCCAAATACCCTTGGTCTGATTTACAATGACACTTGTAACCACAGGACTTACCATTTGCTAGAGAACATTTACACACAAACAAGAAGCTCACGTCTCATTAAGAACATTTTCAGGCCTGACCAGGCGGTGGCGCAGTGGATAGAGCATCGGACTGGGATGCGGAAAACCCAGGTTCAAGAACCCGAGCTTGCCAGCTTGAGCGCGGGCCCATGTGGCTTGAGCAAAAGCTCGTCAGCTTGGACCCAAGGTCGCTGGCTCCAGCAAGGGGTTGCTCAGTCTGCTGAAGGCCCTCGGTCAAGGCACATGTGAGAAAGCAATCAATGAACAACTAAGGTGTTGCTACAGCAACAAAAAACTAATGATTGATGCTTCTCACCTCTCTCCATTCCTGTCTGTCTGTCCCTATCTATTCCTCTCTCTGACTCTCTCTCTGTCACTGTAAAAAAAAAAAAAAAAAGAAAACATTTTCAGAAACCTCTTTTGTGACTTTGTTCTTTTTAAGTTTATTTTTATGTAGAAAGGTGTGATAGAAGTCCTTATTTGGAGAACTAGGTATAGTTAAAATGGGATCTTACACAGTGACAACATCATCTTGGCTAGGAAGAACACATTGACTTTTAAGGCCCTCTTTCATTTGCTTCTGTTCACATGGTTCATTTCCAGCTAACACAGCATTTCTGAAATGCCAGCATCTGCTTGTTATTTTCTGGTATTTTGTCTAAGCAAACTAAACTTATGTGGGTGCCAACAAGGTAGTGCTGTGTTTCTGTGGAATTCCAGATCAGTTCTCTAAATAAAATTGGAGATAGTGGAGTAAGTTTGTTGATCTAAAATTTGATCCCCTTTTGGGCCAATTATTTTCTCATGGAGAAAACTATTCTATGATCTGCAAATATATACTGGAATGAGTGAATACGAGAGTATAGTACAATAGTTCAGTGCATCATGATCAATATGATTAGAAAAACAGCTCAGAGCAAAATTATTTTTGGTGCCTTAGATCAGTAATGTGGTTTGGACCGGTACGGCTGGGACTGAAACTATCTGATTTCATTCTGCTTCTTTAAGCCTGGGGGGTCCTTGGAAACAGAATAAGGACCCCTCTACAGTAAAGAGGAGGTCTAAGGGAGAAAATAAAATACTTTTCATGAAACAAGGATTTGATTCTTTATAAAACCTGAGAAGATAGTAAAAAAGTAAGAGGATATCTTGCATAAAATCAGCCTTCAGCTAAATATTCATTAAATATTTGAGCAGAACTGGACCCTTCATCCTTCATGAAGGATGAAGAGCTATTTTTAATTTTCTAGCAACCTTGAGATCACAAGATAGGAGAGAGGAACTCCACTTTTGAGTGGAGTAGGAAAATAATGAGTGTCTTTGCTGACAGTTGTGATACATTTTTCTTTTTCTTTCCTTGCCTTGTGAGAATCCTGGGGAAACCTCAAAGAAGAAAGCCCATTAACAACTTAAATTGGAAAGCTAGCTGATTTAAATTTGATCTTTTCCTCTACATGAACATCACAATTTATAGTGCTCTGTTAAACTTAGTGTTGTTTTTTTTTTTTTTTTACAGAAACAGAGAGAGAGAGAGAGAGGGACAGACAGATAGGAATGGAGAGAGATGAGAAGCATCAATCATTAGTTTTTCATTGTGACACTTTAGTTGTTCATTGATTGCTTTCTCATATGTGCCTTGACCTCGGGCCTTCAGCAAACTGAGTAACCCCTTGCTGGAGCCAGCGACCTTGGGTCCAAGCTGGTGAGCTTTTTGCTCAAGCCAGATGGGTCCGCGCTCAGGCTGGCGACCTCAGGGTCTCGAACCTGGGTCCTCCGCATCCCAGTCTGACGCTCTATCCACTGCGCCACCGCCTGGTCAGGCTAAACTTAGTGATTTTTAAAAAATGAAATAAAGAGGTCTGGAGAGCAGGATTCTTTTTCTTCATTCACCATGAGAATGATTGTTCAACTGAATATCTCTCAATTGCCTGACTAGTCAGAAGTGCTGATCCACTTGGAAAGGGAAGCATGTATTGAATACTGAATACCTACTTTGGGCTCTCATTTATTTGATAAAAAATATATTGAGCCTCTAACTGAGAGGCACTGGAGATATAAATATGAATAAAATAGATGTGGTGCCTACCCTCACAATGCTGAAAATCTAGAAGAACAGGGATAAATAAGCAAATACAGTATGATGTGTAAGTGCTATGACAAAAGTAAAGATCCTTTGAGAGAACAGGTGAAGGGCAATAAAACAGACTTAAGAGGTCAGGTACGGCTCTCTGGATGAAGTAATATCAATCAGGGACCTGACAGAAGAGAGAGGTAGCCAGAATGAGGGCAGGGAGATGGAGGGACAGTAGTAAGAGGAATGCCAGCAGAGGAAACAGTTTATTTTGTGTAGAGGCTCAGCACCATAAAGAGTAGCATGTTTGAGGAACTGAAATTGAACAAAGATGATAGGAGAGGAAAAGGAGGGGAGTGGCAAGAGAAGAGGCCAAAGACAGGCAGAAGACTCATCAGACAAGGTCTTTGTAAGAAAAGCCAAGGTGTTGAACTTTTATGCTAATGGCCAGAGGGAATCAGGGAGTGATGAGACCAGATCTGCACTTTTGAAAGATTACTCTAGCTGTTCTGTGGAGAATGGGTATGCAAGACTGGAGGCTAAGAATGAATGTAGTTTGAGATCACTCTAAGACATATATGTTGCAGTTGAATGTGTGATGTGAGTCTGTAGCCCCCAAATGAGTGAGATCCAGCTTGGAGATAATGGATTTGGGGAAAGGAACAGAAACTGGACAAGGATGCAAAGTTGAAGGAAAGGTTTTCTGTGTGTTTCTCTTGCAGATTGAAGTTATGTGATGATGTTTGAAAGCTGGAAGGAAGGAGCCATGAAATAGGGGTGGAAAGAGTATGGATAGAGGGTAGTTCGTGAGTAGGATGAAGGAGATTTGGATCTATAGCACAAGGAAGGAATTAACCTTAGACAAGCTAATTTTATTGTAATTGGAGAAAAGGACAAAACAATGGGTGTGGATTTGAGTAATCTTGAAAGTGGGCAATTTAGGGAGGGAAGTTCTTATCTAACGGTTTCCTTTATCTTCCCTCTGAAATAAGCAGAGGTCAGCTGATGAGAGGAAAATGGGAGAAGGAAGAGTAAAAAGCTTGAGGAGTGTGAAGGTTTGAAGTGGCTACTGGAAAGAATTAGAGACACTCCTGGACAGCACTGAGGGTCCAGGTAAGGTTAGAGACTATGCTAGATATTAGCACTGATCTGCTTAGCCGTGTAATTTGACCACCAGCGTCAAATTACATGGCTAGAATCTCCAGTATTGGTGTGGGGAGGCAGTTAAGTTTATCCAATATTGTTATATAGTTATGTTTGTTTGAAAGTGACAGAAAAGCCCAAATAATAGATACATAAAAATGAAAGAAGTTAAAAAAAATGAAAGAAGTTGATTGCTGTCTTACATAAAGTTCTGGTGGACTAATTAGGTAGACTAATAGTGTACAAAGGTGTCAGGAATCAAGATTGTTTCTAGCTTGACCTGTGGTGGCACAGTGGATAAAGCGTTGACTTGGAATGCTGAAGCTGCCAGTTTAAAACCCTGGACTTGCCTGGTCAAGGCACATATGGGAGTTGATGCTTCCTGCTTATTGGGCAGATAAAATATAATATGCTCACTTTGTTAAAGATGGCGCTGCCCACATGGAAGTCCTTCACCCAGGTGATATTATTTGCCCTTATGCTTGGGATGGGTGTGGGGGAAAGTCTGTAATGTAAGCAGGCCCGGTCGTTATGGCCTAAGGCTTGGTTTTAAGAGTAAGTTCTTTTCCACACCCTTGACTGATTGGATGATGTAGGGTGGTGCACTCTCCTGAGGAATCCCATTATACAGAGACTTCCTTGTTTGTATAATTGGATTAAAGGTTTTGATTCTACGGTATAAAGTGGGAAAGACCTGTAGCTTGATATCTCTCTCTCTCTCTCTCTCTCTCTCTCTCTCTCTCTCTCTCTCGGTTCCTGGGATTAGTTTAGAGAGGAGAACAGATTAAGGCCACATGCAAGAGAAGCAGCCAAGATGGCAGAGTGCTGAGGAAGAAGGCAGTTTGAGCAGAATTTGTGCAGGAGGAGATGGGGAACAGAGGTGAATAAGTCTAGTGAGCTAGAAACCTTTGATTCTAGGAAACTCGGATAAGTCAGTAGCTTTGTGAGCACTGAATGTGTGGGTTTTGGAGCCCACTGTGTGTTTTTGCTTGCCCGCCGGGTGCAAGCTATAATTAAAGCTAATGGCTCACCAGTTCTTGGCTCCACTGTTTCATTACCGACTGTTCGAATCTAATGCGAACCTGCCTCGGCCAGGCGACTGTGATCCTGACCCCGACTACTGGCTTTACACTGCTCCTCCCCCTTTCTCTCTCTCTTTTGCTCCTCTCTCTCTAAAAATGAATAAATAAAATCTTTAAAAAAATACATTTAAAAGAAAAAAAGATTGTTTCTAGCTCCTTACTTTGCCATTCTCAGGATTTGGTCTAATATGATTTCTTCAGCTCCATTCATTTTGTTTGCACTCCAGTTAACAGGAAGAAGGAAGGACCAGGAGAAGGGTATATGCCACTTTGTTGGGCAGACAAAATATAGTATGCTCACTTTGTTAAAGATGGCGCTGCCCACATGGAAGCCCATCGCCCAGCTGATGATATTAGTTGCCCTCCTGCTTGGGAATGGGTGTGATTATGTTAATATGTGTTGGGGGAGGGCTTTCGCACCAAAAGGTTTTAAAAGGAAGAGAGATCACATTGTTCTGGGAGAAGACCGATTGCGTTCTAGGAGGAGGGAGGAGAGCAGAGAGGAGAGCAGATTAAGGCCACGTGGATGGTGGAGTGCTGAGGAAGAAGACAGTTTGTGCAGAGAGAAGGAGATGGGAAACAGAGGTGAATAAGTCTGGTGAGCTAGAAACCTTTGATGCTAGGAAACTCAGATAAGTCAGTAGCTTTGTGAGCACTGAATGAGTGGGTTTTGGAGCCCAGTGTGTGTTTTTACTTGCCCGCCGGGTGCAAACTAGAATTAAAGCTGATGGCTCACCAGTTCTTGGCTCCGTTGTTTCATTACCGACTATCCGAATCCAATGGAAACCTGCACTGGGAAGGCAGCAGTAATTCTGACAGCGACTACTGGCTTTACACACTTCTACTTAAATCCATTGACCAAAGCTTAGTCTCATAGCACATCTAGCTGTAAAGGAGGCTGACAAAAAGTCTTTATTTATGGATGGTCGTAATAATATGGTCATAATAGAGTTTCATTTTAAATTAAAATTCTGAGCCTACTCCAGTGATGGGCAATCTTTTGAGCCTGGTGTGTCAAAATTCGCCAAAAAACCGAGCATAACTCGGGTGGTGTGTCACTTTGAATAAAACGGCCTAACCAGAAGTCTGTTGTTTTGGCCTACAGACCTCCGGCACAGAGTGTCTACACTACAGCAAATGTTTTATCCTTGGCTACTGCGCGTGGCCATGCAGAAGCCGAGGATGAAATGTCCTTCTTGCCATGAGGCCCCATACTTCTCTGGAATGCCGCGTGTCTTCAAAAATGGCTACACATGTCAATGCTGACACACATGTCATAGGTTCGCCATCACGGGCCTATACCTTGGGAGATACTAAAAGTCACTACCACAATAGGTTTTATCTGGGTTGTACAACAGAATGGGATTAGGAAATAAATTATATTGTCAAAAGGGATTTAAATAAAGACAGAAGAAAGCCAATAAAGATTAGGAAGGAGCTGAGTGATCTATTCATTTTTTTTTTTAGGTATCCATTCACTCCACTGTGGCTAATGTACTTCAGGGGGAAGTGAACCCCAAGCTTCAGGAAAGGGAGGGTGGCCTGATGGTCTAAGCCAGTATTTCTTGGCAGGGGTACTATTGGCAATTGGGAGAGGCCAATTCTTCATTGTACAGGACTGTCCTATCCATTTCAAGACTTTCTAAGCTCCTAGCTCCCACTCACTAAATGCCAATGGCACCCCTAGTCATAACATTTTCAAATATTCCTAAGGAAGCAGTACTGCTCAGAGTTGAAAGCCACTGGTCTAAATTAATCATAGTAATCCCATCTCCCTTTCCACCACGACTGGCTCAAAGGTAGACAATTTAGAGCTGAGTGAATTAGCATATGGCAATCTAGTCTCTATGATTGGTTCATGCTATTCCAATTAACAGATGGTCAAGATTTTTGTATGATGATTACAGATTCCCTCCCTCCCAGTAACCCTAGATATAATGAGGAAGCGTGTGGGCCCCATTGCTACTGACATCCAGCCTATCACCACTGGAGGAGCCACTCTCAGAATATAGCTGACACTGAGGTTGGTACAGTGGAGAGACAGAAAGACACCCAGTCCACAGTAACTCTGAACTGCAACCAACCCCCAAGACCTTGCCACTGCTGAATTTTCAGGTTTTGAGTCAATAAATGCCCTGTATGTTTAAACTAATTAGACTTGTGTTGCTGTTACTTGCAGATGAAAATATATCAATAAAAGAGGGAAGCAGAGGAAGATTGGGTCAAGGGAGTGAAAATATAGGATGTAAATGAAAGTAAGGGATCCGATGGATGAATGGAAGGGCTTATATCTTGGATACTAACCAAGGAAAACAGAGAGAAAAGGTATACTGAGTTTGGCCAGATGTAAGATTTTACAAAAAAAGTTAGTCTCTGTTCTCTTGGACTAGGGATTGGGGGTAATTAGAGCAGTTCTAGCATTGTGCTAGGATAACCCAATGAGATTTGTATTAACTCCAATGTGTAGAAGAAGAAACTCAAGACTCACCCAAAGACCTAAAGCTAGTAGCTAGGAGAGGTAAGACCCAGTGAGTTTGACTGTGGTGCCCAAGTTCTTTCCACTACTTCTCCATTGCTACTTGGTGCCAAGGGGGTAGAAATAACCAGAGTACCCAGTGAGTTTGACTGTGGTGCCCAAGTTCTTTCCACTACTTCTCCATTGCTACTTGGTGCCAAGGGGGTAGAAATAACCAGAGTACCCAGTGAGTTTGACTGTGGTGCCCAAGTTCTTTCCACTACTTCTCCATTGCTACTTGGTGCCAAGGGGGTAGAAATAACCAGAGTGGGGACAAATATCTCTTATCAATCCTTTCCACACCTCACTCCAGGATGGCAGACAAGACTGACAAGATCAGTCTGACACTGAGGTTCATGCTATTCCAATTAACAGATGGTCAAGATTTTTGTATGATGATTACAGATACCCTCCCTCCCAGTAACCCTAGATATAATGAAGAAGCATTTTCCCTTTAGAAAGAATGGCCTACCTACCAGATGTGCAGTACAGCATTTGCAATACAAACTACAGGTGGGTCATGAGCTAGCATGGGTGGTAAGTATAAAAAGGTTGACTGCCCCTGGTAGCTGGAGAGGCAAGATAAACAGCCTACAAGGCCAACCTCAGCACAATGAAAGAAACAACCACGGGGGACACCAAGGAGGAGACGTGGCTGAAAGAGTCCTGGTGGGATGAAAAGTTAATGTTAATTGTCAAGCATTAAATATCAGATTCTGTGCATCTACTTTTCATTTTAGAAACTTTTATTTTTTGAATAGTTAAATGCTGACACGTGGTACAAATGCAATAGGTACAAAAGGTATACAGTAACAAATATCTTTGTCTCTCCTCATCCCCCAGTTACTCTCCCTGGATACAACAAATGTTGACAGAATTGATCCCTGCCCTTCCCTTTCCTCTCTCCTCCCCCTCTTCGTTATTGGCTAGGGTACATTGAGCTGAGTTCTTTCTCTTCATTCAGTAACAATACAGACCTTCCTGATATAGGACTTGAAATATACACACTAAATAAATCAGGTATACACACACACACACACTATATATATATGGTAACTTTATTGTCTATATTGACTTCTTGCTAAAAACCCTCCTGTTGGTCAAATAAGTTTTTAAATATGATATATATGTTTGCTTGCTTATAGTTTGCATTGGGTGTGGGGGACAGGCTGTAAGCAGGCAGGATCCTTATAGCCTAAGGTTTAGTTTTAAAACTAAGCTTTTCCCCACACCCTTGACTGTCTGGATGATGTGGGGTGGTGCACTCTCATGAGGAATCCTCCCATTATGCCTCAGATAAGTGACTTTGTATCAGAGACTTCCTTGTTTGTATATTGGATTAAAGGTTTTGATTTCTACACTATAAAATGGGGCAGAGGAGCCCATGCTGAAGGAGAGCAGAGAAAGGCCATGTGGAAGAGAGGAGAAGCAGCCAAGATGGTGGAGTGCTGAAGGAGAAGCCAGTTTGTGCAGGGAGAAGGAGACAGGGAACAGAGGTGAATAAGGCTGGTGAGGTAGAAAAACTTTGATTCTAGGAAACTCCGATAAGTTAGTGGCTTTGGGAGCCCTGAATGGAAAGGGAAGTGTTTTCCCACTGTGTGTATTTCTTGCCCACTGTGTGCAAGCTAGGATTAAAGCTAATGACCCACCAGTTCTTGGCTCTGTTGTTTCATTACCATCTGTCCTGTCCGAATCAAATGCGAACCTTCACGGGCCAGGCAGCTGTGATGGTGGCTACGGCTACTGGCCATACACCCCCGTTCCTGAAAACATTTGATCTTGTTGATTGAAGATATCTCAGTCACTTTAGGTTTAAAACAGTCTCCTTTGGGAAATCACTCAGTCTTTCAGAATTTCTCCCTTATCCCAGAATTCTCCTCTCTCCCTTCCCTTTCCCAATATGTGGCTCAAATGGAAGGGAACTAACAGGGGAGTTACAGGTAAAGTCAGTCAACCTCCAGGCATTTTCAACCTCCCTTGGTGAAGAAATTGTTGTCTCTGGCACATTGATTCCAGCTACTGAAAGCCACAGTTGCTGCCACCATGCTTAGTGGTCAAGGGCACATTTTTTGTACTTTCCTGACCCAAAGCCAGGCCTCTTCCAGCCCATTCATCCTATCAGCCTTCATCATTGTCCCATTAGATTTCATACAGACCACGCACAGGCCTCCAGGGGCTGGAGGCACTGTCTCAAGGCTTCTCGTTGCCTAACCATAGCATTTCCACTTCTCTGTACTTGTCCTAGTTCCAAATGGAAAGTAGGATACACACTTCTCCTGCCTTAGGATTCCGCATGTGGGGCAACCCTGTGCTTATACCCTCTGACTCACCCCAGTGCCTGCCTGCCACTTCAACTTTTATCTTCCCTTCCGGTACCGGAAAAATGGCTCTGACATCATCTCCTGCGTTCTTCCTGGCACTATTTGAGATCTGATCAGGGGCAGACCTCCAAACTCTGTCTCATTGGTATATACAAATACAGTTTTTTTTCTTTCAACAAAGTCTGGCTTTTGCTAATCAAAAGCACTTAATTTTAAACTATTCTCTTGCTATGAATTTTTAAAAATCTTATTTTGAAACTCAAAGCTAAATGATGACTTACGTGTTCTTGGTTGGATTTTTTTTTTCTCCCCATGACTCAATACATGCCATTGACTCATTGGGTGGGGAGCCAGAAACAAGGGTTTATTAGGAAGGCAAATTGTTGGTTGAATATCTCACAGATGTCTCTATTACATCAACATAAGGCTTCCAGTGCAGGCTGAAGGGAAGCCAATGCCAGTGTGGTAAATGTTGCTAGGTTTTTATGTTGTGACACAGGTACACCCACTTTATGTAAAAACTTCATGGTCCTTAAAGTGAACATGATGGAAACTGAACTATTGATTCCACCACTATCCACAGAATTACTTAGCTGCTAATTGAGTCATTCCAATTTTTCTCTTTTCTTCACACCCCCACATTTAATCAACTCTGCTCCTTAGGACTACTAAAGGGAAGAGGAGATACTTTCTAATTTTCACAAAAGCACGTATGGGCCAGCAGTAGCCTCATTGCCAAACCCCTAGGCCAAGCCACCAGTGTGTGTCACTGGACTTCTCCCATTGTCTTCTTTCTGGTCTTCCCATTTCTATGACCTCCTACAACTTATTCTCCACAAAGTAACCAGACTTGTCTTTTTTTTTTTAATTTTTTTTTTTAATTCATTTTAGAGAGGAGACACAGAGTGAGAGAGAGAGAGAGATAGAGAAAGAGAGAAAGGGGGGAGGAGCTGGAAGCATCAACTCCCATATGTGCCTTGACCAGACCAGTGCAGGGTTTTGAACTGGTGACCTCAGTGTTCCCAGGTCGACGCTTTATCCACTGCGCCACCACAGTTCAGGCCACCAGACTTGTCTTTTTAAAATATAAAATAGATCCTATACTTCTCAGCTTCCCTGCTTTAAATCCTTCAGTGTTCCATCATTCATTGACGCAGCTCTGCCTCCTTCTTCAGTGTCATCTCCTCATCTGCCTTTTAAGCCTTCCTTCCCTTTTACTGTTACAGCCACACATCTTTTTGCCTTTAAAAACGCCAGGCTCATTTCTACTCCAGATCCTATGCACTTACTGTTTCTTTGCTAAAAGAGCTCTTCCCTAGATTATCAAACTGCTGTCTCCTTCTCAGGCTTCAGGCCTCAATGCAGATGTCACCAAGTACCATCTACCATACTACCATATTTTATCATCATGTCACTTTGTTCCTGAAACTGTATTATTTATTTGTTTACATATGTATTACCTATCTCCCCATCACTTGGAATGTAACCACCTTGGACAGGGACTCAGCATGCCTTCCTCAGCACTGTATTTTTGGCATTAAACAGTGCTGCACATAATAAACACTTAGTAACTATTTGTGGACTGAAACCAACTAATTTCAATCAGAGGGGAAAAGGAGGGAGATAATTTTAAACTCCACTGCTCTAGTGGGCACCTTTTTATTAGTTTACCTTTTAGAGGAAACCATCCAATTCGACTAGTTTCTTTGTAAGAGGATCATGAAGTTAACATGGCTTTCTAGTGAGAAACTTGGCTGCAGGGAAGAACTCTCAACTATGTTTATGCTACGGAAAAGCAGCTTTTTCAAATAATCAAGTCAGATCAAAGTAGAAATTGTTAGTCTTATTTGCCAGGTACAAAATTTGAATGATTGCATGCCTGTTGGTGTGTGCTTAACCTGCAGCAGATCGTCTGCTATTTTAGGGTCCCTGATTGCTATAAGTTGTTTACTTAATTTCTTTCATTTTAAGTATGGCTGAAAAGGCAGAGCTGATCAGAGGCAAGAAGTAAAAAGAGAGGCACTGTTAATGATTTTTGAGGCACACTGTGAAACAATTACCAACTATCTTTAGATACTATATTTCTTGTGCTTTTGAAACTGAACACTAAGCTCTCCTTGATAGGTGCTAAAAAATGTGAAGGACAAATACATGGAAAGTCCTGAACAGCTGCACAGACACTGAAGCAGCAGGGACTTTAAAATTCCGCTCTAGGTGACAAGTTTTAGAACGAAGATGCAGGAAAATTAGGCCTCATCTTGGTCAGAATAGATGAAGTTAAAGATTCTTTTCCATTCCTAGCATCACAGAGTCTGAAATTTCTATCATTAGTGCTTCGTTTTTTATCCTGGAGTTCTCTTCTAAAATGCATACATTCCTGGAAATATATTAAACTAATTCATGAAGGTATTGACACTAACTAGATCCATATTCCTTCCAGCGGGAGAGAGTATCAGTAAGAGAGTCCTGTAAGAGAACGAGAGGTGTATCGGGGGAGACTAGAAACACCAGTGATAGTTTTTCTGAACCTAGAATGGACCCAGTACAGTACAGTAGTTGTTGAATGACTAAATTAATAATATTGTGGGGCAAATGATTTAAGACTAAGTTTCGTCATGTGAGTTGATTGGAGAAAATGGATTTTTTTTAAAAAGTCAAGTGTTGCTATGCAATATGAATTTTAATGGATTTTTTCCAGTTAGGGTCCCAACAGGGAACAGATGGCATACTTAAATTAGGAGTTTCTTCAAAGAGATAATTTACAAGGGACTTGGTGTAGTATAATGGAAACCAAAGGGTAGCCTAGGAACTAGAACGGCAGCACAGGCCCTGAGGGAGCGATTATCAGCAACTAGAAAGGGAGTGTCATTTGGAGTTGAGATGAACAATGACTTTGACACAGCCAACCAGAGGCAACTCTCTCAGTATTATTCAAAGGAATAAAAATAACATGTAAATGACTACATATACTACAGTATGTCCATAAAGTCATGGTGCACTTTTGACCGTGTGACCGGTCAAAGTGCACCATGACTTTACGAACACACTGTATTAATATAGTGCTTGACTGACCACATGTTCTGCATTTTTATGAATTCCTGGGTACTTTGATATGTATATTCTACAATGTGATTACAACCTCAACATCATAAAACTTTGATTCACCAGAACTTGATTAGAACCCTTAATTTAAATGAATTTCTTTTGATACATGTTCCAATAATCAGTTTATTCTCAGCTTCAAATCCACCATTCACTGCCTTGCTTTGTGATGTGGTGGCTGAACATTGTAAATGTCTCCTTTGCAGCCGGCAAGATGCTTTTTCAGCAAAGAATGCTGGAGGGTCCTGCAGGAAGAAAGTGTTTCTCCTCTTTGTTCTGATGTGCCTGCCCCACTGTGGTGCATAGCAGCCAATGGGCGCTGGAACCCCAACTCTGCCCAACTGCCCAGCAAGTCTCACAGGGACCCCCGGAAGCGATTTCTTGTTTCCCAACCCTGACTTGCAGCACCTCAGTGAACTTCTCTACCATCCAATGAGTGACAGCTACACCATCTCAGCTTTTAGAGAGAATGGGCATTTTCAAATTTGTCCCTTCCTTGACCACTCAACCTTAGTCCTAGAGCAAGCATTCTCAGTAAGGGGCAAATATTTGTTCTTGGGTGTGTATATGTGGGGTGAGGTGAAATAATCTTAGGTTTCACAAAGGTTTGTGGTCCTCCAAAAGGCACAATACATAATCAGATATACAGTGTATCTGCAGTACTAAAAGTTTCATGGAGGGAGGCATTCAGGGAAAAAAAGTCTAAAAAAATCCCCTTAGGGAAGCACTAATGAAAAAAAAGATTTAAGTTGGGTAACACTGCCCTAGAAGTAGTAACTACTCTATCTACATCTACTGTACCTATATTCTCTTGAGTTCTCTTTAATCCTCCTTAGTAGTTAACATATTTTTATTTAATATACTTAGTTACGATATTTTTGTTAATAATTAACTTTAGTTAATATATTTTTAGTCACTATACTCGGTTTTAGTTAATATATTTTATATTAAACATTCCCTGTCAAATTACTGTGTAGTTTCTGTCTTTTGGCTGAACTTTGACTGATACAGTGCAATTGACTTCTATAACAAAATGCAAATAATAATTGAAAAATGCTAAAATCAGATGCTGGGTTACAAAAGAAAATTCCAGGACATTTTCTAGAACCTGTTGAGAACAATCTCCAGCTACTTACATCTACTACAGTGGGGTTATATACTTTCAGGATAACGATCTTGGGAGCAGTACAGATGCTGAACAACCCAAGACAAGTTGTTAGTATAAACTTGGGAAGCAAAGAAATTGATAAAAATTATGATTGAAACAATGCAGGTTTTTCTAAGTAGCCTTTAACCAGTACAATGCATACTAGAGATACTGAACACATTTTTCATTTATAACTATTATATTAAGCACCAACTTATTTAATAATAATGATTTTTATGATAATAATAACTAACATTTATTAGGTACTTAGTATGTGGCAGAACTGACAAAAGGGCTGAGAATGGATAGGGAAAAGCCCAACCTACAAACAAGGAGGCCAGTTAGGAGGCCACTGCAGAGTTCAAGCATGAGATGATGGTGACTTGGGTAAGGGTGATTGTGGGGAGGTAAAGAGAATGCTAATGCTGTTGACTTACTGATACCCAGGTCAGTAAGGGCTCTCTAGCTGATCCAGCTACCAAACAGTCTGTACCAGAGCAATCATTCAAATCACAACCAGAAAAACAGGACTATAGATGAAAACAGAACTTTTTTATTTATTTGTTAAGTTTCTATTAGCTGATCAGTACTGTGTTCCACAATGTTGTGGTCACCCACTAATAACCACACATTTTTTTTTATAGCGACAAAGAGTCAGAGAGAGAGATAGATAGGGACAGACAGGAATGGAGAGAGGCAAGAAGCATCAATCATTAGTTTTTTGTTGCCGTTGCGACACCATAGTTGTTCGTTGATTGCTTTCTCACATGTGCCTTGACTGCAGGCCTTCAGCAAACTGAACAACCCCTTGCTGGAGCCAGCGACCTTGGGTCCAAGCTGGCGAGCTTTTGCTCAAGCCAGATGGGCCCGTGCTCAAGCTGGTGAGCTCGGGGTTTCGAACCTGGGTCTTCCGCATCCCAGTCCAAGGCTCTATCCACTGTGCCACCACCTGGTCAGGCTAACCACACATTTTTGACTTACATTATTATCCCTTATAAAGCTATAAAATGATAATGTTAATAGAACATGTCGAATATATTTGAGACTTTGAGGTGGGGAAGAAATTTGCAAATCAGACCCCAAAATCATAGGCCTTCAAAAAAAAATTTTGACAGATTTGACCACTCCAAAATTAAGGATTTCTGTTCAGTAAAGTTCATCATAGACAACTCTACGCAGACAGAGGACAAACTGAAAGAAAATACTTAGAAGATGTTTCAAACCAACAATGAATTAAAACCTAGCATATATAAGGAGTTCCAGCAAATGAAATAAAGTGCCCAGTAAAGACTTAAAGAAAAAAATTTGCAATGACACTTTGTTGATGTAAGAAACGCCAAACCTCTATAGAGAATTTTTGTAAGAGTTTACTTGAGCCAAACTATCAACATATGCTGGGGAGAATGATCTCAAATGCTCCAGAGAATAACAGTTTTGCAGCTTCTTTCATGCATTTGCAAATAAGGAGGGGACCTAAGGAAGATCACATGAAGGTGGGAGAAAGCTGGTGGGTTTGGATTACAGGATAGTTAAGATTATTTGCTCTCTGGAGGTGATTATGTCTTAGAAGGGACCTTATGCAACAGTTCAAAGAAATGAGCTACCTGTACATAAATGAACATGAAAAGAACTTAAAAACAACATTGTGTAAAAAAGCAATAAACAATAAGAGTCATTGGACAACACAAAATGAAAAGAGATACATTCATAAAAAGCGTTATATAAAAAACAACTTGGCCTTGATGAATATCCAAATATATATTAAATACATTAGAGTGGCTGCAAATGCTGGACAAGAAGAGAGAAAATAGTAAAATAACACAAGAAAATAAAAAGATAAAATAAGAATTCTAGACCTCACATGGATGATAATGTGAGGTGGGTGATTAACTCAAGTCTTTGCACTTTAAGTTCAAAAGAAAAATAATAAGGAAGACCTAAATCTTTCTTGAAGTTTTCCAATCCATAAATGAGATGTGATGCCTGCTTTTAAAGATGTAAACAGCTGTGTGAGCAGCTCATCCATCTACCCAGGCCTACCAGGTCTTTGGGGGCACTTGAGCAAAGTACACACCCACAAAAAGCCAGAGAGTGGGAATAAAATAGAGTGGAGGATACACCTGTAAAACAAACTCTATACACCAAAGCCTAAATGCAGCTTTCTTTTTTTATTTATTTATTTCTTTTTTGTTTTTTTTTATTTATTCATTTTAGAGAGGAGACACAGAGTGAGAGTGAGAGAGAGAGAAAGAAAGGGGGTGGAGCTGGAAGCATCAACTCCCATATGTGCCTTGACCAGGCCAGTGCAGGGTTTCGAACTGGCGACCTCAGTGTTCCCAGGTCAACGCTTTATCCATTGTGCCACCACAGGTCAGGCTGCAGCTTTCTTTATGAAACCAGAAGTGCAGTGTGGGACCAAGAATGAACATGCTGTCATATCAGATCAGTGACCCTGGCTTGGTTATTTCCATCAAGCAAAATGAAAAGTTATTTGAAATATTATCTAACTATGAAAAGCAGAATAGAGACAAACAAGTAGCTCCTACACATCTGCAAAAACAATTTGGTTGGAAAAGGTGGATTATTTGGCAACAGCAGGCAATATAAAATGCATCCACACATGTGTATATACATACATACATACATACATATTTTTAAGGAAGTGATCTCAGGATTCTGATTGTTTCAAAACGTCTTCAATCAGACAGGAAACACAAAGTCTGGTTTGATTCCAGGACTCCTTTAGGGCTGCCAGGTCTGTCCTCTTGCAGGGGCTGAGGGCGGACAAGGCTGAATATTTCTCTGTGTTTCTGAGAAGAGCCTGTCTGGCCTGTCCTCACAGCTGCAAACACCACCTGTGGAATAAATCTGGTGCTCTCTTTTAGTTCATTTTTCTCATCTCCACTAGCCTGCCTAGATAGAAGATGGCTGCGAATTTGACTGTCTTTTGTTTTTCATGAGCTTTAAAACTATAGCCACCTAACTTAACTTACACTCCAAAGTTAGCAGAAACTGCTTTTAAATGGAAGCTTGAGAGGTAGGGACGTGAGGGAGTGAAGACTGAATTTGTTTTTTAGTGCTACATTATCACTTGATCCTTTTTCTGAATTGTTATCTTTTGTAATTAAAAATCCCTTTAAGTGGCCATTAAAGTGAATGAGTCTATAAACAATCAGGACACTGAGGTATTTGAACATATTTGGGGTTACCATTTTATTTGGCTATCATTTCATAGCAGACTCACAGGTTTAACAAAAATTATATCAAGATATTCTTTCGTAGCACACCAATTATTTATTTTAAAATTAAAGAAAATTAACTTTAAAATATATATACAATGAGAAGAATATAACTTTTTAAAAGTACATAAAGACATACTACTAAAGCAAAACTATCACAGTCTTAGAATTTTATAAGGGAAAAGAACCTTACTTAACACTTCACAGTTCTCAACCTCTTTATTTTCTTTCCTGCCACCATTCCACCATGCTCGGTAACATCTCTTCTACTCGAGTCTCACCAGGGAAGGACAAATACAGTGTAGTTTGACAAAGGCATACCTATTGTTTCCCCACACCTAGTGTATTCATTTTTTAGAGACCATTTGGTGCTAACTGATGATAAAGTAATACAGGCTTACCTCGTTTTATTATACTTTGTTGCATTTTTTTACAAACGTAAGGCAAGACCTCTATGGCTTTATCGCCATACTCACTTTCTTACTGTGGTTTGAAAGCAAAATCCCAATATCTCTGATTTTTCCTGCAGTGTGATTCATAGACTTTCTGTTAAGGACCAGACTTGAACTGGATATCACAAGATAGCCATCGACAGGGCTATGACCAGAACAACTGAGTCCCCATCTGCAGAGAACCAGTGAGTAACCTGGACATTGTTTAATGCCCTTTTTAATCTTATAATTAAAATCCACATTTTCTCTGCTATCGATTGAAGTATTTAGCATTCAATTTAAAAAAGCTTTTTTAGCCTGATCAAGCAGTGGCGCAGTGGATAGAGCGTCAGACTGGGATGCGGAAGACTCAGGTTCGAGACCCCGAGCTCGCCAGCTTGAGTGCGGGCCCACCTGGCTTGAGCAAAAGCTCGTCAGCTTGGACCCTAGGTCGCTGGCTCCAGCAAGGGGTTGCTCAGTCTGCTGAAGGCCCGCGGTCAAGGCACATGTGAGAGAGCAATCAATGAACAACTATGGTGTCACAATGGCAACAAAAAGCTAATGATTGATGCTTCTCACCTCTCTCCGTTCCTGTCTGTCCCTCCCTATCTGTCCCTCTCTCTGACTCTCTCTCTGTCCCTGTAAATAAATAAATAAATAGCTTTTTTTACTGGCTATTAGGATTAAAGTGTTTGCTATATTATCAAAACCTAAAATATGATTAATCAATTAACAATTTTTGCAAAGCAGTATCTGGCTTTTTAAATTTTATTACACATATTTATGTAAAAAAGTTATAAAATACAGCTGAACAGAAAGAGAAAACAATTATTTGTAATCTTACCACCCAAAGAAAAACAGCATGTTTCCATCTGTAAATCTAGTCTTCATTTTCATCTTAAACAAGAATATTTTACTTGAAAACGTCCACCCAAATCAACTTGTTTCTACAAAGGTGAGCTTCTGAGAAACCAACGTCCTTTGCACAGACAGCTGATTTTGCTTTGGGGGGAAGGAAGTGGCTCACATCCTGGCTAACAGGGGCTCATTGTTACTCTATCAGAATTGACATAAAGCCTTCTTCAGCCAGAAAGACAATTATGTGACAGAGAATCCAAGACTTGGTCCTGTCTTAGAAGAAAGTGGCTTAAAAGCAGATTTTACTGCGAAGAGTGTGCTAAGCATTTTCCATGTCTTCTCTCTAATTATTACAAGCCAGAAAAACGTGTTTGCATCTCAGCTGAACTGCAGAAACCACAGCAGTTAAGCATGGATAAATTACAAAGTCCCTCTCTGCTGCAGTTTCCTTATCTGTTAAATTGTGGCATTAGCCTGACGAGGCGGTGGCGTAGTGGATAGAGCATCGGACTGGGATGCGGAAGAACCAGGTTCAAGACCCCGAGCTTGCCAGCATGAGCGCGGGCCCATCTAGCTTGAGTAAAAGCTCGTCAGCTTGGACCCAAGGTCACTGGCTCCAGCAAGGGGTTGCTCGGTGTGCTGAAGGCCCACGGTCAAGGCACATGTGAGAAAGCAATCAATGAACAACTAAGGTGTTGCGACGGCAACGAAAAACTAATGATTGATGCTTCTCACCTCTCTCCGTTCCTGTCTGTCTGTCCCTATCTATCCCTCTCTCTGACTCTCTGTCCCTGAAAAAAATAAAAGTTGTGGCATTAATAGTACCAGCCTCACTGGATCCTTACAAAGAGGTGTTATAACAGAGTCCTTAGTGCCTGGCCTGCAGGAAGGTTTCTACAAATGCTGGCAGAAGTGCTGTTATGCATGGTCATGGGAAACTCCTGCCACACTTAGGCATTATTATCGCAATACTTAGCATTACAAGGAGGATTTGTTCTTACCCGCCCACCTTTTCACTTGGCAGTGCTCTCTGGTTTTTTCCTCCAGTCCACTGCTATTCAGTAGAACTTTCTGTGATCATAGACGTGGGCAATAATCTGTGCTGCTCATTATGCTAAACACTAGCCATATTGAGCCCTTAAAATGTGGCTAGGACAACTGAAGAATTTAATTCTTAATTTTAATTTTAAATATTTTAAATCTAGTCCTTCAATTTCTGTCTGTTCCTATCCGTCTCATCACCCCAATTGCCTTAGTTGCAAAGCAAATCCATCTGTAGAGACTTTAGTAAATGTTTCCTTATTCACAATAACTTATTTTCTTCAGGTGATCAGAGTAACAACTTCACAATAACTTTTGATTAACATCATTTCTACATAGTACCTTCTTGGCAAATGATAAAATACAGTCCTACCATTAAGAAAGTAGAAACAAACTAGATATATTTCTAGTATCAAGTTTCTTTGCCAAGCCTGGCTTTCCTCTAGGCAATATGCAAATTTAATGACAAGAATTTAATAACCTTTTCAAAAAAATTTTGGCAAAGATTAGTTTAGAAAACTGTTTTATAGATCTGGAATGAAAAGGGGGTACTTCTGCTATGAAACGCCCTCTCACAATATGCAGCAAAATAATTCTTGCTCTGCTCCATTCCTGTATTTTGGGGTAAATTCTGCCCCTCCCTGTGGACTCTTGCTCAGAGCTTCTCTTGAGCCTCAAGCTAATGTGCCTTGGCCCACCAGACTAGGTGTTGAGTCTGAGCTTCACCAGACTCCCGGAGGGCAGCCACTGAGGAACTCACAACCAGTGGACATGAGGCTGGGTCCAAGAAGTGAGCCCACACCCTGTCTTCCAGGCTCTAGGGTCCCTGATCTTCTTCCTTCTGTTATTAAGCCAATTGTAACTTCTAATCTTCGATAAATCAACTGACATCAAAGAAAAGCTATAAAACCAGAAACAATTTTGCATTAGGTAATACTAGCTCTTTCTTCTTTCCCGAGGAAAGGCTGCCACCTGCTGTAATGCATCAGCATTGGGTTTTCCCAAGGTCACTGAACATCCACTTCCTCCAAACAAAATTAATGTATGCTCTACCCATCAGCCTGCACGGGTGTATCAGGAATGTAAAGAGGAGGGCAAATCAGGAGGCATTCCTTTTAATTTCATGATGTAGGGCAAAGAAACAAACTCATCCATATAAATGGTGCCCAGGAGGAACTGGCACCACTCTAACTGTGAATATAAAACCATCCTTTCTTCACCACTCAGCAGCACTGTTTTCCAAATTAGCTCATGGTAACCTTCATAAGAATCTCTGCTAAGAAGCTTATTATTGCCTTGATTCTTCTAATTCTGTGAATTGTATCTATTCTTCACAGCCCTGGCAAGGCTTTGGTAAGTTAAAGGATGAAAGAATAATAAAATTTGATATGAATGGGCAGCATCCCTGCACCTTACACTCTCATTTCCTGCAAAAATCTCAACACTCTCTTCCCCTCTCTTCACTCTTTACCTCCTCCCTGCTGCCATTTAAAACCCACCAGCTGCTGAGGTCTACTTGCACATACACACAAGTTTTAGTGGGTTTTGCTCACCATTCTCTTCCTGGCAAAAGTGTTCACCACCCCCATTCCCAAAATTATGCCTTTCTGTCTGGGAATTTAAGAAACTTAAAGAATTGCTTAGGGATTCCAATGTTGAGTATACTCAAATATAAACAAGCTACCATTTATAACTAAAAGTCCAATATACAAAATATTGGTAATATGAGAAAAATAGAGTCAGGAACCAACAACTTTTAAGCAAAAATAGCTGAAAGAATACCTTGTTTTAGCTTTGTAGGAGGGTTCATGGCATTGACACAACTGATACAGATATAAAATGTCTGCCTGACCATTGCCAACTTCTTCAGGAAACTGTTATTTTTCTCACTTTATTTATTTATTTTTTTACAGAGACAGAGAGAGAGTCAGAGAGAGGGATAGATAGGGACAGACAGACAGGAACGGAGAGAGGTGAGAAGCATCAATCTTTAGTTTTTTGTCGCCGTCACAACACCTTAGTTGTTCATTGATTGCTTTTTCATATGTGCCTTGACCACGGGCCTTCAGCAGACCAAGCAACCCCTTGCTGGAGCCAGCGACCTTGGGTCCAAGCTGGTGAGCTTTGACTCAAACCAGATGAACCCGCGCTCAAGCTGGCGAGCTCAGGGTCTCGAACCCGGGTCTTCTGCATCCCAGTCCGACGCTCTATCCACTGTGCCACCACCTGGTCAGGCTTAAATAAGTTTTTTAAGGCAACATTTTATTTATTGTAATGTAACAATACTAAATGTTTATTTTTTTTTTACAATACTAAATGTTTAAAATTTCACTTCCCTGTTTTTTATTTTATTTTGCTTCTACAGTTTATTACAGCTGCACTTCTTACATATAATTTTGTAATCAGAGAATTTTTATTGTCTTGAACTATTTATTTTAATTGCTTAATCAAAATTTTAATAATTACTCCCCAGTTATTAAAGATTTAGTTTCTAAATTTTTAATTCTAGTTATTTCTGAAATATCTTTGGGATAATGGTGTTTTTATTTTGTTGGTTTTTTTTTTTCCTTCTAAGTTAATCCACCATCCATTACAGCGAGGGAGCAAATGTTTGTTGTATAAGTAAATTATTAATTATAAATTATCAAGAATGAGAATAGAGCCTGACCAGGTGGTGGCGCGATGGATAAAGCGTCGGACTGGGATGCGGAAGACCCAGGTTGGAGACCCCGAACTCGCCAGCTTGAGCGCAGGCCCATCTGACTTGAGCAAAAGCTCGCCAGCTTGGACCCAAGGTCGCTGGCTCCAGCAAGTGGTGGCTTGCTCTGCTGAAGGCCCGTGGTCAAGGCACGTGTGAGAAAGCAATCAATGAATAACTAAGGTGTTGTGAAGGCAATGAAAAACTAATGATTGATGCTTCTCACCTCTCTCCATTCCTGTCTGTCTGTCCCTATCTATCCCTCACCCTCTCTCTCTGTCCCTGACAAAAAAAAAAAAAGAATGAGAATAGAGGGGCTCAGACATTAAAACAATTCTGGTGTATATAAACAATGTTTTCTTTTTCCTCAAGGCAATTTTATTTAGCTGCAGCACACACTTAATGTCTCAATATAGATTGCTGTGCAGCTTTCCAAAGAATCTTACTTATTTACAAAGTCACCGTTAAGTGTTCAACATATCATTTCTATCAATACATTTTTTTTAATCTTGTCCATTTACAAGAGGTCAAGGTGTAATACTATTGAAATCAAAAGACATCAAGAGTCTGAATCAAGATGGAGAGAATGGGCCACAGTTTTAATTGTTTTTTTTTAAGTCTATACTTGGACTATAGTTTAATTTTTAATTTTTTGGTGATCCCAATCTAACTTGCAAGGCAGAACGTATATAATGTTAACCTCCCAGATTTGAACATCTTAGGCCATTTGGAGTCATTGACTTTAACCCCAAACACTAAATTTGGATGAAGTTTGTTTGAGGGTGAAGTATGAGCAAGAGAGGAAGGACAGGAGGCCCTGGAACTTGGCTACTCAGACTGGAATCCCCAGACTAACTGCATCAGTATCACCTGTGGATTTAGAAATGCAGAAGCCCAGATCTACTGAATCCAAATCTGTATTTTTAACAAGAGCTCCACGTGATTCTTATGCACATTAAGTTGGAGAAACAGTGCTCTTGAAAACTACTGCTGCCAGTTGTCTAACAGCTCTCACAGAAAAGAGAGCCCGCTGTGAATATTAAGAACATAAATCTAAAGACAGCAAAGAGTCCTCTGTAATTTTAATTTGGATGGCTCTTTTGAAAACATTCTTGATAGTATAGCCTGGCTTTTAAAGAAATCAAATATTTTATGGAGAGTTTTAAATATAAGCTTATTAAGTGTCTCACAGCAACTCAGACTTTTTCAAGAACAGATTTTGTTTAAATCATCCTAGCAGATAACAGATTATCTGATTTCTAAAATCCTCTAGAGGTGATTTTTCAATACTCTTTGCTAAATTTTCTCCTGCCATCAGTTAAAATAACTTGCTCCTCTATGAGATTTAAGTTCCTTGAAAGCAAGGGACTTGGTTTACTTATATCACATATTGTCATAATTAGCTCTTTGATACACTTGCATCAGAATCATCGATCCTTGGGTGACTGTTTTTTAAAAATGCAAAAATTTGGACCTTAATATAGTCCTCTGAATCAGAATCTCTGAGTTTGTAGCTTAGGAATCTGCACTTTAAGTAGGCTGACCAGTTCATTCTAGTGCACAAAAAAGTTTGAGGACCATTGTCGTTCAGGTTTTAGCCAAAAGCTGAACACATGAGCAATGGTTCTTAAACATGGATGGACGATGGAATCATCTGGAATACTTGAAAGAAACACTGATGGCTGGGTTTCACTTCCAAAGATTTTCATTAATTGTCCTGGGGTAAATAGCCTGAGCATTGAGAAACACTGAGGAGATGCTTCAATAAATACTTGTCTCATTGTACTTGTCATTCACTTTGTGTGGAAAGAGAAGTGGCCAGAGGTTAGAATATACACAGTGTCATGAGCAGTAGCAAAGGGCTTGGCCTACTTGTCAGGACCTGGAAGAAGAAAGATTGGAAGGTCAAAAATGAAGAGATCTGCCTGACCTGTGGGTGCGGTGGATAAAGCATTGACTTGGAATGCTGAGGTCACTGGTTCAAAACCCTGGGCTTCCCCGGTCAAGGCACATATAACAAGCAATCAAGGAACAACTAAAGTGAAGCAACTATAACTTGCTACTTCTTGTTCTCTCCCTTCCACGCTCTGTAAAATCAATGAATAAAATTAAAAAAAAAATTTTTTTTAATAAAAAAAAAAAAAAAAAGAAGAGATCTGGGGTGGGATGGGCATATGGGAGTAGGTTGTAAAGTAGGTATGAAGATTGCCTGTTAACACCAACTAGAGAGCATCTACCACAGAAAAGACATTAAACAACTGACGTAATGACTCAGCTGGTTGACTGCAGTCAGCCTCCTTCATCAATTTCCAGTGCTAGTATAGTAAGCATACAAACAGAGCAGCCTTGGTGGCATGGTGGAGGCCATGCAATGGCCCAAATGCATGGGCGCTCCATGGGGTCAGTTGAAACAACTGAAAGTGTACCACAGCCTCACTTCTCCTGCTCTACAGTCCTTCCCACTCCCTTTCCCTTCAGCAGGTGTCAATCCCAAGAACACCCCCTAATAAAATTTTTGCATGATAATTTCCTTCTCAGAGTTCACTTCCTAGTGAACTCACCTTGCAACAACTGACAATGCCAAGTGTTGATGATGATGTGGAACAATTGTAATTCTCATATACTGTTTGTGGGAGTGTAACTTGGTACAGACATTTTAGAAAACTGAGAGAATCTACTAAAACTGAATATAATTATACCATATCATTTAGTGATGCTAACCCAAGGTATATACCAACAGAAATGCAGGCATATGTGCAGCAAAAGACTTGTATAAGAACGATCATAGCAGCACTATTTGCAATAGCTAAAAGTTGGAAACATCCCAAATCTCTATCAATAGAATTGTTAAAAACTCAAGGAATTTTCATACAATCAAATACTCTATAGTGCTAAGACCAAACAAACTACTGCTATACATGACAGGGATAAATCTTACAAGCATAATGTTGAGTGAACTAAGCCAGACACCAAAAAACATTCTGCCATTTATATATACAAAGTTTGTAATGTAATTCTATGTACATAAAGTTTAAAAACAGGCAAAACTAATTAAAGTTGATAGTGGTTAACTTTTGGGGTAGGGTAGTGATGAACTTCATGTACTCCAAAATATGGCACCTTAGCATATTGATAATTTTAAGATGAAGGTGTTTGAGATAAGAGCAGAGTACGAAGGCCACTCTGACCTTCCCCACCTCAGTCACTCCACCCTCCTCTTCTGAACATGTCATAAAAACACTCCTGCAAGAGATGCCCTTCCTCTACCCAGAGGAAAAGGCCATTCTTATCTTGGAAGATAAAGGAATGCCAAGAAGGATCCTAACCAACAGGCCTTGCTAGGTTTCTTCCTGTTTACTATAATTACCTCATACTCCTTAACCTCTCCTATCCCTCCATGACTGCCACTCTTCATCAAATGTAGCATAAAATACTCAAAGTTGTTTCTTTGGGTCTTCACTTTCTAATGAAGGCCCCATGTAATGTAAAACATATGAAATAAATTTTTCTTCTTTTCTCCTAATAATCTGTCTTTTTCAGTTTAATTTGCAGACCCAGCTAGGGACTGACTCTAGGAGGGTTGAGGAAGAACATTTTTCTCCTCTATAGAAGTTACCAGCAGAGGACAGAAAGGAATTTTGGAGTATTGGTAACATTCTGCTTCTTGATATGAGCTGTAGTTACAGGAGTATTTTAGTTTTATAAAAATTAATTGAGCTATAAATTTTAATGTACAAATGTGTCCTTAAAGTCATGGTGCACTTTTGACCGTCATAGGAAAGCAACAAAAGATGATAGAAATGTGAAATCTGCGCCTGACCAGGCAGTGGCCCAGTGAATAGAGCGTCGGACTGGGATGCAGAGGACCCAGGTTCGAGACCCCGAGCTCGCCAGCTTGAGCGTGGGCCCATCTGGCTTGAGCAAAAGCTCGCCACCCTGGACCCAAGGTCGCTGGCTTCAGCAAGTGGTGGCTTGCTCTGCTGAAGGCCCATGGTCAAGGCACGTGTGAGAAAGCAATCAATGAACAACTATGGTGTCTCAATGGCAACGAAAAACTAATGACTGATGCTTCTCATTTCTCTCTGTTCCAGTCTGTCTGTCCCTATCTATCCCTCTTTCTGACTCTCTCTCTGTCCCTGTAAAAGAATAAATAAATAAATAAAACATTAAAAAAAAAAGAAATGTGAAATCTGCACCAAATGAAAGAAAACCCTCCCAGTTTCTGTAGGATGATGTGGCAGCATGTGCACATGCATTGATGATAACGTAACACCATGTATAAAGCGGAGCAGCCCACGGCCATGCCAGTAGAGATGTGGATAGTACAGAGGAAAGTTCAGTGTGTTCTGTGGCTCGCTAAATTCAAATCTGTGACCAAAGTGCAAGGTGAATATTGGAGCATTTATATCAAAGTGCCACCACATAGAAATAACATTACTCGGCGGGATAAACAGTTGAAGGAAACTGGCAGTTTGGTGGAGAAACCCCGTTCTGGTAGGCTATCAGTCAGTGACGAGTCTGTAGAGGCTATAAGGGATAGCCACCTAAGGAGCCCTAAAAAATCTGTGCGTGAATGTGCTCGACAATTACACCTAAGCAAGACTACAGTTCATAAGGTGTTAAAGAAACGTTTCAGTTTTATGGGGTACAAATTGCAGCTGTTGCACACTATCAAACCTGCGGATAGACCCACACGATGCACGTTTGCTACAGATATGCTTCATGAGATCGACAATGATGCAAGATTTTTGCAGAAGATTGTGTTTAGCGATGAGGCAACCTTCCATATCTGTGGACATGTTCATCACCATAACGTGCAAATATGGGCTGCTGAACATCCTCATGCCTACGTTGAGTACGAACGTAACACCCCTAAAGTGAATGTTTGGAGTGGCCTGATGCACGATATGTAAGATGATAGGCCCATCTTTTTGTGGAGCAGTCTGTGACAGCAAACACCTATCTTGACATGTTGGAATTGTATACAGTGCCACAATTTTCAGAAGGTGTCATCTTTCAACAGGATGACGCTCCTCCACACTATGCCACCATTGTTCGTGAGTTTCTGGTTAGAACATTCCCTCGGCAGTGGATAGGCAGGGGTTCTGTCAAGCCATGGCCACCACGATCCCCGGATCTGACGCCCTTAGACTTTTACTTTTGGGGTTATGTGAAGCAACATGTGTACATTGAACATATCAATGACATTAATCACTTAAAACAGAGAATCACAGACGTTATTCACTCTGTTACACCAGACGTCCTTACCCGTGTGTGGCAAGAACTTCACTATCATTTGGATGTGTGTAGGGCAACAAATGGAGCCCACATTGAACTGCACTGAATAGGTATGAAACTGGGAGAATTTTCCTTTTATTTGGTGGAGATTTCACATTTCTATCATCTTTTGTTGCTTTCCTGTGATTGGTCAAAAGTGCACCATGACTTTACGGACACACTGTATATATGTTATATACATCAATAAATAGTCCTTACTTGTTAAAGAAACATACTAATGTATTCATGATAATATGATATGATAATACAACACCTGAGTTTTTCTTTTTTTAGAAAACTCAGAAATGATTAGGTATGGGATAGATAAAACAAAAATAAGAATGTTAACAACTTTTAAGCTGTGTGATAGATACATGAAAGTTCATTCTATTCTCTTTACTTTTGTGTCTTTGAATATTTTTATAATAAAAAAGTTTTAAAAAATCATGGGTGAAATTTTTTCTTTTTTTAACAGGGACAGAGAGAGTCAGAGAGAGGGACAGACAGACAGGAATGGAGAGAGGTGAGAAGCATCAATCATTAGTTTTTCGTTGCCATTATGACACCTTAGTTGTTCTTTGATTGCTTTCTCACATGTACCTTGACCACGGGCCTTCAGCGGACCAAGCAACCCCTTGCTGGAGCCAGTGACCTTGGGTCCAAGCTGGCGAGCCTTCGCTCAAGCCCGATGGGCCTGCCGCGCTCAAGCTGGCGAGCTCAGGGTCTTGAACCTGGGTCCTCCGCATCCCAGTCCGACGCTCTATCCACTGCGCCACCGCCTGGTCAGGCTCCTGGGTGAAATTTTAATCTTAGGTTGGAGAAGGGCATAAAACCCAAAAAACATAAATAAGAAAAACTTATTATGACTTCAACATCCATTCCCATTGCAGTGCCCTGGCACTGAGCCTGTCTGTGTGACCTAGTGCTGGCTACTGAGGGGTAGGCAGGAATCATACCTTATAGCTACACAAAGAAGCAACACAAATCAAACTATTGATGAGATGTCATCTACTTTTCACGTAGCAAATTGATAAAAATAAAAAACTTAGTTAATACCAAGTGCTGCTAGCTGTTTGAGGACATAGTTGTTCCCCTACATTATTGGTAGAAATATAAATTTATATACAATTTTTTGGAAGGATGATTTGGAAATATCGCTCAAAATTCTCCTGAAAGCAAAAGCAACATTTGAGTAGTAAGAGTGGGGATAGAAAGGAAACAAAGGGTGTATGACACTAGTCAAACTTGATTAATAATTGGGCCCTGCAGAATGATTGGGATAAGTTCCAAGAAATGTGTAATCTTTAGTATAACATCACAAAGTGCACTTACACAAACTGAGCTGGTACAGCCTCCTACGCACTTGGCTATATGATGTAGCCCATTGCTGCTAAGCTACAAGCCTATATAGCATGTTACTGTACAAAAACAGATTAAATCAAGCACAAGAGAAAATGATGCAATCAAAAGACAACATGATGTATGAGGCTACTGCTGACATAACATGGCATACTGTTTTACAGTGAACTTTTTTTTTCATAAGTAGAAAGAGTACATTCTAAAAAGTGATTAAAAGTATGGTATAGTAAATACATAAACCAATAATGTAGTCATTTATAATCATTATCAAGTCAAGTATTATGTACTGTCTATAATTGTATATGCTATACATTTTTTTATGACTGGCAGTGCTTAGTTTGTTTACACCAGCATCACCAGAAACACATGAGACATGTGTTGCACTATTACATATGACAGTTATGATGTCTCTAGGTATAGGAATTATTCATCTCCACTATAATCCTATGGGACCACTGCAGTACATGCAGTCCCTTGTTGTTTGAAATGTAGCACATGACTGTGGATACGCAGTTGACTAAATGTAGAGAAAAGGATCCAAAATTATTAAGGAACTTATATGTGGTTATACAGCATTTGACTGAAATTATATGACTTTCCTCCACATTTAATCAAATGTGGAGGAAAGAGTTCAAAATTATTAGGGACAATGCTAGAAATAGGGAGTAATTTTTTGTTTTTTGACCTGTAATTGGGAAGTACCTGTGAACACATCAGCTATAATCATCATAAGAACAAATTTGACATGTTGTCCACTTTGTTCACCATGATAATTTGCTCCCAGTCTTGCTTATTATAATAGCTACTACGTGGCTCCTCCCACAGAATCTTCAGTGTTAGCTTGCAAGATCTTGAGTTCCTATCACTTGAAATTTGATTGTATTGAGTTTGTCATTAAATGCTAATATGTATGAGTACTCAGTTAAAAATATACCTTATTTCATCTTTTTTTCTCCATGCCCCTCTTTGCCACTGTGATTAGTACCCCTTTAAAAATGCTGCATAAAATCATACTTCTCTAGAATTTTTATTAATATTAAACTTTGTTTTAAATTCTCTTGTTCCTGTATTGTTCAACCAGATTACAAGGAGGAACAGATCAGTTTTCATGTGCTCTCTCTAATTGCAATTTTCAGTCCCTCAGTCATGTCCCTTTATAGACTTTTCTGTTTTGCAGACTAAATAATCACTTTGAGTCAGTGGCTGCAGGGCAGCTGGAAACCCGATCAATGGAGAACCCTGTAATTTAGCAGAAAACAGGGCACACACCAGGATCTTCTACTCCAGCTGCACATTGAGGGGTATGGCTTTTTTTTTTTTTTAATGCCTTTGCATTTCTAGTTAGTTTAGTTGCTCTAATTCTTTCCTTAAACAAGTATGGAATGTTGTTTTTTAAGGGATATTCTAGTTATCCCCAACTCATAGGCAGCTCACAATAGTATTATGATATATCACTGTTTAATCACAATTTGTGGGAAATGACATGTGCTGGTTAAATGAAATTTCTGGGTAAGCCATTTTATCTTTCAATCATGTTGCATGATTCAGATTTTGAGATGCTTCATTTCTGGAAATGATGCTATGATTGAGAGGAGGGCACATGCTGCCAGTTGCTGTTTTGAGTGCACCCCTGATAATATTTTGTTGTTGTTCTCATTTGTCTCTTTCTACTAAAAGCAAATCATTTTTCTCCACCAATAGCTGTGTGTGTGTATGTAACTGGTATTTATTGGAGGTGCCAATTAATACCAGTTAATGAGGTTCTGGTTAATTTGATATTTTACTGTAAGCAGACCAAATTAGCTCCATAAACACCCAGAATAAATTTTCTAACTTTTCTTCTTGTTTTTAAACTAAAATATATAATTCACAAAGCCATATTATCAAACTACTTGTGAAACCACATTGTTAAAAGCTGTTGAGCCTGACTAGGCGGTGGCGCAGTGGATAGAGCATCGGACTGGGATGCGGAAGACCCAGGCGAGACCCCGAGGTCGCCAGCTTGAGCGCGGCCCATCTGGCTTGAGCAAAAGCTCGTCAGCTTCGACCCGAGGTCGCTGGCCCCAGCAAGGGGTTGCTCGGTCTGCAGAAGGCCCGCAGTCAGGGCACATGTGAGAAAGCAATCAATGAACAACTAAGGTGTTGCGATGGCAACAAGAAACTAATGATTGATGTTTCTCACCTCTCTCTGTTTCTGTCTGTCTATCCCTCTCTCTGACTCTCTCTGTCCCTGTAAAAAAAAAAAAAAAAAAAAAAAAAAGAGAAAGAGAGAACATAGACTCTAGGATCTGAGGAGTGTACAGGATGTGAGGGCAGATTTAATAATGATTTTCATAGCCCTAAGCCTTAGATGATGAAGGAAATGGATAGCATACTAAAAAGGTACCACTACTATCATTAATTCATCTAGCAGTTATTTTAAAGTCTACCATGTGCAAGTCACTGTCCTGGCAGCCATGAAGAGAACAAGCCATACTGAAGTAGTCTAATAAGGAAACAGCAAGTCCACCAATAGCTAGAACAGGAGCTAGTATGTTAAAAATGTCGTGTCCATTGTTCAGGAGATAAGTGATATGAAAATTTAGAGGTGGTGGAAGATGTCACTTTTAGCTAAATGATAAGGGAAAATTTTATAGAAGAGATGATGTCTGAGCTTATCCATGAAAAAGGGATAAGATTGTGATAGGCAGAGTTGGTAGAACCTAACAAAGAGGTAGGAAAACCCAAGTCCGTTCAGGGACTGTGAGAAAAGGTACCTGTGTTATAAAGTATATTACCTTAATTCAGCAGGTTATGTAGAGACACTAAGGCAGGATACAGATGAAATTTTAGAAGGAGTTTTATTAATAAGCTGGCTACATATGACTTACATGGGGTATAGCTAACCTAAATTGTGCAGCCTTGAAATAGCTCTGAGGCTAGTTATATAGACTTGATCACATACAGGTTGGAGGGGAAGGAGGAGCATGATACAATAGTCAATCATTAACAAGCTTATAACTTTTATCTATAGGATCTATTAAAAGAAAAAAAAGTACATTTCTACGTATCAAAACTTACAAGGTAACACAATAGTGATAAAATGTTGTTTTACATATGTTGGGCAGATAAAATATATTATGCTCACTTTGTTAAAGATGGAGCTGCCCACATGGAAGCCCGTCACCCAGGTGATATTATTTGCCCTTATGCTTGTAATGGGTGTGGGGGAAAGGCTGTAATATAAGCAGGTCGGGTCATTATAGCCTAAGGCTTAGTTTAAGAGTAAGCTCTTCCCCACACCCTTGACTGATTGGATGATGTAGGGTGGGCCCTCTCCTGAGGAATCCCATTATGCCTCAGATGGGTGGCTTTGTATCAGAGACTTTCTTGTATGTATAATTGGATTAAAGGTTTGGATTATCTATGCTATAAACTGGGGCAGCTCTCTCTCTTGGTTCCTGGGTTCCTGAGATTAGTATTAGAGAGGAGAGCAGAGTAAGGCCACGTGAAGGCCAGGAGAAGCAGCCGAGATGGCAGAGTGCTGAGAAAGAAGCCAGTTTGTTACGAGTTTGTGCAGGAGGAGATGGGAAACAGAGGTGAATAAGTCTGGTGAGCTGGAAACCTTTGATTCTAGGAAACTTGGATAAGTCAGTAGCTTTGTGAGCACTGAAATTGTGGGTTTTGGAGCCCAGTGTGTGTTTTTGCTTGCCCGCCGGGTGCAAGCTATAGAATTAAAGCTGATGGCTCACCAGTTTTTGGCTCCGCCGTTGTTTTGTTACCGACTGTTCGAATCCAATGCGAACCTGCGTGGGTCAGGCTGCTGTGATGGTGGCCCCGGCTACAGGCTTTACATTATATTAACACAATAGTGATAAATGTCGTTTTACATATTAAAGACATTCCTAAATTTTCTAGGGTTGTTGCCACAACAGTGAAAAGTTTTAGCTTAGGATAAGGAAATAGGAAGTTACCTTTGCTAAAAGTATTGAGGCTAGCTTTAGTTTACAAGTTTTATAAATATAAAAGATTTCAAAAGGGATGATTATTAGGAAGCATATAAAATATTACAGAATGCAGGTTTTTCAGGCAAGGGGAGTGGCCTTGTGATCCCTTTGTCTAGAGCAGTGGTTCTTAACCTTTTTTGAGGTACCGAACCCACCAGTTTCATATGCGCATTCACCGAACCCTTCTTTAGTGATAAATAAAATATAATTTTTTCCCCCTGTAAAGCCAGTAGTCGCGGCCACTATCACAGCAGCCTGACCCACGCAGGTTCATGTTAGATTCGAACAGTCGGTAATGAAACACAGGAGCCAAAAACTGGTGAGCCATCAGCTTTAATTCTAGCTTGCACCCGGCGGGCAAGCAAAAATACACACTGGGCTCCAAAACCCACTCATTCAGTGCTCACAAAGCTACTGACTTATCCGAGTTTCCTAGAATCAAAGCTTTCCAGCTCACCAGACTTATTCACCTCTGTTTCCCATCTCCTCCTGCACAAACTCTTAACAAACTGGCTTCTTCCTCAGCACTCTGCCATCTCGGCTGCTTCTCTCCTCCACGTGGCCTTAATCTGCTCTCTTCTCTAACACTAACCTCAGGAACTCAGGAACCAAGAGAGAGAGCAAGCTCCCGGATTGCCCCAGTTTATAGCATAGAAAATCCAAACCTTTAATCCAATTATACATTCAAGAAAGTCTCTGATACAAAGCTACCCATTTGAGGCATAATGAGATTCCTCCCTACATCACCACCCTACATCATCCAATCAGTCAAGGGTGTGGAGAAGAGCTTACTCTTAAACTAAGCCTTAGGCTATACTGACCCGGCCTGCCCACAGCCTGTTCCAGAACGCACATTAAAACCAACAAACTTCCATGTGGGCAGCGCCATCTTTAACAAAGTGAGCATACTATATTTTATTTGCCCAACAATCCACCCTTATGCTCACTTTACTACCCACAACCTACACCACTGGCGTTCTTATACAAGGAAATTAAGTACATTACACAAATTACAGCAATAGCACAAATCATACAATTTCAACAATTACAAAGATACATTTCACCAGTCTCTGAGCACTTTGCCAAAAGCGCAAAATGTCCTCAACCTTCTTCCTTGCCGTCAGAAAGGCTTCCTGGGGCAGGCATCAAAGCCGCCCCCGACCCCCATCAGGATATTTCACATTGTCCAAAATCCATAAGTCCATTCAACAAAGGAGCTTGTGCCCATCCGGTCATAGTCCAGGAAATCAGTCCACACACATAGGGCTTTAGCCTCCCCCCTCATTCCTGCCATCATGGCAAGTCTCACACTGTCCTAAAGAGAAGCACGTGGTAATGGCAGCCAGCATTTCCATCTCTGCTCTGGGGAGCATGATGGCTTCCACCCCTGTATCCCAAAATCGCAGACCTACCAGCGTTGTAGTAGAAGCTCCTTGCTGGTGGGCTCTCACCTTCTGGAGACTGCAGATTGCAACTCCAGCTTGATTCTCCTCGTCCTCCAAAGAGGAACTGAAAACACCAGCTCCTGCTGCTGGGCTTGATCTCCGGGCCACCACTGACTTCTGCTCAGCAGGCCATTCAGCTCCAACCCCGGCCTCAGCCCCAGTCCCGGCTTCAGCTCCGGCCCTGGCCTCAGGCCACTGCTGGCTCTCCACAACATCCAGGGCAATCTCCAACTCACGAACCTGTGATTCCTTCTCCAGCGTCTGCTCCATTTCCAGGTGAATCTCGCAAACCTGGTCGGCCTCCTCCTCCAGCGCTTCTTCCAGCTCCAGGGTCGGCATCTGGTTCTTCCACGTTTCCTCCAGCTCCTTCTGCTGCTCGGCCTGCAGGTTCTGGGCAGCCTCTTTCATAGAGCTCTCAGTTTCCTCACACATGGCTGTAAAAGTCAGCCAGCCTACAGTCCCCCAAAAAACAGCTATGGGAAACCAAAACAGCAACCAGTCCTCTACTCCACCACTCAAAGGTGGTGGCGGCTCCATGCCGAACTGTATCGAATCCTGCCAAAGACTACGCCAAACGTAAAGCCAGTAGCCGGGGCCACTACTACAGCAGCCCGACCCACACAGGTTCGCATTGGATTCGGACAGATGGCAATGAAACACAGGAGCCAAAAACTGGTGAGCCATCAGCTTTAATTCTAGCTTGCACCCGGCGGGCAAGCAAAAATACACACTGGGCTCCAAAACCCACTCATTCAGTGCTCACAAAGCTACTGACTTATCCGAGTTTCCTAGAATCAAAGCTTTCCAGCTCACCAGACTTATTCACCTCTGTTTCCCATCTCCTCCTGCACAAACTCTTAACAAACTGGCTTCTTCCTCAGCACTCTGCCATCTCGGCTGCTTCTCTCCTCCACGTGGCCTTAATCTGCTCTCTTCTCTAACACTAACCTCAGGAACTCAGGAACCAAGAGAGAGAGCAAGCTCCCGGATTGCCCCAGTTTATAGCATAGAAAATCCAAACCTTTAATCCAATTATACATTCAAGAAAGTCTCTGATACAAAGCTACCCATTTGAGGCATAATGAGATTCCTCCCTACATCACCACCCTACATCATCCAATCAGTCAAGGGTGTGGAGAAGAGCTTACTCTTAAACTAAGCCTTAGGCTATACTGACCCGGCCTGCCCACAGCCTGTTCCAGAACGCACATTAAAACCAACAAACTTCCATGTGGGCAGCGCCATCTTTAACAAAGTGAGCATACTATATTTTATTTGCCCAACACCCCCCAAATTCAAGACATAGGTATATGTTTTTTTACTGGTGCACAAAATGAGCTATGCATGAACATCACCTTGCTCAAAGAACAAAACCAACAAAGTGCATGAACGCACAACAAATTACTGTAAAGCCAATAGTTGCGGCCAGGATCAGAGCCGCTTGGCCCGTGCAGGTTCACATTAGATTCGAACAGTCGGTAATGAAACAGTGGAGCCAAGAACTGGTGAGCCATCAGCTTTAATTCTAGCTTGCACCCGGTGGGCAAGCAAAAACACACACTGGGCTCCAAAACCCACTCATTCAGTGCTCACAAAGCTACTGACTTATCCGAGTTTGCTAGAATCAAAGGTTTCTAGCTCACCAGACTTATTCACCTCTGTTTCCCATATCCTCTCTACGCAAACTGCTTCTTCCTCAGCATTCCACCATCTTGGCTGCCTCCTCTCCTCCACGTGGCCTTAATCTGCTCTCCTCTCTAATACCTCAGGAACCAAGAGCGATCAAGCTACTGGTCTGTCCCACTTTATAATGTAGAAATCCAAACCCTTAATCCAATTATACAAACAAGAAAGTCTCTGATACAAAGCCACCCATCTGAGGCATAATGGGATTCCTCAGGAGAGTGCACCACCTACATCATCCAATCAGTCAAGGGTGTGGAGAAGAGCTTACTCTTAAAACTAAGCCTTAGGCTATAATGACCCGGCCTGCCGACAGCCTGTTCCAGAACACACATTAATATCAACGAACTTCCATTTGGGCAGCGCCATCTTTAACAAAGTGAGCATAATATATTTTATCTGCCCAACAATTACGGTATTACTTTATTCTGGCCTCCGAGGCAGAGGCTTCTCTGAACCCCTGAGACCGACTCATTGAACCCCTAGGGTTCAATAGAACTCAGGTGTAAAGCCAGTAGTCGTGGCCAAGGCCACCATCACAGCAGCCTGACCCACGCAGGTTCACATTAGATTCGAACAGTCGGTAATGAAACAATGGAGCCAAAAACTGGTGAGCCATCAGCTTTAATTCTAGCTTGCACCCGGCGGGCAAGCAAAAACACACACTGGGCTCCAAAACCCACAATTTCAGTGCTCACAAAGCTACTGACTTATCCGAGTTTCCTAGAATCAAAGGTTTCTAGCTCACCAGACTTATTCACCTCTGTTTCCCATCTCCTCCTGCACAAACTCTTAACAAACTGGTTTCTTCCTCAGCACTCTGCCATCTTGGCTACTTCTCCTCCACATGGCCTTAATCTGCTCTGCTCTCTAACACTAACCTCAGGAACCCAGGAACCGAGAGAGAGATCTAGCTACCGGTCCGCCCACTTTATAGCATAGATAATCCAAACCTTTAATCCAATTATACATACAAGAAAGTCTCTGATACAAAGCCACCCATCTGAGGCATAATGGGATTCCTCCCTACATCACCACCCTTCATCATCCAATCAGTCAAGGGTATGGAGAAGAGCTTACTCTTAAACTAAGCCTTAGGCTATAATGACCTGGCCTGCCTACATTACAGCTTTTCCCCCACAGCCATCTCAAGCATAAGGGCAAATATCACCTGGATGACGGGCTTCCATGTGGGCAGCGCCATCTTTAACAAAGTGAGCATATTATATTTTATCTGCCAAACACCAGGTTAAGAACTACTGGTCTAGAGGTATAGTCACTCTCAGGACTCCAGGAGGGGAGGAAGAGCCGGAATCAGTGTAGGATATGTAAACATTGTTTCCTAAAGGATCTTATTGAAGGGGAAGAGGAAGTTTTCAGATAACCTTTGTCTTCTTTGCTGTCTAGCAAGTGGCCTTAGTTCTTCTAAAGAACTATACAGGTATTGATCAATTTACGACCTATGCAACTTACGACCGTTTGACTTTACGACCACAATCGCTAGCCACGACTGCTCCGCGTCTGGAGCAGTTTTTGTATGCACCTGTATTTTGTAATTTTGTATGTTTTGCAAATATTAAACCAGTTGTACTGGTAATGCAGTGTTTTACTTAAACCTGATGAATGTAAAAATAAGAAACAAAATGGGGTAGAGATGATACAAATGGCATAAAATGAACAAAGAAAATTATGATATATAACAATAATGAAAGAAAATTATGATAACATATGACTTAAAGATTTTTATAACATCATTTCACAGTACTGTACATATAGCCTACTCAACTTACGACCAAATTGTGTTATGACCGGTCTGTCGGAACCAATCGTGGTCATAAATCAAGCACTAGCTGTAAACTATGATTAGTTACTAACTTTTGCCCCTTTAATCTCTTTCTCTGTTTTTTTTTTTTCTTTTTAGAAAGGAGGGGTAAGGGCCTGCTGCTTTCTTTTAAAATACTAATGTTAATTTTTGCAGTTCTTTGGCACCTTATCACACCTGAATGTGAATAATGACAGAAAGGCTTAGAAAGGCAGGTAGGATCCATTTAGGGAAACTTTTGCAAGCAAGCTAGAGTTTGAACTTTATTCCAAATAAATAAACATCTTTGACTAAGGTAGTGGCCCAGAGCCCAGACTTTGGCATCAGATAGATTCAAGTTAAAATACTGATTCCACTTACTGTGCGTGATCTTGAGCAGGTCACTTACTCTCCAAGTGGCAGATTAAAATAATGTTTATCTCACAGGGCTGTTATCAGGAGTAACTGCAATTAGCATATGAAGCAGTCATTCAGGAAACATTTATTGACCCTCCACCATGTATGTCCCAGACAATGAGCTTTGTACTGGTGATATAAAGATAAAGGCTGAAGGAAGGCATGAAGCAATGGGAAAGACAGATAAGTAAACAGAAAATTACAATACAGTATAAATGAGCAAAGAGCTGGAGGAGCTGAGTAACTCAGATCAGGGAAGGGAATGATGAAGAAAACTTACCAGAGGAGGCAACCCTTAGCCTCCTGATAAAGGCCTCTAAAGGTGGGTAGAAATATAACTTATTTTTCAAGGTCTAATTATTTTTATGAATTGTCTTGTTACATTGTAGTTTGTGACAGAAACAAGCTTTTAAAACTCCAAATGAATTTTTTTGGTTGTTATTTATGTTGTTTGGTAGGATGATTGTTTTTGCCTGATTTTAAATCCAGAGAAAGGAGAAGGTGTGGGGGGAGGGTGCCCTATTTCTCAGCTGATTCCATTTGCAACCACATCAGCAGTGGAAGAAGTAAGCAAGCCAAATCATTGAAACGTGTGGTAAAACAAAAGAAATTAAAGGGAAGTTGCCCTAATATGGAGTAGCAAATCTGAGTTTTCATTTGCAGGAGATGTTTAGGACATTTGTTGGGTTTTCAGCCCATATTTATTTCCTCTTCTGAAATGCAGCCCAGTTTTGTTTTGTTTTCTTTTTCTTCTGGAGAACCATATCTTTTCTCATTCTTATTTTATGTGTTCTGGTGAAGTTGACTCCATTGCATTCTGGTTTCTGGGTTGGTTGTGATTTAGACCTGATTAATTAGCCTCACCCTGGCCTCAGGGGCTGGGATGTGCATCACCCAATCAGAACCAGAGAGAAATAATCTGGGACTTCTGCTGAGCCTGTAAGTATGCCTTGGCTACTGGTTTGAACATGGGAAGTTGTAAAGTGATAGCTACTGGCAGCCATTTATTTTCTTACCACTTCTTCCCACCACTTGAAGCCCAAAATTGAAGGCAGCCAATATAGAGGAGAGCAGGGATCCTGAGAGTAGAATATAAAGTTCACGAGGGCAAGAATCTTGGCTTTATTTTTAAATCTTTTTATTTATATATGTAAAGCCAGTAGCCAGGGCCACCATCAGAGCCGCCTGGCCAGTGCAGGTGCACATTAGATTCGGACAGTCGGTAATGAAACAACGGAGCCAAGAACTGGTGGGCCATCAGCTTTAATTCTAGCTTGCAGCCGGTGGGCAAGCAAAAACACACACTGGGCTCCAAATCCCACTCATTCAGTGCTCACAAAGCTACTGACTTATCCAAGTTTCCTAGAATCAAAGGCTTCTAGCTCATCAGACTTATTCACCTCTGTTCCCCATCTCCTTCTCCAGCACAAACTGCTCAAACTGGCGTCTTCCTCATAACTCCGCCATCTTGGCTGCTTCTCTCCTCCACGTGGCCTCAATCTGCTCTCCTCTCCAATGCTAACCTCTGGAACCTAGAGAGAGCAAGCTCCCAATCTGCCCCAATTTATAGTGTAGAAATTCAAACCTTTAATCTAATCTACAAACAAGGAAGTCTCTGATACAAAATCACTTATCTGAGGCATAAAAGGAGGATTCCCCATGAGAGTGCACCACCCCACATCATCCAATCAGTCAAGGGTGTGGGAAAAAGCCCACTCTTAAAACTAAGGCATAGGCTATAACAACCCGGCCTGCCTACAGCCTGTCCCCCAAAACACATTAATATCAATGGACTTGCATGTGGGCAGCGCCATCTTTAACAAAGTGAGCATAATATATTTTATCTGCCCAATAATATATCACTCACAAACAGAAAAAAGTGCACAAAACATATGTTTGAGTAGAATATTACTGCAAAGTTAATACACAAAATCAAGAAATCAAACATTACCCCTTCCCCATACTCCTAATAACTATCTTCTCTCATCTCTTGAGTATCAACACTGTAATTTTTTGAGATTTTTGTATTTTATATAACTTGGAATTATATACTATACATTTTTGTGTGTCTGGCTCCTGTCACTCAAATTTATTGTAAAGGTCTTTGATGAATATACACATGCATTTCTTTCTTTTTTTTTTTTTTTTAATAATTTTTATTTTTTTATTTTTATTTTTTTATTTTATTTTATTTTATTCATTTTAGAGAGGAGACACAGAGTGAGAGAGAGAGAGAGAGAGAAAGAAAGAGAGAAAGGGGGAAGGAGCTGGAAGCATCAACTCCCATATGTGCCTTGACCAGACCAGTGCAGGGTTTTGAACTGGCGACCTCAGTGTTCCCAGGTCGTCGTTTTATCCACTGCGCCACTACAGGTCAGGCAAATTTAAGAACCTCTCCTTCGAGCCGGAAACCATGCATTTCTATTGGGTATGTTCCTAAGAGTGGATTTGCTAGGGTCACAGTGTGTACACATGTTTAACTTTAGAAGATATTGCCAAATTGTGTTCCAAAGTGATTATACCAATTTACTCTTCTACCCTGGTATGTAGCTGGTGCTCCCCATTCTAAGTAATATTTAGTATTTTCAGTCTTTTTAGTGTGAATATGTAGTATGTCATATTGCACATGAGGCTAAATACATTTTCATTCAGCCATTTGGACATCCTTTTCTGTGAAGTGCCTCTTCACGTGTTTGGCCTATTTTTCTATTGAATCGCCTGTCTTTTCCGTTTAGATTATTTCTTTTCTTTAATTACTACACTAATACCATCCTATATGACATTGTAGTTTTATAATAAACTTTGGTAGACTATATCCTTTTCCCTTGTTCTTGTTTTCTGAGTGTTTTGGCTATACTCGACCCTTTGCATTTCTACATGCAGTTGACCCTTGAACAATGTGGGGGTTAGAGGAGTCTACCTCTGTGCAGTCAAAAATTCATGGATAACCTTTAACCCTTTGAGTAGTACGATGTTCATGTACATCCTCGTGCCTCCTGACCATCCAGAGTACGATCGACTTATTTTAAAAATGTGTAAGGCAACATTATAAAAGGGCAAATGTATGTTCTTGTTTCCATAAATTGGTTATCAAACAAACATGATTTTAAGTTAATAAAACTGTAACTGGTACTAATTTCATTTTTTGAAAAAAAAAAAAAAAAACAAAACGAAGAAACAAACTCATTCCAGGGGGTCAGCGAGCATGAAAAAAACTCACTACTGAAAGGGTTAAACTCCCCTAAACCTTATTTACCCCCAGTTATTTCTCAGTATCTGCAGGGATTATTTCTAGGAACCCAAGGGATACCAAAATCTACTCCAGTCCCCTCTATAAAATTATGTAAATCAATGCATATAGTCAGCCTTCTGCATCCGTGGACTCCCAACCACAGATCAAAAACAGATGATTTAATGAAAAAATTTTAATACAAGTAGACCACCTGCACCATTCAAACCCATGGTGTCCAAAGGTCATGTATATATTTTAGTCAGGTTGCTATTCTCCACTTATAAACCTGTTGGGATTTTCATTAGGATAGTACTTAATCTATAATTAATTTGAAGAGATTAACATTAAAGCTTCTAATCCATATGGAATAATACAGAATTCTAATGGAATAATGCATATATTTTCTTAGGTTATCTTCCATTTTTTTCAATAAAGTTCTGTAGTTTTCTAGGTAGAGTGGTCTTGCATTCTATTTTTCTCAAGTTTTATAAAAATGTATTGATTAATTTTAGAGAGAGAGAAAGGGGGAGAGAGAGACAGATACATCAACCTGTTTCTGTATGTGTCCTGACCAGAGATCTAATCAGCAACCTTTACATATCAAGATGATGCTCTAACCAACCATGCTATCCAACCAGGGCTCTTACATTTTTTTATTAGATTTATTTGTCATCATTTGATATTTTTATGCAATTATAAATGGCAACATATTTTAAAACTTTCTGTCTGTTGCTGGTATATAGAAAAACAGTTGACTTTCTGTACATTGACCTTCTATATTGGTTTTCTATTATTGTATAACAAATTATCACAAAATTATCATCTCTAAACAAATATATTATCTCAGTTTCCATGGGTCAGTAGTCTGGATACACGTTAGCTGGGTCATCTGCTCAGAGTCTCAGGAGGCTAAAACAAGGTGTCAGCCAGTCCTAAGATATTTTTGGCTGCGGATCCTTTTCTAGAGCTCAATGGTTATTGGTGCAATTCATTTCTTTTTTTCTTTTTCTTTTTATTTTATTCATTTTAGAGAGGAGACACAGAGTGAGAGAGAGAGAGACAGAGAGAGAGAGAGAAAGAGAGAAAGGGGGGAGGAGCTGGAAGCATCAACTCCCATATGTGCCTTGACCAGACCAGTGCAGGGTTTTGAACTGGAGACCTCAGTGTTCCCAGGTCAACGCTTTATCCACTGCGCCACCACAGGTCAGGCCAGTGCAATTCATTTCTTTACAGTTGCAAGACTGAGGTTTCTCTTTCATTCTGACTGTCATCTGGCAGCCACTGTCCGCTTCTAGAGGCCACTGCAATGTCCTGTTGTGTAGTCCTCTCTGAAACATGACATTTTGTTTCTTCAAGACCAGTAGGAAACCATTTTGTTGACTTCCCATATTTTGATTTCTGATCTCTCTGATCTCTCTCTCTCTCTTTTAAAAAGCCTTACCTAAGTAAAGCCACTAGAATGAGCTCCCTTTTGATTAACTCAGGTTCAATTTGTCTTAATTACATCTGCAAAATTCCATATACCATGGCCTAATCATGTGAGTGCAATCTCATATTCACAATTCTACACACACTTAAGTGGGAAAGGGATTTACAGAGGGCAAGTTCATCAGGGCACTGGGATCTTGGAGGACAACTTAGAATTCTACCTACCACACCTTGTATCCAGCAATCTTACTGGTTAATTAATTCTACTAGTCTACAGATTCCTTGAGATTTCCTAAATATAGTTATATTATCTAAGTATAATAACAGTTTTATTTCTTCCCAGTTTTTCTATTGTTAAAGTTTCTTTCTCTTAACTTATTGCACTGGCTAGAAACTCCAGTACAATGCTGAAAAGTAGTGAAAGTGGGCTTGTTTTCTATTTCCACTTTTTAAAATAGAGCATGAGACACAGTGGCTTCTCAATAAATATTTTTAAACATACAAATGGGTGACAGCAAAGCTGAGAGATGGGGAAATTAATTCCTGCTTGATTATTTGATTTCAATCAAAAATTTTAAATTATATTTGATCTCCTGATCCACAGCATAACACGAGTGAACAAACATATGGGATAAAATTATTATACTCAGTGGAATCACTTTTTTTTTAAGAACAATTTTGTGAATTCAAACATGTTCAAATATCTACCATATTAGGAAAATCCAAATTTCGAAGGTCTTGTTGATTCTGGGGAGCAGAGAGAGTGGTGAGAGTGTCACACTAGAGCAGGGGTCCCCAAAATTTTCACACAGGGGGCCAGTTCACTGTCCCTCAGACTGTTGGAGGGTCAGACTATAAAAATAACTATGAACAAATCCCTATGCACACTGCACGTATCTTATTTTAAAGTTAAAAAACAAAACGGGAACAAGTACAATATTTAAAATAAAGAACAAGTAAGTTTAAATCACCAAACTGACCAGTATTTCAATGAAAACTATGGGTTCAGATGCATCCTGTGCTCCTCTCACTGACCACCAATGAAAGAGGTACCCCTTCCGGAAGTACGGCGGGGGCTGGATAAATGGCCTCAGGGGGCCGCTTACAGCCCGCAAGCCGTAGTTTGGGGACCCCTGCTCTAGAGAGTGTCCCCGGCACCTTCTTTTTGCACCCTCTGCCTCTCAGAGCCTTCTTGAGCCGACGGGTGCCAGACACATGGCGGCCAGGGACCTGCGGTTGACAGCTTGGCCTCCTCTGGCTCTTCTGCAGAGGGAGAAGAGAACCCCTGACCAGCCCACATCGGAGAAAGAACCTGAAATTCGACTGGAGAGAGGAAAGGGAGGAGGAGAACAAGGACAAGGAGGTCAGTTCAATGGTTTTCCATTTGATAAAGGGAGTAGCCAATATAAAACAAGGAAGAAATGTTGAAAAAATTTAGAAATGCCAATGTTAAAAAACATTTGTGAACCTGACCAGGTGGTGGCTTAGTGGATAGAACATGACCTGGAATGTTGAGGACCCAGGTTGGAAACCCCCAGGTTGCCAGCAGCATGGAATCACAGACATGACCCCATGGTCACTGGCTTGAGCCCAGGGTCACTGGCTTGAGTCCAAGGTTGCGGTCTTGAGCAAGGGGTCACTCACTCTGCTAGAGCCCCTAGTCAAGGCATATATGAGAAAGCAATCAATGAACAACTAAGGTGCCACAACAAAAGATTGATGCTTCTCATCTCTCTCCCTTCCTATCTGTTTTTCTCTCTCTCTTGCAAAAATAAAAAAAATTGTGAGGTTCTCAATTTGGAGAGATCAGTTGTATAATAGTGAATTGGTGAAGAGGATCTTGAATTTCTTAAACCCAAAACCTTCTGGCAAACCACTGCCAAAATCTAAAATAACTTTTAGCAAAGTCAACAAAAAGGAACGGAACAGTTCTGGAATGGCAAGGAACGCCAAGCAAACCAAATGTCCTGAAATTCTGTCAGATGAGTTTAGCAATGATGAAGATGAAAAAAGAACAAAAACAAGGAAAATACTTCAGAGGATGAAGATAAAGAAAGTGAAGAAATGAAGAAGAACCACCAAAAAAAAAAAAAAAACCTTCTAAAAAGAGAAAAACCTAAACAGAAAGCCACTACTAGAAGAAAAAATTAGTAAAGAATGCGAATGTGAAGATGGCAGATAGCAGCACCACCAAAAAGGATCAAAATACTTCTAAAAAAAGAAAGTGAATCTGAGAATAGTTCAGATGGTGAACCTTAAATTAAGAAATTGAAGAAAACTTCTACAGATGAAGAGTTAAAGGAAACATTAAAGAATTATTGGCAATGCTAATTTGAAGAAGTTACAGTGAAGCAGACTTGCAAAAAGGTGCTGTATGTGAAAATTACCCTACTTATGATTTGACTGAAAGAAAAGGTTTCATAAAAACAATTTCTTGAAGAGGTAATTTCTTGAGATAAAGGACAGAGACAGATGAGATGTTCCATGTATTTAAAGTTCTGATTCATACCATTAAACCAGCAAAAATAATGTATTTACTTTTCTAAATCTTTGCAAGAATTGTGTTGGTAGAATTTATTGCTGACTTTTTAATCTTAAGTATTATGGAAATTTGAGTTTGCCATTTTAAATTGCATTTCTATGCAGTTTTTAGTTTAAAATTTTGCATGGCAGTAATTGTTCCTTGCTTGTAGAGTTGTATTTTGTACATTTTGAAATTCTTTAAGTAAGGTCATCGATTCTTGAACTGTTGTAGTTTTCAGTGTAGTCAATAATATTAGCTTGTGTAAGACATACTTTTAATTGAGTAAAACAGAAACTACACTGCTCAAAAAAATTAGGGCATCAGGATACATGCAAATACGCCAGTATTTCCAGCCTTTTGTATAGTGCATTTTCACCAGTGAAATAAAAGTTGGTTTTGCATCTCATTTGCGTAATTGAACAATTTTCTTTGACTTGTTATATGCTTTTCTGATGTTCTTATTTAATAAATAAAAATCAAATGCTTCTTTTTTTATCACTTCATATTAATTTTGAAATAACCCCTGTTTGTGAGCAGTATATTATAACTGGCATCTATACATGCAGAGACCAATGCAGTATTTAGTATACGAAATATTTTGAATACAACACATCTATCAGTGTAAAATCTTAGTGGCAGTGTGTTCATCATATTAAGAATATGGAAGCTTCAGCTGTCCAGACGACTAAATTGGAACGTTTCTCCTTTATGTATATATATGTCAATTTGTCAGCCTGACAAAAGTGACAGACTTTATTTTTGTATTTTCAAAAACAAATTTGTTGTATATAAAGGTTTTTTTAATTTCTTTTGTGCAGATCAATTTTTAAACCCATAGAGGTCAGTGTCTTTACTGTTATAAAATGAAATGTCAGTGTTCAGTCATAGTATCACAGAGCAGTGGAGTCAGAATTTGGTGAAGAAAACACAGAACAGATAGTTCTCTGCTTTGCCTTGAAAGTGTCAATTCATAGTTTTTAGTGTCAACTCTGGAACCATTGTTGTATTTTATATTAAGGATAGACCAAAATCAATGCATCAAAACTTCAGAAATTTAGGGAAGAATGGAATTAAGTACAAAAACATTTGACTTATAATAAATGACTGGTTTTTAGTAACTGTTTTTGCCCATATAAAATGCTGGTGTTTACAGGAAACCTTGATCTCTATAATTATGACAAAAAGTACCACATGAAATGCCAGAAGAAGATAATATGCAGGCAATAGTAGATATCTCAGACAAAATATTTCTCAAAAGTGGTAACAGACTTTTTTTTTTAATTTCTTTTTTTTTTTTTATTAATTCTAATGGGGTGACACCAATAAATCAGGGTACATATGTACAATGAAAACATCTCCAGGTTATCTTATCATTCAACCGTGTTGCATACCCGTCACCAAAAGTCAAATTGTCCTCTGTCACCTTCCATCTGGTTTACCCTGTGCTTATTTTTAACATTAAAGAAATTTAATCGATTTGTGGAATTAGAGCTACTTGGTTTTAAATTTTGGTTAATCAGGTTTTTAGGGGATCAACGTATGAACTATACTTGAATGCAACTAATTTGTTTTACACTGACTGTCTTAATCAATTTATTAAGTAGTCTCTGAATTTTAAAATAAAACATGCTGCTTATGAGAGAATTAGGCCTTTGAAACAACTGAGTGTTTAAAATAAAAATACCTTTGCATTGTACAACAGAAATATGTAAAAATAGGTGAACTGTTAACAGGTATTTTCGGTTTTGACGTCTTGATAAAGTTGTTAACACATCAGAAAAAGATAGTTAATACAAATGAATGGAATAAACTAGTGAACCAATGAATTGGTCTTTGATTTTAAGTAATTTGTTGCTATAAACTTTGTCAATAAAATAAAATTATAAGCAATAAAAAAAGAGAAAATCCTCCTTCACATTCACTTCTACCTAGTACTCCATGTAGCTTCTCCTTTTATTTTATTTTTAACAACCAAGCTTCTAAACAGTTTATTCATCTTTTGTTCTCCATGTAACAGCCCTCAACTCATTACGGTATGATCTACCAAATTTGCTTTACTAGGATCAGTAGTGACCTTTATGCTGTTAAATCTAGTGGACAGCATACATCTTATTTGCTATAGTTGAACACTCCTAGATGCTTCCAAAATTACTTCCTTGGTTTTCTGTGACCTCCTGACTTTCCTGTTATTTCTCTGCCTCTTCTTTTTAGTCTCCTGGTTGCTTTCCTCTTATCACCTAGTCCATTAACCAGAAGGATATGGTGACCATATGGAATCAGAGTAGTCTTTACTGGCACATGTCAGTGAGCCAGTTTAATCATAAAAACAAAGCCAGTTATAAAAGCATTTTATTTGATCATTGACTTGCTGTATGTTGATATTTGCTTATTGAATGGATCTGGGGCTAGTCACAGGTCCTCTTCCCTTCCTTCCCCTCCCTCCCCTTCCCTCTTTTTTTTTCCCTTCCCTTCTTATCTTTCTATTCTCTCTCTCTCATAAGTCTCATACATATCTATCCTTCCACTTATTAACTACATATTGACAACTTCTGGATTTATATTTTCATTCAGTTCTCTCTTCTGAGTTCCAGATCCATATATCTAACTGCCTCCCTAACATTTCCAAGTAGCTAATACAGATATCCAAAATTAGACATGTTCATTATTGAATTTATGATGCCAAATCTTTTTCTCCTGCATGGTTTCCTGACTCACTAAATGTTTTCACCATTGTTCTTGTTGCTCCTGGGTCAGGAACCTAGGAATCATTATTAACATCCACCTATTTACTAGCTCCTTTGTACAATCAATCATCAAGTATTGTCAATTGTTTCCTAGAATACCTCTCAAATATTGGACACTGTCTTAGTCAACTCGGGCTGCTATAACAAAATACTGTAGACTGGGTGGTTTAAACAGCAAACATTTATTTCTCATAGTTAAGGAATCTGGAAGTCCAAGATCAAGGTGCTGGTTGATTCATTTCCTGATGAGAGCACTCTTCCTGGCTTACAGACAGCCACTGTTTTGCTGTGCCCTCATGTGGTGGAGAGAAAGCAACCTCTCTCTCCCGTCTTCTTATAATAAGGTGACCAGATTTTAAAATTGGTAAAGCGGGACACCATTGACAGAGGGAGGGGGGGTTGGTTCTTGATTAAAAATTTGGTCTAGCCTGACCTGTGGTGACGCAGTGGATAAAGCGTCGACCTGGGAACACTGAGGTCGCCAGTTCAAAACCCTGCACTGGCCTGGTCAGGCACATATGGGAGTTGATGCTTCCAGCTCCTCCCCCCCCCCCTCACTCTGTGTCTCCTCTCTAAAATGAATAAATAAATTAATTAATTAAAAAAAATTTGGTCTATATGGAGCTTCCAGGTCGAGGCGGGGTCTCCCTGCTGAAAACCGTATATTCCCTTCCTGTTCTCCCGCAGTTCCCTAGCTTTTCGTGCATTCTTTCCAAAAATTGGGACTTTTTAAAAATGCCGCAGGCCTGACCAGGTGGTGGCGCAGTGGATAGAATGTCGAACTGGGAAGTGGAAGACCCGGGTTTGAGACCCCGAGGTAGCCAGCTTGAGCGCGGGCCCATCTGGCTTGAGCAAAAGCTCACCAGCTTGGACCCAAGGTCGCTGGCTCCAGCAAGGGGTTGCTCAGTCTACTGAAGGCCCACGGTCAAGGCACATGTGAGAAAGCAATCAAAGAACAACTATGGTGTTGCAAGGACAACAAGAAACTAATGATTGGTGCTTCTCACCTCTCTCCGTTCCTGTCTGTCTGTCCCTATCTATCCCTCTCTCTGACTCTCTCTCTCCGTCCTTGGAAAAAAATAAAATAAAATAAAAATAAAAATTCCACGGGACGCAGGACAAATTGTTAAAAACGGGACTGTCCTGCCAAAAGCAGGACATCTGGTCACCTCATCTTATGAGGACACTAATCCCATCATAGGGGCTTCACCCTCATGACCTCATCTAAGCCTGATTACGTCTCAAAGGCCCCATCTCCAACTATGATAACATTGGGGGTTAAGGCTACAACATATCAATGTGGAGCGGGAATAGATTCAAACATTCAGTCCATAACAGATACCCTTCTAACTGCTCATGCCACAACTTCTCTTGGTTAACGCCACTGACTCATTCTCCACAGAGTAGTCAAACTGATCTTTTAAAAACATGTTTGTGTTATCTACTTGCCCAAAGCTCTATTATGGCTTATGATAATGTTCAAACTCCTACATGACCTATTACTTCCTGTATGGTCTGACTTTGGTCTAGTGCTTGCTCATTTCATGCTGGCCACATTGGTCTTTTCTCTGTTTCCTCTGCTTACCTACATCTTTCACACACCAGAGCTTCTTTCTGCTGGCTGTTTCCGGTGCTAGGGACTCTTTACTACCACTATTTCCCCTCCATGGCTAGCTCCTATTCACTTTTCAGTTTAAATGCTGCTTCCTTGGGCACCTACACTAAATTACACTCATCTTTACAATCTCTCACAGATTTTTTTTAACCTTTTTATAACACGTACCTAATCTGCTGTTGAACAGTTCCTATTATTATTTATCTAATATCTCTCTTATGTCCTCTTCCACCCCACCCCAGATTGTGAGTGCTATGATAGCATGAATTAAAACAGCCTGGTTGAATTAAAACAGCTAGTAGCTAAAACTGCGAGCGTCGTTGACCCAAAACATCTTTAATAAATGCTCATTGAGTGTGAATGGATGTCTGGATGTCTACTTGAAAATGAGGATGAGTGCAGGGCTTAGGAAGTATTGATGTAGAAACATTTTTCTTACTTCTTCATTATAGTAGGAGATTTACAATCAGAATATAGGTTCCACCAAAAAGCAGCCTTAGCAGGTTAGCTTAGTCGGTAAAATTGTGCCAAAATGCCAAGGTCGCAAGTTTGATCCCTGGTCAGGGCACATATAGGAAGCAACCGATGATTGCACAACTAAGTGGAACAACAAATGAATGCTTCTCTCTCACTCTCCCCTTTTCTCTCTCTGTCTCTAAAATCAATCAATAAATAATGTTTTTTAAAATCTTAAAAAAATGAATTATGAGTGTAAAGCCAGTATCCAGGGCTGCCACTGCCGTCTGGCTCATGCAGGTTCGCATTAGATTCGGACAGTCGGTAATGAAACAACAGAGCAAAAAGCTGGTGGGCCATCAGCTTTAATTCTAGCTTGCACCTGGCAAGCAAGTAAAAACACACACTAGGCTCCAAACCCCACTCATTCAGTGCTCACAAAGCTACTGACTTATCCGAGTTTCCTAAATCAAATGTTTCTAGCTCACCAGACGTATTCACCTCTGTTCCCCATCTCCTTCTCCAGCACAAACTCTGCACAAACTGGCTTCTCCCTCAGCACTCCACCATCTTGGCTGCTTCTCCTCTCCTCCATGTGGCCTTAATCTGCTCTCCTCTCTAATGCTAACCTCAGGAACCGAGGGAGAGCAAGCTCCCGGCCTGTCCCACTTTATAGTGTAGAAATCCAAACCTTTAAGCCAATCTACAAACAAGAAAGTCTCTGATACAAAGTCACTTATCTGAGGCATAATGGAGGATTCCTCATGAGAGTGCACCACCCCACATCATCCAGTCAGTAAAGGGTGTGGAGAAAAGCTTACTCTTGAAAAACTAAACCTTAGGCTATAAGGACCTGGCTTGCTTACAGCCTGTCCCCCATACCCAATATAATTACGCCCATCCCAAGCATAAGGGTAACTAAATCACCTGGGTGATGGGCTTCCATGTGGGCAGCGCCATCTTTAACAAAGTGAGCATAATATATTTTATCTGCCCAACAATGAGTTTGACAAAAATTAACCTCATTTTGAAGGCAAGTAGTGAGTAACTAAGGGAACCTCTAACATACCGGAGTAAAATGTAGGCAGCTCAGGCAGGCAGTGAAGAATCTAGATAGCATTAACCAGAGAGAGATGCTGACCACATGGAATCAGAGCAGCACTCACTGGCATGCATCAGTGAGCCAGTTTAATTATCAAGACAAAGCCATTCATACAAGCTTTTGTTTGTGCACTTCTTTGATAAATGCTAATTGTAAGGATCCAAAGGAGAAAATACTGTCAGGAATCTGACTTTCAATTTGTAATGGACGAAAAATACTTATTTTTTTTAAAAAAAATGTGTCCTGTATGCTAACTTTACAATTTCTTTTGCTCTGCACAAAACTGCAAAGTAAAGTTAGGGTACACTTAGAAGAATGGACATAGGCTTCTGCATATTTATAAAAGAGGAATGCATTATAAAATAAGCAGAACAGCCTGACCAGGCGGTGGCTCAGTGAATAGAGCGTCGGACTGGGATGCGGAAGACCCAGGTTCGAGACCCCGAGGTCGCCAGCTTGAGCACGGACCCATCTGGCTTGAGCAAAAGCTCGTCAGCTTGGACCCAAGGTCGTTGGCTCCAGCAAGGGGTTGCTTGGTCTGCTGAAGACCTGCAGTCAAGGCACATCTGAGAAAGCAATCAATGAACAACTAAGGTGTTGCAACGTCAATGAAAAACTAATAATTGATGCTTCTCACCTCTCTCCATTCTTGTCTGTCTGTCCCTATCTATCCCTCTCTCTGTCCCTATAAAAAAAAAGCAGAACATTTTCTAAAAGACTACATTCATGCAACCAAATATGGGAGCTGTTTCTTAAATTTGTAAACTGCCTGAGTACTTAAAATAATAAATTAATCTGCATTGATTATTTCCAAGGCTGTTTCCAAAGTTATCAAATATTTAGTACCAAGTAAATTCTTCCCTACAAGATTTCTTTTCTTATAAGTAATGAGAACCTTCATATTCCACACTTTAGAGAAAAACTTCCCTTTTCATTGGAGAGGGGAAATCTGATATATTTTTAAATTCATATAACAAGTAATTTCACTTAATATAATTCTTTATATTTTTGGTAATTTGTTGCTGTAGCATTCCCACAGGACAGTGTGGGGACAAAGAACTCAGGACTGGAAGAACTTAAGCCTGGTGTCTGATTAGAAATAGGCTGCCATAACTAAAAGGTTATCTGTCTCAGCCTTTTTATCTCTATTTCCTCCTCTGTCAAGTGAAAAGGTTTTCTGATCCAAATGTCTTTGATTTCAATGATGCTTACTTTCTCCTGAGTGTGTTATTTTTATTTGATGTAGATCATTAAAAGCTAATAAAATGATGGAAGGGAAAATGCTTTTCTAAATTTAAAGTTAGATTTTTGCAAATATGACTACTACTTTGAAATCAGATTTTGATTGAGAACTTGTTTTCTTTTTCTTCTTTAAACAGGGACAGAGAGAGAGAGTCAGAGAGAGGGATAGATAGGGACAGACAGCCAGGAACGGAGAGAGGTGAGAAGCATCAATCATTAGTTTTTCGTTGCCATTGTGACACCTTAGTTGTTCATTGATTGCTTTCTCACATGTGCCTTGACCACGGGCCTTCAGCAGACCATAGCAACCTCTTGCTGGAGCCAGCGACCTTGGGTCCAAGCTGGCAAGCCTTCGCTCAAGCCAGATGGGCCCACGCTCAAGCTGGTGAGCTTGGGGTCTCGAACCGGAGTCCTCTGCATCCCAGTCCGATGCTCTACCCACTGTGCCACCGCCTGGTCAGGCGAGAACTTGTTTTCATTAATGCTCAGGAATGCATAAAAATTAAGAGAAAACACAGAAATTCCACTTCCTGGTAGAATGGGAACTAAAATGACCAGACAGTGGCATTAGAATTAAATGGCCTTTCTAATGCATTTTGGCATGCAAGAGAAGCTCATTATATAATTGCAATTCATTGTTGCATTAATCTTTTACTTTAGATTATGTTGTGAATATATATCTTCCTCTAGGGGAAACGGTGCAATTTCAAAATAATTTTACATTTGTCAGGATATGTTCATACTTCTCATTTATGTACTCCTCTAAACTATTCAACAACTTATTCACTCTTTTCTGATATTAACATGTCTCATATGTTCTCTATGTAAAATGTTGGACTAGATAAGCTCTATGTTTGACTCCTACTCCAGGAGGAAGTATAGAAAGGCTTCATGTCAGAGGTAGGAATTGCCTGTTCCATGTGCTCTTACCTTTCTCATGTCTTAGTTTGTATACCTCACAGTTTGGTTGAGATTTCACAATATTACCTTGTCTCTTATTTCCTATTTGACCAATTTCTGACTTGCAACTTTTTATACCTTCTGACCACTTATCTTACTTGTGGCCCTTTGGTTTATGAGGACTTTTGAGCTCTTATGGCTTCTCTTGCTTCACCTCACCCACCTCATTTATGTATTGCTACTTCCTGTTCTGTAGTTTTGATTAACATAGCCTTCCTAAATAATAATGAGATGGTGAAGGTTGAAATAATAAGTTTGATAGCTAACATTTTTTTGAGTACTGACTATAAGCTAGGCACTAAGCTATGCTATTTGCACGTTAGATGTTATCCTCACAGTACACGTATAAAGTGGGTACTATCTTTATCCTCATAGTGAACTGAACTTCAGAGAGTTTAACATGGATGAGTTTACGCAGCTAGAAAGTGGCAGAGCTAGAATGCAAACCCAGAGCCCACAAATAGTATGATGTCATAACATGTGCTTTTGTATCACATGAATAAACATGATTTAGAGGGAAAGAAAACCCAATCCCAACAAAGTTCTCTAAACTCTGAAAGCCTCTATGTGTAATAATTACATTTCTAATGTTATGGGTTTATTATTTGTTAATTTTGCCTAGTTCATGTCTGTGGACACAGACTAGAGTAGTAGCAGTTGAAGGTAGAAATGCCAGTGGGGACTTCTATCAGATCAAGATCAAAATTAAAAAGAGAGGAAGGAAAAGGAAGAAAACTAACAGGTGTTTATTGACCTTTTCTTGTTATAAGTTACTGTATTAAAATGCTCATTTAATTCCTCATTTTACATGTGAGAAAAATAAACTGTGAAGAGTTTATTACTCTTATTTGGCAAATGAAGAAACAAAGGATTAGACTATGAGATCAAAATCACATTGCTGAAGTGTCATAACCATGTTAAAAAAAAAGAAAAAAGAAAACAACCTAAAAAACCCTAGTTAGCTAAATTCCAAAGCCTGTGGAATTAATTACTGCAGGTGGCAGACAAACTCTAGAGTAGCCCTCACGATACTCATCTTCTGGTATTCACAACTTTGTGCAAGTCCCCTCTCCTTGAGTGTGAGCAAACCTTTATGATGTGCTTTTAAACCACAGAACATGGCAAAATGGTAGAATGTCACCCTGACTCACTAGCTGACTAACTGTAGAGACTTTAGAGACAGACACTCCTTACTAGTTTGATGAAGTAAGCAGCTATTTTGGGAAAACCTACATAGTAAAAGAACTGCAGGTGTCCTCTAGGATCCGGAGCAGTCTCCAGCCAGCAGAAAGCTGGGGCTGTCAGTCCTACAACCCGAAGAAAAGAAATGTCAACAACACGAGTGATCTTGGAAGCAGATTTTTCCTTAGTCTCCAGTGAGAACACAGTCTGAGAGAACCTTTGATTGCAGCCTTATAAGACCCTGAGCAGAAGACCAAGCTAAGCTGTGCCTGGACTCCTGTCTCATACAAACTGTAACATAATAAATGTGTTATTTTAAACTGCTAATTTGTGGCAATTTGTACACAACAATAGAAAATGAATGCACCACACAACCTTGGTTTTCCCTATGTGGGAAGCACAGTAAATTCTTAGCGAATGGTTATTACTATTATTATGATAATCAAAATGGAAGTTTAAAATATCAGAGTCAAAGAGTATGGAACAGAGAATTTAACAGAGTTAAATAGTTGTTTCCAAAGTAATCAAGCAGCTAATTCAGAAGACATAAAGAGATGATGATATATGAGAAACTTGTATATTACACACTCTGAACAATTATGGAATGTATTATTATCATATAAAACATTATGAAATTTCTTGTGTTTATACCCACATCTAGCCTAATGCCTTACACCATAGTCACACATTAAACTAGATGTACTATATACCCACATATAGTTTAATGTCTTTCAAAGTAAATTGGAATATTTTCCTACATTAAGATAAGATATTCTACATTAGATGTGAAGAAATATTTAAACATTCAGATTCCAATCATATTGTCATTGTGATTTTTAAACATTTTAACATTTTCAAGTAGCTTGAAATTATTTTATACATATGATGTATAAAATAATTCAAGGTATTGGATCAAAAAGCCAAAGACAGATGAGACTAATATAACACTTTCAAAGGCCCTGGTTGTTTGGCTCAGTGGTAGATAGAGTGTTGGCCCGGTTTGTGGAAGTCCTAGGTTCAAGTCCCTGTCAGGGTACACAGGAGAAGCGACCATCTGCTTCTTCAACCTTTTCCCTCCCCCTTCTCTCTTGCTCTCTTAACCCCCTACAGCCATAGCTCGACTGGTTGAAGCACATTGGCCCAGGCAATGTTAATGGCTCTGTGGAACCTCCAACTCAGGCATTAAAAATAACTCGGTTGCAAGCATGGCCCCAGATGGGCAGAGCATCAGCCCCAGATGGGGGTTGCTGGGTGGATTCTGGTCAGGGCCTGTGCGGGAGTCTTTCTCTCTATCTCCCTTCCTGTCACTTGGAAAAGAAGAAGAAAAAATCCACTTTCAATTCATGCATGCACATGGATTTTGCTTACCAAAGATAATTTACATTAAATACACAATGTAATGATATATATTTAGCTATAAAGTAGGTAAGAGAATTTGAATTAATTTTCATTTTATACATTTAAGGTATGCTACTGTGAAAAATACAGTGGCTAGTGCTCATGTCTAACTAAATTGCAAAATGATTTTTCTAATTGTTCCTTCTACCAGTGCCCCCTTTCTCTTCTGCATTTATATTGGCATGGGAATATATAGTTTCTATCAAACAAGTCATTTAGAATGGTGTTGATTGAGTTGACATGTTAACCTCACTACTGTCCCACAAACAAATATAACTGGATATATAGTAAACATAAGCATAGGCCTTTCATAGGCTTTCCAGAATTTATAAATTTGCCCATTCTTCCTCCAATGAGAATATATGGCCCTGATATATATCACCAGTCATCTTAACAGTCATAATATTTAATAAATATTATACCAAATAAAGTGTTACTAATATGGCAGCTAAATATTTTCTTATTTTTAGGATAATGATCATTTCTATCAGTTTTTCTTAATTTTTTGTTACCTGGAAATGAACATTAATAATATACTTATATAAATTTGTGATTTGACATTTCATTCTAACACTGAAATAATTCGAGGGATAACAAATGAATATACTAATTAATTTGAAATTGACCTTGTTGGTCAAATAAATTTGTGAATACGATATGTATGTTTGCTCGCTTATAGTCAGTATTGGGTGTGGGGGACAGGCTGTAAGCAGGCCGTTGTAGCCCAAGGCTTAGTTTTAAGACTAAGCCTTTCCTACCTTTTTTGATGTAGGGTGGTGCACTCTCATGAGGAATCCCATAATGCCTCAGATGAGTGACTTTGTATCAGAGACTTCCTTGTTTGTAGATTAGATTACGGGTTTGGATCTCTACACTATAAAGTGGGGCAGACTAGGAGCTTGCTCTCTCAGTTCCTTCTATCACCATTGCAGGGGCCTCCCTGATCTTTTGCCCTCCATGGGAAAAACAGGTTTTCTGCTTTTCCCTTGTCTTCTCTTGAGGCTTGCCTGTTTTGGTGAGACACCAATAAACAGAATGGCCCACCATCCTCCGACTCTGCCATTTCTTCACTGTCTGCCGGGATCCAATGGGAACCTGCATGTGAATGGCCATGATGGCAGTTCCTGGTCATACAGATCTCCTTATTTAAATTAAATTACTTGCCCAGTTAAGACGTTTTTTGTTTTTGGCAAACCTGATCATCAGCATTTACTTTTCTGTTTAGATTCATGATTATGATTTGTTTTGTGGAAAAGTAAAAGCAAACATCATGCGGGATCCCTGAAAAAACTAAGCACAATACCCAGTGTGTATTTTCTTCCTATGGTATGTTATCTACAGTTGGATAATGAGTAAAGGAAACCAGTCTGTCCTGTTCTAATGTTTACAAAATACCTTAAGGCTATTATTTAATCCAAGTGCCCACTAGAGCAACTTGGAATCTTTTTTTGGACAAGGTGGGGTATAAATGCAAATAGTTTTTGAAGGAGACTTAACTTGGGGTGGTGAACATACAAAATACAGATGATATGTTATAGGATTGTACACTGGAAACCTGTATAATTTTATTAACCAATGCCACCCAATAGATTCAATAAAAAGAAAAATTGTTTTTTTTTTTTTACAGGGACAGAGAGTCAGAGAGAGGGATAGACAGACAGGAACGGAGAGGTGATGTAAAGCCAGTAGTTGCGGTCAGGATCACAGCCGCCTGACCCATGCAGGTTCGCATTGGATTTGGACAGATGGCAATGAAACATGGGAGCCAAGAACTGGTGAGCCATCAGCTTTAATTCTAGCTTGCACTTGGCGGGCAAGCAAAAATACACACTGGGCTCCAAAACCCACACATTCAGTGCTCACAAAGCTACTGACTTATCCAAGTTTCCTAGAATCAAAGGTTTCTAGCTCACCAGACTTATTCACCTCTGTTCCCCATCTCCTCCAGCACAAACTCTGAACAAACTGGCTTCTCCCTCAGCCTTCTGCCATCTTGGCTGCTTCTCCTCTCCACGTGGCCTTAATCTGTTCTCCTCTCTAATACTCACCTCAGGAACCCAGGAACCGAGAGAGAGCAAGCTCCCGGACTGCCCCAGTTTATAGCATAGAAAATCCAAACCCTTAATCCAATCTACAGACAAGAAAGTCTCTGATACAAAGCCACCCATCTGATGCATAATGGGATTCCTCAGGAGAGTGCACCACCCTACATCATCCAATCAGTCAAGGGTGTAGGGAAGAGCTTACTCTTAAACTAAGCCTTAGGCTATAATGACCCGGCCTGCCCACAGCCTGTTCCAGAACACACATTAATATCAACGAACTTCCATGTGGGCAGCGCCATCTTTAACAAAGTGAGCATAATATGTTTTATCTGCCCAACAGGTGAGAAGCATCAATCATTAGTTTTTCATTGCCGTTGCAACACCTTAGTTGTTCATTGATTGCTTTTTCACATGTGCCTTGACCACGGGCCTTCAGCAGACAGAGCAACCCTTTGCTGGAGCCAGCGACCTTGGGTCCAAGCTAGTGAGCTTTTAGCTCAAGCCAGTTGGGCCTGCACTCAAACTGGCGAGCTTGGGATCTCGAACCTGGGTCTGTCTTCTGCATCCCAGTCTAACACTCTATCCACTGCGCCACTGCCTGGTTAGGCAAGAAAAATAGTTTTTAAAAGGCCGAATTGCCAGGATTAAAGCAGTTTTCAAACTATTGTTTATTTCTGATGCAGGTTCAAAATATAGAAACTTGCTAAATCCATTTTTAATTTATTTTATTTTTATTTTATTCATTTTAGAGAGAAGACACAGAGAGAGAGAGAGAGAGAGAGAGAGAGAGAGAAATAGAGAAAGGGGGGAGGAGCTGGAAGCATCAACTCCCATATGTGCCTTGACCGAACCAGTGCAGGGTTTTGAACTGGCGACCTCAGTGTTCCCAGGTCGACGCTGTATCCACTGCACCACCACAGGTCAGGCTAAATCCATTTTTAAAGTATAATCTATGACCTGATTCTAGACATAAAGTGAAATTATTTTCCTCTCTGGCCTTAGATGTAATTTGGTGAATCTTTCCTTAATATTTTCATAGTATAAATTCATCTGGTTTTTTATGAGATCAGGGATTTCGGTAGATTTCTTTATTATTTTATAAATTTATTTCATATTGGGGATTGATATTCTCACTCTCCTTATTACAAAATTGTGGTAATTGAAACTAGAAAAACAAGGTAAGAATTATCTTTTAATTATTTTTGTTTCTTTCTTCTCTTTTGTCCTTCCCTTTCCCCAACTTTAGCTCTTTAGTTGGTAAAATATTATTTCACAGTCGTTAGCAGTTTTCAGAGTGACTTCTTGGAAGTGTAACTTGCATGAACTTTTTTTTTCAAGTCCCAACTCTAAGTTACCGTTTCACTTTTGATTTGTTAAAACATACTATGTGTCTTATAAATGCCTGAAACTTTGATATATTTAGATAAAAAATAGTTTCAAAATTGAAAGGAATCTTTCTAAAATTAAGATGTAAGTACTCAATGAATGAGGGCCCTTTTAAATTTTCTTTTTTTTAAAAATTTTTTTTTTTAAACTTCTTTTTTAAATTTTATTCATTTTAGAGAGGAGACGCAGAGAGAGGGGGGGGGGGGGAAGGAGGAGCTAGAAGCATCAACTCCCAAATGTGCCTTGACCAGACCAGTGCAGGGTTTTGAACTGGAGACCTCAGTGTTCCCAGGTCGATGCTTTATCCACTGCACCACCACAGGTCAGGTTTAAATTTTCTTTTAAAAAATATTTGAGCATCTTTTATTTTATTTTATTTTTATTTTTTTACAGGGATAGAGAGAGAGTCAGAGAGAGGAATAGATAGGGACAGACAGGAACGGAGAAGGCGAGAAGCATCAATCATTAGTTTTTCATTGCCGTTGTGACACCATAGTTGTTCATTGATTGATGATCTCTCATATGTGCCTTGACTGCAGGTCTTCAGCAGACCAAGCAACCCCTTGCTGGAGCCAGCGACCTTGGGTCCAACCTGGCGAGCTTTTGCTCAAGCCAGATGGGCCTGCGCTCAAGCTGGCGACCTCAGGGTCTCGAACCTGGGTATTCTGCATCCCAGTCCGCCGCTCTATCCACTGCGCCACCGCCTGGTCAGGCTCTTTTAAAAAATATTCTAAAACATTCCCTTTCTTGTGGATTATACTTTACTGGATTAAGATTGCAAGCGTCTGAAACCAGGTTGAATTGTTTACTGCTAAAAATCACAATGATGTCCTGCCCAGCATCCTCCAGATATACCAATGTTGCGGGTTTGATCTCAGTCAGGGCACAAACGAGAATCAACCAATGAATGCATAAGTGGAATAACAAATCCATGGTTCTCTCTCTTTCCTCCTTCGTCTCTTTCTCTCAAATCAATCAATTAAATATTATTTTTGAAAATCACAACGCGGAGGTTTTTAATAATACACACACTTCAAGTATCTCCATCAAATAGCAGGAATAACTGATTTCAGGGCCAGGGAAGTGTGATAGGTGCCTGTGGGGAAGAGTTAAGCTAGGGGAAAAAGAGGATTCAGTCAGGGAAGAACCTCACCATAGAGACCATGGATTGTTTTCAGGGTCCAATGGGTTGTTGGGGAGGGGGTGTGACCTTTTACCTTTCAAAGGACATTTATTTGGGAAACTGAATAGCGTTCACTTGTGTGTGTGTGTGTGTGTGTGTGAAAGGTGTGGTGGAATGTTGTGGAATTACCTCCTTCAGTAGGACCTGGGTAATTTGGGTATTTTTGGAGGCGGTGGTCTGTAGAGTGGGCAAGGGTTCAGTCCCAGGGAAGGCAGAAGGTGGCCCTGAAAACAGCTCCAGGTGGGGGAAGGGTCGTGGGGAAAAGGAGAGTTCAGCGTGGGTTTCTGTCTTGGCACGCAGGAATAGGAGAAGAGGTGCAGAGGCACCGCGGGGTATTTCCCGCGCCCGGCCCCCGGGCTGCGCCAGCGTCGTAGCCCTCTCCAGCCGCGGCGAGCGCGCCCCCGGCCGGGCCGCGGCCCTCCCACCCCGGAGAGCCGCGCGGTGGATTGTGGGCTGGGGGCTGGGGGCTGAGGCGGCCTCCTGCACTGTTTCCCCGGATCTAGCCCGGCCGACCCGGCTCGGCCGGGCGAAGGGAAGCAGTGAGCAGGCCGCAGAAGTGCTAAGAGTAGTGGTCGCGGCGCGGCGCGGCGCGGCGGCGGCTCCCCTGGAGGCCGGGGATGTGGGAGAGGCGGTGGCAGCAGCGGCGGAGGCGGCGCTGTGGACCCGGGGGAAACTGCCGGCTGACAGGACACCCGGGAGAGACGTGAGGGAGCCGCCGCTGCCGCCTCTCCCCCGAGCGGAGCAGGGCTCAAGAGGGCGGCCCCGTGCTCCCGGACTGAAGGGCCCGCCGGCGCGGGACAGGGGCGGGAAGCCGGGCCCAGACGGGCCGGGCTCCAGGCGGCGGCCGCGGAGCAGCAGTCTCGGCCGACGTGGAGGGCTGGAGGCGGCGGCGATGCACTAGGCCGCGCTCTGGGGCTGCTGCCCGAGACCCGCAGGTAGGTGTGGGGCGGGCCCTGCTCGGCCCCCCGCGCTCGCAGCCCACCCTCCACCCGACCTCTTCTGTGGGGGGAGGGGGCCTAGACCCCACCCCCTCGGTCTCCTCCCCCACAGCGCGCCGGTAGAGTTTCGGTCGTAACCGACCAGCGCTGAAGCCCAGTTGTCCTCTCGGCCACCTCCTCTGCTCCTTTTCACTCTTCGTCCGGGTTCGGGCCGGCAGAGGCGCTTTCCGCGGGCGGGCGGCGGTCCTCGCATCGCTCCCGGCTCCGGCTCCGGCTCCGGCTCCGGCTCTGCGGCTTCCACCACCCTGCTTCGATGCTGCCCCCAAACTTTCTTTTTACACCCGGGCTCTTAACCCCCTTTTGATGCTACTGGAATAATTTAAATTTAAAAAATCATTTTTCTTCCCGGGAAAGGCTAACCCAAAGAAGAACTCGGTATTTTGCAGTTTGGCAGTGTAGCTCGCAATATTTTGTTCAATAATTAATGCTCTTCAGTTCTGCTTCATTCCGTCTCTGCATTGATACGAAGGCAGGCCTTCCACGTCGTTGACAAGGGAACTTTCGCCTGCCCGTTGACCATTTTGTCTGTCCATGTGCTGAGTTTGGCCGAGCCGGGTTGCATTTTTAAAAAATTCCCCTTCAATCAGGTTATTTATGACCTTTATTGAGGCTGTCCTTACTTTCGAAGAATAAAAAAGTTTAGTGTTTTTGTTTTTAATTGGCTCTGTTTCTGATTTGTCAAACCTCAGGGCAGTCTTATTAGTAAATGCTTACAAGGCAAGTGTTATTATAGTATCCTGAGAAGTGTGTTATTGTGAAAATTGCAGGTTTTGATGGGTATTCAGAGGCTTTTATAAATCTGTGGAGAATTATAATTGAAAAAGTACCTTTGAGAGCCTTAATATTTTCTAAGCATTTATGATAGAACACAGGAACAACGTGTTATATTTGTTTGACTGTGTTTGTATCGTAGTTGGAGTCTGATTTCCTAATAGTATTATTACTGGATGGTTCATAGTGATCATCATTGCTCTTGATAGGTTTAGTTAAAAATGATCAGTATGTGCAACTTTTGGCTCATTGATAGTTGTGGTTTGGAGGGTTAGATTTTTGCAATTTAATGTGATTTGGCTATTTTTAAATTATGCTCTGGGAACTTCAGAATTATTACATTACCAGGACAGACATTCTAGTCTGAGGATCACTTTTATATTTTTTGTATTTATTCATTTTAGAGAGAGAGAGAAACATTGATTTGTTGTTCCACTTATTTATGCTTTCATTGATTGTATGTGCCCTGACTGGGGATCGAACCCTCAACCTTGGCATATGGGAAGGATGCTCTTAACAAACTGAGCTACCTGGCCAAGGATGAGGATCACTTTCTTTTAAAAATAAAAAATGTTTTAATGGTGTTCTTTATAAAATGTATCACAACACAACTATAAAGACTGTTCATGTTTTGTTGTTGAGGGCATCCATGTATTTTGTTCTTGTAGAGATATTGTTACTTTAAGCATTTGGCTTTCTAAAAGGTTTTTCATTGTTTCCAAATAATCAAAGTTTACCTTTCTGTCTCTCTCCCTTTTGCTAAAAATAAATAAATAAATAAATAAAATGTAAAATTCAGTGATGTTTAGTATATTTACGAAGTTGTACAACCATCACAATAATCTAACTTAGAACATTTTTATCACCACCAAAATAAATCTGCTTATTACTAGCAGTTATTCCCCATTCTCCCCACTCTACTCCAGACCTAGGCAACCACTGATGTACTTTTTACTTTTCATCTCAGTATTTGCCTCTGTGGTTCATTCATATAAGTGGTATCAGCTCATAGTTTGAAAAGTTTTTGTTTTAAAATCAATTCATATGTTTAAAATATTTTAGTTAGAGTAAGCAACTGGTCACTGATACTAAGTGATGTTTAAACAAGGGACATACTTTTTGGTTGTATTCAGGATAGATTAATGTAATGTGTGAAGAAAGAAAAAAGCATGAATGGCTTCAGTGACTTTAAGAGGTGGTCTGGTCAACTGGGAGTCAACAAATAAAAGCTGAAAGAGTATTTTTATCAATAAGTAAAAGCTGAGAGAATTAGGATATTAAGGTAGGAAAAGACCCTAAAGGTCATCAGTTTATTTCCTGCTTGCTTCACAAATAGCAGGAACCAGATGAGGAAATCTGAAGAGTGGAAGCTTGAATCTCTAGAATGCATGGTTCAAGAACCACAATGTGGCCATGAAGGGCAAGAAATGGAATTTGTAAGTTAGAATTGTTTAGGTTCTCTTATATATGTATGCATTCATGTATGTATGTATGTACATACATGCTGTATTTGATATTTACCAGCAAAGGAGGGAGAGAACTGGACATTTCCCCAATGGGGGAGGACTAATGTATGCACATAGATGAAATTCATGTTACAAAATCCTCTAAAAATGCTTTAATCTAAAAACAATGGAATATGTATAATTTAGGTATCTTTTACTATTACCATCTTATTTTTTAAAATTCAAATTTTAAAAATAAAATTAATTTTTAATAAATTATAGCCCTGGCCAGTTGGCGCAGTAGTAGAGTATTGGCTCAGTGTGTAGATGTCCTGGGTTTGATTCCCAGTCAGGGCACACAGGAGGAGTGCTCATCTGCTTCTCCATTCCTCTTGCTTCTCTCTCTCTCTTTTTCTCTTTCCTCCCTCCCTTTCTCCCTCTCTCCTTCACTCCTTCACTCCCTGCCTCCCCTGCTCCTGCTCCATGGCTACATTGGAGTGAGTTAGCTCTGGGGGCTAAGCATGGCTCAATGGCCACCTCAGATGCTAAGAAAAGCTCAGTTGGAACAACGGAGCAATGGCCCCAAATGGGCAGAGCATCGTCCCCTAATGGGCTTGCTGGGTGGATCCCGGTCGGGATGCCGGAGTGTGTCTCTGTCTCCCCTCCTCTCACTGAGTTAAACAAACAAACAAACAAATAAATAAATAACATGACTGGTTGGAGGCCTCCTTTTTCAAAGACCCAGGACCCTAACCAATGGCTGTCAAGCAGGGGTGATTTTTACCTCCAAGGGACATTTGGCAGTGTCTAGAAACATTTACATTATCACAACTGAAGGTGGGGTGCTATTGGCATCTAGCCAAGGGATTTGAATGCCCTACAATGAATAAGGTATAGTCTACCCACCCACCCCTATGCCCCCAACAAAGAATTACCTGACTCAAAATGCCAGTAGTATTGTTCTAGACCTATGGTTTGCATGATTCTGGTAAGGGCCTGAGCTAGTGGGAAGATAGTCTCAATCGACACTGATTAGTGGATCAGGTTAACTCTTTAGGGTTTTCTAACAACTTTCTTTGTAGGGAGAAGTAGTTGACAGAAAACTAAAGGGAAATCTATTTATGACACAATGCAGATACTCTCTAGTCTGTTTTGGTGTCTTCAAATCTGAAGAAAAAATGATTTTCCTGAAAATGGCAGCCTTATTTTACTGCAAATTTGAGCTACGATTATGTTTTGAATTGTTTCTTACTGGTGCATAGGTTTTTTTAAAGTTGGAAATAGGTATAGTAGTAGTTTGCTTATCTAGAAGTGATTCTTTTTTCATGGTAGCATCAACTGCCAAGAAAAAGAGAAGTAGGCTAAGTGTTTTAATTAATTGTGTATTAATTAATATCTAACTTAAAGCTTATGCATGAATCTCATCTTTTCCTATAGTCCCCAGTTGTGAGTGTTTACTTTGTTTTTAACAGCTCATTTTGGTGATGAAAGAAGAAAAGTTTGACAGTGGAATCACTTTTGCTATTTACTTGCCTTATGACCTTAGATAAATTATTCAGTCTCTCTGAGACTCAATTTTCTCATCTATAAAATAGGAATAGTGATAATTTCTGTATTATAACATTATTATGAGAATTGAATGAGGTAATGTGTGTTAAGATGCTATTCAACTATAAAATACTTTATAGGAGTTAACTTACTACACCTGAAACTATTGCTATGTCAATTACTATGCCTCAATTGAAAACGGTTACTTGTTTCAGAAGAATCAAATTAGAAAGGGATAGAGAGGGTGCCAAGGGCAGGAATATAGATAACAAGGCAGAGAACAGTAACTGCTAACAGCCTCTCTGGGGAGGAGAGAGAAATTCTAAAAATGTATTGATAACAAACTAGTAAAAGAATTAGTATTATTACCATAATCAGAAGTTCATATATAGAGGCAGACTGACTTCCTTCAGTAGCTCCTGAGAGTATCACTATTACAGAACAGTACCAAACTGATTATGTATTACAATAATGAAATTAAATTCTTTATACAAGATTATTTTCTTTTCAAATGATACCTATTTGAAAAGTCATGCAAATAGGTAATTTCAGAATTAAATTTTGCAGAAGTTACTTAGTAGTTGTACAAAAAATATTAGCCTTTTTGAGAGTAAGTTACAATTATCTGTATTAATTTTCTTGTTGGGAATAATAATTCTTCCTCTTTCATACCTTTTTTTTTTTTCTTTTTGTAAAATTTTTTTTTTAATTTATTTATTCATTTTAGAGAGGAGACACAGAGTGAGAGAGAGAGAGAAAGAGAGAGAGAAAGAGAGAAAGGGGGAGGAGCTGGAAGCATCAACTCCCATATGTGCCTTGACCAGACCAGTGCAGGGTTTTGAACTGACGACCTCAGTGTTCCCAGGTCGATGCTTTATCCACTGCGCCACTACAGGTCAGGCCATACCTTTTTATTTGAAGGATTTTTCTACCACTGGTAATTGCTCTTCAAATGTGAAGATTTACCTGAAGAAGTAAAAGTTTTGAACCTACCCACTAATTGTAAAATCTATCCTTTTAGATTTGTTTCTTTTTATTTTTTCTTTACAGGGACAGAGAGAGGGATAGATAGGGACAGACAGACAGGAATGGAGAGAGTTGAGAAGCATCAATCATTAGTTTTTCGTCGCCGTTGCGACACCATAGTTGTTCATTGATTGCTTTCTCACATGTGCCTTGACTGCGGGCCTTCAGCAGACCGAGCAACCCCTTGCTGGAGCCAGCGACCTTGGGTCCAAGCTGAACGAGCTTTTGCTCAAGCCAGATGGGCCCACGCTCAAGCTGGCGAGCTCGGGGTCTTGAACCTGGGTCTTCTGCATCCCAGTCCGACGCTCTATCCACTGCACCACCACCTGGTCAGGCTGTTTCTTTTTTATTATTATTATTTTTCAATGTCTTTTTACACAAAAAGGATTCTTTGATTTTTTTGATATTCCAGTAGTACATAGTTTGTGCTGTAGCATTTAAACTTTAATTAACTAAGATACATTAAATGAATGGGAAGAAATGTAATCTCTTACCATTTTGTTAACTGGTCAACTTTCACATTCATAAAAAAGAAAGACTGCAGGTAAACAGTTGGAGCTATTCAGTGAGATTTTCCTGGAGTAGCAGGTGGGTGGGATAGTTTGAGACAGTATTTAAGATGAGTCCTGTGGTGGTATTAGGTAGGTCTATTTTTTAAAATATGGTGAACTGAAAAATTGTATTTTAGAACGCAGAGGGAGGTTTTCAGGGCAAAAAATCCACTAATTTAGAGAATTTTATATTTAAATAGTTGGTTTTTTGACTGAAAGAAAGTTCAGGGAGTGGGTGTTTGTGTGAATATTGTGGTGATGTATCATATACTTTTTTTTTTTAACAGGGACAGAGAGTCAGAGAGAAGAGTAGATAGGGACAGACAGATGGGAACTGAGAGACATGAGAAGCATCAATTATCAGTTTTTTGTTGCAACACCTTAGTTCCATGATGGCGAACCTATGACACGCGTAGCAGCACGTGTAGCCGTTTTTGATGACACGCAGCCACATGCAGTCGCATACCAGAGAAGTATGGGGCCGCATGCCTTGGCTCCTGCATGGCCAGGTGCAGTAGCCGGCCTGGTGCAGGAGCCGAGGATAAAACATTTGCTGTAGTGTAGACACTCTGTGCCGGAGTCTGTAGGCCAAAACATTTTTGTTATTTAAACTATAAATATCACAAAATTATGGGTTTTTTTCTCGAAGTGACACACCACCCGAGTTATGCTCAGTTTTTTGGCAAATTTTGACACACCGAGCTCAAAAGATTGCCCATCACTGCCTTTGTTGTTCATTGAATGCTTTTTCATATGTGCCTTGACCGTGGGCCTTCAGCAGACTGAGTAACCCCTTGCTTGAGCCAGTGAACTTGGGTCCAAGCTGGGGAGCTTTTTTTTTTTTTACTCAAGCCAGATGAGCCCGCGCTCAAGCTGGCGACCTTGGGATCTTGAACCTGGGTCCTCCGCATCCCAGTCCGACGCTCTATCCATTGCACCACCGCCTGGCCAGGCGATGTATCATATTTTGACATTATTTTCCTGTGGAGTGAATAAAGTAAAATTTGGAAATCAAAATAATTATGTCAGAAAAGTTTATGCCCTGTTTTATTTATTTACTTATTTTCTTTCAATGGAGAGCAAGACATGAATCTGTAATGAATTTTGAAGATAGAATCGAGAGGACAGTCTAAGTTGGTATAGTAATTGAAGAATGTGGAGAAGTTAGGGAGTCAAGAGGCTATAAAGTTTCTAGCTTGGGAAACTACATAAATGGTGTTGCCATTAACTGAGCCAGAAAAGGAATACATGTTTGGCAGGTGAAAGAGAGGAGTAAAGATGGTATATGAGTTTAAATTTTGGATGTATTGAATTTTAGATATCTGTGTGACTTGTAAGGGAAGATTCCCAGTAGGTGGTTATACATTTTGGTGTGGGATACTGAAAAGAGGTTAGTGCAGAAAGATCTGGAATCTATCTAGTTTTCTCCATCTCCTCTATCATTATTTGAGTTCAGGCTACACTCATCTCACCCAGGTTATTGCAGGTTTGCTATCTGGTGTTTTCTTAGTCTCCCTCAACCTGGATAAGTCCCACTGCCTCCTTCTCTTCCTTGGGTTATCTTTTGAAAAGTAGAGTCATTTGTCTTCCAGTATATTCCATATTCTGAACTAGTCTGTTTCTTCATGGTTAGATTCTGGTCAGATATTTCTGTCAGGAATTCCATACATATGATATGTATACCTATCACTTTATCACCACAAGAGGCACATAATGTGAGTCTGTCCCTCTGTTGGTGATTCCAGTTTGATCACTTGGTAAAGGTGGGAACTGATAGATCTCTGGACTGTTTAATTATATAATTGATAGGATGATACTTTGTTGTCATGTAAATATCTTGTTCCTAACAACCTTTTAAACCAGTGGTTTTAGCATCCATTAATATCCTTGTTTGAATCATTCATTGCATTGGATGGTTACAAATGGTGATTTTCTAATTCTTTCATTCCTTCTACATTTATTCTTTTCATTGACTTTTGAGGGCAGTGAGGTCAGGTAAGATGAAAACTAGAAGACTGAATATAAACAATTGAATTTAAAAATCAGGTTGTTCTTGACCTTTTCCAGAGCCAAGTGAGTACTGGAGATGGAAGACATTTCTAAGGTAGACCAGAGAGAGAATAGAAGTTTTCCAATGAAGGGGAGGTAAGAAGCGGCTTGAAGAGACAAAGTTGAGGGAAAAACTTGAATTTAGTACTTGATCTTTTTTTGAAGGGTCGATGAGATTAAAGATAGGAGTCAGGGAATAATTAACAAAGCAAGATCTTAGATGAAGTGGGAAGAAGTGAGATCAAGAACAGCTGGTTGGTGGATTAATCCTGGAAAAGAGTAGACATCTTATATTGTACATCAGAAAGTTAAGAGTTGTGTATAGGTCAGAATTAGGTATGTTTGGATATGAAAGGAAGAAGTATCTGAGGACTTTTTGCTGGGGGTATCAGGTAAAATGACAGTTTACTTTTTTTTTTTAAGGTTTTATTTATTTACTTATTTATTTTTACAGGGACAGAGAGAGAGAGTCAGAGAGAGGGATAGATAGGGACAGATAGACAGGAATGGAGAGAGATGAGAAGCATCAATCATCAGTTTTTCTTTGCCATTGTGACACCTTAGTTGTTCATTGATTGCTTTCTCACATGTGCCTTGACCACGGGCCTTCAGCAGACCGTCCCTTGCTGGAGCCAGTGACCTTGGGTCCAAGCTGGCGAGCTTTTGCTCAAGCCAGATGGGTCCGTGCTCAAGCTGGCGACCTCGGGGTCTCGAACCTGGGTCTTCCGCATCCCAGTCCACGCTTTATCCACTGCGCCACCGCCTGGTCAGGCGACAGTTTACTTTTTAAGCATGGGATTGATGGAGGTAGTAAACTAGGGGGAATAAGAATGCTGGAAGTTTGTTATAAATACTGTGGGGTTGGGAAAGAGAAAGGTTTTACAATAAAGAAGTGAAAGGACTGTTAAGCAGGACTTCATCTGAGATTGGAATTTACAAATTTATAATTTGCATGTCTTACATAAGTTTTCACTGGCAGTGTTCTGCAGCCAGGAACACAGCAATGACACATTGTATTGAAGATGGATGAGGCAGGAGATAATTGAAGATATAAGGGAGACTGCTGAAATAATTGACCATGGGATCCAAGCTAATAGAGAAGCTAGTAAGGCAAAACTGGGCTAAGAGACCCAAATAGTAGGGAGGGGTATAGAGGTAATGTCAAGCAGTGATTACTTAAAATACTATTAGTTATTGGTTTGGGAGTATAGTAGTAATAAACTTTTTAGTTATTTACTTTATATTTTAAGCTAACCTTTAATATTTTTATTTCTGAACCACTTGTTGACTTATGGAAGATGAGTTTTTAGCTTTTTATTTTCTCTAAAATGAAAATTCTTAAAAGCATTGTCTTTATTGTTACTTAACATTCATATAATATTTGTTTAGATTATTTGAAGACCCTACCCTTTAGGAACCTAAATATGAAATATTTTTATATTTTATTGACAAAGATAGACTTAATACTTAGGCATGGATAAATAAGTAACTTTTTTTAGGCATCGATAACTGAAAACAGTGGTTAATTTAACTCTCACTTTTGTTCTTATGAATATATTAATATATAATTTCTTGTAGCAAATATCTTTGTTATGATAGGTTATACAGATTTTATTTTAAATTTACTCTTTTTTTTTTTTTTTTTTTTTTTTTACAGGGACAGAGAATCAGAGAGAGGGATAGATAGGGACAGACAGACAGGAATGGAGAGAGGTGAGAAGCATCAGTCATTAGTTTTTCGTTGCTGTTGCAACACCTTAGTTGTTCATTGATTGCTTTCTCACATGTGCCGTGACCGCGGGCCTTCAGCAGACCGAGCAACCCCTTGCTGGAGCCAGTGACCTTGGGTCCAAGCTGACGAGCTTTTTGCTCAAGCCAGATGGGCCGGTGCTCAAGCTGGCGAGCTTGGGGTCTCGAACCTGGGTCCTCCGCATCCCAGTCCAACGCTCTATCCACTGCGCCACAGCCTGGTCGGGCTAAATTTACTCTTTTTGTAGGTATTATAATGTGTCTAATGATGTACATATTTGAGATGCATGTATTCTCTAATAACTTTGAGTGATTTTAGGATTTATTTGTTAATCTTGGAGATACCAAAAGCATAATACCAGTGTTCTATTCTGATTCACTTTAACAGAAATATTATGAGTAATATAGTCATATCAGTGGCACAAAGGAGTAAAATAACTTATCTAAATGATATTTGGTTTTCATTGAACTTTTTACATGCTAGAGACAGATTTTTATCAGTACAGTTTTATCAATCAATTTTAGGCCTGTAACTCTTAATTCAGTGGCTGTTGTACTTTATTGTAGTGTATTAAGTCTGATGAGAGCTTGGGAAAAAGACATTGCTTATATTTTGAATGATATCTAGACTTATAATACATACATATATTTTTTTTGAGGATATTTGTGAAAATTTATTCCTGATAAGGATGTCACTCATGATTATCACTTATAGTCATTTAAAGTATATATTTAAATTTAATATTATGTATAGTTATAGTTTTTATTCTTCTAGCCAAGATTATCTCTTATTGTTTCAGCTTGTCCCTAAATCTAAAGTAAATAAAGAACTTCAGGAAACATATTCAGAGTTTACTGCACAGCACAGGGTCTCAAATATCAAATGAGAATGTAAGGAAAAACAAATTAGATTAGTACAGCTTTGTTTTTATTTTCTGGATTTCTTTAGCTTCTTCCATACTCCTTTAATGCTCAAGAGGAGTAGAGAAGTACTTATTTATATGACAGCCTTAATTTGTATTTTTGAAAGCCCAGATATTTATGTTTAAATTTTAGCTTCATTATTGAGATTGTGAGCAGTAATGTATATGATACATAATTAAAAAATTTTTTAAGTACTTTTAAAAATGGTGATTAAATTATATTTTGTCAGGTGGTAAATCTTACCCTAAATAGTATATGAGTTTATTGTGTGTCTGTGCTACATGAAAGAAGTTTAATTATATCATTTTCCAGAAATTGGTTCTTAAAATTGCAAAAATGTTTGGGAAGTGCTTCTTAGAATATAAAATATTTGAGATATTTTAAATTTCTGCAATTAAAAAATAATCAACTGATTTCTATCAAATCAGTCTTTGGTAGGCCATTACAGGATGGTCCTTTTTTCCCCCTTGCATATATCAGTACTTCTTAATTTAGGGAAATCAAATTTGCCATTTTTTATAGCATTATATATTGAATTTTTTTAACTAAACTTAAATTCATTCTGTCAAAAAATGCTATCACTGTCCAGCTCCAGTGTAAAAATATTTCTCACTTTATCCCTCTCTTCTCAAATTACAAGACATGTTATAAAATTTTATTAGTAAGTCAATTTAGAATTCAGAACACATTTCTTGTTGAATGTGCTAAAATGATAACCCAGAGTAACATACACTGCTCACAACAATTAAGGGATATTTCAAAATGAATATGAAACAATAAAAAAAGAAGCATTTGATTTTTTTTTATTAAACAAGAACATCAGAAAAGCAAATGACAAGTCAAAGAAAGTTTAATTATGCAAATGAGATGCAAAACCAACTTTTATTTCATTGGTGAAAATGCACTATACAAAAGGCTGAAAGTACTGGAGTACCTGCACATTCCCTGATCCCCTAATTTTTGTGAGCAGTATATTTATCACACATTGCAGCTCAAGAATTATCCCTTTGTTAAGAAAATAAACTATGCTCATGAAAATGTATAGTGTCTCTTGAACTATTTTCTAGCAGTCCAAGTTTATAAAATTCTTTGCACCTAAAAGAAAACTTGTTTTTTTGTGTGTGTCTATGTGTTTTTATTCAGTATGAGGAGGGGAGGCAAAGACAGACTTTCACCCCCCTCTCCAAGCTGTTTTAGTGCCTGAGGCCAGGCCATGGAGCCATCCTTAGCACTGGGCAAGTTGCTCCAACTGTTCAACCATTCGAGCCATGACTGCAGGAGGGGACGGGTAGAGAAGCAGATGCACGCTTCTCCTGTGTGCCCTGACTGGGAATCAAACGGGGGACATCCAACTCCCGGCCAATGGCATCACTGAGCCAACTGACAAGGGCCTAAAAAAAAAAATGTCTTAAAGATTCTTGTCACAATCAGATTTTAACTATGCTATCATTTATTTTTTACATAAGATGGACGTAAATGATTATTAGTGTAAATAATTGTTATTGAACCAGTAATTGACCTGATAAGGAGAAATAGAAGAAGAAAGCACTGGGTGCCTGAAATGTTTGGGAGGCAATAGTGAAATAACTTAGGGTTTTTTTTTTTTTTTTTTTTTTAAGGCAATGTGGTGTAGAGATGGAGGCATGGAATTTAGAATCAGAAGATCTGAATCTAAATACTGTCTTCACAGTTAACTAGTTAAATAGTCTTGAAACCAGTTTCTCTTGAACCTGTATATTTATCCACATAATGAGGATCATTCACTCACTTGATTCATTTAGAAATGTATTTCTCATTAACTTTTAGAAAGACCAACAAAATCTGAATGAAAGCAAACAATTATGAACTGTACAGAATTTAGTCAAACGTTAGTGATAGCATAATTCTTTTTACTGTCTTTTCAATGGTGCCCTCTTTTCTGCGATCCTTCTTTCTTTAACTGATAACATATTTTCAGTGCGCTCTTGATCTTAGTATATCACAGAAACCTTAGAATTAGTGGTGGGAGTGAGGCAATTCAGGTTTGCCCAAGTCCCAGCTGATTTCCCCCTCCAATAAGGGCATTAGGCACGGGGTAGAAGGCAACCTTTCTGGATTAGCTTGTTCATTTTCTCACTGTTGCTGACAAAGTCCTGTCTTTCTCAAGGTGGAGCATAGCCTAAGGTGCCTCATAGTTCCTGTGTGATTAGTTTCTATCTTTCTCTCTACCCCCACCTCCCATCCCACCCGGTTTCAACCCATTCCCACGTGGATCTAATTCTTCCCTCTCCTCCATCTACTTTTTCTACCACCTTTTCTTGTTCCTTTTTAATCTCATTTTTTGATTGGTTTCTTACTGTTTGCCTACAAAGATGCTCAGGTTTTGAATGGCCTAAAATATTCTTGCTCAACTCTTAGTCTCTTTTCTTTCATAATCAAAGAGATGTTGAGCTTGTTGCCTTTATTACTTCATCACTTACTTAATCTCTTGTGGTATGTTTCAACCACTGTCCTAATCTAAAATCCTTTTTGAAGTTAGCAACTTCTTTGACCTCTCTGCAGCATATTAACACTACTGTTCATCCTTTCCTTTTTTGTTTATTTATTTATTTTTTGTTATTTTAGACTGAGAGAGAGAGGAAGAGAGAGAGATGAGAAGCATCATTTCATAGTTGCATCACTTTAGTTGTTCATTGATTGCTTCTCATACTGTGCCTTGATGGGGGGTAGGGGATTGGGGCTCCAGTTGAGCCAATGACCACTTGCTCAAGCCAGCTACCATGAGATCATGATCATGTCCATGATCCCTTGCTCACGCTGGCAATCCTGTATTCAAGCTGGTGAGCCTGTGTTCAAGTTGGTGATGTCAGGATTTTGAACCTGAGACTTCAGTGTCCCAGGTCGATGCTCTATTCACTTGCCACCATCTGTCAGATTTAGATACCACATTTTCTTTATAAATTCAAGGCAAGACCCTCCACCAGCAAAAGGATCTTGACTCACTTTATTGTGATACCTGCTTTGTCGCAGTGGTCTAGAACTGAACCAGTAATAAGTATCTCAAGGGTATGCCTATACTTAAGTAAAATACCTCATTTTCTCACTGTTGCTGACAAAGTCCTGTCTTTGGAGCAAAGCCTAAGGTGGAGCATAGCCTAAGGTGCCTCATAGTTTCTGGGTGTGATTAGTTTCTATCTTTCTCTCTACCCCCACCTCCCATCCCACCCGGTTTCACCCCATTCCCACGTAAAGTAAGTAAAATACCTCATGTAAATGCAATCATGCAGTATTTGTCTTTTTGTGATTGGCTTATTTCACTTAGCATAATGTCCTCAACATTCATCCATGTTGTAGTATATCAGGATTTCCTTCCTTTTTGAAGCTGAATAATAATACTCTATTGCGCCTGACCTGTGGTGGCGCAGTGGATAAAGCATCGACCTGGGAACACTAAGGTCACCAGTTCAAAACCCTGCACTGGTCTGGTCAAGGCACATATGAGAGTTGATGCTTCCAGCTCCTCCCCCCTTTCTCTCTCTCTCTCTCTCTCTCTCTTTCTCTCTCATTCTATGTCTCCTCTCTAAAATGAATAAAATAAAGTAAATAAATTAAAAAAAATAACACTCTATTGCATATATATATACCTACCACATTTATTTATCTATTTAACCATCAGTGGATACTTAAAGTTATTTCCACCTCTTGGATGTTATGAGTAATGTTGCTATGACATGGAGTACAAATATTTCCTCAAGACCTTGCTTTCAGTTCTTTTGGATATATACCCACAAGTGGAATTGCTGTATCACACGTATGGTAATTCTATTTTTACTTTTTTGAGGAACTGCCATGTTGTTTTCCATAATGGCTATGCCATTTTACATACCTAACAACAGTGTGTAAGGATTCTAGTTTCTCCACATTCTTGCCAATACTTGTTATTCTCTCACTTCTTTCTTTTTTGATAGTAGTCATCTTGATGGGTGTGAGGTCTGCAATTCTGTTTTTTAATTAAATTTTCTTAATTTATTAATTTTCAGAGAGAAAAGAATGGGAAGAGAGAGAGAAAAACATTGATTTGTTGTTTCACTCATTTGTACATTTACTGTTTGTCTCTTATACTTGCCCTGACCAGGGATCGCACCCATAACCCTTGCATGTTGGGACATCACTATAGCCAACTGAGCTATCTGATAACAGCTACAATTCTGTTTTTAATGGCAGTATACTCCATTATTTGGTTGTACTATTGCTTATTAACCAGTCCCTTCTTATTTAAGAGTGTGGTTCTTTTAAATTTTTTACTTTTAAAAATAATGGAGCCATTATTTTTGTTAATTGTTTGGAGTGTGTGCATATTTGTTTTCTGGGGGATGAAATTTAAAGTGACTTTTGAAGGGAGGAGAGGCATTTGGTGGGTTGAAAGATGGTATAAATATTCCAGGAAGGTCACAGCCTTAATTAACAAAGACTAGGAGGCCTCGATAGCATAATGGATTAGAGGGACAATTAGACCACCCTGTCTAGAATTGCTGTTATCCATGGGTAATAGGAAATAAGGCTAGAAAGGAAGACAAACATCAGATTGTGGAAAGCCTTGAGTAACAGCCTGTGAAGTTTGGCATTTGTCTGGAAAGTAATGCATAACATTAAAAAATTTTAAATTGAAGTATGACAATGAAAAGTTTCTAGACTTAATCCTAAAGCAATATGCAGAATGGTTTAGACTAGAAACAGAGAGACCAGTCAGAGGACCACAGTGTAATAGAAGCATGATAGAGGCCAAGCAAGTTTAGATTTTATAAAGTAAGGTATTTTATAAAGTAGGATATCACCTTTGAAAAATAGGAGATGGGAAATAAATGATTAGTTAATATATCTGTGTGTTAACCCCTCTGCTAAAATGTTTTGTGTACATTGAGATGGTAGAGGAAATCCTGGCCAGTGGCTCAGTGGATAGAGTATCAACCTGGCATATGGACATCCCGGGTTTTATTCTTGGTCAGGGTACACAGAAGTGACCACCTGTTCCTCCCCCCCCCCACTTCCCCTTCTCTCTGTCTTTCCTTCCCACAGCCATTGACTCGATTGGTTCAAGCCTGGCCCCAGGCACTGAGGATAGCTCTGTTGGAGCACATCAGCCTCAGGTGCTAAAAATAGCTCAGTACTAGAGCATTGGCCCCAGATGGGATTGCCAGGTGGATCCGGGTTGGAGCGCATGTGGGAATCTGCCTCACTATCTCCCCTCTTCTCTCCTAAAAAGAAAAAGAAAGAAAAAAAAAAAAGAAATGATAGAGAAAAAATAGAAAGACTTGTTATTTTCTTACCTGTAATAGGCAATTTCATCGATAGTTCAGAATTGACTGTAAATGATACTGTAATTCCACTGTTCTCTAAGCAGTTATAGTATAGATACAAGGAAGAAATTTTTGCACAATATTGGGTAATGTCTATGGTAAATCTTTCTCCATTCAGTTGCTTTCTCTTAGCCAGAATACCAGTTTCAATATATGGTATTGTTCTCCTTCAACATTAAAATTTCATTGAAATCTATTGATTTTTCCCCTCTCTATATTTGAAGTTGTATAATAACGCCATCTTCAGGCAGAGCAATAGTTACAAATTAAATTTTTTTCTCTCTCTAATATCCATATTTTGTATTTTTATCTGTTTAACATTTGACAAATATGTAAGTTTCTTTCCCCCAGCATTTTTTTGTGATTTTATTTATTTATTTATTTTTTAGAGAGGGACGGGGACAGACTGGGACAGACAGACAAGAAGGGAGAGATATGGGAAGCATCAGCTCATAGTTGTAGCACTTTATTTGTTCACTGATTGCTTTCTCATTGTGCCTTGATGGAGGGGGGGCTCCAACTGAGCCAGTGGCCCCTTGCTCAAGCCAGCGATGTTTGGGCTCAAGCCAGTGACCATGGGGTCATGTCTATGATGATCCCACGCTCAGGCTGGCAACCCGGTGCTCAGGCTTTGTCTAGAGACATTTTTAGTTGTTACAACTGGGTTGGAGGGTGCTATTGGCATCAAGTTGATACAGGGCTAATATGTATCTAAAGATCCTACAGTATAGAGGGAGAGCCCTGAACAACAAAGAATTATCTAACTCAAAATGTCAATGGTGCATGCCATGATTGAGAAATCCTGCTTAACTGGACATGAGCATTTCCTTTGATTATGAATATAGGAAACCCTTCATGGGAGTATTAATTTTATTTGTAACTTTGTTACCAACAGAAATATCAGGTATTTTCATATATTAAATTATTGCTGTTTTATCTCAAAATATTTATGCTTATTTATTGCTTAGAGAAATTTTCATTGAGAAGCAAAAATTACTATATTACAATGTAACAAGGTAGTTTGATAGCAATATTTCAGTATAATTGTCCATTTTAATTTTTATGAATATTATGCACTATAAACATTATTCTGGGGTGGGAGGGGGTCTGTCAACTTCACCAGACTGCCAAAGAAATATTCAGGACCAGAAAGCTTAACATTACCTGGTCTAAAGGCTTGATTAGATTGGGCTAAACATTTTTTTGAGACAAATGTCTCATAGGTGATGTTTATTTTATATTGTCTTTTCATGAGTCACATAATATCAAATTGTCTTACTATTTTTAGTAATACCAAAGTTTGATAACTTATAGTGGTGACAGCAGACCTTTCTACTTTAAAAATACATTTTCCCTTTTGCATTACTGAGTAATCTGCACAGTAATAGTTTGACACCAGGTGAATTTTCTTTCTGAACATTTCACCTTTAGCATATGTAATGGGCTTTAGCATACATTGATGATGTTTGCCTGAATCGAATTTTACATTGGGGGTTACAAAACAATGACTTTCTAATTCAGTCATTCTTTCCATATTTATTACTGGTATTTTCTGTAAAAAGAGTTTTTCTTTCCCTACCTTAACCCACCCCCTTCTACCCCTATTTTTGCTTCTCTTCCCTCTACTCAAGTATCACTCTATATTCATTAATTTTTATTTATTCAATATGTTGCACTCAATTGATTCTTTTTTTCTTGCTCAAATTCTCTCAGATGTGACTAGTGGAGCCCCTATAATTTGGTCCTTTGTCCTTTTGACATACCCCATGGGTCTGTGAGCATTTCCTTGCTTTCTGACACAGTAAGAATTCCCAGGATCATCTTATACTTTATGTGCTCTAGGTCTGGAGTCAGGTTTCAAAAGACCATGATTTATTTGAGGGGAATGGTATTTAAAAACCAAGGTCTGAGCACTTAGTATGTTCATTGCTTCTAGGCTCAATCTTTTTTCTCCTTTTCCAAGTGAGAGGAGGGGAGATAGACTTCCACATACACCTTGACCTGGATCCACCCAGCAACCCCTGTCTGGGGCTGATGCTGCCCATCTGGGGTCATGCTCATAATCAAGCTATTTTTAGCGCCTGAGGCAAAGTCTCCACGAAGCCATCCTCAGTACCTGGAGTCTGTGCACTGGAAGCAATAGGCCATGGCTGTTGGAGAAGAAGAGAGAGGATGGGGGACGGGGAAGGGTGGAAAAGCAAAGCAGATGGTCACTTCTCCTATGTGCTCTCACTGGGTATCGAACTCAGGACATCCACATGCTGGGTGGACACTCTACCACTGAGCCAACCAGTCAGGGCCACTTCTAGGCCCTTTTAATGGAAGCTTTTAACTAAACTCTTTGTTTTTATTTTTTTTTACAGAGACAGAGAGAGAGTCAGAGAGAGGGATAGATAGGGACAGACAAACAGGAACAGAGAGAGATGAGAAGCATCAATCATTAGTTTTTCGTTGCGACACCTTAGTTCATTGATTGTTTTCTCATATGTGCCTTGACTGTGGGCCTTCAGCAGACCGAGTAATCCCTTGCTTGAGCCAGCGACCTTGGGTTCAAGCTGGTGAGCTTTGCTCAAACTAGATGAGCCCGTGCACAAGCTGGCGACCTCGGGGTCTCGAACCTGGGTCCTCCACATCCCAGTCCGTCGCTCCATCTATTGCGCTACCGCCTGGTCAGGCTAACTAAACTCTTAACATAAAAAGATATTTGTAGCTACAAGAAAGGAAATAAAATGTTTCCAGTTTATTCATCCTTGCAGATTCTTTATTTTGGAATGAATGAGTTTATTCCTTTCCTTACCATCCTAGACCCATGATGTTATCTACTCACTCGAGGATTACTAGCGGCTGTCTAATGTCTCTCTCTTCTGATATGTTCTACATTCTTCCCATTTTACTCATCTATAAAATATTATTTGCATATTATATATGTACTGTATCAGGCACTGTGTATCAGCAGCTGTATGAGGCATGTAGAGTACACAGGACAATGAAAACATCAAAAGTTCACAGCCTAATAGGGAAGTCCTATATGAAAACCAGAATTTCAAATGATTGGTACAAAAATAGAAAACGTAAAGAGTGACTAAGTGTGAAAAACTAAAGTCTTCAAGAGAAGATAGGATTTAAGTATGGTATTAATATATTTATGAGAAGATTACCTTATGTGAAGGGTGGAGCTATTTATAGATTTTCACTTTAGGTGACTACTGATGAAATGCCAAATTTGTTCCTAGATGGTAGTTACAAGTAGAGGTATTAGAAATCATGTATTGCCTGTGTTTATTGCTTAGAATGTTCCTTTTTCCTCTATTCTGTGTTTTTGTTTGTTTTCATTTTTTGTTAATTTTTTGCCTAAGTAGACAAACTATTCTTTGTTTACACTGAACTTTCTCATTAAGATGCCTCATCATTTCTGTTTCTTAGCCTTTCATTAAAAGATGATTTTTTTTGTTTGCTGAATTTGTTTAAAGGGCATGTGGATTTGCTGTATTTGTTTATACATCCATGTCTTAAAATGTTTTTTTATTTATTTATTTTATTCATTTTAGAGAGGAGACACAGAGTGAGAGAGAGAGAGAAAGAGAGAAAGGGGGGAGGAGCTGGAAGCATCAACTCCCATATGTGCCTTGACCGAACCAGTGCAGGGTTTTGAACTGGCGACCTCAGTGTTCCCAGGTCGACGGCTTTATCCACTGCGCCACCACAGGTCAGGCTATACATCCATGTCTTATGAATAAATTCATTATGTTTCTTTTATTTTTTTTAACAGGGACAGAGAGAGAGTCAGAGAGAGGGATAGATAGGGACAGATGGACAGGAATGAAGAGAGGTGAGAAGCATCAATCATTAGATTTTCATTGCTGTTGCAGCACCTTAGTTGTTCATTGATTGCTTTCTCACATGTGCCTTGACCACGGGCCTTCAGCAGACTTAGCAACCCCTTGCTGGAGCCAGTGACCTTGGGTCCAAGCTGGCGAGCTTTTTTTTTTTTTTTTTGCTCAAGCCAGATGGGCCCATGCTCAAGCTGGCAAGCTCGGGGTCTCAAACCTGTCTCTTCCACATCCCAGTCCAACGCCCTATCCACTGCGCCACTGCCTGGTCAGGCTCATTATGTTTTATTACCAGCGATTGTACATACTAAGTGTCTACATCATACTTGTAACGTCATTAATACAAAGTTTGGTTCTTTACTGTTGGGGGGGAATCTTATTAATAAACTCAGAATAGTGAAGGGAATGGAGAGTCAAATGATTAGAAATTGGGGCTCAACTATGTAGGCAACCCCCTAATTTTACATAATCTCTTTATAGCTAGAGATTGTTCTTCTTTTCATAAGAATTAAGACAGGTGTAAGAAAAAATAGAAAATCTGCATGTTTCCCAATTCAGAATCCTAAAAGAGTATATAAAATGTTTTTCTCCCCAGATACAGGAATAACTTAGAAGACTAGAAATGTTTTTCTATAAGTTCCCATTTCTCCAAGTATTTCTAGCTTTCTAATATGGCACTTACCATTTCTTTTTACTATAGAAATCTGATGGTAAAAAAATAAATTGGAATTGTAATGTACTATTCTTAGAATTAATATTTAACTTATCTGACATCAAGCAATGGATGTTCAGTATAAAAACATTTTCTGTTTGTGGCTTAACACATATTCTCAAGATGTGTTTATTTTAGCCATTTTATTTGATGAAATGAACAAAATATAAACATGCATAATGTAAAATTTAGAACTGTCTTTACCAAATGCTTAATGTACAGTGTTCTGTGTCACAGTGTTTCCTATCCTTTAGATACTTCTCTCTTAAATATGCAAATACTTTTATACAGAATTAATCATGCACTTAATGTGTATGGATATAAATGCAGCAAGCCAATGATGCCTTTTAAAGCATTGCCCTGATTAATTTTTCCAGATATTTTCATGATAGTATTCTTTTGTCTTATAGAACTCAACAGATTGCCAAAGAAGTTCACTTGACAAAAAAGTTATCGCTCTTTATTGCTTAGAGAACCAACTATAGTCTGGCTATACTGTATGTGTGTGTGTAAATATGATTTATTTTTTTTACACAATACTTGCCAATGTAAACATTACACTCTAGCCAGGTCATTTTCCACACAGCCTTATGATTATTTCATGTCCCTTAACCTTTATTCATGCTTTTGTTTGCTTTCTGTTCAGGAACCTTGAGCAAGTTATTATTCTTTGTGTATTTTCTTAATAGCTTGTTTTTTAGGGTTTCTTTCAGTGAGTGATTATATTGGAAATGTCTTCTTTGCATTAGAAGGACTAAGACATGCAAGGAAGTTTGGGATTTATAATTTTTAGCTTTCCAACAAAGTAGAGGGGAATTATAGTAGGTGAATTTGTTATCACTGATCCTAGCATTATGTCTCTGCTCTTTATTTCTTACTATTATTTTGCTCTTTACCAGATTTCCTAAGTTGCCTTTTTTTATTTTAACTTGTTAAGCCACACCTATCTTTGTAAACCACTTACTTAGTCTTTCTAGGCCTTGCTATACTTATCTCCAGTATGAGGGAACTTAGACTAAGTTCCTTTCAGGTATAAGCTTCTGTTTATATCCATTTATTAAAATATTTGTTGAGCCTGACCAGGCGGTGGCGCAGTGGATAGAGCGTCAGATTGGGATGTGGAAGACCCAGGTTCGAGACCCCGAGGTCGCCAGCTTGAGCGCGGGCCCATCTGGCTTGAGCAAAAGCTCGTCAGCTTGGACCCAAGGTCGCTGGCTCCAGCAAGGGGTTGCTCAGTCTGCTGAAGGCCCGTGGTCAAAGCACATGTGAGAAAGCAATCAATGAACAACTAAGGTGTCACAACAGCAAAGAAAAACTAGTGATTGATGCTTCTTATCTCTCTTCGTTCCTGTCTGTTTGTTCCTATCTATGTCTCTCTCTGACTCTCTCTCTGTCCCTGTAAAAAAAATAAATAAATAAAATAAAATATATATATATATTTGTTGAATGCCTATTTAATGGGTAGGCTCAGCAATATAAGATTATCTAATTCTAATAATAAAATTTTACATGTTCTTTAGTGTGCAGTTTATGTACAGCTTCATTTATAGTCTTACCTGCCACTGTAGCCTGTATAATATTGCCCACAAATTCTTTCAGCACTTACTAAAAAATGTAAACATAGGTTAACTAGTGTTTTGCTTTGAAACACCTTGAAGAATGATGATACCTTATAGTTATTTAATATAGTGACAGTTACATAGTAATAATATAATGATAACTAATATTTATGAACACAAACTTTGAAGCAGGCATTATTTTATTTTATTTTACATATTTTTTGTTATATTTTTATCTTTTTTTACATGAGAGGCAAAGACAGACTCCCGCATGCTTCCTGACCAGGATCTACGTGGCAAGCCCCCAGGGTGATGTTCTGCCCACCTTGGGCCGCTGCTCCGTTGCTAGGCAGTGAGCTATTTTAGCGCCTAAGTTGAGGCCACGTGGCCAACTTGCTCAGCACCCCGGGCCAACTTGCTCAAGTCCAGCCATGGCTGCAGGAGGAGAAGAGAGAGACAGAGAAAAGGGGGAGGGGTGAAGAAGCAGATGGTTGCTTCTCGTGTTCCGCATGCTGGCTGATGCTCTACTGTTGAGCCAACCAGCCAGGGCCGAGGCAGGCATTATTTTAAATGCTTCACATATATCCATTCTTTGTTAAGTGTTTTGATTATTTTTTGTTTCATATTCATTTTTAGTTAAGTGGTGATTTTATGCAATGGTTTCAAGCCACAGTTCTTCACCAGTGCCTCAAGAAAGCAGCAGTGAAATGTTTATAAGATGGGATCTCTTTTCATCTCTATTATTGTAGATAAGATAAAGCACATAAAGGTTAAGTAAATTTCTTCAAGGTTATACTGCTGGTACATGAGGCTGGGATATGAACCCAGGGAGTCCATTTCAAAGAACCTAGGTACTTATCCATTTTGCTATAATGCATAATTACTATACTTTTGAGAGAGAAGAAATATGTACTTTTTGAATGAATAGAATGTTTTCTTTTTTAATATATATTGGTCACAGGTTTGATATCTATTTGCACTTTGGATAAGAAACTAAAGATAGTTCACTTTGGGAAGAATACTTTTTAAACAAGGACAAATAACTTAGACAACTAAGTAAATATTGAGTGACTCAATAGCACATATTCAAATTGTGTACTTCTACTTTGAGGAATTTTTACTAATGTGTTTGTTTTTGAAAGAAAGTTGTGACATACATAATACTTAAACAGAAGTAGATTGATTTTGATTTGTACTAAGTGTTTTGCTTATTTTTGGTTTCATATTCATTTTCAGTTAAGTGGTGATTTTATGCAATGGCTTCAAGCCACAGTTCTTCACCAGTGCCTCAAGGAAGCAGCAGTGATGTTTTCTTTAAAAAAGAGGTAGATCCGGCAAAACACATTCGACCTGTGCAGTCACTGCCAGATGTGTGTCCCAAGGAACCCACAGGTAATACTTTTTTTTTGATGATTTGTATTATCTTTAAATGAGTAGTCAACTTTAATATACTTATCTTAAAAGAGTAAATTTTATGATTTTAAAACTGAAGAGATAAATAATTTGGAAGAAAGTAGATTAGGAAATTGAAATTTAGTTCTTTTTATGCATTTCTATAAAAGAAGTTACATAAACTGAAAAAATGTTTTGAGGCCCTGGCTGGTTGACTTAGTGGTATAATGTCAGCCTGGTGTATGGATGTCCCAGGTTCAATTCCTGGCCAGGGCACACAGGAGAGGCAAACATCTGCTTCGTCTCATGTCTCTCTCTCCCCCCCCCCCCCTTCTCTCTATCTCACTTCGCCTCCCATAGCCATGGCTTAGTTGGAGTAAGTTGGCTCAGGGCGTTGAGGATGGCTCTATGACCTCGATTCAGGTGCTAAAATAGCTTGTTGCTGAGCAATGGAGCAACAGCCCCTGATGGGCAAAGAATCGCTGGGTGGATTTCGGTCTGGTGCATGCAGGAGTCTGTCTCTCTGCCTCCTGCTTCTCACTTAAGAAAAAATTTTTAAAATGTTTTGAAAATGTAGGTACAGATTGAAAGTTCTTTAGTAAACATAAGTCAGTCTTCATCTTTAAAACTTATTTGTAACCTCAAAATCAATATTTGTGGCACTTTTGTGGTCATTTACAGACGTGCACAGAGGAGTGACAAATTTAAAACATCTGCTGTACACGTTCCACCTGAGGTTGAACAAGGCACCACTCTGCCTTCTTGTTTCAGCTGTTATGCTGTAAACAAGTGTCCTTTTGTGGTCTGTTTAGTGCCACGTTTTTTGCATTTTTGTGCTTTTTGTTGGTGATTTTGCTTTTTAAAATGTTTCCAAATGTGTTCAAGTGCTTTCTAGTGTTCCTAAACACAAGAAGGCTGTAATATGCCTTATGAAGAAGATATTCATGTTATAAGCTTTATTCAGGTATGAGATAATAGTTATGTTAGCCATAAGTTCAGTGTTAATGAGCGAACAATATATATTAAGTAAGATGTCTTTAAACAGAAACATGCACAAGATTCTGTCTTGATCAGTTGACAAAAGTGTTGTGATCAGAGATTTGCAGGAATCTAACCCTGCATTCCCACTAGGAGTACTGGTTCAGTATTTGCTACTTAAATGTTCAGTGACTTTTTAGAACAGAACTATTGTGAATAAAAAGAATCAACTGTATATTTTTCTGTCCTCTATGGTCAGTGCCACAGCAGCATTTATGTTATCTAATTGTAAGCTAAAGAAAGAATATTGGAACCAGTACTGTCATACTAAAATAGAAAAAAGGCCTACCTATGTGAAAAACTGGAATATTAAAGGATAGAAGATACTCATCAGAAGGTAGAAAAGTTTTGATGATGCACAAAAGATAGAGAAATTGTACAGTAAGGAAAGGAATTAATGAAAAACTTTCTTTATCACCTAACCCACCCTGTAACTACAACCCTCAAATTTTGCATATCTTTTTTCTGCACGTTTTTTCCTCCGTTAGCAATTGCTGCTGAAAGTTCACTTTTATTTAATCGGACTGATTTTTTTTTTTTTATAGAGAGAGAGAGTCAGAGAGAGGGATAGGTAGGGACAGACAGATGGGAATGGAGAGAGATGAGAAGTATCAACCATCATTTTTTTTTGTTGTGGTACCTTAGTTGTTCATTGATTGCTTTCTCACATGTGCCTTGACAGCCTTCAGCAAACTGAGTAACCCCTTGCTGGAGCCAGCGACCTTGGGTCCAAACTGGTGATCTTTTGCTCAAGCCAGATGAACCCATGCTTAAGCTGGCGACCTCGGGGTCTCGAATCTGGGTCTTCCCCATCCCAATCTGACGCTCTATTCACTGTGCCACCGCCTGGTCAGGCCAGACTGATTTTTATTAAAACATTTGCTATGGGAAGAGCATTTATTTGCTTTGTATAATAAGGAATAAAACACATTTTTATTTTTCTGGGATGTACTTTCAAACATAGAACTTACTTTACAGACTTCTCTTGTTTACTTTTTGCAGGTGATTCAATTAGTTTATGTGTTGCCCCATCTCTAGTTACAGATCAACATAGATGGACTATATATCATTCCAAAGTAAATCTCCCAGCAGCATTAAATGATCCTAGATTAGCAAAAAGAGAATCTGACTTCTTCACAAAAACATGGGGATTGGACTTTGTGGACACTGAAGTCATACCTTCATTCTACCTCCCACAGATCAGCAAGGAACATTTTACAGTGTATCAACAGGAAATCTCTCAGGTAATATCTAATCTTGAAGTTATAGCCAAGTCATAAGTAATAGAAAGATTTTTAGTTTGATTTATAATGGATTTTGACTAATAGTCTTTGGGGAACCTATGGTATTCTTTTTTGTACATATATATTTTGTACTGGGTTGTATTTAATTCTTTGCTTAGATTTATGTAAATATATTTTTCTTACTACAATGATTTTTCAGAATGACATGTTCCAAATAGTGCTAAAAAAATTCAACATGAATCCGACCATACCTAACAAGGAGAAAATGGTTTTATTAGGTCTGTAAAGCCTAGGAAATATGATTAAATAATAAAAGGACTGGTGTCTAAAATATACAAAGGACTCTTAAAACTCAATAAGAAAATAACTCAATTTAAAAATGGACAAAGAACTTGAGAAGATATTTCTCTGCTGAAGAGATACAGATGATCAATAACATGAAAAGATGGTCAACATCACTAACAGTTTTAAATGCCATATTTTTATGTTTTGTAATTTTACCATGCGCGCGCGCGCGCACACACACACACACACACACACACACAAAATGGGTAAAAGATCTGAACAGACATCTCATCAAAGATGGTAAATAAACATGAAAAGATTTGCATTATCATGTCTCATTAGGGAATTGCAAATTAAAAAATGAGATGCAGCTCTGGCCAGTTGGCTCAGTGGTAGAGTGTTGGCCCAGCATGTGGAAGTCCTGGGTTCGATTCCTGGTCAGAGCACATAGGAGAGGCACCCATCTGCTTCTCTACCCTTCCCCCCTCACTTCCTTGTCTCTCTCTTCTCTCCTCCTGCAGCCATGGCTCGATTGGAGTGAATTGGCTCTGGGTACAGAGGATGGCTCCATGGTCTCTGCCTCAGGTGCTAAAAAATGGCTCCAGTTGCAACAGAGCAAGGGTCCCAGATAGGCAGAGTATCACCCCATAGTGGGCTTGCTGGGTGGATCCCGGTTCATGCTCATGTGGAAGTCTGTCTCTGCCTCTCCTCCTCTCACTAAAAATAAAAAATAAATAAAAATAAATGAGATGCCACTACATAAAATAATGTCAAAATTCCAAAAACCAGTAATAATACCAAATGCTGTCAAGGATGTATACTAATAGAAATTCTCATCTGTTATGGGATGGGATGCAAAATGGTACAGCCAGTTTGGAAGACAGTTCTGTGGTTTCTGACGGAATTATTATCAGAACTCTGAAAACTACAGTTTTTTTTGAACCACACTTACCCATGTGGCCTATTTACAATTTCTCTGAAAAGATAACAGTGCTATCAGTGGTTACCTAATCTGAAATCAGAATGGAAGTTTGTTTTTCCTCACAGAGGAAGTGTCAACTAATAACTATCTTTTTATGTTAGGTATATCAGTTTTCAAATATTCTTATTTTCAATAATTATTATTTTGTTTTCAATAATTATTTTCTTAATTGGTTTCTGTTTTAAAAAAACTTGTTTTTTTTTTATTTTATTCATTTTAGAGACACAGAGAGAGAGAGAAAGAGAGAGAGAGAGAGAGAGAGAGAGAGAGAAAGGGGGGAGGAGCTAGGAGCATCAACTCCCATATGTGCCTTGACCAGACCAGTGCAGGGTTTTGAACTGGTGACCTCAGTGTTCCCAGGTCGACGCTTTATCCACTGCGCCACCGCAGGTCAGGCTGGTTTCTGTTTTATAAGTAAGGATTTGTCATTTGCTTTCCCACTTCATTTCAAATTTATGAATATTTTACTAATTATGTAAAATGGGATGATTTAAGTAAATAGGTGTTCATACATCTCAGTTATATTTAGTTTATTAAGCATACTTATTTGTATTTAAATTCAAGACAGTAGTGATGACATGTTTAAAAATTGTAGAGCTAATTTGGTATATTCTGATATTATTTTGTGAAATATTTTGATGCTTTGAATATTCATATTGCCACACAATATTGATCACATTATATATTTGTCTTTTTATTAGAGAGAGAAGATTCATGAGAGATGCAAGAATATTTGTCCTCACAAAGATACTTTTGACAGGACTCTCTTACATACTCATGGTATGAATATGTGCTATTTGTAGATAATATGTAGATGAATATGTGCTAATTGTGGCATAGCATAAATAATATTGAACAAAACCTTCATTTGGGACCTTGTTGGCTGACATATATATATATATATATATATATATATATATATATATATATATATATATATTACAATTATAATCTTTTATAAAAGCTTTTAAGAGAAAAGTCTTGGGTCTGATGGTATTGTTTTCAATTTAATAAATACTGTTTAATATCTGGGTGCTTTGTACTTTTCTTGATGCTTAAAAATAGATGAATAAGAAGTGGTGCCTGTCTTCAAGAAATTGATGATCTCCAGAGTATGGTTAAATAAATTTGCCAAAAATAGCAGTGCTATATATCAAGCAGTATAAAAGGAGGAATTTTGGAGGAGATAGAATCTGGTTTAATTGCAGTTTTGCAAAGATGTCTGGTATGCAACCTGGAGCTCAGGAAAAAGATCTGGGCTAGAGATGTAGGTATAGTAGATATGCTGGTAGCATAGACAGTAGCATGGTAGTTGAATCCAAGGGCTTAGAATAGAAAATGAGGTATTTGTGAAGAAGACTGTAAAGAAGTATTCAGAGAGACAAGAGAGTCAACCAAGAGAAAGTTCTACATTTGAAATGAAAGGTAGTGAGAATGATTAGTCTACAATGTCAGAATACTTCTGTTTGCACACTGATAAGCCCATGGATTTGGCAACTTAGGAGATCTTAAGGAGAGGTTTAAATTGGAGTGGTGGTTACAGAAACCTCTATACTATATATTAAGGTGTGATTGCAAGAGAAAGAAATGGAGACTTACCAATGTGGATGTGACTTGAAGATTTGAGATAAAGGATATTGACTACGGAGGGAACAGAGTGGAGGAATATTTGCATGGCCCCGACCGGATGAGGCAAGGAGACCTTTGCTTAACCTTGAGTGTAGATGCTTTCTTAAGTTTTGTACCCGAATGCCCTGGCCGGTTCGCTCAGTTGGTTTAAGAGCATCGTCTGGAAACGACAAAGTTGCAAGTTCGATCCCTGGTCAGGGCACACATGGGAAGCAACCAGTGACTGCATGACTGAGAGGAACAACAAACTAAATGAATGCTTCCCTTCCCCCACCCCTCTCTCTCTCTTCTTCTCTCTATCTCTCTAAAAATCAATTAAAATTAAGCCCTGTTCGGATAGCTTGGTTGAAGCATCCTCCCAGAGCACAGAGGTTGCCGGGTTGGATTCCCCGGTCAGAGCCCATACAGGAGCAGCTCAATTATTTCTCTCTTTCTCTCTCTCTGCCTCTCAAAAAAAAGAAAAAATAATTTACATCTGAGGTCTTCCTTTGCCTCAATGTAGTCTGGGTCCTCTGTTTTATCTCCCACCCTGTCTCCCTCCCTTTATTTTTTATTTTTTTTTTAATTTATTTTATTTTATTCATTTTAGAGAGGAGACATAGAGTGAGAGAGAGTGAGAGTGAGAGAGAGAGAGAAAGAGAGAAAGGGGGGAGGAGCTGGAAGCATCAACTCCCATATGCGTGCCTTGACCAGACCAGTGCAGGGTTTTGAACTGGTGACCTTAGTGTTCCCAGGTCAATGCTTTATCCACTGTGCCACCACAGGTCAGGCTCCCTCCCTTTATTTTAATGGGAGGGAACAGAACATGTTTATATGCAGAGAAGAAAATGCTCTTAGAAGATATGGAGAGAGGCAGGGTAATTGATCAAGCGAGCTCACAGAAGAGGCAGAAGGGGTTACTTCTGGAACGGAGGGTACCTTGTCTGAGATCTCATTGGTGAGAAGAAGGTAAAGTAGTTTCAAATGCAAATAAGGTTGTAGTTGATACCAACTAAAGTGTGTTAGAAGACAATATATTTTTAAATTTTTTAATCAAAAGAAATTCTGGAAGGGATGGTGGTTATTTTGAACAGCAAAAAAAGTGTTTCTATTTTAGAAATTAATTCATGTTTAAAAACTACAGAGCCTGCAAAATTTAATCTCACCAAAACTCAAAAAGATAGGATCAAGCTTTCTGCATAGCTAATCGTAGACTAATTCATTGTAGACCAGTGGTTCTTAACCTTTTTTGAGGTACCGAACCCACCAGTTTCATATGCGGTTTCACTGAACCCTTCTTTAGTGATAAATAAAATATGATTTATTTTTCCAAATTCAAGACATAGGTATATGTTTTTTTACTGGTGCACAAAATGAGCCGTGCATGAACATCACCTTGCTCAAAGAACAAAACCAACGAAGTGCATGAACTAACAACAAATTACGGTATTACTTTATTCTGGCCTCCGCGGCAGAGGCTTCTCCAAACCCCTAAGACCGACTCATCGAACCCCTAGGGTTTGATAGAACCCAGGTTAAGAACCACTGTTGTAGACTAATCATTCTCACTTAAAATGTATTGAGTTGTTTTATTGCTGCTATACAATTGATTAAAATTATTTGAACATATGCCTTATTCAGTGCTTTGCATGCTACTAGGGATATAGGAGGTGGTTGATAGATACTTGTTGAACAAAGAAACTTAAGTGGTTATTTGGTTGTGACCTAGTACAGTATTGAATCTTGTCAAAGTATATTTTATGGAAGTAAAATGAAAACAAGTTTAAAAAATTACATTTTCCCTTTTTTTTCAAAGATAAATCCAGGACAGATTTGGAGCAAGTACCTAAGGTAACAAAGCTTAAAAAATGAGAAGATTGCTTTTTAATATTTGATATTTAGTTTTGTCTTTAAGAAGCTTTCATTTAGCTGTTTCTGACACTTTGTTACATCACTTTGCTCTCCTGTGCATCATCAATCTCTTCTTCTTCACCAAAACCTACACATATGTTTAAGTCTCTCCATTCTAAAAGAATTTTGTTGATCATACAATACCTTCAAATTATTAAAAAGATATTTTCTTTGTAAGAAAAATTTTGTAGAGATGTGTAATAGATAAGGTTTCTTACTGGGAAAAGAATTTATTGCATTCATCAGCTTCTCAAAGAGATTTGTGGTAACTGCTGTTTAGGGTGAGACAGAAATATAAAGGAGAGGGTAGTCATTTTTAAAGTTGTTTGAATCCTGTAAAATAAAATTCAAACTCTAATGTTAAGCCCCTAATTATTTATTTCCATTGTAGTTACACTCTTTAACTTTTGCCTCCTAATTCTTACATGTTCCATACTTCAGCCAAACTGTTCTGCTGGCTTCATGCTTTACTTGCACTGTTCCTTAGCTCAGAAGACTTTTTCATCATCTCCCTATAGCTAATCCTTTATAATCTTTTGCTTAAATGACAACTTTACATGAATACATTTTCCCTCAACTGAAGATAATCGCCCTCTTTGCTGAATTCCTACAGCATTTTATCTAGACCCCAGCCTTCCCTTTTAAGGTGTTTTTCACTCACCCCCTTATAAAATATTTATGTATATATTTTACCATATCCCTTGGACTAAGGATTGTTGAAGTTAGTATTTCTGTAATAATTTATTTTTGTTTTCCCTTAATGCCTAGCATAAGAGTTAGACAATCAGTAAATACTTATTGAATTAATCAATACTTTCAATAACACTAAAGCAGTGACTAGAAAATATACTTATGTCCCTAGATAGATTTTTCCTATCACATTCATAACAATTTTTGGATATAGACAAAATGAATCAGTAAATATATTAAAATATAGCATAGAGATTAATGAAGTAATTAACTGATTAAAGCATGTTTCAGGCCTTATGGGGATACAGAGATTGATAAGCTATAAATCCAGTCTTACAGGAATGTATTCCAGGGGGAGAATACATATTAAGTAAATAATTTTTGTGATGTATGAGATAAATAAGTGTACATAAAACTTGTGTTTAGAGATGGGGTGATTAATCTCTCTCTGTCATATACAGAAACATGTGTTTGCCCCTTTGGGAGTAATTCTCTAGAAAGATAGGCAAGAGCATTCTAGGCCAAAACCATGTATAAAAGATATTTAAGCATAAGAGGGTACAGAAGATAGTTGAGTACTGCTTGAATTTAACTTGTAAATAGTGGGAGTGGCAAAGAGGTAAGTGGGTCAAAAAAACAAAAATGAAGGGCTATTGATGCCATTCTAGAGTTTGGTCTGTGGGTTATGGAATCCATTGAGAGATTTAAACAGAGAAGTTAATTCTGTTATACTTGCATTTTAAAGGGATATCTGATAGCAATACAGTGAGTGGGTAGGTCAGGGAAGGACATTATTAAGTGTCCATTTATTGTAACCCAGAGTTAATGGAGAACTGCAATGATGAAATTCTGTGGAGACAGAAGAGAGGGGATTCAAGCAATATTTAGGAAATATAATGAGTAGGATTTATACCCAGATGGATGTGATATGTAAGAGAAAAGGAATATGCTTTTCATAAAATTGAATTTGTTTTGGCTTTAAAATTTAGTTTATGTCTATTCTAACAAAACAATTTTGAAAGAATTTTGAGCAGAAGAAAGTAGAAATATAAGTATAAAGAAATTGGTATCTGGCATTAAAATCTTTGGGAAATAATATGGAAATTTTAGGATAAGTGTGATATCTCTCTTTGGTATGTGCCCAGTGGGACTGCTCAAAAGCATATGATCAAGTTGTAATGGAATGATCATTTCCATTGGTAAAGGCAAAAAAATTCATTTTTCTATCTTTCACAAGCATGTTTAGTTTGATGAGACTTTACTTCTACATTTTTCTACATATTTTTATGTAAATAACTCAACTTGTCATTTGCTTTTGCTGTTTCTGCTTGAGATCCAAATTAATTTTTGTTTAATGGTCTTATGATATTAGAAGGGATAATGGATGTAAAGAAAATGTTTTTCTAATTGAGGGAAATGCATTTTTTTAATAGATTTTTATGAAACCAGATTTTGCCTTGGACGATTCTTTAACTTTTAATTCAGTTTTACCATGGTCTCATTTTAATACTGCTGGTGGAAAAGGAAATCGTGATGCAGCTTCCTCAAAGTTGCTACAAGAAAAGGTATTTCCTATTTTACTTTTTCCACATAGAAAATTTTATTCTGGTTAAGTGGTGCTACTTGGTTTAGGTTCATGTTTAGTTATTTAGTAGGCACTATTTCTTTTTATTTCATTTTGTTATTACAGATAATCATAAGCCTTCGAATCATTCTCGCTAAAATAACTATTTTAATTCAATGGAATACAAGTTGTGCTGGTGAAAAGGAAAAGATTATTGTTTGAATGCTTATTATCTGAAATAATAACTGATGGAATTTCTTTTTCTTCAATTTTTCTTAAATTATTTTTAGTGGGGGAGGGACAGACAAGACAGGAAAGGAGAGAGATGATAAGCATCAATTCATAGTTGTGGCATCTTACTGGTTCATTGATTGCTTCCTTGTGTGCTTTGATGAGGGTGGAGTGTTCCAACCAAGCCAGTGACCCCATGCGCAAGCCAAATGAACCCATGCTCAAGCTAGGAGACCTCAGGGTTTTGAACCTGGGTCCTCAGCGTCCCAGGCTGATGCTCTATCCACTGCGCCACTGCCTGGTCAGACAATGCAATTTCAGTTGAAAGGATATATTAGATAACATATATAATTGTTTTACATTCATCCCAAACAATATATTGGCCAATTTTATCTTTATGATTTAAAGCACTGAAAATCAACTTTTCCTGAGACAAAAGTTTTTCCCATTTATATAATAAGGTGATTATTTTAAAGCAAAAATATATCAATATCTTTATTGTAGTTTTAGTTTTGCAAAACCTAGTCTTTTGCATGTTATTAGTCAGTAGTTTTAAATTTTTTTTACAGTATTCTGTATTTCAAAAGCCAACATCTTGAATGTCACTTAAAATGTAGAACTTCAAAAATATCTTATATCAAGAATCTTTTAAAATTTGAACAGGAAGTAAAGAGCTTTGATCTCTTTTTTTCCTGCACTCAGTTTAAAGCTCTTTTTTCTAAAACTGTGGTACTTAAACTGAGAAGAAAGCATTTTGTTTTAGTCTAGTGACATCTCTTGGCAGTATGAAAGCTGTCTCAAGAAGACGATTCAATAAATTAGGTCCAGTATTCCTCAGTAACTAAAGAAAGGACTAGCTTGGGGAGGATAGGAGAAGAAATGTAAGAAAACAATTATGAATATTCCTTTTCTAACTGTTAAAAACAAAATGAATTTATTTTTTCCTTTGGCAAGATTTTTACTTATAAAGGTTCTCCTTGACTAAGAACAAATTCATAAATCTGATGAAAATGGTAGGGTTATGGACAAAGGCTCACTCCCAGACTGCTCTTGTACATTCCAAGTATGTATCCTGGTAGAATAATACCTTAAAAGAGAAAAATCCTGAAAGCTGTATAATTTTATCAACAAATGTCACCCCAATAAATTCAATTTTTTAAAACAAAAAAACAAAAGCCTATGAAAATCTCATTGCTCTATATAGATAATTTTAGGGAATATTTTAAAAATTGTTCCCTTTATAGAATTTTAATAAGAAAAGAATTATGAAAATATTATGCCTTTGAAAATAATAGATCAATGGAATATTGATAAGTTGCTAAAATCTTTGAAATTCAAATGAAACAGTTCTCTTATGTTAAATGTTTAAAGTGAATAGAGTACTAGACTTTTTTTGTTTTTGTTTTGGTAAATTGCAGAATTATGTTTGTTATATTTACATTCTGGTTCCTTCTCATTCTGCTCTATTCTTAGAAAAGTAATGGAAGACAGATTCTGAGGGCAGTTTCAGCCTCAATCACTTTATGATTGTATAAGCTGTTTTATCTTGCTAGCTTTAAAGAGGGTATATACTACAGCCAGAATCAGAGAAATCTTTATCCCATTGCAATGCTATCCACAGTGCTGACCCACAGTTTGCACTAAAATGTAAATCATTGTGCTACTTCCTTCATTAAGAAAGTTTATTTACGAAAAAACAATGTGGTAGGTGTAGTGATGTAGTTGATTTTCTTCCCAGCAAAGTTTCTTTTTTTTTTTTAAATTAAAAAAAAATTTTTTTTCTTTTACAGGACAGAGTCAGAGAGAGGGATAGATAGGGACAGACAGACAGAAATGGAGAGAGGTGAGAAGCATTAATCAGTAGTTTTTCATTGCTGTTGCAACACCTTAGTTGTTCATTGATTGCTTTCTCACATGTGCCTTGACCGCGGGCCTTCAGCAGACCGAGCAACCCCTTGCTGGAGCCAGCAACCTTGGGTCCAAGCTGGCGAGCTTTTGCTCAAGCCCGATGGGCCTGCGCTCAAGCTGGAGAGCTCAGGGTCTCGAACCTGGGTCTTCTGCATCCCAGTCCGACGCTCTATCCACTGTGCCACCGCCTGGTCAGGCCCAGCAAAGTTTCTTATTTTATCATGGATCTGCTTAACAGTTCACAGACTGGCAGCAGCATTGAACTGCCTTCTAAATTGCACTGTCCTAAAGGAATTACCCATTTTTCATTCACTATTCTGAAAGTTGAGTCCTTTTTAGCTTGCATTGTACCCTGGTACCTTTGTCCCCATATTGTTTTTTAGGCAAGTAAATGAATAGCTGTAGTGAAAATGAAAAGAACAACAGCAGAAGGATATAAATGCAAGAGACTTAAACTGTGGGAAAATTTGTTTGTAACCTATTTTGTATTATAATAGATTACTGAAAGAGCTTTACTGAAAATATTGTAATCCTGCACAGTTTTAAGAAAACAGGCTAGGTGACCAAATAGTAATCTCTTTCAATCTTATGAGTCCTAAATGTTGGAAGTCCATTAACCCTTTAATGCCATGAATCCTCCTGAGATGTTCAAAATAATTTGTAAATTGTGAACTATAGGTTGAAGAATCTATAAGTGAAAAAGTGGGAGAGAAATGAAAAGGCATGTGTAGTTAGAAGGGAAGAAAACATTTTTAACATGTTACTCTGGGAATTAATATTGTAGTGTTACAGAAACATATATGAACTAATTGTTTAAGGCATTTGTTAACATTTTAAGAGGAAAATATATAGGAGGTAAACTGAGCTCTACAAATTGATAAAAGAATAATTTTTGAAATGTAAAATAAGCCTTAAAAAATAAATATCCAAATGAATTTTAGTACTTTTTGAAACTTGTGACTAGACTACCACCCTGTCTTTTGTGGATTCTTTAGCATTTTGAGGCAGTGTGGTATGGCAGAAACAACTTCAGCTTTTGAGTCAGACAGACCTAGGTTAAAATTTTAGCTTTGCTACTTACTACATGACTTTATTCAAGAGTTTTAATGTCTCTGAGCCTCAGTTTCCTCATCTGAGAAATGAGAATAATAATAATAGCTATATTCCAAGATTGTTAAAATTAGAAAATGATGTTTATAAAATACTGGTGCCTGGTATGTAGAAGGAGGAGGTCAATAAATAGTAACTATAATCACTTTTTAGTCAGATAAGTGATGTATGATGTTGGAGATGGCAATGATGTGTGGGGGTTAAGGAGATCATTATCTCTAGAACTTAGAACTTGAGGTGACTGTGGGGTACTCTTACTTTCTAGAAAGTTGTTGGTGTTTAGAGGGCAGTAATGGCAAGAGCAGCAGCAGAAGGTGAATCACCTTCTACTGTGTTGTCTTTATTAATCTTTGAGCTATAACTCACCTTCTCTTCCATTTTGTTATGTCCAACATCAAGGATCCCATTATAAAACAGTTCACACAATGTGATTTAAAACACATATAGAAATTTTATATCATTTTCAATAAGTATTTGGATAGCCAAGGAAGGTATACTTTTATAATACTCCATGATTTTTTTTCCCCTTCCCTCTTAAGCTGAGCCATTATCTGGATATCGTGGAAGTAAACATTGCTCACCAGATCTCTCTGCGTTCAGAAGCATTTTTTCATGCAATGACTTCTCAACATGAATTGCAGGACTACCTCAAGAAAACTTCCCAGGCTGTAAAAGTGCTTCGAGATAAAATTGCACAGATTGATAAAGTAATGTGTGAAGGATCACTACATATTTTAAGACTGGCACTTTCCAGAAATAATTGTGTTAAAGTGTACAATAAACTGAAGTTAATGGCCACTGTACACCAGACTCAACCTACAGTTCAGGTGTTGTTATCTACTTCTGAATTTGTTGGAGCGTTGGACTTAATAGCAACAACACAAGAGGTTCTACAACAGGAACTTCAGGGCATTCACAGCTTCCGGTATGTCAATTAAGTAAACCATTAGAAACAATGTTAGACATTTTTAAAGGATACATTTTCAGTAGTCCATATTTGAAATTATGAAGAAGTATGAATATATTTAAAGTTACATAGTTATTTTTTCTTCCAGATTGATCTCTTTAGTAATGATATATTGGTATTTTAGTCTTAGCTAAACAAACAAAACCCATTAAGACCAATATATACGGGGGCATTTAGATGAAGAAGCAAAATTAAATTTTCTAGTGGATGAAATCAATCAATGGCCAATTACAACTTTGAAAATAACATTTTGAAAATGTTGAGATAGTTTTTTGAGAAGATAGTACATCAAGGTAGAAGAAGGAATACCAATAGATCTAAAATTAAGTTTATTTTAAAAGCTCTTGAACAGGTTTTTTTTTATTCTATTTTATTTTTTATTTAATTTTAATGGGGTGACACCAATAAATCAGGGTACATATGTACAATGAAAACATCTCCAGATTATCTTATCATTCAATTGTGTTGCATACTCGTCACCCAAAGTCAAATTGTCCTCTGTCACCTTCTATATGGTTTTCCCAGTGCCCCTCCCCTCCTCCCTATCCCACCCTCCCTTCCCTCCCCCAACCCCGTAACCACCAGTCTCTTGTCCATGTCTCATAGTCTCACTTTTATGTCCCACCTATGTATGAAATCATGCTGTTCTCAGTTTTTTTGTTTCTGATTTACTTATTTCACTCTGTATAATGTTATCAAGGTCCATCCATTTTGTTGTAAACGATCCGATGTCATCATTTTTTATGGCTGAGTAGTATTCCATAGTATATATGTACCATTGCTTTTTAATCCACTCGTCTTCTGACGGACACTTGGGCTGTTTCCAGATCTTCGCTATTGTGAACAATGCTGCCACAAACATAGGGGCACATTTTTTCTTTTCGAACAGTGCTATGGTGTTCATAGGGTATATTCCTAAAAGTGGGATAGCTGGGTCAAAAGGCAGTTCGACTTTTAATTTTCTGAGGAATCTCCAAACTGTTTTCCACAGTGGCTGCACCAGTCTGCATTCCCACCAGCAGTGCAGAAGGGTTCCCTTTTCTCCACATCCTCGCCAGCACTTATTCTGTGTTGTTTTGCTGATAAGTGCCATTCTGACTGATGTGAGGTGATATCTCATTGTGGTTTTAATTTGCATTTCTCTAATGATTAGTGATGTTGAGCATTTTTTTCATATGCCTATTGGCCATCTGTATGTCCTTTTTGGAGAAATTTCTATTCATTTCTCTTGCCCATTTTTTGATTGGATTGTTTGTCTTCCTGGTGTTGAGTTCTTTATAAATTTTGGTTATTAACCCTTTATCAGACGTGCTGTTGAATATGTTCTCCCATTGTGAGGTTTGTCTTTTTATTCTGTTCTTATTGTCTTTAGCTCTGCAAAAACTTTTTAGTTTGATATAGTCCCATTTATTTATCTTGCCTTTTATTTCATTTGCCCGTGGAGATAAATCGGCAAATATATTGGTGCTACAGATGACGGAGAGCTTGCTGCCTATGTTTTCTTCTAAGATGCTTATGGTTTCACGGCTTACATTTAAGTCTTTTATCCATTTTGAGTTTGTTTTTGTGAATGGTGTAAGTTGATGGTCTAGTTTCATTTTTTGCAAGTAGATGTCCAATTTTCCCAACACCATTTGTTGAAGAGGCTGTCTTTACTCCATTGTATGTTCTTTCCTCCTTTGTCAAATATCAGTTGTCCTTAAAGCTGTGGGTTTATTTCTGGGTCCTCTGTTCTGTTCCATTGATCTATTTGCCTGTTCTTATGCCAGTACCAGGCTGTCTTGAGTATAATGGCCTTGTAGTAAACCTTGATATCCGGAAGAGTGATACCTCCTGCTTTATTTTTTCTTTTTAAGATTGCTGATGCTATTTGTGTTCTTTTTTGGTTCCATATAAATTTTTGTAATATGTGTTCTATATCTTTGAAGTATGTCATTGGTATTTTAATTGGGTTGCATTGAATTTATAAATTGCTTTGGGTAATATAGACATTTTAATGATGTTTATTCTTCCTAGCCATGAGCACGGTATATGCTTCCACTTGTTTTTATCTTCCTTGATTTCTTTTATCAATGTTTTATAATTTTCCGAGCACAAGTCCTTAACCTCCTTGGTTAAATTTACTCCTAGGTACTTTATTTTTTTGGCTGCAATAGTGAAGGGGATTGTTTCCTTAATTTCTTTCGCTGACAGTTCATTGTTTGTATATAGAAATGCCTCTGATTTCTGAGTATTAATTTTATATCCTGCCACCTTGCTGAATTCATTTATAAGGTCCAGTAGTTTTTTGACTGAGACTTTAGGGTTTTCTATATACAATATCATATCATCTGCAAATAATGACAGTTTTACTTCTTCTTTTCCAATTTGGATGCCTTTTATTTCTTCTTCTTGTCTGATTGCTGTAGCTAAGACTTCCAGAAGTATGTTGAATAAGAGTGGTGAAAGGGGTCACCCCTGCCTGGTTCCTGATCTTAAGGGTATTGCTTTTAATTTTTGTCCATTTAGTATGATGTTTGCTGTGGGTTTGTCGTAGATGGTCTTTATCATGTGAAGGAATGTTCCCTGTATTCCCACTTGACTGAGAGTTTTGAGCATGAATAGTTGCTGGATTTTATCAAATGCCTTTTCTGCATCTATTAAAATTATCACGTGATTTTTGTCCTTCCTTTTGTTTTTGTGCTGAATCACATTGATTGATTTGTGAATATTGAACCAGCCTTGCCTCTCCAGAATAAATCCCACTTGATCATGGTGTATGATTTTTTTCATATATTGCTGGATCCGGTTGGCTAATATTTTGTTGAGAATTTTAGCGTCTAAATTCATCATGGATATAGGCCTATAATTTTCTTTCTTTGTGTTGTCTTTGCCCGGTTTTGGGATCAGAATTATGCTCGCCTCATAAAAGGAGTTTGGAAGTCTTCCTTTCTCTTGAATTTTTTGAAATAGCTTGAGGAGGATAGGAGTTAGTTCTTCTTTGAACTTTTGATAGAATTCACTTGTGAAGCCATCAGGCCCAGGACTTTTCTTTTTTGAGAGTTTTTTGATAACTGTTTCTATCTCATTTGTTGTAATTGGTCTGTTTAGGTGTTCTGATTCTTCCAGATTGATTTTTGGAAGATTATATGATTCAAGAAATTTGTCCATTTCACCTAGGTTGTCTAATTTTTTGGCGAAAAAGTTCTTCATAGTATTTCCTTACAATGCTTTGTATTTGTTGTGTCAGTTGTTCTTTCTCCACTGTCCTTTCTACTTTTATTTATTTGAGTCCTCTCTCTATTTTTCTAGGTGAGTCTAGTTAGAGGTTCATCAATCTTGTTTACCTTTTCAAAGAACCAGCTTCTTGTTTCATTGATCCTGTGTATTGTTTCCTTCGCCTCTATGTCATTTATTTCTGCTCTGATCTCTATTATTTCCTTCCTTCTACTTGTCCTGGGTTTTATTTGCTGTTGTTTTTCTAGTTCTTTTAGATGCAGGGTCAGGTTGCTTATTTGAGCTTTTTCTAGCTTCTTATGATATGCCTGTAGTGCAATGAACTTCCCTCTCAGTACTGCTTTTGTCTGTCCCATAAATTTTGAGTTGATGTATGCTCATTTTCATTTGTTTCTAGAAACTTTTTTATTTCTTCTTTGATCTCATTGTTAATCCATTCATTATTTAATATCATGCTATTTAGTTTCCAAGTTTTTGAGTATTTTACAGTTTTTCTTTTGTGGTTAATTTCTAGTTTCATGGCATTGTGATCAGAGAAAATGCTTGATATGATTTCAATCTTCTTAAATTTATTGAGACTATTTTTGTGTCCTAACATGTGGTCTAACCTAAAAAACGTACCGTGAATGCTTGAGAAGAATGTATATTCTACTGCTTTAGGGTGAAAAGTTCTGAAGATATCTATTAAATCAAGTTGATCTAGTGTCTCCTTTAAGTCTGCTGTTTCTTTATTAATTTTCTTATTTGAAGCTCTATCCAGTGTTGTTAGTGGGGTATTGAAATCCCCTACTATTATAGTATTGCTGTTAATCTCGCCCTTTATATCCATCAAAGTCTGCTTTATGTATGTCGGGGCTCCTATATTTGGTGTGTAGATATTTATAGTAAGTTATATCTTCCTGTTGAATTGTTCCCTTTGTCATTATGCAGTGTCCTTCTTTATCTCTTACTACAGCATTTGTTTTAAAGTCCATTTTGTCAGATATAAATACTGCTACCCCGGCTTTTTTTTCATTTCCATTTGCATGAAATATTTTTTTCCATCCTTTTACCTTCAGTCTATGTGCATCCTTTGTTTTAAGGTGTGTCTCTTGTAGACAGCATATGTATGGGTCCTGTTTCTTTATCCACACTGCTACCCTATGTCTTTTGATGGGATCGTGTAATCCATTTACATTTAAGGTTATTATTGATATGTAGTTGTTTATTGCCATTTTATTCTTTAAAGCTGTATTCTTCTTTTGCTATATTCTTTCCTCCCTTTGAACTGTTCACAACAGGCCCCTTAGTATCTCTTGCATAATTGGTTTGGTTTTAATGAATTCCTTGAGGCTTTCTTTGTCTGGGAAGCTCTTTATTTCCCCTTCAATTTTAAACCTTAGCCTTGCTGGATAGAGTAGTCTTGGTTGTAGGTTCTTGTTCTGCATTACTTTGATTATATCTTGCCATTCCCTTCTGGCGTCAAGTTTTTCTGTAGAGAAGTCCGATGTCATCCTTATGGGGGCTCCTTTGTAGGTGATAGCCTTTTTTTCTCTAGCAGCTTTTAAAATTTTTACTTTATTCCATTAGCTTTGGTATTTTACCTATGATGTGTCTTGGTATAGATTTTTTTGGGTTTCTCTTTAATGGAGTTCTGTGTGCTTCTTGAACGTGTGGAATGTTTCCCAGCCTTAATTTAGGGAAGTTTTCTGTTATAATTTGATTAAACAAAGTTTCCATTTCCTGTCCTCTCTCCTCTTCTTCAGGCTCCTCTATGATGCGAATGTTGTTTCTCTTCATGTTGTCACAGAGCTCCCTTAGAGTTTCCTCACATTTTTTGAGTCTCTTTTCCTTTTTCTTCTCTGCTTCTGTGCCTTTATTTATTGTGTCCTCTAACTCGCTGATTTGATCCTCAGCGTGATTGATCCTGCTTTTAATTCCTTCCATTGTGGTCATCAGTTCTGATACTGTATTTGTCATTTCTGTCTGATTGTTTTTTATTATTTCAATTTCGTTTTTAATACTTGTTATCTCTTTATTTAGGTGTTCATAATGACTATCCATTGTTGCTCTAATTTCTTTGAACATCCTAACTATCATTATTCTAAATTCTTCTTCTGGTAATTTGGTTATATCTGGTTCATTCAGGCCCTTCTCTGGGGATTTCTCTTGATTCATTTGGTTTGCATTCCTCTGCCTGCCCATTTTATCTGTGTATAAGCAAGTTGTGGCCACTGGAGTCCAGTAGGTGTTCCTTTGTGTTCTCTAGGTGTGGTCTGTCTGCAGGCCCGCCACCCCTCTGCCGCTGCCTCCAGTGGTTGGGTATGGGCATTGCCCGCTCACTGCGGCTGTTGCTGTGATTTCCACCTCTCCTCCGCGGGAAGGGCTGTCCCTCAAGCCACAAGCCTCAGCACATAGGGTAGAGTTGAGCACCTTTGCTCTGCTGTGGACCCAGCCTGTTTCCGGGCTTCTGCCCAGCACCCACAGTCAGAGCCTGCTCGCCACAGTTTCGTGGGTTGGGCGGGGCTTTTGATGTGCTCTCATCTGTGAGCCTTTGTTTGTCCGGAGCTTTAGCCCCGACCTTGAGGCCAGGGCCTCCTGCGCAGGGTCACAAACCGAGGTTTATTGGGCCGGGCTGGCGTGCACTCAGCTGCGGACTTCTGCTGTTTCGGGCTGTACCCCGCCCCCGCGTTCAGATCCAACTCAAGCACGCAGGATGGCAAACTGCGGTTTATTGGGCCGGGCATGTTTGCTGGCGTGAGCTCAGCCGCAAGCTTCCGCTCGTCCGGGGGTTCTACTCCGCCCCCGCGTTCAGAGCCAGCTCGCGCACGCAGGATGGCAAACCGCGGTTTCTCCAGCCGGACTAGGCTGGTAGTATGAACTCAGCCACGAGCACCCGCCTCTTCCTGGTCCTATTCCCGTCCCGGCGGTCAAGGCCGGCTTGGGCTGGGTTGCAAAGCAGATCTCTGCCCGTTCCTGGCCTTTTGCTTTTTCTCCGCAGGTGGGGTCACAGGCGGCCCGCAGCTGCCGGACCGCTTTCGCGCGTCCCCTCCGCCCTTGCTGGGCTACACCGAGCTCACACCGGTTGGGCCGCTGCCCTCACCGACAGAACCGCGTTTCAGTGTCCTGCCACCACCATATCCTTCAGCAACTCTCAGCATTGTAGGAAGTGCCCTAAGTTTCCATACTGTAGGCCTGGGAGGTGCCTCTCTCTAAGCAGCTCTGCTCTAATTGCCGCGGGAGAGCTTGTTTGGCTGGTGTCCTGTCTCCCTTTGCTGGTATTGCTAGTTCCAGGGGCAATATTCGTTTTCGTTTAGGGAAGTGACTTAGCCCAGGGGTTAGGGTGGCTGTCCCTCAGAGTGTTTGTTCCTGTGCCTTCAGTCCACACTCTCTTCCCGCTACTCTGGTCCTCTCCTCTGTCCCCGTTTCCCGGAGTCCCGGGTGCGTGGTTGTGAGAGAGGTTTTCTGCGCTGTCCCTTTAAAAAGAATCTTGGGTCTGAGAAAACTGTCTCTTTCTCACAAACAGTATCATCATTTGTTTCACAGCTCAATACTTTCCAAACGCCTCTTCTAGGCTCTGGGACTGTAGGCTGGGGCTTGGTTCCTGGGACCCAGGTCCCACCCTCTCCGCCAAACTCTCCTCCCGCCATGCGGGTCTCTCCGGGCTGCCATTCGCTCCGGGGAGCTGGGCAGCCCTCTTCGCGTTTTTGCTATTCCTACCAGTCTCAATGTGGCTTCTTCTGTGTTCCTTGGTTGAAGAGTCCACTTAGTTTAGTTCAAAGTTGGTTTATCCAGATGATGATTCTTAAAATTGAGTTATAATCCACTTTGGTTCTGGGAGTTGAAGTTGGTACGTTTGCCTACTCCATCGCCATCTTCCCGTCCTTGAACAGGTTTTACATGTAATTATTATTAAATTTTATTTTTGATTTTCATTCTGTTTATCACATTATAACATATTTCACATGGTGATGGCAAAAAAACAATTTCTCCCAGGTTCATATTTTGAAAATACGTCTAAGGTTAGGATTTTACTATTTTATGTGAGATCATTACAAAATGTTTAATTTATAAATAGACCAGTTGCAAGCCATCAAAATTTCATTCAGTTACTCAGGCTTGCAGTGTCCTTGTGGAAGTTTATATTTGCTAGGAAACCCATCCAAACCTTAGACTACTGAGAACTACAGAGTTGTTTTATGGATGATATATGCTCTATAGTTTAAAAGATACTTAATATATTCTGGAAAACTTAGCTGCAAAATAAGTTTATTTTAATTGAATTATAGGTTCTTAATGACTAAGAATATCTAATTGGAACATTTATTTAGGAAGCATTTTTTAAAACTTGACCCAAATTTAATTACATAAATGATTGATAGATTCATTCATTGAAGAAATGGTTTTTGATCAGCTATGTTTCAGACACAAGACAAAATACTGGAAATATAGCCATGAAGAAAGTAGAGATGTTCTTCTCTTTCTGCAATTTATTTGTCAGAAGGGAGACAAAACTTACTGGGTAGTCATGATACAGTGTAATACAATATGATAATGAAAGTACAGATAGCTATGGAGCTCTAACCTTATATGATAATGAAAGTACAGATAGCTATGGAGCTCTAACCTTAGTGGAGGGAACTAGTCAGACTAAGCATAAGAATAATTTTGGACTCTGTATTTTTATTTTATTTTATTATTATTATTTTTTACAGGGACAGAGAGAGTCAGAGAGAGGAATAGATAGGGATAGACAGACAAAACTGGAGAGAGGTGAGAAGCATCAATCATTAGTTTTTCGTTTTTCGCAATGAAAAACTAATGATTGATGCTTCTCACCTCTCTCCAGGTGAGAGCCTTAGTTGAACCTTAGTTGTTCATTGATTGCTTTCTCACATGTGCCTTGACCGCAGGCCTTCAACAGACTGAGCAACCCCTTGCTGGAGCCAGCGACCTTGGGTCCAAGCTGACGAGCTTTTGCTCAAGCCAGATGGGCCCGCGCTCAAGCTGGCGAGCTCGGGGTCTCGAACCTAGGTCTTCCGCATCCCAGTCCAACGCTCTATCCACTGTGCCACCACCTGGTCAGGCTGGACTCTGTATTTTTGTATGATCAGTTAGGATAACATATTTTAGGTCTCTTGTTTACTGTAAGCATTAGTGTTGTAAGCTATGTTCTTAGTTTATTAGCATGATTATTTGCTCCCAGTAGGAGAAAACGTATATTGTACTTGAATTTCATACACTTTACTCCTTTTTTTCATACTAGAGAACAAATTTTAGTCATTTTTGTAGGACATAGCTTAGAAAAGCATAGGGTCTTACTTAAAATAAGAAATCTTTCAGTAGAACCAAAAGACTGTAGTCTTTCCATTTAATAGATCTTAGTCCTGGTTTGCTTTCAGCTATGATTTTTATTTTTCTAATGCTTTTAAAGGGAACTTAGATACCAAAATCTTCCAGTAGTTAATCCTTTTTATTTAAAAAGAATTTGAGCCTGACCAGGTGGTGGCGCTGTGGCACAGTGGATAGAGCGTCGGACTGGGATGCGGAAGACCTAGGTTCGAGTCCCTGAGCTCGCCAGCTTGAGAGCGGTCCCATCTGGCTTGAGCAAAAGCTCCTGAGCTTGGACCCAAGGTCGCTGGCTCCAGCAAGGGGTTGCTCGGTCTGCTGAAGGCCCGTGGTCAAGGCACATATGAGAAAGCAATCAATGAACAACTGTGATGTCGCAAGGGCAACAAGAAACTAATGATTGATGCTTCTCACCTCTCTCCATTCCTGTCTGTCTGTCCCTGTCTATCCCTCTCTCTGACTCTTTCTCTGTCCCTGTAAAAAAAAAAGAATTTGAAAATTCTTATTTGTGTATGATATTTCTCTGTACTATTAACCTAATATCATATATTATCTAGTTAGTGATAGTAAAAATGCTTTATGCATGGTTTTTTCTCATTTTTATATTTTTTGACCTTGGTATTATTTTCTGTATAAATTTCTTTGACTTCTGAAACTCCCAGAATTTTTGTTTATACTTTGTAATGAAATTTAATAACATTCTTCCATATTTTATCATTTGTGTTTGTGTGTGTGTGTCTTTAATCTTTCTAATGGGTCCTAAATGTCTTGGGAAAAATCTATGATATACACATCTTAATAGATATTTATAGAATATGAATGATCCAGAGTATTACCAAATATGTTGTGACTCTTTGTATCATTCTCTTATTCTTTCTTTTACTTTTCATAATTATTGTTCCTGATTATGATTTTTATTTCATGTATAACTGTAGTTTTTAATTCTGGCTGCAAACTAGAACTCTAATAAGAGCTTTTAAAAAGGCATACTACAGCCTGACCTGTGGTGGCGCAGTGGATAAAGCGTCGACCTGGGAACACTGAGTTCGCCAGTTCAAAACCCTGCACTGGTCTGGTCAAGGCACATATGGGAGTTGGTGCTTCCAGCTCCTCCCCCCTTTCTCTCTTTCTCTCTTTCTCTCTCTCTCTCTCTCACTCTCTCACTCTCTCACTCTGTGTCTCCTCTCTAAAATAAAAAAAAAAAAAAAAAAGGCATACTACACCCCATTCAAACCAATTAGGTTAGACTTCCTAGAGGGTAAGACCTGCTGCATACTGTATTTGTTCAAAGCTCTTTATGAGTCTCTAAAATACAATAGAATTGAGAAGGTTGGTTTTAAATTACCTTTGGATATGCTACTTTATTAGGATTTGGAATTAAAGTGGTATTGTAACATCTTCTTAAATAATTTTATTAGTTTTAAAACAAAATTTTCAACTAAAACATTTTCCTTTCCCTATTCAAAAGGGCTCTACTATTGAGTTAGAGCAGTGGTTCTTAACCTTTTTTGAGGTACCGAACCCACCAGTTTCATATGCGCATTCACCGAACCCTTCTTTAGTGATAAATAAAATATGATTTTTTTTTTCCCAATTCAAGACATCAGTATACGTTTTTTTACTGGTGCACAAAATGAGCCATGCATGAACATCATCTTGCTCAAAGAACAAAACCAACAAAGTGCATGAACTCAGAACAAATTATGCTATTACTTTATTCTGGCCTTCATGGCTGAGGCTTCTCCGAACCCCTGAGACCAATTCATCGAACCCCTAGGGTCCGATAGAACCCAGGTTAAGAACCACTGTGTTAGGGGTATAGTGTATCTGCTATTAGTGTAAAAATCTTGGTTTGATTTCGTCTTCTTAATGTGGACAGTAATTTACATAGCAAAATTTTGGCTCTTTGAATAATTCATAATTATTAAAATAGCCTTTTGTATATTTGTTGATTTTTGTAATAAAAAAAACTGAAATGATTTTACTGCCTAAATTGTTGCAAAATTGTGCATTTTGAATTATTAGGACATAAAGGTTAAACCATTATTCATGGAATGAAATTCTTCTATTGGCAATAAAAATATATACTATAATCAGTAACAAAATAGATCGTTTGTGATCTATACTAATTTAACTAAAGTTATTTCTGTAATTAATGACATTCAGATGCTTGTTAAGCAGATAAAATACAGAAATCTCATTATAGGTCTAAGAAAATATTTGAACTTTGATATCTTATAGGTTTTGATGTAGAAAAACTTTAGTTACCTTGAAGTTTGAGAATATACAGTGTGTCCGTAAAGTCATGGTTCACTTTTGACTGGTGACTGGTCAAAAGTGCACCATGACTTTACGGACACACTGTAGTATAATTTGCTCTCCATTATTGTATAGGTTTATGTAGAAACTCTTTATTTTTACCATTGTTAACTTTTTTCCTTGCTACTTATTACCACCATTACTCTATTACTACCACCACTATAAAACCCAAGAATATTTTCAAATTCTTTGGTATTCTGTATTAAATACTATACCAAGTATATATTGCATATATTATTTGATTTTGTCCCCCACCCCCAGCCACAATAAAAATAAAACTTCTATGAAATCGGTAATCTTATCTCAATTTAATAGGGAAGGAAACTGAGGCATAGATAGTCTTAGATAACTTGCTCCAAGTCATACAGCAAGTTATAAAACAATAGAGTCGAAATTCAACCCAGGTCTCATCTGACGCAAAAACAATGTATTCTTTTTAATATATTTGATTGAGGCTTTCTAGAACGTCAGATAAATCACATGGAAACATCAATGCTAATTATATAGTGTGATAGATGTAAAACTGGGCAGTTGAGTTATAAGTTTGCTAAGGCAGGGCCTACTATGGGAATTGATTTTAGGTTAAAATTAATGAAACTAGTTGTTTTCTAGTCGTGAGCCTTTTTTAAAAAATATAAAGAAAAGGTGGAAAACATTCACTTAATTATATATTCCAGTTCTGTGCTTTCATTGATCTGAGGTCACATCAGATTTCATTTCAGAGATTTTTATTATTGGTAGTATCAAAGGTATAAAACAAAATCTCTCATCCTGATGCAATTTACAGTTTAGATCTTCAGAACATTATAACTCTAATAAGAAAGCATCTACATTGTATGCTCAGGGGTGAAGCCAAAAACCAGATTTTCTGCTATTTGATGAAACTAGTGTTGCAGTAGAGTTTATTGATTTATAAGTTTCTCTGATAAAAGCATCACAGAAATCACTGTAGTGAACATCTGAATTAATGTAGAAATTGAAGCATGTCAAAGTATTTGAATGGTTCCAATTTATTTAGCATATAAGAACTTAAGTCCTTTTTCAGAAAATGATATTTTAGCTATTATTTTAGTAGATTTCTTTCACCACTCTAAATTACTATATGAGATTATTAGAATACATACTTTTAAAATGGACTGTTAACAGATTTGTCTATTAAATATTTCTGATAAGGTTAATCATAATATATAGGCTGTTATTATTACATCTGTTGTCAAACTAGTCAAGAATATAGAAAACAGAGCCAGGATAAATAGGTGAATCTTATAGAACATTTTAATCCTGAACGTTTTTTCTAAGGATTTGTTTAGACAAATGTTTGTGTATATATTATATACCTGTGATTATATAAGACTATTTGATGTTAGTATTGAAATTCATATCTGTTCTTTTTTAATATATTTATCAGACTTTAAAGGTAGTTAGGAATGCGTAAAAATAAAGCTACTCAGTTATTTAAGACAATATGTGGGGTTAAATAGAACACATATAAATTATTACGCTGAAATTACAGTTTTATTATTTTGACGCTCAAACATCAGTAGATACAGTCAGATTGACTTTTCACAATACTTTGTTGAAGACTACTCATTCATACCTAAAGATGACACATACCTGAGTGTAACTTACAGTGTGCCTTAAAAAGGAATCTGATTTTCATAAAAATTGAGAACCAAACAATAGTAAAATTATGGGTAGATTTATGTTCTGGCCTGATACTACTTTTAAAAACAACTTATTGAAAACTCAAACATATTCAAAAATAGAGGAAAGTATATGAAGAAAGTTTTATGAAGTTGGATAAATTGTGTATCACCTGTGAGTTACAAACTCATGGCCAACTTTGTTTTCTCTATAAATTATATATTTAAACATTTATATATGAATGTTTTTAAATTTCCCCCAATGATAGAACTTAAAAAAAAATTTTTTTTTATTCTGGGACATAAACTGATTTCCCACTGGTCTATTTCACTTAATTTCTAGAATTCTTTGGAGCAGCTAGATTACCCAGGTTTCCCCAATTTATTGTTTTTATAAAGCTATTAGATTGTGTCGCATACATTCTTTTGTATCTGAAGTTACTAATCCTTAGTGCCCTGCAGAGCAGGGACTACATGGGACCATTCTTACCATTTGGGCAGTGCATGCTTTTTCTAAAGCTTCCAAATCCTTTAGTAATACTTACCTTTACCATCCTCATAGTTCTGCCCATATTAGAGTCCTTCTCACTTTAATCCTAGCTAGGACCTACAAATATTAGAAGTAAAGTGAAAAAAAACATTTTATGATAAAAAGTTTCATGCATAGATGATAGCTCATTAATATTACTGTATTTTTAGACTTGTAATGACTTTCAGTTTAATGACCTGAGGGATATTGCACAGTAACTCAAACTGGTAATGATATAAATTGAATTGAGTCAGTCTGTCCGTATAGTCCTTCAGATATTTGTATGCATCTAGAGAAGGACCTGGCACATAGTGTAGGTATTTGTACTTGTTGAATTAGTAAATGGCTTGGAAGCTACTGGCATTGGTATTCAGTAAATGGTTAATGAAGGAAGGCCTTAGAATATCTGAGTATCTGTAAAAGTAGAAAAGGAATCAATCATGAAATTTATAGAACCAGGTTTCCTATAACACATTTAAGTGGAAATTAAAGAGAGAAATAGAATTTGGGAGGTGATATGAAACTATTGGAATTATTTTTGTTAACTCCATTTTACTAAAATAACATTATTGCACAAGTACTGTCGGAAAAGTTTTGCCTTCTAGTTCCCTTAATCTTGGAGTGAATTTGGATTTTTAATGACTATATGTAATATTTTCTTCTTCCTTTGTAGGCATTTGGGATCACAGCTTTGTGAATTAGAAAAACTGATAGATAAAATGATGATTGCAGAATTTTCTACTTATTCTCACAGTGACTTAAATAGATCATTGGAAGATGACTGTCAAATTTTAGGAGAGGTGTGTATTTTGAACTGTGAAATGAAATTGATGTCATTGTTTAATGTTAACTCTAACATCCTTAGGTTAGACCACATTCTTCTCAGAGTAAAAAAAGTACATTAAATTGCAAGCTCTCTTAGAACTATGAAGTTCTTCACTATGTGGATTTAGCAAGTACCATAACTGTTCATTTTCCTGTGTAATTGGAGAATAAAATAATTTTATAGCTTAATTAGAAATTGGAGTTAAAATGGGTATTTTATATAGCTACAAACCAAGTACAAAATACAGATTTAGGACAATTAACATGTATCCACGTATATGCCTGTACTGGAGTATGTCTTTAAAAAGTAATCATTGTTATATGATAACTCATCAGTCATTCACCAGTTATTCACATTCACTGAGCACCTATTATGAGCCTCTCTTATGTATACACATATACAAGGCTTTTATCTCCAGGCTTTACTTATCTGATAACTTCTCAATACTGATTACTGAAAAGAACTAGTAGAGAACAAGAAACCCTGAGTAGTTAAAGCCTAAGTAGTTAAAAGATATTTGGTTAAAAGATATTTGTACCTCTTAGTAGTTAATTCCCCACAGATTGCCCAGGTCACCATTCCAAGCTTCTAGACGACTAATTAAAAAGCACATAGATCAGCCTGACCTGTAGTGGCACAGTGGGTAAAGCGTAGGCCTGGAATGCTGAGGTTGCTGGTTCGAAACCCCAGGCTTGCCTGGTCAAGGCACATATGGGAGTTGATGCTTCCTGCCCCCCCCCCCACTCCTCTGTCTCCTCTCTCTAAAATGAATAAATAAAAATCTAAAAAAATAAAAGCACATAGATTATGGAGTATTTACTGGTCATCAGGGTTTGAGAAGGTTACTTTCTAGCTACTTGAAACTAGGCCAGAATGCACTCTTGTATTGTTTTGTCCCCAAACCACCTTCATTTGATCCACTGCTGTGGAATAGGGTTTACCTGTTTTAGAACACTGACTCCAGAAATCTGATGACAAGGTTGCCAGGGAAGGGGTCTTTATTTAGGCTTCTCAAAAATTCCATATGCAGGATAAAGATCTGAGCATCAAATAATAAAACCCTGATGTTTAATATTTCTACTTGTGAGATTATATGATATTTAAAGTGTGAAGTTATATACTCTCTTTTTATTTTGATAGGAAAGACTAGTATCTCTTGTATTTGGACTTTTAAAACAAAGAAAACTTAATTTTTTAGAAATTTATAGTGAAGAAATGATTATTACGGCAAAGAATATCATTAAACAGGTATTTATACATTTTTTTATTTGATATATTTTGGTCTAGAGCAGTGGTCAGCAAACTCATTAGTCAACAGAGCCAAATATCAACAGTACAACGATTGAAATTTCTTTTCAGAGTCAAATTTTTTAAACTTAAACTATATAAGTAAGTATATTGTTATTAACTTAATTAGGGTACTCCTAAGCTGGCCTTTGCTAAAAACGTCCTCAATCTAATTGAGCCGCATGTGGTTTGCCGACCACTGGTCTAGAGTCTTTTGTGAAGTTTATTTTTACATGATTCTAGAAATAATATATGTAGTAGAATAGTAATATTTTGTCATTTATTTAAAAATGGAAAATGTAGAAAAGTAGAAGAAAAATATAGCCCTATCAGCCAAAAGATTATCTTTTAAGAATGTTTATAAGTATAAATTGTTACTGATATTTTTCATTGTTGCTATCATACTGTATATATTATTTTGATTTGTACATGTATTTCAGTTAGAAACATAAGCATATTCTCATTGTAGAAACCTTCAGAAACACCATTTTAGTGGTTGTATAAAATTCCATCAACATTGTTAGTTAAACCTACTAAACCTCTTTATGCTGCATATTAGATTGTTTTCAGTTTAGTACTATAAAGAACATTGTGGCAGATGTTTGTGACATAAAGTTTTGTTTGGTTTTTCATGAAACTGTTTCCTTATAACTAATTTATAAAAATGGAATTATTGGTGAGAGAATAACCAAGTTTTAAACTGTTAAAAATGACCAGTGTTGCCTCGGTTGGTTAGAGCGTCATTCCGAAGAGCAGAGGGTGCGCATTTGATTCCCTGTCAGGGCACATACAGGAACTCTCTCTCTCTCCTTTCCTATCTCACTGAAATCAATAAATTAAAAAAAAAATTTTAATAAAAATAAAAATTATCAATGTATACTCTTATCAGCATTAGATAAATATTCATTTTATCTTACCCTGATCTCTAAGAAATCATAACTGTAAACTGAAATCTATGGGTTTTTTTTAGTTTTCCCTGATCTTTGTTTTAACTTTTTTTACTCAGATAAACCTTATTCTCTGAACTCTAGATTTTCTTTTTCTTTTTTTTTCTTTCTTTTCCCAAGTGAAAGGAGGGAAGATAGAGAGACAGACTTCCATGTGCACCCCTTCTGGGATCCGCCTGGCAACCCTATCTGGGACTGATGCTCAAGTACCGAGCCATTTTTTGTGCCTGAGGCTGATGCTTTCAAACTAATGGAGCTATTCTCAGCACTGGGGGCCACACTTGAATCAGTCAAACCACTGACTATGGGAGGAGAAAAGAGAGAGGAGGGGTAAAAATAGGGGGAGAGAAGTAGATGGTTGCTTCTTCAGGAATTGAACCCAGGACATCCATATGCTGGATATCTATACTCTGGGTTGGCACTCTATCTACAGAACCACCGGCCAGAGCCACCATGACCATCCATCTTTTACAGCTCTTTCAAACATTGACTGAAACACTATTTTAAAATTGTTAAAACCACTTTGAAAACATTGTTGGCAATATCTACTAGTGCTAAATACACACTTATGACTTAACAGTTATCCAAATTATTTACCTTATAAGAAATGTATACATAAGTTCATCGAAGACAGCACAAGAATTTTATGGCAGCACTATTTGTATTAAAAGAACAGGGAAATAAATACTATTATCAGTAGAAAAGATAAATAGAATTGTGGTATATTTATGTAATTGAAAACTATATACCAGTGATTTTCAACTGGTATGCTGTGGCACACTGATGTACCACACAAATTTTAAAATATGCAACACCTGACTATTTAGTCAGGAGCACTGACCTCTTTTCTTCTCCCTTAGATAGTCAAATAAAGACATGACAACAGCCAATACAGCAATAGCCATCCTGTGTGAATGAATCAAAATTATGCTTACTTTTTTGTCAAATCAGCAAAAAACATATTTTTTGATGTGCCGCAGAATTTTAGTAATTAGTTACATGTGCCACGAGATGATAAAGGTTGAAAATCTCTGTTATAAACAAATAAGAATGAAACAGTGTGGATGAATATCACATACATAATGCTAAGCCAAGGAAAGCAGACACAAAGGAATATACGCTGTAAATGATTCCACTATGTGAATTTTAAACACCACAAAATTAATCTGTTACATTAGAAATCAGGATAGTGCCTGACCAGGCGATGGCGTGGTGGATAGATAGAGCATCAGACTGGGATGTGGAGGACCCAGGTTTGAGACCCTGAGGTCGCCAGCTTGAGTTCAGGCTCATCTGGCTTGAGCAAAAAGCTCACCATCTTGGACCCAAGGTCGCTGGCTTGAGCAAGGTGTTACTTGGTCTGCTGAAGGCCTGCGGTCAAGGCACATACGAGAAAGCAATCAATGAACAACTAAGGTGTTGCAACGAAAAACTGATGATTGATGCCTCTCATCTCTCTCTGTTCCTGTCTGTCTGTTCCTATCTATTCTCTCTCTGACTCTCTCTCTGTCCCTGTAAAAAAAAAAAAAATCAGGATAGTAGCAACTTTTGGGAGGAAGTAGTTACTAGGAGGAGAGCAGGGGAGTGACTTATTAGCAGTGTTCAATTTCATGGTCTGAGTTCTGGTTATACTGTGTACTCCATTGTGAAAAATTATTGAACTATAAACACAATTTGTACAATTTTCTGTATGTATATTATACTTTTAAACAAGTGTTTTTTTAAACTGCTGTTTTAATTCCCAGAGCTCTCCTGAAGTCTAAGCATTTTTGTTTTTAAACTTTAAACTGTTGCTTGTATTGTAAGGAAACATAACTTCCAAAATAACTTTCTTTTGGAATTACAATAAAGTTTTAATTGAATCTAGCTGCTATACAATATTATATTGTGGTTATATTAGTTTCAAGCGTACAATCTAATGATTCAACATTTTTTACCTTACAGTGTGATCACCCCCTAATTATAGTGTTCATTTGTCCCGTATAAACTTATCACAACATTATTGACTGTATTCCTCTTCCCCTTTTCACCCATTTCCTCACCCTCTTCTGGTAATCATTCCTTTGGTCTCTGTTTCTGTGAGTCTTGTTGTTCATTTGTATTGTTTAGATTCCACACATAACTGAAACTATACATGCAGTATTTGTCATTCTTTACCTGACTTTTTTCACTTAATGTAATCCCTCTAGATTCATCCATGTTCTTACAAATGGCAAGATTTTATTCTTTTTAATTGCTGCATAAAATTCCAGTGTGTGTATGTATACCACATCTTTTTTTAGCCATTCCTCTATTGATATTCCTGATGAGCAAAATTGTCAATAAAATACTGGTAAACGGAATTAGATAATATATTAAAAGGATTATACACTATGGTCAAGTGGGATTATACCAGGAGTATAAGGGTGGCTCAATATCCAAAAAACAACATGCTTCATCACATCAATATAAAAATCCTATGATTATCTCAATAGATGAAGAGAAAGCATTTGACCAAATTAAACATTATGATAAAAATTCTCAACAAAATAGGTATAGAAGGAGCTTACCTCAACTTGATAAAGGCTGTATATGACAAACCCACAGCTAATATCATACTTGGTGGTGAAAAGCTAAAAGCTTTTCCTCTAAGATCAGGAACAAGACAAGGGAAGGGTTCCCACTCTCACCACTATTATGCAACATAGTACTGGAAGCCCTAGCCACAGCAATCAGACAAGAAAAAGAAATAAAAAGCATTCACATTAGAAAGAAAGAAATAGTGCAGATGACATAATGCTATATATAGAAAACCCTAAAGAATTCACCAAAAACTTAATAGAAATAATAAATGAATTCAGTAAATATAAAGAAATTTGTCATGTTTTATTTGGAATTTTAATATTGGGCTTATATCTTGTTTGTAAGGATTATAGTTCTGTGTTCTTTTATGTTTTGAACAGTTTTAAATAGAGGATTTTAATTAATACAGTTCAGGGTACTTTGGAATAATTATTTAATAGGGTTAGGGTAATGGTGAAGTGTTTTGAACACCCTGAGGTATGTATAAGTAAGAAGATAAGTCTGGTAAAAAGATAATCAGTGCCATTGAGGCTCTTAATTTAATTTTAGATGCATTTTCAAAATAATATGTGAAAGCTTTTTTTTACATTTTATCCCATTGAGGCCCTTTTAAATATACAATTTAGGATGTGGTACTTAGAATTCACATAAATCACATTTTTTCTTAAATTTTGCAGTGTGTGATTAATAAAGTTTCACAAATAGAAGAAATCAACACAGATGCTGTTATGAAGTAAGTATAAATATTAGGTTGGGGTTTATTAGAGAAAAGATGACATGGCCACAGGAAGAGTTCAGAAGAAGAAAGACATGTAGTGATTAAAACAAAAATTACATGCCATAGTTGAGTGATCTTCACTGGAAGAAGGCAGTCATCTGGAGGCAACCCCTCAGGAGGGTAGATGAAGCTATGACCACCTTCCTTCCTTCAACTGTTTTGTCAGTACCAAGACCAGCAGGTCATCCTCCCAGGGCAGAGAGAGAATAGAAAGGATACAATGAAGATGTGGAAGGGGGAAATTGAAAATAAACCATTTCAGAGGAATGGCATTATTAAATTTAAATTATTTGGCCAAGTAATTAAAACCCAGCTTCTAATTGGCTTTGAGAAGTTTGAGTACATTATTTTGAATTGCCCATGTCTGTAACTGTTTTGACCCTTGAAATCCCTATTCTTTTATTTTGAGAATAGTTACAAATATTTTATGACTATCAATTTCTCATTCATATAGGTAGATAAGTTTTATTAACTGGCCTAACATATGAATAGCAATGTGAACAGCTGTAAAACTTCTCTAGGTAAAACTCTTAAAAGGATGTGGAGTTTTAATTTTCATACTATTTATTACCTAGTGAAAACTCAGTTTCAGAATTTGTTGAAACAACCCTTATAGTGCAGAAATCACTAGTACAAGTAGTTGGAAAAATTTAAGTTATTGGGAGTCTGATAAAAGTCCTATAGACATGGAGAGTCAGTTATTTTTAATTTTTTTTTTCTCCTAGGTAATTTTCTCAAATAGAAAATTTCCTGTATCTCAAGTGTAAGAGTGTCTTTGGAAAATAAACTCTAAGCTGCAGCAGCATTCATTTAAAATTTAGAGTAATAAGTCATTGTAGTACTATGAAATATTTTTAAGGAACTATTTTGCATTAATATTTTAATCTTGAAGTGACTGATGTCAGCTATAAAAATATTTGTCATACAATTATATATATTATATTGATATAATACATAATAATTAGTATATATATTACCTCTGGTATATATTACATACATATGTATACTAATATAATATTGCCTAATATTTACCTAGCACTTTTTTATGCATCATGAATTTTTCTATGTACTTCTTATTAACTCAGTTAAAATTTATAGCAACCATATAAGGTAAGTTCTGTTACTTTCCCCATGTTAAGGTGAGAAAATTAGAATCTCTTGTTCAGTGTCATACAGCTACAAATGGCAAGGCTGGGACTTGAACTAAAGCAGAGTGGCCCAAGAGCTCATGCTCGTAGCCTCCATGCCAAATGTGGAAAAGTACTTTTTAGTTTGTAACTTAAAAAGTAGGTTATTAAGTTTATTAAGGGAGATGTTACATTCCTATTTTTATTTGTTTCAGAATAAATCTTCTCTACCTTAAATCAAAATTGGTTTATTTCTCTATGGCTTTTCATTCAGTTGGTATGAATCATGTTCACATGGAATTATTATGTAAGATTCATAAGTCAATATACTTAAGACAAGTCTTAGAGATATTTAAACAAGGAGGAGTTTGGTAATTGATTTTACCTCAATTTTATATTAGTTAAGTATTTAGATAAAATTGCATAATTCTGTTACTATATAGTATTTAGTATCGTTTCCTTTAATTTGTAAGTTTATTTTATATAATTTGGCCCAAAAACAATCATTATTTTGGTTTGGATTTTATTTTCTAGACTTGCAGATCAGATGAGAATGTTAAATTTTCCTCAGTGGTTTGCTCTGCTAAAGGATATTTTCTCTAAGTTTACAGTTTTTCTACAGAGAGTTAAGGTAAGCTTTTGTGATTATTAGTTTGTCCAGAATATCTCTAAAATTAACTTTCTAGATTTATAAATATATGTAGAATCAAAATAGAATAAAATACAATTTGTTTTCATAATTTTTCTAAGAGGCTTGGTTTTAAATAAGATTTAAAGTGTTTCAGATTATTTGTTTTATATTAAAAATATGCTTACTTGGTATTAAATGTTATATAATATTATCTTGTCTCATAATTTTCTGATGCTTGAGTCTCTCTAGATTATCTAGAGGTCCAATATTGTGAAACATTCAAAAATCTGTCCCAAACCAATTAATTTTTCTAGAAGTTTAGTGTTGATATTCACAGTATTTTTTAGCATATAGCTTATTTAAATTACTTTACTAGTGTTCTTTTTTTTTTTTTAACTAATGTTCTTTATTGCAGGTTTTAATTTCATTTTTCAATCTGGAATCCGATCAAGGATCATGCATTACATTTAACTACTTTGTCTTCTTAGTCAAACCACTTACTTTTAGGTCACTCAGTATAAGGAAAAAAAACACATACCACACAGCATTTTTCCAGAAGAAAAGATGTCACAGACTCTAATACATATTGGTTGGAATTGTGTTTTAATAAAAGAGTCATTAAGAATGACTGAGTATAATAGGCTACTTGTGAAATTAGATATTCTTTGACATTTGAGTAATTCTAAATCACATGCATAAGTTCTCCAGAGAGGGAAAAATTTTATAAACTGATTTATTATACTTAATTTAGACTCCTACCAAAATATTAATCCCACCCACTGATAGTGAGAGATAGCAAACCTGTATCTGTGGATTGTTCAATAACTAGGTCATATTTTCACTTTTTCTTGTATTCCCACCATGATGTCATCATATACACTTCTATTATTGCATGTTTGGATATATAGAACTCCTCTCACCTTGCAGAGAATTGGCCAACTTTTGCCAGTAATTTTTTAAGTAACTATTTCACTTTTAGGTTCTTTTAGGTATCAGTTAACCTAAGGCAAGTTATTAAAGTATTGCTCCCTTATTCATAGTGTTGCTCCCTTATTCATAGTTTTGCTTTCCACGGTTTCACTTACCCATAGGCAGCCACAGTCTGAAAATATTAAATGAAAAATTCTAAAAATAAACAGTTCAGTTCACAGTTTATAAGTTTTAAATTATTCACATTCTGAGTACAATGATGAAATCTCGTGCTGTTTTGCTCCATTCCGGCCCGGACATGAATCATTCCTTGTTCAGCAGATCCATGCTGTATGTGCTGGCTACCTGTTGGTCATTTAGTAGCCATCTTGGTTATCAGATCAACAGCAGTATTGCAGGGCTTGTGTTCAAGTAACCTTTATTTTACTTAATAATGGCTCCAAAGCAGGGGAATAGTGATGCTGGCAATTTTGTAATGCCAAAAAACCCCATAAAGTACTTCTTTTTTTTTTTTTAAACAGCTTTGAGATACAGTTCATCCATTTAAAGTGAAATTAAATTATTTTTAGTATAGTCCTGAGTTAAACAGCCTTTACCACAATAAATTTTAGAATATTTCATCACCCTATAAAGAAACCCTGTATTCATTAGCACTCACTCCTCATTTCCCGCCAACCTCTACCCTAGACAACCTGAATTTATTTTTGGTCTCTGTAGATTTGCCTACTCCGGATTTTTCATATAAATGGAATCACATGTTATGTTGTCTTTGTGACTGGCTTCTTTCACTTAGCATAGTGTTTTATAAAAATTTTATTTTCTTGATATGAAAATTTTTATTAGATCATTTGCTCCTAATCATTTTTTTAAATTTATAAATTAAATTTAATGGGGTGACATTGGTCCATAGGAACACACAGGTTTCAAGTATACATCTCCGTGGCAGAATATATGGGCCCATCACCCAAAATCAAACCACTTCTGTCACCGTATATTTGGTCCCTTTACCCTCCACAGTTCCCCTAGTCTCCTCCCTTTTGTAATAACCTCAATAAAGTGGTTCCTTTAGGTGAAAAGGTGAAAATTCTCACAAAAGGGAAAAAAATGGATGCTGAGGTTACTGAAATCTATGGTAAGAATGAATCTTCTGTCAGTGAAATTATGAAGAAGGAAAAATGTGTGCTAGTTTTGGCGGTGTACTTCAAATTGCAGAAGTTCTGGTGACAATTCATAATAAGTGCCTTGCTAAGATGAAAAAGTCATTAATTTTGTGGGTGGAAATCATGCACAGAAAATGTGTTCAATCAATGGCAGTGTGTTGCCCCAGAAAGCACTGAGCCTATACTAAGACTTCAGCAAAAGATAGCCTAAAACAAGTCACTACATTCACATAGCTTTTACCACAGTATATTGTTATAATTGTTTTATTTTATTATTGTTGTTCTTAATCTCTTACTGTGTCTAATTTATAAATTAAACTTAATCATAGGTATGTATGTATGTATAGGATAAAACATATATAAGGTTCAGTACTATTCATAGTTTCAGGCATCCACTGGGAGTCTTGGAATGTGTTCCTGTAGGGCAGGGGAACTATTTTTGATGTATGTTCAGTATGCGAACAATGGTTTGTCATGGTTGTAATTTCTCATTTTCACATTCCAGCCACTTAAACTAATACTTCTGTAAAACATCTTTGAAGATGACATGGAACCTTTAAATACTGTACTTTTTCTTTGATAAAAGTTTGTGATTCTATAAGGGTATGATTTTATTGAAAAATAATGTTAATTATAAGCTGTTCATTTTTAATAAAGAGTTTTTAAATAATTACAGATCAGAAAGAACCCAGATGTCTAATAATAGAGGAATAGTAAAATAAGTTATGCCTGGCATATTTATTACCATGAATATCATGCAGCCAAGGAATTTTAATTATTGAAGAAAATGCCTACATTATAACATTAAATGAAAAGGCAATAGGTAGACCTACTTATACAATATAATTTTTTTATCTTTTTTCATGGAACAAAGAGACAGCTTGTCTTTTTAATGGTTATCTTTGGGTGGTAGGATTATTTGTAATTTAAATTTGTTTTTTATTTTTTCTGTTTTCCCTAAATTTTCTACAAAGAGGTATTACTTTTATGATCAGAAAAGATTGTTTGGTTTTTAATAGTGTTTACCATGTTACAGGGATAAACTTTTTGAAACTGTTATTTAATTTATTAGGGTTATTAATTTACAAGCCTACATTCTTATATTTATTTCTCACAAACAAAGGATATTCTATACTCCCACTTTAGTATGAAGTAAATTATATTTAAAAATATAAATTAAAGCTTAATTAGCCAGAACATTTCAATAATATTTTTAGTGTAAACAAAGAAAGAAATTTAAAACTTGGGGGCTTGAAAATTTTATAGTTAAGTGATTATTAATGACCTAAGAATTTGTATTGTTAATTCTATTTTTTGAAATTTTTTGTTGTGGTAAAATACTCCTCACATAAAATTCATCATTTTAACCATTTTTAGTTGTACAGTTTAGTGGCATTCACATTTTGTGCTACTACCACCACCATCCATCTACAGCACTCCTTTCATCTCAAAAAACTGAAACTCTATATCTATTAAAACAATTTTCCTTTCCCTCCTTCCTCCATCTCCTGGCAACCACCATTTACTTTCTACCTCTGTGAGTTTGATTACTCTAGGTACCTCATATAAGTGTAATTATATTGTATTTGTCCTTTTGGGATTCATTTATTTCATTTAGCTTAATGTCCTCAAGGTTCATTCATTTTGTGGCATATGTCAGAATTTCATTCCTTTATAGGGCTGAATAATATCTGTATATACCACATTTTGTTCATTCATTCTGACAGTGGACACTTGAGTTGCTTCTACCTTTTGCTGTTGTGATTAATGCTTCTGTGAACACGAGAGTACAAATATCTTGTAGCTGCTTTCAATTCTTTTGGATATATATTCAGAATTGGAATTGTTGGATCATATTATAATTTTCTAATTTTTTTTGAGGAAATTTTATACTGTTTTTCATAATAACTGCAAAGTTTTATATTCCCATCAATAGTGCACAAGGATTCTAGTTTCTCCACATTCTCACCAATGTACATTATTCTTTTTTTGTTGGTAGCCAGAGTAATAGGTGTAAGAGTTGTACCTCATTTGGGTTTGATTTTCATTTATATAATGATTAGTGATATTGATAATTTTATATGCTTATTGGCCATTTTTGTATATCTTCTTTGCTCATTTTTTTTTGCCTATTTTTTAATCAGGTGTTGTTTTTTTTTTAATTGTAGGAGTTTTTTTATATTCTGGCTATTAACCCTTTATCAGATATATGATTTGCAAATATTTTCTCTCATTCAGTGGGTTACTTTTTCTCTATGTTGATTACACCCTTGGTGCACAGAAGTTTTTAATTTTGATGTAGGTGACTTATTTTTTCTTTTGTTTCCTGCACAATTGGTGTCATATCTAAGACATCATTGCCAAAATCAATGTTGTGAAGCTTTTCCTCCATATTTTTTTCTAGTAGTTTATTATTTCAGGTCTTATTTTAGATCTTTTTTATCTTTTTTGAGTTAATTTTTGTATATAGTATAAGAGCCCTCTTTTGTTTTATAGCATGTGGTATTCAGTTTTCTAAGCACTATTTATTTTTCTTAAACACCATTTGTTGAAGACTATCTTTTCCCCATTGAACAATCTTGGGACCCTTGTCTAAAAATCATTTGATTATATATGTGAGAATTTATTTCTGGATTCTCTATTCTATCCCATTGGTCTATAGGTCTGTATTTATGCCAGTATGCACTGTTTTGTTTGTTTGTTTTTTTGTTGCAGAGACAGAGTCAGAGAGAGGGACCGATAGGGACAGACAGACAGGAAAGGAGAGAGATGAGAAGCATCAATTCTTTGTTACAATTCCTTAGTTGTTCATTGATTGATTTCTCACATGTGCCTTGACTGGGGGACTACTGCAGACCGAGTGACCCCTTGCTCGAGCCAGCGACCTTGGGCTCAAGCTGGTGAGCCTTGCTCAAACCAGATAAGCCCATGCTCAAGCTGGTGACCTTGGGGTCTTGAACCTGGGTCTTCCACATACCATTTCGATGCTCTATCCACTGAGTCACTGCCTGGTCAAGCTGCACTGTTTTGATAACACTGTATTTTTTAGTAAGTTTTGAAATCAGACCTTCAACTGTGAGACCTCCGACTTTGTTCTCTTCACTGTTAATGGTATTTTGAATTTAAAATAAATCTTGTTTGTTGTGTATACCCCATAGATTAGACTAGATTGTGTATAGCTGGGAAGAGAAAGACCATGTCCACCATCGCAGTCTTTTTGCTAAAAGAAAAAGTTAAGAAAGAAAATCAGCAAGATGGAAGCATAAGGGCAAAGAAAGGCAAAACGAAGATGGGGAAATAAGCATGCCAAAGATTAAGACAGTAGTGGGGATTAAAAACATCAACATTGGAGTGTAGCAAGGAGTAAGTTTATGACAATAAAGAAGTTATTGATTGATAGAGAAAGAAAAAATGAAGTATCCATAATGCTTTGGTACTGTAGCCCTCAAAGGCACAGAATCTCTGCTATATACTGTGTGGGCTATTGTATCTTTTAGAGTGCTTTTAGTTCCAGATTACAGGAAAACGCAAGCCAGAGTGTCTTAGACAATTAAGGGGATTATATAGCAGAGCTTACATAACAGAAAAATACCAGAGTTAGGTCAGCCTTTAGGTGTTCGATAGAAAAGTTGGTGGTGTTATCTAGCCCTGGTTTTGTTTCTCTGCATTTCTCTCAGTTTGTCTTCTATGTACTTTATTTAGCTTTAAGCTAAGCCATGGTGGTTCCATGTGCTGATTGTACTAGTTTAGGCCCTTATCCTGTCTTTGAAGACCTGAAGTTGGAGTCTGCTTCTCTAGAACCATGTAGATCTTGCAAAAGAAATCAAGAGCTTTGAACCCTGGCCAGATAGGTAACTCAGTTACAGCATCATCCTGAAGCAGAGAGGTTGCAAGTTCGATCCCTGGTCTGAACACATACAGGAACAGATTGATGTTCCTGTTTCTATTTCTCTCTCTCTTTCTTCCTCTCTCTCTGAAATCAATAAAATAAACATTAAAAAATTAAGAAATCAAAAGCTTTGAGAAAGGGGCAACAAATTATGAGAATGCAACCAAGAATATTAAAGTAGGCAAGTAACCCCTTATTTCCTAATAGTTAATTAAGACCTAATTTACGTAAAGTTACTTTTTTTTTCTTAAGCGCAAGAGAGAGAGACAGGAAGGGGGAGAGATGAGAAGCATCAACTCGTAATTGTGTCACTTTAGTTGTTCATTGATTGCTTCTCACATGTGCCTTCAATGGGGGAGAGGGGCTCAAGCCAAGCCAGCGTCCCCTTACTCAAGCCAGCGACCTTGGGCTCAAGCCATAGACCTTGGGCTTCAAGCCAGTGATCATGGGATCATGCCTGTGATATCATGCTCAAACTGGCAACCCTGCGCTTAAGCTGGTGAGCCTCCGCTCAAGCCAGATGAATTCTTTTTCACAAGTCACCTTTACAGTGTAATAAAATATTGGTAGAAATTCTTACGTGCAAGACCTTATTTATAAGATGTTCAAAAGTACATACACAGAATTCACTTTTGGGAACTTTAGTTGCAAGGTATTTTAAATCCTTTAAAAACGTATCCTATTTTCTTGTAGGTAACATTAAATATCATTCACAGTGTTGTTCTCTCAGTTCTTGACAAAAACCAAAGAACTAGAGAATTGGAGGAGATCTCACAACAGAAGAATACTGCAAGAGATAATTCACTGGACACAGAGGTGGCTTATTTAATCCATGAAGGCATATTTATAAGTGATGCATTCAGTGAGAGTGAATTAACACCCATAGCAATTGACACTACCTCTCAGAGAAATGCATCTCCAAATAGTGAGCCCTGCAGCAGTGATTCGGTATCCGAACCAGAATGTACCACTGATTCTTCATCCAGCAAAGAGCAGACATCATCTTCTGCTACTCCAGCAGGTGTGGACATTATGTGAGTATGGTAACTGCGGCCATTTTAACAAGATTTTGAGTCATGTTATTAATGGTTTCAATAAAACTATTCAACTTATTGGAAAATCATGTTAATAATAAATTAATTTTATAAAACATATCTTTTTGAAAATGTATGGAAGGTAGCGAGGAGGTAAGCTTTGGAAGTGAGAATTTTAGGATTTTAAGGCTAGAAATTAAAAATTAATGAAATATTAAATACCCTCATTTCAAATAGTTTAGATGACTTATTTAAGGTCACTAGTGGTAAACTTGTACTGAAACTCAGGTAAATATTACTTTGGGTATTTTTCTCTTTTACTATGTTACCTTTGTAATTTGTATGTAGTGAAGATCTGTTTAATTTACAGTTTTTGATTTTTTAAATATATGAATTTCCAACTGGATCATACTATCTTTTTTTAACATTACTTTTTTTAAAACTTCTTATTTTGAAATAATTTCAAGTTTACAGAAAAGTTGCTAGAATAGCAGAACACTCGTGTATCTCATATATCCTGTACCCAGTTGTTTTAAGTTTGCCACATTGCGCGATTTCTTTTGCCCTTCCTTTTTCTCTGTCCCTGTCCCTCTTCTTCCTTCTTTGTCTCTCATGTTAATATTTTTTCTGAATCATTTGAAAGCAGGTTGCAGATTTGATGTCTCATTATCCCCAAATACCTCAGTGTATATTTCCTAAATACAATAATATTCCCTTAAATAAGCACAGTTTACTCATTAAAATTAAGAAAACATTGATACATTATTGTCATCTAACCCACAAACCCCATTCAAAATTCACCAATTGTTTGTGATCTCTATAGAAAGAAGGAAAACAAAAGAAAGCCAATAAAAGATTAGTTCCCTCCTTTTTCTGTTTTAGCTTTAAATATTTTTTGAACTAATTAAAATAAATTTTTTTATTGACTTTACAGAGAGAGGAGAGGGTGAGGAAAATGAGAATTATCAACTCATAGTTGCTTCACTTTAAGTTGTTCATCCATTGCTTGTCATACGTTCTTTTTTCATTTTTTTGGCATACGTTCTTTAATCCAGCAAGTCTAGGGTTTCCACCAGCGACCTTAGTGCTCCATGTCAACACTCTATCGTTTGTGCCACCGCAGGACAGGCTGGAGTATAATGCACATTTGGACAGTGCATCAGTTATAAGTGTTTGACTCAATTAAATATCACAAAGTTAATACACTGGTGTAATCGCCACCCAGGTTAAGAAATAGAACATTATCAACTCTCTAGAGCAGTGGTTCTTAACCTTTTTTGAGGTACCAAACCCACCAGTTTCATATACGCATTCACCAAATCCTTCTTTAGTGATAAATAAAATATGATTTTTTCCCCCAAATTCAAGACATAAGTATGTTTTTTTACTGGTGCACAAAATGAGCCATGCATGAACATCCCCTTGCTCAAAGAACAAAACCAACAAAGTGCATGAACTCACAACAAATCACGGTATTACTTTATTCTAGCCTCCGCGGCAGAGGCTTCTCCGAACCCCTGAGACCGACTCATCGAACCCCTAGGGTTCGATAGAACCCAGGTTAAGAACCACTGCTCTAGAGACCCTGCTTGCCTGTATGCCCTCACCCCACCAATTCCTAGGTCTTGTTTTTTCCAGTTTTTAAACTTTATAGAAATGGAACCATGTTCTTTTATCTCTAATTGCATTCATTCAGCATTATATTTGTGATATCATTTTTCTAAGTTCTTGCATGTAGCAATAGTTTATTTTTTATTTGTGTACGGGGATTCCACTTTCTATTGGTGGTGAAATTTTAATTATTTCCATTTTGATTATTGTGAACATGCTTGTAGATGTTTTTAGTGCACATGTTATAAGCATTTTTGTTGACTATATGCCTAGGAATGAATAAAGGTATGTGAATGAGGCCAATTTAGCTAATGCAACTTTCCCAAAGTGATTGTGCTCACTTACAATCCTATCAGCAGTGCAGAAGAGTTCCTGTCAGATGGTTTTGCACTACATCTATCTCTATTTATTTATTTATTTGGTGTGACAGAGACAGGGAGAGGGGAGGGAGAAAGCTGAGAAACATCAATTCTTTGTTGCAGCACCTTAGTTGTTCATTGATTGCTTTCTCATATGTGCCTTGACCAAAGGGCTATAGTAGAGCAAGTGACCCCTTGTCAAGCCAGCGACCATGGGGTCATGTCTATGATCCCATGCTCAAGCCATTGACCTTAGGCTCAAGCTGGTGAGCCCATGCTCAATCAAGCCAGGGGCTGGAGTTTTGAACATGGGTTCTTTGCGTCCCAGTCCGATGCTCTATCCCAGGAGTCCCCAGACTTTTTACACAGGGGCCAGTTCACTGTCTCTCACACCGTTGGAGGGCTGCCACATACAGTACTCCATACACTGACCACCAGTGAAAGAGGTGCCCCTTCCCGGGAGTGCGGCAGGGGCTGGATAAATGGCCTCAGGTGGCCACAATTTGGCCCGCGGGCCGTAGTTTGGGGACCTCTGCTCTATCCACTGCCCCACTGCCTGGTCAAGCTTCATTCACTCTTGATACTGTCAATCTTTTGTATGTTATCCGTTCTGGTGAGTATGTCTCAGATGTTGCAGTCATTTATTTTTATTTTTATCTCCTTGAGAATTGGTAAGAGAGCACTTTCCATATATCCATTAGCTATTTGGATAACCTCTTCTATGGAGTGCCTGTTCAGGTCCTTTGCTCACTTTTCTATTGGTTTGTCTTCAATTTCTTAGTAATTTATGAGAGATTTTTATGTGATCTCAACACAAGCCCTTTGGCAGTTGTGCATATTGAAAATATCTCCCATTCTGTAGGTTGACATTTTACTTTCTTATTGGGGTCTTAGTTCTGTGATTCTTTTCCTTTATGGTTTGTGCTATTTTTGTGTCCTATTTAAGAAATCTTGCCCTACCCTCAGGCTTTGATGATATTTCCTTATGTTATCTTCTAAAAGCTTTGTTGCTTCCCTTTCACATGTAGATAGGCAGTTCATCTGGAATTGATTTTTGTGTATAGTATGGATATCTTTCTGACCTCATACCACTTATTGAGATGCTTATCTAACTGCTTCATAGTGCCACTCTTGCCCTAAATCAAATATTTGTGTATGTGTGAATTTGTTTCTAGACTCTTTTTCTTTTGACAGAGAGAGTCAAAGAGGGACAGATAGGGACAGACAGACAGACAGGAAGTGAGAGAGATGAGAAGCATCAATTCTTTGTTGCCGCATCTTAGTTGTTCATTGATTGCTTCCTTATATGTGCCTTGACAGGGGGGGAAAGAAAGGGGGGGGGGTGCGGCTACCGCGCAAAGCGAGTGACTCCTTGCTCAAGCCAGTGACCTTTAGGCTCGAGCCAGTGACCATGGAGTCATGTCTATGATCCCACGCTCAAGCCAGCAACCCCACGCTCATGCTAGTGAGCCAGCGCTCAAGCTGGCAATCTCGTAGTTTCAAACCTGACCTGGATCCTCGACGTCCCAGTCTTACTCTCTATTCACTGCGCCTCCCCCTGGTCAGGCTTTAGATCTATTTTGTTTGTCTGTCTGGTTTTGCACCAGTAACATGAAGTAAAATTGTCTTAGTTACTAGAGCTTTTTAATTAGTCGTAATATCTGGTAGAGTGATTTCTCTTCTTTTATTAAGAGATTGCCTTGATCTTTGCTGCAAATTTATTTATATTTCAAATTTGTTCTTTCTTACCTGTACATAGATTTGCTTACATTATATCCTTTTATTCTTTTTAAGAGCACAATTCAGTATTTGCCCTTAGTAGTGGCCAGAATATTTGCATAACTATATCTAGCTGTAAGGGAGGCTTGAGAAATAAAGTCTTCAGCCAAAACTATCACTGTGGCAGAAGAGAGATAAGATATTGAAAGATAGCAAGCAGCCTGACATACTATTTGAGATTTCTTTAAATTGGGTGCAATCTCATAGTTTATATCCTTAACCTGCCACCTCCATTGTGGCTGACTTTACACTTTGAAACTTCTCTGGCTTTCCTCAATTACATATTTTCACAGCATGATAACATAGGTTCTGCAGATGGTTCCTCCTATGTTCCATAGACTATACATAATGTCTGGGAACTATCTGACCCACAGGGGCAATGAATTAATTATGTATATTTATACATGGGACCTTAATTACTTTTGTATTACAAGGTTTCTGGCTATTCTTCTATCAAGTGTTTTTGCATGGATACAGCATCCATAGATACATGGATACTGCACATGCAAAAATGTGTGTAACATTTTATTTTTGTTAGTGGTAGATTTTCCTTATTTTCTTACATTGTCAAAATGATTTATAATTTTGTAAGTTTATTGCAATTCAGATACAAAAGAGTAAGTAATTTCCCAGGCAGGAAATTGGAAAGAAAAAATAATGGAAAGGATGGGAAAATTTTGTAGGATTAAAAAATTTTTTTAATTGTAAGAAAAAAAATCCCATAAAATTTACCATCTTAACTATTTCTAAGTGTACAATCCAGTAGTGCTACGTATAATCACATTGTGCAGCCTTTCTCTAGAATGTTTTCATCTTGCAAAAGTGAAATTCTAGAAAAAAAAGAATGAAGTTGGAGGTATCACATTACATGATATCAATCTATACTACAAAGCCATTGTAATTAAACAGCCTGCTGTTGGTATAAGAAAAGGTACACAAATCAATGGAACAGGACAGAGAACCCAGAAATAAAACCACACCTTTACAGTCAATTAATATTTCACAATGGAAACAAGAACTTACAATGAAATAATGACAGTCTCTTTAATATATAGTGTTGGGAAAATTTGGCATGTACATGCAAAAAAATGAAACTAGACCACCAACTTATACCATACACAAGAATAAACTCAAAATGGATAAAAGTCTTAAATGTAAAGAGCAAAACCATAAAAATTTTAGGAGAAAACATAGACAGTAAAATCTCAGACATCTCTCATAGCAAGCAATATTTTTGCTAATCTATTTCCTTGGGCAAGGGAAACAAAGGACAAAATAAACAAATTGGACTACATCAAACTAAAAAGCTTTTGCACAGCAAAAGAAACCATCAACAAAATAAAAAGGCAGTCCAGTGAATGGGTGAAAATATTTGCCAATGATACATCTGATAAGGGGTTAATTTCCAAAATACACTATATAAAGAACTTATACAACTTAACACTGAGAAGACAAAACAATATAATTAAAAAATGGGCAAGGGATAAGAACAGACACTTCTCCAAAGAGGACATTCAGATGGCCAATAGGCATATGAAAAGATGCTCAGTGTCACTACTAATCATCAGAGAGATGCCAATTAAAACCACAGTGAGATATCAAAATGGCTGTCATCAGTAAATCAGCAAACAAAGCAAGGATGTGGAGAAAAGTGGACTATCATGTATTGTTGGTGGGAATGCATACTGGTGCAGCCACTGGAAAACAGTATGGAGTTACCTCAAAAAAATTAGAAATGGAACTACCTTTTGACCCAGCAATTCTACTTCTGGGAATATATCTGAAAAACCTGAAATACTAATTTGAAAGAATATTTGCACCCCTCTGTTCATTGCAGTGTTATTTACAATATAGCCAAGATTTGGGAACAGCCCAAGTGCCCATCAGTACATAAGTGGGTACAAAAGCTGTGGTACATTTACACGATGGAATACTACTCGGCCATAAAAAGAAGGAAATCTTTCATTTTGCGATAGCATGTATGGAGCTGGAGATCATTATGCTAAGTGAAATAAGCCAGTCAGAGAAAGATAAGTACCATACAATTTCACTTTTATGTGGAATCTAATGAAAAAAATAAACTAACGAACAATGAAAACGGACTCATAGATACAGAGAACAGACTGACAGCTGTCAGATGGGCAGAGAATTGGGGGACTAGGTGAAAAAAGGTGAAGGGATTTAGCAGAAAACAAAAGATATGTATATGACAAATAGACATGGACAGCAGTATGGTGACAGCCAGAGGGGAAGGGGTGTGGGAGTAGGAGTAAATAGGCAAAGTGATGGTAGTGAATGGGGATAGGAAGAGACTTGACTTTGGGGTTGTGAGTGCATGATGCAGTGTGAAGATGATGTTTTGTTGAGTTGTACACTTGAAACCTGTATGGTTTTTTAACCAGTGTCACTCCAATGATTTTTTTTTTAAGTGAAATTCCAGTTTTTTTCTTCACCTACCCCCTGGCAACCACCCTTCTGCTTTTTATCTTCATGAGTTGTATTACTCCAGGTACTTCATATAAATGGAATCATACAATATTTTTACTCTTGTTCCTGGCTTATTTCACTTAGCATAATGTCTTCAAGGTTTAATCATGTTGTAGCATGTTCCAGAATTTTCTTTTTACAGCTGAATGATTCAGTTGTATGTATAGACATTTTGTTTGTCCACTCATCTGTCAGGATGTTCAAACTCTTAGAGATTTCACTTTTGTATATATATATAAAACATATTTGTGATTTTTTTTCCCTATTAACATGAAAAAGATCCCATTAGACTTAAAATTAAAAGTATTTTTAAAAAGCAAACTTACAAATAAATAAGTGATTAAAAAAATCAACTTTTCGAATCGTCACCCTACTTTTAAAGACTTGAGTTGTTTAATTTGCTATTTTCTTTTTATATCTTTGTAAATTGGTAGCATATTGCCAAGAGTTTCAATTTTTTTTTCTTGTGGCAGAGACAGAGAGAGTCAGAGAGAGGGATAGATAGGAAGGGAGAGAGATGAGAAACATCAATTCTTTGTTGTGGTTCCTTTGTAGTCCATTGATTTCTAAATGTGCCTTGATGGGGGGATGAGGAAGGGGGTGGCTACAGCAGACTGAGTGACCCCTTGCTCAAGCCAGCAATCTTGGGCTCAAGCTGGTGAGCCTTGCTCAAACGTGATGAACCCGCGCTCAAGCTGGTGACCTCAGAGTCTCAAACCTAGGTCATCCATGTCCCAATCCGACGCTCTATCCACTGCACCACCACCTGGTCAGGCGAGTTTCAAATTCTTAATCATTCTGCTGTTACATGGGGACAAATTTTAGAAATCCTTCAGAAAATAAAATTTTATTTTAATAGTAAATTTGCACTTTGAAATTTTTGGAAACTGTTTGTGGAAGTTGGTATTGAAATAGCACTGGACCATCTATATACAGTGTGTCCGTAAAGTCATGATGCACTTTTGACTTTTGACCGGTCAAAAGTGCACCATGATTTTATGGACACATGGTAGAAGTAAATGTTGGAGTAGAGGAAAATTAGCAGATTTGAAATAAAATTAGACTAATTGTGGATTCTTGTTTCACCCTCTTCACCTTGTGACTTTGGGTAGGTCACTTAAAGTTTCAAAGATTTAGTATCTTTAAAGTAAATATTTATAGACCTGTGAGGACCAAACAAGTGCTTGTTTCTGATGGTGCTTTTAAGAATATTTATTCCTCTATTATTTTAAAGCATTAGGAAATAAATTTAGTGATACTACAGTTTTGAAGGATAGCAGGAAATAACTTTCTTTAATACCTTACTTAATCTAGTAGAGTAGTACTTTTCCTCAAATTAATATACATCAGATCCTTTTTATAATATCTTTGAAAATTATTTTAATTCAACCGGAAGGGAGAAAATGGTGCTAAGGCACTTGGTTCATGGTAAACAGAATTGTTGGTATAGAATCAACTATTTTTTATATGCCCGGGGGAAAATCTGTACAAACTAAAAGTCTTATATTTCCTTCTCAAAACTGTAAAAATTCTTTACATCTTATAAATACTCCTATTCAATTTTAAATTCCTTGAGGGCAGTGACCTATTGTATCGCCTCCAGTGCCAGGCATTTAAACACAGTGAATGCTCAGGAGATTTTAGTTCAGTTAAACCAAATGTTAACAATCACTCATTATTGTAAATAAAAAGGGTCTTTTTGTCATTTCTTCCTTTTTTCCTTCTTCCACTGTGTTATCCTAGACACCTATGCACAACCTACTACAGCTACCATCTTGTACCTTACTAGAATTATATTTTGGTGTAGTTTTTGCAAGATTTTCAACCAGAGTCTGAATTTAACCATTAAAAATATTATAGTAGAAAGAGAAAATTATTCTTATATTAGATTTGGCTCAAATATATTTATATTATCTTAAGTTATTGAAGTGATGTTTCACCACAAAAATATGTATTTTATATATTACAGAATTTTTCCTCAAATATGAATTTTATGGCATTTTGTGTTTTACTGATATGTCACCTATATAGGTCAAGGTATTCATAACCTTCCCTGGCTTAATCTATTTTTAATCATTTTTAGGGTGAATGAAGACATGAAATTAACTGATTTAGAACTAGGAAAGCTGGCAAATAATATCCAGGACTTATTGTATAGTGCTTCAGATACATGCCATGACCGAGCCGTCAAATTTCTCATGTCAAGAGCAAAGGTTAGTTGCTTTGATAAAGTTTTAGATATTTTGTATATTGTGTATTTATTTGAAGATCTGGAATCATACCCCTGCTTATGTCCCTATGTTTTCCATAACATGTATTATATTTTTAATATTTAATAAGGTTAATTATACTGGTATGGCCTATTAGGAAGATATTAAAATAATCAAAATAAGAAATAGGAAAACTTATTCAAATGCTCTTTTCAAATAAATAATTTAATAAAAGACTAACTTTAAAATATACCTTAATAATTAATTTGAAATTAATAATGCTGTTTTAGATGACTATAAAACTAGTCAGATAATTTGTTAATAAAATTAGTTGAACTCCAGTATTGTGGAATTTTTATATAATGATCTCAATTTATTTGAGCTTCTGTATTTTAAATTGGTCAGAATGAATTTTAGACATCTTAAGTTTTTTATGTTCAATTTCTGAAACTAAACTATTGGAGAATTTCATTAAAAATGATTTTCAACTAATTTTTATGAATTTATAGAATTATATATCATAAAAATAATATATTAACATTTGTAAAACTGAGTGGTTTTATAGCACATCATATTTGGTATTATACAAACTCTCATGATTTTTATGTTATCTTTAAAATTTAGGATGGTTTTCTTGAGAAGCTAAATTCCACGGAATTCATAACACTTTCTAGATTAATGGAAACATTCATTTTAGACACTGAACAGATCTGTGGAAGAAAAAGCATGTCATTACTTGGAGCACTTCAGAGCCAAGCTAATAAATTTGTAAACAGGTTTCATGAAGAGAGGAAAACCAAGCTCAGGTATTATTACCATGTCTGTTCTATTCTTAAGTGTTTTTCTTTTAGTATTTATAAAATACAATTATATTTAAAAGAAGAAACTTAATTGACTGGCCAACTAAAACTCCTGACAAAATTTTTTATTTTTTATTAAAGGCAGGTTGTGGAATTAAAATCACATTTCTTGGCTTTCAGAGTTAGAATGTTTATTTCCATTGGAGTATTTACCAGAAGATTCTTAACAGATTGCCTTTATTTTCCCACTCAATGTGAAGTTAATTATGTTTCATCACTCTTCATGCTTAGGCTAGGAGATATAAAAAGAGAGATATTTTCTGAAAGTATTCATTACTGTTTATGAATGACTTCAGTTATTAAGGTGTTCAGCACTTCGGAGTTTTATGTACTAACAATAGCTAATGGCCATTACTGTTTACGAACCCAGTGCATTGTATTACATGACGTCTACTTGAATTTAATTTATTTGTAGTTTTTATTATTATTAAAAGACATAGCAAAAGTTTTATGTACTTTTCTCAGCTCTTTTCAACCAAGGAAAATGCCATTAAAATATTATTAAAGTTTATCTTTCTGTTTACTTTTGAATAGCCTCCTCTTAGACAATGAACGCTGGAAGCAAGCTGATGTTCCTGCAGAATTTCAGGATCTTGTTGATTCTCTATCAGATGGAAAGATTGCTTTACCGGAAAAAAAATCAGGAGGTATGTGTATTTTTTTCATGCACACTCTTCCAATTTTGTATTTATTCATTTTTGTAGGAATGCTTAATATTTATTTAATTGACAGTGTCTCTTTAAAAGTCTAGAACTAATACTCCCAGCTAAGTTAGTATCAATTAACTGGAAAAGTATCTGTGGTAACTTATAATAAAAATTTCAGATATTTAGTGAGTGCTAATCATATGCCAGACACCGGACAATGTACTTTTTAAAACTAAAGTTTATTCTCTCAACAATCTGTTATGAAGATACTACTATTATATTGTTTAATAGTGAGGAAGTGAGGAGGCATGCAGCTTTGAAGGACTAAGAAATTTTGCATAAATGTGATGAGCTGGGATTTGAGACCAACTTTCTATAATTTCATAGCTATGTTCTTAGCCATCATACTTATTGTTTAGAGACATATATTCATTCATTCAGCACTAGTAAGCTTCTGTGTCAGATATTGAAACAGGGATAGCAGTTATAATTCTGTTTTAAAAGGATTAAATCTAGTGAAAAATATATAATTAGCAAGTAATATAGTGTGATATGATAGAGAAAACCAAAATATTAAGAACCATAGAAAAATAGAACTATGAAGGAAACTGAGAAGGAAGGGCAGAGAGGAAGGAAGAAATCCAGAAGAACAAAGAAGTAAAAAAATTAGAGTTGCAGGAAGAGAATTGTTCTTGGTATCAAATATTAGTTGGGTTTCATATGAAAGAGACACAATGGCTAAAGTAGATTTATCATCTGATAATAAGATAAACTTATGTACAACTTCTCCTGTAATGCCAGATTTGAAACTATGAAGTCCTTGACTATTTTTAATGACGGAGGAAGTTGCATTTTCACATTTTATGCATTTAATGAAAATTTAATATTTATATAGAAATATTTTTAAATTGTATACTTTACATTTGCACAAAATACAATTGTACCACAAGAGAAAGACAGTAAAATACAGATAGTGACCACTAGTTTGACATGTAGATCATCTGCAGTTTTAGTAATCCATTAGAGTGAGTGAATCAGGTTGTTGCTCAGTGCTAAGTAACTCGAAAGGTGAGGAAGGATACACAAGTGTAGCCTACTTTTTCAACAAGTTTGGCTGTGTAAGAAAAGTGAGTGATGAAGTGACAGCTAGGGACATAAGAGAAATTGGAGATTATTACCTTAATCTACTCAGGGAAATTGAGAGAAGAGTTTTAAGGTAAGAGAAGCTGAGTTATATTCTTATGGTAACAGAAAGAGGAAGAAAGTTAATTTAGGATTAGAATGACAGAGTGATTATCGAGCAGTAACACTGGAATTAAATCCAGAGTTCAGGAGAAAGGTTGTCTCTTTTACCACTGTCACAAAAGAGAATGGGTTAAACCAGGTGTAACATAGATTAATGCATATAGGGCAGAGAGAGGAATGGAAAGAATTAAGTAAATTTCTGTCATCTAGTGGTCATTGTTGGTAGATAATAGTGTTGGGTGGTGGTCACAATTTTTAAATTAATTTTATGATATTAGCAAAGCAAAAGCATTCAAGTAGCAAAGACTGAAAGAAAAATAAACACTAATCATTCTAAATCACAAGTTTAAAATTACAGGGTTTATCGCTTATCTACTACTCTTTCAAGCTATATTTGATTGACTTCCTTTGTGTGAGATGCTGATTAGATGACTAAGACATGTTTTCTGTCCCTGAATAGCTCAGTCTTACAATCCACTGTCATGCACACAAAATGATTTTTTAATTAAAATGATATAGTGGGACTGAATTAACTATGTATTTTTTCTGCAAAGTGAACTATTTATTTTCACTTCCTGTTTGTAAAGCTATTAACAGTAGAAGGTTTCTCTACATAACCTGCTTCTGTTCCAGTCTTTTTTCTTTCCTCTGAGAAGAAAGTATATGCTATCTGAAGTCCATTATCCATTAACTTTTTACTAGTTCTTACCAAGTTAAGGGTCCTTGGTTATTGTTTATCCACCATTTATTTACTGAGTTACTACCTACTTGGCTAGGCATTGGGGAAATGAATGTTAATGGATAGTAGTTAAAATTGATGCTAGACAGTTTGTTCTAAGTATTTTACATTGTAATCTCATTTACAGGTCACTTTTAATATTCTCAATTAACAAATATGGGAACCAGAGGAACAAGGAGGTTAAGCAACTTGCCTAAGTTTCCATAGCTAAAAGTGACAGAGCTGAGATCCAGATTCAGGCAGACCGATTTGATGGCTCTTTCTATTAACTGCTGTGCTATGCCACTTCTCAGCAATGTAGAGAATTTGTTAAGACATAGTCCATGTCCTTAAAAACCTTAATCTGACATACAGAATGAATTGTGATGAGAAATTATATCACATTGAATTTCTTTACTTTAAAGAAACGAGGAAGTAGCGTTTAATTTGTCAACATAAGAATGTCCAAACCTGTAGAGAATTTTTATAAGAGCTTATTTGAGCCAAACTGATGGCATGGTGGGAAATACGATTTTAAATGCTTCGGCAAATAACAGTTTTGCAGTTCTTTTTATACATTTGGAATTAAGGAGGGAAATATAAGCAAGATTGCATGAAAGTGAGAGAAAGCAAAGTATAGGATAGTTAAGATTATGTGCTCTCTTGAGGATGGTTACACTTCTTTGGGTCTGAAAAAGAGGCATTTTAAAGGTGTGTTAACCTAGGTGCATGAGAACACTGGACAGGTTCTACTTTTACTGGGAAAGTTATAGGCCTGAGGTGTAACTACCCACTATGATCTGTCCATTTTGGATTTTATGATCAGATCACTCTGTGAGGTTAAGTAACATTGCCTCCCTTTTTTTATTCACAAATATCTTGGAGGTTAAAGGGGACTTGAAGCTTAGGGAAATATGATGACTTATTCATGGTAATCTGATTAGTTTGGCCGATCAAGACAATAATCCAGTCCACCTTTCTTTTCACCTCAACATGATAAATTTTGTTTTATAATGATAAATATCATTTGCTGAAAGTAAAGTAACTTCTGGATTAAAATCTTGAAAATTATATATCTCTCCATTGACTATGGGAATTAAGTTGCATTTTAAGAATTATAATAAAGAAAAGACAGCCAGTGAAATATTAGCCCCACCTTTCCAAATTAATAACATTTTTTTTTTACTACCTACTAATCATTCACCATGTGCCAGACCTAGAGGATAGACAGTGTAATTGGCAATACTGGAACTCAAATTGAAATCTCTCTGATTTCAAACTCAGTATATTCTATTAACTCTGTGCCAGATTGCTTCCTGAGAAGTAGATATTTATTTTCAGAAATGAGACGGTTTCAGGCCCTAAATAGAAACTATCTTAGTCCATTTTTTTCTAGTTTAAATTTTTCTCCAGTATTCTGTTTTATCTTATAACTATGTGTGTCTTGCTTATTTGCTTTATTCCCTAGCTACAGAAGAAAGGAAACCAGCTGAAGTTCTCATTGTCGAGGGACAACAGTATGCTGTTGTTGGGTGAGTGACACATTTTTCTTTATTAGTTGAATCAATTATTTAAAACATAGGTCATCTAGTTCCTCCTTGATGTGAATTGGAAATTTTGGGTTAATAATTTAAAACTGTACAAAGAATTTAAAGGAAATTTTATAGATTCCTTTTTATTTTCTATAGTTTGTAGTCTATATCCATTAGTAACTGCACTGGCTTAATAAAAAAGAGGTTGTTGATTCTCTTGTATCAAGAAGTCTAGCAATACCTGACCCAAAGATGGTATAGTGATTCCGTAATATTATCAGTATCTGAAACTGTCTTTTTATCTGTAGCTTTTTGGTGTGTAGTATATAGCATAATAGTTGAATCTGTGGGTTCTGGATTCAGATTGCTTAGGTTTGAATCCCAGGGTCTCTGTTGCTCTTTGTGACCTTGGGCAATTACATGACCCTGAAATTGAGTACCTCGTTAATTTTGCATGCTAGTAATCTCTCTTGACTCAGCCTAGTGATTTCCTACTCTGCTGAGCTTATAAATAGAAAAATAATTTAGCAGTTACCAAGATCAATATTGATTTTTATATGCCAAATCAGTTTGACTTTTCTTGTTTTGACTGCCTCCTTGATCATTCTTTTCTTATAGAACTGTATTGTTATTGATAAGAATTATCCTTGAATATTGCCAGTGTGTGGATAATATCCCATCTGTTACTACTGACATGCTTAATCGTCTGTCAGATTTATTGAAGGTGAGTATGATTTTACTCTGTTACAGAAACATAGTTGGAAGAAGTAATTCTTTAGGGTGTGACATCTTCCAACTCTAAGATATTTCAAGCTTAAGTTATCTTTAAGACATTAATTTTGTGACATTTAATTATGGTTGAATCATATATAACTGGAAGAAGGTCGTCAGCTTCCTTCTCACTCTGCATTTAGTGACTCCTCATTGCACCCATAGAGTTGTTAATGACATTGGAGACAGGAGATGATTTGTTCGTTAGGTGCTGAGCATGACTGAGGCCACTTAGGTCAAAAAACCTGGACTGGTTTCAAATATGCATGGAAGGAATTCACTGAACTTTACAAAATTCATCTCACTAAGGTTAGAGATTTTTCTTAAATCATTCTTTTAAAACCATTGATGTAAAATAAAAATATGGTGATAATTTTATTCAGCCACTTCATATTAACAGATATTTTTAACTGCTAACATAAAGAAAAGATTTCACTTTTTCAAATGTCTAATCTATCATTTAATTCTGTTCCAAAATTGAATTGTCGTATTTTAGTCCAGAAAAATTTTGTTACCCTTTTGAAAATATGACTTTCCAGTAAGAATGAGGAAAATGGCAAACTATTTCTGTGAATACAATTTAAAGATTAATTTCTGAACAATGATTTTTAGAATATATCAACTTTTTTCCTACTAGACAGTAAATACTATCATTTAGGAACACCTTTCCCCTCCTTTTTTTGGTCATTTCATAAATAAATCCTAATTGCTCCTACTGGACAATTCAGTTGGTCATTGAAAGAGAAGAAAGAGGCATGCACTCTATAGAACTGTAACACATTGCCAGCACATGACAAATAGTTTTTAATAAATTATTGGATTTTTTTTTCTCCTTTCTTTGTTAGTACTTCAATTCAAGAAGTTGTCAGTTAGTTCTTGGAGCTGGTGCACTGCAAGTTGTTGGACTAAAAACAATAACTACAAAAAATTTGGGTATGGATTCTTGAATTTAATTCACATGCTGTTACTATACTTATTGTATTTTTAGTATACCTGATGTTTTGTGGTTCTAACCAAAGGCTCTAAAAGTAGCAAATGCTACTTCACTCTTTTAAGTATCACTATAATTGAATAATGAATTTCTGGGGAAATATTATGACAGAGGTCCCCAAACTATGGCCCACGGGCCAAATTGCGGCCACCTGAGGCCATTTATCTGGCCCCCGCCACACTTCCGGAAGGGGCACCTCTTTCATTGGTGGTCATTGTATGGATTACTGTATGTGGCGGCCCTCCAACGGTCTGAGGGACAGTGAACTGGCCCCCTGTGTAAAATATTTGGGGACCCCTGTATTATGAGGAACTTCCACTTTAATAAATATGTTATTTGTAAGTTGCACCACAGTGGAAAATGTTAGGATGTATTATGTATGAAGTACTTTGGAGTGAAAAGTATCTGAATGTCATAACAGAATCAGTTGTGCCATCAGTTTCCTTTTGCCAGTAGTACTCACAACCTGAGTGCCTGTGGAAAATCAGCATGTTTGTTACATTATTCAGTATCAATGATTTTCTTAAACAAAATGAAATACGTTGTTTCTGTCACGGTTGTCTTCATTTATGAAATAAACTGGGGTCAGTATAAAATTAATTGATGTTTTTTACTTAATATAATAAGTACTTCAAGTCAACTAATATCTTTTTTTTGTTTCTCCATGATATATCCACCGCCGGGATCTTCAGCTCTTTCTTCACGCTGTTTGCAGTTAATTGTGCACTACATTCCTGTGATCCGAGCTCATTTTGAAGCCCACCTGCAGCCTAAGCAATATAGTATGCTTAGGCATTTTGATCATATCACTAAGGTACGTTGTCATATATCTTCTACTGGAGTTTCATAAATTTAATTTCTGAATTATGTATTTTTAGATGTATCCTAAGGACTTTACAATGTTATTTCTCATTACAGGACTATCATGACCACATAGCTGAAATATCAGCTAAGCTTGTAGCGATAATGGATAGCTTATTTGACAAGCTGCTATCTAAGGTAATGGTGTATATAAATTATCTGGCTTTGCTTAAAGGCATTGTGACTTTTTCATAGCTGTCTAACAAATCAAATTCTTCAGGGGTCAAGGAAAATCAAAATATTCAGATTGCCCATATAATTGATATTCATCTTCTAAGGGGTCCAGGGAGAAGGAGGGATGATATCAAAGATGATAGAAACACTATACAGAACTAATTTTATATTTGCTGCATTTACAACTATGTATCATCTTCAAAAATGGTTTATAACCTGAAAGCCTTTCAGAGACAAAATTGAGAGAACAAAGATCAAAATAAAAAAATAAATAAGTTATTTGTGATAAAGTGTGGTACTTTAAGAATATAGAGCCTGAGGTGCTCTGTTACTTCCCTCATAATCAGTTTCAATGTTCACTTCTTGTTTGCTTCCTTTTCCTTGTAGTTTATTAAAAGCAGCAATGTTCTCTTTCCAAAATTACGCTGGAATGGTATCTTCAGAAATTGTCACTAAATCAACCCCAGTCACTTTTGCCCTGCCTAGCCCTCGTGCTTTTCCTTCCCTAAATTTTTCAACACATAGGGAGAAAGCAGAAATTTAATAACGTTGAAAGTTTGAAGGATCGCTTAGTTTATACTTTTGCTCAAGATCATGTTTAGAGTATGGTTATAGAGCAAGGCACTTTGATATGCTTTTCCTCCTACTTGTGTATCTTTCAGATTCTAAGATTGCAGGAGCAATAGGCACATAAAAATCATAAAAGGGCAAAATAAAGTGGTGGTACCTATTCACACACATAGACATGTGCCTGAACCTTGCTGGTGACAGTGAGAAGGGAGTGCTTGAAAAAGATTTCATTTGTTTAATAGTTCTCCATTGTTTTGATCACAGGAACTCTTAACACTCTTAAAGTAATTGAGGACCCCAGAGCTTTTATTTATGTGAATTGCACCTATTGGTATATACCATAATGAAATTAAAACTATGAAAAATTTAAAACACAAGAATATACAAACATATTCCATTAACCTTCAAAATGATGACATCATCAGAATTCATCTAAAAATCTTCATTATTCAATCATGAGAGAATAAGAGTGAAAAAGATAATAACATCTTACTGTTATTATGAAAATCACTTTTAGTGAGAAAGAGTCTCTGACTCCCAAGTGTACCCAGACCACACTTTGAGAACCTTTGATGTAGTTCATAGATAACACAGATGTTTTATGTTTCCCTTTTAAGAAGCTTAAGGAATGTATAATCATGTGCAAACATACCTATATTATGCCTATTAAATTTCTAGTTTTGCAGGGAGAAAAATTATTATTGTTTAGAAATTCTCTATTTTTTCATGGTTACCAAGTACAAGCTAAATTCAAAAGCAGTCTGTTCTACTAGTTTCCTTTTTGATACATGGCACTCTCCTGTGTACCAAAAGTCTATAAATAATGTGTTGTGACTACCCTCAAGAAGTGTGTTATCTAATATGGCAGAGGACTGTAAACACCTAATGATGTAGAATAAGGTACATGTTAAATAGTGAAACTAGTAATAAGCTGTGGACTATAATGAAGGAAAACCATGAAAGTGCCAGTACTCTTAAAACCCTCACTTTATTCTCTTATTTGGTCATCCAGAGTTTTTGAACAAGAATTGAGACTGGCTAGACTTTTTCCCATGACAGTGCGTTTTGTTTTATTTTATTTTGGCAAAGAAAAATGAGGATTATTTAATGAGCTTTCTATATATTCATCACCTGTATTTAATAGCTATTAAATTAACACTTTGCTTTTTTTGCTAAAATATTATATAATATATTTGAGACTTTATGATACTTCATTCCTAAATACTTAAGTTTGTATTTGTAAAAACTAAGGATACTTTCTTATATAATCACTCTATCATATCAAACCTAACAAAATTAACAATTTAATATCTTTTAATATCTATTTATATTTGAATCTTTATTTTTTTTTAGATTTCATTTATTGATTTTACAGAGAGAGAAAAGGGAGAGAGGAGAGGAACAAGAACAATCAACTCAGTTATTTCACTGTAGTTGTTCATTGATTACTTGTCATTTGTGCCTTTGACCAGGCAAACCCAGGGTTTCAAACTGGTGACTTCAGCATTCCAGGTCATTGCTCTATACACTGCTACCAGTGCATAGAGCAGGCCAGGTTCTATTTGAATCTTACCAATTGTACCAAAATGTCTTTCTACAATAATTTGTTGGAACAAAGACTTCTACATGATCTGCATATTGCATTTAGTTATTATGTCTCAAGTCTTTTTTAAACTTTAAACACCCCCCTTCCCATATTTTATGTCTTTTTATGAATGTCAAGAATGTGCCTATGCTATTGCAAGTTAGTGTTTTCTCTACTGCCTTCCCCACTGACGATTTCTCCTGTTATCCCGACATATTGTGTACTCCCTTGTTAACAAGTATCTTTTTGCCACTCTCTGTCGTATTTTCTATTTTTTTTCATGGACTGCCAAGGAGTGTGGCCCTGTTTTTCTTTTTATTTTGGTTTGTTTGTTTGTTTTTAAATTGATTTTAGCTAGAGAGAGAGAGAGAGAGAGAGAAGAACTTCAATCTGCTCCTGTATGTGCCCTGACCAAGGATCGAACCAGCAACTTCTGCGCTTCAGGATGACATTCCAACCAGCCAAGCTATCCAGCCAGTATTTTATTCATACCAAAATAACAGACAGTTTGGATTAGACTTTTGGTTTTTAGCTTTTCATTTTCATATCTGAAGATTTAATTTGGAGAAAGGAGGATAACAATAATATAGGCCAGTTCAAAGAAGCTAGTAAGTAAGGGTACATTGCTTGAGTAGAATGAACATTAACATATAATTGTGCTACTGGCTAGTCTGATGTCCTCACCATCAGTCACTCATCATTCAGTAAGTTAAATCATGTTAGGTAACAGGGATACACAGGGGTGAAGAAGCCTTCTATCTTGTCCTCAAATAATAAATATTTATAATATTATATATTAGATATTTACCTAGTAGGAAAAGTTATCAATAACTATAACAGGAGGTAGAATACATAAAGTGTTGTAAATAAAGAATTAATATACTGCTGTTGGAGCTTTTAATGCTTTGGAAGAGGTGTTTGTTAGCTAGAAAGGGAGACCTGGGAAAGCTTTCTGGGTGAGGCATGCATAAAGGTTTGCTTTTAAAAATAGGTATGATTAGGGCAAATGAAGTTGAGAAGTAGAGATACTCTGAGGTAACAGCAAGAGCAGACATGTTGGTGGGAATCATAAGAAGGAAGTTAAGTGTCAGGGTTTTACAGTCAGGCTGACCTAAGTTCAAGTGACATGTTTATCACATATTAGCCATTGAAGGACTTTGGGAAAATTATTAATGTCCTTAAGCTCCAGTTTCTATCTCTAAATAAAGATTATAATAGAATCTCATAAACCTGTAGTGAGATTATTGAGATAGTATATGTGAAGCACTATATAGCAAGTGTGTCTGACTATATAGCAAGTTCCAGTAGATGCTGACTGCTAATGCATGTGTTGTCAGTAACAAAAGTAAACAATGCCATTTAGCTGATGTATTAAGGTGGATGAACAGAGGAGTGGGAGATACGTTGGGAAGGTAGTAGAGAATTTTACCAGTGGAAAGTTAAGCAATTCAGGTCAGGCTTATGGAGGTAAATTTACATCCAGTAAAATTCATTCTTTCTAAGTATATGGTTCTATGATTTTTTAAAAATACATACAGTAGAACTACCACTGACAGAACAGGCCCTGGCTCTGCAGCTCAGTTGGTTAGAGCATCGTCCCAATACAGCAAGATTGCAGATTTGATCCTAGGTCAGGACACATACAGGAATCAACCAATGAATGATTAGTAAGTGAACTACAAATTGATGTTTCTCACTCCCTCTCTCTAAAATCAGTAAATTAAAAAAATAAAAAGATACAGAACAGTTCCATCACTGCTAAATACTTTCTTAGATACTTTTGCAGTCAGTCCTCTTCTCACATCTCAAAACTTTTGACAACCACTTATCTGATTTCTATCAGTAAAGTTTTACCTTTTCCAGAATGAGCTATAAATGGAATTACACAAAATGTAACCTGTTGTGCCAGGCTCCTTTCATTTATCATAATGCTTTTGAAAATTATGGGTGTTACAGCATATGTTAGTAGAGGTTTGTTCCTTTTTATGTGTTTGTATGTACCATTATTTGTTTATCCATTCATCTGTTGATAGATCTTTGGGATGTCTCCAGTTTTTAACTGTTATGAATAATACTGCTATAAACATACATGTGCACAGCTTTGTGTGGGCATGTGCTTTCATTTCTTTTGTGTAAATACTTTGGAATAGATTCGTGGTTGTATAGAAATGTAAAACTTTATAACTAAAAAACTGCCAAATTATTTTTCATTTTGTCTTCCTTCTTATGATTTTTATGAGTTCTAGGTGCTCTTCATCTTCACCACCACTTTTTATTGTCTATTTTTAATGTTAACCCTCTAGTAGGTCTGTGCCAAGTGATCTCATTGTGGTTTTAATTTATGTGATGTCTGATAAGTTGAACGTATTTTCATGTGTCTGTTTGCCATGTATATCTTTTCTTCAGTTAAGTGTTTAAATTTTTTGCTCAATTTTAAAAATTGGGTTTCTAAACATTTGCCATGTATATCTTTTTTTTTTTTTTTTTTAGTTATGTGCCCTGGAACAAATTCTTTATCAAATATGTATTTTTATTATTTTTTTATTTTTATTTATTCATTTTAGAGAGGAGACACAGAGTGAGAGAGAGAGAGAGTGAGAGAAAGAGAGAGAGAAAAAGGGGGGAGGAGCTAGAAGCATCAATTCCCATATGTGCCTTGACCAGACCAGTGCAGGGTTTTTAACTGGCGACCTCAGTGTTCCCAGGTCAACGCTTTATCCACTGCACCACCACAGGTCAGGCTCAAATATGTATTTTTAAAGTATTTTCTCCCGGTCCATGCCTTATCATTTTCTTAACAGTGTCTTAAAAGAACAGTTTTTAATTTTGGTGAACTTCAATTTATTTACTCTTTTTTTCTTTTGGTGTTCATGTTTCTTATGTCCTGTCCTTAGAAATTTTTGTATATCCCAGATTACTAAGATATTTTTTAGTGCTTTCTTTTAGAAGTTTAACTGTTTTAGGCTTTATAAATATAAGTCTGTGATCCATTTCTAGTTGATTTTTTGTACATATAGATGGCCCTTGAACAGCATGGGGTTTAGGCACACCCACCCCCGGCACAGACAGATATCCACATCTAACTTTTGACTGCAAAACCTTAACCACAACCAGACCTCCACATGTGCAGATACCCAACCCAGGATGAAAAAGCCTTGAACAAACCAGGACTTTATTTTTTTTTTTATTTTTATTTTATTTTATTCATTTTAGAGTGGAGACACAGAGTAAGAGAGAGAGAAAGAGAGGAAGGGGGGAGGAGCTGGAAGCATCAACTCCCATATGTGCCTTGACCAGACCAGTGCAGGGATTTGAACTGGCGACCTCAGTGTTCCCAGGTCGACGCTTTATCCACTGCGCCACCACAGGTCAGGCCCAGGACTTTATTTTTAAAAAATGTTTTAAAACTTAATTATTGATTTGAGAGAGAGAGTGAGGAAGAGGTAGAGAGAGAGAAAAATAAATACCAATTTGTTGTTCCAACCATTTATGCACTCACTTGCTGATTCCTGTATGTGCTCTGACTGGGGGTTGAACTCACAACCTTAGTGTATTGGGATGACACTCTAACCAACTAAGCTAACAGACCAGGATAAAAATCTGCTTATAAGTGGCCTTCCTCAGTTTAAAACTATAGTATAAAGTATAAGTCATAGTCCTTTTTTTTTAGATTGTTCTAGCACCTTTTCTTAAAAGGATTTATCTTTATTGGCACCTTTGTGGAAAATCAGTCGACTATTTTTCTGTGGGTTTACTTTTGGATTCTCTTCTGTTCCATTGACCCATATGTCTCTTAACTACTATAGTATTATTGTAAGTCTTGAAATCAGATAATGTGAGTCCTTGGATGTGAAGTTTTCTTACTGTTCCCACCCATCTTCCAAAAGTAGCCAGTCTCTGCTTTGATTGGTGTATAGTCCTGGGCTTAAAGTGTTTTGCTTTTCTTTTCTTTTCTCTTTTCTTTTTATTATGAGTTTATTTGAGCCAAAACTTTTGACAATTGCCAGGAAGCAAGATCTCAAATGGTGATCCTTAAGGTATTCTTCCTTCCCTCTGGAACAGGTGTGTCTTGTTTCTACCCCTCATACACTGACTCTTGGGATGAAAGAATTTGGTGCCCCTTCTCAGAAACTTAAAATTTTTGCTTTGTATAAGAACAGGGTTTGGGGAAGTGGATGGCATTTGTTGCTTTTCCCTGCTCTTAGTCTCCTACTTGCCTGTGCAACTGCAAGTGATTCTCCATGGTCCTCTGTTGCTTGTGATCCCCAACTGAAGACCTGGTGAGTGAGTGCAAACTCCCTGTGGCTCAGGTTCTCACTCACTCTGTGCTCCTCACTCTTTAGAACTAGTTCCTTTGGTTTCCATGACCTCTGTTCTCTGATGAATTTCAGAAAAGTTGGAATTTATAAATTATTCCAGGGTTTTCTTGTGTTTGGTTAGTAGTAACATGCTCTTACAACTTTCTAAATTTTAAACAGAAGTAAAACCCAAAAGGTTTTAAACTAATGAGTTACATGACTATTTTAGGATTAATCAGATAGTATGATGTAGAATGGATTTCAGGTATATCTTCTATTTGTAATACCTTTATGTAATTTTTTTTTTTTGTGTGTGTGTGTGTGTATGACAGAGACAGAGACAGAGACAGAGAGGGGTACAGATAGGGACAGACAGACAGGAAGGGAGAGAGATGAGAAGCATCAATTCTTCGTTGCAGCACCTTAGTTGTTCATTGATTGCTTTCTCATCTGTACCTTGACCGAGGGGGTGGGGGGAGCTACATCAGACCGAGTGACTCCTTGCTCAAGCCAGCGACCTTGGGCTCAAGCTGATTAGTCTTGCTCAAACCAGATGAGCCCGTGCTCAAGCTGGTGACCTCGGGTTTTCGAACCTGGGTCCTCCGCATCCCAGTCCAACTCTCTATCCACTGTGTCACCGTGTAGTCAGGCTACTGTTATGTAATTTTTAAAGAACTTTAAATTTTATTTTTCAGTTACAGTTTACATTCACTTTTCTTTTGTATTAGTTTCAGGTATCTTGTATAGTGGTTAGATAATCATATGGTTTAAAAGTTCCCCAATATTTCCAGTACCTACCTGGCATCATTCATAGTTACCTCAATATCATTGATTATATTCCCTATGTTGTACTTTATGTCCTATGACTGTAACTACCAATTTACTTCGTAATCCCTTCACGTCTTTTACCCAGTCTCCCAACCTCCGTCCCCTCTGGCAGGCATCAGTCTGCTCTCTGCATCTATGGTTCTGTTTCACTTTTACTTAATATTTTTCTTTTGAAGACTCAGCAACCCAAGCGTGGGCTACCACATATGAAATACTGCACGGTAGCCATCTCTGCTACTGATGAAAGGTCCATCATCCATATTCCTGTATCATGCAATGTCCATTTTCTGGAACACCAGCCAGCTTTTAGACAGTCAGCTCCTCAAAGGGACTTTTTTTGATTCATCTTTGTATACTTCAGGTAGCAGAGTATCTGACCCATTCATTCAAGCATGCATATACATATGTACACACACACATACACATACATACCTATGTACTTATATGCAAACATATGTGTACATACACACATCCAAGAAAATATTTATTCAGAGCTTACTATATGCCAGGTAGTTTTAGTAAATGTTGAACTAATATCTGGACTCTTAAAAATACTACAACATTTTTTCAGGTGAGAAGTATGGAAGGCCTCAGCTAGGGTGATGCTTCTCAACTGAGACAGTTTTGTCCTATAAGGACATTCATAATGTTGGGAACATTTTAGGTTGTCACAGTTTAGGAACTGGAATGATATGGTAACTAGTCATTAGAAGCCAAGGACCTTGCTGGATATCCTGCAATACGCAGGCAGCTCCTGCAACAAAGAACTATCAATCCTCAAATGTGTCACTGTAGAGGTTGAGAAGCTCTGACCTGGAGTGCTAACTAAAGGGCAAAATAACTTGAAAGTCCATTTGATGGGACTTAGTCACTGATTCAATACAAGGAAAAGAAGTAGTAAAAACTGAATTGAAGATTTCAAGTCTGGAGGACCAGGAGGATGGTAATCCCAGCAATAGTAATTGAGACAGGAAAGAAGAGCAGGTTTGGGGAAGACTGGTAAACACAGTTATGGAATGGGACATCTAGGAAATGTGTGGTTTAAACTCAGTAAGGTGGTTCATGACTAGAAATTTATTAGAAGTCATGAGATTGATAGAGGAGAAAAGAGGGGCAGATAAGCAGGGAGTAAGCCAGTGAAGAAGCTTTGCACTTGAGAGTTAGGACATGCAAAGAAGAAGGTTAGGAGGGGAGCACCCAGGAAAGCATTGTGCTGCATGAGGGTAAGGTTTCAGGTGTGAGAGTAGAAATACTGCAGAGCAACAAGGAAAGGAACTAGAAAAATTACTAAATTTGGAAGTTAGGACAGCTTTAGTGATTTTCCTAGAGAAATTTCAGAAGGTTATTAATTAGTGGGGGGAGATGGTTTGGGTGGTGGCAAGTACCAAATTTTAAGAGTTGAGAATAAAGTGGTACGGTATTAAGTTTAGGTGACTGAAGAAATGTGTCGTGAAGGGTGATGGTTAGATGGGGAAAATAGTATCTTTAGAAAAAGTAGGGTGAAAGGTTTTGAGGGCTATACTACTATAGTTTCCTAAGGCTGCTATAACTTACTACAGAAGGAGTGACTTAAAATGACAGAAATTTATTCTCTGATAGTGGCTAGAAGTCCCAAATCAAAACATTGGTAGGCTGTGCACCCTCTGAAGGCTCTAGAAAAGAATACTTCTCTACCTCTTTCTAACTTCTAGTGCTTGCTATTTATTGTTGGCATTCTTGGCTAATAGATGCATCATTCCAGTCTCTACCTATGCCCTCACATGGCCATCTCCCCTCTGTGTGTATCTGTATCTAAATTTCCCTCTTCTTTCTTTTATAAAGATACCAGTCAGTATATTTAGGGCCCAAACTAATTCAGTATGACTTCATGAGGTTCCAAGTAGATAAGAATTTTGGGAAGATACTATTCAATCCAGTACAGGAGATAGTTAAGATAAGGGGCTATTACCATAATGAGACGCCATTTCATACCCACTGGGATGGTTAAAATAAAAAGAACAGATAATAACAAATGTTGCTGGGGACATGGAGAACTGTACCCTCATATATTGCCATGTGGGATTAAGTGCAGTCACTTTGGAAAAATTTCTGGCATTTCCTCAAAAAGTTAAACATAGAGTTACCATATGACCCAGTAGTTCCACTTCTAGGCATATACCCAGGAGAATTTAAAAAAATTATCCACACACAAAAAAATCTGTCCATATGTGTTCATATCATTATTATCCATAATAGCCAAAGAGTGGAAATAATCCAAATGTTCATCAGTTGGTGATTGGATAAATTGTGGTATGTCAATATGCTGTATACAGTAGGATATCATGCTGCCATAAAAAGGATGAAGTACTCACACATTACTACACCATGGAGGAACTTTGAAGGCTTTATGCTGAATGAAGGAAGCCAATCATATTGTATGTTTCCGTTATTGAGTTTAGTGGTTACCAGGGTCAAGAGGAGGAGGAATAGGGAGTGAATGCTAATAGATGTGGAGTTTCTTCTTGTGGTCATGAAAATGTTTGGAAATTGGTGGTGATGGTTGAATAACTCTATAAGTTTACTAAAAAACAATTAATTGTCCTTTTTTAAAGGGTAAATTTTATGGTATGTGAATTGTCTTATAGTTGTTATAAATAAAATTAAGGGGATGTTTGATATATTTTTAGACTGAAGCAAACCCTTAGGTGCTTGTCTTGGTCGAGTCACATGGTAACTTCTACATAATTCTGCTGTAGCTGTATAGTGGAGCTTACTATTTTAATAAACTATATGATTAGTAAATCTAAAATATATTTAGTTCAAATAAACCTTATAAATAAAAATGATATATAATTTAAGCTGTGAATTCTAAAACGTGGGCTGAAAGATGATTATCTAAATCGTACCAAGTTGTTGTTCCAGATGTAAGAATAATAGAAGGAATTCACCTAAATTTAAATTTTCAGTGTAGATCATTGTAGAAAAAGTCTTCCCTTAACCTTAGTTCGGGTAAATATAATTGTTATATTGGCCCACCTACAAAAGAAAAAGAACATTTTAATTCTACCAGAGTGATACTGATTTCAGATATGATAATGTTGACACATTCTTAAAATCATGTTTTAAAAATAATCTGATCTGTTAATTTGGAGGGCCTGCTTTAATGATTCATCATTATATTTTGAGCCAGATTAATAGCTAACATTTTTTGAGTACTTGTCATGGAGACAGTGACTACTTGGAGTAGCAAACCTGTCATTTGGTTCCCGTTCCGAACATGGGGCACCATTTGTCACGGCAACAAAAACTACTCAGAGGCCAGATGAAATGCACCAATGGGCTGAGGGGAGGCAACAGTCCTGGTCAGCAGACTGAAGAACTGAAGCCCTGTCCCCAGCCTTACTCAGATATTTATTAGCCAGTACAAATAACTCAAGGAAGCAGAAAGAGAAGTTTTCAGGGGGTGAAATAAAGGACAAGGAACATGCTGACTCCTAATCTCTGTATTGAGAGCCTAAACATTTTTTGTTGCTAAACCTTATCCTGCTGTTTTGCTGTTTCCAGCATGCGCTGTTTCCAGTACAGGTCAGAGAGGCCCCTGGACTCTCCTCTACTTGGGGCTTTTGTCCTAGGGCACCTCATTGTGTCTAATTGTTATCCTAACTACATGTTTTCACAGCATGTTCCCACAAATACTTACTTTGTATAAAGCACTGTTTTGTGTTCTTTTGAGCCATCTTTTTAAAACCTCACAGCAAGCCCTTTGAGATACAGAGACATGAAGTAACTTGCCCAAAGTCACATAGCTAAGATGGAAGATCTGGAATTTGAACCCAAGCAGGCCGTCTTAAGGAAGGCAGCCTGTGTTCTTAGCCACAAGGTTATGTTGACTCCCTCAAAGTGAATTAAGATGTTTAAAAAAAGTTCTTGAAATTTGCACGAGAGCTCAGATCAGTTGAAGTGTGAGCTTGAGCACTATTATCAGAGTTAGACGTGTAGGGGCAGAAAACATTTGTCTTTGGGGACAATATGCAATTCAAAAGGACATAATTCTCATTATTTTTCCCTGCCAGTATGAAGTGAAAGCTCCAGTTCCTTCTGCCTGTTTCAGAAATATTTGTAAGCAAATGGCAAAAATGCATGAAGCTATAATTGATCTCCTTCCAGAAGAACAAGTACAAGTGAGTAGTAATTTCTAAAACTACATTTTTATTTATATATAATATATAATATGCATGTAGAAATAGAGTGTTTTACATAATTTTGGCACAGTTAAGCTTAGCTCATATTCTAATATGATTTTTATTTTTTCCAGTTATACTGATTTAGGGAATATGGAGAAAATGTCTGATTTCAAAGTGCCCCTTACTCCTACAGGTCAGAGTAATAATAGCTTTGCTATGTGGTCAGCAATTCTAGAAAGCACATTTTCCTTTTGTCTGTTGAGTTTCAGAGATCCCAAATTCTGCTTATATCATTTATTATATTACTAGTTTAAAAGTCAGAGTTGGCATTTATCAATGAATATAAATTAGTTATGGTGATTATAGTTCAGATTGGATAGGGAAGGAATTAGTGATAGAGTTAATAATGAAATGGCATATAAAACTCAATCAGTATGCCTTATCATTAAGGTTTATTATATCAGCATAAGTAATCTATAGTGGACACAAACCAGGAAGAAGCAAAATGTGTAGTCTTTGTCACCTCTCACCTCTGAAGTATCTACCCACTGTCTCCTGTCTTCCTCTGTAGAGTTTTCCTCACTCTTTTTATTTTAATAAGAGAAAGTTCATTTAGTAAGTCAGAGGTAGAAGAAGCAGAAACGGGCACAGGAAACAAGTTACCAAGGCAGAAGAAGGACGCTTGGAGCTAAGGAGAAAGGAAGAGGCAAGAGAAACAGGCCTGAGAGATGGGGCTAGGGAAAGCTGCTGGCATGCTCTTAGAGAGCCACTTGAGAGGGAGTGGGGAAAGTATGGGGGCGGAGTGAGGAGTCACCCTTTTCATTCTTCAGTGACAGTCCTACTCCCACTTCCTTTGGTTCCCTCTCCTAGTACTTAAAAGTTCCAGTATTCTTTTATTTCCCACCCTTTTACCCACCTTAGCTTGTTCCCTCTATGGCATGTGATGGCTTTCAAGCTAGTGTAGAATGATACAATGTTATAATACAGTCCTAACTGTATGACTTGTAAACTTACTTTCACTAGGATTTTTGCTCTTCAGACAGGTTTGTTGTGTATCCCTGATTAGTTCAATGCACGAATGATGTTTGAGACCAAAGGGTAGGTTTGTTAGTGACCCTTGCCTACTTTTGCTCCTGCTAGTCTCCTTCCCAGGCCACTTCAGACTTCCATCTTATATTGCTGTTACCATTCATGCTTCCCTAGGTTTTCATTAGTCATACCGACCTCATAATTTGGGGCTTACTGAGGACTGAGGAGGAGCCATAAGACACGGAACACCTACTGGCTCTCTTTTTCTTTCTCATTTCTTCCTAGCCAAGCCATTCTTTTTATTCCACATTTAGGATCCCTTACCTCTGACTTTCTGACCTCTGGATTTGCCATCTGAGTTCTAAATCTAGAGCAAGGTTTAACCAGGTCAGGGAGCTGGGCAAACAGGTATTTCATGTGTTTTTATCTACATCATAATTTAAAGGGAACTCTTGTCAAAGCTGGGCAAAAAGATAGATTTTATGTCAGTACTGTCACTTGAATGCCAGTAATTCCACAAAACTTTTCCATAGATGGCTTTATACGTGCTATTCCACAAACCAGTTTCCATAGATTAATTGTACATCATTTCAGGTCAGGTATTTCCCAAAGAAGTGTTGGGCCATTGCATTGACAAGTGTGCCCGCCGGAGCAATAAAGTACTTACAAGTCACTTTACCAGGTTGGAAGGATAAAGGTGTCTTTTGCTTCTACTGTTGAGACTGTTTTGCTTTTTCTATCCAATTCCTAGTTAATGTATTGCAGAATTCTCCATTTCTTTTTACTCTTTTTACTTGTCATGCTATATACCACTTATACATATATCACAGGGGACTTCTTCTAAGGGACAGAAAGGCAGTGATAAGTTATATCCCTAAAAGAAATAATACTGAAAAGGGAAAGAACAGCTTTTATCCAACTAAGGACAAAAACTATACTGAAATAGCAGTGAAATACTTTCAAGGGAGTATTTTAAAGGTACATGTCAAAACAAAGTTTAATTAAAATTATTTTCTGAGTTGATATTGATAACTGCAGATATTTATGTCTTCTATTCCAGTAGAGCTTCCAGAAACTTAGTTTTATTTCTTTTCCAGATGTTATTTTTAAGAATTAATGCAAGTTACAAACTCCACTTGAAAAAGCAGTTGTCTCATTTAAATGTGATTAATGATGGAGGACCTCAAAACGGGTATGTTTTCAAAATATTGTTACTACATACTACTATATTGAATTGTTAGGTTTTGTTCATTATCCTGTCTTTTCCACTATAATCATACTTGGACCTAAAAATTATAAAGTCAGCAACTTTTTGCTATTTTTTTTCCTGTAGAGATTATACATGTCTGTTTACCTATGTTAAATTGTTTTATAAATGGTTACTTTTTATAATTGAACTTATATGCCCATTTTGAGGTAGTGTGGGTTAGTAACACCTCCTCAGGTTTACCCAGTAGTCTTCCCCTATCCAGATAGGACTCAGAGTCCTGCTTTGTAGCTAGCTGTGTTACCATGAGAAATTCAGGTAACCTCTGTGCCTTATTTATAAAAGTGAGTATAAAATCTGCCTAATTCCTTCACAGGGTTACAAAAAATAAGTGTGAATATGTACATATTTTATTATAATCCACTGAACAAATTTTATGTATTAATGGTGAAATAAATCATATATAAGAGAAAACATAGGATTTAGAATTGAAAACCTGGGTTAAGTTCTTCCGCTTATTAGCTATGTAACTTTGGGCAGATCACTTACCCTCTCTGAGCCTTAATTTTCTTTGATTTGAAAATAGAGGTGATGGTAAAAAGTTCTGTCACAGGATTTTTATGAACAGCAGTGTAGATAAAAATATGCAGGAAAAGGCCTTGGCTGGCTTGCTCAGTGGTAGAGTGTCAGCCCTGCATGTGGATGTCCCAGGTTTGATTCCCAGTTACGGCACACTGGAGAAGCGACCATCTGCTTTTCCACCTCACCTCCTCCCCATCCCCCTTCTCTTTCTCTCTCTCTCTTTCCTCTCTTCTCCTCCTGCAGCTGTGGCTTGACTGGTTCAAGCACATTGGCCCAGCACTGAGGATGGCTCCATGGAGCCTCTGCCTCAGGTGCTAAAAATAGCTTGGTTGTGAGCATGGCCCCAGACTGTGGTTGCCAAGTGGATCCTGGTTCGGGCACATGCACGAGACTGCCTGCCTGCCTGCCTGCTTGCCTGCCTCTCCTCTTCTCACTTGGAAAAGAAAAAAAAAATGATATGGGGAAGAAATTATACAAAACAGTGATAATGTAGTTACACCTTAATATCATTTCCTAGGTGTTCCTTACCTGCTCCATAGATTTTTAGGAATAAAATATTTCCTACTAAAGGAGTTTCAGGCTTAAATGTCAAACTTATAGGAACAAATGAAGAATGTATTTTGGAGTCCACAGTTAGCCTTCTGCTTAAAAAGAAGTCAGAAAGTGTTTTGACTTTGGGTGATGGGCACACAACGCAATAAATAATTCATGTGCCATGGAGATGTACATTTGAAACCTGTGTGTTCCTATGGACCAATGTCACCCCATTCAATTAAATTTTTAAGATTTTTTTTGGGGGGGGTGACAGAGACGGACTGATAGGGACAGACAGGAAGGGAGAAAGATGAGAAGCATCAGGTTTTTGTTGCAGCACCTTAGTTGTTCATTGCTTTCTCATATGTCTTGACGGGGGGGGGGGCTATAGCAGAGCGAGTGACCCCTTGCTCAAGCCAGTGACCTTGGGCTCAAGCCGGTAACCATGGGTTCATGTCTATGATCCCAAGCTCAAGCTAGCGACCCCTCACTCAAGCTGATGAGCCCACGCTCAAGGCAGATGAGCCTGTGTTCAAGCGGGTGACCTCAGAGTTTCAAACCTGGGTCCTCTGCATCCCAGTCCGACGCTCTGTCCACTGCACCACTGCCTGGTCGGGCAAATTTAATTTCGAATTTAACAAAAAAAAAGTACGCTAAACTGATTTTGCAAAAAAATATTTGCAAGTTTCAGACTGCTGAATTTATCAGCCAGGCTGAAATTAGGGGTTATATTTAAGAGTCTGATTCTCTCCTTTACTACTTAGTTTTTTCTTTTTTAAAAAAATTATTCGCTATTTTAAAAATAATCATTTATTGATCTGAGAGAAGAGAGGAAGGAGGAGAGACAGAAACAGACCTGTATGTTCCCTGACCAGTGATTGAACAGCAACCTCTGCATATCCAGACAATGCTCAAACAAATCAAACTATCCAGCCATGGTAATTTAAAATAATTTCAAAGCCACAGAAGAGTTCAGTTAGTATAAGCACCAAATACCTTTTCAGAGACTGTTCAAAAAGAACTGATATTTTTAAGTCCCACTCTACCCTTCTACTTTTATTCCTGTAACTAAATATGGGTTGTTTGCTGTTTTTCAGAACAATAGTTCTGAAGCATCCAATCATTATTACCTTCTCTTATTTATGGTAATTTAGCTATTTGTAGGTCGGTACAATTTCCAAGGTATTCCACCAATCTAGAACTTATGTGCTTATTTAAATATTAAACCCAGACTTTCTCCTGTCTCTTACAAGCTACTAAATCAAGGTCTCTTATTTGCTTCTTCTCCCTGGGTCGTATCTTTCCGTATATACATTTAATCAGACCTGATCTGTCCGTTTTTTATGCATGCAGCTTTGATATTTCTGTTTATCTAAGTGTCTTGCCAGGAATGAATTTTCAGGTGTAGGCATTAATGTGACAGCTCAGTGTTTAATTCTCTCATAAAGTATTGTATTATCAGTGCTGTGATTCTAATAGTCATATACCTATATTCTCTAGTGATAACTAATCAGAAAAAGTTTAGCCTGTTATTTTCTCTATTTTCATTGTTTTAAGATAAATCTGTTTTGTTGAGCAGCATTATGAAACTAAGTCCAACCTGCATTAAGATTTATTGTTGAAAAAGGAACATTAAGTGATCTAACTATATATAACAGGAGTACTGCTAAGATATGACATTTGGTCCCTAGGAAATTGATTTTTAAGTAACAGTCTAGCAGTTAAGATAGGCTTGACTCTGAGTATTGCTACTTTGAGTAGAAAGTGTGAGATTAAAAATAATTTCTCTCTAATGTTTAGGTTGGTCACAGCAGATGTAGCTTTTTACACTGGAAATCTTCAAGCCTTAAAAGGCCTTAGAGATTTGGACCTAAATATGGCTGAGATCTGGGAACAGAAGAGGTGATGACATACTGGAAAACTGGGTAGCCTATCTGACCATGAGATGTACATGTTTGTGAAGAAAATATGGATGCCTGTGACTCAAGAATTGAACCGGGAACCCAAAATGAACTAGGGGAGGAAAGGGGGCAAAGGAAGGTATCCGAGTTGGGAAACTGGACTCAGTGGGATCTACAAGGAATGCCAATATTATGCGTCCTTGAGAAGTAACTCATCAGGTGTCTAACATTTTTCATTCTCTCTGGAAACAGACTCAGGTTTCTTTGGACCAAATCCAAAAAAACACATAGCTGTAACACAGCTGTAGTTGACTAGAATGCTCTGTATACTTTATATTAAAAAAATGCTTTGCATTTCTTTCAGTGCAATGAAATTCATATGGTGTCCCACCTTATTTAATGATGGTACAATTTAAAATATTAAAATCTTAGTCAACCTCTGTAGAAAGTTTTCTCTATGAAGGCAAAGCTGTTTGAAAAATTATTTTTTTACAGATCTTTCTATAAAAGAATAAACATCTTTTGATTGCTTGGATTTAGGAATTCAGTTTCTGTTTCAGTGACCAACGTCAAGTTTCAGGCTTTGTGTGTTGTATATTTAATCTTTCTACTACCACTCTGTCAACTGGGTGAAGCCTTCCACAAATAGTCTATAAATACTTGAAAGGATGATCACAAGTAGTAAGATAAATACTTTTCAGAAGTGGTATATGAAAGCTTGCAGTTTAATAGTTGTATTTTTATAAAAATATCTATGAAGAGTTTTATTTCCCCCTTATTTCTAGCAGATCTAAGAATATGTTTTCATCTATTCTGCCTACTTATGAGTTTTCATTCTCGCATTTAAATCACATATGGAATATGGCTCCTTTAGGTTCTTGTTTTTAAGTTATTTTCTATGTGTATATATGAACAAAGGCCAGGGAGAAATAGAAAATAAAGCCTGTTGTGTTGGGGTCAGAATATAAGGTATTGAGTAAGTTGTGTAAAGACTTTTATAATACCTACCTTAGGATTAGAGTCAGCAGCGCCCTGCAGATGAGAGTGCCTGTGCCACCTCACACCAGGGACTCTGCCTAACCCCTCAGAGTGCCTAACTGTGGAAATTACAGTGAAAGTCTTTATTTTGTGCTCTTTGGTTTTCTAAAAGGAAAGCCTATTTTTCTTTCCTTTATTATTACAGAGGTATGTCATTGGTTCTTAAATGTCTGTCTGAAATAAAGCTGTAAACAATTACCAGACTTTAAAAGACTTTTTTAATAGTATACACTTTAAACAAGCAGCCTACTCAAAAACAAATATAGAAGAATTGGAAAATGTAATTGATTCTTAGAGAAAAGCCAGATTATACTAGCAGTAGACCTCATTTGAAAGGTTATTCATGAACACTTTTCAGTGACAACAAGCAAGCTTCAAGAAATGAAGCTCCAAGGAAAGGGAATTTTTTAAAATTTATACCCCCACCCACACTACCAGAGAACAGGATGTGAAAGAAATGCCCTAGCTCCAGCCCCCCAGCTCTTCAGCTAGGAAAAGAAACACCACTTTGTTTGAATAAATGGAGAGTCTGTGGAAAGCATGGCAGGCTTCCCAGCTTTAGAACTAAATGAAAGGTACTAAATACCTTCAGGTTTAATTCCTATGGAAATAATGATGGGGTTAGCATCTTAGAAATGCTAAAATTTGATTTTTTAGGTAACTGGCCAGTGAGTATAAATATTCCAAGAATAAATCTTCCAACTGATACAGTAAATAATTAGCAAGAGTATACCATTTTTTCTTCACCATTTCATACAGTTAGCATTGAAAGGTATTAAGTATACACATGTATTGCTTCACAGCTTTATTTTTGAAATCACAAGCAATTCAAACTGATCATCACTGAGGCCTCTGTTAAGAGATATCCCCCCATTTTAAGATTAAACAATATTGCACTTTAAGATGAACTTTCAGGATCCTCTTTCAAGAAAAAAGTATTGCTTCCATCTGTGCTTTTCTTAGACTAAAATAAAAGCATACTGCAGAAAACTCTACTTTAAAAATTAACACTGCAGGGTACAGTAACATAGAAAGTACCTGCCTATTTTAGAATCCTAGAGAACATTTTATTGTAAGAAACTAGCCCATAATTAGTACAAAGTATTTTCTCCTTTCAGTGGTCCAAGATACGAAGATTCCCAGATACAATCTTGTTCTCTAGTACTGCTCCAGGTGGGATGTCGATTCGGTCGCCATGATTTGCGATAATGATAACCGTTCCCTAAGTGACAGGGAAAACAAAAAGCAATCATGTACTTGAAACTGAAGCTGAAATGCAATTGATTTTTCTTACAATTATCAAGTATATATAGAAGTCCATTCATGTGGAGTAACTATTTAAAAAACATTAAACATGAAAAACAGCATGTTAAGGAAAATGGTAATGTAACAATCCTGGAAGTGGCTCTAGATTCCCTGCCTCTTTATCAGAGGTGGTCGCAGGAATGGAAACTGAACTCACTGCCACAACATAACTGGCCCTTCCCGAGGGTGCTCCTTGCAAGGCCACCAGCATTATCTACCTTCATAAAGAAACTAAAGGGTGCCTAGTTTATATCACGTATTGGTTTGGGGTTTTTATTAAGAATTGTTTACTGATAATTTTTTTTATCTTAAGCGAGACTGTTTAGATAAGGCAGTATCAACAATAAAGATATATATTTTTTTGTCTTTTCAAGATCTTCATTTAAGTAGCTTTAATAAGATCTTGATTTAAGTAGCTGAAATCTAGGTATGGGATTAAAAAAAAATTAGGAAAAAGCTGTTGTATCTTTTTTTGGTCCTTATCTTTAAGACCCATAGTCCTTATTTCTTATGCTAGGCTAGAATGATGGTTATACAAGTACCGGTAACCAAGTACTACAGTAATGTGAATGACAACATATGATTTTAATAGGAATAGATTATATTCAGTATAAATGAAGTTGTCATTTTTCCTACTTTCATTTAGAACAGTGGTTCTTAACCTGGGTTCTATCGAACCCTAAGGGTTCGATGAGTCGGACTCAGGGGTCGGAGGCCAGAATAAAGTTATACCGTAATTTGTTATGAGTTCATGCACTTTGTTGGTTTTGTTCTTTGAGCAAGGTGATGTTCACGCACGGCTCATTTTGTGCACCAGTAAAAAAACATATACCTATGTCGAATTTGGGAAAAAAAATCATATTTTATTTATCACTAAAGAAGGGTTCGGTGAATGCGCATATGAAACTGGTGGGTTTGGTACCTCAAAAAAGGTTAAGAACCAATGATTTAGAACCAAATAGTCATCTTTAGTGAGCTAATGCTAATTTAACAGTGATTCTATTTTAAAGATTGTCATACTTCAATAAAATAGTACCAGTTCAATTATTTCTTTTAAGATTTTTATTTATCTTTTATTTGCGTAATTTATTTGATTTTTATTAATTTTAATGGGGTGACATTGATAAATCAGGGTACATATGTTCAGAGAAAACATCCCCAGGCTATTTTGACATTTGATTATGTTGCATACCCATCACGCAAAGTCAAATTGTCTTTCGTCACCTTCTATCTGGTTTTCTTTGTGCCCCTCCCTCCTCCCACCCTTGCTTTCCATTTGAATGTTATAGGCCACAGAATTCCTATATACAACAATTATGATTGTATTTAAACTATGTTGTATATCTAAGGAAGACAGTATTAATACTAAATATTTTATTTTTAAAATTATCTGTATCTTATAAAGATCTGGTACACACTAGGAAGTATTCCTTAAAATAAAGTAAATTTAGGACTAGAAATTGAAATGTTTTGTAAGGCTGTAAAATCTGTATTTTCATAACAACACACCTTCAATGAAACATTCTTGCCAAATGTCACATCTCCTGAAACTGTGAGGTGATCCAATTCAAGCATATCTGGTATACTTTCGAATCTCCTTAGAAAATCCTGAACCTGAAGGGAAAATTGAAGCATATAAATTATTTCAAAAATGGGTTAGGGATTAAATTAGCAAAATAGGTTAACTGAACTGTAAAACATTTCTGTTTTCAGCCCGGCTCAGGCCCTCTATGGGAAGAACCTATTTGTTAAGCTCTTACTATGCTAGATCCTGTGCAGTAGATACTAGGAGATAAAAACACTGTCCCTATAATACAGCTGAGCCAATGCGACATTAGAAAAATAAAAAGATAACCAACTAACATGCTAAGAGCCAGATAAGCAGTTCCGATAACCTGGAGTTCATTGGAAAAGGAGAGATCACAATCTGAAGCAAACTAGACTGGAGATGGGCTTTGGGGGTGGGTAGGATTCAGAAGAAATGGAAGAGCAACTGCACAAATTGCCAATATAAATGATCGCTGTCTTGGCCTATTTCCTTATATTTATAAGCGCTAGAAATTGTCCTATATGGACTTGTTTCCTGTTTTGCTGAGAAAAACAGAAGCAATCAGAAAATTTCCACTGGCTGCTACCCCCACCCTACCATGTCCCCTTACCCATTACTCTGTCCCTCCTAGTACCGAGATTGGACTGTTTCTACTCCAACTTAAGACCAGCCCTTCTTATGACAGCCCTTCAAGAATACTGTCCAGCAATTCTTTTCCCCTCTTCAATGGTTCTTTCCTCTTGATTGCATCAACCCACATCAATGTACAGACATATTATAAATCTTCCTATCTTTAAAAAACAATAAAAACTTCTCAAATCTTATATTCTTTTCTTTCTGTGGCTCCATTTTTGTTTCTCTTTAAGGCAAAATTTTTGAATAAGTTGTCTATATTATCTCCAACAATCTCTTCTCCTGTTCTCTTTTTTTTTTTTACAGAGACAGAGAGTCAGAGAGAGGGATAGATAGGAACAGACAGACAGGAATGGAGAGAGATGAGAAGCATCAATTATTAGTTTTCATTGCTGTTGCGACACCTTAGTTGTTCATTGATTGCTTTCTCATATGTGCCTTGACCGCGGGCCTTCAGCAGACGGAGCCACCCCTTGCTGGAGCCAGCGACCCTGGGTCCAAGCTGGTGAGCTTTCGCTCAAGCCAGATGAGCCCGCACTCTAGCTGGCGAGCTCGGGGTCTCGAACCTGGGTCTTCTGCATCCCAGTCCGATGCTCTATCCACTGCGCCACCGCCTGGTCAGGCATCTCCTGTACTCTTTTAAATTCATTCCATTCAAACTCCAAGACCTCTAATCTGATAATCTAATGGTGAATTCTCATTCATCTTACTTGAATCACCAGTAGCACTTGACAAAGATGATCACTCCCTCTTCATTTGGCTTTCACGACATATACATTCATGGTTTTCTACCCAGTTCCTAGCCTGAATTCCTCAGTCACCTTTGCTGCTGTTTCCATCTTAACCCCATTCTCTAAGCCCAGGAGTATCTCAGGGCTCAGTTCTTAAGACCACTCACCTCTACATCCCAGTCACTCTCTAGGTGATCCTTATCTTACAGCGTTAAATACAAGCTATAAACTGACAATTCTCAAGTTTGCCTGTCTCTTCTAGAACTCTTTTCTGAGCTCTAGACTTATAAATTCATCTTCTCCATTTGTGTAATAAGCACGGTACGTCCAAAGTTTAACTCCCCATCCTGACCCCCCTAAATTTACCCAAGCCTTTCCCCACCTCAGCAAATGGCATTCCAATCTTCTAGCTGCACAGGCCAAACACTTTGGAGTTGTCCTTATTCTTTTCTTTTTACCCTCTCATCTATTCCAACAGCTAGTCCTATAGGTACAACTGTCAAAATATCTCAGGATGTCAACATGTTTCGCTAATTCTGCTGCCACCTGTCTGTCCTGGTCCAAGACACCGTTTCCTTTCACCAGGATTCCTGCAACAACCTATTCCCCAGTCTCCCTGATTCTACCATTGCTCCGTGATTCACCCCTCAGCTCATAATTCACCAATGGCTTCTCAGCCACAAGAGAAAAATGCTGCACTCCTAATACTTTATTATAAGCTTCTCCATAATCTATCTACTCCCAGTTCCTTACTTTACCATTTTGCTCTCGAATGTCCCTAAAACATGTTCCTCAGAGCAACTAGCCACTGCCCACTCAGCCCCTCTTCTCAAATTGAGGCAGTTAAAGTTCTTATCTCCTGCCAGGGATGGGAAAAGCCAGGGATAGGAGAGGGAAGCGAAGGGAGTCTGAGGGTAGGTGAAATATATACTGCTCACCAAAATTAGGGGATATTTTATTGCTTCATATTCATTTTTAAAATATGCCCTATTTTTGGTGAGCAGTATAGTTGGTAATTCCATCTCAGGATTTCCCCAGCCCTACCAGGATGATAAAAGAGGCACGAAATAATGGGGAGACTCCTAAGATACCAGATGCTATCCTGGAAACCCCAGCCCAGCGACAGGACCCAGAATCATCGCCCATCAATATATAAGGCAGTACACACAACCACACTAAGTGGCACTAAACCACAACCAGGACTACAACAGACTTGGATGGCATAGCAGGACTGACTACAGGCCAGCCACAAAGGCTCACCCCATCACTGCCTAAACTTCTCAACATTTTACATGAGTCATTTTTTTAGATTCCACTTATCATGTTAGGGTGGGGTTGACTGTACCTGCCTGGAATAATTTCAACGCATACACTGCATACACTGTGGTGAGGCAGCCTCTGACCACCAGTGTAAAATGACACCCCATCCCCTACTTCCCTATTCATGCTTCATTTTTCTCCACGGCATTTTCTACCACTTGGTATACTATACATTCAATTTATTTGCTTATCATCATCCTTACCCCACTAGAATATCCATGAAGGCAAGAATTTTAGTCTGTTTTATTTATTGCTAAATACCTAGGTCCTAGAATACTGCCCAGCATGGTGGGAGCTGTATGTGTTAAGCCAGAATTAATATTCTCCTCCTGGTGGAAGTAGTAATAGTTTTAGAAAAGACATAAGATAAAAATGTCCCCAAATGTAAACATTCTTTTCTCCTCTACAGTAATCAGGTTCGTGAGTTACATTTTTATCTTCTATGGTCAATTCCCCTTAAAAGGCACAAAAGATATAGAAATATGATAGAGCAACAGCAGGCTGTAATTAGATTCCAATTCACTTTATAATTACGTACCTTTGTAAAAGAACTGCCTAATTTAACCAAGGGCACTGTGGGAAATTCCCGCTTTTCACTCATTGTCAAAGATCCTGCGTTAAGGCTATAGAGGTTTGACATCACAAGCAAGAGATCTGATGTGGTTTTGACAGGCAGAAAACGGCTTCGAGGAACATTGATACCTAGGGAGTTCTCAAAGCTCTTAATGGCAGCCCCCACTGCAGTTTCTAACTGAATGACATTCAGGCCTCCATCCAAAGTCTGTAAGAGAGGGGAAGGAGAAATAAGGTTTTAGCAACTTAGTTCCATGTTTATTAATATTTGGGGAGTAGTTTCAGATATTCACTGAAGGAAAGAATTTTGAGAACTGACTTATCAAGCACCTACTATAAGCTAGGTACTTACACATATGATCTTTTTTTCAGCATCACAGATCTTCTGTCCAGTAATTCTCCCATTTAGTGATAAAGAACCAAAGGTTCAGAAAACTTATGCAAGGTGCTTGTGGCCAAAAGGCCTATAAGTATCAGAGCAACAAGTAAACTGAGGTAGGTCCCCTAATTTTGGGCCTAGTGCTCTTGCTACTGCCACAGCCCAGGGCCAAGTAAGGACACTTTAGCTTGGCACACCAGAGTAAGGTGACCAGATTTTAAAATTGGTAAAGCGGGACACCATTGATGGGGGGGGGGGGGTTCTTGATTAAAAATTTGGTCTATATGGAGCAAAAAAAATTTTCATAGAATGCAAAAATAGTATTATATTGTTTTAAATTTCAACAAAGTACAATTTACAAACATAATACATTAAAAATATGTATAGTATTTTATTCTTTGGCATATTTCTAATTTGAATGAATTGTTTTTAGTAGATTGCTGTCATTTAAAAGGTCATGAAATTTTTCACAAGAATTTGTTAAATTATATTTCACACATAAAATGGCTATTGAAGTCTCAACATTTAATTGTGATTTTTCTGATGTCCACACTTTATTTACTGTAGAAAAACGCGTTCAGTCGCAGCATTAGTTCCTGGTAAAGACAGCGCATATTCCACAATTTTTAGTGCATTATTGTATGGAACATGGTTTGTTTCAAAATGATAAAATATTTGTAACCATTTGTTCTCTATTGTGATTTTTGCTGATGCACAAGATTTAACCTTTTCCTTCTTCAATATATTTTTTAAATAATGATACCTCATTAGATCATTTTTGGAAATATTATTATATGGGAAATTTTGAGTGAGTCAGAGGGATCGGGTTACACGGTCCCGAAACCGATGTGGGAGCTGCATGAAGGGGCAGGCGGAGCCCAGAGCCGCACACCGGTTTTCGGCATCCAGGAGGTGGGCCTATGGGTAGTTAGGGGACTTGAGGGCAGCTGCCCCAGCAGGTACGTTCCGCCCAAAGTTCTTTGTTTCCGGGCCCCAGATGGGGCAGCCAGCTCTTGCGGCAGTGCGGGCGGGCACTTCCAGGTCAAGGTGGGGTCTCCCCGCCGAAAACCGTATATTTCCTTCCTGTTCTCCCACCATTCCCTAGCTTTTCGTACATTCTTTCCAAAAATCAGGACTTTTTAAAAACGCTGCGGGATGTGGGACAAACTGTTAAAAATCAGGACTGTCCCGCCAAAAGCAGGACGTCTGGTCACCTTACACTAGAGGGCTGGATATAGACTGAGAGACAGGGCCAGGAACTGGAGAGACTGACTAGGCAGAAAAGGAGTGACCAGTGCACTTGATGGGCCTGAGAGAATGGGGAGTGGGTCTGAGTGTAGCCTACAATGATCTTGGGAACCAGGGAGCCCAGCGAGCCAGCACTGTGGCTTACCTTTGGATTCACAATGATTTCCATGTCAATAGCATTCTGCTCCTGCAGTCTTTTAACTGCTGCAAGAGAGATCCAGAGGTTGTTTGTGTTAAATATTTTGAACTTTGATACAGACTTGAATTCATCAACATGTGCTTTTGGGACCTGAGCGATTTCCACCAGTCTCAATTTCCCTTCATACTGAGTGAGTGTGCCACCCTAGAAAAGGCAAAGAGTGAGTGAGTCCCCCACATCTCTCCCAGCCATATCCATCCCGACCACACTGATTAGAGCCAATGAATGTTATAGAAAAGACAGATAATAAAATCCCCCGGAAATAAAAAAAGTATTGGCAGTGATTTGATCTGTGGTACAAAGCAACAGACATATGAAGACAGAACCAAAGAAAACAATTTACGATGTCTGTCATTTTATACTATACACTCGCCCTCCTGTCCATGATTAAAAAAAAAAAAAAAAAAAAAAAAGCCCTGGGAGTAAATCAGAGTATTCCTCATACTCTAAAGGTTGGCTACAGGAACAACTGTTCCACTTCCTCCCAAACTGCCATCCATCACCAAACAGCCAGTCTGACCACCTCAGACCCTGCTCTGACTCTAACGTAAGGGGAGAAAAGGGAAGCCAGAGGCACAAGTGGATGACATGTGATATGTGGCCTCAGCCTAGAGATGTTCTTCTAATCCTAAGGCCTCAGCAGTGTGAGAAGGGCATTCATTCATATGTGAGTGGACACTTATAAGAGGCATAGAACCCAGCCCAGGGACTAGCCATTTAAGTATTCACACACAGCCTACTTTTTTTATTCCCTATGGGTAATTAGTAAAACCTTGTGTATCATTTCGTCAAAGGCCAAGTGTCACCACCACTAAACATGCAAATTTAAAAATCAAATTATTAAATGGTGATAGAAGGAGACTTGACACGGGGTGGTGGACACACAATGAAATATGAATATGATGTATTATAGAATTGGATACCTGAAGCCTATATAATTTTACTAACCAATGTCACCCCAATAAATTCAATAAAAATTTTTTAATCAAATTTTTGCCTTGCACCAAACCATTGTATTTTTGCAATTACAGAGATATGGCAATAAGACTTTTACAAAAATATGGACATACATATTATATAAATAGAAATAGTAAATTTTCATTAAAGAAACAATGACTCAAAATACTTAAGCATCAACTAGAAGAATACCAAAAGTTTGAACAAACTTGTAAGTGCTGTCACGTTTCAGATTTCTGTTACAAATATACAGGGGGTCCTCGCGTTACAACACAGTTCCATTCCTATGACAGTGACGTAACCCAAATTTTGGTGTAAATCAAAATACACCCTATCCTAACATAACCAGAACACTTGTACTTTTAATAGTCAAAATGGCATAGGTAAGTGTACTGGGGGACACCAGCTCCCTCACTCATAGCCGGGTCACTGCGTATTTTTACTCTGAGCACAACCAAACTAGTTCCCTCACTTAAGTCTGTAAGTACGACTCTAACAGCATAACTGAAACACGTCTCAATTTTTTTAAAGTTTTTATGGGAGTGTCATAAACTCCAAAGGTATATTGAGACTGTCGTAACCCGAGGACCCCTGCATGTGGAATTGTTTTCAGTTAAAATTGCCCGTATAGATTATTTTTAAAATAAAGATGACTTTAATATCATTAAAAACCTGAATTTATATACACATTGTTGAGTCAGACAGAACTTAGGATCCTCTATCTACAGAATACCATCAACCTGTCTTACAGTGATGTTATCAAGTTGATAAAGTGTGTTCTACTTCACATAAAAACTTTCCAATAAAAAGGAAATGTCTGAGCTACATAACCTATGAAACATGTAGATGTGAATTCCCAAACTGCTTCCTCTCAGTATTTACCTTTACATCTGCGCGTGTTTTATTTGTGACTTCCATGACAAATTCACAGCGTTTTCCATTGGGTGGGTTCATTAGATGATTAAGAATATAAAGATCCACTGTGGCACCCAGATTATCTATGTTAGACACAAAAATATACTCTTTGCCTTCTCCTATGAAGATATCAAGCAAACCAGAGTTGTAGAAACTGGCGTAGATATCCCCGTGACCTGGAGGGTACCAAGCTTCTGTATTTTCCCCTGAGTACGATACATCCTTTGCTACAGGCAGTAAAGATTCTTTATTAATTCTCGGGTACCTTAAAAAAAAAAGTTATTTTTCAACGTCAACTCTTGTAGAGCATTCCAGACCTTCAAGAAAAACAACACATTTAAAGTTAAATACTTCACTCATTTTCAGTCTATCTTTAGTAAGCAATTACATATGAATCCATTTAAGAAAATCTCACCTGTTGTCCAAAAATCAGTTTCCTAGATAGTAATATCTACCGCAAAAAAAAATTTCCCATGGTCATACAGATGGGAGGTCACCTCACATTTTTAAGGTATTACTATGTTTTATGACTCTCCAAGAGGGGAGATATATTTTCTCAAAGGCCAACTGGAATATGGAGGCAGAGCATGTGTGCTCTGAGTCCTTCAAAAAACAAATTTAACACCAAAAAATTAAAGGTGCACAGAAATATCCCTTCATACAAGTTCACACAGACCTGTCTATCCTTAAATGGAAGCCTTCTTACCCCAGTTGCCTGGCTTTATCACAGTTCATCATCCTAATTCCTTTTTTCTTATTCTCCCTTCCCCAAAGATTTTCTCCAGAATTTATTAAATGTCCTCCAAGCCTGTATTAGAATGTTAAGAAATTTCTTCCATAGGAAAGCGGGGTATTAATATTGTGGAGTATAGAAAGACTTTCATAGCCCACCTGGAGCCAAAATATGCCCTCAGAAAGCAAAGGCCTAAGCTATCCTCAAGTATTCTGGACACAGAACAAAATCTCAAGCAGATTCTCTTTTAAGAATTGGAAGTTAGCCCTGGCCAGTTGGCTCAGCGGTAGAGTGTTGGCCTGGTGTGTGGAAGTCCTGGGTTCAATTCCCAGCCAGGACACAAAGGAGAAGCGCCCATCTGTTTTTCCACCCTTTTCTCTCTCCTTCCCCTCCTGCAACCAAGGCTCCATTTGAGCAAAGTTGGCCTGGGCGCTGAGGATGGCTCCATGGCCTCTGCCTCAGGTTTTAGAATGGCTGCAGTTGCAAAAGAGCATTGCCCCTTAATGGGCATGCCGGGTGGACCCCTGTAGGGTACATGTGGGTGTCTGTCTCTGCCTCCCGGCTTCTCACTTCAGAAAAACACAACAACAAAAAAGAATAGGAAGTAACAGAACCACAGTGATAACAATCACTTATCTATTAACAAATGTTTGGTCTCTAAAGGCATCAAACACTGGCAAACAGTAGTCACTGGGACATATGCATCTTGAGGCTGCTCTGTTTAAACAAGAGAAAGAAGTCCTTTTTCAGGAGCAACACCCCCCATAGTTCATTTTTTATCCTTGTACCTGCTTTGATTAAATGTGTAGATTTTCACTCGACAATGACTGTACTTCTGTAGTATTTTTTTTGTATCTTCATCTGTGTTAAAAGAGTTCATTAGAACAAGAGGAACGTCTGTATTGTAGGTTTTGTTCAAATGCTAGGGAGGAAAATGACAATCAGATTACCCAGACTTACTTTTATGTAAAGGTATAAAATTAACTCTTAATTGTTGATCACAAAAAGTCCAAAACATATGTAGCCAAATATATTAATTTTGAAATAAAAAAACTACTTAGCATAAGCCATTTGTCAAGCAATTCACCATGTATTTGCTCATTAAATCACAACTCTGTGAAACAGAAACTACTCTCTATTTTGCAATGGCTAAACTGAGGCCCAGAGAGGTCGCAGGTCAGCAGCAGAGCAGACACACACCTGCCCTCCCCACCACAGTCTGACTGGAGCTGTGTGCCCAGCACAGTGCCCTATAGTCTCAGCAAGTGCTGACTAAACATAGCGTGTGTCCAGAGCACTGTGGGGATGAAAGTACAAATGTTACAAAGGGATAGCTCCCTATTCTCAGAATTATGTCAAGAGTTGTGAATCACACCCCTAATGAAATCTTTTCATTCTCTGGAAAGCGCTAAGAAGCAACACAGAGTGGGAAGAAAACATGGTCTTAGAAGTCAGACTGTCCTATGTTCTGCACTTACTAACTAGGTAGGGAAACTTGGGCAGTAAATTAACCTCTCTGTGCCTTGGGTTTCCTCATCTATAAAATGGGGATGGTAACTTATCTTACAGAGCTGTTGAGAGGAACAAATGAGTGGATTCATGTAAAGAGCGCAGAATAATACTAGGTGTACAGTAAGTCCTGGATAAATGTTAGTCATGCTACTGCTAGTGGTGTTACTGTAGTTGCCAGCACCGTATTAGAAACTAGGGATAAAGAGATGAAAAGGATAGGCCACTGCCCCTGAAGAGCTTATGGCCTATGATTAATGACTTTATTGTAAGAGGGAAGCCAAGGACAGTTCTAAGCATCCATGGCATCTAACCAGACATGGGGAATTCTCCCAAGCCTCCCCAAAGGGGTTAATAAGCCGTAGCATCCCAGCTGCAATGAAGGCTGCCATCAGAAAGGAAGGGGTGGGGAGAAGAGGAGGGGAGATCAAAGAAGAGTCCAAACAGATCCAGACATTTCAGCACTCACACATGCTATTTAAACATCAGAAGATCTTACATCACCCTACGGATGTACCCTTAGCAACATCAAACCTTTTTATATACTACTAAAACAGAGACTAAAGATAGCAAGCTCCCCGAGGAGCTCAAATCCACATGTGTTACTTTATAAAGTAATGCTTATAATAACCTAAGAACTAAAAGCAATTTTAGTAGCTCGTGAGAAAGATGAAATGTTACTCACTTCAATTTGCTGAACGGTCAGATCCAAAAAGGTATTCTCATTCCTCACACCAATCAGACTTTTTGGGCCTTTGCAGCCCATGCTGGTTCCCAAACCACCATTGAGTTTCACCACCACCAGCTTATTTAGCACAGAAGATATATTATCAGGTAAGCCCCTGGCCTTTATCTTTTCATAGGGTTGAATCTAAAATTTAAAGAAGAATTATTTCACTTAGCATAAGTTCCTCAAGATTCATTTCACGTTCTTTTTTTAAAAGGTGGCTTATAAGTTTGAGGATATCCCAATATAATGCAGGTTTTTTCCAGAAAAAAGGTCCATGTTTAATAACGTTTACTTGTATGCATTCAACATATCAGGAGAAGGGGGAATGGTATGAAGGACTAGAATACAGATATAGATTGACATTCTGTGGCAAATTAAACCTTATAAAACTTATTCCACTTGTAGATATTAAATAGAATATAAATTCTGAAGTCTTAGTTTAGTAATCAGAAAACTGATTCCCTTTATTTGAATTTAATAAAAACAACCTTAATTTAAAAGAACTGAAAGATTAATAGGGTGAAAGTAATACTACAAACATAATCACAGTTCTAAAAGTATAAATCTAAGAAAATGCTGCTCTTCAGATCTATGTGAAAACAATGCAGAATGGTAGGACTTGGGTTTCAGACACTGTTCAACACCCACTTCCTGAATTTACTAGTATCTCTGAGGAATGGGCAAGCTGTTACTTCAAGACAAAAACTTTATAAAAATGTAAACAATGTAAAGAAATTTCTTCTTATTTAAGTATGTAGTCAAAAGTTCAACAGAATGGTGTTTTCTTTAGTCACTCTCTAGACATAGTGCTAATAAAACTTTCTGCAATTATGGAAATGTCTAATAATTTGTGTTGGCTACATGTGGCCATTGAGGACTTGAAATGTAGCTAATGCAACTGAGGGGCGGAAGTTTAATTTTCCTTAAAATTAATGTAAAATGACGCGTGACTAGTAGCATGTGCGGTTCTAAATGGTCAATTAAAAAAAATCAACCAAGAAATCAATTATTATTCAGTTCATTCTACCAGAACTGTTTGCTTCAATATAATCTTTTTTTACTTCAATAACACTGACACATCACATCACAAAATATTCAACCAGACACATAAAAGGACGAGCTAAAACCAGATTCCTTTTTATCTCCATGAGTCAACATTCCCAATTATATAACAATGCATAGTAATGCAAAGAATATACTAATGATCAAGTTCAGCCTTAGAATTTCACCAAATAATCTGTATTCAGCTTTAGCCTAAGCCTCAGAAAGACCAAATGCCAACTCCTACACTTAAACACCTTTTCAGGAGTCCCTGAACCGGTGATGATGTAGGTTCCCCTGATACTGTATCATTATAACCTCCGCTACTCAAACGGGGCACACTGTTGGGCTTACTTGCAATATTTGAATATTCTGTTTCAAATATAAGTAAACATTCTAGATATAACTTGAAGTGAAAAATTCCATGTAACATTTATTACATGTCACATTTATTAAAGCATAGATGCTTATTATTACATAAGTAAAAATGCTATGTTAATTATTTTAACAGCTATTAGTTTTGTATACGATGTCTGCAAATATTTTGGTTAAATTTAACTGGAAACAAACTGACAGTAAACATAAAAATGGAATGCTAGATATCTTTCAGGAGAATATAATTTTCTTTTTAATCTACAAATGTTTATATAAACTTAAGTAATAATATCAGACAAAATAATGTAAAATGGATACCTTAATTCTTTTTTTTTTTTCCACTGACTTGAGCGGGAGGAGGGGGGTTTAGGGTGGGGGAGAAAAACATCAACTCATTGTTTCATTTAGTTATTATGTACTTATTGCTTCTCCTACATGCCCTGACAGGGGTAGGGATGGGGGTGGGGGTAGGGGTGGACTGGGGGGTTGACACTTTATCCACTGAATCACCTGGCCAGGGTCCCTTAATTCCAACCTTTAAATAACTGTTTGGTATACTAACATTCACAGCATTAAACAAAGTGAACCACCATTTTTAGCTATTTAATTCCATTTAGATCATAAGTCTTCAAGAAATAGTACAAATAGGAATTGATCACCTCCTGTGAAGATTAAAAACCAAATGTGGCCTGACCAGGCAATGGCGCAGTGGATACAGTCTACCTGGGACACTGAGGACCCGTGTTTGAAACCCCAAGGGAGCTGGCTTGAGTGTGGGATCATAAGATACAACACCATGGTCTCTGGCTTAAGCCCAAAGGTTGCTGGCTTGGGCCCAAAGGTCTCTGGCTCAAGCAAGGGGTCACTGGCTCAGCTGGAGCACCCTGGTCAAGGCACATATGAGAAAGTAAGCAATGAGTTGCCAGAACTACAAGTTGATGTTTCTCATCTCTCTCCCTGTCTGCCCCCCCCCACTCTATCTCTCGCTAAAAAGAAAGAAAACAAAAAACAAATGTGTTTTATTAGAACACTTTAAGAAGACAATTTCTTTTGACTGACTCAATGGAGGCTAAATAAATTTTTTTCTTGTATCCCAAAAACTTATTCTAGCATGGTAATATAAGGTCTCAGCCTCATAATGATTTTAACATTAGGCCATTAGGCCTTCAGCCAAAAGATGTATTAAGTATACTTTTAGTTTGAATTAAAATCTCCCCAAGATATGTACTTTAAGAACTTGAGTTTAAATTTTAAATTTAATTCTGAATTACTTTTCAAATATTTGGTGTGAAATAGAATGAGCTAATCTAGGCATACTATTAAGCTCCAAAGACTTTTGGGCAGAGGCCAGGCAACTCACAAAGTAAAAGGCTTATTTACCATTCATTCAGTGTATGCCAGAATTTTCTGTGAAGAGCCACATTTAGAACTTTGCACCCAAGTTAAGTAAGTGGGCAAGGAATTGCCATATTTTTACAAATGTCAAAGAATCACAGTTCTTTATGTGGTGCTTTCAATAATACCTACTTGTCTTGCTATACCTAACCTTTAAAGCCACAAATCCAATATAGGAACTCAGCCGTTAACAGCAGGACTCAGAGAACTATGGAGGGAAAAGGAAGAAGAGTGACAAGCTGTGTGGTAACAAGGTATGACGAGGGAAGAGATGTGGCAAGTTAGTGTTGCTGCCAGAAGCTTCTTCTGGAGGTCTTTCACTTATGGCGACTAATACCCATAAACCTTCAACCACCCCACACATATGCATGCACAAAGAAAAATACCAATAGTTTGATTTTGGCAAGCAGAGACACTGTTTGTCTAATTTATTACACAGCTTAAATGAGGTGGTAAGCACAACTTTCCGTCATGTAAATTACCCTTTGTGCCAACACAAGTTCTCTCTGTTGGTCATGCTGTCCACACCCTCACCGGAACCTCACCAAGCAGTCCCACAAGCACAGCTCCACAAGCCAAGGAGATCTATCTGTGTTAGGAAGTTGCTTGGCAACAGCTGAAGTTACACTGGATGCACCTACTAACAGAGACAGTTTTTGACCCTCCACTTTCCCTTATCAGCTCCGTAGGGAGAATGCACAAAGACATTTACTCAGACAAAGATGGATGATATTCAGAAACAACATGGATTGTCATGATTTGCCTGATAGGGCCTCAGCGTTAATCTGAGTGAATCATGTTAGTCAATTACTAGTGTGATCTTTGTGCTTTCAATCCTAATCACCCTGTTTCTCTTTCTTCCACACATGAATAGAATTCAGTGTTCAGAGAAGAGCTCTCGTACAACTAAATATACAGTAAGGCAACCTTGAGAGGTGAGGTGGGCAAACCTCATGTGGCTCCTTGCAAAATATGCGGGAGGGGCTAGGCCACTCTTGCTTTCTCACTGGGATAAAAGAATTGGTCAAATATCCAACTTCCTCTGGGGAATGAACAAAAGAAAGTAGTTAGCAATCTAGTAAAGAATGTGAAGTTTTAAATAACATTCAGCCCTCTAGGATGTCAATCTAGTTTTTCTGCAGAAGCTAATTTTTTAAAAGATCTTTTAAAAACTGTCCACCATGATCTGTATTTTGCCAAGTCTGTTCACAACTTAGTTTCCAGTTCGGAGAAAAGCTGAATTCATCACACAGTCATGGACACACTGTTCCCATTAGCAATAATAGTATAACCCAGTTCTTGGTAACGTATTTGTGCTATTCCTGGAGACGGTGCCAAATATCCCAAACAAGCTAACAAACAGTACCTGCTCTGTTATGGTTCACAAGAGTATGAGTACTGCAACCTGAAAGGTTTCTTTTTTCAACAAAAGCAAATGTGCTGGAAAGAATGATCTGTGTAAACAGACAAGTTTGGAATGACACTCCTTATGTACAGAAAGTATCCCAAGAACACTGGTTTATTCATTCAACCCTTACTGCAGTGTCTGTGTGCCAAATTCTGTGCTAGGCACCTTCACATACTGTCTTATTTGACATTACTAACGATAGTGATCAGAATCCAGGTCATTTGAAAGCTCCTACAGATTAATTTCATAACAGAAAGTCATACCTAGACCAATGATCTCTTTTTCATTAAGGGAAAGCTGGCAAATCATGTATATTATTACATGGGCCACCAGCAAGTTCTGTCACAAAGCTGAGCTAAACTCCTACTTCATAAAGCTAATAAAACCCATTATACACAAAATGCCGTCAATTTTCTGCCAACAGATCCCCAGGTCCCTCCTGCATCTCCATCTTTGTTTCTTCCCCCTTCCTTAGAGCTGTCTCCCACCCTAAGGAAATCTCTCCACCAGTGCCCACTTGAAGAACCCCATTTCTTCAATCATCCAGTCTCATCTTCATCCTTTCCCTCTCCATTCCTTCCCATCAGCATAAATACATTCAAATATTTGCCATCTAAAAATCAAAGAAAACAGCAACATATATGCTCATTTATTCCAACACAACTTCCTTTTTATCTCCATCTTCCTTCTTAGAAGTAAAACTTCTTGGAAAAGTCACTACATTCACCTCTACTCCTTCACCTCCCTTATACTCCTTTACCCAGTACAATCTAGTTTTCTCTACCATTCAATGAATTACTCTTTTTTAAACAGGGACAGAGAGAGGGATAAATAGGGACAGACAGACAGAAACAGAGAGAGGTGAGAAGCATCAATCATTAGTTTTTCGTTGCCGTTGCAACACCTTAGTTGTTCATTGATTGCTTTCTCACATGTGCCTTGACCGCGGGCCTTCAGCAGATGGAGCAACCCCTTGCTGGAGCCAGCGACCTTGGGTCCAAGCTGGTGAGCTTTTTGCTCAAGCCAGGTGGGCCCGTGCTCAAGCTGGCGAGCTCATGGTCTTGGACCTGGGTCTTCTGCATCCCAGTCCAACGCTCTATCCACTGCGCCACCTCCTGGTCAGGCTCAATGAATTACTCTTAACAAGGTCATCAGCATCCTTGGAACTACTAAGTCATATCAATAATATCAATACTTCCTGTAGCGCTCGCAGATGCATTTAACACAATTGACTGCTCCCTAAACTGTAAAATGTTCTATCCCCTTTGACTGAAATACCACATTCTATTTTCCTCCCCTTTCTGCCTGATCCCTTTCAAGCCCATTCTAAGTAGACTCCTTGTCCCTGGCAATCTGCTCCAACCCCATGGCTTCAATCACTAGTCTCAGAAGCCTACTCACATCTGGTCAGTGACCAAGTCCTGTCAGTCTGGCCATTAGTCAGCACCTTGCTCACCTCTCCCCTGTGCTACTGCAGGGGTCTCTACAGTCTCCTTACCCCCTACCTTGCAGGTGAGCAAGCTTTTAAAAAGGAGAATATGAACATGTTTCTCCCCTTACTATACCATTCACATTCTCTCACACACACACTCACAGTCTCTCTCTCTCTCTCTCTCTCTCTCTCTCTCTGACATGGCATGGCAGTTATTAGCTGCCTACCCCAACATCATTTTTCTCTTCTACTTTAGAATCCCAATTTTCATCTGGGCACACCACCACTCCAAATAAAAGACTACATTTCCCAGCCTCCCAGTAGCTATTTGTCTCAGAGCTCTGATCAATGTGATTAACTGGAAGTGAGCTGAAAAATATCCAGGAAGTTTCTGTGAAAAAGCAGGGAATGTATCCTTCTTCCTCCTTCTTGCGTTTTGGAATGGAGATACAATGACTGAGGTCCACGAAGATGGCCATCCGGGACACTGAGAAGATAGGCGGAGGAAGGCAGCTGGGCAAGACAGAGAAGCTCAGGTTCCTGATGACGACCAAGTTGCATACCAGCTCTGGATTCTCTTTCGAGATTTACTTTGTTATTTTGAGTTTCACTAGTAAATGTAGCTGTATCTAAACATAAAAGGAAGACACAGTTTTCAAGGTCCTTAATGATTCAGCCCTTTTTCCTCCCACTCCTTCCTCCCTACCTGACACACTGTGCTCCAGGAACATGGTTAAGCTCCCTAACATGCCCTGCTGTGTTTGTAGTGCTCTGCACTCCCCCCCATGCAACCTCACGTCATCAGTTCCCTTTTCTTCATCCTCCACATCTCAAGGTCAGAACAAGGAGTCACTTTATGAGATAGCAAACACTTATAAAAATCAAAAGTTAACCAATGCTCTTTCAGAAAACTGCACCTCCCAGAGAACAAACATTTTACATATAATTGACTTCACTACAGCAGAAATTTCATTCACAGAATCTAAAAATAATCTTTATAAAAGATGGCACTTATTTCCTAGTAAAAATTAATATGCAAATAAAGCAAAAAATTAACTTTACCTTTTTCCAAACTGAATTTCAATGGGAAGACTTCTGTTTGGTTTGAATAAGAAGTTAGCACTGTGATGTAGTTTGAGGATGCCATCTTTATTTGCCACTCCATTTTGACTTTGCTTTTTAATCATCACTAGTATTGAAAACCTAAACTCTCTCCAAGGCAAGCTCTCACAACTTGTGTCAATAAATGCAGGCTTGTGCTAGGAACATCAGAATTCTCCAAGACTGTGTGAGCCCAAAGGCTCATATATTTCCTGTATCTTAAAAAGTCAATAAGGTCTTTGGTGAAGTCTGCATTACTTATGCAGGACTGCACCATCTCCAATGCAAGGCTCCCAGATGCTGACAGGGATGAACAGTGAGGTGGCACTCATGTTCCTCTGCGGCAGTAGGACCAGACGTGCTGGCTGGCGTCACAGATAGTTGCTGTGCTCTAAGCACCAACACTTCTCTACCTTCATAAGTTTGGCATGGCTTAGGAACATTATCACTTCAAAACATTTTCTTACCTCACCAGGCAATAGCACAGTGGATAGAGCATTGACCTGGGACACTGAGGACCCTGGTTTGAAGCCCCAAGGTCACTGACTTTAGCGTGGGCTCATTTGGCTTGAGCGCAGGCTCACCAGCTTGAGCATGGGATCACAGACATAACCCCAGAGTCGCTGGCTTGAGCAAGAGGTCACCACTGGCTCAGCTGGAACCCCCCCACCCTCTGTCAAGGTACTTATGTGAAGTAATCAATGAACAATTAAAGCATAACTATGAGTTGACAGTTCTCATCTCTTCCCCTTCCTGTCTGTCTCTCTCATTTGAAATAAAAAAAGAATCAGAGGTTCACTAATAATTCTTCTTTGAGGAAACCAGGAGGCACATGAACCAGCAAGATGAAAACCAGTAACTGGCTGCCCTGAGAAAAATCTGAAATTGCAAGGACCTGCTAAGGGGACTGATGTAGCTTGTTTCCTCCATGACCCAATTCAAATCACTGTAATAAACGATTTCAATTCCAGTGTGAATGGTGTCATTTGATGAAAAGGACTTCTCCAACAGTGAATGAGGTAGTACAGTACAGTAGCTGAGCACAGGCTTTAGTGCCAGGCTGCCTGGGTTTGAATCTTAGGCTCCATTGCTTAAGCAAATTATTAACTGCTCTAAGCCTTTTTCACTTACTTCAAAAATTTATTATGAGAATAAACGAGATAATGCACATAAAGTGCTAAGCAAAGTGGGTGGCCCACAGTAAGAATTCAAATGTTGGTTGGCATTACCACTACATCACTGATTCAGACACACTTTCTTACCTTCCCCAGCACCCCTGCTCCCAACACTTAACACTTCTGAAACCAGGATGCATCATATAACCAATGGGATCCTAAAATTAATTGGTTGCTGTTTTTTCTTTCTTAGCGGTACATAAAAGGTACAACTGATAATCAATGGCATAAATTTGATAAAATATGGTACTGAATTTCTCTCTCTGCTCCAAGTCACAAAGCAGCTTAATGATCTATCAGGTATGGATGTCACCCAAAGGCTCTTTCTAGTCATGTGTAGCTTCAGAATTGTTTAAGACAGGGAGCAACACACTATAGTCTGTGAAACAATCAGGCTTGCCATCTGCTTTCATGAACTGTTACTGGAACACATTATTTCACATGTCATCTGTGGCTGCTTTCAGGATACCATGGCTGAGCTGAGAGTCATGACAGAGACTACATAGCCTTCAAAGCCTAAATTATTTTCTATCTGGACATTTACAGAAAAGATCTGTAAACCCTGGTTTAAGACAGTTCTTTGAAATGAGAAAAATGCAAGTTTTGATAATATTTCTGCCTTTTCAAACAATAACTTCTCCCAAAATAGCTCCATATTGCCTGACAACCCCAGAGGATGGCTGCAGAAAGCAGGATCTCCCGGAGGCCACACTGGCCTTGGGTTTCCACTGGCAAGAGCAAGCCGTAACAGTCCCCAGCTTTTATATCTTCTCACATTTATCCAGGAAAGTAAAACCACAGAAGTGTAACTGGTAGCAGAGCTCAAGAAATTCTCAGAACAGAAAGAAAACTTAAGATTAAAAATGTCTTGCCTGACCAGGCGGTGGCGCAGTGGATAGAGCATCGGGCTGGGATGCGGAGGACCCAGGTTCGAGACCCCGAGGTCACCAGCTTGAGCTCAGGCTCATCTGGTTTGAGAAAAAGCTCGCCAGCTTAGACCCAAGGTCGCTGGCTCCAGCAAGGGGTGCTCAGTCTGCTGAAGGCCCGCGGTCAAGGCACATGTGAGAAAGCAATCAATGAACAACTAAGGTGTCGTAACGGCAATGAAAAACTAATAATTGATGCTTCTCACCTCTCTCCGTTCCTGTCTGTCTAACCCTCTCTCTGATTCTCTCTCTGTCCCTGTTAAAAAAAAAAAAAAAAGTCTTTTATCCCCTTTTATGAGGTATCTACAGTAGTCAAATTCATAGAAACAGAAAGCAGAATGGTGGCTGCCTGGGTCAGTGTAGGAGGAAAGGGAAGTTGCTTAATGGTTCTAGTTAGGTTTTGCAAGATGAAAAAGTTCTGGAGATTGGCTGCACAACGTGAATATGTTTAACACTATTGAAATGTACACTTTAAAAATAGTTTATATGGTAAATTTTATTATGTGTTTTTCCCACAATTAAAAAATTTTTTTTAATGTTTAAAGTCTTTTGTGTGGGTGTATATGTTTAGGCACACATCTACTTTGTCAAGGAGCCCAAGAAGCACGTAGCAAACACGTCATTTCCTTTATAAGCAGTCTTATCCCCAAGTGAATCTGGTACAGCCCTGCTTCTTGCTTCAGGCACTATCAGCTACTATGACTGCAACTAGTTTACACTGCCCTCCAAATTGTGTTTTCAGTGCTTCCCATCTCTTATATGGCTACAGACTCAATGAGGGCAGAAACTGCAATGTTGTACTCCACCTACCATGTCCATCACCTGTGTCAGGCTCACTGGCAGCACTCAGATATTTGTTCAGTAAATAAGTGAATAAGTAAAGGGGACAAATAGAGTTAATAATAAATAAATTCTATTCTCTGGAAATTATTTATTGTTGTACTGGATAAAAAGCTTATTTCTTGTTTAATTAAATACTAAGTTTAAAGCAAAAGTGGTTTCATTACTGATTAGAAATCAAATTAGAAACACTCATGATTTTTTTTTAAAAAAAAGTATTAGATTAGCATGTTAAATACATGTTAGATAGAGAAAACCTGAATTTAAGATTTTTCAGAGGTAGAGTGTTGGCCGGGTATGTGGATGTCCCGGGTTCAATTCCTGATCAGGGCACACAGGAGAAGTGACCATCTACTTCTCCACCCCTCCCTTTTCTCTCTGTCTCTCTCTCTTTTCCTCCCTGCAGCTATGGCTCGACTGGTTTGAACAAAGTTGGCATTGGGCGCTGAGGATGGCTCCATGGCCTCTGCCTCAGGTGCTAAAAAAAATGGCTCCATTCCTGAGCAGTGGAGCAAAGACCCCAAATGGGCAGAGCATCGCCCTCTAGTGAGCTTGCCAGGTGGATCCTGGTAGGGTAATATGTGAAAGTCTGTCTCTCTGCTTCTCCTAGTATATAAATAAATAAACAAACAAACACTTTGCTTTGTAACGTTCACAGGCCATAATATTAGTGTAGTAATTATAATCCCTCCATGATAAGCAAATAATATGAACAATCACATCATGAACATTATAAGCTATGCCTGAAAAAGTACATTTCCTAAAAAAGTTCTTTTGATTTCTTCTACCTATAATTATAAGAACACAAGGCAAACTATCAAATCAAGTACATATTTATACTTTGCCAGCTATTTACTCCCACATCTTTGGGGTGTTTTTAAATTTTAATGATTCTAAACCTGTGGACAGATAAACACAAAAAGGCAATTTTTTCAGGAGTGGAGGGAATCAGCTGTCCTACTCAGACACTAAATTCTATTCCTGTACTAAGTCCTCACATGTCCAAAAGCAAAACTTTATAAGAAAAAGTGAGGTCATTTCAAAGAACAAGTCAGACATCTTGACACCAACACTGTTCTCTAAACAATCACACTCATTAGCACCAACTCAGTAACTCATGCTCAGTACCCTTTAATACAATCTGCTACTTCAGTTACAAAATCAGATTTAGTAAACATCCCAGCAAGAACTATTACCAGGGACCAGAATCATAAAAGTCGCTTATTTTCATCTTAGGTTTCGTGGTTGCCCTTCCTGGGGAGCTAGACTTGAATACTGTACCTTTCTGTTACATGAAATTAAGGATCATAGCAATTCAAAGTACAGTAAACAATTACTATAAATAATAGTTCTAGATTAAATATTTCAAGCAACAATTAACAGCCAATAAAAAATAAAATTTTAAATAAAAGTTTTAAAGTATTATTCATCTGAATTGTTAAATATTTTTAAAAACAATAATATTCAATGCCTTATGTAAAATATTATGTAAAACACACCAATAATGTACCATCTGTGATTTCCAATTCCATTTCTTCAAAGTGAACCAAGAACTTAAGTCATCTGTGAAACAATCTATATGCAGAAGAATTATTCTAGACTTAGTTTCCTCCATATTTCATATTTTTCATATTTCACCCACATCTAATTTAACAGTTTTGTTTGTTTTTTAATAAATATAATGAGACCAACAATAAAATAATTTGTATATCTCTGATCAATGTTAACTTAGACAATATTAACTCATAGAGGCCTCTCTTCTCTCTGCTTATCCTGTCTAAAGTATTACCACTATGCCCTCATTCTTTTTAGCACCCTGATCTTTTTTAATAACCATGTCACTTATCACTAAATACATTATTTATGTTTTATTGTCCATACCTGCACTAGGTTGTAAACCAGAAACTATGTAGATAAGGATAGGGCTTTACCAGTATGGCCTTCTAATGTATAGCTGGGACTAAAAAAAAAAAAAAAAAAGCAAAAAAGAAGCTGTTAATAAATTAATATGAATACAAGTACAAACAGGCACAGTCTTTCTGAAAAGCAATTTGAAATAAGTAACAAGACTTTCAAAGTTTTGCCATACTTAGTAACTGATGATCAAAAAACTAATTCTATAATAGTTATCAGCCATCTTTCCTATAATTCACCTGTTTTAATACTCCCATGACAAGAACACTCTGAAAAGCATCCGCAGCTTACTAAACTTTATACCACACAATGAACATACACCAAGCCTTTAAATACTTATATCTCCACACAGTATAAGAATGGGCACACAATTATTTTAATAGCTAAAACAGTCCTCTGAAACAAGGCCAACTCCTTACATCTGTCTTGCATTTAGTAGATTATAAAATTTATTAACCTATACATAGTTGTTGGGTAAAGACAATTCTACATATATCCTATGGTTTTCATTATGTGGATACCCTTTAATAAAACCCACCAAACAAAATCATACAGCTAACCATCTGCATAATGGAAGGCATTATGTTGATTATTATCACTGACCTGACAGAGTATAGACCTCCTTTAATGCGGCAGATTTAAGATTTAGCTAAATCTTATCTCTGCAATAAAGAAAATTTGCTGGGATAGACGAGCTTTATTTATTACAATGAAAACTATCAACTACCAACACATCTACTACAAGAGAATTATAGGGATGTAAACAATGGTTCTACTTGATGGAATATTTTGCTAAAAATATATAATGAAGTGTATTTCTTACAATTATAAATGAAATATATATCAAATTAAGTACACTGATAAATACATTAAAATATATTCACAACCTCAGAAAAATAACAGAACATAAGTGTGAAAGTTACAGAATTTTTAAAAGAAATAGCATCTCTATTCTTAATAAAATTCTATTTCTACTGTGCCCAGGACAGTACCTAACATGTAGGAGGTACTTAATAAATATTTGTTGAAAGCATAATAGCAAACATCTATTGAGTCTTTATCAGTGCCTGGTACACAGTAAGGGCGTTACGTGAATTCTTAGTAATTCTCACTAAAATCTTACTTTATCACGTCTACCCTTTTATGAGCGAGTAACTGGAGGCTTAAAGTGGTTAAATAACCTCCCAACTGTTACATGGTTAAGAAGGGATGAAGCCAGGATTAAAACTGGAGTATGTGGTCTTGACCTCACTGCTATTATTACTAAACTGGGAGCGAAAAGTGTTCAATACACTGAAGGCACACTGAATTCAGTCTGCCTAAGTAGGTGGTTTGGTAATGGTCGAATATACTGTAATTGACACTGAGCATAAAGTAGTTTTTCAGATGTGTGTTGACTAAGCATAATGAGATTAATCTCATTAAAGACTTTAAAACTATAAAAAATTGCTCAGTATATATTATCTATATATAGGAAATAATGGCAAAAAGGGTCAGTTAACCAAAACAAACAAAAAAACAGGAAAACTTAACATTAGTAACCATTTCTCCGAAGATGACAAAAAGCTGTAAGAAATCCAAATTTTCTATGTAATTTGGGGTTTATTTAGGATTTAAGCACTTAAAGCACAGACACTCTGCACCTACTAAAAATATATTACAACTAGTCTGCTGTAAAAAGCTAAGAACTTCCCATCATCTATATTTTCCAGCATCATCTTAGTTCAGCCAAAGTGATTCCCCCGAATTGAAAATAAGTTGTAGACATGGTCCCTACTTACCTTGTCTACTCTGATCTCCCCCTCATCTCCATTCTTCCTCTCTATAGCACTATAGCATGTAGTTCTTAGAACACGTTCTACTTCCTCATGCCTTCGGCTTTTATAGACCATGTTCTCTGAAACCTGAAATGTCCACCTGACTTTTGGGGCAAACTCTCACTCCTACTTCAAGTCTCAGTTCTAGCATCACCTCATCATCCCTAACTTTCTCTGAACTTCCCAACTGTCTAGCTACTCCTTCCCCTGGGACACTTGGTCCATGTATCATAAGCCTACTTATCCAAAACATCCTGGACAGAAGACAGTTAATTTATAAACTGAGTTCAAGCACAGAATAATAAAAAAGTGCTACATAAACGGTTTCATTTATAAATAAATGCATATTCATTCACAAAGGTCTTTTCCTTGGGTATGATATGGATCTGCTGACCAGAGAACTCTGTGTCATCTTTAGTAGAACACACCAATGATGTACCATCTGTGATTTCCAATTCCATTTCTTCCAAGTCGACCAAGAACTTAGTCATCTGTGAAACAAGTTATATGCAGAAGAATCATTCTAGACTTACCATATTCCCCCATGATAAGATGCACCTTAATTTTGGGGCCGAAAATTTGAAAAATACAAAACAAAACAAAAGATCATGCATTACATAAAGTTACTGAACTCAAGTTTTATTCATCATAAAATTCATACAACTCCTCATCACAGTCAAAACTCTCATTCATTATTAGCTTGTCCTCATCTGTGCTGATGACAAATTATTGTCTTCAACAATGAGTACAAAAACAAGGGCAAAAAAAGCAGGAAATGCAAGTAAAAAAAAACCTACAACCACTGTATAAGATGCACCCAGGTTTTAGACCCCAAATTTCTCAGGAAAAAGTATGTCTTTTACATGGGGGAAATATGGTACAGTTTCCTCAGTCTTTCATACTGTCTCACCCACATCTAACTCAACAGGTTTTGTTTTATTCTGCTATTCACCTTTATCTGATTTTCCCAAAGCATTCAACTCATTTTCATAAAAAACCACTTTGAAAGCCCATTTCATTGGTTTATATAAAATTTAATTAAATTTGTCATTACAATAAATACAACTACCATGAACAGGTTTGGGAACAAGCACAGTTGAGTTCTGGTAAGCAAGCCATTCCATTAGTGACAGAAAAACTTATAATGGTAAACAGTAGACCAAGCATTCCAAAAAATGGAGAAAACCAGTTAATCTCTCTAGTGTCTGGTAGAAGATGGTAGGGGAGTGTCTCCAGAACTACCCTCATAGCTATTATTCCACTGTACCACATACAAATCTTTGTGCAAACATCTCCCCACAACACCAAAAATTCAAAACTGGTTCACAATTATTACATGCCTGTGCTGTTGAATCCTTTAGTCCTCCAGGCAGCTGGGCAGAGCTTGAGAAAGCAACAGTCCCCCTACTCAGCTAAACAGCCGCTTGTATATTTACTCCCATTCATTTTATATGTTATGTTATTACATGGGAAAGGCTGAGAAGCATTATACAAAGTTGTAAGCTCTTTAAGAGCAGTGACTGTCTTTATTTTTAGCATTCCCAATAATTAAAATAGTAGGTAGTTGATAAATCTGTACACTAAAAGTAATGAAAAAAGAAGACTTCCATAGCTTTGTGTAGTGACTACAGGTAAACCATAAGGAGACATCAGCCAGGGAGATATAACTGCTGTGGGTAAACCTGGGTCAGGAGAACAGGAATGGCAAATTAGTCTTTAAGAGTATCTTATTTATTTACACATGTTTGTTTCTCTCTCCCACTAAAATAAAGCTCCATTAGTATTAGGTCCTTGTCTATTTGGTTCACATGTATCCCAATGATTAGATAAAAGCTCACCACACAGTAGCTATTCCATAAATATTTGTTAAATGTATTGTTGAAAGGACTTCAAAGGGAAGTGAGGGTATTTTAAGCTCTAAGAGTAGGAGTAGAGCCTACTCAACAGTTCTGTTCAAGACAGAGAAATGATGGAAAAGCCACACTTTAAAGTCTTTAATGTTCCTTTCAAACATTGATGGCAGCTGGTGACTGTTCTACAACATACCTTAGCAATTAAGAGCCTGGGCTCAGGCAGATCTGGGCCTAAATACTAGCTCTACCACTTACTAGCAGCTAAATAAACTGAACAACTCAATTCCTCTCAGTCTGAGTGAGTCATCTTCCATTGTGAAACAGGAATAATAGTGAGCTCCTACAGTTGTTTGAGGATCATGTATGTAAATGCACTTAAGAGCTGAGGGAGGAAAAAAGAGCAAAGAATAATGCTCAGCACATTACTACCAAGTAAGTATTTTCTGTTATTTCTATTATTACTACTGTTGATAAGCACATAAAGTACTCCACATTCTTTGCACTGGAGATAAAGATAGGGCTGTATTCCTTTAAGAACTCTGCTGTTGTTACTAAATGATTAAAAAGAACCAAGTCTTTGGAGCCTATGTAGTTCTCACCAGGGCTTGTCCTCTTAGGCAAGTTACTATGAACTTCAGTTTCCTCTTTTGTAAAACAAGCATAATAATAGTGCCTGTCCTTCCAGGTCTGTTGTGAATATTAAATGAGATCACGAACATCAAGAATTCAGTATGCCTGGCCTGGCGCAGTGGCACACGCCTGTAGTCCCATCTACTAGGGAGGCTGAGGCAGGAGGATTGCTTGAGCCCAGGAGTTCTGGACTGTAGTGTGCTATGCCACCGGGTGTCCGCACTAAGAATTCAGTACAACCTATGACATATAAGTCAGACACCCCAACCCTGACAATAAGAATAAATGTAGAGTTTTGTAAACATAGGTCTTTACAAATTTTTTAAAATAATAATAAAAGAAACGCTTTAAAAGCTTTGCTTCATTGAAAAACAAAACCTTTTGCAACGATGTTTGTTTCATGAGATAAAACAATCTCCAGAGGGTCTCAAGACTAAAAACACTTTTTTTGTTTGTTTGTTTTACAGAGAGAGTCAGAGGGAGGGATGGATAGGGACAGACAGACAGGAAAAATCATCAGTTTTCCGTTGCGACACCTTAGTTGTTCATTGATTGCTTTCTCATATGTGCCTTGACCACGGGCCTTCAGCAGACCGAGCCACCCCTTGCTGGAGCCAGAAACTTTGGGTCCAAGCTGGTGAGCTTTTGTTCAAGCCAGATGGGCCTGCACTCAAGCTGGCGAGCTCGGGGTCTCGAACCTGGGTCTTCTGCATCCCAGTCCCACACTCTATCCACTGCGCCACCGCCTGGTCAGGGAGCATTTTGTTTCTTATTTGATATTTTTGCTTCTCAAAGTCCCATTACCCACTGACCTTTCTATTAAAAACCGTAGCAACTTCCAAATTGCTAGAGACCTAAAATTATAATACTCCAATTACAATTGTGTACTTTGAACCTGATAAACTAGAGAAGAGATGACAATAAAAGAACTGGGAGAAAACCTAAATGACAAAAACAAACAAAAAACAGATGGCAAATGATCCTACAAAGTAGAAGGTAACTATGAAGAGAAGGTATCAATTGCTCCCAAAACCTTACTGAACTCTAGAATTCTTTATAGAAATTCTATGAAGTAAAAAGACTTTAGGATTTTCTTTTAACTGCAAAAGGCATAACAAATATATGTAGATGGTTAAAAAAAAAATCAAACACTACAAAAGGTAAATATTTATCACCCTTTTATAGAAGTCAGTTTAAAATCAGTCAACCTTGTGAGGCATTTGGACCATATCCTTATCAGCTAAGGTGGTAGTTTTCAAAGAACAATACATTTCAGTATGGATTAGAAAGGACAAACGTATATGACTCGGAATTAATTGGAAAGGGTTCATATAGAAGAGATGGGAGGGTCCTAAAGCCAACCTGCTATGTGACTAGAACTAGCTTTTTGCTGAAATCACATCTTGCATCTCTCCTATAACCAATCTCCCTGTTACTCTGTGAACAAGATGCTTCAAAATAACTAGTACTCCTAAATTACTTAAAAAATAAAACTGAAGCCTCTAACTCCATCCTGTTTCTGCTGTATACTAGCTTTAAACTCTGCAGTACTAAATAACCAGAGTAAAGTAGTGTCAAGTATAGTGTTAGCTTAAATATGTATAGTATGTAATTCACATTGTAGCAGCAGCTTTGGAAAAATGGGAGGGGAGCAGAGGGTATAAAAGAAGTTTTATGGAAGGTTAAGGCAGGTGTGCGGCGAGGGATGGAGTAGACAAAGGGCTAAGAGAAAGGCCAGATGACAAAAAACTGAGCGTGGAGGTTAGGTTGGCCTTTTTCTTTTGGGGAAGTCTGAGTGAAAGAAAAGGCAGTATTTCAGAAAGACACAAATTTGCTTAGCATATTTGTGTGTTTAAGGAAAGGAGAAACCACAGCCTTGCTAAGATTGCAGAAGCACAATTTAAAGCTGCACAGGGAACTGTTGAAGATAATGGAAAAGTTCTATATCTTAATTATAATGGTAGTTAGGCAACTGTATGCCTTTACCAGAACTCATAAAATGGTAAATTTTACTATATGTAAATTTTACCTCAATAAAACTGACATAAAAAAAATAAAAGCTATTAACAACTAAAATCGATTATCTGACAAGGTTAGTTTAATCACAATTTAAAACAAAAACAAGAATAAGCATTTCTTAATTATTTAGGTTTATGTTTTTACAATATTTAAAAATCTAAAAAAACTGATATATATAACAAAGCATGGTTTTTAAATTCTGTTCCAATCTTCTACCATTAGTGTCTCTCTTAAATGGAAATTGTAGCCTGACCTGTGGTGGCGCAGTGGATCAAGTGTCGACCTGGAATGCTGAGGTTGCCAGTTCAAAACCCCTGGGCTTGCCCGGTCAAGGCACATATGGGAGTTGATGCTTCCTGCTCCTCTACCCTTCTCTCTCTATCTCTCTTCTGTAAAAATGAATAAATAATTTTAAATGTAAATTGTGGCTTCTGAAATCTCTCCAGTGTAGACTCAGTCAAGGAAGAGCCTCTGGTCAGCTCAGGTGAAACAGACACATCCACTATATGCTTCACAACTCAAGAACAAGCTACATGTTATGAGCCTATTATTTCTAGCCTCCTACTATTCTCAAAGCTTTTTTTCTCTTTGATTTTTCTCCCGTCCTCAGAGAAGTCTTGCCTCAAGGTTAACCCAGGAATCTACATTGATACCAGGAAGTCACTCCTGAGCCCCCACACCAGTTAGGTGCTCCCACAGCACCCCATGGACTGATCGTGCTATTCTATAGTTAGCTGGTTTTGGATCCATTTCCTCTACAAACACAAGGCAAAATACTGAAGAGGCCCAAGATAGATTTTGTAGTCCCAGCATCCAGCTAGTACCTTGCAGAGAAGACGCATCCCATAAGTATTTCTACAGTGAGATTCTAACACAGTAGTTCTTAACCTTTACAGGTCATGAACCCTTTTAAGAAAATCTGATGAAAGCCAGGGGATCTGCTCTGAAAAAAGTATACATTTATCCATGATTTCATAATTTTTATAATTTCAAAAAAATCTATGAAGGACCTACAATCCCTGCAGAGACCTAGCAGGCTGAGATGCCTGGTATAACATTCCAGTCTCATCTTGTCTATACAATGGGAGAAGCAGAGTCAGCTGTGAACATGTGATATAACATAAGGAAAAGGATTTAGCAAAATATACCCAAGGAATTACAGAACAGAAAGGATTAGAATTAGAAGTAGGCAAGGTCCATTCATTTTGTTTTTTTTTTTAATTTTTTTAATTTAATTTTATTCATTTTAGAGAAGAGACAGAGAGTAAGAGAGAGAGAGAGAGAGAGAGAGAGAGAGAGAGAGAGAGAGAAAGAGGGGAGGAGCTGAAAGCATCAACTCCCATATGTGCCTTGACTAGACCAGTGCAGGGTTTTGAACTGGCGACCTCAGTGTTCCCAGGTCGACGCTTTATCCACTGCGCCACCACAGGTCAGGCCATTCATTTTGTTTTATATAAAAATCCTCCCAGTATCAATCTTACAGGTTCACAGCTATCCTATATTAAAGATAATGGAGTGCCTAATAGTTGTATCACAGTTGAATAGGTGTGATATGGGGACCTCACAAACACACTTTTCTCATCCAATTATAAGACACAAAATACCTACATAAGAGATACACTTAGAGAGTATAATACTAAAATAATCTGTATTACGACACGAGCCAAGATCCAAAAAGACTCTCTGTAGGATGAGGGTCATAGAGGGAGGAACAGTGTTATGTTCAAAGAATACTACCAACAATATCCATGCTACAATTTTTCCAACGAGCCCAACTGTGTGGGGCTGGACTGTCCCGTACAGTGGGCACAAGGACAGTGGTTAGAAACCTTGGTCCAACATTACCTGGGGTCTCTCAAAGTCAGTCTTGGAGCTGACGGTGAAGTACCCATGTATTTACCATTACTATTTATAAATTATAATAATGAATAAATAATCAGAATGGAATTAAGAATCACAGACTTGTGGTCAGCCTTCTTAGGCATGTCCCCTTCCTGAAATAAAGGTGTGTATGAAGAAAAGTAGTCCTAGGGAAAACTATAGACCGTTCAATTCTATGTGGAATAGAAAAGTAGGGAATTAGATTTGGCAACATTTGCTAAATTAATTTGTATATTTGTTTATATTAGTCATTCTGTATACTAACATTTTAAAACTTTATGTAAAGGAAAAGATAAGACTTGTATCCAGCCATGTCCTTGAGGCCATTCCTCAAATGCCACTATTTCCTTTGTGTAGAAAATTTTTACTTTCAGGGTCTCATTTTATTTCTACACACACACAAAGTAAGTCTCTAATGGCTTTTCCATTAGCTGACTGCAGCTGGGAAGTCTTCATGATGCTCAGAGTGAACCATCCTGTGTCACATGATGTCAGATCCTTGGCCAAACCAACTGCAGTAAGTCTTTCAAAAAGATATGCAAACATTAGCTGTACAGTATACTATGATTCATTGTCCAAAAAAATTTGTACTTTTACTCTGCACCTGTACACTGTAACTTTCTCAGAATGCCTTGTCATTTAAACATACAAATTTCAATGTTTTTGTACTGATAAACTAAGAGTACAAAAAGCTCTATTATTTTATGAAGCAAAAGAATAAAAATCTGTTGAAGCTAAAATACCATATTGGTATATTCTGTATGCCAATTCTCTGCCTCAATTAAAAATAAAAAAAGAGTTGGCCAATATAATTCCTCCACCATTTTGAGGACTTCAAAACAAAAACAATGACAATCATAAATCAATCAGGGACAACTTGTGTCCCTAATTAAATGAAAAGGCCTTCTTTAGAGAACATTTTGCACATAAATGAATGTACTTTATTAACACCAGAGGTCACTGCCAGCCAGGTGGTAACAGGTTTTAAGTTTGGGCTTACAAAAACCCGTTAGCCTCGCCTGACCTGTGGTGGTGCAGTGGATAAAGCGTCAACCTAGGAACACTGAGGTCACCAGTTCAAAAAAAACCCTGCACTGGTCTGGTCAAGGCACATATGGGAGTTGGTGCTTCCAGCTCCCCCCCCCCTTTCTCTCTCTCTCTCTCTCTCTCTCACTTTGTGTCTCCTCTCTAAAATGAATAAAATAAAATAAAAAAATTAAAAAAAAAAACCCGTTAGCCTCATAGTACATTCTTGAGTAGGCAGTGCACCTCCTCACCTCTTTTATCTGTTTCCCATCCTTCCCTATCCCCAACAGGTAAGCTCAAACATGAAACTTAGCCAGGAACAAGCTTCACAGCCTCTCTAGAAATCAATGAAGTTGTCAAATGAAGCTGTACCTGCTGACTGGGCCTTCTTTGCTCTAGCCTAAAACATTAATCTTACTTTTTAAAACTTTATTTATGTAGCTGAATAATCAAGATAATCTTGATTATAACATCCACTTAGCTAAGATCATGGAAGAGCATTATCTATATCATAACTCCAAAAACTGGGTTCTTAACCACTATTCAATAAAATATGGGCTTTCCAAAAACCATATATGTGCTCGTTGACAACTAAAATGAAGTATTCAACACAGTAGGCAAGAGTAAGTAATTATAACATAAAATTTCAATGCCATCTCTATGTATGTCCTTCAATCTAGTATTTATGAAAAAGTATTTTTGTGTAAAAAATAATTATCTGAATTGAAAAAGGCATGTGAGGTCAGTTTTCTGGGGTCCAAAGAAGTAAACTACTAAATATCTTTATGAAAAGAAATACACTAAAGATCTATCTTTAGATTTTGCAGGCCATGTGGTCTCAATTGCAGATATTCTGTATGCCAATTCTCTGCCTTTGTGTTATAAACTCTGCCATTGTAGCATTATAGCATTGTAAAAGCTGTAGACAATATGTAAACGAATGAGTGTGGTTGTGTTTCAATAAAACTTTATTTACAAAACAAGGGAGCCAACTCCAGTCATTTGCCAACTTCCATACAAAAATACAGATCCTATGTTATGACATTGTTTATGTACACACCTTTGACATAAGGCTGACGTGAGATATGTCACTCTAAATGGCTATTTTCCCCACAATATAACCTGTTTTGGAGTGGGAGGGAGAGCTGGAGGAGTGTAGTGGAAAAAGGTGAAGAAATATTAGCCAACGATTTGTATTTTCCAAAGTATTGACAGCAAAAACTGTCAACAGAGTATAGAACACATGTGTACCTTCATAAAGGTCATGACATAATGAAAAGTGCAAACTTATTTTTTGCTTCTACATTCCAAAACCATCAACATTAAGAGTATATAGGTTTATAAACACATTTTTTAAAGACACTCAAAACCTAGGCTTTAAAATAAAGATGAAACTCTACTGTATATCATAATCTTTTCTTAAAATACACAAAGGCAGGTTTCTCCACTGGCAAAGCAGAATCCTGAATCTTTAACATATACTGAAAGTAACAAATCTGCATGCCTTCCTTCAAGGTAGGCTCTGTCATCAAAAGGTTAAGTTTGTGTAGGAGAAATCCGCAATCAAGAAGTAAAAAGAAAACCACAACTTTAAAACCAGGTCCATCATGTAATTAGAAAAGTGAGCTTATTTCAATTAGGAATAAATTTCTAACCTGACCAGGCAGTGGATAGAGCTTCGGACTAGGACACAGAGGACACAGGTCTTGGACTAGGATGCTGGAAACCCTGAAGTCACTGGCTTGAGAGTGGACTCAGCAGGCTTGAGCACGGGCTCACCAGCTTAAGCACAGGGTTGCTGGCTTGAGCATAGGATCACAGACATGACCCCATGGTGCTGGCTTGAGCCCAAAGGTCGCTGGCTTGAGCAAGGTGTCACTTGGTCTGCTGTAGTCCCCCAATCAAGGCACGTATGAGAAAGCAATCAATGAACAACCGAGGTGCTGCAATAAAGAACTGATGCCTCTCATCTCTCTCCCTTCCTTTCTGTTGTCCCTCTCTTTGACGCTCACTCTGTCTCTGTCAAAAAAATTTTTTTCTAGACAATAATTATTTAAGTATGTATTTAAGGGGAAGAAATACAAATCTGAATTTTTAACTATAATTTTAGGCCTGCTCAAAAACTTTTAAAAAATCTGAGTGTTTTAAAATGTACTGATTTTAGAGAGGGGGGAAGGGAGGAGAAGGAGGGAGGGAGAGAAATAAAAAGAGAGAAAAAGAGGTGTAGGGAGGGGGATAGAGACAGAGGGGGAGGGAAGAAAGAGAAAAGAAAAGAGGGAGGGAGGTAAAGAGGGAGAGAGGGAGGAGGAGAGAGGAAGAGAGAGAGAGAGAGAGAGAGAGAGGGAGAGAAACATTGACTTGATGTTCCACTCATTTATGTATTCATTGGTTGACTCTTGTACGTGTCCTGACCAGAGATTGAACCCACAACCTTGATGTATCAGGATGACACTTTAAGCACCTGAGCTATCCAATCAAGTCAGGGCCTCTGAGTGAATTTATAACTAGTTCTTTTTTTAAACTATATATTATTCAGAAGAATTATCTTACTACTTTTTCAGGAGAAAATATTAATTCTACTACTTTCAAGCAGAAAAATAAAACACAATGCATTCCCAATGACCAACAAAATTAAAGACTAAAAAAAAGTAGACCCTAAAAAAACATGCAGTGTAGGAGGCAAGGATTACAGACAAGAGGAGTTTTAACTTCAACATAAAAAATGAGAGACTCAAAGCAAATGCTTGGGTGGAATTTTAATTTTAGTTTAATTTTCTTTATTATAAATAGCAAGTAATTTGTAATTTTAACTAGTTTCAAGAACTGAAATACATTTTGCCATAAGAGAATAAGGGTACTACTAAATAGGAATTATATTTAAGATTTTTCTCATTAAAATTTTTATGAGGGAATACATTAGCTTAAGCCAACATAGATGGCATATAAATGAATGCGTGCAGTTATGTTCCAATAACACTTTACAAACACAGGCAGTGGAGTAGTCTTCGGGTTGTAGTTTGCCAAAAACTCCCGCTCTATATTAAATTATCTAAGATTACAGGCACATAAGAGATAAACTATTTAAATACAATCATTCCACTGTCAAGACTTTTTCTAGCTGCACTGAAAAGTGCTACAAGCAGCAAAGGGCTGACAGGAAAGGGAAGAATGGTCGAAATGTTAATAAAACCTATTCCTTAGACAATCACTTGATTTATTATATTTTTATTTAAGTATAGAATAGTGTATTAGTTTCAGGTGTACAACACAGTGATTCTTCATTTATATACCTTACCATATATTCACCATACTAACTCTAGTAATTATGTCACCATGCCAATTTATCACAATACTATAAACTTTACTTCCCTTTACCTTTTTCAACCATTCAACCATCCCCTTAAACCATGTTTTATCTGATTATATGGATCTGTTTTTGTTTTGTGTTGTTTTAGATTCCACATATAAGTAATATTATAGAGTATTTGTCTTTCTCTGCTTATTTCACTTAACATAATACCCTCTAGGTCCACCCATGTTGTCTCAAATTACAAGATTTCATTTTTTTTTTATTGTTGTGTAGTATTCCACTGTGTGGTGTGTATGTATATACATACATACACACCACATCTCTATCAATTCATTTATGGAACACCTAGGTCAGTGTTCGGCAAACTCATTAGTCAACAGAGCCAAATATCAACAGTACAATGATTGAAATTTTCTTTTGAGAGCCAAATTTTTTAAACTTAAACTATATAGGTAGGTACATTCCTTATTGAGGTAGCGCCTGCACATGGTATTTTGTGGAAGAGCCACACTCAAGGGGCCAAAGAGCCTCATGTGGATCACGAGTCGCGGTTTGACGACCGCTGACCACTGACCTAGGTGACTTCCATATCTTGGCTATTGAAGATAATGCTGCAATGCAATAGGGGTACATCTTTTTGAAATGGTGTGTTTGTCTTCTTTAGATAAATACCCAGAAGTGAAACCGACTGGCCGTACAGAAGATCTATCTTTAGTTTTTTGAAGACTCTCCATACTGTTTTTCCATAGTGGCTGCACGCAGTCCCACCAGCAGTGCACAATAGTTCCCTTTCCTCTACACCCTCACCAGTACGCTATTTTTTTTTACTTTTTGATAATAGCCATTCTGACTAAAGTGAGTGGGTACTTACTCACTGTGATTTTGATTAGCATTTCTCTGATGATTAGTGACATTGAGCACTGTTTTTCAAGTCTGTTGGCCACCTGTATGTCTTCTTTGGAGAAATGTCTTCATGTCCTTCCCCTACTTTTTGATCAGATTATTTTTTATTACTGAGTTATATATATGAGTTCCTTATATGTTCTGAATATCAAGCCCTTATCAGATATACCATTTGCAAATATATACTCCTCACAAAAATTAGGAAATATTTCAAAATGAATCTGAAGCAATAAAAAAAACATGATTTTATTTATGAAACAAGAACATCAGAAAAGCAAACAAGTCAAAGACAGTTGTTTAATTATGCAAATGAGATGCAAAACCAACTTTTATTTCATTGGTAAAAATGCACTATACAAAAGGCTGAAAGTACTGGAGTATCTGCACGTTCCCTGATCCCCTAATTTTTGTGAGCAATGTATTCTCCAAAAAGCGATTACTCAGACTAATGTCAAATCATTTATTATCTGTTTTCTTCTAGGAATTTTATGGTTTCAAGCCTTACATGTAAGTCTTTAATCCAGTTCTGGCAGGGCTGCTCTACATGCGTACCTCACAACACCCTCCTAGCTCTGAACTCTCTCTGGATGGGGCAGCCCTGTGCGTGTGTACTGCTGCACTTTGCTAGCTCTGTAACCTCTCTGGCCAGAGCAGCCCCACTTGTGCATGCAGCAGCGCCCCGCCATCAGCCCTTTGGACATGACAACCCTGCCTGCAGGTACCACAGTGTTTTGCTACCACCACACTCTCTCTGGGCAAGGGAGCCCCACATGCATATGCAGCCCAGTAGGTGCACTCAGGGGCACCTGCCATATCCACCGAATCAATCTCTTGGTGGAGAAGCCCCTTGTATGCCCACCTGTTCCTGCTAGATCTAGCTCTGGGATGGGATGTGCTCTAGCAGCCTTGGCCAGAGAACCTGGATCAATCTCTCGCCTGCCATCCACGTGCAGGTAAATGTAAACAGTGTTCTCCTGGATAGTTCCTGGACATCTCACTATAACTCTCACAGTTCCCCAACCTTCTCTATGTGGTCTTTCTCTTTCTCTAGTTTGTTATGCAGAAGTTGTTCAATTGGCTCTCAGCTGTCTCTCAGGAGGAACTGCTCTGACTATAGATGTACAGTCGATGTGTTCTTGGAAGGGTGTGAGTTCAGCGTCCTCCTACTAGACAATCACTTCATTTAAATCATCCATTAAGTAAACATTAGATCAAGACACATAGTCCCTTGGCCTTAAAGACTAGTATGAAGACAACACAGGCATACAAACAACTAATACTAATTAGGCCAGCTAAGCACCACATGATGGCAGAAATAACCACTAATATCTGTAAAATGCTTCAGAGTTTTTATGATTCTAAATAAAGCTTCATAACAACCTGGTAAAGTAAATAAAGCACCTGGCATTACTCTCATTTTACACAAAGCTTGTAAGCAGTAGAGCAAGGATTTGAACTTCTGACACCACTGTACTATACACCTCTTCACTGCAACTTTCTGCTAGGGGCTGATGATAGAGGTAGAGGCATTTGGACTGACCCTCAAAGAATAAGCAAGGTTTTGATAGGTAAAGAGACCACAGCATTCCAAGAAAACATACACAGAAGTCTAGAAATACAATGTGTAAAAGGAACTGTTGGGCTGCTTCACATAAGGCAGGCAGGGAAAATACGGCTATTCGGGTTTAAAGCATGTGAAGAGCTTTAAGCAGCTGACTTAGCATCTATCTGTATATGACCCTATGGACAATAAGAAATCAGATGGTTTAGGAAAGAGAAGGAAAAAAAACATAAATGAACCCTTACTGTGCGTTTGGTACTCTTCCAAAGAATTGCCTCATAACATTAAGTTATGAGGTAGTATTAAAGGGAGATTAGATTTTTGTTAAGTCTTCCAATCACTGAAAACATGGGTTTAATAGAAGGGAAAAACGTAGAAGGCTATCTCTATAGTTTCAGCATGAGGAAACAGTGAATGCAAAGCAATATTCCTGTCTGTGTCTGAAGTGATGGTTTTTACAAGTCCCTGAGTACTCTATCCCCAAAGGTAAAACAATGTCCTAAATTACCTTAAATTTTCTTACATTATATCTAAAACTTACCGAATCTTCTGGAGGTCTCTGGATTTTCCCCCAATCCACAGAAGGTCCCTTTTCTTGCAAAAATCTATGAAATAGCTTACAAAATCCATCGAGGTCTTTTTTAGTGTGCTATGAAAACAGAAATTGTTGTTACAACTAGCAGAATGCTTAATACTTAATAAAAACAGACATATTATACACTTAAAATACTTTCGAATGAAATTCTTACACTATCAGAACATGGAATCTTTTTTGTACCCCAATTTAAAACTAAAGAGGAAGGAAAAGTTAATAGGAACCACACTTAAAGGAATATAAGCCAATAATCTTCCCCATATCCCACCAGTATCATGTAATTTAAATACCATTCAATCCATGGGAATTCCAAATGGTTCTCCATATTTATTCACCAATATCTTTATCTGCTTCTTTTAAGTGAAAATTAATCTTCATCAAAATTACAAAAAAGAACAAAACATAGCTAATCTCAAAACATTAAGTACAAACTGAAATTTAAAAATGAAAATCTACTGCCAGACCTGTGGTGGCGCAGTGGATAAAGCACTGACCTGGAACACTGAGGTTGCCAGTTCAAAACACAGGGCTTGCCTGGTCAAGGCACATATGGAAGTTGATGCTTCCTGCTCCTCCCCCCTTCTCTCTCTCTCTCTCCCTCCCCTCTCTAAAATGAATAAATAAAATCTTTTAAAAAATAAAAATAAAAATGAAATACTACTGATTTATTAAGTAGGAAACACCCATCTATTGTGGGGACCTTTATTATAGCTGACAAGTAGCATAGTTCTACTATAACTGGCTCTTTGGAAAAGGCATGCAGGGTATATATGGTTCATATACTAACTCCTCACAATTCTAACTGAATACTGGCATCCATTTCTCCATCCAATAATACTAAAATACAGAATAAAGAGTGATATTGTTCTGATTGTTTTAGACTTTAGAAACTGCTTAGAATTAAAAAAGAAAAAGACAATGGTTTTACAATGGCCAAATGTTGAAAATTCTTAATTGTTAAGGAATCCTATTTTATGTTCTCATTTCATCTTGTGCTTATTTTTAAATGGATGATTAGCAACAGCAATAGCGACTCAACATGTAGGTGAATGAAAGCAAAAAGCACTGTATACTATTTACCTCAAACTCATGTGATGGTGCTGTGATGAGTATTTTTTCTAGTTCCTTCTTCACAGATAATTCTAGTTCTTGTCGAATGACCTCTTGGAACTGAGAAGCACCATCTTGAGACATTGCTTTGCTAAGATCTTAAAACAAAAATATAAAAAAACCACCAACTGAAAAATGAGATACTCTAAAAATGAGATATCAAGCGGCAGATGAGCTATAACTGATTTATTTCTGGTGTTCCAGCAAATGAAAAGCGCTCAATCCTACAGTTTCATCATCCTCTCACAGCATTTTAATAGTGTCAACTAGTTAGGAGTATAGAATCACAAGTGCTCAAGTTTGACTATTTGGTATATGTATATGCTTTACTAGTATATCTGAAACACTTCTGGGAAGATGAGGCAGGTGGAAGTAAAAAGATTAATCTTCATTTGAGCACATAATTCCATCTCTACTAATGTTTCTCTTCTAGCCATTAAAACTGGAGAAAAATCAGAACAAATGGAATAACACTTAATAAGGGTATATATGTTTCATGGAACATGCCCTTACAGAACAGAACTGCTGCATCAAAGATAACTGAAGGAATCCTGCAATTTTGCAAAAGCAAAAGACTCCTCCCACCTCCAGGCCAGATAAAAAATACAAGGAACCCTTTCCATTTTAGAAAACCAGCCATTCCAGTTCATATTCTTCACTAGAAGAAGTCCTTGAGAGATAGATAATGGTGATTCCAAGGTGCCTCTACTTCTCTTATTGGCATCAGAAATTCCATTTTAAAAGGATAAGGGCACAGGGCTGCTTCCTCACTCTGCTCGCTCCTCAATTTCAGCCAAGACTTTTTAGTACTAATCTGTGCCCAACAAGGCTATCAGTGCTTTTGGCATAGCTGGGTATCTCTGTGACAGACAAATCTTACTAAAGGTGACAGAAATGCCTTTTAGATGAAAACAAAAATAGAAAATACAGAAAAATAAAACATCCCAGGTCATAGTACCTTGGAGAAAAAATGCAAATTCAGATGTTTTATATACTTAAGTATCTAGATAGTAATTATCCTGTTTACTTCTTTAAAAATGAGACAGCCTGACCAGGTGTGGTACAATGGACAGAGAATCAGCCTGGGATGCTGAGGACCCAGGTTCGAAACCCTGAGGTAACCAGCTTGAGCATGGGCTTAACAGCTTGAGCGTGGGATCATAGACATGACCCATGGTTGCTGGCTTGAGCCCAGCGGTCACTGGTTTGAATCCCAAGGTCACATTGGCTTGAGCAAGGGGTCACTCACTCTGCTGGAGCCCCCCATCAAGGCACATATGAGAAAGCAATAAATGAATAACTAAGATGCCACAATGAAGAATTGATGCTTCTTATCTCCTTTCCTTTCTGTCCCTGTCTACTCCTGTCTCTCTCACTAAAAAAAACAAACAACAACAAAAAACATGAGACAATCAGATTATTATTCACCTCTCTCTTTATCCTCAATCTTATTTTCTAAATGTATTCGTGAAGCTTATGTTCAAACATTTTCTTTGATAAATAATCAGTTCTACAAATGTTGGTTAATTAGGCGCTGGCTGGTTGGCTCAGCGGTAGAGCGTTGGCCCGTGTGTGGAAGTCCCGGGTTCAATTCCCAGTCAGGGCAAACAGGAGAAGCGCCAATCTGCTTCTCCACCCTTCCCCCTCTCCTTCCTTTCTCTCTCTCTCTTCTCCTCCTGTAGCCAAGGCTCCATTGGAGCAAAGTTGGCCAGACACTGAGGACGGTTCCATTGCCTCCGCCTCAGGCACTACAATGGCTCTGGCAGCAAGGAAGCAATGCCCCAGATGGGCAGACCATCTCCCCCTGGTGGGCATGCCAGGTGGATTCCAGTCGGGTTACCCCCTGGTGGGAATGCAGATGGATCCTGGTCGGGTGCATGTGGGAGTCCGTCTGACTGCCTCCCAGCTTCTAACTCTGGGGAAAAATATTTAATTAATTAATTTTAATGTTGGTTAATTTAGCAGGAGATTTCATAACCAACAAGTTCTTTCACTTGTTATCTGGGAAGAAGGAAATATTTATATAGACAGAATTAAAGCCAACATAATAAATATTTTAAAGAAACTTTTGAGAGCAGAAATTAGTATATTATGTTGACTCCTGAGACAATTTATTTAATACAGTCTCTCCCTCATATCTAAAAATGTTAACAAATGAGGTATTTAACTTAGCTCTTCAAAAATCTTTTATACAATCAATAATAACCTTAAATGTAAATGGATTAAATGATCCAATCAAAAGACATAGGGTACCTGCGTGGATAAAGAAACAGGACCCATACATATGCTGTCTACAAGAGACACACCTTAAAACAAAAGATGCTCATAGACTGAAGGTAAAAGGATGGAAAAAAATATTGCATGCAAATGGAAATGAAAAAAAAGCAGGGGTAGCAATACTTATATCAGACAAAATGGACTTTAAAACAAAGGCTGTAGTAAGAGATAAAGGAGGACACTACATAATGATAAAGGGAACAATTCAACAGGAAGATATAACTATTGTAAATATCTATGCACCAAATATAGGAGCCCCGACATACATAAAGCAGACTTTGATGGATATAAAGGGCGAGATTAACAGCAATACTATCATAGTAGGGGATTTCAATACCCCTCTAACAACACTGGATAGATCCTCAAGAAAGAAAATTAATAAAGAAACAGCAGACTTAAAGGAGACACTAGATCAACTTGATTTAATAGATATCTTTAGAACTTTTCACCCTAAAGCAGTAGAATATACATTCACCTCAAGCGCTCATGGTACGTTTTCTAGGATAGACCACATGTTAGGACACAAAAATGGTCTCAATAAATTTAAGAAGACTGAAATCATATCAAGCATTTTCTCTGATCACAATGCCATGAAACTAGAAATTAACCACAAAAGAAAAAATGAAAAATACTCAAACACTTGAAAACTAAATAGCATGTTATTAAATAATGAATGGATTAACAATGAGATCAAAGAAGAAATAAAAAAGTTTCTAGAAACAAATGATAATGAGCATACATCAACTCAAAATTTATGGGACACAGCAAAAGCAGTTCTGAGAGGGAAGTTTATTGCACTACAGGCATATCATAAGAAGCTAGAAAAAGCTCAAATAAGCAACCTGACCCTGCATCTAAAAGAACTAGAAAAACAACAACAAATAAAACCCAAGACAAGTAGAAGGAAGGAAATAATAAAGGTCAGAGCAGAAATAAATGACATAGAGGCTAAGGAAACAATACAGAGGATCAATGAAACAAGAAGCTGGTTCTTTGAAAAGGTAAACAAGATTGATGAACATTTAACTAGACTCACCAAGAAAAAAAGAGAGAGGACTCAAATAAATAAAATTAGAAAGGACAGTGGAGAAATAACAACTGACACAACAGAAATACAAAGCATTGTAAGAAAATACTATGAAGAACTATATGCCAAGAAATTAGACAATCTTGGTGAAATGGACAAATGTCTTGAATCATATAACCTTCCAAAAATCAATCTGGAAGAATCAGAACACCTAAACAAACCAATTACAGCAAATGAGATAGAAACAGTTATCAAAAAACTCCCAAAAAAGAAAAGTCCTGGGCCTGATGGCTTCACAAGTGAATTCTATCAAAAATTCGAAGAAGAACTAACTCCTATACTCCTCAAGCTATTTCAAAAAATTCAAGAGGAAGGAAGACTTCCAAACTCCTTTTATGAGGCGAGCATAATTCTGATCCCAAAACCGGGCAAAGACAACACAAAGAAAGAAAATTATAGGCCTATATCCCTGATGAATTTAGACGCTAAAATTCTCAACAAAATATTAGCCAACCGGATCCAGCAATATATGAAAAAAATCATACACCACGATCAAGTGGGATTTATTCTGGAGAGGCAAGGCTGGTTCAATATTCGCAAATCAATCAATGTGATACACCACATAAACAAAAGGAAGGACAAAAATCACATGATAATTTCAATAGATGCAGAAAAGGCATTTGATAAAATCCAGCACCCATTCATGCTCAAAACTCTCAGTAAAGTGGGAATACAGGGATCATTCCTTAACATGATAAAGGCCACCTACGATAAACCGACAGCAAACATCATACTAAATGGACAAAGATTAAAAGCAATCCCCTTAAGATCAGGAACCAGGCAGGGTTGCCCACTTTCACCACTCTTATTCAACATAGTTCTGGAAGTCCTAGCTACAGCAATCAGACAAGAAGAAGAAATAAAAGGCATCCAAATTGGAAAAGAAGAAGTAAAACTGTCATTATTTGCAGATGATATGATATTGTATATTGAAAACCCTAAAGTCTCAGTCAAAAAACTACTGGACCTTATAAATGATTTCAGCAAGGTGGCAGGATATAAAATTAATACTCAGAAATCAGAGGCATTTCTATACACCAACAATGAAATATCAGCAAAAGAAATTAAGGAAACAATCCCCTTCACTATTGCAGCCAAAAAAATAAAGTACCTAGGAGTAAATTTAACCAAGGAGGTAAAGGACTTGTACTCGGAAAATTATAGAACATTGATAAAAGAAATCAAGGAAGATACAAACAAGTGGAAGCACATACCGTGGTCATGGCTAGGAAGAATAAACATCATTAAAATGTCTATATTACCCAAAGCAATTTATAAATTCAATGCTATACCAATTAAGATACCAATGACATACTTCAAAGATATAGAACACATATTCCAAAAATTTATATGGAACCAAAAAAGAACACGAATAGCCTCAGCAATCTTAAAAAGAAAAAATAAAGCAGGAGGTATCACTCTTCCTGATATCAAGGTTTACTACAAGGCCATTATACTCAAGACAGCCTGGTACTGGCATAAGAACAGGCACATAGATCAATGGAACAGAACAGAGAACCCAGAAATAAACCCACAGCTTTATGGACAACTGATATTTGACAAAGGAGGAAAGAACATACAATGGAGTAAAGACAGCCTCTTTAACAAATGGTGTTGGGAAAATTGGACATCTACCTGCAAAAAAATGAAACTAGACCATCAACTTACACCATTCACAAAAACAAACTCAAAATGGATAAAAGACTTAAATGTAAGCCGTGAAACCATAAGCATCTTAGAAGAAAACATAGGCAGCAAGCTCTCCGACATCTGTAGCAGCGGTATATTTGCCGATTTATCTTCATGGGCAACTGAAATAAAAGGCAAGATAAACAAATGGGACTATATCAAACTAAAAAGTTTTTGCACAGCTAAAGACAATAGGAACAGAATAAAAAGACAAACCACACAATGGGAGAACATATTCGACAGCACATCTGATAAGGGGTTAATAACTAAAATTTATAAAGAACTTATAAAACGCAACACCAGGAAGACAAACAACCCAATCAAAAAATGGGCAAAAGAAATGAATAGAAATTTCTCAAAAGAGGACATACAGATGGCCAATAGGCATATGAAAAAATGCTCAACATCACTAATCATTAGAGAAATGCAAATTAAAACCACAATGAGATATCACCTCACACCAGTCAGAATGGCACTTATCAGCAAAACAACACAGAATAAGTGCTGGCGAGGATGTGGAGAAAAGGGAACCCTTCTGCACTGCTGGTGGGAATGCAGACTGGTGCAGCCACTGTGGAAAACAGTTTGGAGATTCCTCAGAAAATTAAAAATCGAACTGCCTTTTGACCCAGCTATCCCACTTTTAGGAATATACCCTAAGAACACCATAGCACTGTTCGAAAAGAAGAAATGTGCCCCCATGTTTGTGGCAGCATTGTTCACAATAGCGAAGATCTGGAACCAGCCCAAGTGTCCGTCAGAAGACGAGTGGATTAAAAAGCTATGGTACATATATACTATGGAATACTACTCAGCCATAAGAAACGATGACATTGGATCATTTATAACAAAATGGATGTACCTTGATAACATTATACGGAGTGAAATAAGTAAATCAGAAAAAAAGAAAAACTGAGAACAGCACGATTACATACATAGGTGGGACATGAAAGTGAGACTATGAGACATGGACAAGAGAGTGGTGGTTATGGGGGGAGGGAGGGAAGAGTGGGACAGGGAGGAGGGGAGGGACGCAGGGAAAACCAGATTGAAGGTGACAGAGGACAATTTGACTTTTGGTGATGGGTATGCAACACAATTGAATGATAGGATAACCTGGAGATGTTTTCATTGTACATATGTACCCTGATTTATTGGTGTCACCCCATTAGAATTAATAATAATAAAATATATATATATATTAAAAAAAATCTTTTATACACACTTTTCATCATATTAAAATTCAAGGGGGGAGCCTGACCAGGCGGTGGCGCAGTGGATAGAGCATCGGACTGGGATGCGGAAGATCCTGGTTCAAGACCCCAAGTTCGCCAGCTTGAGCGTGGGCCCATCTGGCTTGAGCAAAAAGCTCGCCAGCTTGGACCCAAGGTTGCTGGCTCCAGCAAGGGGTTGCTCGGTCTGCTGAAGGCCTGCGGTCAAGGCACATGTGAGAAAGCAATCAATGAACAATTAAGATGTCGCAATGGCAACGAAAAACTAATGATTGATGCTTCTCACCTCTCTCCGTTCCTGTCTGTCTGTCCCTATCTATCCTTCTCTCTGACTCTCTCTCTGTCCCTGTAAAAAAATAAAGAAAAAAAAAATGAAAAAAAATCCAAGAGGGGAAAAAGCAAACAAAAGAAAAAAAAATAAAAGGAAATTTGCTGAGATCACACAATCTAATCCTAAAATACGCATTTTTTAACTGTTCATTTTGTCTACGACCATACCACCCTGAATGCACTCAATCTCGTCTTGTTTGTGCTTGTCTTGTCTGTTGTCTTACAGGGATAAACAACACAATTAAGTTTATGGACACCAATAAAACAGCCAAAGCGACCCAAACTGCGGTTTACAAATAAGGTTTTTGTGAACTAAAAACCACCAAGAAACAAAAATATGTGTTCCATAAACAACCTAGAGATATGTTTCAACCAATAAGTAGCAATTTGATTATGAACTGTAAAAACCTAGGACAATGCATGAGCATGTTTGCATAACTATGATAAAAAACTCCAGTACATTTTAAACTAGGTTAATGAGACGTCAACCACACATTAATCCCTTGGCTAATTTACAGGTATTGATCGACTTACGACCTATGCAACTTACGACCATTCGACTTTACAACCACAATCACTAGCCACGACTGCTCTGCATTTGGCAGCACAAGTGTTGCCCAGCTGGGCGTGCAGACCAGCTTCCAGCAGCACTACCATCTCCACGTGCACCATTTCAACTGTTATCCCAGACTCAGTACAGCAATTTGTGTTTTGTGTCTTGAATATTTTTCATCAAACCCCTCCCAAGATGTCTACCAAGAGGAAACTCTTGTCTTTGACTTAAAGATTTTTATAACATCATTTCACAGTATTGTACATATAGCCTACTCAACTTACAACCAAATCGTGTTACAACCGGTCTGCCAGAACCAATTGTGGTCGTAAGTCGAGCACTAGCTGTAGTCATAATTTAAAATCTATCACAGGTTAAGTCCTCCATGCTGCTGCCCATCTATACCTGGGATGTCTCTTCCCCAATCTTTAAGCCAACTCCCACATTAATTTTTAGAAAATAATGTGGAAGAAAAATATACTAAATATAAAACCTCTAAAACAGATAAATTGTTTGTATGTCACAGACTGATTAAAACAAATCAAAAATTACTATATAATGATTTTTAATAAGTTTCTCTTTTTGTTAAGACTCAAAGACATCTACAGACTTGCTGCTTTGTTACTGAAGTTAGATCCTGAAAGGTCAGCATTCACAGTCACACATTCCTAAAAAATATAGTCATGGAAATATTTAACTTACTTATATTCTGGGCAAATGCCAAAATGAGATAAAACTAAATGTAACTGCTAAGTATAAAAATAACTCTAGTAGCTGTCTGAGATTTGACTACATGAGAACAGTCCAAAATAAACCCACATCAAACTTTAGAGCAGGGGTGCCCACACTTTTTTCAGCTTGCGAGCTACTTATAAGATGACCAAGTCAAAATGATCTACCTACAATAAAAATGCAAAACATAAATTTATTTCTATATTATCATTATTTAAGTTACTATTATTACTATTTAATATTGTGTATTCTTCTTTCACCTTTCTCCTTCTCAGCTCTCTTTTTGGAGGAAAGTCAATGTCACAGTTTTTATGAACAGTCTGAAAAAGCCGCTCCACATTTCCCTTCTTTTGAATAGCAATGGCACACAGACAGATGAGGCAAACGCACTTAGAATATGACATAGTGAAAAAAATCCCCTCCCATTCTGTATGAAAGTGGGAGGTTTTAGGCTTCTTACTCAGACCTGCTACGGCACTCATTTTTATACCCTTTGTTGTATTTAGTTTAAATAAATTGAAGGCTAACTACACAGCAATGTAACTGAACAAGTTAGCGCAGTTTAAGGCGCATGTGTAGGGTGTCAAAAGTTCAGACGTCAGATTGGCTACCCTGTATGCCAATCAAAAGACAAATGTCTTTTTAATGTCATGTGATCGACCTGTAGATCGCGATCAACATATTGAGCACCCCTGCTTTAGAGACTCTATAGAACAACAGCCTATTGACGTACATGATTTAAGGCCAAAACGCACAGAACCCATGCCACTATCCTATCAAGCCAAGCTAAGAAGCTGGTTGTAAAGCTCACATTTAATATTATACGTGATCTTTGTCAGCTGCAGCAAGTCCAACCTTAAAACACTAATTCAAAAACAACAACAAAATAACCCAGATTCAAACAAACTGTGACAAATACCCCTAAACGTTATTCCTCCCATTTGTTTGACATAGCACCAAATGCAAAGGAAGAACAATTTGTGTTCCTTCTACCCCTCTACAAATATTAACAGCTTACACAGCAAAAGAACATTACAACATGCCTATCTGTCATTTCTACACCATTCCGTAGTTGTTTCCCTCTCCTTTCCCTGAGGAAAGTACCACTGTGAAGTTCTATTTCTACGTAATAAGAGAATAAGGAAAAGCTTTCAATGAATAAAAAATATTCTAGAATAAAGAATAAATGCTTAATCCAGAAGAGTGTCTAACTTGTACAGACCAGGAGGCACAGAGCTAGAAACCATTTCCCTTTTCAGTCACCTCATCCATCCTGAATTTTTAAGGAAAGGTCTGGAATTTCTGTTAGGAAAAGAAGTAAAGACATTAGAAGCTTTCTTGGACTTAACATTCTCAGGTTATAATTCTGGCAATGATGTCTGAATTTCTAATGAAAGGTCAAAGAATCCCCTAAATAATGCAGGATTTCTAACCTTCTAAAATGTTTTGTCCCTCATTTCCTAGCAATGGAGAATTGATTCTCCTTGACTTTAAAATAGTAGATTAGGAATTAAACATTACCTCAGTCATAAATCAAAACATTTTTACAGATGAGCAGGAGAATTAAATCTACCCTCAACATATTAACAGATGGGAAAACAAAGCTGAAATAATTAAATGACTTATCCAAGGTCACAGAGCAGGCTTTATGGAACCCAGAAACAAAGCCAGCTTATGGCAAGACCCAGCCCAACACTGAAGTGAAAATATCTTGCTCATTTTTTCCTCCTAGTCTAGTTCTTTAATCACAACACAAAATCCCTAAATAACACTCTCTTCCAAAAGCATTTATATCAGGATGTCTTCTTACACTCAATGGGACAAAAATACTACATAAAACTGGGCTTACTAAGAGTTGTCTTGGTTGACTTAATTAGAATTTCTTCAATTTGGTACAGAACAGGCAGTAACTTTATTTTACAAGTTTTCCCCACACCTCAATTTCCTAATTCTTCCTTGTTCATGAGAACTAAAATTTCCACATCATGGACTTTCCTCTGTCCAACTGGAGCCAACCATAACAACCAAAAAAAAAGGAGGAAGAGAAAATGCAGGTAAGTCAAGAGATAGAAGACATTCAATCTAATAAGTGATTGTTTTCAGGTATTTCACTTCAGCAGCTAAGAAGTATACATAATACCCTTCCCTGACATCATGAAACGGGCACAAATAAAACTACTTTATTCCCTAAAGTAGAAAGCTAGCTTCCTTAAGCAAAGGCCATGGAAAAGCTGAAGAAAGAACACCAAGAGCAACAAAAAGAGTGAGGAGACCTCTTCAGACCACCATCCACCATTTATTATTTCTGAACAGTTCCAACCTTACATGGAAACTCATATTATATCCTCAAAGTTGGAGAACTGGAGAGCTGACTTAATCCATTTAAGTGAAAGACGGACTAGCTTTATGGCCTGTTAAAGCTAGCCATCCTCTTCTGGAGTCACACTACAGTCCTTTAAATTCAGTTACTTGTGAATATTCCTCCTAGAAAAGCTTTTCTTCTCTAAATTCCATTACCCAATATTATCCTACATCATATTCTACATCTTTGTCCGGGCCTCAATTTCCATAACGTACTACTCTTTTTCTGCTCCCTGGATTTCCTAAGATTTTGTCACTGGACCCTGTTCCCCTCAACTAATAACTCCAAAATATGTGCCTCTCATCCTGATCCTTTTTTCATGAAATACAGGCTCCCGTCCCCTAGTCTTCTAGGGGACGGGAGCCTGTATACTCAACTGGGTACCACAAACTCAACATGTCCAAATCATCTAAATGTCTGCCCTCCATGGCAGTAACGTTCTCTTAGTTACTCCTAGGCGACCTAGAAACCTCATAGTTATTATGGCTTTTCCCACCTTTCCCCTGAACATTACATCCAATCCAATACGAAATTGAATCACAATTCTATTCACTGCATTCCATTTCCACTGCTACCTTATTTTCCCTCTCCTGGTCATAATGAAAACAGCTTTCTATTTTGCCCATCTGTCACTCTAATCTGGTGGTATTATGCAGAATGGACTGGTTTCTGTTAAGCTGCAAACCCAATCATATCACTTCTCTTTCTGATTCACTGAGCTTTCATTTGATCGGAAATATATACAAACTCTTCAGTCAGGCATGTTTTCACAAACCAAGTTGACATACCATTTTGAGTAGCCAAAGCTAATGAAAGTGCTAAAGCAGAATGCCTAAAAGAAGACATGGCCAACATACGGCCCGCATGCTGGATCCGGCCCAAGATTAAATTTTAATATTCTCCACTACTTTAAAATCTCAGCTACTCAGAAGTGGAAGCGTCTTTGATTTTTGGAAATCGAGATATTCAAGAAGATAGTGATAGGCGGAAAAGAATTCCGTGTGTGACTTATCTAGGGTTACCTTCCAATAACTGGTCAAATGGATTCCCGATACTTCTTTTTTTAAAAAATTCCATTATAAAAATTTACAGCTTTTGTACTCGTCTGTACTCGCTATGAACTTTTCGACATTTAGCGGCAATGTGAAACCCACATTCTTTTAGGCGGAGTTTGCCAGTGTGCACCTAAAGTCAAACAATTCGTTATTTTTGTGGTCAGGTGTGCTGAGTCAAGTGGCATTGTAGCATAGACAGTAGCTGCAGCTGATAACTGAAAATGTGTCCAGGCTGTTTGTAACATGAAATAATTGTTTTATTTGCAATATAACCCCTTCAAGCGCATTCTATTAAATATTGTTTCGATTGATTGAGATGCAGTTTGGATATTTATATGGTATGTAACTATATTTTTATTAAAAAATATTTTTATTAAAATAATATTGTATATTAAAATTTTTTTACTCACATTTATTCATAAACAAATTACATAATAAAATTTTGTGTACTTAAACAGTTTTTGTATTTAACATTTTTTAATTTTAATATTTCGTCCGGCCTGTGAAAAAAGTTTTCTTTCTAATCTGACTCGGGGGCAAAAACTGTTGGCCACGCCCGGCCTAAAGACTGCAATTTCCTAACTCCATTTGTGACATCTCAGTAATACTTCTAAAACTTTAATGTGCATACATATGACCTGGAGAGCTTGTTAAAACACAGCTCTCTGGGCAAGCTCCCAAAGATTCTGACTCAGTGGGGCTGGAGTGGGAGAGAATATGCATTTCTAATAAGTAAATGCTGCCAATATTGCTTTGCGTAGCTCCTATATAGATTATACTACATGTTAATGTTTGTAGTAGTCATGTACATTGTTCTTCTCCTACCCCAGTGCTTTGCTGTCAACTATTTTTGCCCCAAGGCCATGTGCTTAAGAGCAGGCACCAGGCCCAGGTTTTTTAAAGCCTTCCAGTCACTGGTTTAAGCATGAAACATACTGTATTTCCCCATGTATAAGACGCACCATTATCAAAATATTTGGGGTCTAAAAACTGGGTGCATCTTATACAGTAGTTGTAGTTTTTACTTGCATTTCCCACTCTTTAAAGCTTGTTTTTGTGCTCATTGTTGATTTTTTTACTTGCATTTCCCGCTTTTTTACGCTTGCTGTCCTTGCACTCATTGTTTCACACTTGTTACCGGTATATTACTTATGGTAGGTAATGTTTTGCCATGTTCTGCCCAGAAATGGCTCAGAAAAGATATTCGTACAGTGCTGAATTCAAGTTAAAAGTGATCCAGTTTGCAAAAGTGAATGGAAATCGTGCTGCTGAATGTAAGTTTGGTCTTCCTCTGAGAAATCAATCTGAGACTGGCTACGGGAAGAAACCCTACTGAAAACGCCATGGCAGAAGAAGGACGTGAGAGGCAAGTCAGCAAAATGGCCTGATTTAGAGAGGGAATTGAAGATACGGATCGAAGAGCAAAGGGCAACTGGAATTCCTGTGTCCACAAAGATGGTTCAGCATGAGGCAAGAACTGCTAATGAAAAAGTTACTGTTTTCAAAGGAGGACACAACTGGTGCTTCAGGTTCATGAAATAGAATGGACTAAGCATGCATACACACTCCAGACTTGCCCGAAAGATGTCTGAAAGCTATGAACAGAAGGTCCTTGAATTTCATTGCTTTGTCATTCAATGTTGGAAGGCACATCAATTTAAGTTGGGAAAGACTGCAAATATAGACAAGTCCCCTTCATTTGATGTCCCCAGTAACAGAACTGTTGATAAGAAGGGGGTGAAAATTGTACTGTGAAAACAAGTGGACATGAAAATAGCCATTATATAGTTGTTCTAGCTTGTTGTGTCGACGGAAACAAATTGTATCCTAAGCTGATTTTCAAATGCAAAACAATGCCAAAAGAAGACATTCATCAAGGAATGATTTTCCACATTCATGATGAGTGTTGGATGGATCAGGATGGGATGAAGCTCTGGTCTGAGAATGCTTGCAGGAGACCAGGTGGGCTCTTATGCAAACCTGCCCTGTTGGTGCTTGAGCAGTTCAGGGCACACATAACAAAAAACAAAACTTGCCATCATACCTGGAAGCTTGACATCTCAGCTCCAACCACTTGATGTCAGCATTAACAAACCCTTCAAAGCTGCCATGAGAAACGAATGGAACCAATGGATGAAGTCTTCGGGGACAATTTGACACCAGCAGGAAGAGTGAGAAAACCAACTATAATAGAAGTTTGTACCTGGGTGAAACAATCTTGGGATAGTATCAAGATTGAGATCATTGTCAAATCATTTAAGAAGTGTGACATTTCGCCTGACTAGGCGGTGGCACAATGGATAGAGCGTCGGACTGGGATGTGGAGGACCCAGGTTTGAGAACCCGAGGTCGCCAGCTTGAGTGCAGGCTCATCTGGTTTGAGCAAGGCTCACCAGCTTGAGCCCAAGGTCAATGGCTCGAGCAAGGGGTCACTCGGTCTGCTGTAGTCCCCCCCACCCCCGGTCAAGGCACATATGAGAAATCAATCAATGAACAACTAAGGAACCGCAATGAAGAGTTGATGTTTCTCATCTCTCTCCCTTCATGTCTGTCTGTCCCTATCTGTCTCTCTCTCTGACTCTGTCTCTGCCACAAAAAAACAACAACAAAAAAAAACGGAACTGTGACATTTTAAATGCCATAGATGGAACTGAGGATGAGGCAATATATGAAGACAGTGATTTGTCATCAGACATAGATGAGGACAAGCTAATGGGTGGAAGGTTTAACAGTGATGAGGAGTTGTATGAATTCTTTGATGAATAAAAATTGAGTTTGATAACTTTATGTAATACATTTTTTTTCAAATTTCGGGCCCCAAAATTAAGGTACATCTTATACACAGGAGCGTCTTATACATGGGGAATACGGTAATACATATAATTCTGACCAGTGAGCCAATGAAGGTAGTTTAACAAAGGCATTCCTCATTGAGAAAAAGCAGCACATGAGAAGAAAACAGTACCTTTTCCAACCTTGAACTTAACGAGTATGTGTTCATCTCTCATCTTTAGTTTCTTCTGCCATTCAGTAATGTTAAAGGAAGCTGACCCAAGAATGAGATAAATATGCTTAAGGGAGCAGAAGTAAGGAAAGACTGATGCAATCTTTGTACTGAATTAACCAACCCTGGGACATCCTACTTCAAGATTCATGTAATACAAGTCCCTCATTTTTTAAGCCAGCTGAGTTGGTCCTTCTCTGTTCTATGAAATTAAAAGCATCCTAACTATTATAAGTTTGTTCCAAAGCACACATCTCAAGTGTCATTCAATACTTTTAGAGAAAGGTATATAGAAAAGAGGGGAAAATAGAAGTTAATAGCCTATTGTGTATGAGTTCTAAAATCATGAGAATCCTCCCAGGATGGATCCAGGAAACCCGACTTTATCTGCCTTCAGAGGCTCAAACTCTGTGACTTTAGCTTCTGCTCTTTTGGGAGAGCCATTCCTAGTGCTTTAGGTGGTAGCTTCTGAACATTCAAAGAACCCTTCCTTTCTACCACAACTCTTATATGAAGCTTTCTTTTTTAGTTTTTTCTAAAGACTATTTATTAATTTTTTTTGAGAGAGCAGTGAAAGGGAGATAGAGAGAGAAGGGGGATGGAGCAGGAAGCATCAACTCCCGTATGTTCCTTGATCAGTCAAGCACAGGGTTTCGAACCAGAAACCTCAGTGTTCCAGGTCGCTGCTTTATCCACTGCGCCACCACAGGTCAGGCCTAAAAATCTAAACTAATGCCAAGTTACCCATTACGTGCTCACATGATAGGTCTTTGTACCACTCCTTTATAACATCATATTTTAAAAAATCTATTCAATGTCTATTAACAAATTACAACCTCTGTAGGAATAAATCATCTCTATTATTGTTCACTGTTGTATTCCCACAGAACTTGAGATATAATAAATACTCAAGCAATGCTGACTAAATAAATAAGGAACCTATTATGATAGTTATGGGCTGGGCACAGATAAGGCCAAACAGAAAGTACATAAGAGCCATTTCTGATCATGGGAAAAGGAGAGTTAAGAAAAATATGGACTATGTCCTCGGTATTTACAGTCCTTAAGGCTTCTCAAGCAGAGGCTGATTATATTAGCCAAGTATCAGAGACATTGTCAAAAAAAATTCCAAATTGTTAGGCAATCTAGACAAAATGACCTCTAAAATTTTTCGATTTATTATCCTATATACATGTTAATATAACATTTTCACCAACTTAAGAAATTAAACAAAATTGAGCAATTATTATTTCAGTTTAGCATAACTTAGGAAAAATATGGAAAAGTTATAGTCCATGACATTCAATTATATAAGAAAAATTAGTTGATTTTATATAATCAGTTTTTATATGGTCTTTTAGTATTAAAGTCAATGTTGATTAATTCAGATTGTAAACTATAGTATGACAGTTTACATTTACATGTTTTTAAATGACTCAGCTTTACATATACATGAATGCTTAATAAATGCTTTTTTATTTATTTATTCATTTAGAGGAGAGACAGAGAGAGAAAGGGGAGGAGCAGGAAGCATCAACTCCCATATGTGCCTTGATTGGGCAAGCCCAGGGTTTTGAACTAGCAACCTCAGCATTCCAGATTGACGCTTTATCTACTGCGCCACTACAGGTCAGGCAATAAATGCTTTTTGATAACAAAAAAGATAATAGGCTTTTGAGAACTGTTCCAATACTACAGCACTGAATATGCAGAGCCACTTGCTAATAGACATTTTTTGCTCATCATGCATTGCTTACTTTAAAAATATTTTTAGCCTGACCAGGCAGTGGAGCAGTGGATAGAGCGTTGGACTGGGATGTGGAAGACCCAGGTTCGAGACCCCGAGGTCACCAGCTTGAGCGTGGGCCCATCTGGCTTGAGCAAAAAGCTCGCCAGCTTGGACCCAAGGTCGCTGGCTCCAGCAAGGGGTTGCTCAGTCTGCTGAAGGCCCGCAGTCAAGGCACATGTGAGAAAGCAATCAATGAAAAACTAGGGTACCCTAACGGCAATGAAAAACTAATGATTGATGCTTCTCACCTCTCTCCGTTCCTGTCTATCTGTCCCTATCTATCCCTCTCTCTGACTCTCTCTCTCTGTCCTCGGAAAAAAATGAAGTTTAAAAATATATGTATATATTTTTAACATTACTTCCTGACTGGTAGTGGCACAGTGGATAGAGTGTCGACCCAGAATGCTGAGGTCCCAAGTTGGAAACCCCTTGAGTGCGGAATCATCAACATAATCCTAAAGTCTGTGGTTTGAGTCCAAGGCTGCTAGCTTGAGCAAGGGGTCACTGGCTTGGCTTGAGCCCCCAAGTCAAGGCACATATGAGAAGCAGTCAATGAACAACTAAAGTGAAACTACTATGAGTTGATGCTTCTCATCTCTCTCCTCCCAGTCTCTTTCTCTCTTGCTCTCTGTCTCTCTTTCTCTCAAAAAAATAATAAAATAAATAAAATAAATAATTGAAAAAATTGTAACTGTTGGCCCTGGCCGGTTGGCTCAGTGGTAGAGTGTCAGCCCAGCGTGTGGATGTCCTGGGTTCGATTCCCAATCAGGGCACACAGGAGAAGCACCCATCTGTTTCTCCACCCCTACCTGCCTCACTTCTCTCTCTCTCTCTCTCTTATCCTCTCCTCCTACAGCCAAGGCTCGATTTGAGCAAGTTGACCCGGGTACTGAGGGTAAATCCATGGCCTCTGCCTCAGACGCTAAAAAATGACTCTGGCTATATTAAAGCAAGGGCCCCTGATGGGCAGAGCATCGCCCCTAGTGGGCTTGCCAGGTGGATCCTGGTCAGGGTGCATGCGGGAGGGAGTCTTTGACTACCCACCTCTCACTAAAAAAAAAAAAAAAGTAAGTAACTGTTGTAATTTATACCTAAACCAGACTTCTCATTAATAGTATCACTTCTGGAAAACAATAGTCAGAAGAGATGTGTTACTAGTTAGCACCTTGCATTAAATTTAATGGATAAGAAAGAAAGCATGCCGCCTGACCAGGCGGTGGCGCAGTGGATAGAACATCGGACTGGGATGTGGAAGACCCAGGTTCGAGTCCCCGAGCTTGCCAGCTTGAGCATAGGCCCATCTGGCTTGAGCAAAAGCTTGTCAGCTTGGACCCAAGGTCGCTGGCTCCAGCAAGGGGTTGCTCCATCTGCTGAAGGTCCATGTTCAAGGCACATGTGAGAAAGCAATTAATGAACAACTAAGGTGTTGCGACGGCAATGAAAAACTAATGATTGATGCTTCTCACCTCTCTCCGTTCCTGTCTGTCTGTCTCTATCTATCCCTCTCCCTGACTCTCTCTCTCTGTCCCTGTAAAATAAAAATAAAAAATAAAATAAAATAAAAAAGAAAGAAGGCATGCCAAGGAGCCTATCACACTCATTTGCTGAGAGGAAGAAAAAGGAATATAACATAAAATTGCCATAAAGGACCAAAGACTTATAGGGCAGGCCTGCCCTGTATTATATATGTGCATTTAGATTACACTTTTAAACTCAGTAAGACTTTAAGGCCAGTGAGTGAGTACAATTCCTTTATCCTGAAAATAAAACAGGGCTGGGGGGTGGGAGTAGAGGGAGTTGACTTGCTTTAGGACATAGTGGCAGTGCTAAACTGGAATCCAAACCTTGCCACCTGGTGCCCTGCTCTCCTTCCTGGAAGAGGATCTCCCCTTTCTTGGTTACAGAGCATTTACAGGGTTTACCATATCCTGGATTTGGTATGCCACCAAATCCAAATGAAAACTGGCAAAAATCCAAATATGTCTATTATGTACGGTTAAAACTACATATCAGAATAAACATTCTCTTATGCTCTTTAACTTTTCCTTCTATGTAGTTTATTTTCTGGGCAATGAAAAATCAAAGAAAGCTTTTATGCACTCTATAAATATTTTATTACCAAGCTTAAGCATTTACCATTGGCATAAATGAACCCAAAACAGTGCAGAGAATTGTGTTATTCTATTTTCCTGCACTCTTAAGTTTGAAAATTCTAGACAGGGTTATAACATAAAGGAAACATCACATCAGCCTTTGCCAGGACAGCAACCAGAGAAAATCCAAACACCAATCACCTCATCTGCAAGTCACCACAGAGTGGTGCTAAAAGGCAATGTCCCCCTACAATAGTATTTTTTACAATTTGGTGATTAATAATTAGTCAATTAAAAATAATATGACTATATCATGTACATGAATACAATGAATAGTATTTTTTAAGCTACAACTGAAATCACAGAGAAACGGAATTCTCTTGATTTACATACAAAAAATTAACAAATTTCCTAGAAGTGTTTTGGAAAATAAAACATTTTGTTGTTTATGTAAGTTAACTAAGACAACACAGCCAGTTTCTCAATGGTTCTCAAAAACAATCCTTAATTATCAAAATGATTTGGGGGCACAATCAATTTCACTTGGCAATGACTAAGAAAAATAAACAATGGGATTTTTGGCAGAGGCAGAGTTTAAGTCCTAGACAATTACTGTGCAACAAACAAAAGGAAATGCCTGCATCACCAATCTAGAGAATTGGGAAACAGTATTCCAATGAAGTATTACCCTTTCTCACACACAAGCCCAATCAAGAAACACAAAGTTTACTTTTCTTTCTATAGTTTAGCAAGCCAACTTTCAAAGAATTTAAAGTTATTAACAAAAGGATGCATGCCTGGTAGTAGAATTTTAAAGGTCTAAGACAAATGGTTTCAACTAATAGTCAATGTGCCTGAACAACTCATTAAATTGTGGACTCAAGATGTCCACAATTCAAACCCTATTAAACCAAGTTCAGATATATTTTAGAAAAGAAACTGTAGGCTGTGTCAAAAGGGACACCAGTCTTTAGAAAAACTTTTAAGAACCTGAACAATCAAAAAGTGGTATGTGAATTTCCTCATTCACTAAATCCCAAACTCTCAGAGGATCTACCCCACAATTTTATTCTAATATTGCTAGGATTTTCTCCACTGGCATAAATACTAGATATCAAAAGGAATAGCATTATGGAAAGTTAGCATAATCAACTCTTAATTATTCATTTTTACAGATAATCCAGAGTTGGCTTGACTTTCAAATATTTGTCCATATTAACTTTTCAATAATGGATGTATCTGACTTTCTGGGAACTCTTGCACTTCACACAAAAAGTACTAAATACAACTTGGTGGAAACTGGAAAACTACAGTATATTCTTTTACCTAGGACATTTTTATTATTAGGCCCACTAATGTTCCTCACATAAAATTAAGTATACTATTATTTTAAGTTACTACAACTGTCTATGGAGAAAAAATAACACAAAGAGAATGTGTGTGAATCCATACAACATGAAAACACTGTCCAAAAATTAATGTCTTAGAGTAATTTCCTCTTAAAGTTATTTTTCAATTTATCTTCAGAATATTAAAAAAGTGTAAGTACTAGTATTTCTTGTTTCTCTAATGTTCCTTGTCAATTTCTCATTCTCTCAGTTGGTTTTCACAAATGAAAATCCATCTTACTAGAAGAAAGAACCAGTCATCAAGAATTTAACCACAGAGATAAGGTCCACAATGAAAAAAAAAAAAGAGTTTTCATCAACTCAATTCCTTATTCTGAGTTGCTTTTGGTTTTCCATTCATAACTGTGATTCTGAATGTAATTAAATCCCTCACTTCCGCCCTAGCAGCATAAGGAATCATAAACCACATCTTATAAAAAACAAGGAGTGTGCCTTAGTTATTGCTCTATCTTGAATCCGTGCCATAATCCCCCTGGGCTAAAAATATCCTAGTCCTCTAAATAATCAGTAATAGGCTAAATTTGGTTTTAGGATTTGAGAAGACCAGGCCAAGGTTCAACCTTCACAACCTAGCCCAGTGTTTCTCATCCCTATGTTTATCTGAGACCCCTCTAGTTATTAGCTCAGCTAATCCTCCCTGGTCTGCTACCATCTACCAAACAAGCATTCACCAAGAGTCCTAAAAAGAGAATGCCAACAAAAAGGAAAGTTGACAGGCCTCAAATACTTTTCAACACAGAGATACTCAAATGGCTTCCCCTGAAGTGTAAGTACCTAAATTTAAGAAAATTAAGAGACATGTTCATATAATTTAGATAGATAACGGTCTATTAAAAAGTTTCTTCTTAAGTTCCTATATTATAGTGTAAGCATATAACATGGCCTTAGCTGGCTAGATGACAATAGTCCCTTTACCATTTATAAGATTTAAATGTAGGGAGATTACCCCACAACTCCCAGAACTTTTAAAAAAGCAACACCCAAACAGCATGAATGACAAACCTGGCAAAAAGTCACAGTTGCTGATTAAATCTAGTACCTCCAAGTGTGATAAGGAACCCCTTCTCAGTCAGCTAGTACTCATGCTGATTTAGAATAATTGGGGGCTGTGCAACCACCCCTCAGGGGAAGAAAATCAGCAAATGGAGAAGTAATATCACAGGCAGGCAGGTGACCTGAAGGCAGAATACACCAAACTAAGGCATTATGCCCTAGAACCATGATGGCAAACCTATGACACACGTATCAGCACTGACACGCGTAGCCATTTTCGATGACACGTGGCCGCATACCAGAGAAGTAGGGGGCCTCATGCCGAGAAGGACGTTTCATCCTCGGCTCCTGCACGGCCAGGTGCAGGAGCCAAGGATAAAATGTTTGCTGTCTTGTAGACACTCTGTGCGGAGGTCTGTAGGCCAAAACAACAGAACTCCAGCACAGAGAGTCTAGCTCTGGGACTTCCGGGTAGGCCGTTTTTCTCGAAGTGACACACCACCCAAGTTATGCTCAATTTTTTGGCAAATTTTGACACACCAAGCTCAAAAGATTGCCCATCACTGCCTTAGAACCAATAAAGAAGAATCTTCTTATGAAAAGGTTAAGTGCCTGGGGAACACAGACCTGGGAGATACCAAAAAAAGTTGAATCTTCCTTTGGCCAAGGAATATATATTGACAACTCTCCCATCTAACAACATGAAGTAGTTTTATTAATTAAACATTTTTAACCCATAATTTATGGTTAAAGAACTTGAGAATGGAGATGCCCAGCTGTCCTTTCAAAGCACACTATCTATATTTGGGTGAAGAGATACAAGAAAGTATAGAAACCCCAATTCCCAGGAAATTAAAACACACGCACACAAACATATATAAAATACATCTTCTGAATTTCAAGTTCCAACCATAAGGGTTACATGAGATATAGCAATACGGTACACTGTGCTATGTAAGCACTCAAAATTTTTTTTGGAGACTGGACAACAAAAATTGACCAACTTTATAACTATCACTGTTAAGCTCCCCGCTTTGGCCCACACTTCTTTATTGTAAAAAACATCTCAACTCCCAAATGTTGGGGGCCTGAACACCAAACCTAAAGAGGAAAAATAAAGACCTATCATATCTGCCTTGTTTCTGTTTTACTTCTGTTGAAATGTAGTTATCCTTATGGTGGCAATGCTATCTGAAAGGCCATTGTCATTTTAAGAAACAAAGTAAAAATTACTTGCCATCTAATATGTGACTAGTAAATTCATATAACTCATCTCATTTCAGCTTCCCAATAACCCTGTGGCATAAGTACAGCGTGTCGGTAAAGTCACAGTGTACTGCTTTCCTGTGACCGGTCAAAAGTGCACCATGACTTTATGGACACACTGTATTAATACCCCATGTTTATATAAGTAAAAACTAAGGTTCAGAAAATTTAGGCATCTAAAGTCACCTCTTAGCAACAGGGTTCAAACGTAGGCCCATATATATCCTTTTATGTCTCTCACCATTTATGTAATCTTAAGGGGTGTTATAAAAAACTACAACCAAAAATGTAGGCTAACCTACTAAAAAGTACATGGAGCCCTGGCACGATATTTCAGTTAGTTAGCATCGTCTGGATGTGCCAACACCAAGGGTGGATTCCGAGTCAAGGCACACACAAGAATCAACCAATGAAGACTGACCAGTGTTGGCACAGTGGATAAAGCATACATTTAAAACGCTGAGGTCACTGGTTCAAAGCTCCAAGGTTTCTAGCTTTGAGAATGGGCTCCTCAGCGTGGGCTCACTGACTTGAGCAGGGCAATCATCCCAAAGCTTGCCAGCTTAAGCCCAAAAGGTCGCTGGCTTGAACAAGGGGACACTAGTTTGGCTCTGGTCAAGGCACTTATGAGAAGCAATCAATGCACAACTAAAGTGAAAGCAACTGTGAGTTGATGTTTCTCACCCTCTCTCCCTGTTCCTGTCTCTCTTGGAAAAAAAAATCAACCAATGAATGCATAAATAAGTAGAACACAAATTGATGTTTCTCTAGTTCTAAAATCAAGCTGTAAGAAAAATTTAGAAGAACGTGGAAAGTGCTGAGTTTCTCATTTACCATACACAACAAATACTTTTAGAGCACCAACAACTTCAAGATACTCTATTTCCCCCGGGGGGATATGATTTGATCTTTGCTCACAGGGAACTGACAGTCTATAGTTGGAGAAACAAGCCATTCAAGTAAGTTTTTAATGTAAAAGGCAAAAAGTGTTGAAAAGAACAAGGGTTTTAGACACATCTATACATATACAAATTTCAGTGCTTACTAGCTGTGAATTTTGGACAAGATATTTACATTTCCTCAGCTGTAAGGGCTTTTGTAAAGTTTAAATGAGACAACATATGAACAATTAGGGGCCTAATAGTTGTTCATTAATCTTTCCCCATCTTGTGGCATAACCTAATACGTATCAATGAGTGGAAATGTCAGTTATTCCTACAACAAAGATCAAAAAATTTAATGTACCACAAAATAATTCAAAAACAAAACTCCCAATCCTTACACTTGAAAACTGATCTGTGGAGACAGCTGAGTCGTTAGCCAATTAGGTTTATCATTTGTAAGAGCAACAGCTAATAATATATAAACGATTGACACCTAAAGTACAAAATTTAAACAATGATAAACAGGAGCACAATCATGTTAACTGGGGGGGTGGGGAGGGATGCAAAACTGCCAACCTAAAAGGAAAACTACCCTTTAAAGCAAAAGTGTATCACAACTAAATGCAATGCAGAACTGAGTCATAGGAAAGTAGTCTGAGTAAGTCTTTTAGTAGTAATGTACCAATAATAAATCCTTAGTTTTGAAAAATGAGCAACTTTCCTATAAATTTAAAAGTATTCCAAGATAAAAAGCTTATTAAAAAATAAAGTAAATGAAAAGGGAAAGGAATAAATTTCACAGCAATTCTTAGATTAGGTATGGCTAGTTGATTTAAAATCACTTGAAGACTGTTAGCAAATAACAGTAAAGGCTGTGAAATCAGTCAATGTGCACAATCTCTACAACCTATTTTAAAGCACAACCACAGGAACAGCTGGAGTTTAATATTCTTAGTTTTATAGAGAAGTGACTTGTCCACTTTTACTAAGCATATTCTTGCAAAATACTGGTCTTTTGGTAATTGAATTTTGTTGTTACAAAACCAAGTTTCTAACAGTTACTTCTGCCTTCTATTTTTGACTAAGAAATTTGTTCAATAAGCACGTAAGTAGCATCTCTCACCGCATATAAGGCATAACACGGATTTGAAAGTCTTAATGACAACAGAGCTTCGTGCTAAAGGCAGGCATGTGTCCCGTTTCCATAAAAAGGCAGGCCGTCAAAGTCTCTTACTTCTTTATACAAAGCTCAAAGAGGAGTTAATAAAGTGATGTGAAATTTAGTAGGGCATTTTTATTCCCACTGTCAAATGAGGGCCTTTACTGACAATTTTTTAAGAACATCTGCATCTATCAATAGTCACATTAAGCGGTTGTGAACTTTACTAGCTGTGTGTTCAGCAAGATGGCTGAAGCTTTCATACTCTGATGTCTGCAAGAAAAGGGTTTAATTGCATATCAGAAGGCGAATTCTACGTTATAAACTGGTGACAGAGGTTTAAGATAGCACCAATTTCAGAGTATACAAGGTACACACACATACATGCAATGTTACTGCTTAATACAGTTGAGAGGAATTCCCTAACCTCTTTTTAATGCGCGTGTAGAATTTGGAGGGCAATTTTCAAATTTCAAAGAAACCTTAATCTTTGCAGATTTTAAAGAAGGAAAAAAAATAAACAGCAATGCAGCAAAGTCATTTCTCCTGCTGAAATGACCTCTAGCTTCTATGAGCTACTCCTGGTTTCGCAATAAATGAATCTGAGACTCAAACCAAGTACACAAATGGAGTAGGAGCTGAGAACACTAAAGCTTCCCCCAACAGTCCCGTCAAAACCCACCTGCCTTCCCTCCGCCCTCTCAGTTCCTCTTTCTGTCCGCGCACAATTACCTTAACTTCGACCAGGAAAAAGAAAAACAGACTAATTAGCAGCTAAAATCCTGTTTTACCATCATTTACAGCCACTATCCCGGTGAGCGAGAGTGCTACTAACCTGATTTCAGAGAGGCAGAACTAAACCCAGCAGAGCACAGGGGTATAAATTATACGTATCTGAAAGCCAGATGTCAATTTAACAAAAAAGGCAAATAGTATCTCAAATGAACATTCCCACTTCCAAACTACCCACCTACCCTCTCGAGTGCCAGTACCCGGGAGATAAGAAGCGTGTCTTACCTGGTACAAATCTCGACATTTTAGGGTTTATTAAAATACTCTGGTTATGTATGTGTTAATTTCTAGAGAAGTCACGCTATCAGGTAGTGATTTCCTCCCGTTTTAAAAAACCGACGTGTTCTTTCTCCTCTTCCTAGGTTTAGCCACTTAAGGGAGTATTTATTCGAAGCGAATAAAACCAGCTCCAAAAAAAAAAAAAAGAAAAAAGAAAAACCTCCTCCACTTCCAAAGACAGAAACTTGGTGCGACCGACTGCTTGTAACTTAACTACACTGCGCTCCTGACACAAATGAGGGCCAACTGGAGACACCCAGGAAAGGTAAAATCACACGAACTTAAATTTCATCAATGGAAGAGGCGGATCTACAGCTGCTATTTCACCGCCCCCGGGTCCCGACGCCCTCCCGGGTTGGCGGGCCGCACTCCCCGGCTCTCCCTCCCCTCAACGCTGTAGAGCCTACAGCCAAGTCCACGCAAAACCGGACAACAGCGGCCCCAGCCCAAGCAGGACGCCTGAGACCGGAGGGGGGAAGGGAGAGAAGCAACCATTTCTACCCTCCCATAAATATCCTGGGACTAGGAGGTGCTAAGAATTCCCAGCGCGGACGGGTGGGGGCCTCCAGCTCCCCGCCTTCCGTCGAGAGCAGCGTAAACCAAGCCGCTGCATTTTCACCAGAGGGAGGGAGGGACCGAAGGCTACATCGCCCCTCCCCCAGGCACACTAAGGGGAGAACCCGCGTGCTGCTCCGAATCCGACCGACAGGAGCCCCGAGAGGCCCCAATCTTCCTCGCATACATTCCAGTCCCTCCTGCCCAGCGCTCCCGCTCGTCCAAACCCCAAATCCGGCCTCCGAGGCCACACAGTGAGCAGAAAAGAGAGACCCTACACAGCTCCGAGTGGGAAACACACCCCTTGGGGGGCGGTGGAAAGCCCGCCCTGGCCCCTCCCAAACCGCCACTGAGACCCACCTTCCTCCTCTTCCTTTAGCAGCAAGGAAATTGGGGGCGTTTATGGCGCCCCGGGAAGACTCGAAGGCTGGGAGAATGTCACCTCAGAGGCACACTTCTCTCTCCCTCTCTGCCCTCACACATGCACACCTTGAACCCCTCGCCAGTGGTTGCAGCCCAGCAGCTGACGCCCTCCGCCCACCCAGCTGCCGGATACAGACTCCTTAAGCCCCTCACTCTCTCCTAAATATTTCCCCACCCCCTCCATTTACAGCAGCCCCTCTATGCGGAAATGTTCCTACCACGCAGACGGACAGGAGTAGCCGCCAGTTAGAAGCCGAAGCGGATGCAGAGTTTGGCCAGTGAGACGCGAGAAAGTGTCAGGGGGCGGGGCATCTGCGACCCTACTAAACCCAGCCCCGGTAGGCGCCGCGCCAAATGCGAGGATTCCGTGCGTGGGAACTGCACGTGTGGCAGCGGTTCAGCGATGTTTCACTAATAAAATATCCAGTTTTCAACAGATACTTCCGCAAGGGAGTGATTATTTTTCAGTTCGTAAAAATGTTCCCGCCTACCAGAGGTTGAGGATAGAAACGTATCCGGCGGATAGAGGCAGACCACCCGACAGCAGTTACCGGGAGAGAGCTCAGGCCTTCTCACGTTTAAACTCTACTCACAGTATCTGGTCTGGGAAAATGGAAAAGCCTTGAGGAATAAGCAGTGTGATGTCGGGGGCCCACTAACAAGAGGAGGGATTCATTTGGCAAGTGCCAAATGAAGGCTCCCCCACAAGAAGCAGCACCTCCGGTTCCTGTTCTTGTAAAGATTTCTGCTGTGAGAGTCGTTTACTTTTCTGGTCAAAGTGGAAATGCCTTAAGTTACCCCTCAAAAAATCCTTACCTCTTAATATAGCTCCTAAGTCCTCATGGGAATAAGAAGATGCTAAAAGATAGAACGTTGGCAATGGCTCGGGATTGCAAGAGGGCCCACCCAGCGCCCAACAAAATCAGTTACCGCCAACCCCACTTTACCTGTAAGACTCAGTGTGTCAGTCAGTGGGTGTGTCTCAGACTTTACACCTCGTGACTCAGCCAGAAATCGTCAGAACAGATTTGTCAGCACTCTTAGGTGTCTTCAATAAACCTAGTAATTCTAGAAGAGTTTGGACAGCACTAATCAACAAAGGTAAAGTGAGAATGTTTAAATATCTCATTCTCTAAACAAATTTTAATTTTTTTTAGTGTCACATATTCATTTGGAAATGTTATGAGACAAGTAACACAGAGAAGGCCAGTGATTTACCTGTCATAATAGAGAATGGCCCTCGTTACTGTTTTTCTTTTGTGAAATACAAAAAGATTACACTCAAAAGCCTATCACCTATAAAATAATTTCCCAAATAAAACCAAAGAAACATCTAAAATCCAGAAGCCTATATATTTTTTGACCTTTTTCTATATAATTTCCAATGTGGATCATTTATTAAAATTAATTTTAATGGGGTGACATTGATAAATCAGGGTACATATGTTCAGAGAAAACATCTCCAGGTTATTTTCACATTTGATTATATTGCGTACCCATCACCCAAGATGCCTATATTTCAATAATGGCATTTGGAGACTGAAGATAATCAGAATCTCCACATCTTTTTGTCCAGTAGAGAAATTGTTCCAGCTCTAAATAAAGAGTATTTATCAATCAGCATTAACACCAAAATAAAATGCCACTAAAAAATTTTGGCCCCGTCGGGTTGCTTAGCTTGCAATAAAGTTAAAGGGCAACGAAGAGTCTAATTATACACGGTTTATTGTAAGAAGGAAAGACAGTTACTTTCTACCTTTGCAGAAGATTAAGGGAGAGAAAGTAAGTTTCAGTTGCAGCAAGAGCATTTGGTAATACCTAAGAATGACATCTTGATTTATGAGTGCTTATATATTGAGATATGGTACCAAAGGATGTGGTACATGTGCTGCCTCTAGAAATCCCCAAAATGTAAGTACCTGTCTTCAATGGTTAAGTCCATAACCACCCTGTTGCTGGCTATTAGAGAATACTACAAGCTGGATTCCCAAATATTATTTCTAAATAGTGCCCTGTAAATGGAGTTTCTTTATACAGTGTCTTAAAATTTAAGTCTGAACCCCGAAAGATTTTGTAAAAGAATCTTCCACTCCCTTAGAGCCACTACAAACAACCTCACTTGGCAGATCGTGTGGGGTTAGGGAAGAAAGATCATGGCCATAAAGCAGTTTCAAGTCTGCTTAAAAGGCAGTTACCTATTTCTCTCTATGTTTATACATTTAATACATGAAAAATTTATCATTTTCTCTGTGTGTGCTTAATCCTTTTTTTTTCTTTCATACTACACTTCTATGGAATTTCCCCTCAGGGTACATGATGCTGATATCTGTATCATTCAAAATCTGTAGCATAGAGAGATAAATTTATAGATTAAACCTTGGGAAGATCTAAAAGAGGGTGAAGATGGGGGGGCTGAAAAGAAGCATTTGTGCAGGAATGGGTAGAAATAGATTGTAAACTAAAAAGAAGCCTGGAAACCAGTTTCTTACTGGTATCATATGTTACCATCTGAAAATGATATAAATTCTGCCTATAATTTTCTCATTCCTTCTTTCTACTTCCACATAGAAACTTGAAAAAATTTGGTTCCATTTAACCAGTTCCATGTCATGGCATGTATAACAACCTTGCCATATCATTCTCTTTTTCTTTACATAGGAACATTCTATTAACAACAAGGAAACAATGGCCATTGCCCTATTTCTAAGCATCCTTTAATGTGCCTTTTTAGATTTAGTGTTTGGCACAAATGTCTGGTACACAACACTCACTAAGTATACAGTGGTACCTTGAGATACGAACAGACCAACATATATATTTAAGATACGAGCTGTGATTCCGGCCGTATTTTTGTTTGAGATCCAAGCGAAATTCCAAGACATGAGTCATGATTCGGGAAGCTGCCACTGGTTGGCACGTTGGCACACGGGTCCAGTATCGGCAGTTTGATATACGAGTTGATTGACTTATGAGCTCTGTTACAGAACGAATTAAATTCGTATCTCAAGGTACCACTGTATACCAAATGACCAGTTTATTGCCACTAAGTCTTTTTAACTTGCAAAGTTGTATTTTTTCTCTTTCTTTTTTTTTGTGACAGAGAGAGAGAGAGAGAGAGAGAGAGAGAAAGGGACAGACAGGAAGAAAGAGAGATGAGAAGCATCAGTCCTTCATTGCAGCTCTTTAGTTGTTCATTGACTGCTTTCTCATATGTACCTTAGTGAGGGGGTGGCCTACAGCAGAGTGAGTGACCCCTTGCTCAAGACATTGACCCTCCGCGCTCAAGCTGGCAACCTTGGGGTTTCAAACCTAGTTCCTCTGTGTCCCAGTCTGACACTCTATCCACTGCGCCACCGCCTGGTTGGGTGCAAAGTTGTATTTTTTACTCTACTTTTTGAGACCTGTACAACATTTTAAAAAATTTATATTTAGAGTTATTTGTTTCAGTTATTTACACCTAGAATGTGAACTTGTCCCAAAGCAAATGCTACACCCTGGTGACTTTACAGTAAAATTAGCTAACTATTCACCATAGTCATCCAGTAAGGAGTGTTTTAGAAACTGCTAAAGTATAAAGTAAGTGTACAGATCAGCAAAGTGTGTGGGTTTTCGGGGGGTTTTCCCCTTGTCTATCCTACCCCATTCCTTACAAACAAGAAAATAAAGCAGTGCAATTTTGGAAAATATGTCAGAGACATAAAAATTTCAATGTCATGCCTTGCCCAAAGTGTTTAGGAATGAGGCCAGGTAACATTTATATACTAGACTGTTGCCCATGCTCAGTATGGATTCCCACCTTTACCCACTGTAAATTCTAGGCCACCCACATGAAAGAAAAAACGGAGGCTACTATTAGAAGTTGCCAGTTACTGACTAGATCTAACAATAGAGCATTTCACTTGAGTCAAAAGGTAACCAAACAGGGTTAACTGGAAAAAGATATCAAATAATATCTGTGAGAAAGACTGCTAATGAATCAGTAGTCTAAAAAATGAACGATGTTTCCAAATACTAGAGGAAGAGAAAGACTTCATTCATTCCTGTTGTCAGCCTGTTGTTAATGAACCAGGATATTTGATGAAATAAGTTATGAATATAAGCAATGACATATCCTTCATTCGTTCATAGCATGATTTTATGTTACATTGGAAGGTTATATAACTTTTATATCACAACAGTAGCAATTATTTCAAATAACTAAACTGCTTTAGAAAACAGGGTTGTCTCACATTACAGGTAATTAATCAAAGAGTTGAAAAACCTATCTTCTGAGTAGTTTTAAAAGTCATCAGGCCTCAAGAATGCAGTTTAACTACAACATGAATTATCTTGTTCACATTTATCAATAATTCTGCTCTGAAAATTGTTTAGGAGACAGGTCCTTACTATGTTGTCTCCTGTTTCTACTGTTCTTCATGTTGCCCAAAGGAGAGTTAGGATGAGGATTGGCGATGCCCATGAAATTGCTCACTCATGTGCCAAACTTTATCTCCCAACCACCCCTCTTGATAATAGAGGCAGAGAAGTTATTTCCTTTAGTGAACAGGCCCAGGAATAACTATAAAGAAACACCTTGTGTTTTCTCAGGTTTTTAAATAAACAGATTTGGAAATACAGGGAAAAAAATGAAGAAATAACACATCTCTTACTAAACTCATAAAATAGAATAAGCATTCTTTTCTGTAGTGATGTATGTATAGATGATGAGGTTACTTATTCTTAGTTATTTTGAAAGTCTCTTAGAGTGGTGAAATACAAAAGTATTCAGTTTAATTCTGTTTTTTTCCCCTTTTCAACCATATTAAAGATGCCCTGTTGTACATTCTGTCAAATGTCTTTTGATGGTTTTCCAAACATCTCTGTCTCTGGTCTAGCTTATTAAATTTCCTGCCAGTGCCACCACTGGGGAGGAAAGGATAAAGAACTTCTGTTTCCTAACAGTCTCGGGGAGTTTATTTGAAGCATTTCACACCCACCACTCTAACTAAATATTAAAGAGAATCCTCAGGATTATTCTTTGGATGAGGCCTAAATAATTAGGCAATTATATGTCATTAAATGTGTAATATAATTAGGGAATAAAAGTAACAGTATTCTTTCCTTTCTAGAATGAAAA